>OX463239.1:77696881-79048131 GCA_949820135.1 Sylvilagus floridanus | reverse complement strand
TAGGGCAAGGCTAGGGCTAGGTCTAGGGCTAGGGCTAGGGCTAGGGCTAGGTTTAGGGTTAGGGTTAGGGCTAGGGTTAGGGTTAATGTTGGGGTTAGGGTTAGGCTAGGGTTAGGGTTAGGGCTAGCGTTACGGCTAGGGCTAGGGCTAGGTCTAGGGCTAGGGCTAGGGCTAGGGTTAGTGTTAGGACTAGGATTAGGGTTAGGGTTATGGTAAGGGCCAGGGCTAGGGTTAGTGTTAGGGTTAGGTTACGGCTAGGGCTAGGGCTAGGTCTAGGGCTAGGGCTAGGGTTACGGTTAGGTTTAGGATTAGGGCTAGGGCTAGGGCTAGGGCTAGGGTTAGGGTTAGGGCTAGGGCTAGGTTTAGGTTTAGGTTTAGGGCTAGGGCTAAGGCTAGGGCTAGGGTTATGGTTAGGGTTAGGGCTAGGGTTCGGGCTAGGGCTGTGCTAGGGCTAGGGTTAGGGTTAGGGCTAGGTCTAGGGCTAGGGCTAGGGTTAGGGTTAGGGCTAGGGCTAGGGCTAGGGCTAGGGCTAGGGCTAGGGTTAGTGTTAGGGTTAGGGCTAGGGCTAGGGCTTAGGCTAGGTTTAGGTTTAGTTTTAGGGTTAGGGTTAGTGTTAGGGTTAGGGTTAGGGCTAGGGTAGGGCTAGGGCTAGGGCTAGGGCTAGGGCTAGGGTTAGGGTTAGGGTTAGGGCTAGGGCTAGTGCTCGGGCTAGGGTTAGGGTTAGTGCTAGGGTTAGGGTTAGGGCCAGGGTTAGTGTTACGGTTAGAGCTAGGGCTAGGTTTATGTTTAGGGTTAGGGTTAGGGCTAGGGCTAGGGCTAGGGCTTTGGCTTGGGCTAGGGTTAGGGCTAGGGCTAGGGCTAGGGGTAGGGTTAGGGTTAGGGTTATGGCTAGGGCAAGGGTTATGGTTAGGGTTAGGGATAGGGCTAGGGCTACGGCTAGGTCTTGGGCTAGGGTTAGGCTAGGGCTTGGGCTAGCGTTAGGGTTAGGGTTAGGGCTAGGGCTAGGGTTAGGGCTAGGGCTAGGGTTATGGTAGGGTTAGGGTTAGTGTTATGCCTAGGGCTATGGCTAGGGCTAGGTCTAGGTTTAGGGTTAGAGTTAGGGTTAGGGCTATGGTTAGGTTTAGGTCTAGGGTTCGGGTTAGGTTTAGGGTTAGGGTTACGGTTAGGGCTAGGGCTAGGGCTAGGGTTAGTGTTAGGTTTAGGGCTAGGGTTAGGGTTAGGGTTAAGATTAGGGCTAGGGCTAGAGCTAGGGCTAGGGTTAGGGTTAGGGTTAGGGCTAGGGCTAGGGCTAGGGCTAGGGCTAGGGTTAGGGTTAGGGTTAGGGTAGGGCTAGGGCTAGGGCTAGGGCTAGGGTTAAGGCTAGGTTTAGGGTTAGGATTAGGGTTAGGGTTAGGGTTAGGGTTAGGGCTAGGGTTAGGGCTAGGGTTAGTTTAGGGCTAGGGTTAGGGTTAGGGTTAGGGCTAGGGCTAGGGCTAGGGCTAGAGTTAAGGCTAGGGTTAGGGTTAGGATTAGGGTTAGGGTTAGGGTTAGGGCTAGGGCTAGGGCTAGGTTTAGGGCTAGAGTTAGGGTTAGGGTTAGGGCTAGGGCTAGGTTTTGGGCTAGGTCTAGGGTTAGGGCTAGGCCTAGGGCTAGGGCTAGGGTTAGGGTTAGGGTTAGGGCAAGGGCTAGGGTTAGTGTTAGGGTTAGGGTTAGGCTAGGGTTAGGGTTAGGGCTAGGGCTAGGGCTAGGGCTAGGGCTAGGGTTTGGGTTAGGTCTAGGGCTAGGGCTAGGGTTAGGGTTAGGGTTAGGGCTAGGGCTGTGGTTAGGGTTAGCGTTAGGCTAGGGCTAAGGCTAGGGCTAGTGTTAGGTTTAGGGTTAGGGCTAGGGTTAGGGTTAGGGCTAGGGTTAGGGTTAGGTTTAGGGTTAGGGTTAGGGTGAGGCTAAGGCTAGAGTTAGGGTTAGGGTTAGTGCTAGGGTTAAGGGTAGGGCTAAGATTAGGGCTAGGGTTAGGGTTAGGCTTAGGGTTAGGACTAGGGCTAGGGCTAGGGCTAGGGCTAGGGTTAGGGTTAGGGTTAGGGATAGGGCTAGGGCTAGGGCTAGGGCTAGGTTTAAGGTTAGAGCTAGGGTTAGTGTTAGGGTTAGTGTTAGGGCTAAGGTTAGGGTTAGGGTTAGGGTTAGGGTTAGGGCTAGGGATAGGGTTAGGGTTAGGGCTAGGTTTAGGGTTAGGGTTAGGGTGAGGGTTAGGATTAGGATTAGGGTTAGGGTTAGGGTTAGGTTTAGGGCTAGGGCTAGGGCTAGGGCTAGTGTTAGGGTTAGGGTTAGGGCTAGGGCTAAGGTTAGTGTTAGGGTTAGAATTAGGGCTAGGGTTAGGGTTAGGGTTAGGGCTTTGGCTAGGACTAGGTTTAGGGCTAGGTCTAGGGCTAGGGTTAGGGTTAGGGCTAGGTCTAGGGCTAGGGTTAGGGTTAGGGTTAGGGCTAGGGTTAGGGTTAGGGCTAGGGCTAGTACTAGGGCAAGGGCTAGGGCTAGGGCTAGGGCTAGGGTTAAGGCTAGGCTTAGGGTTAGGATTAGGAATAGGGTTAGGGATAGGGCTAGGGCAAGGCTAGGGCTAGGGCTAGGGCTAGGGCTAGGGCTAGGGCTAGGGCTAGGGCTAGGGCTAGGGCTAGGGTTAGGGTTAGGGCTAGGGCTAGGGCTAGGGTTAGGGTTAGGGTTAGGGCTAGGGCTGGGTTTAGGGTTAGGTTTAGGGCTAGGGTTAGGGCTAGGTCTAAGGCTAGGGCTAGGGTTAGAATTAGAGTTAGGGTTAGGGTTAGGGTAGGGTAAGGGTTAGGGTTAGGGTTAGGGTTAGGGTTAGGTTTAGGCCTAGGGCTAGGGCTAGGGCAAGGGCTAGGGCTAGTGCTAAGGCTAGGCCTAGGGTTAGGATTAGTTTTAGGGTTAGGGCTAGGGCTAGGCTAGGCCTAGTGTTAGGGTTAGTGTTAGGGCTAGGGCTAGGGCTAGGGTTAGTGTTAGGGCTAGGGCTAAGTATAGGGTTAGGGCTAGGGCTAGGGTTAGTGTTAGGGTTAGGGTTAGGGCTAGGTTTAGGGTTAGGGCTAGGGCTAGAGCTAGGTCTAGGGCTAGGGCTAGGGCTAGGGTTAGGGTAGGGTTAGGGCTAGGGCTAGGTTTAGGTTTAGGGCTTGGGCTAAGGCTAGGGCTAGGGTTATGGTTAGGGTTGGGGCTAGGGTTCGGGCTAGGGCTGTGCTAGGGCTAGGGTTAGGGTTAGGGCTAGGTCTAGGGCTAGGGCTAGGGTTAGGGTTAGGGCTAGGGCTAGGGCTACGGCTAGGGCTAAGGCTAGTGTTAGTGTTAGGGTTAGGGCTAGGGCTTGGGCTTAGGCTAGGTTTAGGTTTAGGTTTAGGGTTAGGGTTAGGGTTAGTGTTAGGGCTAGGGTTAGGGCTAGGGCTAGGGCTATGGCTAGGGCTAGGGTTAGGGTTAGGTTTAGGGCTAGGGCTAGGGCTAGGGCTAGGGTTAGGGTTAGTGCTAGGGTTAGGGTTAGGGCCAGTGTTAGTGTTAGGGTTAGAGCTAGGGCTAGGTTTATGTTTAGGGTTAGGGTTAGGGTTAGGGCTAGGGCTAGGGCTAGGGCTAGGGCTTGGGCTAGGGTTAGTGCTAGGGCTAGGTATAGGGTTAGGGTTAGTTTTAAGGTTATGGCTAGGGCAAGGGTTAGGGTTAGGGTTAGGGCTAGGGCTAGGGCTACGGCCAGGTCTTGGTCTAGGGTTAGGATAGGGCTTGGGCTAGGGTTAGGGTTATGGTTAAGGCTAGGGCTAGGGTTAGGGCTAGGGCTAGGGTTAGGGTTAGGTTTAGGGTTAGTGTTAGGCATAGGGCTAGGGCTAGGGCTAGGTCTAGGTTTAGGGTTAGGTTTAGGGTTAGGGATATGGTTAGGGTTAGGTCTAGGGTTAGGGTTAGGTTTAGGGTTAGGGTTACTGTTAGGGCTAGGGCTAGGGCTAGGGCTAGGGTTGGGGTTAGGGTTAGGGTAGGGCTAGGGTTAGTGTTAGGGTTAGGGTTAGGGCTAGGGTTAGGGTTAGGGCTAGGGCTTGGTCTAGTCCTAGGCCTATGGTTAGGGCTAGGGCAAGGCTAGGGCTAGGGCTAGGGCTAGGGCTAGGGCTAGGGCTAAGGCTAGGCCTAGGGTTAGGGTTAGGGTTAGGGCTAGGGCTAGGTCTAGGGCTAGGGTTAGTGTTAGGGTGAGGGCTAGGGCTAGAGTTAGGTTTAGTGTTAGGGCTAGGGTTAGGGCTAGGGCTAAGGCTAGGGCTAGGGTTAGGGTTAGGGTTAGGGCTAGGGTTAGGGTTAGGGCTAGGTTTAGGGTTAGGGTTAGAGTGAGGGCTAGGGTTAGGGTTAGGGTTAGGGCTAGGTTTAGGGTTAGGGCTAGGGTTAGGGCTAGGGCTAAGGCTAGGGCTAGGGTTAGGGTTAGTGTTAGGGCTAGGGTTAGGGTTAGGGCTAGGTTTAGGGTTAGGGTTAGGGTGAGGGCTAGGGCTAGAGTTAGGGTTAGGGCTAGGATTAGGGCTAGGATTAGGGCTAGGGCTAAGGCTAGGGCTAGGGTTAAGGTTAGGCTTAGGGTTAGGGCTAGGGCTAGGGCTAGGGCTAGGGCTAGTCTAGGGTTAGGGTTAGGTTTAGGGCTAGGGCTAGGCCTAGGGCTAGGGTTAGGGTTAGGGCTAGTGTTAGGGTTTGGGTTAGGGCTAGGTTTAGGTTTAGGGTTAGGGTTAGGGCTAGGCCTAGGGCAAGGGCTAGGGCTAGGGCTAGGGCTAGGGCTAGGCTTAACGTTAGGATTAGGGTTAGGGTTAGGGTTAGGTTTAGGGCTAGGGCTAGGGCTAGTGTTAGGGTTAGGGTTACGGCTAGGGCTAGGGTTAGTGTTAGGGTTAGGTTAAGGGTTAGGGCTAGGGTTAGGGTGAGGGTTAGGGTTAGGGTTAGGGGTTTGGCTAGGGCTAGGGCTAGGGCTAGGGTTAGTGTTAGGGCTAGGGTTAGGGTTAGGGTTATGGTTAGGGCCAGGGCTAGGGTTAGTGTTAGGGTTAGGGTTAAGGCTAGGGCTAGGGCTAGGGCTAGGGCTAGGGCTAGGGCTAGGGTTATGGTTAGGTTTAGGATTAGGGCTAGGGCTAGGGCTAGGGCTAGGGTTAGGGTTAGGGCTAGGGCTAGGTTTAGGTTTAGGGCTAGGGCTAAGGCTAGGGCTAGGGTTATGGTTAGGGTTAGGGCTAGGGTTCGGGCTAGGGCTTTGCTAGGGCTAGGGTTAGGGTTAGGGCTAGGTTTAGGGCTAGGGCTAGGGTTAGGGCTAGGGCTAGGTTTATGGTAGGGTTAGGGTTAGTGTTAGGCCTAGGGCTAGGGCTAGGGCTAGGTCTAGGTTTAGGGTTAGAGTTAGGGTTAGGGATATGATTAGGTTTAGGTCTAGGGTTAGGGTTAGGTTTAGGGTTAGGGTTACGGTTAGGGCTAGGGCTAGGGCTAGGGCTAGGGCTAGGGTTAGTGTTAGGTTTAGGGCTAGGGTTAGGGTTAGAGTTAAGATTAGGGCTAGGGCTATGGCTAGGGTTAGGGCTAGGGCTAGGGTTAGGGCTAGGGTTAGGGCTAGGGCTAGGGTTAGGGTTAGGGTTAGTGTTAGGGTAGGGCTAGGGTTAGGGTTAGGGCTAGGGCTAGGGTTACGGTTAGGGCTAGGGATAGGTCTAGGGTTAGGGTTAGGGTTAGTGTTAGGGATAGGGCTAGGGCTAGGGCTAGGGCTAGGGTTAGGGTTAGGGTTAGGGCTAGGGCAAGGCTAGGGCTAGGGCTAGGGCTAGGGCTAGGGCTAGGTTTAGGGTTAGGGTTAGGGCTAGGGTTATGGTTAATGTTGTGGTTAGGGTTAGGCTAGGGTTAGGGTTAGGGCTAGGGTTACGGCTAGGGCTAGGGCTAGGTCTAGGTCTAGGGCTATGGCTGGGTTAGGTTTAGAGTTAGGGCTAGGGCTAGGGCTAGGTCTAGGTTTAGGGTTAGGGTTAGGGCTAGAACTAGGGCTAGGGCTAGGGCTAGGGTTAGGGTTAGGGTTAAGGCTAGGCTAGGGCTAGGGCTAGGGTTACGGTTAGGTTTAGGATTTGGGCTAGGGGTAGGACTAGGGCTAGGGCTAGGGCTAGGGTTAGGGTTAGGGCTAGGGCTAGGTTTAGGTTTAGGGCTAGGGCTAAGGCTAGGGCTAGGGTTATGATTAGGGTTAGGGCTAGGGTTCGGGCTAGGGCTGTGCTAGGGCTAGGGTTAGGTTTAGGGCTAGGTCTAGGGCTAGGGCTAGGGTTAGGGTTAGGGCTAGGGCTAGGGCTAGGGCTAGGGTTAGTGTTAGGGTTAGGGCTAGCGCTAGGGCTTAGGCTAGGTTTAGGTTTAGGTTTAGGGTTAGGGTTAGTGTTAGGGTTAGGGCTAGGGTTAGGTCTAGGGCTAGGGCTAGGGCTAGGGCTAGGGCTAGGGTTAGGGTTAGGGTTAGGTATAGGGCTAGTGTTAGGGCTAGTGTTAGGGTTAGTGCTACGGTTAGGGTTAGGGCCAGGGTTAGTGTTAGGGTTAGAGCTAGGGCTAGGTTTATGTTTAGTGTTAGGTTTAGGGCTAGGGCTAGGGCTAGGGCTAGGGCTTGGGCTAGGGTTAGGGCTAGGGCTAGGGCTAGGGTTAGGGTTAGGGTTAGGGTTATGGCTAGGGCAAGGGTTAGGGTTAGGGTTAGGGCTAGGGCTAGGGCTACGGCTAGGTCTTGGGCTAGTGTTAGGCTAGGGCTTGGGCTAGGGTTAGGGTTAGGGTTAGGGCTTGGGCTAGGGTTAGGGCTAGGGCTAGGGTTATGGTAGGGTTAGGGTTAGTGTTAGGCCTAGGGCTAGGTCTAGGTTTAGGGTTAGAGTTAGGGTTAGGGCTATGGTTAGGTTTAGGTCTAGGGTTCGGGTTAGGTTTAGGGTTAGGGTTACGGTTAGGGCTAGGGTTAGGGCTAGGGCTAGGGCTAGGTTTAGTGTTAGGTTTAGTGCTAGGATTAGGGTTAGGGTTAAGATTAGGGCTAGGGCTAGGGCTAGGGCTAGGGCTAGGGTTAGGGTTAGGGTTAGGTCTAGGGCTAGGGCTAGTGCTGGGTTAGGTTTAGAGTTAGGGCTAGGGCTAGGGCTAGGTCTAGGTTTAGGGTTAGGGTTAGGGCTAGAACTAGGGCTAGGGCTAGGGCTAGGGCTAGGGTTAGGGTTAGGGTTAAGGCTAGGCTAGGGCTAGGGCTAGTTTTAGGGTTAGGGTTAGTTTTAGGGTAAGGGTTAGGGCTAGGGCTATGGCTAGGGCTAGGTCTTGGGCTAGGGTTAGGCTAGGGCTTGGGCTAGGGTTAGGGTTAATTTTAGGGCTAGGGCTAGGGTTAGGGCTAGGGCTAGGGTTATGGTAGGGTTAGGGTTAGTGTTAGGCCTAGGGCTAGGGCTAGGGCTAGGTCTAGGTTTAGGGTTAGAGTTAGGGTTAGGGTTATGGTTAGGTTTAGGTCTAGGGTTAGGGTTAGGTTTAGGGTTAGGTTTACGGTTAGGGCTAGGGCTAGGGCTAGGGCTAGGGCTAGGGTTAGTGTTAGGTTTAGGGGTAGGTTTAGGGTTAGTTTTAAGATTAGGGCTAGGGCTAGGACTAAGGCTAGGGATAGGGCTAGGGCTATGGTTAGGGTTAGGGTTAGGGCTAGGGCTAGGTTTAGGGTTAGGGTTAGTGTTAGGGATAGGGCTAGGGCTAGGGCTAGGGCTAGGGTTAGGGCTAGGGTTAGGGTTAGGGTTAGGGTTAGGGTAGGGCTAGGGTTAGGGTTAGGGCTAGGGCTAGGGTTAGGGTTAGGGCTAGGGATAGGGCTAGGGTTAGGTTTAGGATTAGTTTTAGGGTTAGGGCTAGGGCTTGGGCTAGGGCTAGGGTTAGGGTTAGGGTTAGGCCTAGGGCAAGGCTAGGGCTAGGGCTAGGGCTAGGGCTAGGGCTAGGCCTAGGGTTAGGGTTAGGGTTAGGGTTAGGGCTAGGGCTAGGGCTAGGGCAAGGGCTACGGCTAGGGCTAGGGCTAGGGCTAGGTTTAGCGTTAGGATTAGGGTTAGGGTTAGGGTTAGGTTTAGGGCTAGGGCTAGGGCTAGGGCTAGGGCTAGGGTTAGGTTTAGGGCTAGGGTTAGGGTTAGGGTTATGGTTAGGGCTAGGGCTAAGGCTAGGGCAAGGGTTAGGTTTAGACTTAGGCTTAGGGTAAGGGCTAGGGCTAGGGCTAGGGCTAGGGTTAGGGTTAGGGTTAGATCTAGGGCTAAGGCTAGGGCTGGGTTAGGTTTAGAGTTAGGGCTAGGGCTAGGGCTAGGTTTAGGTTTAGGGTTAGGGTTAGGGCTAGAACTAGGGCTAGGGCTAGGGCTAGGGTTATGGTTAGGGTTAAGGCTAGGCTAGGGCTAGGGCTAGTTTTAGGGTTAGGGTTAGTTTTAGGGTAAGGGTTAGGGCTAGGGCTAGGGCTAGGTCTTGGGCTAGGGTTAGGCTAGGGCTTGGGCTAGGGTTAGGGTTAGGTTTAGGGCTAGGGCTAGGTTTAGGGCTAGGGCTAGGTTTATGGTAGGGTTAGGGTTAGTGTTAGGCCTAGGGCTAGGGCTAGGGCTAGGTCTAGGTTTAGGGTTAGAGTTAGGGTTAGGGCTATGTTTAGGTTTAGGTCTAGGTTTAGGGTTAGGTTTAGGGTTAGGGTTACGGTTAGGGCTAGGGCTAGGGCTAGGGCTAGGGTTAGTGTTAGGTTTAGGGCTAGGGTTAGGGTTAGGGTTAAGATTAGATCTAGGGCTAGGGCTAGGGCTAGGGCTAGGGCTATGGTTACGGTTAGGGTTAGGGCTAGGGCTAGGGCTAGGGCTAGGGTTAGGGTTAGGGTTAGTGTTAGGGTAGGGCTAGGGTTAGGGTTAGGGCTTGGGGTAGGGTTAGGAATTGGGCTAGGGATAGGTCTAGGGTTAGGGTTAGGGTTAGTGTTAGGGATAGGGCTAGGGCTAGGGCTAGGGCTAGGGTTAGGGTTAGGGTTAGGCCTAGGGCTAGGGTTAGGGTTAGGGTTAGGGCTAGGGCAAGGCTAGGGCTAGGGCTAGGGCTAGGGCTAGGTTTAGGGTTAGTGTTAGGGCTAGGGTTAGGGTTAATGTTAGGGTTAGGATTAGGCTAGGGTTAGGGTTAGGGCTAGGGCTAGGGCTAGGGCTAGGGCTAGGGCTAGGGTTAGGGTTAGGGCTAGGGCTAGGGCTAGGGTTAGGGTTAGGTTTAGGGCTAGGGCTGGGGTTAGGGTTAGGGTTAGGGCTAGGGTTAGGGCTAGGGCTATTGCTAGGTCAAGGGCTAGGGCTTGTGCTAGGGCGAGGGCTAGGGTTAGGGTTAGGGCTAGGGCTAGGGCTAGGCCTAGGTTTAGGGTTAGGGTTAGGGCTAGGTCTAGGGTTAGTGTTAGGTTTAGGGTTAGGGCTAAGGTTAGGGCTAGGGCTAGGGCTAGGGTTAGTGTTAGGGTTAGGGTTAGGGCTAGGTTTAGGGTTAGGGCTAGCGCTAGGGCTAGGTCTAGGGCTAGGGCTAGGGTTACGGTTAGGTTTAGGATTAGGGCTAGGGCTAGGACTAGGGCTAGGGCTAGGGCTAGTGCTAGGGTTAGGGTTAGGGCTAGGGCTAGGTTTAGGTTTAGGGCTAGGGCTAATGCTAGGGCTAGCGTTATGATTAGGGTTAGGGCTAGGGTTCGGCCTAGGGCTGTGCTAGGGCTAGGGTTAGGGTTAGGGCTAGGTCTAGGGCTAGGGCTAGGGTTAGGGTTAGGGCTAGGGCTAGGGCTAGGGCTAGGGTTAGTGTTAGGGTTAGGGCTAGGGCTAGGGCTTAGGCTAGGTTTAGGTTTAGGTTTAGGGTTCGGGTTAGTGTTAGAGTTAGGGCTAGGGTTAGGTTTAGGGCTAGGGCTAGGGCTAGGGCTAGGGCTAATGTTAGGGTTAGGGTTAGGGCTAGGGCTAGTGCTAGGGCTAGGGTTAGGGTTAGTGCTAGGGTTAGGGTTAGGGCCAGGGTTAGTGTTAGGGTTAGAGCTAGGGCTAGGTTTATGTTTAGGGTTAGGGTTAGGGCTAGGGCTAGGGCTAGGGCTAGGGCTTGGGCTAGGGTTAGGGCTAGGGCTAGGGCTAGGGTTAGGGTAGGGTTAGGGTTATGCCTAGGGCAAGGGTTAGGGTTAGGGTTAGGGCTAGGGCTAGGGCTACGGCTAGGTCTTGGGCTAGGGTTAGGCTAGGGCTTGTGCTAGGGTTAGGGTTAGGGTTAGGGCTTGGGCTAGGGTTAGGGCTAGGGCTAGGGTTATGGTAGGGTTAGGGTTAGTGTTAGGCCTAGGGCTAGGGCTAGGGCTAGGTCTAGGTTTAGAGTTAGAGTTAGGGTTAGGGCTATGGTTAGGTTTAGGTCTAGGGTTCGGGTTAGGTTTAGGGTTAGGGTTACCGTTAGGGCTAATGTTAGGGCTAGGGCTAGGGCTAGGGTTAGTGTTAGGTTTAGTGCTAGGGTTAGGGTTAGGGTTAAGATTAGGGCTAGGGCTAGGTCTAGGGCTAGTGCTAGGGTTAGGGTTAGGGTTAGGTCTAGGGCTAGGGCTAGGGCTGGGTTAGGTTTAGAGTTAGGGCTAGGGCTAGGGCTAGGTCTAGGTTTAGGGTTAGGGTTAGGGCTAGAACTAGGGCTAGGGCTAGGGCTAGGGTTAGGGTTAGGGTTAAGGCTAGGCTAGGGCTAGGGCTAGTTTTAGGGTTAGGGTTAGTTTTAGGGTAAGGGTTAGGGCTAGGGCTAGGGCTAGGGCTAGGTTTATGTTTAGGGTTAGGGTTAGGGCTAGGGCTAGGGCTAGGGCTAGGGCTTGGGCTAGGGTTAGGGCTAGGGCTAGGGCTAGGGTTAGGGTTAGTGTTAGGGTTATGGCTAGGGCTACGGCTAGGTCTTGGGCTATGGTTAGGCTAAGGCTTGGGCTAGGGTTAGGGTTAGGGTTAGGGCTTGGGCTAGGGTTAGGGCTAGGGCTAGGGTTATGGTAGGGTTAGGGTTAGTGTTAGGCCTAGGGCTAGGGCTAGGGCTAGGTCTAGGTTTAGGGTTAGAGTTAGGGTTAGGGCTATGGTTAGGTTTAGGTCTAGGGTTCGGGTTAGGTTTAGGGTTAGGGTTACGGTTAGGGCTAGGGCTAGGGCTAGGGCTAGGGCTAGGGTTAGGGTTAGGGTTATGGCTAGGGGAAGGGTTAGGGTTAGGGTTAGGGCTAGGGCTAGGTTTAGTGTTAGGCCTAAGGCTAGGGCTAGGGCTAGGGCTAGGTTTAGGGTTAGAGTTAGGGTTAGGGCTATGGTTAGGTTTAGGTCTAGGGCTAGGGCTAGGTCTAGGTTTAGGGTTAGTGTTAGGGTTAGAACTAGGGCTAGGGCTAGGACTAGGGTTAGGGTTAGGGTTAAGGCTAGGCTAGGGCTAGGGCTAGGTTTAGGGTTAGGGTTAGTTTTAGGGTAAGGGTTAGGGCTAGGGCTAGGGCTAGGGCTAGGTCTTGGGCTAGGGTTAGGCTAGGGCTTGGGCTAGGGTTAGGGTTAGGGTTAGGGCTAGGTCTAGGGTTAGGGCTAGGGCTAGTGTTATGGTAGGGTTATGGTTAGTGTTAGGCCTAGGGCTAGGGCTAGGGCTAGGTCTAGGTTTAGGGTTAGAGTTAGGGTTAGGGCTATAGTTAGGTTTAGGTCTAGGGTTAGGGTTAGGTTTAGGGTTAGGATTACGGTTAGGGCTAGGTCTAGGGCTAGGGCTAGGGTTAGTGTTAGGTTTAGGGCTAGGGTTAGGGTTAGGTTTAAGATTAGGGCTAGAGCTAGGGCTAGGGCTATGGCTAGGGTTAGGGTTAGGGTTAGGGCTAGGGCTAGGGTTAGGGTTAGGGTTAGTGTTAGGCTAGGGCTAGGGTTAGGGTTAGGGCTAGGGCTAGGGCTAGGGCTAGGGCTAGGTTTAGGGTAAGGGTTAGGGCTAGGGCAAGGGTAGGGCTAGGGCTAGGGTTAGGGTTAAGACTAGGGCTAGGGCTAGGTTTAGGGTTAGGCTTAGGGCTAGGGCTGGGGTTAGGTTTTGGGTTAGGGCTAGGGTTAGGACTAGGGCTAAGGCTAGGGCTAGGGTTAGGGTTAGGGTTAGGGCTAGGGTTAGGGTTAGGGTTAGGGTTAGGGTTAGGGCTAGGACTATTGCTAGGGCAAGTGCTAGGGCTAGTGCTAGGGCGAGGGCTAGGGTTAGGGTTAGGGTTAGGGTTAGGGCTAGGGCTAGGTCTAGGCCTAGGTTTAGGGTTAGGGTTAGGGCTAGGTCTAGGGTTAGTGTTAGGTTTAGGGTTAGGGCTAAGGTTAGGGTTAGGGCTAGGGCTAGGGTTAGTGTTAGGGTTAGGGTTAGGGCTAGGTTTAGGGTTAGGTCTTGCGCTAGGGCTAGGTCTAGGGCTAGGGCTAGGGTTACGGTTAGGTTTAGGATTAGGGCTAGGGCTAGGGCTAGGGCTAGGGCTAGGGTTAGGATTAGGGCTAGGGCTACGGCCTGGGCTAGAGCTAGGGCTAGGGTTAGTGTTAGGGTTAGGGCTAGGGCTAGGGCTTAGGCTAGGTTTAGGTTTAGGGTTAGGGTTAGGGTTAGGGTTAGGGTTAGGGTTAGGGTTAGGGCTAGGGTTAGGGCTAGGGCTAGGGCTAGCGTTAGGGCTAGGGTTAGGGTTAGGGTTAGGGCTAGGGCTAGTGCTAGGGTAAGGGTTAGGGCCAGGGTTAGTGTTAGGGTTAGAGCTAGGGCTAGGTTTATGTTTAGGGTTAGGGTTAGGGCTAGGGCTAGGGCTAGGGCTAGGGCTTGGGCTAGGGTTAGGGCTAGGGCTAGGGCTAGGGTTAGGGTTAGGGTTAGGGTATTGGCTAGGGCAAGGGTTAGGTTTAGGATTAGGGCTAGGGCTAGGGCTACGGCTAGGTCTTGGGCTAGGGATAGGCTAGGGCTTGGGCTAGGGTTAGGGTTAGGGTTAGGGTTAGGGCTAGGGCTAGGGCTAGGGCTAGGGCTAGGGTTAGGGTTAGGGTTAGGGCTAGGGCAATGCTAGGGCTAGGGCTAGGGCTAGGGCTAGGCCTAGGGTTAGAGTTAGGGTTAGGGCTAGGGCTAGGTCTAGGGCAAGGGCTACGGCTAGGGCTAGGGCTAGGGCTAGGGTTAGCGTTAGGATTAGGGTTAGGGTTAGGGTAAGGTTTAGGGCTAGGGCTAGTTTAGGGTTAGGGGTACGGCTAGGGCTAGGGTTAGTGTTAGGGTTAGGGTTAGGGCTAAGGTTTAGGGTTAGGTTTAGGGCTTTGGCTAGGACTAGGGCTAGGGCTAGGGTTAGGGTTAGGGCTAGGGTTAGGGTTAGGGTTATGGTTAGGGCTAGGGCTAAGGCTAGGGCTAGGGTTAGGGTTAGGCTTAGGCTTAGGGTAAGGGCTAGGGCTAGGGCTAGGGCTAGGGTTAGGGTTAGGGTTAGGTCTAGGGCTAGGGCTAGGGCTGGGTTAGGTTTAGAGTTAGGGCTAGGGCTAGGGCTAGGTATAGGTTTAGGTTTAGGGTTAGGGCTAGAACTAGGGCTAGGGCTAGGGCTAGGGTTAGGGTTAGGGTTAAGGCTAGGCTAGGGCTAGGGCTAGGTTTAGGGTTAGGGTTAGTTTTAGGGTAAGGGTTAGGGCTAGGGCTAGGGCTAGGGCTAGTTCTTGGGCTAGGGTTAGGCTAGGGCTTGGGCTAGGGTTAGGGTTAGGGTTAGGGCTATGTCTAGTGTTAGGGCTAGGGTTAGGGTTATGGTAGGGTTAGGGTTAGTGTTAGGCCTAGGGCTAGGGCTAGGGCTAGGTCTAGGTTTAGGGTTAGAGTTACGGTTAGGGCTATGGTTAGGTTTAGGTCTAGGGTTAGGGTTAGGTTTAGGGTTAGGGTTACGGTTAGGGCTAGGGCTAGGGCTAGGACTAGGGCTAGGGTTAGTGTTAGGTTTAGGGCTAGGGTTAGGGTTAGGGTTAAGATTAGGGCTAGGGCTAGGGCTAGGGCTAGGGCTAGGGCTAGGGTTAGGGTTAGGGTTAGGGCTAGGGCTAGGGCTAGGGCTAGGGTTAGGGTTAGGGTTAGTGTTAGGGTAGGGCTAGGGTTAGGGTTAGGGCTAGGGCTAGGGTTAGGGTTAGGGCTAGGGATAGGTCTAGGGTTAGGTTTAGGGTTAGTGTTAGGGTTAGGGCTACGGTTAGGGCTAGGGCTAGGGCTAGGTTAGCATTAGGATTAGGGTTAGGGTTAGGGTTAGGTTTAGGGCTAGGGCTAGGGCTAGGGCTAGTGTTAGGGTTAGGGTTACGGCTAGGGCTAGGTTTAGTGTTAGGGTTAGGGTTAGGGCTAGGGTTAGGGTTAGGGTTAGGTTTAGGGCTTTGGCTAGGACTAGGGCTAGGGCTAGGGTTAGTGTTAGGGCTATGGTTAGGGTTAGGTTTAGGGTTAGGTTAGCGTTTGCCAACAGAAAAACAAATTGTTTCACGCCAGAATTCATTCCAAACTTTCAAGTTCATAGTTAATATCCAGAAAACACTAGCATACACACGCTATTCATTTAGCGACAAAGAACCTGATATTTCAAGTTAGAACCAGACCCATCTGGACAAACTCTTGTGGAATCCGTGTGCAAAGGACCCAGAAAAACACATTCAAGCAGGTTTTGGAGAAAGCAAAGACTTTTTCTTGGGCAGGTTGATTCAATGTCTTGTTAGCAAACAGAAATATAATTTTTAACCTGGTTTCTGTAGCATTCTACTCAGAAAATTCGAATGTGTACCTGGTGTGTCTCCATGTGGAAGGAAATAGAGTTTCTGACAAAAAAACACATTGTTACATGGTAAAATTCGTGCAAAACTCTAAAGTTCATAGAAAATATCCAGAAAATAGAAACAAACACAGAGGCTGTAGCAAGAGCTGGGATTGAGTTAGGCAGAACAGATACGGGTATTTCTGCTGAGATCCAGACATGTCTGGACAAACTCGTGTGGAATTCGTGTGCAAAGCACCCAGAAAATCAAAGTCAAACTGGTTTTGGAGAAAAGCAAAGACTTTTTCTTGGGAAAGAGGATTCAATGTCATGTTTACAAACACAAATGTCATTTTTAACCTGGTTTCTGTAGCATTCTACTCAGAAAACTCGAATGTGTACCTGTTGTGTCTATATGTGGAACCAATTAGCGTTAGCCAACAGAAAAACAAAATGTTTCATGCCAGAATTCATTCTATCTCTCAAGTTAATAGTTAATATCCAGAAAACACAAACAAACACACAGGCTGTTTTAAAAGCTTATATTCTTTTAGCCACAAAAGAACCGGATATTTCTGGTTTGATCCAGACCTATCTGGACAAACTCGTGTGGAATCCATGTGCAAAGGACCCAGAACAACACATTCAAACTGGTTTTGGAGAAAAGCAAAGTCTTTTTCGTGGGCAAGTGGATTCAATGTCATGTTAGCAAACACATATTTCTTTTTTAAATGGTTTCTGTAGCATTCTACTCAGAAAACTCGAATGTGTACCTGTTCTGTTTCCATGTGGAACCAATTAGTGTTTGTCAACAAAAAAACAAAGTGTTACATGCCAGAATTCAGTGCAAACTCTAAAGTTCATAGATAATATCCAGAACACAGAAATAAACACAGAGGCTGTAGCATGAGCTGGGATTGAGTTATTCAGAACATAACCAGACATTTCTGGTTAGATCCAGACATATATGGACAAACTCGTGTGGAATTCTTGTACAAAGACCCAGAAAAGAATATTGAAACTGGTTTTGGAAAAAGCAACGTCTTTTTCTTGGGCAAGTGGATACAGAGTCATGTCTACAAACACAAATATCATTTTTCACCAGGTTTCTGTAGCATTCTACTCAGAAAACTCGAATGTGTACCTGTTGTGTCTCCATGTGAATTCAATTAGCATTTACCAACATAAACACAAAATGTTACTTGTGAAAATTCATTCAAAACTCTAACATTCATAGATTATATTCAGAATTCACTAACAAACACATAGGCTGTTTTAAAAGCAGGTATTCATTTAGCAACAGAGAACTGGGTATTTCTGGTTAGATCCAGAATTATCTCAGGTCACAGAACACTCAGATTACAGAACACCTGAAAGCTCTGTCTAATGATACAGACATTGCCCACATGGTGTCATCCTATTCCCAGGCAACAGAACTCTGAAATAGCATTGCACTCCACTAGCATACAGAACTCCCATGAACTGCATCTCTCTACAGCCAAGACGCAGAATGCCCGTAAGCTGCGTTTCCTATAGACAGGATACAGAAATCCAGCATATTGCGAATGTTTACTCACAGGCTACAGAACTCTTCCAAACTGCTTCGTTCCTCACGTCCGATACAGAACTCATGTATGCTGCACATCACTACACTCAGGTTACAGAACTCCTGTAAGCTCTGTCTCCTACACTCAAGCTACGGACATGGCTCACATTGTGTATTATGCCTATTCCCAGGCTACAGACCGCTGAAACATCTTTGTACTCCACCAGCATACAGAACTCCCGTGAACTGCATCTCTCTACAGCCAGGAAGCAGAACGACCATAAGCTGCGTTTCTGACAGACAGGCTACAGAAATCCCGCATATTGCGAATGCCTATCTTGCACTACAGAACTCTTCCAAACTGCTTCGTTCCACACCTGTAATACAGAACTCATGTAAGCCGCACCTCACTATACTCAGGTTACAGAACTCCTCTAAGCTCTGTCTCATACACTCAGGCTACAGAGATTGCACACATTGTGTATGCCTGTTCCCAGGCTACAGACCGCTGAAACAGCTTTGTACTCCACTAGCATACAGAACTCCTGTGAACTGAATCTCTAAACAGCCAGGAAGCAGAACGCCCAAAAGCTGCACATCCTAGAGTCAGGCTACAGAAATCCCGCATATTGCGAATTCCTACTCCCAGGCTACAGAACCCTTCCTAACTGCTTGTTCCACACCTCCGATGCAGAACTCATGTATGCTGTAAATCACTACTCTCAGGGTACAGAACTCCAGTACATTCTCTCTCCTACACTCAGGTACCAAAATTGCACACATAGTGCAAATGTATTCCCAGGCTACAAAACGCTGAAATAGCTTTGCACTCAACTAGCATACAGAACTCCCATGAACTGAACCTCTCTACAGCATGTATCCAGAATTCCAATAAGATTCACATCCCAGAGTTAGGCTACAGATCTCCCGCATATTGCGAATGCCTGCTCCCAGGCTACAGTACTCTTCTAAACAACTTAAATCCATATCTCAGATACAGAACTCATGTACGCTGCATCTGACAAAACTCAGGTTACAGAACTCCTGTAAGCTCTGTCTCCTACACTCAGGCTACAGACATTTCGCATGATGTGAATGCCTATTCCCAGGCTACAAACCGCTGAAACAGCTTTGTACTCCACTAGCATACAGAACTCCCATGAACTGAATCTCTCTACAGCCAGCAAGCAGACCGACCATAAGCTGTGTTACCTATAGACAGGCTACAGAAATCCCGCATATTGCAAATGCCTACTCCCAAGCTACAGAACTCTTCAAAACTGCTTCTTTCCACAGCTGTAATATAGAACTCATATAAGCTGCATCTGACTAGACTCAGGTTACAGAACTCCTGTAAGCTCTGTCTCCTACACTCAGGCTATGGACATTGTGCACATTGTGTATGCCTATTCCCAGGCTACAGTCCGCTGAAACAGCTTTGTACTCCACTAGCATACAGAACTCCCGTGAACTGCATCTCTCTACAGCCAGGAAGGGGAGCGACCATAAGCTGTGCTTCCTATAGATAGGCTACAGAAATCCCGCATATTGCGAATGCCTACTCCCAGGCTTCAGAACCCTTCCTAACTGGTTTGATCCAAACCTCCGATGCAGAACTCATGTATGCTGTAAATCACTACACTCAGGTTACAGAACTCCTATACGCTCTCTCACATACACTCAGGCTACCGAAATCACGCACATTGTGTATGCCTATGCACAGGCTACAGAATGCCCTAAACAGCTTGCACTCCACTAGCATTCAGAACTCCCATGAACTGAATCTCACTACAGCCTGTATGCAGAATGCCTATAAGCAGAGTATCCCATAGACAGGCTACAGAAATCCCGGATATTGCAAATGCCCACTCCCAGGCTACAGAACTCTTTCAAAAAGCTTCGTTCCACACCTCAGATACAGAACTCATATAAGCTGCATCTCACTACACACAGGTTACAGAACTCCGAAAGCTCTGACTAAGGATACATACATTGCGCTCTTGGTGTCATCCTATTCCTAGACTACAGAACTCTGAAACAGCTTTGCACTCCACTGTCATACAGAACTCCCGTGAACTGCATCTCTCTACAGCCAGGACCCAGAACGCCCATAAGCTGCGCATCCAGGAGTAGGTTACAGAAATACCCCATATTGCGAATGCCTACTCCCACGATACAAAACTCTTCCAAACTGCTTACATCCACACCTCCGATACAGAACTCATGTATGCTGCATCTGACTAAACTCAGGTTACAGAACTCCTGTAAGCTCTGTCTCCTACACTCAGGCTGTAGACATTGCGCACATTGTGTATGCCTATTTGCAGGCTACAGACCACTGAAACAGCTTTGTACTCCCCTAGCATACAGAACTCCCGTGAACTGAATCTTTCTACAGCCAGGAAGCAGACGGACCAAAAGCTGTGTTTCCTATAGACAGGCTACAGAAATCCCGCATATTGCGAATGCCTACTCCCAGGCTACAGAACTCTTCCAAACTGCTTCTTTCCACACATGTAATACAGAACTCATATAAGCTGCATTTGACTACACTCAGGTACACAACTCCTGTAAACTCTGTCCCCTACACTCAGGCTGCAGACATTGCGCACATTGTGTATGCCTATTCCAAGGCTACACACCGCTGAAACAGATTTGTACTCCACTATCATTGAGAACTCCCATGAACTGAATCTCTCTACAGCCAGGAAGCAGACCGACCATAAGCTGCGTTTCCTATACACAGCCTAAAGAAAGCCCGCATATTGCGAATTTTACTCCCAGGCTACAGAACCCTTCCTAACTGGTTCAATCCTCACCTCCGATACGGAAATCATGTATGCTGTAAATCACTACACTCAGGTTACAGAACTCCTATACGCTCTCTCACATACACTCAGGCTACCGAAATCACGCACATTGTGTATACCTATTACCAGGCTACAGAACACTGAAACAGCTTTGCACTCCACTAGCATACAGAACTCCCATGAACTGAATCTCCCTACAGCCTGTATCCAGAATGCCTATAAGCAGCGTTTCCTGTATACAGGCTACAGAAATCCCGGATATTGGGAATGCCCACTCCCAGGCTACAGAACTCTTACAAAAATCTTCGTTCCACACCTCAGATATAGAACTCATGTAAGCTGCATCTCACTACACTCAGGTTACAGAATTCCTGAAAACTCTGACTAAGGATACAGACATTGCACACTTGGTGTCACCTATTCCCAGACTACAGAACTCTGAAACATCTTTGCACTCCACTGTCATACAGAACTCCCGTGAACTGCATCTCTCTACAGCCACGACGAAGAACACCCATAAGCTGCGAATCCTAGAGTCAGGCTACAGAAAACCCCCATATTGGGAATCCCTACTCCCAGGCTACAGAGCGTTTCCAAACTGCTTACATCCACACCTCCGATACAGAACTCATGTACGCTGCATCTGACTAAACTCAGGTTACAGAACTCCTGTAAGCTCTGTCTCCTACACTCAGGCTGCAGACATTGCGCACATTGTGTATGCCTATTCCCAGGTTACAGACCGCTGAAACAGCTTTGCACTCCCCTAGCATACAGAACTTCCGTGAACTAAATCTTTCTAAAGCCAGGATGCAGACCAAACATAAGCTGCGTTTCCTATAGACAGTCTACAGCAATCCCGCATATTGCTAATGTCTACTCTCAGGCTACAGAAAGTTTCCAAACTGCTTACATCCAAACCTCTGATACATAACTCATGTACGCTGCATCTGACTACACTCAGGATACAGAACTCCTGTAAGCTCTGTCTCCTACACTCAGTCTATGGACATTGTGCACATTGTGTATGCATATTCCCAGGCTACAGAGTGCTGAAATAGCATTCCAGTCCACTAGCATACAGAACTCCCAAGAACTGCATCGCTCTAAAGCCAGGAAGCATACCGACCATAAGCTGCTTTTCCTATAGAGAGGCTACAGAAATCCCGGATATTGCGAATGTCTACTCCCAGGCTACAGAACCCTTCCTAACTGCTTCGTTCCACACCTCCGATACAGAGCTCATGTATACTGTAAATCACTACACTCAGGTGTCAGAACTCCTCTACGCTATGGATCCTATACTCAGGCTACCAAAATTGCGCACATTGTGTAAGCCTAATCCCAGGCTACAGAACGCTGAAACAGCTTTGCACTCCACTAGCATACAGAACTCCCATGAACTGAATCACTCTGCAGCCTCTATCCAGAATTCCTATAAGCTGCACATCCCAGAGTCAGGCTACAGAAATCCTGCATATTGCGAATGCCTACTCACAGGCTACAGAACTCTTCCCAACTGCTTTTCTACACACATCCGATAGAGAAATCATGTAAGCTGCACCTCACTACACTCAGGTTAGAAAACTCCTGTAAGCTCTGTCTAAGGATTCAGCCATTGCGACATGGTGTCATCCTATTCCCAGGCAACAGAACTCTGAAATAGCATTGCACTCCACTGTCATACAGAACTCCCGTGAACTGCATCTCTCTACAGCCAGGACGCAGAACGCCCATAAGCTGCACATTCTACAGTCAGGCTACAGAAATCCCAAATACTGGGAATCCCTACTCCCAGGCTACAGAACTCTTCCAAAATGCTTACATCCACACCTCCGATACAGAACTCATGTATGCTGCACCTCAGTACACTCAGCGTACAGTACTCCTATAAGCTCTGTCTGCTAAACTCAGGCTAGAGACATAGCGCACATTGTCTATGCCTATTCCCAGGCTACAGACCAGTGAAAGAGCTTTGTCCTCCACTAGCATACAGATCTCCCGTGAACTGCATCTCTCTACAGCCAGGAAGCAGACCGACCATGAGATGCGTTTCTATAGACAGGCTACAGAAACCCACATATTGCGAATGCCTTCTCCCAGGCTAGAGAATCATTCCAAACTGCTTCGTTCCACACCTGTAATACATAACTCATGTACGCTGCATCTGACTAAACTCAGGTTACAGAACTCCTGCAAGCTCTTTCTATGGATACATACATTGTGCACTTGGTGTCATCCTATTCCCCGGTTACAGGACTCTGAAATAGCTTTGCAATCCTATAGCATACAGAGCTCCCGTGAACTGAATCTCTATACAGCCAGGAAGCAGATCGACCATAAGCTGCGTTTCCTATATATAGGCTACATAAATCACGCATATTGCGAATCCCTACTCCCAAGCTACAGAACTCTTCCAAACTGCTTACATGCACACCTGTAATACAGAACTCATGTAAGCTGCATCTGACTACACTCAGGTTACAGAACTCCTGTAATCTCTGCCTCCTACACTCAGGCTATGGATATTGTGCACATTGTGTATGCCTATTTGCAGGTTACATACAGCTGAAACAGCTTTGTACTCCACTAGCATACAGAACTCTCGTGAACTGAATCTCTGTACAGCCAGGAACCAGACCGACCATAATCTGGGTTTCCTATAGACAGGGTACAGAAATCCCGCATATTGTGAATGCCTAATCCCAGGCTACAGAACTCTTCCAAACTGCTTATATCCACACTTGTAATACAGAACCTTGTAAGCTGCATCTGACTACACTCAGGTTACAGAACTCCTGTAAGCTCTGTCTCCTACACTCAGGCTACGGATATTATTAACATTGTGTATGCCTATTCCCAGGCTACAGACAGCTGAAACAGCTTTGTACTCCACTAGCATTCAGAACTCCCATGAACTGCATCTCTCTACAGCCAGGAAGCAGACTGCCCCATAAGCTGTTTTTCCTATAGACAGGCTACAGAAATCCCGCATATTGCGAATGCCTACTCCCAGGCTACAGAACTCATCCAAACTGCTTTGTTACACACATCCAGTAGAGAAGTCATGTTAGCTGCATTCAATAAATTCAGGTTAGAGAACTCCTGTAAGCTCTGTCTAAGGATTCAGGCATTGCGACATGGTGTCATCCTACTCCCAGGCAACAGAAATCTGAAATAGCGTTGCACTCCACTAGAATACAGAACTCCTGTGAACTGCATCTCTCTACAACCAGGAAGCAGAAGGCCCATAAGCTGCGAATCCTAGAGTCAGGCTACAGAAATCCCACATATTGGGAATCCCTACTCCCTGGCTACAGAACTGTAACAAACTGCTTACATCCACAATTCCGATACAGAACTCATGTATGCTGCATCTCAGTACACTCAGCTTACAGTACTCCTCTAAGCTCTGTCTACTACACGCAGGGTACAGACATTGCGCACATTGCGTATGCCTATTCCCAGGCTACAGACCGCTGAAACAGCTTTGTACTTCACTAGCATACAGAACTCCCGTGAACTGAATCTCTCTACAGCCAGGAAGCAGACCGACCATAAGCTGAGTTTGCTATAGACAGGCTACAGAAATCCCACATATTGTGAATCCCTACTCGCAGGCTACAGAACTCTTCCAAACTGCTTAATTCCACACCTGTAATACGGATCTCATATAAGCTGCATCTGACTAAACTCATGTTACAGAACTCCTGTAAGCTCTGTCACCTACACTCAGGCTATGGACATTGTGCACATTGTGTATGCCTATTCCCAGGCTACAGACCGCTGGAACAGCTTTGAACTCCACTAGCATACAGAACTCCTGTGAACTGAATCTGTCTACAGCCAGGAAGCACACCGAACTTAAGCTGTGTTTTATATAGACAGGATACAGAAATCCCGCATATTGCAAATGCCTACTCCCAGGCTACAGAACCCTTCATAACTGCTTGATTCCACACCTCCGATACAGAACTCATGTATGCTGTAAATCACAATACTCAGGTTGCAGAACTCCTCTAAGCTCTGTCTCCTACACTCAGGCTACTCAAATTGCTCATATTGTGTAAGCGTATTCCCAGTCTAAAGAACGCAGAAACAGCTTTACTCCACTAGGATAAAGTACTCCCATGAACTGAATCTCTCTACAGCATATATCCAGAATTCCTATAAGCTGCACATCCCTGAGTTAGGTTACAGAAATCCTGCATGTTGCAAATGCCTACTACCAGGCTACAGAATTCTTACAAACTGCCTCGTTACACACCTCTGATACAGAACTCATGTAAGCTGCACCTCACTACACTCAGGGTACAGAACTCTTGTAGGCTCTGTTTAAGGATACAGACATTGCGCACATTGTGTCATCCTAATCCCAGGCCACAGAACTCTGAAATAGCATTACACTCCACTAGCATACAGAGCTCCCTTGAACTGCATTTCTCCAGCCAAGACGCAGAACACCCATAAGCTGTGCATCCTAGAGTCAGGCTACATAAATTCCGCATATGGTGAATCCCTACTCCCAGGCTACAGAACTCTTCCAAACTGCTTACATCCACACCTGTAATACAGAACACATGTAAGCTGCATCTGACTACACTCAGGTTACAGAACTCCTGTAAGCTCTGTCTCCTACACTCAGCCTACGGATATTGCTCATATTGTGTATGCCTATTCCCATGCAACAGACCTCTGAATCAGCTTTCTATTCCACTAGCATACAGAACTCCCGTGACCTGAATCTCTCTACAGCCATGAAGCAGACCGACCATAAGCTGCGTTTGCTATAGACAGGCGACAGAAATCCTGCATATTGCGAATCCCTACTACCAGGCTACAGAACTCTTCCAAACTGCTTACATGCACACCTGTAATACAGAACTCATGTAAGCTGCATCTGACTACACTCAGGTTACAGAACTCCTGTAATCTCTGTCTCCTACACTAGGGTTATGGACATTGTGCACATTGGGTATGCCAATTTGCAGGCTACAGACAGCTGAAACACCTTTGTTCTCCACTAGCATACAGAACTCCCTTGAACTGAATCTCTCTACAGCCAGGAACCAGACCGACCATAAGCTGCGTTTCCCATGGACAGGCTACAGAAATCTCGCATATTGCGAATGCCTACTCCCAGGCTACAGAACTCTTCCAAACTGCTTACATCCACACCTGTTATACAGAACTCATGTACGCTGCATCTGACTAAACTCACGTTATAGAACTCCTGTAAGCCCTATCTCCTTCACTCAGGCTACGGATGTTGCTCATATTGTGTATGCCTATTCCCAGGCAACAGACTTCTGAATCAGCTTTGTATTCCACTAGCATACAGAACTCCCATGACCTGAATCTCTTCACAGCCAGGAAGCAGACAGACCATAAGCTGCATTCCCTATAGACAGGCTACAGAAATCCGGCATATTGCAAATGCGTACTACCAGGCTACAGAACGCTTCCAAACTGCTTACATCCACACCTGTAATACAGAACTCATGTACGCTGCACCTCAGTACACTCAGCTCTCAGTACTCCTGTAAGCTCTGTCTACTACACGCAGGGTACATACATTGCGCACATTGTGTATGCCTATTCCCAGGCTACAGACCACTGAAACAGCTTTGTACTCCACTAGCATACAGAACTCCCGTGAACTGAATCTCTCTACAGCCAGGAAGCAGACCGACCATAAGTTGCATTTCCTATAGACAGGCTACAGAAATCCCGCATATTGCGAATCCCTACTCGCAGGCTACAGAACTCTTCCAAACTGCTTCTTTCCACACTTGTAATACAGATCTCATATAAGCTGCATCTGACTACACTCAGGTTACAGAACTCCTGTAAGCTCTGTCTCCAAACTAGGCTACGGACATTGTGCACATTGTGTATCCTCTTCCCAGGCTACTGACCGATGAAAGAGCTTTGTACTCCACTAGCAAATAGAACTCCTGTGAACTGAATCTGTCTACAGCCAGGAAGCACACCGAACATCAGCTGCGTTTTCTATAGACAGGATACAGAAATCCCGCATATTGGGAATGCCTACTCCCAGGCTACAGAACCCTTCCTAACTGCTTCTTTCTACACCTCCGATACAGAACTCATGTATGCTGTAAATCACAATACTCAGGTTGCAGAACTCCTCTAAGCTCTGTCTCCTACACTCAGGCTACTCAAATTGCTCATATTGTGTAAGCGTATTCCCAGGCTAAAGAACGCTGAAACAGCTTTGCACTCCACTAGGATAAAGTACTCCCATGAACTGAATCTCTCTACAGCCTATATCCAGAATTCCTATAAGCTGCACATCCCTGAGTCAGGTTACAGAAACCCCGCATGTTGCGAATGCCTACTACCAGGCTACAGAACTCTTCCAAACTACTTCGTTCAACTCCTCCGATACAGAACTCATGTACGCTGCATCTGACTAAACTCAGGTTACAGAACTCCTGTAAGCTCTATCTCCTACACTCAGGCTACGGATATTGCTCATATTGTGTATGCCTATTCCCAGGCAACAGACCTCTGAATCAGCTTTGTATTCCACTAGCATACAGAACTCCCGTGACCTGAATCTCTCTACAGCCAGGAAGCAGACAGACCATAAGCTGCATTTCCTATAGACAGGCTACAGAAATCCGGCATATTGCGAATGCGTACTCCCAGGCTACATAACGCTTCCAAACTCCTTACATCCACACCTCCGATACAGAACTTTGTACGCTGCATCTCACTAAACTCAGGTTACAGAACTCTTGTAATCTCTGTCTCCTACACTCAGGCTACCAAAATTACGCACATTGTGTAAGCGTATTCTGTGGCTGCAGACAGCTGAAACAGCTTTGCGCTCCACAAGCATACAGAACTCCATTGAACGGAATCTCCCTGCAGCCTGTATCCAAAATTCCTACAAGTTGTACATCCCAGAGTCAGGCTCCAGAAATCTCGCATATTGCGAATCCCTACTCCCAGGCTATAGAACTCTTACAAACTGCTTCGTTACACACCTCTGATACAGAACTCATGGAAGCTGCACCTAACTGCACTCAGGTTACAGAACTCCTGTAAGCTCTGTTTAAGGATAAAGACATTGCGCACATTATGTCATCCTATTCCCAGGAAACAGAACTCTGAAATAGCATTGCACTCCACTAGCATACAGAACTCCTGTGAACTGCATCTCTCTACAGCCAGGACGCAGAACGCCCATAAGGTGCGCATCCTAGTGTAAGGTTGCAGAAATCCCGCATATTGGAAATGCCTACTCCCAGGCTACAGAACTCTTCCATACTGCTTACATCCACACCTCCGATACAGAACTCATGTTCTCTGTATCTGAAAAAACTCAGGTTACAGAACTCCTGTAAGCTCTGTCTCCTACACTCAGGCTACAGACATTGCTCACATTGTGTATGCCTATTCCCAGGCTGCACACAGCTGAAACAGCTTTGTACTCCACTAGCATACAGAACTCCCGTGAACTGCATCTCTCTACAGCCAGGAAGGAGACCAACCATAAGCTGCGTTTCCTATAGACAGGCTAAAGAAATCCCGCATATTGCGAATCCCTACTCCCAGGCTACATACCCTTCCTAAATGCTTCATCCCACACCTCTGATACAGAACTCATGTATTCTGTAAATCACTACACTCAGGTTGCAGAACTCCTGTACGCTGTGTCTCCTAACTCAGGCTACCGACATTGCTCACATTATGTAAGAGTATTCCCAGGCTACGGACCGCTGAAACAGCTTTGTACTCCACTAGCATACAGAACTCCCGTGAACTACATCTCTCTACAGCCAGGAAGCAGACCGACCATAAGCTGCGTTTGCTATAGATTGGCTACAGAAATCCTGCATATTGCGAATCCCTACTTGCAGTCTACGTAACTCTTCCAAACTGTTTTGTTCTACACCTGTAATACAGAACTCATATAAGCTGCATCTGACTAAACTCAGGTTACAGAACTCTTGTAAGCTCTGTCTCCTACACTCAGGCTATGGACATTGTGCACATTGTGTATGCCTATTCCCAGGCTACAGACCGCTGGAACAGCTTTGAACTCCACTAGCATACAGATCTCCCGTGAACTGAATTACACTACAGTCAGTAAGCAGACTGACCATAAGCTAGGTTTTCTATATACAGGATACAAAAATCCCGCATAGTGTGTATTCCTATTCCCAGGCTACAGAACCCTTCCTAACTGCTTCATTCCACACCTCCGATACAGAACTCATGTATGCTGTAAATCACAATACTCAGGTTGCAGAACTCCTCTAAGCTCTGTCTCCTACACTTAGGCTACTCAAATTACTCATATTGTGTAAGCGTATTCCCAGGCTAAAGAACGCTGAAACAGCTTTGCACTCCACTAGGATAAAGTAATCCCATGAACTGAATCTCTCTACAACCTATATCCAGAATTCCTATAAGATGCAGATCCCTGAGTAAGGTTACAGAAATCCCGCATATTGCAAATGCCTACTACCAGGCTACAGAATTCTTACCAAATGCCTCGTTACACACCTCTGATACAGAACTCATGTAAGTTGCACCTCACTACACTCAGGTTACAGAACCATTGTAGGCTCAGTTTAAGGATACAGATATTGCGCACATTGTGTCATCCTATTCCCAGGCAACAGAACTCTGAAATAGCATTGCACTCCAATAGCATAGAGAGCTCCCGTGAACTGCATCTCTCTACAGCCAGGACGCAGAATGCCCATAAGCTGTACATCCTAGAGTCAGGCTACATAAATCCCGTTTATTGCAAATCCCTACTCCCAGGCTACAGAACTCTTCCAAACTGCTTACATCCACACCAGTAATACAGAACTCATGTAAGCTGCATCTGACTACACTCAGGTTACAGAAATCCTGTAAGCTCTGTCTCCTACGCTCAGGATATGGACATTTTGCACATTGTGTATGCCTATTCCCAGGCTACAGTCCACTAAAACAGCTTAGTACTCCACTAGCATACCGAACTTCCGTGAACTGAATCTCTCTACAGCCAGGAAGCAGAATGCCCATAAGCTGCACATCCTAGAGTCAGGCTACAGAAATCCCGCATATTGCGAATGCCTACTCCCAGGCTACAGAACTCTTCCATACTACTTACATCCACACAAGTAATACAGAACTCATGTATGTTGCATCTGACTAAACTCAGGTTACAGAACTCCTGTAAGCTCTGTCTCCTACACTCAGGCTATGGTTATTGCTCACATTGTGTATGCCTATTCCCAGGCTACAGACCGTTGTGTCAGCTTTGTACTGCACTAGCATACAGAACTCCCGTGAACTGAATCTCTTTACAGCCAGGAAGGAGACCGACCATAAGCTGCATTTCCTAAGACAGGCTACAGAAATCCGGCATATTGCGAATGCGTACTCCCAGGCTACAGAACGCTTCCAAACTGCTTACATCCACACCTCCAATACAGAACTCATGTCGCTGCATCTCACTAAACACAGGTTACAGAACTCCTGAAAAATCTGTCTCCTACACTCAGGCTACCGATATTGTGCACGTTGTGTAAGCCTATACCCAGGCTGCAGAATGCTGAAACAGCTTTTCACTCCACTAGCATACAGATGTCCCATTAACTGAATCCCCCTACAGCCTATATCCAGAATTCCTATAAGTTGCACATCCCAGAGTCAGGCTACAGAAATCCTGCATATTGCGAATGCCTACTCCCAGGCTATAGAACTCTTACAAACTGCTTCATTACACACCTCTGCTACAGAACTCATGGAAGCTGCACCTCACTACACTCAGGTTACAGAACTCCTCTAAGCTCTGTCTATGTATACAGACATTGCGCACATTATGTCATCCTATTCCCAGGAAACAGAACTCTGAAATAGCATTGCACTCCACTAGCATACAGAACTCCTGTGAACTGCATCTCTCTACAACCAGGACGCAGAACGCACATAAGCTAGGACGCTGAACTCCCATAAGGTGCGCATCCTAGTGTAAGGTTGCAGAAATCCCGCATATTGCGAATGCCTACTCCCAGGCTACAGAACTCTTCAAAACTGCTTACATCCACACCTGCAATACAGAACTCATGTACGCTGCATCTGACTAAACTCAGGTTACAGAACTCCTGCAAGCTCTGTCTCATACACTCAGGCTACAGTCATTCCTCACATTGTGTATGCCTATTCCCAGGCTTCAGACTGCTGAAACAGCTTTGTACTCCGCTAGCATACAGAACTCCCGTGAACTGAGTCTCTCTACAGACAGGACGCAGACCGACCATAAGCTGCGTTTGCTATGGACAGGCTACAGAAATCCCGCTCATCGCGAATGAATACTCCCAGGCTACAGAACACTTCCAAACTGCTTTATTCCACACCTGTAATACAGATCTCATATAAGCTGCATCTGCAAAAACTCAGGTTACAGAACTCCTGTAAGCTCTGTCTCCTACACTCAGGCTACGGACATTGCGCACATTATGTATGCCTATTCCCAGGCTACAGACCGCAGAAATATTTTGTACTCCACTAGCATACAGAATTCCTGTGAACTGAATCTCTCTAAATCCAGGATGCAGACCGACCTTAAGCTTTGTTTCCTATAGACAGGCTATAGAAATCCCGCATATTGTGAATGCCTACTCCCAGGTTACAGAATCCTTCCTAACTGCTTCGTTCCACACCTCCGATACGGAACTCATGTATGTTGTAAAAAACTACACTCAGGTTACAGAACTCTTGTACGCTCTGTCACCTACACTGAGGCTACTGAAATTGCGCACCTTGTGTAAGCCTATTCCCAGGCTACAACACCCTGAAACAGCTTTGTACTCCACTAGCATACAGAACTGCCATGAACTGAATCTCTCTACAGCTTCTATCCAGAATGCCTGTAAACAGTGTTTCCTATAGATAGGCAGCAGAGACCCCACATATTGCGAATGCCTACACCCAGGCTACAGAACTCTAACAAACTGCATGTTACACACCTCCGATACAGAACTCATGTAAGATGCACCTCACTACACTCAGGTTACAGAACTCCTCTAAGCTTTGTCTATGTATACAGACATTGCGCACATTGTGTCATCCTATTCCCAGGAAATAGAACTCTGAAATAGCATTGCACTCCACTAGCATACAGTACTCCCATGAATGAATCTCTCTGCACCCTGTATCCAGAATTACTATAAGCTGCACATCGCGGAGTCAGGCTACAGAAATCCTGCATATTGCGAATGGCTACGCCCAGGTAACAGAACTCTTACAAACTGCTTCATTCCACACCTCCGATACAGAACTCATGTACACTGCTCTTGACCATACTCAAGTTACAGAACTCTTGTAAGCTCTGTCTCCTATACGCAGGCTACAGACATTGCACACATTGTGTATGCCTATTCCCAGGCTACAGACCGCTGAAACAGCTTTGTACTCCACTAGCATTCAGAACTCCCGTGAAATGCATCTCTCTACAGCCAGGAAAAAGACCTAGCATAAGCTGTGTTTCCTATAGACAGGCTACAGACATCCCGCATATTGTGAATCCCTACTCCCAGGCTGCTGAACTCTTCCAAACTGCTTCATTCCACACCTACGATACACAACTCAAGTATGCTGTAAAAAACTACACTCACGTAATAGAAATCATGTATGCTCTGTCTTCTACACGGACGTTACCGAAATTGCACACATTTTGTAAGCATATTCCCAGGTTACGGAAAGCTGAAACAGCTTTGCCCACACTAGCATAAAGAACTCCCATGAACTGAATCTCTCTACAGCCTGTATCCAGAATTCCTATAAGATGCACATCCCAGAGTCAGGCTACAGAAATCCCGTATATTGCGAATGCCTATTCCCAAGCTACAGAACTCTTACAAACTGCTTTGTTACACACCTCCGATAGAAAATCATGTAAGCTGCACCTCACTATACTCAGGTTACAGAACTCCTGTAAGCTCTGTCTAAGGATACAGACATTGTGCACAATGTGTCATCCTATTCCCAGGCAACAGAACTCTGAAATAGAATTGCACTCCACTAGCATACAGAACTCCTGTGAACTGCATCTCTCTACAACCAGGACGCAGAACGCCCATAAGCTGCGCATCCTAGAGTCAGGCTACAGAAATCACGCATGTTGCGAATCCCTACTCACAGGCTACAGAACTCTTCCAAACTGCTTACATCCACACCTCCAATACAGAAATCATGTACGCTGCATCTGACGAAACTCAGGTTACAGAACTCCTGTAAGCTCTGTCTGCTACAATCAGGCTACAGATATTGCGCACAGTGTGTATGCCTATTCCCAGGCTACAGACCGCTGAAACAGCTTTGTACTCCACAGGCATACAGAACTCCCATGAACTGAATCTCTCTAAAGCCCGGAAGCAGACCGACCATAAGCTGCGTTTCCTTAAGACAGGCTACAGAAATCCCGCATATTGCAAATGCCTACTCTCACGATACAGAACTCTTCCAAACTGCTTCGTTCCACACCTGTAATACATAACTCATGTACGCTACATCTGACGACCCTCAACTTACAGAACTTCTGAAAGCTCTGTCTCCTACACTCAGGCTACCGAAATTGCATACATTGTGTAAGCGTATTCCTGGGCTAAATAATACTGAATCAGCTTCGCACTCCACTAACATACAGAACTCCCATAAACTCAATCTCTCTACAGCCTGTATCCAGAATTCCTATAAGCTGCACATCCCAGATTCAGGCTACAGAAATCCCGCATATTGGGAATGCCTACTCCCAGCCTACAGAACTCTTCCAAAATGCCTCGTTCCACAACTCAGATACAGAACTAATGTAAGCTGCATCTGACTACACTCAGGTTACAGAACTCCTGTAAGCTCTGTTTCCTACACTCAGGCTACTGACATTGCACACATTGTGTATGCCTATCCTAGGCTAGAGACCGCTGAAACATCTTTGTACTCCACTAGCATACAGAACTCCCGAGAACTGAATCTCTCTGCTGCCATTATGCAGACCGACCATAAGCTGTGTTTCCTATTGGCAGGCTACAGAAATCCCGCATATTGAGTATGCCTACTCCCAAGCTTCAGAACCCATCCTAACTGCTTCGTTCCACACCTCCGATACAGAACTCATGTATGCTGGCTGATATTCATTTAGCCACAACAGAATCGATATTTCTGGTTAGATCCAGACCTATCTGGACAAACTCGTGTGGAATTCTTGTGCAAAGGACACAGAGAAGCAGAATGAATCTGGTTTTGGAGAAAAGCAAAGTCTTGTTCTTGGGCATGTAGGTTCATTGTCATGTTCACAAACACAAATATCATTCTGAACCTGTTTTTTGCAGCATTTTACTCTGAAAACTCGAATGTGTACCTCTTGTTTCTCCATGTGAATCCAATTAGCATTTGCCAACAGAAAAACAAAATGTTACATGTCAGAATTCATTCCGAACTCTAAAGTTCATAGTTAATATCCAGAAAACATTCCAAATTTAATAGAAAGTATCCAGAAAACACTAACAAACACACAGGCTGTTTTAAAAGCTTATATTCTTTTAGCCACAAAAGAACCGGATATTTCTGGTTGGATCAAGACCTACCTGGACAAAATCGTGTGGAATTCGTGTGCAAAGGACCCAGAAAAGCAGAATCAAACTGGTTTTGGAGAAAAGCAAAGGCTTTTTCATGGGAAAGTGGATTCAAAGTCATGTTAGCAAACACAAATATCATTTTGAACCTGGTTTCTGTAGCATTCTACTCAGAAAACACAATTGTGTACCTGTTGTGTCTCCATGTGGAACCAATTAGCGTTTGCCAACAAAAAAACAAAGTGTTACATGCCAGAATTCATTCCAAACTCTAAATTTAATAGAAAGTATACAGAAAACACTAACAAACACACAGGCTGTTTTAAAAGCTGATATTCATTAAGCCACAACAAAACGGGATATTTCTGGTTTGATCCAGACCTATCTGACCAAACTCGTGTGGAATCCGTCTGCAAAGGACCCAGAAAAGCACATTCAAACAGGTTTTGGAAAAAAGCAAAGTGTTTTTCTTGGGCAAGTGTATTCAATGTCATGTTAGGAAACACAAATATAATTTTTCACCTGGTTTCTATAGCATTCTACTCAGAAAACTCGAATGTGTACCTGTTGTGTCTCCATGTGCAACCAATTAGTTTTTGCCAACAAAAAAATGAAGTGTTACATGCCAGAATGCATTCTAACCTCTATAGTACATAGATAATATCCTGAAAACAGAAACAAACACAGAAGCTGTAGCAAGAGCTGGGATTGAATTATTAGAACAGACCCGGACCTTTCTGGTTAGTTCCAGACCTATCTGGACAAACTCATGTGGAAAATCTTGTGCAAAGGACCCAGAAAGAATATTGAAACTGGTTTTGGAGAAAAGCAAGGTCTTTTTCTTGGGTTAGTGGATTCAATGTCATGTTTACAGAGGCAAATATCACGTTGAACCTGGTTTCTGTAGCATTCTACTCAGAAATCTCGAATGTGCACCTGTTGTGTCTCCATGTGAATCCAATCAGTGTTTGGCAACAGAAAAAAAAGAGTTACATGCCAGAATTCAATACAAACTCTAAAGTACATAGTTAATACCCAGAATACACAAACAAACACACAGGCTGTTTTAAAAGCTGATATTCATTTAGCCACACATAACCGGATTTTTCTGGTTTGATCCAGACCAATCTGGACAAACTCATGTTGAATTCTAGTGCAGAGGACCCAGAGAAGCAGAGGCAAAGTGGTTTTGGATAAAAGCAAAGACTTTTTCATGGGCAAGTGGATTCAATGTCATGTTTTCAGTCGCAAATATCATTTTTAACCTGGTTTCTGTAGCATTCTACTCAGAAAACTCGAATGTGTACCTATTGTTTCTCCATGTGGAACCAATTAGCGTTTGCCAACATAAAAACAAAATGTAACATGCTAAAATTCATTCAAACCTCTAATGTTCATAGATAATATCCAGAAAATACTAACAAACACACAGGCTGTTTTAAAAGATGACATTCATTTAGCCACACAGAACAGGATATTTCTGGTTAGATCCAGACATATCTGGACAAACTCGTGTGGAATTCGTGTGCAATCTACCCAGAAAAGCAGAGTCAAATTGGTTTTGGAGAAAAGCAAAGTCTTTTCGTGGGCAAGTGGATTCAATGCCATGTTTACAAACACAAATGTCATTTTGAACCTGGTTTCTGTAGCATTCTACTCAGAAAACTCTTATGTGAACCTGTTGTGTCTCCATGTGAAACGAATTAGCGTTTCCAACAAAAAACCACAATGTTACATGCTAAAATTCATTGAAAACTTTAAAGTTCATAGAAAATATCCAGAAAACACTAACAAACACACAGGCTGTAGCAAGAGCTGGGATTGAGTTAGGCAGAACAGAAACGGGTATTTCTGGTTAGATCCAGACATATCTGGACAACCTCGTGTGGAATTCTTGTGCAAAGGACCCAGAAAAGCAGAGCCAAACTGGTTTTGGAGAAACGCATAGTCGTTTTTGTGGGCAAGTGGATTCAATGTCATGTTTACAGTCGGAAATATCATTTTGTACCTGGTTTCTGTAGCATTCTACTCAGAAAACACAATTGTGTACCTGTTGTGTCTCCATGTGGAACCAATTAGCGTTTGCCAACAAAAAAAACAAATTGTTACATGCTAAAATTCATTCAATTCTCTAAAGTTCATAGAAAATATCCAGAAAACAGAAACAAACACAGAGGCTGTAGCAGGAGCTGGGACTGAGTTAGGCAGAACACACCCGAATCTTTCTGGTTAGATCCAGGACTATCTGGACATACTCCTGTGGAAATTTTTCCCAAAGCACCCAGAAAAGAATATTGAACTGGTTTTGGAGAAAAGCAAAGTCTTTATCTTGGGCAAGTGGATTCAATGTCATGTTTACAAACACAAGTATCATTTTTAAACTCGTTTCTGTAGCATTCTACTCAGAAAAATCGAATGTGTACCTGCTGTCTTCATGTGAATCCAATTACCGTTTGCCAACAGAAAAATAAAATGTTACATGCCAGAATTCATTCTAATCTCTAAAGTTCATAGTTATTATCAGGAAAGACTAACAATCCCACAGGCTGTTTTAAAAGCTGATATTCATTTAGCCACTATAGAACGAAATATTGTTGGTTTGATCCACACCTATCTGGACAAACTCTTGTGGAATCTGTGTGCAATGGACCAAGAAAAGCAGAGTCAAACTGGTTTTGGAGAATAGCAAAGTCTTTTTCGTGGGCAAGTGGATTCAATGTCATGTTAGCAAACACAAATATATTTTTTATCCTGGTTTCTGTAGCATTCTACTAAGTAAACACTTATGTGTAACTGTTCTGACTCCATGTGGAACCAATTAGCGTTTGCCAACAAAAAAACAAAGTGTTACATGCCAGAATACATTCCAAACTCTAAAGTTCATAGATAATATCCAGAAAACAAGAAAAACACAGAGGCTGTAGCAAGAGATTTGATTGAGTTAGGCAGAACAGAACCGTGTATATCCGGTTAGATCCAGACCTATCTGGACAAACTCGTGTGGAATTCTTGTGCAAAGGACACAGAAAAGAATATTGAAACTGATTTTGGAGAAAAGCAAAGTCTTTTTCTTGGGCAAGTGGATTCAATGTCATATTTACAAACAGAAATATCATTTTTAACCTGGTTTCTGTAGCATTCTACTCAAAAAACTCGAATGTGTACCTGTTGTTTTTCCAATTTAATCCAGTTAACGTTTGCCAACAGAAAAACAAAATGTTGCATGTAAGAATTCATTCCAAACTCTAAAGTTCATAGTTAATATCCAGAAAAGACTAACAAACACACAGGTTGTTTTAAAAGCTGATATTCATTTAGCCACAACAGAACTGGATACTTCTGGATTTATCCAGACATAACTGGACAAACTCATGTGGAATTCGTGTGCAAAGGACCCAGAAAAGCAGAGTCAAACTGGTTTTGGAGAAAAGCAACGTCTTTTTCTTGGGCAAGTGGATTCAATGTCATGTTAGCAAACACAAATATCATTTTTAACTTTGTTTCTGTAGTATTCTACTCAGACAACTCACATGTGTATCTGTTGTGTCTCCACGTTGAACCAAATTGTGTTTGCCAAAAAAAAAAAAAAAGTTACGTGCTAAATTCATTCCAAACTCTAAAGTTCATAGAGAACATCCAGAAAAAACCAAGAAACACACAGTCTGTTTTAAAAGCTGATATTCATTTAGCCACAACAGACCGGATATTTCTGGTTTGATCCAGACCAAACTGGATAAACTTGTGTGGAATTCATGTACAAAGACCCAGAAAATCAGAGTCAAACTGGTTTTGGAGAAAAGCAATGTCTTTTTCATGGGCAAGTGGGTTCAATGTCATGTTAGCAAACACAAATTGCATTTTTAACCTGGTTTCTGTAGCATTCTACTCAGAAAACTCTTATGTGTGCCTGTTGTGTCGCCATGTGGAACCAATTAGAGATTGGCAACAAAAATACAAAGTGTTACATGTCAGAATTCATTCCAAACTCTGAATTTCATAGATAATATCCAGAACTAGAAACAAACACAGAGGCTGTAGCATGAGCTGGGATTGAGTTAGGCAGAACATAACCGGAAATTTCTGGTTAGATCCAGACATATCTGGACAAACTCATTGGAATTCTTGAACAAAGGACCCAGAAAAGAATATTGAAACTGATTTTGGAGAAAAGCAAGGTATTTTTCTTGGGCAAGTGGATTCAATGTCATGTTTAAAAACACAAATAAATTTTTAACCAGGTTTCTGTAGCATTCTACTCAGAAATTCGAGTGTATAACTGTTGTGTCTCCAGGTGGAACCTATTAGCCTTTGCCAACATAAACACAAAATGTTACTTGCTAAAATTCATTCAAAATTGGAACGTTCATAGATAATATCCAGAATGCACTAACAAACACATATGCTGTTTTAAAATCAGTTATTAATTTAGCCACACAGAACCGGATATTTCTGGTTAGATCCAGACATATCTGGACAAACTCGTGTGGCATTCATGTGCAAAGGACCCAGAAAAACAGAGTCAAACTGGTTTTGGAGAAAAGCAAAGTCTTGTTCTTGGACAAGAGGATTCAATGTCATGTTAGCAAACACAAATATCATTTTTAATCTGGTTTCTGTAGCGTTCTACTCAGAAAACACTTATGTGTACCGGTTATGTCCCATGTGGAACCAATTAGCGTTTGCCAACAAAAAAAAATAAAATGTAACATGCTAAAACTCAACAATACTCTAAAGCTCATAGATAATATCCCGAAAACACAAACAAACACACAGGCTGTTTTGAAAGCTGATATTCATTTAGCCACAAGGGACCAGAATTTCTGGTTAGATCCAGACCTATCTCGAGAATCTCGTGTGGAATTCATGTGGAAAGGACCCAGAAAAGAATATTGAAACAGGTTTTGGAGAAAAGCAAAGTCTGTTTTCGTTGGCAAGTGGATTCAATGTCATGTTTAGAAACACAAATATCATTTTTATCCTGGTTTCTGTAGCATTCTACTCAGAAAAATCTTATGTGTACCTGGTGTGTCTCCATGTGGAAGGAAATAGAGTTTCCGACAAAAACCCACTTTGTTACATGGCAAAATTCGTGCAAAACTCAAAAGTTCATAAAAAATATCCAGAAAACAGAAACAAACACAGAGGCTGTAGCAAGAGCTGGGATTGAGTTAGGCAGATAAGAAACTGTTGAGATCCAGACTTATCTGGACAAACTCGTGTGGAATTCGTGTGCAAAGGACCCAGAAAAGCAAAGTCAAACTGGTTTTGGAGAAAAGCAAAGACTTTTTCTTGGGCAAGTGGATTCAATGTCATGTTAACAAACACATGTGTCATTTTCAACCTGGTTTCTGTAGCATTCTACTCAGAAAACAGGAATGTGTACCGGTTGTGACTCCATTAGCAAACAGAACTCCCGTGAACTGAATCTCTCTACAGCCAGGAAGCAGACCGACCATAAGCTGCGCATCCTAGAGTTAGGCTACAGAAATCCCGCATATTGCGAATGCCTACTACCAGGCTACAGAACTCTTACAAACTGTCTCGTTACACACCTCCGATACAGAACTCATGTATGCTGTACCTCACTACACTCAGGTTACAGAACTCTTGTGGACTCTGTTTAAGGATACAGACATTGCACACATTGTGTCATCTGAAATAGCATTGCACTCTTATAGCATACAGAGGTCCCGTGATCTGAATCTCTCTACAGCCAGGAAGCAGACCGACCATAAGCTGCGTTTCCTATAGATAGTCTACATAAATCCCGCATATTGCGAATCCCTAATCCCAGGCTACAAAACTCTTCCAAACTGCTTACATCCACACCTGTAATACAGAACTCAGGTAAGCTGCATCTGACTACACTAAGGTTACAAAACTCCTGTAAGCTCTGTCTCCTAAACTCAGGCTACAGACATTGCGCACATTATGTATGCCTATTCACGCTACCGAAATTGCGCACATTGTGTAAGCGTATTCTGTGGCTTCAGAACGCTGAAACAGCTTTGTACTCCACTAGCATACAGAACTCCCGTGAACTGCATTAGTCTGCAGCCTCTATCCAGAATTCCCATAAGTAACACATCCCAGAGTCAGGCTACAGAAATCCTGCATATTACGAATGTGTACTCCGAGGCTACAGAACTCTTCCAAACTGCTTACACCCACACCTCCGATACAGAACTCATGTACGCTGCATCTGACTACACTCAGGTTACAGAACTCCTGTAAGCTCTGTCTCCTACACTCAGGCTAAAGACATTACGCACATTATGTATGCCTATTCGCAGGCTACAGACAGCTGAAACAGCTTTGTACTCCACTAGCATACAGAACTCCTGTGAACTGCATCTCTTTACAGCCAGGAACCAGACCGACCAAACTGTGTTTCCTATAGACAGGCTACAGAAATCCCGCATATTGGGAATGCCTAATCCCAGGCTACAGAACCCTTCCTAACTGCTTCTTTCCACACCTCTGATACAGAACTCATGTATGTTGTAAGTCACTACACTCAGGTTACAGAACTCCTGTAAGCTCTGTCTAAGGATACAGACATTGCGCACATTGTGTCATCCTATTCCCAGTCTACAGAACAATGAAACATGTTTGCACTCCACTGGCATACAGAACTCCCATGAACTGCATATCCCTACAGCCAGGACGCAGAACGCTCATAAACTGCTCAACCTAGAGTCAGGCTACAGAAATCCCGCATATTGCGAATCCCTACGCCCAGGCTACAGAACCCTTCCTAACTGCTTCTTTCCACACCTCCGATACAGGACTCATGTACGCTACATCTGACGAAACTCAGGTTACAGAACTCCTGTAAGCTCTGTCTGCTACACTCAGGGTACAGACATTGCTCACTTTGTGTATGCCTATTCCCAGGCTATAGACCACTGAAACAGCTTTGTACTCCACTAGCATACAGAACTCCCGTGAACTGCATCTCTCTAGAGCCAGGACGCAGAATGCCCATAAGCTGCGCATCCTAGAGTCAGGCTACATAAATCCCGCATATTGCGAATCCCTACTCCCAGCCTACAGAACTCTTGCAAACTGCTTACATCCACACATCCAATAAAGAACTCATGTGCGCTGCATCTGACTAAACTCAGGTTACAGAACTCCTATAAGCTCTGTCTCCTACACTCAGGCTACCGAAATCACGCACATTGCGTCATCCTATTCCCAGTCTACAGAACGCTGAAACAGCTTTACACTCCACTAGCATACAGAACTCCCATGAACTGAATCTCTCTACAGCCTGTATTCAGAATTCCTATAAACTGCACATCCCAGAGTCAGGCTACAGAAATCCCACATATTGCGAATGCCTACTCTCAGGCTACAGAACGTTTCCAAACTGCTTCCATCCACAACTCCGATACAGAACTCATGTACGCTGCATCTGTGTACACTCAGGTTAGAGAACTCCTGTAAGCTCTGTCTAAGGATTCAGACATTGCGACATGGTGTCATCCTATTCCCAGGCAACAGAACTCTGAGAGAGCGTTGCACTCCACTAGCATACAGAACTCCCGTGAACTGCATATCTCTAGAGCCAGGACGCAGAACGCCCATAAGCTGCGCATCATAGAGTCAGGCTACAGAAATCCCACATATTGCGAATGCCTACTCCCAGGCTACAGAACTCTTCCAAACTGCTTCGTTCCACACCTCAGATACAGAAGTCATATAAACTGCACTTGACTAAACTCAGGTTATAGAACTCTTGTAAGCTCTGTCTCCTACACTCAGGCTACAGACATTGCGCACATTGTGTATGCCTATTCCCAGGCTACAGACCGCTGAAACAGCTTTGTACTCCACTAGCATACAGAACTCCTGTGAACTGAATCTCTCTACAGCCAGGAACCATACCGACCATATGCTGCGTTTCCTATAGACAGGCTACAGTAATCCCCCATGTTGCGAATGCCTCCTCCCATTCTACAGAACTCTGCCAAACTGCTTCGTTTCACACCTTTAATACAGAACTCATGTATGCTGTAAATCACTAAACTCAGGTTACAGAACTCCTGTACGCTCTCTCTCCTTCACTAAGGCTACCGAAATTGCGCACATTGTGTAAGCCTATTCCCAGGCTAGAGAATGCTGAAGTAGCTTTGCACTACACTAGCATACAGAACTCATGTGAACTGACTCTCTGCAGCCTGTTTCCAGAATACCTATAAGCAGCACATCCAAAAGTCAGGCTACAGAAATCCCGCATGTTGCGAATCCCTACTCACAGGCTACAAAGCACTTCCAAACTGCTTACACCCACACCTCCGATACAGAACTCATGTACGCTGCATCTGACTACACTCAGGTTACAGTACTCCTGTAAGCTCTGTCTCCTACACTCAGGCTCTGGACATTGTGTACATTGTGTATGCCTATTTGCAGGCTAATGACCCCTGAAACAGATTTGTACTCCACTAGCATACAGAACTCCTGTGAACTGAATCTCTCTACAGCCAGGAAGCAGAATGAACATAAGCTGCGTTTTCTATAGACAGGATACAGAAATCCCGCATATTGGGAATGCCTACTCCCAGGCTACAGAACCCTTCCTAACTGCTTCGTTCCACAACTGCAGAACAGAACTCATGTATGATGTAAATCACAATACTCATGTTGCAGAACTCCTCTAAGCTCTGTCTCCTACACTCAGGCTACTCAAATTGCTCATATTGTGTAAGCGTATTCCCAGGCTAAAGAACGCTGAAACAGATTTGTACTCCACTAGGATAAGTACTCCCATGAACTGATTCTCTCTACAGCCTATATCCAGAAATCCTATAAGCTGCACATCCCTGAGTCAGGTTGCAGAAATCCCGCATGTTGCGAATGCCTACTACCAGGCTACAGAACTCTTCCCAACTATTTCGTTCCACTCCTCCGATACAGAACTCATATATGCTAAATCTTACTAAACTCAGGTTACAGAACTCCTGTAAGCTCTATCTCCTACACTCAGGCTAATTAAATGGCTCATATAGTGTATGCCTATTCCCAGGCAACAGACCGCTGAATCAGCTTTGTATTCCACAGGCATACAGAACTCCCGTGACCTGAATCTCTTTACAGCCAGGAAGCAGACAGACCATAAGCTGCATTTCCTATAGACAGGCTACAGAAATCCGGCATATTGCAAATGTGTACTCCCAGGCTAAAGAACGCTTCCAAACTCCTTACATCCACACCTCCGATACAGAACTCATGTACGCTGCATCTCACTAAACTCAGGTTACAGAACTCCTGTATTTTCTGTCTCCTACACTCAGGCTACCGAAATTGCGCACATTGTGTAAGCGTATTCTGTGGCTGTAGACCCGTGAAACAGGTTTGCCCTCCACTAGCATACTGAAATCGTTGAACGGAATCTCTCTGCAGCCTGTATCCAAAATTCCTATAAGTTGCACATCCCAGAGTCAGGCTACAGAAATCCCGCATATTGCGAATTCCTACTCCCAGGCTATATAACTCTTACAAACTGCTTCGTTACACACCTCTGATACAGAACTCATGTAAGCAGCACCTAACTGCACTCAGGTTACAGAACTCCTGTAAGCTCTGTTTAAGGATACAGACATTGCTCACATTATGTCATCCTATTCCCAGGAAACAGAACTCTGAAATAGCATTGCACTCCACTAGCATACAGAACTCCCGTGAACTGCATCTCTCTACAGCCAGGACGCCGAACTCCCATAAGCTGCACATCCTAGTGTAAGGTTGCAGAAATCCCACATATTGCAAATGCCTACTCCCAGGCTAGAGAACTCTTCCAAACTGCGTTGTTACACACATTCAATAGAGAATTCATGTAAGGTGCATTCAGTACACTCAGGTTACAGAACTCCTGTAAGCTCTGTCTAAGGATTCAGACATTGCGACATGGTGTCATCCTATTCCCAGGCAACAGAAATCCGAAATAGCGTTGCACTCCACTAACATACAGAACTCCCGTGAACTGCATCTGTCTACAGCCAGGATGCAGAACGCCCATAAGCTGCGCATCCTAGAGTCAGGCTACAGAAATACCACATATTGGGAATCCCTACTCCCAGGTTACAGAACTCTTCCAAACTTCTTACATCCACACATCCAATACAGAACTCATGTACGCTGCATTTCAGTACACTCAGCTTACAGTACTCCTGTAAGCTATGTGTACTACACGGAGGGTACAGACATTGTGCACATTGTGTATGCCTATTCCCAGGCTACTGACCACTGAAACAGCTTTGTACTCCACTAGCATACAGAACTCCCGTGAACTGCATCTTTCTACAGCCAGGAAGCAAACCGAGCATAAGCTGCATTTGCTATAGATAGGCTACAGAAATCCTGCATATTGCGAATCCCTACTTTCAGGCTACATAACTCTTCCAAACTGCTTTGTTCTACACCTGTAATACAGAACTCATATAAGCTGCATCTGACTAAACTCAGGTTACAGAACTCTTGTAAGCTCTGTCTCCTACACTCAGGCTATGGACATTGTGCACATTGTGTATGCCTATTCACAGGCTACAGACCACTGAAACAGCTTTGTACTCCACTAGCATACAGAACTCCCGTGAACTGAATCTCTCTACAGCCAGGAAGCAGACTGTCCATAAGCTGCATTTTCTATAGACAGGATACAGAAATCCCGCATAATGCGAATGCCTATTCCCAGGCTACAGACCCCGTCCTAACAGCTTCATTCCACACCTCCGATACAGAAATCATGTACGCTGCTTCTGACTAAACTCAGGTTATAGAACTCCTGTAAGCTCTGTCTCCTACACTCAGGCTACTCAAATTGCTCATATTGTGTAAGCGTATTCCCAGGCTAAAGAACGCTGAAACAGCTTTGCACTCCGCTAGGATAATGTACTCCCATGAACTGAATCTTTCTACAACCTATATCCAGAATTCCTATAAGATGCACATCCCTGAGTCAGGTTACAGAAATCCCGCATGTTGCAAATGCCTACTACCAGGCTACAGAATTCTTACAAATTGCCTCGTTACACACCTCCGATACAGAACTCATGTAAGCTGCACCTCACTACACTCAGGTTACAGAACCCTTGTAGGCTCTGTTTAAGGATACAGATATTGCGCACATTGTGTCATCCTATTCCCAGGCCACAGAACTCTGAAATAGCATAGCACTCCATTAGCATACAGAGCTCCCGTGAACTGCATCTAACTAGAGCCATGACGCAGAACACCCATAAGTTGCGCATCCTAGTGTCAGGCTACATAAATCCCGCATATTGCGAATCCCTACTCCCAGGCTACAGAACTCTTCCAAACTGCTTACATCCACACCTGTAATACAGACTTCATGTGCGCTGCATCTGACTACACTCAGTTTACAGAACTCCTGTAAGCTCTGTCTCCTACACACAGGTTATGGATATTGTACACATTGTGTATGCCAATTTGCAGGCTACAGACAGCTGAAACAGCTTTGTACTCCACTAGCATACAGAACTCCCGTGAACTGCATCTCTCTACAGCCAGGAAGCAGACCGACCATAAGCTGCATTTCCTCTAGACAGGCTACAGAAATCCCGCATATTGGGAATGCCTACTCCCAGGTACAGAACTATCCAAACTGCTTACATCCACACCTGTTATACAGAACACATGTACGCTGCATCTGACTAAACTCAGGTTACAGACCTCCTGTAAGCTCTATCTCCTACACTCAGGCTACTGATATTGCTCATATTGTGTATGCCTATTCCCAGGCAACAGAACTCTGAATCAGCTTTGTATTCCGCTAGCATACAGAACTCCTGCGACCTGAATCTATTTACGGCCAGGAAGCAGACAGACCCGAAGGTGCATTTCCTATAGACAGGCTACAGAAATCTGGCACATTGCAAATGTGTACTCCCAGGCTACAGAACGCTTCCAAACTGCTTACACCCACACCTCCGATACAGAACTCATGTACGCTGCACCTCAGTACACTCAGCTTACAGTACTCCTGTAAGCTCTGTCTACTACACGCAGGATACAGACATTGCTCACATTGTGTATGCCTATTCCCAGGCTACAGACCACTGAAACAGCTTTGTACTCCACTAGCATACAGAACTCCCGTGAACTTAATCTCTCTACAGCCAGGAAGCAGACCGACCATAACCTGCGTTTCCTATAGACAGGCTAGAGAAATCTCGCATATTGCGAATCCCTACTCGCAGGCTACAGAATCCTTCCTAACTGCTTCTTTCCACACTCCCGTGAACTGCATCTCTCTACAGCCAGGAAGCAAACCGAGCATAAGCTGCGTTTCCTATAGACAGGCTACAGTAATCCTGCATATTGCGAATCCCTACTCACACGCTACAGAACTCTTCCTAACTGCTACGTTCCACACCTGTAATACAGATCTCATATAAGTTGCATCTGACTACACTCAGGTTACAGAACTCCTGTAAGCTCTGTCTCCTACAGTCAGGCTATGGACATTGTGCACATTGTGTATGCCTATTTGCAGGCTACTGACCGCTGAAACAGCTTTGTACTCCACTAGCATACAGAACTCCCGTGAACTGCATCTCTCTACAGCCCGGATGCAGACTGACCATAAGCTGTGTTTCCTATAGACAGGCTACAGAAATCCCGCATATTGGGAATGCCTACTCCCAGGCTACAGAACCCTTCCTAACTGCTTCTTTCCACACCTCTGATACAGAACTCATGTATGTTGTAAGTCACTACACTCAGGTTACAGAACTCCTGTAAGCTCTGTCTAAGGATACAGACATTGCGTACATTGTGTCATCCTATTCCCAGTCTACAAACCAATGAAACATCTTTGCACTCCATTGGCATACAGAACTCAAATGAACTGCATCTCCCTTATGCCAGGACGCAGAACGCTCATAAACTGCTCAACCTAGAGACAGGCTACAGAAATCCCGCATATTGCGAATCCCTACGCCCAGGCTACAGAACCCTTCCTAACTGCTTCTTTCCACACCTCCGATACAGGACTCATGTACGCTACATCTGACGAATCTCAGGTTACAGAACTCCTGTAAGCTCTGTCTGCTACACTCAAGGTACAGACATTGCTCACATTGTGTATGCCTATTCCCAGGCTACAGACCACTGAAACAGCTTTGTACTCCACTAGCATACAGAACTCCCGTGAACTGCATCTCTCTACAGCCAGGACGCAGAATGCCCATAAGCTGCGCATCCTAGAGTCAGGCTACATAAATCCCGCATATTGCAAATCCCTACTTCCAGGCTACAGAACTCTTGCAAACTGCTTTATCCACACCTCCGATACAGAACTCATGTGCGCTGCATCTGACTAAACTCAGGTTACAGAACTCCTGTAAGCTCTGTCTCCTAAACTCAGGCTACCGAAATCACACACATTGTGTCATCCTATTCCCAGTCTACAGAACGCTGAAACAGCTTTACACTCTACTAGCATACAGTACTCCTATGAACTGAATCTCTCTACAGCCTGTATCCAGAATTCCTATAAGCTGCACATCCCAGAGTCAGGGTACAGAAATCCCGCATATTTCGAAAGCCTACTCCCAGGCTACAGAACTCTCCCAAACTGCTTTGTTACACACATCCGATAGAGAAATCATGTAAGCTGCATTCAATACACTCAGGTTACAGAACTCCTGTAAGCTCTGTCTAAGGATACAGACATTGTGCATATTGTGTCATCCTATTCCCAGGCAACAGAACTCTGAAATAGAATTGCACTCCACTAGCATACAGAACTCACGTGAATTGCATCTCTCTACAGACAGGACGCAGAACGCCCATAAGCTGCACATCCGAGAGTCAGGCTACAGAAATGCCACATATTTCGAATCCCTTCTCCCAGGCTACCAAACTCTTCCAAACTGCTTACATCCACACCTGTAATACAGAACTCATGTACGCTGCATCTGACTACACTCAAGTTACAGAACTCCTGTAAGCTCAGTCTCCTACACTCAGGCTACAGACATTGCGCTCATTGTGTATGCCTATTCCCAGGCTACAGACCGCTGAAACAGCTTTGTCCTCCACTAGCATACAGAACTCCCATGGACTGAATCTCTCTACAGCCAGGAAGCAGCCCCACCATAAGCTTCGTTTACTATAGGCAGGCTATAGAAATCCCGCACATTGATAATGCCTACTCCCAAGCTACAGAACACTTCCAAACTGCTTCGTTCCACATCTGTAATACAGAACTCATGTAAGCTGCATCTGACTGCACTCAGGTTACTCAACTCCCGTAAGCTCTGTCTCCTACACTCAGGCTACAGACATTGGGCACATTGTGTATGCCGATTCCCAGGCTACAGACCGCTGAAACAGCTTTATACTCCATTAGCATTCAGAACTCCCCTGAACTTAATCTCTCTACAGCCAAACAGCAGACCAACCATACGCTCTGTTTCCTATAGACAGGCTACAGAAATCCCGCATATTGCCAATGCCTACGTGCAGGCTACAGAACCCTTCCTAAATGCTTCATTCCCCACCTCCAATACAGAACTCATGCATGCTGTGAATCACTACACTCAGGTTGCAGAAATCCAGTGCGCTCTCTCCTACACTAAGGATACCGAAATTGCTCACATTGTGTAAGCGTATTCCCTGGCTACTGAACGCTGAAAGAGCTTTGCACTCCACTAGCATACAGAACTCCCATGAACTGAATCTCTCTACAGACAAGACGCAGAACGCACATAAGCTGCGCATCCTAGAGTCAGGCTACAGAAATCCCGCATATTGCGAATCCCTACTACCAGGCTACAGAACCCTTCCTAACTGCTTGCATCCACACCTCCGATACAGAAATTATGTACACTGCATCTGACGAAACTCAGTTTACAGACCTCCTGTAAGCTCTGTCTGCTACACTCAGGCTACAGACATTGCGCACATTGTGTATGCCTATTCCCATGCTAGAGACCGCTGAAACAGCTTTGTACTCCACTAGCATACAGAAGTCCTGTGAACTGCATCTCTCTAAAGCCAGGAAGCAGACCGACCATAAGCAGCATTTCCTATAGACAGGCTACAGCAATCCCGCATATTGCGAATGTCTACTCTCAGGCTACGTAACGCTTCCGAAATGCTTCGTTCCACACCTGTAATACAGAACTCATATAAGCTGCATCTGACTACCCTCAAGTTACAGAACTTCTGAAAGCTCTGTCTCCTACACTCAGGCTACCGAAATTGCATACATGTGTAAGCGTATTCCCAGGCTAAATAACACTGAAACAGCTTCGCACTCCACTGGCATACAGAACTCCCATAAACACAATCTCTCTACAGCCTGTATCCAGAATTCTTATAAGCTGCACATCCCAGAGTCAGGTGACAGAAATCCCAAATATTGCGAATGCCTACTCTCAGGCTACAGAAATCTTACAAAATGCCTCGTTCCACAACTCAGATACAGAACTCATGTAAGCTGCATCTGACTACTCTCAGGTTACAGAACTCCTGTAAGCTCTGTCTAAGGAAACGAACATTGCACACATGTGTCATCCTATTCCCAGGCAACAGAACTCTGAAACAGCTTTGCACTCCACTGTCATACAGAACTCCCATGAACTGAATCTCTCTACAGCCAGGACGCAGAACGCCCAAAAGATGTGCATCCTAGAGTCAGGCTACAGAAATCCCGCATATTGCGAATGCCTACACCTAGGCTACTGAGCTCTTCCAAATTCCTCATTCCACAACTCAGATACGGAACTCATGTAAGCAGCAACTGACTACACTCAGGTTACAGAACTTCTGTAAGCTCTGTCTCCTATACTCAGCCTACTGACATTGCGAACATTGTGTATGCCTATTCCCAGGCTACAGACCGCTGAAACAGATTTGCACTCCACTAGCATACAAACTCCCATGAACTGAATCTCTCTACAGCCAGGACGCAGAACGCTCATAAGCTGCGCATCCTAGAGTCAGGCTACAGAAATCCCGCATATTGCGAATCCTTTTCCCAGGCTACAGAACTCTTCCAAACTGCTTACATCCACACCTCCAATACAGAAATCATGTACGCTGCATCTGACGAAACTCAGTTTACAGAACTACTGTAAGCTCTGTCTCCTACACTCAGGCTAGCGAAATTGTGTACATTGTGTAAGCGTATTCCCAGGCTAAATAACACTGAAACAGCTTCACACTCCACTAGCATACAGAACTCCATAAACTGAATCTCTCTGCAGCCTGTATCCAGAATTCCTATAAGCTGCACATCCCAGAGTCAGGCTACAGAAATCCCGCATATTGCAATTGCCAAAACTCAGATACAGAACTAATGTAAGCTGCATCTGACTACACTCAGGTTACAGAACTCCTGTAAGCTCTCTCTCCTACACTCAGGCTACAGACATTGCGAACATTGTGTATGCCTATTCCCAGGCTAGAGACCGCTGAAACAGCTTTGCACTCCACTAGCATACAGAACTCCCATGAACCTAATCTCTCTACAACCAGGACGCAGAACGCCCATAAGCTGCGCATCCTAGAGTCAGGCTACAGAAATCCCACATATTGCGAATCCCTACTCCCAGGCTACAGAACTCTTCCAAACTGCTTACATCCACACCTCCAATACAGAAATCATGTATGCTGCATCTGACGAAACTCAGGTTACAGAACTCCTGTAAGCTCTGTCTGCTACAATCAGGCTACAGATATTGCGTACATTGTTTATGCATATTTCCAGGCTACAGACCGCTGAAACAGCTTTGTACACCAAAGGCATACAGAACTCGCATGAACTGAATCTCTCTAAAGCCCGGAAGCAGACCGACCATAAGCTGCGTTTCCTATAGACAGGCTACAGAAATCCCGCATATTGCAAATGCCTACTCCCAGGCTACAGAACTCTTCCAAACTGCGTCGTTCCACACCTGTAATACATAACTCATGTACGCTGCATCTGACTACCCTCAAGTTACAGAACTTCTGTAAGCTCTGTCTCCTACACTCAGGCTAGCGAAATTGCGTACATTGTGTAAGCGTATTCCCAGGCTAAATAACACTGAAACAGCTTCGCACTCCACTAGCATACAGAACTCCCATAAACTCAATCTCTCTACAGCCTGTATCCAGAATTCCTATAAGCTGCACATCCCAGAGTCAGGCTACAGTAATCCCGATTATTGCAAATGCCACAACTCAGATACAGAACTAATGTAAGCTGCATCTGACTACACTCAGGTTACAGAACTCCTGTAAGCTCAGTCTCCTACACTCAGGCTACTGACATTGCACACATTGTGTATGCCTATTCCTAGGCTACAGACTGCTGAAACAGCTTTGTACTCCACTAGCATGCAGAACTCCCGAGAACTGAATCTCTCTGCTGCCATTATGCAGACCGACCATAAGCTGTGTTTCCAATTGGCAGGCTACAGAAATCCCGCATATTGAGTATGCCTACTCCCAGGCTTCGGAACCCTTCCTAACTGCTTCGTTCCAAACCTCCGATACAGAACTCATGTATGCTGGCTGATATTCATTTAGCCACAACAGAACCTATATTTCTGGTTAGATCCAGACCTATCTGGACAAACTCGTGTGGAAATCTTGTGCAAAGGACACAGAGAAGCAGAATGAACCTGGTTGTGGAGAAAAGCAAAGTCTTTTTCTTGGGCATGTAGATTCATTGTCATGTTCACAAACACAAATTTCATTCTGAACCTGGTTTTTGTAGCATTTTACTCTGAAAACTCGAATGTGTACCTCTTGGTTCTCCATGTGAATCCAATTAGCATTTGCCAACAGAAAAACAAAATGTTACATGTCAGAATTCATTCCGGACTCTAAAGTTCATAGTTAATATCCAGAAAACATTCCAAATTTAATAGAAAGTATCCAGAAAACACTAACAAACACACAGGTTATTTTAAAAGCTTATAATCTTTTAGCCAAAAAAGAACCGGATATTTCTGGTTGGATCAAGACCTATCTGGACAAACTCATGTGGAATTCGTGTGCAAAGGACCCAGAAAAGCGGAATAAAACTGGTTTTGGAGAAAAGCAAAGGCTTTTTCATGGGAAAGTGGATTCAAAGACATGTTAGCAAACAAATATCATTTTGAACCTGGTTTCTGCAGCTTTCTACTCAGAAAAAAACAATTGTGTACCTGTTGTGTTTCCATGTGGAACGAATTAGCGTTTGCCAACAAAAAAACAAAGTGTTACATGCCAGAATTCATTCCAAACTCTAAATGTAATAGAACGTATCCAGAAAACACTAACAAACACACATGCTGTTTTAAAAGCTGATATTCATTAAGCCACAACAAAACGGGATATTTCTGGCTTGATCCAATTAGTTTGCAACCAATTAGTTTTTGGCAACAAAAAAATGAAGTGTTACATGCCAGAATGCATTCTAAACTCTATAGTACATAGATAATATCCAGAAAACAGAAACAAACACAGAGGCTGTAGCAAGAGCTGGGATTGAGTTAAGCAGAACAGACCCGGACCTTTCTGGTTAGATCCAGACCTATCTGGACAAACTCATGTGGAAAATCTTGTGCAAAGGACCCAGAAAAGAATATTGAAACGGGTTTTGGAGAAAAGCAAGGTCTTTTTCTTGGGTTAGTGAATTCAATGTCATGTTTACAGTGGCAAATATCATTTTGAACCTGGTTTCTGTAGCATTCTACTCAGAAAACTCGAATGTGCACCTGTTGTGTCTCCATGTGAATCCAATCAGCGTTTGGCAACAGTAAAAAAAAAAGAGTTACATGCCAGAATTCAATACAAACTCTAAAGTACATAGTTAATACCCAAAATACACAAACAAACACACAGGCTGTTTTAAAAGCTGATATTCATTTAGCCACACATAACCGGATTTTTCTGGTTTGATCCAGACCAATCTGGACAAACTCATGTTGAATTCTAGTGCAGAGGACCCAGAGAAGCAGAGGCAAAGTGGTTTTGGATAAAAGCAAAGACTTTTTCATGGGCAAGTGGATTCAATGTCATGTTTTCAGTCGCAAATATCATTTTTAAACTGGTTTCTGTAGTATTCTACTCAGAAAACTCGAATGTGTACCTGTTGTGTCTCCATGTGGAACCAATTAGCGTTTGCCAACATAAAAACAAAATGTAACATGCTAAAATTCATTCAAACCTCTAACGTTCATAGATAATATCCAAAAAATACTAACAAAAGCATAGGCTGTTTTAAAAGATGACATTCATTAGGCACACAGAACAGGATATTTCTGGTTAGATCCAGACATATCTGGACAAACTCGTGTGGAATTCGTGTGCAATCTACCCAGAAAAGCAGAGTCAAATTGGTTTTGGAGAAAAGCAAAGTCTTTTCGTGGGCAAGTGGATTCAATGCCATGTTTACAAACACAAATGTCATTTTGAACCTGGTTTCTGTAGCATTCTACTCAGAAAACTCTTATGTGATCCTGTTGTGTCTCCATGTGAAACGATTTAGCGTTTCCAACAAAAAACCACAATGTTACATGATAAAATTCATTGAAAACTTTAAAGTAAATAGAAAATATCCAGAAAACACTAACAAACACACAGGCTGTATTAAAAGCTGATATTCATTTACCCACAACAGAACCGGATATTTCTGTTTTCATCCAGCCATATCTGGACAAACTCATGTGGAATCTGTGTGCAAAGGACCCAGAAAAGCACAGTCAAGCTGCTTTTGGATCAAAGCAAAGTCTTTTTCGTGGGCAAGTGGATTCAATTTCATGTTAGCAAACACAAATATCATTTTTAACCTGGTTGTATCATTCTACTCAGAAAACTCTTATGTGTACCTGTTGTGTCTCCATGTGAATTCAATTACCGTTTGCCAAGAGAAAAACAAAATGTTACATGCAAGAATTCATTCCAAACAGTAACGTTCATAGGTAATATCCAGAAACCACAAACAAACACACAGGCTGTTTTAAAAGCTGATATTCATTTAGCCACAAAGGAAGCAATATTTCTGGTTCGTTCCAGACCTACCAGGACAAACTCGTGTGGAATTCGTGTGCAAAGGACCCAGAAAAGAAGAGTCAAACTGGTTTTGGAGAAAAGCAAAATCTTTTTCATGGGCAAGTGCATTCAATGTCATGTTTGCAAACACAAATGTCATTTTTAACCTGGTTTCTGTAGCATTCTACTCAGAAATCACTTATGTGGACCCGTTGTGTCTCATGTGGAACGATTTATCTTTTCCACCAAAAAAACACAATGTTACATGCTAAAATTCATTCAAAACTCTAAATTTAATAGAAAGTATCCAGAAAATACTAACAAACACACAGGCTGTAGCAAGAGCTGGGATTGAGTTAGGCAGAACAGAAACGGGTATTTCTGGTTAGATCCAGACATATCTGGACAACCTCGTGTGGAATTCTTGTGCAAAGGACCCAGAAAAGCAGAGTCATACTGGTTTTGGAGAAAAGCATAGTCTTTTTTGTGGGCAAGTGGATTCAATGTCATGTTTACAGTTGGAAATATCATTTTGAACCTGGTTTCTGTAGCATTCTACTCAGAAAACTCTTATGTGTACCTGTTGTGTCTCCATGTGGAACTAATCAGTGTTTGCCAACAAAAAAACACAATGTTGCATGCTAAAATTCATTCCAAACTCTAAAGTTCATAGAAAATATCCAGAAAACAGAAACAAACACAGAGGCTGTAGCAAGAGCTGGGGTTGAGTTAGGCAGAACACACCCGGATCTTTCTGGTGAGATCCAGACCTATCTGGACAAACTCGTGTGGCATTCTTGTGCAGAAGACCCAGAAAAGTATATTGAAACTGGTTTTGCAGAAAAGCAAAGTCTTTTTCTTGGGCAAGTAGATTCAATGTCATGTTTACAAACACAAATATCTTTTTTAACCTGGTTTCTGTAACATTCTACTCAAAAAACTCGAATGTGTACCTGTTGTGACTCCATGTGGAACCAATGTGTGTTTGCCAACAAAAACAAAAAGTGTTACATGCCAGAATTCATACCAAACTCTAAAGTTCATAGAAAATATCCAGAAAACAGAAACAAACACAGAGGCTGTAGCAAAAGCTGGGATTGGTTAGGCAAACAGAACCGGATCTTTCTGATTAGATCTAGACCTATCTGGACAAACTTGTCAGGAATCCATGTGCATAGGACCCAGAAAAGCAAAGTCCAACTGGTTTTGGAGAAAAGCAAGGTCTTTTTCTTGGGCAAGTGCATTCAATGTCATGTTTACAGTCGCAAATATCATTTTTAACCTGATTTCTGTAGCATTCTACCCAGAAAACACTTATGTGTACCTGTTGTGTCTCCATGTGGAAACAATTAGTGTTTCCAACAAAAAAACATAAAGTTACATTTAAAATTCATTCAAAACTCTAAAGTTCACTGAAAATATCCAGAAATCACTAACAAACACACAGGCAGTTTTCAAAGCTGATAGTCATTTAGGCACACCAGAACAGGATATTTCTGTTTTGATCCATACCTATCTGGACATAGTCATGTGGCATTCGTGTGCAAAGGACCCAGAAAAGCAGAGTCAAACATGTTTTGGAGAAAAGCAAAGACTTTTTCGTGGGCAAGTGGATTCAATGTCATGTTAGCAAAACTCGAATGTGTACCTGTTGTGTCTCCATGTGGAACCAATTAGCGTTTGCCAACAAAAAAAAAACAAATTGTTACATGCTAAAATTCATTCAAATCTCTAAAGTTAATAGATAATATCCAGAAAACAGAAACAAACACAGAGGCTGTAGCAGGAGCTGGGACTGAGTTAGGCAGAACAGAACCGGAAATTTCTGGTTAGATCCAGGCCTATCTGGACATACTCCTGTGGAAATTTTTCCCAAAGCACCCAGAAAAGAATATTGAAACTGGTTTTGGAGAAAAGTAAAGTCTTTTTCTTGGGCAAGTGGATTCAATGTCATGTTTACAAACACAAGTATCATTTTTAAACTCGTTTCTGTAGCATTCTACTCAGAAAAATCGAATGTGTACCTGCTGTCTTCATGTGAATCCAATTACCGTTTGCCAACATAAAAATAAAATGTTACATGCCAGAATTCATTCTAATCTCTAAAGTTCATAGTTAATATCCAGAAAAGACTAACAATCCCACAGGCTGTTTTAAAAGATGATATTCATTTAGCCACTATAGAACGAAATATTGTTGGTTTGATCCACACCTATCTGGACAAACTCTTGTGGAATCTGTGGGCAATGGACCAAGAAAAGCAGAGTCAAACTGGTTTTGGAGAATAGCAAAGTCTTTTTCGTGGGCAAGTGGATTCAATGTCATGTTAGCAAACACAAATATATTTTTTATCCTGGTTTCTGTAGCATTCTACTAAGTAAACACTTATGTGTAACTGTTCTGACTCCATGTGAAACCAATTAGTTTTGGCCAACAAAAAAACAAAGTGTTACATGCCAGAATACATTCCAATCTCTAAAGTTCATAGATAACATCCAGAAAACACGAAAAACACAGAGGCTGTAGCAAGAGATGGGATTGAGTTAGGCAGAACAGAACCGTGTATATCCGGTTAGATCCAGACCTATCTGGACAAATTCGTTTGGAATTCTTGTGCAAAGGACACAGAAAAGAATATTGAAACTGATTTTGGAGAAAAGCAAAGTCTTTTTCTTGGGCAAGTGGATTCAATGTCATATTTACAAACAGAAATATCATTTTTAACCTGGTTTCTGTAGCATTCTACTCAAAAAACTCGAATGTGTACCTGTTGTTTTTCCAATTTAATCCAGTTAACATTTGCCAACAGAAAAACAAAATGTTACATGTCAGAATTCATTCCAAACTTTAAAGTTCATAGACAATATCCAGAAAACACTAACAAACACACAGGCAGTTTTCAAAGCTGATATTAATTTAGGCACAACAGAACTGGATATTTCTGGTTTGATCCAGACCTATCTGGAAAAAGTCAAGTGGAATTCGTGTGCAAAGGACCCAGAAAAGCAGAGTCAAACTGGTTTTGGAGAAAAGCATAGACTTTTTCGTGGGCAAGTGCATTCAATGTCATGTTACCAAACACAAATATCATTTTTAACCTGGTTTCTGTAGCATTCTACTCTGAAAACCTGAATTTGTACATGTTGTGTCTGCTTGTGGAACCAATTAGTTTTTGCCAACAAAAAAAAAAAACAAAGTGTTACATGCCAGAATTCATTCCAAACTCTAAAGTTCATAGTTAATATCCATAAAAGACTAACAAACACACAGGTTGTTTTAAAAGCTGATATTCATTTATCCACAACAGAACTGGATACTTCTGGATTGATCCAGACATAACTGGACAAACTCATGTGGAATTCGTGTGCAAAGGACCCAGAAAAGCAGAGTCAAACTGGTTTTGGAGAAAAGCAACGTCTTTTTCTTGGGCAAGTGGATTCAAAGTAATGTTAGCTAACACAAATATCATTTTTAACTTTGTTTCTGTAGTATTCTACTCAGACAACTCACATGTGTACCTGTTGTGTCTCCACGTTGAACCAAATTGTGTTTGCCAAAAAAAAAAAATGTTACGTGCTAAATTCATTCCAAACTCTAAAGTTCATAGAGAACATCCAGAAAAAACCAAGAAACACACAGTCTGTTTTAAAAGCTGATATTCATTTAGCCACAACAGAACTGGATATTTCTGGTTTGATCCAGACCAAACTGGATAAACTTGTGTGGAATTCGTGTGCAAAGGACCCAGAAAAACACATTCAAACAGCTTTTGGAGAAAAGCAACGTCTTTTTCTTGGGCAAGTGGATTCAATGTCATGTTAGCAAACACAAATATCATTTTTAACCTGGTTTCTGTAACATTCTACTCAGAAAACTTGAATGTGTACCTGTTGTGACTCCATGTGGAACCAATGAGTGTTTGCCAACAAAAACACAAAGTGTTACATGCCAGAATTCATACCAAACTCTAAAGTAAATCAATAATATCCAGAAAACAGAAACAAACACAGAGGCTGTAGCAATAGCTGTGATAGAGATAGCAGAACAGAACCAGAAATTTCTGGTTAGATCCAGACCAATCTGGACAAACTCGTGTTGAATTCGTGTGCAAAGGACCAAGAAAAGCGGAATCAAACTGGTTTTCGAGAAAAGCAAAGTCTTTTTCCTTGGCAAGTGTATTCAATATCATGTTTACCAACACAAATACCATTTTTCACCTGGTTTCTATAGCATTCTACTCACAATTCTCAAAGGTGTACCTGTTTTGTCTCCATGTGGAACCAATTAGCGTTTCCAACAAATAAACACTATGTTACATTCCAGAATTCATTCCAAACTCTAAAGTTCATAGTTAATATCCAGAAACACTAACAAACACACAGGCTATTTTATAAGCTAATATTTTTTAGCCACAAAGAACCAGATATTTCTGGTTTGATCCAGACATATCTGGACAAACTCATGAGGAATTCGTGTACAAAAGACCCAGAAAAGCAGAGTCAAACAGGTTTTGGAGAAAAGCAAAGTCTTTTTCGTGAGCAAGTGGTTTCAATGTCATGTTAGCAAACACAAATATAATTTTGAACCTGGTTTCTGTAGCATTCTACTCAGAAAACTCGAATGTGTACCTGTTGTGTCTCCATGTGGAACTAATTAGCGTTTGCCTACAAAAAAACTAAATGTATCATGCTAAAATTCATTCAAAACTCTAAAGTTCATAGAAAATATCCAGAAAACAGAAACAAACACAGAGGCTGTAGCAAGAGCTGGGATTGAGTAAGGCAGAAATAAACGGGTATTTCTGGTTAGATCCAGAACTCTCTGGACAAACTCGTGTGGAATTCGTGTGCAATGTACAAAGAAAAGCAGAGTCAAACAGGTTTTGAAGAAAAGCAAAGTCTTTTTCTTCGGCAAGTGGATTCAATGTCATGTTAGCAAACACAAATATAATTTTTAACCTGGTTTCTGTAGCATTCTACTCAGAAAACTCTTATGTGTTCCTGTTGTGTCGCCATGTGGAACCAATTAGAGTTTGGCAACAAAAATACAAAGTGTTACATGTCAGAATTCATTCCAAACTCTGAATTTCATAGATAATACCCAGAACACAGAAACAAACACAGAGGCTGTAGCATGAGCTGGGACTGAGTTAGGCAGAACATAATTGGAAATTTCTGGTTAGATCCAGACCTATCTGGACAAACTCGTGTGGAATTCTTGTATAAAGGACCCAGAAAAGAATATTGAAACTGATTTTGGAGAAAAGTAAGGTATTTTTTCTTGGGCAAGTGGATTCAAAAGCTCATAGATAATATCCAGAAAACACAAACAAACACACAGGCTGATTTGAAAGCTGATATTCATTTAGCCACAAGGGACCAGATATTTCTGGTTAGTTCCAGACCTATCTGGAGAAACTCGTGTGGAATTCATGTGCAAAGGACCCAGAAAAGAATATTGAAACAGGTTTTGGAGAAAAGCAAAGTCTGTTTTCGTTGGCATGTGGATTCAATGTCATGTTTAGAAACACAAATATCATTTTTATCCTGGTTTCTGTAGCATTCTACTCAGAAAACTCTTATGTGTACCTGGTGTGTCTCCATGTGGAAGGAAATAGAGTTTCCGACAAAAACACACATTGTTACATGGCAAAATTCATGCAAAACTCTAAAGTTTATAAAAAATATCCAGAAAACAGAAACAAACACAGAGGCTGTAGCAAGAGCTGAGATTGAGTTAGGCAGAACAGAAACGGGTATTTCTGGTGAGATCCAGACCTATCTGGACAAACTCGTGTGGAATTCGTGTGCAAAGGACCCAGAAAAGCAAAGTCAAACTGGTTTTGGAGAAAAGCAAAGACTTTTTCTTGGGCAAGTGGATTCAATGTCACGTTAACAAACACATGTGTCATTTTTAACCTGGTTTCTGTAGCATTCTACTCAGAAAACAGGAATGTATACCTGTTGTGTCTCCATGTGGAAACAATTAGAGTTTGCAAAAAAAAAATATTACAAGCTAAAATTCGTGCAAAAATCTTAAGTTCATAGATAATATCCAGAAAACACTAACAAACACACAGGCCGTTTTAAAAGCTGATATTCTTTTAGCCACAACAGAAGTGGATATTTCTGGTTAGATCCAGACCTATCTGGACAAACTCGTGTGGAATCTGTGTGCAAAGGACCCAGAAAAGCAGAGTCAAACTGGTTTTGGAGAAAAGCAAAGTCATTTTCGTGGGCTAGTGGATTCAATTTCATGTTTACAAACACAAACATCATTTTTAACCTGGTTTTTGAATCTTTTCACTTAGGAAACATGAATATGAACCTGTTGTCTTCATGTGAAACCAATTAGCATTTGCCAACAAGAAGCAAAGTGTTACATGCTACAATTCATACACAACTCTAAAGTCCATAGATACTATCCAAAAAACACGAACAAACACAGAGGCTGTAGCAAGAGCTTGGATTGAGTTGGCCACAACAGAACTGGATATTTCATCTTCCATCCAGCCCAATCTGGACAAACTGGTGTGGAATTGGTGTGCAAAGCACTCAGAAAAGCATAGTCAACCAGGTTTTGGAGAAAAGCAAAGTCATTTTCGTAGGCTAGTGGATTCAATTTCCAGTTTACAAACACAAACATCATTTTTAACCTGGTTTCTGCAGCTTTTTACACAGAAAACACGAATGTGTACCTGTTGTCTCTCCATGTGAAACCAATTAGCATTTGCCAATTGAAAAACAGACTGATACATGCTACAATGCATTCACAACACTAAAGTCCACAGATACTATCGAGAAAAAAAAAGCAAACACAGAAACTGTAGCAAGAGCTGGGATTGAGTTAGCCACCACAGAATCGGATATTTCTGGTTTCATTCATACCTATCCGGACTAACTGGTGTGAAATTGGTGTGCAAAGCACCCAGAAAAGAAGAGTCAACCTGGTTTTGGAGAAAAGCAAAGTCTTTTTCTTGGGCCAGTGGATTCAATGTCATGTTTACAAACACCAATATCATTTTTAACCTGGTTTCTGCAGCTTTTTACTCAGAAGACACGATGTGTACCTGTTGTGTCTCCATGTGAATCCAATTTACGTTTGCCTACAGAAAAACAAAATGTTACATGCTACAATGCATTCACAACTCTAAAGTCCACAGATACTATCGACAAATCACAAGCAAACACAGAAACGGTAGCAAGAGCTGGGATTGAGTTAGCCAACACAGAACCAGATATTTCTGGTTTCATCCAGCCCTATCCATACATAGTGTTTGGGGGGATTTTGTGCAAAGAACTTAGAAAAGCAGAGTCACCCTGATTTTGGAGAAAAGCAAAGTCTATTTATTGGGCAAGTGGATTCAATGTCATGTTTATAAACACAAATATCATTTTTAACCTGGTTTCTGCAGGTTTTTACTCAAGAAACACGAATGTGTACCTGTTTGGTCTCCATGTGAAACCAATTAGTGTTTGCCAACAGAAAAACTAAATGTTACATGCTGCAATGCATTCAGAACTCTAAAGTGCACAGATACTATCGAGAAAACACAAGCAAACACAGAAGCTGTAGCAAGAGCTGGGATTGAGATAGCGACCTAGGAATCGGATATTTCTGGTTCTATCTAGCCCTATCTAGACAAACTGGTGTGGAGTTGGTGTGCCAAGCACCCCGAAAAGCAGAGTGAACCTGGTTTTGGAGAAAAGCAAAGCCTTTTTCTTGGGCAAGGGGATTGAATGTCATGTTTACAAACACAAATATCATTTGTAACCTGGATTCTGCAGCTTTTTACTCAGAAAACACGAATGTGTACCTATTGTGTCTCCATGTGAAACCAATTAGCGTTTGCCAACAGACAAACAAAATGTTACATGCTACAATGTATTCACAACTCTAAAGTCCATAGATACTATAGACAATACACAAGCAAACACAGAAGCTGTAGCAAGAGCTGGGATTGAGTTAGCCACCATAGAACCAGATATTTCTGGTTTCATCCAGCACTATCCGGACATACTGGTGTGCAATTGGTGTGCAAAGCACCCGGCAAAGCAGAGTCAACCTGGTATTGGAGAAAAGCAAAGTCTTTTTCTTAGACAAGTGGATTCAATTTCATGTTTACAAACACAAATATCATTTTTTACCTAGTTTCTGCAGTTTTTTTCTCAGAAAACACGAATGTGTACCTGTTGTGTCTCCATGTGAAACCAATTAGCGTTTGCCAATAGAAAAACAAATTGTTACATGCTACAATGCATTCACAACTCTAAAGTCCATAGATACTATAGACAAAACACAAGCAAACACAGAAGCTGTAGCAAGAGCTGGGATTGATTTAGCCACCAAAGAACCTTATATTTCCAGTTTCATCCAGCCCTATTCGGACGAAGTGTTGGGGGATTTTGTGCAAAGCACTTAGAAAAGCAGAGTCAACCGGATTTTGGAGAAAAGCAAAGCCTTTTTCTTGGGCAAGTGTATTCAATGTCATGTTTACAAACACCAATATCATTTTTAACCTGGTTTCTGCAGCTTTTTACTCAGAAAACACGAATGTGTACCTGTTGTGTCTCCATGTGAAACCAATTAGCGTTTGCCAACAGAAAAACAAAATGTTACATGCTACAATGCATTCACAACTCTAAAGTCCACAGATACTATCGAGAAAGCACAAGCAAACACAGAAGCGCTAGCAATAGCTGGGATTGAGATAGCCACCCCGGAACCGGATATTTCCAGTTTCATCCAGCCGTATGCGGACAAACTTCTGTGGAATTTGTGTGCAAAGCACCCAGAAAGGCAGAGTCAACCTGGTTTTGGAGAAAAGCAAAGTCTTGTTCTTGGGCAAGTGGATTCAATGTCATGTTTACAAACACCAATATCATTTTAAAACTGGTTTCTGCAGCTTTTTACTCAGAAGACACGATGTGTACCTTTTTTTTCTCCATGTGAATCCAATTTGCGTTTGCCAACAGAAAAACAAAATGTTACATGCTACAATGCATTCACAACTCTAAAGTCCACAGATACTATCGACAAATCACAAGCAAACACAGAAAGGGTAGCAAGAGCTGGGATTGAGTTAGCCAACACAGAACCGGATATTTCTGGTTATATCCAGCCCTATACGGACATAGTGTTTGTGGGGTTTTTGTGCAAAGCACGTAGAAAAGCACAGTCACCCTAATTTTGTAGAAAAGCAAAGTTATTTCTTGGGCAAGTGGATTCAATGTCATGTTTACAAACACAAATATAATTTTCAAACTGGTTTCTGCAGGTTTTTACTCAAGAAACACGAATGTGTACCGGTTGGGTCTCCATGTGAAACCAATTAGTGTTTGCCAACAGAAAAACAAAATGTTACATGCTATAATGCATTCACAACTCTAAAGTCCATAGACACTATCAACAAAGCACAAGCAAACACAGAAGCTGTAGCAAGAGCTGGGATTGAGATAGCGACCTCGGAATCGGATATTTCTGGTTCCATCTAGCCCTATCTAGACAAAGTGGTGTGGAGTTGGTGTGCAAAGCACCCAGAAAAGCAGAGTGAACCAGGTTTTGGAGAAAAGCAAAGCCTTTTTCTTGGGCAAGGGGATTCAATGTCATGTTTACAAACACAAATATCATTTGTAACCTGGATTCTGCAGCTTTTTTCTCAGAAAACACGAATGTGTACCTATTGTGTCTCCATGTGAAACCAATTAGTGTTTGCCAACAGACAAACAAAATGTTACATGCTACAATGCATTCACAACTCTAAAGTCCATAGATACTATTGACAAAACACAAGCAAACACAGAAGCTGTAGCAGGAGCTGGGTTGAGTTAGCCACCACAGAACTGGATATTTCTGGTTTCATCCAGCCCTATCCGGACAAACTCGTGTGGATTTGGTGTAAAGCACCCAGAAAAGCAGAGTCATCCTGGTTTTGGAGAAAAGCAAAGTCTTTTTCTTGGGCAAGTGGATTCAATGTCATGTTTACAAACACAAATATCATTTTATACCTGGTTTCTCCAGCTTTTTACTCAGAAGACACGATGCGTACCTTTTGTGTCTCCATGTGAAACCAACTAGCGTTTGCCAACAGAAAAACAAAATGTTACATGCTACAATGCATTCACAACTCTAAAGTCCATAGATACTATCGACAAAACATAAGCAAACACAGAAGCTGTAGCAAGCGCTGGGATTGAATTAGCCACCACGGAACCGGATATTTCTGGTTTCATCCAGCCCTATCCGGACAAACTGGTGTGGATTTGGTGTAAAGCACCCAGAAAAGCAGAGTCAACCTGGTTTTGGAGAAAAGCAAAATCTTTTTCTTTGGCAAGTGTATTCAATATCATGTTTACAAACACCAATATCATTTTTAACCTGGTTTCTGCAGCTTTTTATTCAGAAAACACGAATGTGTACCTGTTGTGTCTCCATGGGAATCCAATAAGCATTTACCAACAGAAAAACAAAATGTTACATGCTGTAATGCATTCACAACTCTAAAGTCCATAGATACTATCAACAAAGCATAAGCAAACACAGAAGCTGTAGCAAGAGCTGGGATTGATTTAGCCACCACAGAACAGGATTTTCATGGTTTCATCCAGTCCTATCCGGATGAAATTTTGGGGGATTTTGTGCAAAGCACTTAGAAAAGCAGAGTCAACCGGATTTTGGAGAAAAGCAAAGTCTTTTTCTTGGGCAAGTGGATTCAATGTCATGTTTACAAACACAAACATCATGTTTAACCTGGTTTCTGCAGGTTTTTACTTGGTAAAATTCGTGTAAAACTCTAAAGTTCATAGAAAATATCCAGAAAACAGAAACAAACACAGAGGCTGTAGCAAGAGCTGGGATTGAGTTAGGCAGAACAGATACGGGTATTTCTGCTGAGATCCAGACCTGTCTGGACAAACTGGTGTGGAGTTCGTGTGCAAAGCACCCAGAAAAGAAAAGTCAAACTGGTTTTGGAGAAAAGCAAGACTTTTTCTTGTGCAAGAGGATTCAATGTCATGTTTACAAACACAAATGTCATTTTTAACCTGGTTTCTGTAGCATTCTACTCAGAAAACTCGAATGTGTACCTGTTGTGTCTCCATGTGGAACCAATTAGGGTTAGCCAACAGAAAAGCAAAATGTTTTATGCCAGAATTCATTCTATCTCTCAAGTTAATAGTTAATATCCAGAAAACACAAACAAACACACAGGCTGTTTTAAAAGCTGATATTCATTTAGCGATAACAGAACCGGATATTTCTGGTTTGATCCAGACCTATCTGGACAAACTCGTGTGGAATCCGTGTGCAAAGGACCCAGAAAACACATTCAAACTGGTTTTGGAGAAAAGCAAAGTCTTTTTCGTGGGCAAGTGGATTCAATGTCATGTTAGCAAACACATATTTCTTTTTTAAATGGTTTCTGTAGCATTCTACTCAGAAAACTCGAATGTGTACCTGTTGTGTTTCCATGTGGAACCAATTAGTGTTTGTCAACAAAAAAACAAAGTGTTACATGCCAGAATTCAGTGCAAACTCTAAAGTTCATAGATAATATCCAGAAAATAGAAACAAACACAGAGGATGCAGCAAGAATTAGGATTGATTTAGGCAGAACAGAACCAGAAATATCTGGATAGATCCAGACCTATCTGGACAAACTCGTGTGGAATTCAAGGGCAAAGGACACAGAAAAAATATTGAAACTTGCTTTGCAGAAAAGCAAGGTCTTTTTCTTGGGCAAGTGGATACAATGTCATGTTTACAAACACAAATAACATTTTTAACCAGGTTTCTGTAGCATTCTCCTCAGAAAACTCGAATATGTACCTGTTGTGTCTCCATGTGAATCCAATTAGCATTTGCCAACAGAAAAACAAAATGTTTCACGCCGGAATTCATTCCAAACTCTCAAGTACAGTGTTAATATTCAGAATACACTAACAAACGCACGCTATTCATTTAGCGACAACAGAACCTGATATTTCTGGTTAGATCCAGACCCATCTGGACAAACTCGTGTGGCATTCATGTGCAAAGCACCCAGAAAAACACATTCAAGCAGGTTTTGGAGAAAAGCAAAGTATTTTTCGTGGGCAAGTGGATTCAATGTCATGTTAGCAAACAGAAATATCATTTTTAACCTGGTTTCTCTAGCATTCTGCTCAGAAAACTCAAATGTGTGCCTGTTGTGTCTCCATGTTGGTCCATTTAGAGTTTGGCAACAAAAAAAAACAAAGTGTTACATGCCAGAATTCAGTGCAAACTCTAAAGTTCATAGATAATATCCAGAACACAGAAACAAACACAGAGGCTGTAGCAAGAGCTGGGATTGAGTTATTCAGAACATTACCAGACATTTCTGGTTAGATCCAGACATATATGGACAAACTCATGTGGAATTCTTGTACAAAGACCCAGAAAAGAATATTGAAACTGGTTTTGGAGAAAAGCAAGGTCTTTTTCTTGGGCAAGTGGATACAGAGTCATGTCTACAAACACAAATAACATTTTTCACCAGGTTTCTGTAGCATTCTACTCAGAAAACTCGAATGTGTACCTATTGTGTCTCCATGTGAATTCAATTAGCGTTTACCAACATAAACACAAAATGTTACTTGTGAAAATTCATTCAAAACTCTAACATTCATAGATTATATTCAGAATTCACTAACAAACACATAGGCTGTTTTAAAAGCAGGTATTCATTTAGCAACACAGAACCAGGTATTTCTGGTTAGATCCAGAAATATCTCAGGTTACAGAACACTCAGATTACAGAACACCTGAAAGCTCTGTCTAATGATACAGACATTGCCCACATGGTGTCATCCTATTCCCAGGCAACAGAACTCTGAAATAGCATTGCACCCCACTAGCATACAGAACTCCCATGAACTGCATCTCTCTACAGCCAGGACGCAGAACGCCCATAAGCTGTGTTTCCTATAGACAGGCTACAGAAATCCCGCATATTGCGAATGCCTACTCCCAGGCTACAGAACTCTTCCAAACTGCTTCGTTCCTCACGTCAGAGACAGAACTCATGTATGCTGCACATCACTACACTCAGGTTACAGAACTCCTGTAAGCTCTGTCTCCTACACTCAAGCTACGGACATGGCTCACATTGTGTATTATGCCTATTCCCCGGCTACAGACCGCTGAAACATCTTTGTACTCCACCAGCATACAGAACTCCCGTGAACTGAATCTTTCTACAGCCAGGAAGCAGACCGACCATAAGCTGTGTTTCCTATAGACAGGCTACATAAATCCCACATATTGCGAATGCCTATCTTGGATTACAGAACTCTTCCAAACTGCTTTGTTCCACACCTGTAAAACAGAACTCATGTAAGCTGAACCTCACTATACTCAGGTTACAGAACTCCAGTAATCTCTGTCTCCTAACTCAGGCTACAGACATTGCACATATTGTGTATGCCTGTTCCCAGGCTACAGACCGCTGAAACAGCTTTGTACTGCACTAGCATACAGAACTCCTGTGAACTGAATCTCTCTACAGCCAGGAAGCAGAACGCCCAAAAGCTGTGCATCCTAGAGTCAGGTTACAGAAATCCCGCATATTGCAAATTCCTACTCCCAGGCTACAGAACCCTTCCTAACTGCTTGCTCCAAACCTCCGATACAGAACTCATGTATGCTGTAAATCACTACAGTCAGGGTACAGAACTCCTATACACTCTCTCTCCTACACGCAGGTACCGAAATTGCACACATAGTGCAAACGTATTCCCAGGCTACAGAACGCTGAAACAGCTTAGCAATCCAGTAGCATACAGTACTCCCATGAACTGAACCTCTCTACAGCATGTATCCAGAATTCCTAGAAGATTCACATCCCAGAGTTAGGCTACAGATCTCCCGCATATTGCGAATCCCTGCTCCCAGGCTACAGAACTCTTCTAAACAACTTAAATCCATATCTCAGATACAGAACTCATGTACGCTGCATCTGACAAAACTCAGGTTACAGAACTCCTGTAAGCTCTGTCGCATACACTCAGGCTACAGACATTTCGCATATTGTGTATGCCTATTCCCAGGCTAGAGACCGCTGAAAGAGCTTCGTACTCCACTAGCATACAGAAATCCCGTGAACTGAATCTCTCTACAGCCAGGAAACAGACCGACCATAAGCTGCATTTCCTATAGACAGGTTACATAAATCCGGCATATTGCGAATTCGTACTCCCAGGCTAAAGAACACTTCCAAACTGCTTACATCCACACCTACGATACAGAACTCATGTACGCTGCATCTGACTACACTCAGGTTAAAGAACTCCTGTAAGCTCTGTCTCCTACACTCAGGCTACAGACATTGCGCACATTGTGTAAGCGTATTCTGTGGCTGCAGAACGCTGAAACAGCTTTGTACTCCACTAGCATACAGAACTCCCTTGAACTGAAATTCTCTGCACACTGTATCCAGAATTCCTATAAGTTGAACATCCCAGAGACAGGCTACAGAAATCCTGCATATTACGAATGCGTACTCCGAGGCTACAGAATTCTTCCAAACTGCTTACATCCACACCTCCGATACAGAATTCATGTTCACTTCGTCTCACTCACTCAGGTTACAGAATTCCTGTAAGCTCTGTCTCCTACACTCAGGCTACAGACATTGCACACATTATGTATGCATATTCGTAGGCTACAGACAGCTGAAACAGCTTTTACTCCACTAGCATACAGAACTCCCGTGAACTGCATCTCTCTACAGCCTGGATGCAGACCGACCATAAGCAGTGTTTCCTATAGACAGGCTACAGAAAAACCGCATATTGTGAATGCCTACTCACAGGCTACAGAACCCTTCCTAACTGCTTCTTACCACACCTCTGACACAGAACTCATGTATGTTGTAAGTCACTAAACTCAGGTTACAGAACTCCTGTAAGCTCTAAGGATACAGACATTGAGCACATTGTGTCATCCCTTTCCCAGTCTACAGAACACTGAAACAGCTTCGCACTCCACTGGCATACAGAACTCCCATGAACTGCATCTATCTACAGCCAAGACGCAGAACGCTCATAAGCTACGCATCCTAGAGTCAGGCTACAGAAATCCAGCATATTGCGAATCCCTACTCCCAGGCTACAGAACTCTTCCAAACTGCTTCGTTACACACCTCTGATACAGAACTCATGTACGCTGCATCTGACTACACTCAGATTACAGAACCACTGTAAGCTCTCTCTCCTATACTCAGGCTACTGACATTGCACACATTGTGTATGCATATTCCCAGGCTACAAACCACTGAAACAGCTTTGTACTCCAGTAGCATACAGAACTCCCGTGAACTGAATCGCTCTACAGTCAGGGAGCAGACCGAACCTAATCTATTTTCCATACACAGGCTACAGAAATCCCGCATATTGCGAATGCCTACTCCCAGAATACAGAACTCTTCCAAACTGCTTACATCCACACCTGTAATACAGAACTCTTGTAAGCTGCATCTGACTACACTCAGGTTACAGAAATCCTGTAAGCTCTGTCTCCTACACTCAGGCTACAGACATTGTGCACATTGTGTAAGCCTATTCCCAGGCTACACACCACTGTAACAGCTTTGTACTCCAGTAGCATACAGAACTCCCGTGAACTGAATCTCTCTACAGCCAGGAACCAGACCGACCATAAGCTGTGTTTCCTATAGAGAGGCTACAGAAATCCCGTGTGTTGCGAATCCCTACTCCCAGGCTACAGAACTCTTCCAAACTGCTTCGTTCCACACCTCCGATACAGAACTCATGTATGCTGTAAATCACAATACTCATGTTGCAGAACTCCTCTTAGCTCTGTCTCCTACACTCAGGCTACTCAAATTGCTCATATTGTGTAAGCGTATTCCCAGGCTAAAGAACGCTGAAACAGCTTTGTACTCCACTAGGATAAAGTACTCCCATGAAATGAATCTCTCTACAGCCTATATCCAGAATTCCTATAAGCTGCACATCCCTGAGTTAGGTTACAGAAATCCTGCATGTTGCAAATGCCTACTACCAGGCTACAGAACTCTTACAAACTGCCTCGTTACACACCTCCGATACAGAACTCATGTAAGCTGCACCTCACTACACTCAGGGTACAGAACTCTTGTAGGCTCTGTTTAAGGATACAGACATTGCGCACATTGTGTCATCCTATACCCAGGCCACAGAACTCTGAAATAGCATAGCACTCCACTAGCATACAGAGCTCCAGTGAACTGCATCTCTCTAGAGCCAAGACGCAGAACACCCGTAAGCTGCGCATCCTAGAGTCAGGCTACATAAATCCCGCATATTGCGAATCCCTACTCCCAGGCTACAGAACTCTTCCAAACTGCTTCGTTACACACCTGTAATACAGAACTTATGTAAGCTGCATCTGACAACACTCAGGCTACAGAACTCCTGTAAGCTCTGTCTCTTACACTCAGGTTATGGACATTGTGCACATTGTGTATGCCAATTTGCAGGCTACAGACAGCTGAAACAGCTTTGTACTCCACTAGCATACAGAACTCCGCTGAACTGAATCTCTCTACAGCCAGGAACCAGACCGACCATAAGCTGCGTTTCCTATAGACAGGCTACAGAAATCCCGCATATTGGGTTGCCTACTCCCAGGCTACAGAACTCTTCCAAACTGCTTACATCCACACCTGTTATACAGAACACATGTACGGTGCATCGGACTAAACTCAGGTTACAGAACTCCTGTAAGCTCTATCTCCTACACTCAGGCTACAGATATTGCTCATATTGTGTACGCCTATTCCCAGGCAACAGACCTCTGAAACAGCTTTGTATTCCACTAGCATACAGAACTCCTGTGACCTGAATCTCTTTACAGCCAGGAAGCAGACAGACCATAAGCTGCATTTCCTATCGACAGGTTACAGAAATCCGGCATATGGCACATGTGTATTCCCAGGCTACAGAACGCTTCCAAACTGCTTACATCCACACCTGTAATACAGAACTCATGTACGCTGCACCTCACTAAACTCCGGTTACTGTACTCCTGTAAGCTCTGTGTCCTACACTCAGGCTACCCAAATTGCGCACATTGTGTATGCCTATTCCCAGGCTGCAGACAGCTGAAACAGCTTTGTACTCCACTAGCATACAGAACTCACGTGAACTGAATCTCTCCACAGCCAGGAAGCAGACTGCCAATAACTTTCGTTTCCTATGGACAGGCTACAGAAATCCCCCATATTTCGAATGCCTACTCCCAGGCTACAGAACTCTTCCAAACTGCTTACATCCACACCTCCGATACAGAACTCATGTTCGCTGCATCTGAAAAAACTCAGGTTACAGAACTCCTGTAAGCTCTGTCTGCTACACTCAGGCTACAGACATTGCTCACATTGTGTATGCCTCTTCCCAGGCTGCAGACAGCTGAAACAGCTTTTACTCCACTAGCATACAGAACTCCCGTGAACTGCATCTCTCTACAGCCAGGAAGCAGACCGACCATATGCTGCGTTTCCTATAGACAGGCTAAAGAATTCACGCATATTGCGAATCCAACTCCCAGGCTACAGAACCCTTCCTAAATGCTTCGTTCCACCCCTCTGATACAGAACTCATGTATGCTGTAAATCACTACACTCAGGTTGCAGAACTCCTGTACGCTCTGTCTCCTACACTCAGGCTACCGACATTGCTCACATTGTGTAAGAGTATTCCCAGGCTACAGACCGCTGAAACAGCTTTGTACTCCACTAGCATACAGAACTCACGTGAACTGAATCTCTCTACAGCCAGGAAGCAGACTGCCCATAAGCTGCTTTTCCTATAGACAGTCTACAGAAATCCTGCATATTTCAAAACCTACTCCCAGGCTACAGAACCTTTCCAAACTGCTTTTTTCCACACCTCCGATACAGAACTCATGCATGTTGTAAATCACTACACTCAGGTTACAGAACTCCTGTACGCACTCTCTGTTACACTCAGGCTACCGAAATTGCGTACATTGTGTAAGCCTATTCCCAGGCTACAGAACGCTGAAACAGCTTTGCAGTCCACTAGCATACAGAACTCCCATGAACTGCAACACTCTGCAGCCTCTATCCAGAATTCCTATAAGCTGCACATCCCAGAGTCAGGCTACAGAAATCCCGCATATTGCGAATGCCTACTCCCAGGCTAGAGAATCTTCCAAACTGCTTTGTTACACACCTCCGAATCAGAACTCATGTACGCTGCATCTCAGTACACTAAGCTTACAGTACTCCTCTAAGCTCTGTCTACTACACGGAGGGTACAGACATTGCGCACATTGTGTATGCCTATTCCCAGGCTACAGACCACTGAAACAGCTTTGTACTCCACTAGCATACAGAACTCCCGTGAACTACATCTCTCTACAGCCAGGAAGCAAACCGACCATAAGCTGCGTTTGCTATAGATAGGCTACAGAAATCCTGCATATTGTGAATCCCTACTTGCAGGCTACATAACTCTTCCAAACTGCTTCGTTCTACACCGGTAACACAGAACTCATACAAGCTGCATCTGACTAAACTCAGGTTACAGAACTCCTGTAAGCTCTGTCTCCTACACTCAGGCTATGGACATTGTGCACATTGTGTATGCCTATTCCCAGGCTACAGACGGCTGAAACAGCTTTGTACTCCACTAGCATACAGAACTCCCGTGAACTGAATCTCTCTACAGCCAGGAGGCAGACTGACCATAAGCTGCGTTTTCTATAGACAGGATACAGAAATCCCGCATAATCCGAATGCCTATTCCCAGGCTACAGAACCCTTCCTAACTGCTTCGTTCCACACCTCCGATACGGAACTTATGTATGCTGTAAATCACAATACTCTGGTTGCAGAACTCCTCTAAGCTCTGTCTCCTACACTCAGGCTACTCAAATTGCTCATATTGTGTAAGCGTATTCCCAGGCTAAAGAACGCTGAAACAGCTTTGCACTCCACTAGGATAAAGTACTCCCATGAACTGAATCTCTCTACAACCTATATCCATAATTCCTATAAGCTGCACATCCCTTAGTCAGGTTACAGAAATCCTGCATGTTGCGAATGCCTACTACCAGGCTACAGAACTCTTCCAAACTACTTCGTTCCACTGCTCCGATACAGAAATCCTGTACGCTGCATCTGACTAAACTCAGGTTACAGAACTCCTGTAAGCTCTATCTCCTACACTCAGGCTACGGATATTGCTCATATTGTGTATGCCTATTCCCAGGCAACTGACCTCTGAATCAGCTTTGTATTCCACTAGCATACAGAACTCCCGTGACCTGAATCTCTTTACAGCCAGGAAGCAGGCAGACCATAAGATGCATTTCCTATAGACAGGCTACCGAAAAAAAGTAAAGTACTCCCATGAACTGAATCTCTCTACAACCTATATCCAGAATTCCTATAAGATGCACATCCCTGAGTCAGGTTACAGAAATCACGCATGTTGCAAATGCCTAATACCAGGCTACAGAATTCTTACAAAATGCCTCGTTACACACCTCCGATACAGAACTCATGTAAGCTGCACCTCACTACACACAGGTTACAGAACCCTTGTAGGCTCTGTTTAAGGATACAGACATTGCGCACATTGTGTCATCCTATTCCCAGGCAACAGAACTCTGAAATAGCATTGCACTAAATAGCATAGAGAGCTCCCGTGAAATGCATCTCTATGCCAGGACGCAGACGCCCATAAGCTGCGCATCCTAGAGTCAGGCTACATAAATCCCGCATATTGCGAATCCCTACTCCCAGGCTACAGAACTCTTCCTAACTGCTTACATCCACACCTGTAATACAGAACTCATGTAAGCTGCTTCTGACTACACTCAGGTTACAGAACTCCTGTAAGCTCTGTCTCCTACACTCAGGATATGGATATTGTGCACATTGTGCATGCCTGTTTACAGGCTACAGACAGCTGAAACAGCTTTGTACTGCAATAGCATACAGAACTCCAATGAACTGAATCTCTCTACATCCAGGAACCAGACCGACCATAAGCTGCGTTTCCTATAGACAGGCTACAGATATCCCGCATATTGCGAATGCCTACTCCCAGGCTACAGAACTCTTCGAAACTGCTTACATCCACACCTGTAATACAGAACTCATGTACGTTGCATCTGACTAAACTCAGGTTTCAGAACTCCTGTAAGCTCTGTCTCCTACACTCAGGCTACGGATATTGCTCACATTTTGTATGGCTATTCCCAGGCTACAGACCGCTGAATCTGCTTTGTACTCCACTAGCATACAGAACTCCCGTGAACTGAATCTCTTTACAGCCATGAAGGAGAGCGACAATAAGCTGCATTTCCTATAGACAGGCTACAGAAATCCGGCATATTGCGAATGCGTACTCCCAGGCTACAGACCGCTTCCAAACTGCTTACATCCACACCTCCAATACAGAACTCTTGTACGCTGCATCTCACTAAACTCAGGTTACAGAACTCCTGTAATCTCTGTTTCCTACACACAGGCTACCGAAATTGCGCACATTGTGTAAGCCTATACCCAGGCTGCAGAACGCTGAAACAGCTTTTCTCAACACTAGCATAAGATCTCCCATTAACTGAATCCCCCTACAGCCTATATCCAGAATTCCTATAAGTTGCACATCCCAGAGTCAGCCTACAGAAATCCCGCATATTGCGAATGCCTACTCCCAGGCTACAGAACTCTTACAAACTGCTTCGTTACACACCTCTGATACAGAACTCATGTAAGCTGCACCTCACTACACTCAGGTTACAGAACTCCTCGAAGCTCTGTCTATGTATACAGACATTGCGCACATTATGTCATCCTATTCCCAGGAAACAGAACTCTGAAATAGCATTGCACTCCACTAGCATACAGAACTCCTGTGAACAGCATCTCTCTACAGCCAGGATGCCGAACTCCCATAACGTGCGCATCCTAGAGTAAGGTTGCAGAAATCCCGCATATTGGAAATGCCTACTCCCAGGCTACAGAACTCTTCCAAACTGCTTACAACTACACCTCCGATACAGAACTCATGTTCACTGCATGTTAAAAAACTCAGGTTATAGAACTCCTGTAAGCTCTGTCTACTACACGCAGGGTACAGACATTTCTCACATTGTGTATGCCTATTCCCAGGCTGCAGACAGCTGAAACAGCTTTGTACTCCACTAGCATACAGAACTCACGTGAACTGAATCTCCCCACAGCCAGGAAGCAGACTGCCAATAACTTGCGTTTCCTATGGACAGGCTACAGAAATCCCCCATATTTCGAATGCCTACTCCCAGGCTACAGAACACTTCCTATCTGCTTCTTTCCGCACCTCCGATACAGAATTCATGTATGCTTTAAATCACTACACTCATGTTACAGTACTCCTGTATGCACTCTCTGTTACACTCAGGCTACCGAAATTGCGTACATTGTGTAAGCCTATTTCCAGGCTAAAAACACAGAAAGATTTTTTCACTCTACTAGCATACAGATCTCCCATGAACTGAATCTCTCTACAGCTTGTATGCAGAATGCCTTAAGCTGCGTTTCCTATAGAGAGGCTACAGAAATCCCGCATATTGCGAATGCCTACTCCCAGGCTACAGAACTCTTCGAAACTGCTTACACCCACACCTCCAATACAGAACTCATGTACGCTGCATCTGACGAAACTCAGGTTACAGAACTCCTGCAAGCTCTGTCTGCTACACTCAGGCTACAGACATTCCGCACATTGTGTATGCCTATTCCCAGGCTACAGACTGCTGAAACAGCTTTGTACTCCACTAGCATACAGAACTCCCGAGAAGTGAATCTCTCTGCTGCCATTATGCAGACCGAACATAAGCTGTGTTTCCAATTGGCAGGCTACAGAAATCCTGCATATTGGGTATGCCTACTCCCAGGCTTCGGAACCCTTCCTAACTGCTTCGTTCCACACCTCCGATACAGAACTCATGTATGCTGGCTGATATTCATTTAGCCACAACAGAACCGATATTTCTGGTTAGATCCAGACCTATCTGGACAAACTCGTGTGGAATTCTTGTGCAAAGGACACAGAGAAGCAGAATGAATCTGGTTTTGGAGAAAACCAAAGTCTTTTTCTTGGGCACGTAGATTCATTGTCATGTTCACAAACAGAAATTTCATTCTGAACCTGGTTTTCGTAGCATTTTACTCTGAAAACTCGAATGTGTACCTCTTGGTTCTCCATGTGAATCCAATTAGCGTTTGCCAACAGAAAAACAAAATGTTACATGTCAGAATTCATTCCAAACACTAAAATTCATAGTTAATATCCAGAAAACATTCCAAATTTAATAGAAAGTATCCAGAAAACACTAACAAACACACAGGTTATTATAAAAGCTTATATTCTTTTAGAAACAAAAGAACCGGATATTTCGGTATGGATCAAGACCTATCTGGACAAACTCGTGTGGAATTCGTGTGCAAAGGACCCAGAAAAGCAGAATCAAACTGGTTTTGGAGAAAAGCAAAGTCTTTTCGTGGGCAAGTGGATTCAATGCCATGTTTACAAACACAAATGTCATTTTGAACCTGGTTTCTGTAGCATTCTACTCAGAAAACTCTTATGTGAACCTGTTGTGTCTCCATGTGAAACGATTTAGTGTTTCCAACCAAAAACCACAATGTTACATGCTAAAATTCATTGAAAACTTTAAACTTCATAGAAAATATCCAGAAAACACTAACAAACACAGGGCTGTTTTAAAAGCTGATATTCATTTACCCACAACAGAACCGGATATTTCTGGTTTCATCCAGCCCTATCTGGACAAACTGGTGTGGAGTTGGTGTGCAAAGGACCCAGAAAAGCACAGTAAAACTGCTTTTGGATCAAAGCAAAGTCTTTTTCGTGGGCAAGTGGATTCAATTTCATGTTAGCAAACACAAATATCATTTTTAACCTGGTTGTATCATTTTACTCAGAAAACTCTTATGTGTACCTGTTGTGTCTCCATGTGAATTCAATTACCGTTTGCTAAGAGAAAAACAAAGTGTTACATGCAAGAATTCATTCCAAATAGTAAAGTTCATAGGTAATATCCAGAAAACACAAACAAACACAGAGGCTGTTTTAAAAGCTGATATTCATTTAGCCACAACGGAAGCAATATTTCTGGTTCGTTCCAGACCTACCTGGAGAAACTCGTGTGGAATTCGTGTGCAAAGGACCCAGAAAAGCAGAGTCAAACTGGTTTTGGAGAAAAGCAAAGACTTTTTCGTGGGCAAGTGGATTCAATGTCGTGTTAGCAAAACTCGAATGTGTACCTGTTGTGTCTCCATGTGCAACCAATTAGTTTTTGCCAACAAAAAAATGAAGTGTTACATGTCAGAATGCATTCTAAACTCTATAGTACATAGATAATATCCAGAAAACAGAAACAAACACAGAGGCTGTAGCAAGAGCTGGGATTGAGTTAAGCAGAACAGACCCGGACCTTTCTGGTTAGATCCAGACCTATCTGGACAAACTCATGTGGAAAATCTTGTGCAAAGGACCCAGAAAAGAATATTGAAACGGGTTTTGGAGAAAAGCAAGGTCTTTTTCTTGGGTTAGTGGATTCAATGTCATGTTTACAGTGGCAAATATCATTTTGAACCTGGTTTCTGTAGCATTCTACTCAGAAAACTCGAATGTGCACCTGTTGTGTCTCCATGTGAATCCAATCAGCGTTTGGCAACAGTAAAAAAAAAAAGAGTTACATGCCAGAATTCAATACAAACTCTAAAATTCTTAGTTAATATCCAGAAAAGACTAAGAAACACACAGGCTGTTTTAAAAGCTTATATTCATTTAGCCACAAAAGAACCGGATATTTCAGGTTGGATCCATATCTACCTGGACAAACTCATGTGGAATTCATGTGCAAAGGACTCAGAAAAGCAGAGTCAAACTGGTTTTTGAGAGAAGCAAAGACTTTTTCGTGTGCAAGTGGATTCAATGTCATGTTTACAAACACAAGTATCATTTTTAAACTCGTTTCTGTAGCATTCTACTCAGAAAAATCGAATGTGTACCTGTTGTCTTCATGTGAATCCAATTACCGTTTGCCAACATAAAAATAAAATGTTACATGCCAGAATTCATTCTAATCTCTAAAGTTCATAGTTAATATCCAGAAAAGACTAACAATCCCACAGGCTGTTTTAAAAGATGATATTCATTTAGCCACTATAGAACGAAATATTTTTGGTTTGATCCAAACCTATCTGGACAAACTTTTGTGGAATCTGTGTGCAATGGACCAAGAAAAGCAGAGTCAAACTGGTTTTGGAGAATAGCAAAGTCTTTTTCGTGGGCAAGTGGATTCAATGTCATGTTAGCAAACACAAATATAATTTTTATCCTGGTTTCTGTAGCATTCTACTCAGTAAACACTTATGTGTAACTGTTCTGACTCCATGTGAAACCAATTAGTTTTGGCCAACAAAAAAACAAAGTGTTACATGCCAGAATTCATTCCAAACTCTAAAGTTCATAGATAATATCCAGAAAGCAGAGAAATCACAGAGGCTCTAGTAAGAGCTGGGATTGAGGTAGGCAGAACATAACAGGAAATTTCTTCTTAGTTCCAGACATTCTGGACATAAAGCTGTGGAAATCTTGTGCAAAGGACCAAGAAAAGAATATTGGAAATGGTTTTGGAGAAAAGCAAAATCTTTTTCTTGGGCAAGTGGATTCAATGTCATGTTAGCAAACACAACTATCATTTTTAACCTGGTTTCTGTACATTCTTCTCAGAAAACTCGAATGTGTACCTGTTGTTTCTCCCTTTGAATCCAATTAGCGATTGGCAAAAGAAAAACAAAATGTTACATGTCAGAATTCTTTCCAAACTCTAAAGTTCATAGTTAATATCCAGAAAAGACTAACAAACACACAGGTTGTTATAAAAGCTGATATTCATTTATCCACAACAGAACTGGATACTTCTGGATTGATCCAGACATAACTGGACAAACTCATGTGGAATTCGTGTGCAAAGGACCCAGAAAAGCAGAGTCAAACTGGTTTTGGAGAAAAGCAACGTCTTTTTCTTGGGCAAGTGAATTCAATGTCATGTTAGCAAACACAAATATCATTTTTAACTTTGTTTCTGTAGTATTCTACTCAGACAACTCACATGTGTACCTGTTGTGTCTCCACGTTGAACCAAATTGTGTTTGCCAAAAAAAAATAGTTACGTGCTAAATTCATTCCAAACTCTAAAGTTCATAGAGAACATCCAGAAAAAAACAAGAAACACACAGGCTGTTTAAAAGCTGATATTCATTTAGCCACAACAGAACCAGATATTTCTGGTTTGATCCAGACCAAACTGGATAAACTTGTGTGGAATTAATGTACAAAGGACCCAGAAAATCAGAGTCAATCTGGTTTTGGAGAAAAGCAAAATCTTTTTCGTGGGCAAGTGGATTCAATGTCATGTTAGCAAACACAAATATCATTTTTAACCTGGTTTCTGTAGCATTCTACTCAGAAAACTCGAATGTGTACCTGTTGTTTCTCCATGTGGAACCAATTAGTGTGTGCCAAGAAAAAAACAAAGTGTTACATGCCAGAATTCATTCCAAACTCTAAAGTAAATCGATAATATCCAGAAAACAGAAACAAAGACAGAGGCTGTAGCAATAGCTGTGATAGAGATAGCAGAACAGAACCGGAAATTTCTGGTTAGATCCAGACCAATCTGGAAAAACTCGTGTTGAATTCGTGTGCAAAGGACCAAGAAAAGCGGAATCAAACTGGTTTTCGAGAAAAGCAAAGTCTTTTTCCTTGGCAAGTGTATTCAATGTCATGTTTACCAACACAAATACCATTTTTCACCTGGTTTCTATAGCATTCTACTCACAACTCTCAAAGGTGTACCTGTTTTGTCTCCATGTGGAACCAATTAGCGTTTCCAACAAATAAACACTATGTTACATTCCAGAATTCGTTCCAAACTCTAAAGTTCATAGTTAATATCCAGAAACACTAACAAACACACAGGCTGTTTTAAAAGCTGATATTTTTTAGCCACAACAGAACCAGATATTTCTGGTTTGATCCAGACCTATCTGGACAAACTCATGAGGAATTCGTGTGCAAAAGACCCAGAAAAGCAGAGTCAAACAGGTGTGTCTTCATGTGGAACAAATTAGAGTTTGGAAAAAAAAATGTTACAAGCTAAAATTCGTGCAAAAATCATAAGTTCATAGATAATATCCAGAAAACACTAACAAACACACAGGCTGTTTTAAAAGCTGATATTCTTTTATCCACAACAGAAGTGGATATTTCTGGTTTTTCCAGACGTATCTGGACAAACTCGTGTGGAATGGGTGAAAAGGACCCAGAAAAGCAGAGTCAAACTGGTTTTGGAGAAAAGCAAAGTCATTTTTGTGGGCTAGTGGATTCAATTTCATGTTTACAAACACAAACATCATTTTTAACCTGGTTTTTGCAGCTTTTCACTTAGGAAACACGAATATGTACCTGTTGTCTTCATGTGAAACCAATTAGCATTTGCCAACAAGAAGCAAAATGTTACATGCTACAATTCATAAACAACTCTAAAGTGCATAGATACTATCCAAAATACACAAACAAACACAGAGCCTGTAGCAAGAGCTTGGAATGAGTTAGCCACAACAGAAATAGATATTTCTTCTTCCATCCAGCCCAATCTGGACAAACTGGTGTGGAATTGGTGTGCAAAGCACTCAGAAAAGCATAGTCAACCTGGTTTTGGAGAAAAGCAAAGTCATTTTCGTGGGCTAGTGGATTCAATTTCCAGTTTACAAACACAAACATCATTTTTAACCTGGTTTTTGCATCTTTTCACTTAGGAAACACGACTATGTACCTGTTGTCTTCATATGAAACCAATTAGCATTTGCCAACAAGAAGCACTCAGAAAAGCATAGTCAACCTGGTTTTGGAGAAAAGCAAAGTCTTTTTCTTAGGCCAGTGGATTCAATGTCATGTTTACAAACACAAATATCATTTTTAACCTGGTTTCTGCAGCTCTTTACTCAGAAGACACGATGTGTACCTGTTGTGTCTCCATGTGAAACCAATTAGCGTTTGCCAACAGTCAAACAAAATGTTACATGCTACAATGCATTCACAACTCTAAAGTTCATAGATACTATTGACAAAACACAAGCAATCACAGAAGCTGTAGCAGGAGCTGGGTTGAGTTAGCCACCACAGAACTGGATATTTCTGGTTACATCCAGCCCTATCCGGACAAACTGGTGTGGATTTGGTGTGCAAAGCACCCAGAAAAGCAGAGTCAACCTGGTTTTGGAGAAAAGCAAAGTCTTTTTCTTGGGCAAGTGGATTCAATGTCATGTTTACAAACACAAATATCATTTTTAACCTGGTTTCTGCAGCTTTTTCTCTGAAAACACGAATGTGTACCTGTTGTGTCTCCATGTGAAAGAATTAGCGTTTGCCAACAGAAAAACAAAATGTTACATGCTACACTGCATTCACAATTCTAAAGTCCATAGATACTGTCAAGAAAGCACAAGCCATCACAGAACTTGTAGCAAGAGCTGGGATTGATTTAGCAACCACAGAAGAGGATATTCCTGTTTTCATTCAGCCCAATCCGGACAAAGTGTTAGGGGGTTTTTTTGCAAAGCACTTAGAAAATTCAGAGTCAACCTGATTTTGGAGAAAATCAAAGTCTTTTTCTTGGGCAAGTGGATTCAATGTCATGTTTACAAACACAAATATCATTTTTAACCTGGTTTATGCAGCTTTTTACTCAGGAATCACGAATGTGTACCTGTTGTTTCTCATTGTGAAAACAATTAGTGTTTGCCAACAGAAAAACAAAAAGTTATATGCTACAATGCATTCACAACTCTAAAGTCCATAGATACTCTCGAGAAAACACAAGCAAACACAGAAACAGTAGCAAGAGCTGGGATTGAGTTAGCCACCACGGAACCGGATATTTCTGGTTTCATCCAGCCCTATCCGGACAAACTGGTGTGGATTTGGTGTGCAAAGCACCCAGAAAAGCAGAGTCAACCTGGTTTTGCAGAAAAGCAAAGTCTTTTTCTTTGGCAAGTGGATTCAATGTCAAGTTTACAAACACAAATATCATTTTTAACCTGGTTTCTGCAGCTTTTTATTCAGAAAACACGAATGTGTACCTGTTGTGTCTCCATGGGAATCCAGTTAGCATTTACCAACAGAAAAACAAAATGTTACACGCTACAATCCATTCACAACTATAAAGTCCATAGATACTATCAACAAAGCATAAGCAAACACAAAAGATGTAGCAAGAGCTGGGTTTGATTTAGCCACCACAGAGCAGGATATTCATGGTTTCATCCAGCCCTATCCGGACGAAGTGTTGGGGGATTTTGTGCAAAGCACTTAGAAAATCAGAATCAACCAGCTTTTGGAGAAAAGCAAAGTCATTTTCTTGGGCAAGTGGATTCAATGTCATGTTTACAAACACAAATATCATTTTATACCTGGTTTCTGCAGGTTTTTACTCAGAAAATACGAAAGTGTACCTGTTGTGTCTCCATGTGAAACCAATTAGCGTTTGCCAACAGAAAAACAAAATGTTACATGCTACAATGCATTCACAACTCTAAAGTCCAAATATACTATCGATGAAACACAAGCACACAGAAAATGTCGCAAGAGCTGGGATTGAGTTAGCCACCACAGAATGGGATATTTCTGGTTTCATCCAGCCCTATCTCTACAAACTGGTGTGGAATTGGTGTGCAAAGCAACCAGAAAAGCAGAGTCAACCTGGTTTTGGAGAAAAGCAAAGTCTTTTTCTTTGGCAAGTGGATTCAATGTCATGTTTACAAACACCAATACCATTTCTAAACTGGTTTCTGCAGCTTTTTACTCAGAAGACACGATGCGTACCTTTTATGTCTCCATGTGAAACCAATTAGCGTTTGCCAACTGAAAAACAAAATGTTACATGCTACAATGCATTCACAACAATAAAGTCCACAGATACTGTCGACAAAACATAAGCAAACACAGAAAATGTAGCAAGAGCTGGGATTGAGTTAGCCACCACAGAACCGGATATTTCTGGTTCCATCCAGCCCTATCCGGACAAACTGGTGTGGATTTGGTGTGCAAAGCACCCAGAAAAGCAGAGTCAACCTGGTTTTGCAGAAAAGCAAAGTCTTTTTCATGGGCAAGGGGATTCAATGTCATGTTTACAAACACAAATATCATTTTTAACCTGGTTTCTGCAGCTTTTTACTCATAAAACTCCAAAATGTAGCTGTTGTGTGTACATGTGAAACCAATTAGTGTTTGCCAACAGAAAAACAAAATGTTACATGCTACAATGCATTCACAACTCTAAAGTCCATAGACACTATCAACAAAGCACAAGCAAACACAGAAGCTGTAGCAAGAGCTGGGATTGCGATAGCCACCTCAGAAACGGATGTTTCTGGTTCCATCCAGCCCTATCTGGACAAACTTATGTGGATTTGGTGCGCAAAGCACCCAGAAAAGCAGAGTCAACCTGGTTTTGGAGAAAAGCAAAGTCTTTTTCTTGGGCAAGTGCATTCAATATCATGTTTACAAACACAAATATCGTTTTTTACCTGGTTTCTCCAGCTTTTTTCCTCAGAAAACACGAATGTGTACCTGTTGTGTCTCCATATGAAACCTTTTTTGTTTGCCAATTGAAAAACAAAATGATACATTCTACAATGCTTTCACAACACTAAAGCCCACATATACTATCGAGAAAACACAAGCAGACACAGAAGTTGTAGCAAGAGCTGGGATTGAGTTAGCCACCACAGAACCGGATATTTCTGGTTCCATCCAGCCCTATCCGGACAAACTGGTGTGGATTTGGTGTGCAAAGAACCCAGAAAAGCAGAGTCAACCTGGTTTTGGAGAAAAGCAAAGTCTTTTTCTTGGGCAAGTGCATTCAATATCATGTTTACAAACACAAATATCATTTTTAACCTGGTTTCTGCAGCTTTTTATTCAGAAAACACGAATGTGTACCTGTTGTGTCTCCATGGGAATCCAATTAGCATTTGCCAACAAAAAAACAACATGTTACATGCTACAATGCATTCACAACTCTAAAGTCCATAGATACTATCAACAAAGCATAAGAAAACACAGAAGCTGTAGCAAGAGCTGGGATTGATTTAGCCACCACAGAACAGGATTTTCATGGTTTCATCCAGTCCTATCCGGACGAAGTATTGGGGAATTTTGTGCAAAGCACTTAGAAAGCAGAGTCAACCGGATTTTGGAGAAAAGCAAAGTCTTTTTCTTGGGCAAGTGGATTCAATGTCATGTTTACAAACACAAACATCATGTTTAACCTGGTTTCTGCAGGTTTTTACTCGTTAAAATTCGTGCAAAACTCCAAAGTTCATAGAAAATATCCAGGAAACAGAAACAAACACAGAGGCTGTAGCAAGAGCTGGGATTGAGTTAGGCAGAACAGAAACGGGTATTTCTGCTGAGATCCAGACCTGTCTGGAGAAACTCGTGTGGAATTCGTGTGCAAAGCACACAGAAAAACAAAGTCAAACTGGTTTTGGAGAAAAGCAAAGACTTTTTCTTGGGCAAGAGGATTCAATGTCATGTTTACAAACACAAATGTCATTTTTAACCTGATTTCTCTAGCATTCTACTCAGAAAACTCGAATGTGTACCTGTTGTGTCTCCATGTGGAACCAATTACCATTTGCCAACAAAAAACAAAATGTTTCACGCCGGAATTCATTCCAAACTCTCAAGTACAGAGTTAATATTCAGAAAACACTAACAAACACACGCTATTCATTTAGCGAAAACAGAACCTGATATTTCTGGTTAGATCCAGACCCATCTGGACAAACTCGTGTGGCATTCATATGCAAAGCACCCAGAAAAACACATTCAAGTAGGTTTTGGAGAAAAGCAAAGTATTTTTCGTGGGCAAGTGGATTCAATGTCATGTTAGCAAACAGAAATATTTTTAACCTGGTTTCTCTAGCATTCTACTCAGAAAACTCAAATGTGTGCCTGTTGTGTCTCCATGTGGATCCAATTAGAGTTTGGCAACAAAAAAAAAACAAAGTGTTTTATGCTAGAATTCATTCCAAACTAGAAGTTCAAGATAATATCCAGAACACAGAAACAAACACAGAGTCTGTAGCATGAGCTGGGATTGAGTTATTCAGAACATAACCAGACATTTCTGCTTAGATCCAGACATATATGGACAAACTCGTGTGGAATTCTTGTACAAAGACCCAGAAAAGAATATTGAAACTGGTTTTGGAGAAAAGCAAGGTCTTTTTCTTGGGCAAGTGGATACAGAGTCATGTCTACAAACAAAAATAACATTTTCACCAGGTTTCTGTAGCATTCTACTCAGATAACTCGAATGAGTACCTGTTGTGTCTCCATGTGAATTCAATTAGCATTTACCAACATAAACACAAAATGTTACTTGCGAAATTCATTCAAAACTCTAACATTCATAGATTATATTCAGAATTCACTAACAAACACATAGGCTGCTTTAAAAGCAGGTATTCATTTAGCAACACAGAACCGGGTATTTCTAGTTAGATCCAGAATTATCTCAGGTTACAGAACACTCAGATTGCAGAACTCCTGAAAGCTCTGTCTAATGATACAGACATTGCCCACATGGTGTCATCCTATTCCCAGGCAACAGAACTCTGAAATAGCATTACACTCCACTAGCATACAGAACTCCCAGGAACTGCATCTCTCTACAGCCAGGACGCAGAACGCCCATAAGCTGCGTTTCCTATAGACAGGCTACAGAAATCCCGCATATTGCGAATGCCTACTCCCAGGCTACAGAACTCTTCCAATCTGCTTCGTTCCACACCTCAGATACAGAACTCATGTATGCTGCACATCACTACACTCAGGTTCCAGAACTCCTGTAAGCTCTGTCTCCTACACTCAAGCTACGGACATGGCTCACATTGTGTATTATGCCTATTCCCAGACTACAGACCGCTGAAACAGCTTTGTATTCCACCAGCATACAGAAATCCTGTGAACTGAATCTTTCTACAGCCAGAAAGCAGACCGACCATAAGCGGCGTTTCCTATAGACAGGCTACAGAAATCCGCATATTGTGAATACCTATCTTGGACTACAGAACTCTTCCAAACTGCTTTGTTCCACACCTGTAAACAGAACTCATGTAAGCTCCTACACTCAGGTACCGAAATTGCATGCATCGTGCAAACGTATTACCAGGCTACAGAACGCTGAAACAGCTTTGCACTCCACTAGCATACAGTGTTCCCATGAACTGAACCTCTCTACAGCATGTATCCAGAATTCCTATAAGATTCACATCCCAGGGTTAGGCTACAGATCTCCCGCATATTGCGAAACCCTGCTCCCAGGCTACAGAACTCTTCTAAACAACTTAAATCCATATCTCAGATACAGAACTCATGTACGTTGCATCTGACAAAACTCAGGTCACAGAACTCCTGTAAGCTCTGTCTCATACACTCAGGCTACAGACATTTCGCATATTGTGTATGCCTATTCCCAGGCTACAGACTGCTGAAACAGCTTTGTACTCCATTAGCATACAGAACTCCCGTGAACTGAATCTCTCTACAGCCAGGAAGCAGACCGACCGTAAGCTGCGCATCCTAGAGTCAGACTACAGAAATCCCGCATATTGCGAATGCCTACTACCAGGCTACAGAACTCTTACAAACTGTCTCATTACACACCTCCGATACAGAACTCATGTATGCTGTACCTCACTACACTCAGGTTACAGAACTCTTGTGGGCTCTGTTTAAGGATACAGACATTGCACACATTGTGTCATCCTATTCCCAGTCTACAGAACAATGAAACATCTTTGCACTCCACTGGCATACAGAACTCCCATGAACTGCATCTCCCTACAGCCAGGACGCAGAACGCTCATAAACTGCTCAACCTAGAGTCAGGCTACAGAAATCCCGCACATTGCGAATCCCTACGCCCAGGCTACAGAACCCTTCCTAACTGCTTCTTTCCACACCTCTGATACAGGACTCATGTACACTACATCTGACGAAACTCAGGTTACAGAACTCCTGTAAGCTCTGTCTGCTACACTCAGGGTACAGACATTGCTCACTTTGTGTATGCCTATTCCCAGGCTATAGACCACTGAAACAGCTTTGTACTCCACTAGCATACACAACTCCCGTGAACTGCATCTCTCTAGAGCCAGGACACAGAATGCCCATAAGCTGCGCATCCTAGAGTCAGGCTACATAAATTCCGCATATTGCGAATCCCTACTCCCAGGCTACAGAACTCTTCCAAACTGCTTACATCCACACCTCCGATACAGAACTCATGTGCGCTGCATCTGACTAAACTCAGGTTACAGAACTCCTATAAGCTCTGTCTCCTACACTCAGGCTACCGAAATCACGCACATTGTGTCATCCTATTCCCAGTCTACAGAACACTGAAACAGCTTTATACTCCACTAGCATACAGAACTCCCGTGAACTGCATCACTCTGCAGCCTCTATCAAGAATTCCTATAAGCTGCAAATCCCCGAGTCAGGCTACAGAAATCCCGCATATTGCGAATGCCTACTCCCAGGCTACAGAACTCTTCCAAACTGCTTTGTTACACACATCCGATAGAGAAATCATGTAAGCTGCATTCAATACACTCAGGTTATAGAACTCCTGTAAGCTCTGTCTAAGGATTCAGACATTGCAACATGGTGTCATCCTATACCCAGGCAACAGAACTCTGAGATAGCGTTGCACACCACTAGCATACAGAACTCCCGTGAACTGCATCTCTCTAGAGCCAGGATGCAGAACGCCCATAAGCTGCGCATCATAGAGTCAGGCTACAGAAATCCCGCATATTGCGAATCCCTACTCCCAGGCTACAGAACTCTTCCAAACTGCTTCGTTCCACACCTCAGATACAGAACTCATATACACTGCACTTGACTAAACTCAGGTTACAGAACTCTTGTAAGCTCTGTCTCCTACACTCAGGCTGCAGACATTGCACACATTGTGTATGCCTATTCCCAGGCTACAGACCGCTGAAATAGCTTTGTACTCCAATAGCATACAGAACTCCCGTGAACTGAATCTCTCTACAGCCAGGAAACAGAGCGACCATAAGCTGCTTTTCCTATAAGAAGGGTACATAAATCCCGCATATTGTGAATGCCTACTCTCAGGCTACAGAACTTTTCCAAACTGCTTCCATCCACAACTCCGATACAGAACTCATGTACGCTGCATCTGACTAAACTCAGGTTACAGAACTCCTGTAAGGCTGTTACCTACACTGAGGCTACAGACATTGCACACATTGTGTATGCCTTACCCCAGGCTACAGACCCCTGTAACAGCTTTGTACTCCACTAGCATACAGAACTCCCATGAACTGAATCTCTCTACAGCCAGGAACCAGACCGACCATAAGCTGCGTTTCCTATAGACAGTCTACAGCAATCCCGCATATTGCTAATGTCTACTCTCAGGCTACATAACGCTTCCGAACTGCTGCGTTCCACACCTCTGATACAGAACTCATGTATGCTGTAAATCACTACACTCAGGTTACAGAACTCCTGTACGCTCTGAATCCTATACTCAGGCTACCAAAATTGCGTACATTTTGTAAGCCTATTCCCAGGCTACTGAACGCTGAAACAGCTTTGCACTCCACTAGCATACAGAACTACCGTTAACTGCATCACTCTGCGGCGTCTATCCAGAATTCCTATAAGCTGCACTTCCCAGAGTCAGTCTACAGAAATCCCGCATATTACGAATGCGTACTCCGAGGCTACAGAACTCTTCCAAACTGCTTACATCCACACCTCCGATACAGAACTCATGTACTCTGCATCTGACTACACTCAGGTTACAGAAGTCCTGTAAGCTCTGTCTCCTACCCTCAGGCTACAGACATTGCGCACATTGTGTATTCCTATTCGCAGGCTACAGTCAGCTGAACAACTTTGTACTCCACTAGCATACAGAACTCCCGTGAACTGCATCTCTCTACAGCCAGGAACAAGACCGACCATAAGCTGCGTTTCCTATAGACAGGCTATAGCAATCCAGCATATTGCGAATGTCTACTCTGAGGCTACATAACGCTTCCGAACTGCTGCAGTCCACACCTCTGATACAGAACTCATTTATGCTGTAAATAACTACACTCAGGTTACAGAACTCCTGTACGCTCTGAATCCTATACTCAGGCTACTGAAATTCTGTTAATTGTGTAAGCCTATTCCCATGCTAGAGAACGCTGAAGTAGCTTTGCACTACACTAGCATACAGAACTCCCGTGAACTGCATCACTCTGCAGCCTCTATCCAGAATTCCTATAAGCTGCACATCCCAGAGTCAGGCTACAGAAATCCAGCATATTGCGAATGCCTACTCCCAGGCTACAGAACTCTTCCAAACTGCTTCGTTCCACACCTCCGATACAGAACTCATGTATGCTGTAAATAACAATACTCAGGTTGCAGAACTCCTCTAATCTCTGTCTCCTACACTCAGGCTACTCAAATTGCTCATATTGTCAAGCGTATTCCCAGGCTAAAGAACGCTGAAACAGCTTTGTACTCCACTAGGATAAAGTACTCCCATGAACTGAATCTCTCTACAGCCTATATCCTGAATTCCTATAAGCTGCACATCCTTGAAGTAGGTTACAGAAATCCCGCATGTTGCGAATGCCTACTACCAGGCTACAGAACTCTTACAAACTGCCTCGTTACACACCTCCGATACAGAACTCATGTAAGCTGCACCTCACTACACTCAGGTTACAGAACTCTTGTAGGCTCTGTTTAAGGATACAGACATTGCGCACATTGTGTCATCCTATTCCCAGGCCACAGAACTCTGAAATAGCATAGCACTCCTCTAGCATAAAGAGTTCCCGTGAACTGCATCTCTCTAGAGCCATGACTCAGAACACCCATAAGCTGTGCATCCTAGAGTCAGGCTACGTAAATCCCGCATATTGCGAATCCCTACAACCAGGCTACAGAACTCTTCCAAACTGCTTACATCCACACCTGTAATACAAAATTCATGTAAGCTGCATCTGCCTACACTCAGTTTACAGAACTCCTGTAAGCTCTGTCTACTACACGCAGGGACAGACATTGCTCACATTGTGTATGCCTATTCCCAGGCTACAGACCGCTGAAACAGCTTTGTACTCCACTAGCATACAGAACTCCCGTGAACTGAATCTCTCTACAGCCGCGTTTTCTATAGACAGGATACAGAAATCCCGCATAATCCGAATGCCTATTCCCAGGCTACAGAACCCTTCCTAACTGCTTCGTTCCACACCTCCGATACAGAACTTATGTATGCTGTAAATCACAATACTCAGGTTGCAGAACTCCTCTAAGCTCTGTCTCCTACACTCAGGCTACTCAAATTGCTCATATTGTGTAAGCGTATTCCCAGGCTAAAGAACGCTGAAACAGCTTTGCACTCCACTAGGATAAAGTACTCCCATGAACTGAATCTCTCTACAACCTATATCCAGAATTCCTATAAGATGCACAACCCTGAGTAAGGTTACAGAAATCCCGCATGTTGCAAATGCCTACTACCAGGCTACAGAATTCTTACAAACTGCCTCGTTACACACCTCCGATACAGAACTCATGTAAGCTGCACCTCACTACACTGAGGTTACAGAACCCTTGTAGACTCTGTTTAAGGATACAGACATTGCGCACATTGTGTCATTCTTTTCACAGGCAACAGAACTCTGAAATAGCTTTGCACTCCAATAGCATAGAGAGCTCCCGTGAACTGCATCTCTCTACAGCCAGGACGCAGAACGCCCATAAGCTGCGCATCCTAGAGTCAGGCTACATAAATCCCGCATATTGCGAATCCCTACTCCCAGGCTACAGAACTCTTCCAAACTGCTTACATCCACACCAGTAATGCAGAAATCATGTAAGCTGCATCTGACTACACTCAGGTTACAGAACTCCTGTAAGCTCTGTCTCCTACACTCAGAATATGGACATTGTGCACATTGTGTATGCCTATTTGCAGGCTACAGACAGCTGAAACAGCTTTGTACTCCACTACATACAGAACTCCGTTGAACTGAATCTCTATACAGCCAGGAACCAGACCGACCATAAGCTGTGTTTCCTATAGACAGGCTACAGAAATCCCGCATATTGCCAATGCCTACTCCCAGGCTACAGAACATTTCCAAACTGCTTACATCCACACCTTTAATACAGAACTCATGTACGTTGCATCTGACTAAACTCAGGTTACAGAACTCCTGTAAGCTCTGTCTCCTACACTCAGGCTACGGATATTGCTCACATTGTTTATGCCTATTCCCAGGCTACAGAACGCTAAATCATCTTTCTACTCCACTAGCATACAGAACTCACGTGAACTGAATCTCTTTACAGCCAGGAAGGAGACCGACCATAAGCTGCATTTCCTATAGACAGGCTACAGAAATCCGGCATATTGCGAATGCGTACTCCCAGGCTACAGACCGCTTCCAAATGGCTTACATCCACACCTCCAATACAGAACTCATGTACGCTGCATCTCACTAAACTCGGGTTACAGAACTCCTGTAATCTCTGTCTCCTACACTGAGGCTACCGAAATTGGGCACATTGTGTAAGCCTATACCCAGGCTGCAGCCCTGAAACAGCTTTTCACTCCACTAGCATACAGGTCTCCCATTAACTGAATCCCCCTACAACATATATCCAGAATTCCTATAAGTTGCACATCCCAGAGTCAGGCTACAGAAATCCCGCATATTGCGAATCCCTATTCCCAGGCTATAATACCTAATTGCTTAGTTCCACACCTCCGATACAGAACTCATGTATGCTGTAAAATCAATACACTCAGGATGCAGAACTCCTGTATGCTCTGTCTCCTACACTCAGGTTTCGGAAATTGCTCACATTGTGTAAGCGTATTCCCAGGCTACAAACCGTTGAAACAGCTTTGTACTCCACTAGCATACAGAACTCCCGTGAACTGAATATCTCTACAGCCAGGAAGCAGACTGATCATAAGCGGCGTTTCCTACAGGCAGGCTACAAAAATAACGGATATTGTGAATGCCTACTCCCAGGCTACTGAACTCTTACAAAGAGCTTACATCCACACATCCGGTACAGAACTCATGTACGCTGCATCTGACTACACTCAGGTTACAGAACTCCTGTAAGCTCTGTCTCCTACACTCAGGCTACAGTCATTGCGCACATTTTGTATGCCTATTCCCAGGCTACAGATCGCTGAAACAGCTTTTCACTCCACTAGCATACAATCTCCCATTAACTGAATCCCCCTACAGCCTATATCCAGAATTCCTATAAGCTGCACATCCCAGAGTCAGCCTACAGAAATCCCGCATATTGCGAATGCCTACTCCCAATCTACAGAACCCTTCCTAACTGCTTACATCCACACCTCCGATACAGAACTCATGTACGCTGCATCTGACGCAACTCAGGTTACAGAACTCCTGTAAGCTCTGTCTGCTACACTCAGGCTACAGACATTGCGCACATTGTGTATGCCTATTCGCAGGCTACAGACAGCTGAAACAGCTTTGTACTCCACTAGCATACAGAGCTCCCGTGAACTGAATCTCTCTACAGCCAGGAAGCAGACCGACCATAAGCTGCGTTTCCTATAGACAGGCCTCAGAAATTCCACACATTGCGAATCCCTACTTCAAGTCTACAGGACTCTTCCAAATGGCTTCGTTCCACACCTGTAATACAGAACTCATGTAGGCTGCACCTGACTACACTCAGGTTACAGAACTCCTGTAAGATCTGTCTCCTACACACAGCCTACAGACATTGCACACATTGTGTATGCCTATTCCCAGGCTACAGACCACAGAAACAGCTTTGTACTCCACTTTCAAACAGAACTCCCTTGAACTGCATCCCTCTACAGCCATGAAGCAGACCGACCATAAGGTACAGAAATCCCGCATGTTGTGAATGCCTACTCCCAGGCTATGGAACCCTTCCTAACTGCTTTGTTCCACACCTCCGATACGGAACTCATGTATGTTAGGCAGAACAGAACCGGGTATGTCTGATTAGATCCAGACCTATCTGGAGAAACTCGTGAGCAGTCCGTGTGCATAGGACCCAGAAAAGCAAAGACCAACTGGTTTTGGAGAAAAGAAAGTTCTTTTTCGTAGGCAAGTGGATTCAATGTCATTTTTACAGTGGCAAATATCATTTTGAACCTGGTTTCTCTAGCATTCTACGCAGAAAACACTTATGCGTATCTGTTGAACCTCCATGTGGAACCAATTAGCATTTGCCAAGATAAAAACAAAATTTAACATGCTAAAATTCATTCAAAACTCTAACGTTCATAGATAATATACAGAAAACACTGACAAACCGCAGGCTCTTTTAAAAGCTGATATTCATTTAGCCACAACAGAACTGGATATTTCTGGTTAGATCCAGAGCTATCTTGACAAACTCGTGTGGAATTCATGTGCAAAGCACCCAGAAAAGAAGAGTCAACCTGGTTTTGGAGAAAAGCAAAGTCTTTTTCTTGGGCAAGTGGATTTAATGTCATGTTTACAAACACAAATGTCATTTTTAACCTGGTTTCTGTAGCATTCTATCCAGAAAAATCTTATGTATACCCGTTGTTTATCCATGTGAATCCAAGTAGTGTTGCCAACAACAAAAAAAAAATGTAACATGTTAAAATTCATTCAAAAATCTAAAGTTCATAGAAAATATCCAGAAAACACTAACAAACACACAAGCTATTTTAAAGCTGATATTCCTATACCCTCAACAGAACCGGGTATTTCTGGTTAGATCCAGAGCTATCTGGACAAACTGGTGTGGAATTCCTGTGCAAAGGACCAGAAAAACAGAGTCAAAGTGGTTTTGTTGCAAAGCAAAGTCTTTTTCATGGCAAGTGGATTCAATGTCATGTTTACAAACACAAATGTCATTTTGAACCTGGTTTCTGTAGAATTATACTCAGAAATCTCTTATGTGTACCTGTTGTGTCTACATGTGGAAGGAATTAGCTTTTCCAACAAAAAAAAAAACACAATGTTACGTGCTAAAATTCATTCCAAACTCTTAAGTTCATAGAAAATATCAAGAAAACAGAAAGAAACACAGAGGCTGTAGCAAGAGCTGGGATTGAGGTAGGCAGAAGAGAACCGGGTATTACTGATTAGATCCAGACCTCTCTGGACAAACTCGTGAGGAATCTGTGTGCATAGGACCAAGAAAAGCAAAGACCAACGGTTTTCGAGAAAAGCAAGGTCTTTTTCTTGGGCAGGTGGATTGAATGTCATGTTTACAGTGGCAAATAGCAACTTTAACCTGGTTTCTGTAGCATTCTACTCAGGTAACACTTATGTGTACCTGTTGTGTCTTCATGTTGAACCAATTAGTGTTTCCAACAAAAAAACACAACGTTACATGCTAAAATTCATTCAAAACTGTAAAGTTCATAGAAAATAGCCAGAAAACAGAAACAAACACAGAGGCTGTAGCAAGGTCTGGGATTGAGTCAGGCAGAACAGATACGGGTATTTCTGCTGAGATCCAGAACTGTCTGGACAAACTCGTGTGGATTTCGTGTGCAAAGGACCCAGAAAAGCAAAGTCAAACTGGTTTTGGAGAAAAGCAAAGACTTTTTCTTGGGCAAGTGGATTCAATGTCATGTTTACAAACACAAATGTCATTTTTAAACTGGTTTCTGTAGCATTCTACTCAGAAAACTCGAATGTGTACCTGTTGTGTTTCCATGCGGAACCAATTAGTGTTTGTCAACAAAAAAGAAAGTGTTACATGCCAGAATTCAGTGCAAACTCTAAAGTTCATAGATAATATCCAGAAAACAGAAACAAACACAGACGATGCAGCAAGAATTAGGATTGAGTTAGGCAGAACAGAACCAGAAATATCTGGTTAGATCCAGACCTATCTGGACAAACTCATGTGGAATTCTTGTGCAAAGGACCCAGAAAAGAATATTGAAACTGGTTTTGGAAAAAAGCAAAGTCTTTTTCGTGGGCAAGTGGATTCAATGACATGTTTACAAGCACAAATGTCATTTTTGACCTGGTTTCTCTAGCATTCTACTCAGAAAACTTGAATGTGCACCTGTTGTGTCTCCATGTGGAACGAAATAGTGTTTCCAACAAAAAAAACACAATGTTACATGCTAAAATTCATTCAAAACTCTAAAGTTCATAGAAAATATCCAGAAAACACAAGGAAACACAGAAGCTGTAGCAAGAGCTGGGATTGAGTTAGGCAGAACAGAACCTGCTATTTCTGTTTAGATCCAGACCCATCTGGACAAACTCGTGTGGAATCCGTGTGCAAAGGACCCAGAAAAACACATTCAAACAGCTTTTGGAGAAAAGCAAAGTCTTTTTCTTGGGCACGTGGATTCAATGTCATGTTAGCAAACAGAAATATCATTTTTAACCTGGTTTCTCTAGCTTTCTACTCAGAAAACACGAATGTGTGCCCGTTGTGTCTCCCTGTGGAACCAAATAGAGTTTGGCAATAAAAAAACAAAGTGTTACATGCCAGAATTCATTCCAAACTCTAAAGTTCATACAAAATATCCAGAAAACGGAAACAAACACAGAGGCTGTAGCATGAGCTGGGATTGAGTTAGACAGAACATAACCGGAATTTCCTGGTTAGATCCAGACCTATCTGGACAAACTCGTGTGGAATTCTTGTACAAAGGACCCAGAAAAGAAAATTGAAACTGGTTTTGGAGAAAAGCAAGGTCTTTTTCTTGGGCAAGTGCATACAATGTCATGTTTACAAACACAAATAACATTTTTAACCAGGTTTCTGTAGCATTCTACTCAGAAAACTCGAATGTGTACCTGTTTTGTCTCCATGTGGAACCAATTAGTCTTTGCCAACATAAACACAAATGTTACTTGCTAAAATCCATTCAATACTCTAACGTTCGTAGATAATATCCAGAATTCACTAACAAACACATAGGCTGTTTTAACATCAGATATTCATTTAGCCACACAGAACCTGGTATTTCTGGTTAGATCCAGACGTATCTGGACAAACTCGTGCGGCATTCATGTGCAAAGGCCCCAGAAAAACAGAGTCAAACTGGTTTTGGAGAAAAGCAAAGACTTTTTCTTGGGCAAGTTGATTCAATGTCATGTTAGCAAACAGAAATATCATTTTAAACCTGGTTTCTGTAGCATTCTACTCAGAAAATTCGAATGTGTACCTGGTGTGTCTCCATGTGGAAGGAAATAGAGTTTCTGACAAAAAAAACACATTGTTACATGGTAAAATTCGTGCAAAACTCTAAAGTTCATGGAAAATATCCAGAAAACAGAAACAAACACAGAGGCTGTAGCAAGAGCTGGGATTGAGTTAGGCAGAACAGATACGGGTATTTCTGCTGAGATCCAGACATGTCTGGACAAACTCGTGTGGAATTCGTGTGCAAAGCCCCCAGAAAATCAAAGTCAAACTGGTTTTGGAGAAAAGCAAAGACTTTTTCTTGGGAAAGAGGATTCAATGTCTTGTTTACAAACACAAATGTCATTTTTAAACTGGTTTCTGTAGCATTCTACTCAGAAAACTCGAATGTGTACCTGTTGTGTCTATATGTGGAACCAATTAGCGTTAGCCAACAGAAAAACAAAATGTTTCATGCCAGAATTCATTCTATCTCTCAAGATCATAGTTAATATCCAGAAAACACAAACAAACACACAGGCTGTTTTAAAAGCTTATATTCTTTTAGCCACAAAAGAACCGGATATTTCTGGTTTGATCCAGAGATATCTGGACAAACTCGTGTGGAATCCATGTGCAAAGGACCCAGAAAACACATTCAAACTGGTTTTGGAGAAAAGCAAAGTCTTTTTCGTGGGCAAGTGGATTCAAAGTCATGTTAGCAAACACATATTTCTTTTTTAAATGATTTCTGTAGCATTCTACTCAGAAAACTCAAATGTGTACCTGTTGTGTTTCCATGTGGAACCAATTAGTGTTTGTCAACAAGAAAACAAAGTGTTACACGCCAGAATTCAGTGCAAACTCTAAAGTTCATAGATAATATCCAGAACACAGAAATAAACACAGAGGCTGTAGCATGAGCTGGGATTGAGTTATTCAGAACATAACCAGACATTTCTGCTTAGATCCAGACATATATGGACAAACTCATGTGGAATTCTTGTACAAAGACCCAGAAAAGAATATTGAAACTGGTTTTGGAGAAAAGCAAGGTCTTTTTCTTGGGCAAGTGGATAAGAGTCACATCTACAAACACAAATATCATTTTTCACCAGGTTTCTGCAGCTTTTTACACAGAAAACACTAATGTGTACCTGTTGTGTCTCCATGTGAATTCAATTAGCATTTACCAACATAAACACAAAATGTAACTTGCGAAAATTCATTCAAAACTCTAACATTCATAGATTATATTCAGAATTCACTAACAAACACATAGGCTGTTTTAACAACAGGTATTCATTTAGCAACACAGAACTGGGTATTTCTCGTTAGATCCAGAATTATCTCAGGTCAGAGAACACTCAGATTACAGAACACCTGAAAGCTCTGTCTAATGATACAGACATTGCGCACATGGTGTCATCCTATTCCCAGGCAACAGAACTCTGAAATAGCATTGCACTCCACTAGCATACAGAACTCCCATGAACTGCATCACTCTACAGCCAGGACGCAGAACGCCCGTAAGCTGCGTTTCCTATAGACAGGATACAGAAATCCAGCATATTGCGAATGTTTACTCCCAGGCTACAGAACTCTTCCAAACTGCTTCGTTCCACACGTCCGATACAGAACTCATTTATGCTGCACATCACTACACTCAGGTTACAGAACTCCTGTAAGGTCTGTCTCCTACACTCAAGCTAAGGACATGGCTCACATTGTGTATTATGCCTATTCCCAGGCTACAGACCGCTGAAACATCCTTGTACTCCACCAGCATACAGAACTCCTGTGAACTGCATCTCTCTACAGCCAGGAAGCAGAACGACCATAAGCTGCGTTTCTGATAGACAGGCTACAGAAATCCCGCATATTGCGAATGCCTATCTTGGACTACAGACTCTTCCAAACTGCTTCGTTCCACACCTGTAATACAGAACTCATGTAAGCCGCACCTCACTATACTCAGGTTACAGAACTCCTGTAAGCTCTGTCTCATACACTCAGGCTACAGAGATTGCACACATTGTATATGCCTGTTCCCAGGCTACAGAAAGCTGAAACAGCTTTGTACTCCACTAGCATACAGAACTCCTGTGAACTGAATCTCTCTACAGCCAGGAAGCAGAACGCCCAAAAGCTGTGCATCCTAGAGTCAGGCTACAGAAATCCCGCATATTGCGAATTCCTACTCCCAGGCTTCAGAACCCTTCCTAACTGCTTGTTCCACAACTCCGATGCAGAACTAATGTATGCTGTAAATCACTACACTCAGGGTACAGAACTCCTGTACACTCTCTCTCCTACACTCAGGTACCAAAATTGCACACATAGTGAAAATGTATTCCCAGGCTACAAAACACTGAAATAGCTTTGCACTCCACTAGCATACAGTACTCCCATGAACTGAACCTCTCTACAGCATGTATCCAGAATTCCAATAAGATTCACATCCCAGAGATAGTCTACAGATCTCCCGCATATTGCGAATGCCTGCTCCCAGGCTACAGTACTCTTCTAAACAACTTAAATCCATATCTCAGATACAGAACTCATGTACGCTGCATCTGACAAAACTAAGGTTACAGAATTCCTGTAAACTCTGTCTCCAACACTAAGGCTACAGACATTTCGCATGATGTGTATGCCTATTCCCAGGCTACAGACAGCTGAAGCAGCTTTGTACTCCACTAGCATACAGAACTCCTGTGAACTGCATCTCTCTACAGCCAGGAAGCAGACCGACCATAAGCTGTATTTCCTAAAGGCAGGCTACAGAAATCCTGCATATTGCGAATCCCTACTCCCAGGCTACAGAACTCTTCCAAACTGCTTACATGCACACCTGTAATACAGAACTCTTGTAAGCTGCATCTGACTACACTCAGGTTACAGAACTCCTATAATCTCTGTCTCCTACACTCAGGTTATGGACATTGTGCACATTGTGTATGCCAATTTGCAGGCTACAGACAGCTGAAACACCTTTGTTCTCCACCAGCATACAGAAATCCCTTGAACTGAATCTCTCTACAGCCAGGAACCAGACCGACCATAAGCTGCGTTTGCTATGGACAGGCTACAGAAATCTGCATATTGTGAATGCCTACACCCAGGCTACAGAACTCTTCCAAACTGCTTACATTCACACCTGTTATACAGAACTCATGTACGATGCATCTGACTAAACTGAGGTTATAGAACTCCTGTAAGCTCTATCTCCTGCACTCAGGCTACGGATGTTGCTCATATTTTGTATGCCTATTCCCAGGCAACAGACTTCTGAATCAGCTTTGTATTCCACTAGCATACAGAACTCCCGTGACCTGAATCTCTTTACAGCCAGGAAGCAGACAGACCATAAGCTGCATTCCCTATAGACAGGCTACAGAAATCCGGCATATTGCAAATGCGTACTACCAGGCTACAGAACGCTTCAAAACTGCTTACATCCACACCTGTAATACAGAACTCATGTACGCTGCACCTCAGTACACTCAGCTCTCAGTACTCCTGTAAGCTCTGTCTACTACACGCAGGGTACATACATTGCGCACATTGTGTATGCCTATTCCCAGGCTACAGACCACTGAAACAGCTTTGTACTCCACTAGCATACAGAACTCCCATGAACTGCATCTCTCTATAGCCAGGAAGCAGACCGACCATAAGCTGCGTTTCCTATAGACAGGCTAGAGAAATCCCGCATATTGCGAATCCCTACTCGCAGGCTACAGAACTCTTCCAAACTGCTTCTTTCCACACTTGTAATACAGATCTCATATAAGCTGCATCTGACTACACTCAGGTTACAGAACTCCTGTAAGCTCTGTCTCCAAACTAGGCTACGGACATTGTGCACATTGTGTATCCTCTTCCCAGGCTACTGACCGCTGAAAGAGCTTTGTACTCCACTAGCAAACAGAAGTCCTGTGATCTGTATCTGTCTACAGCCAGGAAGCACACTGAACATCAGCTGCGTTTTCTATAGACAGGATACAGAAATCCTGCATATTGGGAATGCCTACTCCCAGGCTACAGAACCCTTCCTAACTGCTTCTTTCTACACCTCCGATACAGAACTTATGTATGCTGTAAATCACAATACTCAGGTTGCAGAACTCCTCTATGCTCTGTCTCCTACACTCAGGCTACTCAAATTGCTCATATTGTGTAAGCGTATTCCCAGGCTAAAGAACGCTGAAACAGCTTTGTACTCCACTAGGATAAAGTACTACCATGAACTGAATCTCTCTACAGCCTATATCCAGAATTCCTATAAGATGCACATCCCTGAGTTAGGTTACAGAAATCCCGCATGTTGCGAATGCCTACTCCCAGGCTACAGAACTCTTCCAAACTACTTCGTTCAACTCCTCCGATACAGAACTCATGTACGCTGCATCTGACTAAACTCAGGTTACAGAACTCCTGTAAGCTCTATCTCCTACACTCATTCTACGGATATTGCTCATATTGTGTATGCCTATTCCCAGGCAAAAGACCACTGAATCAACTTTGTATTCCACTAGCATACAGAACTCCCGTGACCTGAATCTCTCTACAGCCAGGAAGCAGACAGACCATAAGCTGCATTTCCTATAGACAGGCTACAGAAATCCGGCATATTGCGAATGCGTACTCCCAGGCTACATAACGCTTCCAAACTCCTTACATCCACACCTCCGATACAGAACTCATGTACGCTGCATCTCACTAAACTCAGGTTACAGAACTCCTGTAATCTCTGTCTCCTACACTCAGGCTACTGAAATTACGCACATTGTGTAAGCGTATTCTGTGGCTGCAGATGGCTGAAACAGCTTTGCGCTCCACAAGCATACAGAACTACTTTGAACGGAATCTCTCTGCAGCCTGTATCCAAAATTCCTATAAGTTGTACATCCCAGAGTCAGGCTCCAGAAATCTCGCATATTGCGAATCCCTACTCCCAGGCTATAGAACTCTTACAAACTGCTTCGTTACACACCTCTGATACAGAACTCATGTAAGCTGCACCTAACTGCACTCAGGTTACAGAACTCCTGTAAGCTCTGTTTAAGGATAAAGACATTGGGCACATTATGTCATCCTATTCCCAGGAAACAGAACTCTGAAATAGCATTGCACTCCACTAGCATACAGAACTCCTGTGAACTGCATCTCTCTACAGCCAGGACGCAGAACGCCCATAAGCTGCGCATCCTAGTGTAAGGTTGCAGAAATCCCGCATATTGCGAATGCCTACTCCCAGGCTACAGAACTCTTTGAAACTGCTTACATCCACACCTCCGATACAGAACTCATGTTCGCTGCATTTGAAAAAACTCAGGTTACAGAACTCCTGTAAGCTCTGTCTCCTACTCTCAGGCTACAGACATTGCTCACATTGTGTATGCCTTTTCCCAGGCTGTAGACAGCTGAAACAGCTTTGCACTCCACTAGCATACAGAACTCCCGTGAACTGCATCTCTCTACAGCCAGGAAGGAGACGGACCATAAGCTGCGTTTCCTATAGACAGGCTAAAGAAATCCCTCATATTGCGAATCCCTACTCCCAGGCTACAGACCCTTCCTAAATGCTTCATTCCACACCTCTGATACAGAACTCATGTATGCTGTAAATCACTACACTCAGGTTGCAGAACTCCTGTACGCTGTGACTCCTACACTCAGGCTACCGACATTGCTCACATTATGTAAAAGTATTCCCAGGCAATGGACCGCTGAAACAGCTTTGTACTCCACTAGCATACAGAACTCCCGTGAACTGCATCTCTCTACAGCCAGGAAGCAGACCGACCATAAGCTTCGTTTGCTATAGATAGGCTACAGAAATCCTGCATATTGCGAATCCCTAGTTGCAGTCTACGTAACTCTTCCAAACTGTTTTGTTCTACACCTATAATACAGAACTCATATAAGCTGCATCTGACTAAACTCAGGTTACAGAACTCTTGTAAGCTCTGTCTCCTACACTCAGGCTATGGACATTGTGCACATTGTGTATGCCTATTCCCAGGCTACAGACGGCTGAAGCTGCTTTGTACTCCACTAGCATACAAATCTCCCGTGAACTGAATCACTCTACAGTCAGGAAGCAGACTGACCATTAGCTAGGTTTCTATTTTCAGGATACAAAAATCCCGCATAATGTGTATGCCTATTCCCAGGCTACAGAACCCTTCCTAACTGCTTCATTCCACACCTCCGATACAGAACTCATGTATGCTGTAAATCACAATACTCAGGGTGCAGAACTCCTCTAAGCTTGTCTCCTACACTCAGGCTACTCAAATTGCTCATATTGTGTAAGCGTATCCCCAGGCTAAAGAACGCTGAAACAGCTTTGCACTCCACTAGGATAAAGTACTCCCATGAACTGAATCTCTCTACAACCTATATCCAGAATTCCTATAAGATGCAGATCCCTGAGTAAGGTTACAGAAATCCCGCATGTTGCAAATGCCTACTACCAGGCTACAGAATTCTTACAAACTGCCTCGTTACACACCTCTGATATAGAACTCATGTAAGTTGCACCTCACTACACTCAGGTTACAGAACCATTGTAGGCTCTGTTTAAGGATACAGATATTGCGCACATTGTGTCATCCTATTCCCAGGCAACAGAACTCTGAAATAGCATTGCACTCCAATAGCATAGAGAGCTCCCGTGAACTGCATCTCTCTACAGCCAGGACGCAGAACGCCCATAAGCTGTACATCCTAGAGTCAGGCTACATATATCCCGTTTATTGCAAATCCCTACTCCCAGGCTACAGAACTCTTCCAAACTGCTTACATCCACACCAGTAATACAGAACTCATGTAAGCTGCTTCTGACTACACTCAGGTTACAGAAATCCTGTAAGCTCTGTCTCCTACGCTCAGGATATGGACATTTTGCACATTGTGTATGCCTATTCCCAGGCTACAGTCCACTGAAACAGCTTTGTTCTCCACTAGCATACTGAACTCCCGTGAACTGAATCTCTCTACATCCAGGAAGCAGAATGCCCATAAGCTGCGCATCCTAGAGTCAGGCTACAGAAATCCCGCTTATTGTGAATGCCTACTCCCAGGCTACAGGACTCTTCCATACTGCTTACATCCACACAAGTAATACAGAACTCATGTACGTTGCATCTGACTAAACTCAGGTTACAGAACTCCTGTAAGCTCTGTCTCCTACACTCAGGCTATGGATATTGCTCACATTGTGTATGCCTATTCCCAGGCTACAGACCGCTGAGTCAGCTTTGTACTGCACTAGCATACAAAACTCTCGTGAACTGAATCTTTTTACAGCCAGGAAGGAGACCGACCATAAGCTGCATTTCCTAAGACAGGCTACAGAAATCCGGCATATTGCGAATGCGTACTCCCAGGCTACAGAACGCTTCCAAACTGCTTACATCCACACCTCCAATACAGAACTCATGTCCCTGCATCTCACTAAACACAGGTTACAGAACTCCTGAAAAATCTGTCTCCTACACTCAGGCTACCGAAATTGCGCACGTTGTGTAAGCCTATACCCAGGCTGCAGAAACCTAAACAGTGTTTCACTCCCCTAGCATACAGATGTCCCATTAACTGAATCACCCTACAGCCTATATCCAGAATTCCTATAAGTTGCACATCCCAGAGTCAGGCTACAGAAATCCTGCATATTGCAAATGCCTACTCCCAGGCTACAGAACTCTTACAAACTGCTTCATTACACACCTCTGCTACAGAACTCATGTAAGCTGCACCTCACTACACTCAGGTTACAGAACTCCTCTAAGCTCTGTCTATGTATACAGACATTGCGCACATTATGTCATCATATTCCAAGGAAACAGAACTCTGAAATAGCATTGCACTCCACTAGCATACAGAACTCCTGTCAATTGCATCTCTCTACAGCTAGGACGCCAATTCCCATAAGGTGCGCATCCTAGAGTAAGGTTGCAGAAATCCCGCATATTGCGAATGCCTACTCCCAGGCTACAGAACTCTTCGAAACTGCTTACATCCACACAAGTAATACAGAACTCATGTACGCTGCATCTGACGAAACTCAGGTTACAGAACTCCTGTAAGCTCTGTCTCATACACTCAGGCTACAGTCATTCCTCACATTGTGTATGCCTATTCCCAGGATTCAGACTGCTGAAACAGCTTTGTACTCCGCTAGCATACAGAACTCCCGTGAACTGAGTCTCTCTACAGACAGGACGCAGACCGACCATAAGCTGCGCTTGCTATGGACAGGCTACAGAAATCCCGCACATCGCGAATGAATACTCCCAGGCTACAGAACACTTCCAAACTGCTGCATTCCACACCTGTAATACAGATCTCATATAAGCTGCTTCTGCAAAAACTCAGGTTACAGAACTCCTGTAAGCTCTGTCTCCTACACTCAGGCTACGGACATTGCGCACATTATGTATGCCTATTCCCAGGCTACAGACTGCAGAAACATTTTGTACTCCACTAGCATACAGAATTCCTGTGAACTGAATCTCTCTAAATCCAGGATGCAGACCGACCTTAAGCTTTGTTTCCTATAGACAGGCTATAGAAATCCCGCATATTGTGAATGCCTACTCCCAGGTTACAGAACCCTTCCTAACTGCTTCGTTCCACACCTCCGATACGGAACTCATGTATGTTGTAAAAAACTACACTCAGGTTACAGAACTCTTGTACGCTCTGTCACCTACACTGAGGCTACTGAAATTGCGCACCTTGTGTAAGCCTATTCCCAGGCTACAACACCCTGAAACAGCTTTGTACTCCACTAGCATACAGAACTGCCATGAACTGAATCTCTCTACAGCTTCTATCCAGAATGACTATAAACATTTTTTCCTATAGACAGGCAGCAGAGAACCCACATATTGCGAATGCCTACTCCCAGGCTACAGAACTCTTACAAACTGCATTGTTACACACCTCCGATACAGAACTCATGTAAGCTGCACCTCACTACACTCAGGTTACAGAACTCCTCTAAGCTTTGTCTATGTATACAGACATTGCGCACATTGTGTCATTCTATTCCCAGGAAATAGAACTCTGAAATAGCATTGCACTCCACTAGCATACAGTACTCCCATGAATGAATCTCTCTGCAGCCTGTATCCAGAATTCCTATAAGCTGCACATCGCAGAGTCAGGCTACAGAAATCCTGCATATTGCGAATGGCTACTCCCAGGTAACAGAACTCTTACAAACTGCTTTATTCCACACCTCCGATACAGAACTTATGTACACTGCTCTTGACCAAACTCAGGTTACAGAACTCTTGTAAGCTCTGTCTCCTACACGCAGGCTACAGACATTGCACACATTGTGTATGCCTATTCCCAGGCTACAGACCGCTGAAACAGCTTTGTACTCCACTAGCATTCAGAACTCCCGTGAAATGCATCTCTCTACAGCCAGGAAAAAGACCTAGCATAAGCTGTGTTTCCTATAGACAGGCTACAGAAATCCCGCATATTGTGAATCCCTACTCCCAGGCTGCAGAACTCTTCCAAACTGCTTCATTCCACACCTACGATACAGAACTCAAGTATGCTGTAAAAAACTACACTCACGTAATAGAAATCATGTATGCTCTGTCTTCTACACGGACGTTACCGAAATTGCACACATTTTGTAAGCTTATTCCCAGGTTACGGAACGCTGAAACAGCTTTGCCCACATTAGCATAAAGAACTCCCATGAACTGAATCTCTCTACAGCCTATATCCAGAATTCGTGTAAGCTGCACATCCCAGAATCAGGCTACAGAAATCCCGTATATTGCAAATGCTTATTCCCAGGCTACAGAACTCTTTCAAACTGCTTTGTTATACACCTCCGGTACAGAACTCATGTAAGCTGCACCTCACTACACTCAGGTTACAGAACTCCTGTAAGCTCTGTCTAAGGATACAGACATTGTGCACATTGTGTCATCCTATTCCCAGGCAACAGAACTCTGAAATAGCAATGCACTCCACTAGCATACAGAACTCCTGTGAACTGCATCTCTCTACAACCAGGACGCAGAACGCCCATAAGCTGCGCATCCTAGAGTCAGGCTACAGAAATCCCGCATATTGCGAATCCCTACTCCCAGGCTACAGAACTCTTCCAAACTGTTTACATCCACACCTCCAATACAGAAATCATGTACGCTGCATCTGACTAAACTCAGGTTACAGAACTCCTGTAAGCTCTGTCTGCTACAATCAGGCTACAGATATTGCGCACAGTGTGTATGCCTATTCCCAGGCTACAGACCGCTGAAACAGCTTTGTACTCCACAGGCATACAGAACTCCCGTGAACTGAATCTCTCTAAAGCCCGGAAGCAGACCAACCATAAGCTGTGTTTCCTTAAGACAGGCTACAGAAATCCCGCATATTGCAAATGCCTACTCTTAGGATACAGAACTCTTCCAAACTGCTTCGTTCCACACCTGTAATACATAACTCATGTACGCTGCATCTGACGACCCTCAACTAACAGAACTTCTGAAAGCTCTGTCTCCTACACTCAGGCTACCGAAATTGCGTACATTGTGTAAGCGTATTCCTGGGCTAAATAATACTGAATCAGCTTCGCACTCCACTAACATACAGAACTCCCATAAACTCAATCTCTCTACAGCCTGTATCCAGAATTCCTATAAGCTGCACATCCCAGACTCAGGCTACAGAAATCCCGCATATTGGGAATGCCTACTCCCAGCCTACAGAACTCTTCCATAATGCCTCGTTCCACAACTCAGATACAGAACTAATGTAAGCTGCATCTGACTACACTCACGTTACAGAACTCCTGTAAGCTCAGTCTCCTACACTCAGGCTACTGACATTGCACACATGTGTATGCCTATCCTAGGCTACAGACCGCTGAAACATCTTTGTACTCCACTAGCATACAGAACTCCCGAGAACTGAATCTCTCTGCTGCCATTATGCAGACCGACCATAAGCTGTGTTTCCTATTGGCAGGCTACAGAAATCCCGCATATTGAGTATGCCTACGCCCAGGCTTCGGAACCCATCCTAACTGCTTCGTTCCACACCTCCGATACAGAACTCATGTATGCTGGCTGATATTCATTTAGCCACAACAGAATCGATATTTCTGGTTAGATCCAGACCTATCTGGACAAACTCGTGTGGAATTCTTGTGCAAAGGACATAGAGAAGCAGAATGAATTTGGTTTTGGAGAAAAGCAAAGTCTTTTTCTTGGGCATGTAGATTCATTGTCATGTTCACAAACACAAATATCATTCTGAACCTGTTTTTTGCAGCATTTTACTCTGAAAACTCGAATGTGTACCTCTTGTTTCTCCATGTGAATCCAATTAGCGTTTGCCAACAGAAAAACAAAATGTTACATGTCAGAATTCATTCTGAACTCTAAAGTTCATAGTTAATATCCAGAAAACATTCCAAATTTAATAGAAAGTATCCAGAAAACACTAACAAACACACAAGCTGTTTTCAAAGCTTATATTCTTTTAGCCACTAAAGAACCGGATATTTCTGGTTGGATCAAGACCTACCTGGACAAACTCGTGTGGAATTCGTGTGCAAAGGACCCAGAAAAGCAGAATCAAACTGGTTTTGGAGAAAAGCAAAGGCTTTTTCATGGGAAAGTGGATTCAAAGTCATGTTAGCAAACACAAATATCATTTTGAACCTGGTTTCTGTAGCATTCTACTCAGAAAACACAATTGTGTACCTGTTGTGTCTCCATGTGGAACCAGTTAGCGTTTGCCAACAAAAAAAACAAAGTGTTACACCCCAGAATTCATTCCAAACTCTAAATGTAATAGAAAGTATACAGAAAACACTAACAAACACACAGGCTGTTTTAAAAGCTGATATTCATTAAGCCACAACAAAACGGGATATTTCTGGTTTGATCCAGACCTATCTGACCAAACTCGTGTGGAATCCGTCTGCAAAGGACCCAGAAAAGCACATTCAAACAGGTTTTGGAAAAAAGCAAAGTCTTTTTCTTGGGCAAGTGTATTCAATGTCATGTTAGGAAACACAAATATAATTTTTCACCTGGTTTCTATAGCATTCTACTCAGAAAACTCGAATGTTTACCTGTGTTGTCTCCATGTGAAACCAATTAGTTTTTGCCAACAAAAAAATGAAGTGTTACATGCCAGAATGCATTCTAACCTCTATAGTACATAGATAATATCCAGAAAACAGAAACAAACACAGAGGCTGTAGCAAGAGCTGGGATTGAGTTAAGCAGAACAGACCCGGACCTTTCTGGTTAGATCCAGAACTATCTGGACAAACTCATGTGGAAAATCTTGTGCAAAGGACCCAGAAAAGAATATTGAAACTGGTTTTGGAGAAAAGCAAGGTCTTTTTCTTGGGTTAGTGGATTCAATGTCATGTTTAAAGTGGCAAATATCATTTTGAACCTGGTTTCTGTAGCATTCTACTCAGAAATCTCGAATGTGCACCTGTTGTGTCTCCATGTGAATCCAATCAGTGTTTGGCAACAGTAAAAAAAAAAGAGTTACATGCCAGAATTCAATACAAACTCTAAAGTACATAGTTAATACCCAGAATACACAAACAAACACACAGGCTGTTTTAAAAGCTGATATTCATTTAGCCACACATAACCGGATTTTTCTGGTTTGATCCAGACCAATCTGGACAAACTCATGTTGAATTCTAGTGCAGAGGACCCAGAGAAGCAGAGGCAAAGTGGTTTTGGATAAAAGCAAAGACTTTTTCATGGGCAAGTGGATTCAATGTCATGTTTTCAGTCGCAAATATCATTTTTAACCTGGTTTCTGTAGCATTCTACTCAGAAAACTCGAATGTGTACCTATTGTTTCTCCATGTGGAACCAATTAGCGTTTGCCAACATAAAAACAAAATGTAACATGCTAAAATTCATTCAAACCTCTAACGTTCATAGATAATATCCAGAAAATACTAACAAAAGCATAGGCTGGTTTAAAAAATGACATTCATTTAGCCACACAGAACAGGATATTTCTGGTTAGATCCAGACATATCTGGACAAACTCGTGTGGAATTCGTGTGCAATCTACCCAGAAAAGCAGAGTCAAATTGGTTTTGGAGAAAAGCAAAGTCTTTTCGTGGGCAAGTGGATTCAATGCCATGTTTACAAACACAAATGTCATTTTGAACCTGGTTTCTGTAGCATTCTACTCAGAAAACTCTTATGTGAACCTGTTGTGTCTCCATGTGAAACGAATTAGCGTTTCCAACAAAAAACCACAATGTTACATGCTAAAATTCATTGAAAAATTTAAAGTTCATAGAAAATATCCAGAAAACACTAACAAACACACAGGCTGTAGCAAGAGCTGGGATTGAGTTAGGCAGAACAGAAACGGGTATTTCTGGTAAGATCCAGACATATCTGGACAACCTCGTGTGGAATTCTTGTGCAAAGGACCCAGAAAAGGAGAGCCAAACTGGTTTTGGAGAAAAGCATAGTCGTTTTTGTGGGCAAGTGGATTCAATGTCATGCTTACAGTCGGAAATATCATTTTGAACCTGGTTTCTGTAGCATTCTACTCAGAAAACTCCATGTGTCTCCATGTGCGACCAATTAGTGTTTGCCAACAAAAAAACACAATGTTACTTGCTAAAATTCATTCCAAACTCTAAAGTTCATAGAAAATATCTAGAAAACAGAAACAAACAAGGAGGCTGTAGCAAGAGCTGGGATTGAGTTAGGCAGAACACACCCGAATCTTTCTGGTTAGATCCAGACCAATCTGGACAAATCGTGTGGCATTCTTGTGCAGAAGACCCAGAAAAGTATATTGAAACTGGTTTTGCAGAAAACCAAAGTCTTTTTCTTGGGCAAGTAGATTCAATGTCATGTTTACAAACACAAATATCTTTTTTAACCGGGTTTCTGTAACATTCTACTCAAAAAACTCGATTGTGTACCTGTTGTGACTCCATGTGGAACCAATGAGTGTTTGCCAACAAAAACACAAAGTGTTACATGCCAGAATTCATACCAAACTCTAAAGTTCATAGAAAATATCCAGAAAACAGAAACAAACACAGAGGCTGTAGCAAGAGCTGGGATTGGTTAGGCAAAACAGAACCGGATCTTTCTGATTAGATCCAGACCTATCTGGACAAACTTGTCAGGAATCTGTGTGCATAGGACCCAGAAAAGCAAAGTCCAACTGGTTTTGGAGAAATGCAAAGTCTTTTTCTTGGGCAAGTGCATTCAATGTCATGTTTATAGTCGCAAATATAATTTTTAACCTGATTTCTGTAGCATTCTACCCAGAAAACACTTATGTGTACCTGTTGTGTCTCCATGTGGAAACAATTAGTGTTTCCAACAAAAAAACCTAATGTTACATGCTAAAATTCATTCAAAACTCTAAAGTTCATTGAAAATATCCAGAAATCACTAACAAACACACAGGCAGTTTTCAAAGCTGATAGTCATTTAGGCACACCAGAACAGGATATTTCTGGTTTGATCCAGACCTATCTGGACAAAGTCATGTGGCATTCGTGTGCAAAGGACCCAGAAAAGCATAGTCAAACTGGTTTTGGAGAAAAGCAAAGATTTTTCGTGGGCAAGTGGATTCAATGTCATGTTAGCAAACACAAATATCATTTTTAACTTGGTTTCTGTAGCATTCTACTCAGAAAACACAAATGTGTACTTGTTGTGTCTCCATGTGGAACCAATTAGAGTTTGCAAAAAAAAAAATGTTACAAGCTAAAATTCGTGCAAAAATCATAAGTTCATAGATAATATCCAGAAAACACTAACAAACACACAGGCTGTTTTAAAAGCTGATATTCTTTTAGCCACAACAGAAGCGGATATTTCTGGTTTGTCCAGACCTATCTGGACAAACTCGTGTGGAATCTGTGTGCAAAGGACCCAGAAAAGCAGAGTCAAACTTTTTTTGGAGAAAAGCAAAGTCATTTTCGTGGGCTAGTGGATTCAATTTCATGTTTACAAACACAAACATCATTTTTAACCTGGTTTTTGAATCTTTTCACTTAGGAAACATGAATATGAACCTGTTGTCTTCATGTGAAACCAATTAGCATTTGCCAACAAGAAGCAAAATGTTACATGCTACAATTCATACACAACTCTAAAGTCCGTAGATACTATCCAAAAAACACAAACAAACACAGAGGCTGTAGCAAGAGCTTGGATTGAGTTTGCCACAACAGAACTGGATATTTCATCTTCCATCCAGCCCAATCTGGACAAACTGGTGTGGAATTGGTGTGCAAAGCACTCAGAAAAGCATAGTCAACAAGGTTTTGGAGAAAAGCAAAGTCATTTTCGTAGGCTAGTGGATTCAATTTCCAGTTTACAAACACAAACATCATTTTTAACCTGGTTTCTGCAGCTTTTTACACAGAAAACACGAATGTGTACCTGTTGTCTCTCCATGTGAAACCAATTAGCATTTGCCAATTGAAAAACAGAATGATACATGCTACAATGCATTCACAACACTAAAGTCCACAGATACTATCGAGAAAACAAAAGCAAACACAGAAACTATAGCAAGAGCTGGGATTGAGTTAGCCACCACAGAATCGGATATTTCTGGTTTCATTCATACCTATCCGGACTAACTGGTGTGAAATTGGTGTGCAAAGCACCCAGAAAAGCAGAGTCAACCTGGTTTTGGAGAAAAGCAAAGTCTTTTTCTTGGGCCAGTGGATTCAATGTCATGTTTACAAACACCAATATCATTTTTAACCTGGTTTCTGCAGCTTTTTACTCAGAAGACACGATGTGTACCTGTTGTGTCTCCATGTGAAACCAATTAGCGTTTGCCAACAGAGAAACAAAATGCTACATGCTACAATGCATTCAAAAATCTGAAGTCCATAGATACTATCAACAAAGCACAAGCAAGCACAGAAGATATAGCAAGAGCTGGGATTGATATAGCCACCACAGAACAGGATATTCCTGGATTCATCCAGCCCTATCCGGAAAAACTGGTGTGGAATTGGTGTGCAAAGTAACCAGAAAAGCAGAGTCAACTTGGTTTTGGAGAAAAGCAAAGTCTTTTTCTTGGGCAAGTGGATTCAATGTCATGTTTTCAAACACCAATATCATTTTTAACCTGGTTTCTGCAGCTTTTTACTCAGAAGACACGATGTGTACCTGTTGTGATTCCATGTGAATCCAATTTGCGTTTGCCTACAGAAAAACAAAATGTTACATGCTACAATGCATTCACAACTCTAAAGTCCACAGATACTATCGACAAATCACAAGCAAACACAGAAACGGTAGCAAGAGCTGGGATTGAGTTAGCCAACACAGAACCAGATATTTCTGGTTTCATCCAGCCCTATCCATACATAGTGTTTGGGGTTTTTTGTGCAAAGAACTTAGAAAAGCAGAGCCACCCTGATTTTGGAGAAAAGCAAAGTCTATTTATTGGGCTAGTGGATTCAATGTCATGTTTACAAACACAAATATCATTTTTAACCTGGTTTCTGCAGGTTTTTACTCAAGAAACACGAATGTGTACCTGTTGGGTCTCCATGTGAAACCAATTAGTGTTTGCCAACAGAAAAACTAAATGTTACATGCTGCAATGCATTCAGAACTCTAAAGTGCACAGATACTATCGAAAAAACACAAGCAAACACAGAAGCTGTAGCAAGAGCTGGGATTGAGATATAGACCTCGGAATCGGATATTTCAGGTTCCATCTAGCCCTATCTGGACAAACTGGTGTGGAGTTGGTGTGCAAAGCACCCCGAAAAGCAGAGTGAACCTGGTTTTGGAGAAAAGCAAAGCCTTTTTCTTGGGCAAGGGGATTCAATGTCATGTTAGCAAACACAAATATCATTTGTAACCTGGATTCTGCAACTTTTTTCTCAGAAAACACGAATGTGTACCTATTGTGTCTCCATGTGAAACCAATTAGCGTTTGCCAACAGACAAACAAAATGTTACATGCTACAATGCATTCACAACTCTAAAGTCCATAGATACTATCGACAAAAAACAAGCAAACACAGAAGCTGTAGCAGGAGCTGGGTTGAGTTAGCCACCACAGAACTGGATATTTCTGGTTTCATCCAGCCCTATCCAGACAAACTGGTGTGGATATGGTGTGCAAAGCACCCAGAAAAGCAGAGTCAACCTGGTTTTGGAGAAAAACAAATTCTTTTTCTTGGGCAAGTGCAATCAATGTCATGTTTAGAAACACAAATATCATTTTTAACCTTGTTTCTGCAGCTCTTTATTCAGAAAATACGAATGTGTACCTGTTGTGTATCCATGGGAAACCAATTAGCGTTTGCCAACAGAAAAACAAAATGTTACATGCTACAATGCATTCAAAACTCTAAAGTCCACAGATACTATCGACAAAACACAAGCAAACACAGAAACTGTAGCAAGAGCTGGAATTGAGTTAGCCAACACAGAAACGGATATTTCTGGTTTCATCCAGTCCTATCCGGACAAACTCATGTGGATTTGGTGTGCAAAGCGCCCAGAAAAGCAGAGTCAACCTGGTTTTGGAGAAAAGCAAAGTCTTTTTCTTGGTAAAGTGGATTCAATGTCATGTATACAAACACAAATATCATTTTTAACCTGGTTTCTGCAGCTTTTTACTCAGAAGACACGATGTGTACCTGTTGTGTCACCATGTGAATCCAATTTGCGCTTGCCAACAGAAAAACAAAATGTTACATGCTACAATGCATTCAAAATTCTAAAGTCCACAGATACTATCAACAAAACACAAGCAAACACAGAAACTGTAGCAAGAGCTGGGATTGAGTTAGCCAACACAGAACCGGATATTTCTGGTTTCATCCAGTCCTATCCGGACAAACTCGTGTGGATTTGGTGTGCAAAGCATCCAGAAAAGCAGGGTCAGCCTGGTTTTGGAGAAAAGCAAAGTCTTTTTCTTGGGCAAATGGATTCAATGTCATGTTTACAAACAGAAATATCATTTTTTACCTAGTTTCTGCAGCTTTTTTCTCAGAAAACACGAATGTGTACCTGTTGTGTCTCCATTTGAAACCAATTAGCGTTTGCCAATAGAAAAACAAATTGTTACATGCTACAATGCATTCACAACTCTAAAGTCCATAGATACTATAGACAAAACACAAGCAAACACAGAAGCTGTAGCAAGAGCTGGGATTGATTTAGCCACCAAAGAACCTTATATTTCCAGTTTCATCCAGGCCTATCCGGACGAGTGTTGGGGGATTTTGTGCAAAGCACTTAGAAAAGCAGAGTCAACCGGATTTTGGAGAAAATCAAAGTATTTTTCTTGGGCAAGGGGATTCAATGTCATGTTTACGAACACAAATATCATTTTTTAACCTGGTTTCTGCAGCTTTTTACTCAGAAAACACGAATGTGTACCTGTTGTGTCTCCATGTGAACCCAATTAGTGTTTGCCAACAGGAAAACAAAATGTTACATGCTACAATGCATTCACAACTCTAAAGTCCACAGATACTCTCGAGAAAGCAGAAGCAAACACAGAAGCGCCAGCAATAGCTGGGATTGAGATAGCCACCCCAGAACCGGATATTTCCAGTTTCAGCCAGCCATATGCGGACAAACTGCTGTGGAATTTGAGTGCAAAGCACCCAGAAAGGCAGAGTCAACCTGGTTTTGGAGAAAAGCAAAGTCTTTTTCTTGGGCAAGTGGATTCAATGTCATGTTTACAAACACCAATATCATTTTAAAACTGGTTTCTGCAGCTTTTTACTCAGAAGACACGATGTGTACCTGTTGTGTCTCCATGTGAATCCAATTTGCGTTTGCCAACAGAAAAACAAAATGTTACATGCTACAATGCATTCACAACTCTAAAGTCCACAGATACTATCGACAAATCACAAGCAAACACAGAAACGGTAGCAAGAGCTGGGATTGAGTTAGCCAACACAGAACCGGATATTTCTGGTTATATCCAGCCCTATACGGACATAGTGTTTGGGGGGTTTTTGTGCAAAGCACTTAGAAAAGCAGAGTCACCCTGATTTTGGAGAAAAGCAAAGTCTATTTCTTGGGCAAGTGGATTCAATGTCATGTTTACAAACACAAATATCATTTTCAACCTGGTTTCTGCTTGTTTTTACTCAAGAAACACGAATGTGTACCTGTTGGGTCTCCATGTGAAACCAATTAGTGTTTGCCAACAGAAAAACAAAATGTTACATGCTACAATGCATTCACAACTCTAAAGTCCATAGACACTATCAACAAAGCACAAGCAAACACAGAAGCTGTAGCAAGAGCTGGGATTGAGAAATCGACCTCGAAATCGGATATTTCTGGTTCCATCTAGCCCTATCTAGACAAACTGGTGTGCAGTTGGTGTGCAAAGCACCCCGAAAAGCAGAGTGAACCTGGTTCTGGAGAAAAGCAAAGCCGTTTTCTTGGGCAAGGGGATTCAATGTCATGTTTACAAACACAAATATCATTTGTAACCTGGATTCTGCAGATTTTACTCAGAAAACATGAATGTGTACCTGTTGTGACTCCATGTGAAACCAATTAGCGTTTGCCAACAGACAAACAAAAAGTTACATGCTACAATGCATTCACAACTCTAAAGTCCATAGATACTATTGACAAAACACAAGCAAACACAGAAGCTGTAGCAGGAGCTGGGTAGAGTTAGCCACCACATAACTGGATATTTCTGGTTTCATCCAGCCCTATCCGGACAAACTGGTGTGGATTTGGTGTAAAGCACCCAGAAAAGCAGAGTCAACCTGGTTTTGGAGAAAAGCAAAATCTTTTTCTTTGGCAAGTGTATTCAATGTCATGTTTACAAACACCAATATCATTTTTAACCTGGATTCTGCAGCTTTTTATTCAGAAAACACGAATGTGTACCTGTTGTGTCTCCATGGGAATCCAATAAGCATTTACCAACAGAAAAACAAAATGTTACATGCTGTAATGCATTCACAACTCTAAAGTCCATAGATACTATCAACAAAGCATAAGCAAACACAGAAGCTGTAGCAAGAGCTGGGATTGATTTAGCCACCACAGAACAGGATTTTCATGGTTTCATCCAGTCCTATCTGGATGAAATTTTGGGGGATTTTGTGCAAAGCACTTAGAAAAGCAGAGTCAACCGGATTTTGGAGAAAAGCAAAGTCTTTTTCTTGGGCAAGTGGATTCAATGTCATGTTTACAAACACAAACATCATGTTTAACCTGGTTTCTGCAGGTTTTTACTCGGTAAAATTCGTGTAAAACTCTAAAGTTCATAGAAAATATCCAGAAAACAGAAACAAACACAGAGGCTGTAGCAAGAGCTGGGATTGAGTTAGGCAGAACAGATACGGGTATTTCTGCTGAGATCCAGACCTGTCTGGACAAACTGGTGTGGAGTTCGTGTGCAAAGCACCCAGAAAAGAAAAGTCAAACTGGTTTTGGAGAAAAGCAAGACTTTTTCTTGTGCAAGAGGATTCAATGTCATGTTTACAAACACAAATGTCATTTTTAACCTGGTTTCTGTAGCATTCTACTCAGAAAACTCGAATGTGTACCTGTTGTGTCTTCATGTGGAACCAATTAGGGTTAGCCAACAGAAAAACAAAATGTTTCATTCCAGAATTCATTCTATCTCTCAAGTTAATAGTTAATATCCAGAAAACACAAACAAACACACAGGCTGTTTTAAAAGCTGATATTCATTTAGCGACAACAGAACCGGATATTTCTGGTTTGATCCAGACCTATTTGGACAAACTCGTGTGGAATCCGTGTGCAAAGGACCCAGAAAACACATTCAAACTGGTTTTGGAGAAAAGCAAAGTCTTTTTCGTGGGCAAGTGGATTCAATGTCATGTTAGCAAACCCATATTTCTTTTTTAAATGGTTTCTGTAGCATTCTACTCAGAAAACTCGAATGTGTACCTGTTGTGTTTCCATGTGGAACCAATTAGTGTTTGTCAACAAAAAAACAAAGTGTTACATGCCAGAATTCAGTGCAAACTCTAAAGTTCATAGATAATATCCAGAAAATAGAAACAAACACAGAGGATGCAGCAAGAATTAGGATTGATTTAGGCGGAACAGAACCGGAAATATCTGGATAGATCCAGACCTCTCTGGAGAAACTCGTGTGGAATTCGTGTGCAAAGCACCCAGAAAAACAAAGTCAAACTGGTGTTGGAGAAAAGCAAAGACTTTTTCTTGGGCAAGAGGATTCAATGTCATGTTTACAAACACAAATGTCATTTTTAACCTGATTTCTCTAGCATTCTAATCAGAAAACTCGAATGTGTACCTGTTGTGTCTCCATGTGGAACCAATTAGCATTTGCCAACAAAAAACAAAATGTTTCACGCCGGAATTCATTCCAAACTCTCAAGTACAGTGTTAATATTCAGAAAACACTAACAAATGCACGCTATTCATTTAGCGACAACAGAACCTGATATTTCTGGTTAGATCCAGACCCATCTGGACAAACTCGTGTGGCATTCATGTGCAAAGCACCCAGAAAAACACATTCAAGCAGGTTTTGGAGAAAAGCAAAGTATTTTTCGTGGGCAAGTGGATTCAATGTCATGTTAGCAAACAGAAATATCATTTTTAACCTGGTTTCTCTAGCATTCTACTCAGAAAACTCAAATGTGTGCCTGTTGTGTCTCCATGTTGGTCCATTTAGAGTTTGGCAACAAAAAAAACAAAGTGTTACATGCCAGAATTCAGTGCAAACTCTAAAGTTCATAGATAATATCCAGAACACAGAAACAAACACAGAGGCTGTAGCAAGAGCTGGGATTGAGTTATTCAGAACATTACCAGAGATTTCTGGTTAGATCCAGACATATATGGACAAACTCGTGTGGAATTCTTGTACAAAGACCCAGAAAAGAATATTGAAACTGGTTTTGGAGAAAAGCAAGGTCTTTTTCTTGGGCAAGTGGATACAGAGTCATGTCTACAAACACAAATAACATTTTTCACCAGGTTTCTGTAGCATTCTACTCAGAAAACTCGAATGTGTACCTATTGTGTCTCCATGTGAATTCAATTAGCGTTTACCAACATAAACACAAAATGTTACTTGTGAAAATTCATTCAAAACTCTAACATTCATAGATTATATTCAGAATTCACTAACAAACACATAGGCTGTTTTAAAAGCAGGTATTCATTTAGCAACACAGAACCAGGTATTTCTGGTTAGATCCAGAAATATCTCAGGTTACAGAACACTCAGATTACAGAACACCTGAAAGCTCTGTCTAATGATACAGACATTGCCCACATGGTGTCATCCTATTCCCAGGCAACAGAACTCTGAAATAGCATTGCACCCCACTAGCATACAGAACTCCCGTGAACTGCATCTCTCTACAGCCAGGACGCAGAACGCCCATAAGCTGTGTTTTCTATAGACAGGCTACAGAAATCCCGCATATTGCGAATGCCTACTCCCAGGCTACAGAACTCTTCCAAACTGCTTCGTTCCTCACGTCAGATACAGAACTCATGTATGCTGCACATCACTACACTCAGGTTACAGAACTCCTGTAAGCTCTGTCTCCTACACTCAAGCTACGGACATGGCTCACATTGTGTATTATGCCTATTCCCAGGCTACACACCGCTGAAACATCTTTGTACTCCACCAGCATACAGAACTCCCGTGAACTGAATCTTTCTTCAGCCAGGAAGCAGACCGACAATAAGCTGTGTTTCCTATAGACAGGCTACATAAATCCCACATATTGCGAATGCCTATCTTGGACTACAGAACTCTTCCAAACTGCTTTGTTCCACACCTGTAAAACAGAACTCATGTAAGCCGCAACTCACTATACTCAGGTTACAGAACTCCAGTAATCTCTGTCTCCTAACTCAGGCTACAGATATTGCACATATTGTGTATGCCTGTTCCCAGGCTACAGACCGCTGAAACAGCTTTGTACTGCACTAGCATACAGAACTCCTGTGAACTGAATCTCTCTACAGCCAGGAAGCAGAACGCCCAAAAGCTGTGCATCCTAGAGTCAGGCTACAGAAATCCCGCATATTGCAAATTCCTACTCCCAGGCTACAGAACCCTTCCTAACTGCTTGCTCCAAACCTCCGATACAGAACTCATGTATGCTGTAAATCACTACACTCAGGGTACAGAACTCCTATACACTCTCTCTCCTACACGCAGGTACCGAAAATGCACACATAGTGCAAACGTATTCCCAGGCTACAGAACGCTGAAACAGCTTAGCAATCCAGTAGCATACAGTACTCCCATGAACTGAACCTCTCTACAGCATGTATCCAGAATTCCTAGAAGATTCACATCCCAGAGTTAGGCTACAGATCTCCCGCATATTGCGAATCCCTGCTCCCAGGCTACAGAACTCTTCTAAACAACTTAAATCCATATCTCAGATACAGAACTCATGTACGCTGCATCTGACAAAACTCAGGTTACAGAACTCCTGTAAGCTCTGTCGCATACACTCAGGCTACAGACATTTCTCATATTGTGTATGCCTATTCCCAGGCTAGAGACCGCTGAAAGAGCTTCGTACTCCACTAGCATACAGAAATCCCGTGAACTGAATCTCTCTACAGCCAGGAAACAGACCGACCATAAGCTGCATTTCCTATAGACAGGTTACATAAATCCGGCATATTGCGAATTCGTACTCCCAGGCTAAAGAACACTTCCAAACTGCTTACATCCACACCTACGATACAGAACTCATGTACGCTGCATCTGACTATACTCAGGTTAAAGAACTCCTGTAAGCTCTGTCTCCTACACTCAGGCTACAGACATTGCGCACATTGTGTAAGCGTATTCTGTGGCTGCAGAACGCTGAAACAGCTTTGTACTCCACTAGCATACAGAACTCCCTTGAACTGAAATTCTCTGCACACTGTATCCAGAATTCCTATAAGTTGAACATCCCAGAGTCAGGCTACAGAAATCCTGCATATTACGAATGCGTACTCCGAGGCTACAGAATTCTTCCAAACTGCTTACATCCACACCTCCGATACAGAATTCATGTTCACTTCGTCTCACTCACTCAGGTTACAGAATTCCTGTAAGCTCTGTCTCCTACACTCAGGCTACAGACATTGCACACATTATGTATGCATATTCGTAGGCTACAGACAGCTGAAACAGCTTTTACTCCACTAGCATACAGAACTCCAATGAACTGCATCTCTCTACAGCCTGGATGCAGACCGACCATAAGCAGTGTTTCCTATAGACAGGCTACAGAAAAACCGCATATTGTGAATGCCTACTCCCAGGCTACAGAACCCTTCCTAACTGCTTCTTACCACACCTCTGATACAGAACTCATGTATGTTGTAAGTCACTAAACTCAGGTTACAGAACTCCTGTAAGCTCTAAGGATACAGACATTGAGCACATTGTGTCATCCTATTCCCAGTCTACAGAACACTGAAACAGCTTTGCACTCCACTGGCATACAGAACTCCCATGAACTGCATCTATCTACAGCCAGGACGCAGAACGCTCATAAGCCACGCATCCTAGAGTCAGGCTACAGAAATCCAGCATATTGCGAATCCCTACTCCCAGGCTACAGAACTCTTCCAAACTGCTTCGTTACACACCTCTGATACAGAATTCATGTACGCTGCATCTGACTACACTCAGATTACAGAACCACTGTAAGCTCTCTCTCCTATACTCAGGCTACTGACATTGCACACATTGTGTATGCATATTCCCAGGCTACAAACCACTGAAACAGCTTTGTACTCCAGTAGCATACAGAACTCCCGTGAACTGAATCGCTCTACAGTCAGGGAGCAGACCGAACCTAATCTACTTTTCCATACACAGGCTACAGAAATCCCGCATATTGCGAATGCCTACTCCCAGGCTACAGAACTCTTCCAAACTGCTTACATCCACACCTGTAATACAGAACTCTTGTAGGCTGCATCTGACTACACTCAGGTTACAGAACTCCTGTAAGCTCTGTCTCCTACACTCAGGCTACAGACATTGTGCACATTGTGTAATCCTATTCCCAGGCTACACACCACTGTAACAGCTTTGTACTCCAGTAGCATACAGAACTCCCGTGAACTGAATCTCTCTACAGCCAGGAACCAGACCGACCATAAGCTGTGTTTCCTATAGAGAGGCTACAGAAATCCCGTGTGTTGCGAATCCCTACTCCCAGGCTACAACACTTCCAAACTGCTTCGTTCCCCACCTGTAATACAGAACTCATGTAAGCTGCAATGACTACACTCAGGTTACAGAAATCCTGTAAGCTCTGTCTCCTACATTCTGGCTATGGACATTGTGCACATTGTGTATGCCTATTCCCAGGCTACAGACCGCTGAAATAGCATTGCAATACACTAGCATACAGAAATCCCGGGAACTGAATCTCTCTACAGCCAGGAAGCAGACCGACCATAAGCTGCGTTTCCTATAGCAGGCTACAGAAATCCCGCATATTGCGAATCCATACTCCCAGATTACAGAACGCTTCCTAACTGCTTTGTTCCACACCTCTGATACGGAATTCATGTATGCTATAAATCAGTACACTCAGGTTACAGGTCTCCTGTAATCTCTGATTCCTATACTCAGGCTACCGAATTGCGCACATTGTGTAAGCCTATTCCCAGGCTACAGAACGCAAAAAACAGCTTTGTACACCATTAGCATACAGAACTCCCGTGAAATGAATCTCTCTGCAGCCTCTATCCAGAATTCCTACAAGGTGCACATCCCAGAGTCAGGATACAGAAATCCCGCATATTGCGAATGCCTACTCCCAGGCTAGAGAACTCGTCCAATCTGCTTTATTACAAACCTCCGATTGAGAAATTTGTAAGCTGCATTCAATACACTCAGGTTAGAGAACTCCAGTAAGCTCTGTCTAAAGATTCAGACATAGTGACGTGGTGTCACCTATTCCCAGGCAACAGAACACTGAATTAGCATTGCACTCCACTAGCATACAGAACTCCCATGAACTGCATCTCTCTACAGCCAGGAAGAAGACCGACCATAAGCTGTGTTTGCTATAGACAGGCTGCAGAAATCCCGCTTATTGCGAATCCCTACTCGCAGGCTACAGAACTCTTACAAACTGCTTTGTTCCACACCTGTAATACAGATCTCAAATAAGCTGCATCTGACTAAACTCAGGTTACAGAACTCTTGTAAGCTCTGTCTCCAGCACTCAGGCTACAGACATAGCGCACATTGTGTATGCCGATTCCCAGGCTACAGACAGCTTAAACAGCTTTGTACTCCAGTAGCATACAGAACTCCCGTGAACTGAATCACTCTAGAGCCAGGAAGCAGACTGACCATAAGCTGCGTTTCCTATAGACAGGCTACAGAAATCCCCCATGTTGCGAACGCCTTCTCCCAGTCTACAGAACTCTTCCAAACTGCTTCGTTCCACACCTCCGATACAGAACTCATGTATGCTGTAAATCACAATACTCATGTTGCAGAACTCCTCTTAGCTCTGTCTCCTACACTCAGGCTACTCAAATTGCTCATATTGTGTAAGCGTATTCCCAGGCTAAAGAACGCTGAAACAGCTTTGTACTCCACTAGGATAAAGTACTCCCATGAAATGAATCTCTCTACAGCCTATATCAGGAATTCCTATAAGCTGCACATCCCTGAGTTAGGTTACAGAAATCCCGCATGTTGCGAATGCCTACTACCAGGCTACAGAACTCTTACAAACTGCCTCGTTACACACCTCCGATACAGAACTCATGTAAGCTGCACCTCACTACACTCAGGGTACAGAACTCTTGTAGGCTCTGTTTAAGGACACAGACATTGCGCACATTGTGTCTTCCTATACCCAGGCCACAGAACTCTGAAATAGCATAGCACTCCACTAGCATACAGAGCTCCAGTGAACTGCATCTCTCTAGAGCCAAGACGCAGAACACCCGTAAGCTGCGCATCCTAGAGTCAGGCTACATAAATCCCGCATATTGCGAATCCCTACTCCCAGGCTACAGAACTCTTCCAAACTGCTTACATCCACACCTGTAATACAGAACTTATGTAAGCTGCATCTGACAACACTCAGGCTACAGAACTCCTGTAAGCTCTGTCTCTTACGCTCAGGTTATGGACATTGTGCACATTGTGTATGCCAATTTGCAGGCTACAGACAGCTGAAACAGCTTTGTACTCCACTAGCATACAGAACTCCCCTGAACTGAATCTCTCTACAGCCAGGAACCAGACCGACCATAAGCTGCGTTTCCTATAGACAGGCTACAGAAATCCCGCATATTGGGTTGCCTACTCCCTGGCTACAGAACTCTTCCAAACTGCTTACATCCACACCTGTTATACAGAACACATGTACGGTGCATCGGACTAAACTCACGTTACAGAACTCCTGTAAGCTCTATCTCCTACACTCAGGCTACCCAAATTGCGCACATTGTGTAAGCGTATTCTGTGGCTGCAGACCCCTGAAACATCTTTTCGCTCCAGTAGCATACAGAACTCCCTTGAACGGAATCTCTCTGCAGCCTGTATCCAAAATTCCTATAAGTTGCACATCCCAGAGTCAGGCTACAGAAATCCCGCATATTGCGAATTCCTACTCCCAGGCTATAGAACTCTTACAAATTGCTTCGTTACACACCTCTGATACAGAACTCATGTAAGCTGTACCTAACTGCACTCAGGTTACAGAACTCCTGTAAGCTCTGTTTAAGGATACAGACATTGCGCACATTATGTCATCCTATTCCCAGGAAACAGAACTCTGAAATAGCATTGCACGCTACTAGCATACAGAACTCCTGTGAACAGCATCTCTCTACAGCCAGGACGCCGAACTCCCATAAGCTGTGCATCCTAGTTAAGGTTGCAGAAATCCCGCATATTGCGAATGCCTACTCCCAGGCTACAGAACTCTTCCAAACTGCTTACATCCACACCTCCGATACAGAACTCATGTTCGCTGCATCTGAAAAAACTCAGGTTACAGAACTCCTGTAAGCTCTGTCTGCTACACTCAGGCTACAGACATTGCTCACATTGTGTATGCCTATTCCCAGGCTGCAGACAGCTGCAACAGCTTTTACTCCACTAGCATACAGAACTCCCGTGAACTGCATCTCTCTACAGCCAGGAAGCAGACCGACCATATGCTGCGTTTCCTATAGACAGGCTAAAGAAATCCTGCATATTGCGAATCCCTACTCCCAGGCTACAGAACCCTTCCTAAATGCTTCGTTCCACCCCTCTGATACAGAACTCATGTAAGCTGTAAATCACTACACTCAGGTTGCAGAACTCCTGTACGCTCTGTCTCCTACACTCAGGCTACCGACATTGCTCACATTGTGTAAGAGTATTCCCAGGCTACAGACCGCTGAAACAGCTTTGTACTCCACTAGCATACAGAACTCACGTGAACTGAATCTCACTACAGCCAGGAAGCAGACTGCCCATAAGCTGCTTTTCCTATAGACAGTCTACAGAAATCCTGCATATTTCAAATCCTACTCCCAGGCTACAGAACCTTTCCAAACTGCTTTTTTCCACACCTCCGATACAGAACTCATGTATGTTGTAAATCACTACACTCAGGTTACAGAACTCCTGTACACACTCTCTGTTACACTCAGGCTACCGAAATTGCGTACAATGTGTAAGCCTATTCCCAGGCTACAGAACGCTGAAACAGCTTTGCAGTCCACTAGCATACAGAACTCCCAAGAACTGCAACACTCTGCAGCCTCTATCCAGAATTCCTATAAGCTGCACATCCCAGAGTCAGGCTACAGAAATCCCGCATATTGCGAATGCCTACTCCCAGGCTAGAGAATCTTCCAAACTGCTTTGTTACACACCTCCGAATCAGAACTCATGTACGCTGCATCTCAGTACACTCAGCTTACAGTACTCCTCTAAGCTCTGTCTACTACACGGAGGGTACAGACATTGCGCTCATTTTGTATGCCTATTCCCAGGCTACAGACCACTGAAACAGCTTTGTACTCCACTAGCATACAGAACTCCCGTGAACTGCATCTCTCTACAGCCAGGAAGCAAACTGACCATAAGCTGCGTTTGCTATAGATAGGCTACAGAAATCCTGCATATTGCGAATCCCTACTTGCAGGCTACATAACTCTTCCAAACTGCTTCGTTCTACATCGGTAACACAGAACTCATACAAGCTGCATCTGACTAAACTCAGGTTACAGAACTCTTGTAAGCTCTGTCTCCTACACTCAGGCTATGGACATTGTGCACATTGTGTAAGCCTATTCCCAGGCTACAGACAGCTGAAACAGCTTTGTACTCCACTAGCATACAGAACTCCCGTGAACTGAATCTCTCTACAGCCAGGAGGCAGACTGACCATAAGCTGCGTTTTCTATAGACAGGATACAGAAATCCCGCATAATCCGAATGCCTATTCCCAGGCTACAGAACCCTTCCTAACTGCTTCGTTCCACACCTCCGATACAGAACTTATGTATGCTGTAAATCACAATACTCAGGTTCCAGAACTCCTCTAAGCTCTGTCTCCTACACTCAGGCTACTCAAATTGCTCATATTGTGTAAGCGTATTCCCAGGCTAAAGAACGCTGAAACAGCTTTGCACTCCACTAGGATAAAGTACTCCCATGAACTGAATCTCTCTACAACCTATATCCAGAATTCCTATAAGATGCACAACCCTGAGTTAGATGACAGAAATCCCGCATGTTGCAAATGCCTACTACCAGGCTACAGAATTCTTACAAACTGTCTCGTTACACACCTCCGATATAGAACTCATGTAAGCTGCACCTCACTACACTCAGGTTACAGAACCCTTGTAGACTCTGTTTAAGTATACAGACATTGCGCACATTGTGTCATCCTATTCACAGGCAACAGAACTCTGAAATAGCTTTGCACTCCAATAGCATAGAGAGCTCCCGTGAACTGCATCTCCCTACAGCCAGGACGCAGAACACCCATAACCTGCGCATCCTAGAGTCAGGCTACATAAATCCCGCATATTGTGAATCCCTACTCCCAGGCTACAGAACTCTTCCAAACTGCTTACATCCACACCAGTAATGCAGAAATCATGTAAGCTGCATCTGAATACACTCAGGTTACAGAACTCCTGTAAGCTCTGTCTCCTACACTCAGGATATGGATATTGTGCACATTGCGTATGCCTATTTGCAGGCTTCAGACAGCTGAAACAGCTTTGTGCTCCACTACATACAGAACTCCGTTGAACTGAATCTCTCTACATCCAGGAACCAGACCGACCATAAGCTGCGTTTCCTATAGACAGGCTACAGAAATCCTGCATATTTCCAATGCCTACTCCCAGGCTACAGAACAGTTCCAAACAGCTTACATCCACATCTTTAATACAGAACTCATATACGTTGCATCTGACTAAACTCAGGTTACAGAACTCCTGTAAGCTCTGTCTCCTACACTCAGGCTACGGATATTGCTCACATTGTGTATGCCTATTCCCAGGCTGCAGACAGCTGAAACAGCTTTGTACTCCACTAGCATACAGAACTCCTGTGAACATCATCTCTCTACAGCCAGGACGCCGAACTCCCATAAGCTGTGCATCCTAGTGTAAGGTTGCAGAAATCCCGCATATTGCGAATGCCTACTCCCAGGCTACAGAACTCTTCCAAACTGCTTACATCCACACCTCCGATACAGAACTCATGTTCGCTGCATCTGAAAAAACTCAGGTTACAGAACTCCTGTAAGCTCTGTCTCCTACACTCAGGCTACAGACATTGCTCTCATTGTGTATGCCTCTTCCCAGGCTGCAGACAGCTGAAACAGCTTTGTACTCCACTAGCATACAGAACTCCCCTGAACTGAATCTCTCTACAGCCAGGAAGCAGACCGACCATATGCTGCGTTTCCTATAGACAAGCTAAAGAATTCCCGCATATTGCGAATCCCTACTCCCAGGCTACAGAACCCTTCCTAAATGCTTCATTCCACACCTCTGATACTGAACTCATGTATGCTGTAAATCACTACACTCAGGTTGCAGAACTCCTGTACGCTCTGTCTCCTACACTCAGGCTACCGACATTGCTCACATTGTGTAAGAGTATTCCCAGGCTACAGACCGCTGAAACAGCTTTGTACTCCACTAGCATACAGAACTCACGTGAACTGAATCTCACTACAGCCAGGAAGCAGACTGCCCATAAGCTGCTTTTCCTATAGACAGTCTACAGAAATCCTGCATATTTCAAAACCTACTCCCAGGCTACAGAACCTTTCCAAACTGCTTTTTTCCACACCTCCGATACAGAACTCATGCATGTTGTAAATCACTACACTCAGCTTACAGAACTCCTGTACGCACTCTCTGTTACACTCAGGCTACCGAAATTGCGTACATTGTGTAAGCCTATTACCAGGCTACAGAACGCTGAAACAGCTTTGCAGTCCACTAGCATACAGAACTCCCATGAACTGCAACACTCTGCAGCCTCTATCCAGAATTCCTATTAGCTGCACATCCCAGAGTCAGGCTACAGAAATCCCGCATATTGCGAATGCCTACTCCCAGGCTAGAGAATCTTCCAAACTGCTTTGTTACACACCTCCGAATCAGAACTCATGTACGCTGCATCTCAGTACACTAAGCTTACAGTACTCCTCTAAGCTCTGTCTACTACACGGAGGGTACAGACATTGCGCACATTGTGTATGCCTATTCCCAGGCTACAGACCACTGAAACAGCTTTGTACTCCACTAGCATACAGAACTCCCGTGAACTACATCTCTCTACAGCCAGGAAGCAAACCGACCATAAGCTGCGTTTGCTATAGATAGGCTACAGAAATCCTGCATATTGTGAATCCCTACTTGCAGGCTACATAACTCTTCCAAACTGCTTCGTTCTACACCGGTAACACAGAACTCATACAAGCTGCATCTGACTAAACTCAGGTTACAGAACTCCTGTAAGCTCTGTCTCCTACACTCAGGCTATGGACATTGTGCACATTGTGTATGCCTATTCCCAGGCTACAGACGGCTGAAACAGCTTTGTACTCCACTAGCATACAGAACTCCCGTGAACTGAATCTCTCTACAGCCAGGAGGCAGACTGACCATAAGCTGCGTTTTCTATAGACAGGATACAGAAATCCCGCATAATCCGAATGCCTATTCCCAGGCTACAGAACCCTTCCTAACTGCTTCGTTCCACACCTCCGATACGGAACTTATGTATGCTGTAAATCACAATACTCTGGTTGCAGAACTCCTCTAAGCTCTGTCTCCTACACTCAGGCTACTCAAATTGCTCATATTGTGTAAGCGTATTCCCAGGCTAAAGAACGCTGAAACAGCTTTGCACTCCACTAGGATAAAGTACTCCCATGAACTGAATCTCTCTACAACCTATATCCATAATTCCTATAAGCTGCACATCCCTTAGTCAGGTTACAGAAATCCTGCATGTTGCGAATGCCTACTACCAGGCTACAGAACTCTTCCAAACTACTTCGTTCCACTGCTCCGATACAGAAATCCTGTACGCTGCATCTGACTAAACTCAGGTTACAGAACTCCTGTAAGCTCTATCTCCTACACTCAGGCTACGGATATTGCTCATATTGTGTATGCCTATTCCCAGGCAACTGATCTCTGAATCAGCTTTGTATTCCACTAGCATACAGAACTCCCGTGACCTGAATCTCTTTACAGCCAGGAAGCAGGCAGACCATAAGCTGCATTTCCTATAGACAGGCTACCGAAAAAAAGTAAAGTACTCCCATGAACTGAATCTCTCTACAACCTATATCCAGAATTCCTATAAGATGCACATCCCTGAGTCAGGTTACAGAAATCACGCATGTTGCAAATGCCTACTACCAGGCTACAGAATTCTTACAAAATGCCTCGTTACACACCTCCGATACAGAACTCATGTAAGCTGCACCTCACTACACTCAGGTTACAGAACTCCTCGAAGCTCTGTCTATGTATACAGACATTGCGCACATTATGTCATCATATTCCAAGGAAACAGAACTCTGAAATAGCATTGCACTCCACTAGCATACAGAACTCCTGTGAATTGCATCTCTCTACAGCTAGGACGCCAAACTCCCATAAGGTGTGCATCCTAGAGTAAGGTTGCAGAAATCCCGCATATTGTGAATGCCTACTCCCAGGCTACAGAACTCTTCCAAACTGCTTACATCCACACCTGTAATACAGAACTCATGTACGTTGCATCTGACTAAACTCAGGTTTCAGAACTCCTGTAAGCTCTGTCTCCTACACTCAGGCTACGGATATTGCTCACATTGTGTATGGCTATTCCCAGGCTACAGACCGCTGAATCTGCTTTGTACTCCACTAGCATACAGAACTCCCGTGAACTGAATCTCTTTACAGCCATGAAGGAGAGCGACAATAAGCTGCATTTCCTACAGACAGGCTACAGAAATCCGGCATATTGCGAATGCGTACTCCCAGGCTACAGACCGCTTCCAAACTGGTTACATCCACACCTCCAATACAGAACTCTTGTACGCTGCATCTCACTAAACTCAGGTTACAGAACTCCTGTAATCTCTGTTTCCTACACTCAGGCTACCGAAATTGCGCACATTGTGTAAGCCTTTACCCAGGCTGCAGAACGCTGAAACAGCTTTTCTCTCCACTAGCATACAGATCTCCCATTAACTGAATCCCCCTACAGCCTATATCCAGAATTCCTATAAGTTGCACATCCCAGAGTCAGGCTACAGAAATCCCGCATATTGCGAATGCCTACTCCAAGGCTACAGAACTCTTACAAACTGCTCCGTTACACACCACTGATACAGAACTCATGTAAGCTGCACCTCACTACACTCAGGTTACAGAACTCCTCGAAGCTCTGTCTATGTATACAGACATTGTGCACATTATGTCATCCTATTCCCAGGAAACAGAACTCTGAAATAGCATTGCACTCCACTAGCATACAGAACTCCTGTGAACAGCATCTCTCTACAGCCAGGATGCCGAACTCCCATAAGGTGCGCATCCTAGAGTAAGGTTGCAGAAATCCCGCATATTGCAAATGCCTACTCCCAGGCTACAGAACTCTTCCAAACTGCTTACAACTACACCTCCGATACAGAACTCATGTTCACTGCATGTTAAAAAACTCAGGTTACAGAACTCCTGTAAGCTCTGTCTACTACACGCAGGGTACAGACATTTCTCACATTGTGTATGCCTATTCCCAGGCTGCAGACAGCTGAAACAGCTTTGTACTCCACTAGCATACAGAACTCACGTGAACTGAATCTCTCCACAGCCAGGAAGCAGACTGCCAATAACTTGCGTTTCCTATGGACAGGCTACAGAAATCCCCCATATTTCGAATGCCTACTCCCAGGCTACAGAACACTTCCTATCTGCTTCTTTCCGCACCTCCGATACAGAATTCATGTATGCTTTAAATCACTACACTCATGTTACAGAACTCCTGTATGCACTCTCTGTTACACTCAGGCTACCGAAATTGCGTACATTGTGTAAGCCTATTCCAAGGCTAAAAACACAGAAAGATTTTTTCACTCTACTAGCATACAGATCTCCCATGAACTGAATCTCTCTACAGCTTGTATGCAGAATGCCTTAAGCTGAGTTTCCTATAGAGAGGCTACAGAAATCCCGCATATTGCGAATGCCTACTCCCAGGCTACAGAACTCTTCGAAACTGCTTACACCCACACCTCCAATACAGAACTCATGTACGCTGCATCTGACGAAACTCAGGTTACAGAATTCCTGCAAGCTCTGTCTGCTACACTCAGGCTACAGACATTCCGCACATTGTGTATGCCTAATCCCAGGCTACAGACTGCTGAAACAGCTTTGTACTCCACTAGCATACAGAACTCCCGAGAAGTGAATCTCTCTGCTGCCATTATGCAGACCGAACATAAGCTGTGTTTCCAATTGGCAGGCTACAGAAATCCTGCATATTGGGTATGCCTACTCCCAGGCTTCGGAACCCTTCCTAACTGCTTCGTTCCACACCTCCGATACAGAACTCATGTATGCTGGCTGATATTCATTTAGCCACAACAGAACCGATATTTCTGGTTAGATCCAGACCTATCTGGACAAACTCGTGTGGAATTCTTGTGCAAAGGACACAGAGAAGCAGAATGAATCTGGTTTTGGAGAAAACCAAAGTCTTTTTCTTGGGCACGTAGATTCATTGTCATGTTCACAAACAGAAATTTCATTCTGAACCTGGTTTTCGTAGCATTTTACTCTGAAAACTCGAATGTGTACCTCTTGATTCTCCATGTGAATCCAATTAGCGTTTGCCAACAGAAAAACAAAATGTTACATGTCAGAATTCATTCCGAACTCTAAAGTTCATAGTTAATATCCAGAAAACATTCCAAATTTAATAGAAAGTATCCAGAAAACACTAACAAACACACAGGTTATTTTAAAAGCTTATATTCTTTTAGAAACAAAAGAACCGGATATTTCGGTATGGATCAAGACCTATCTGGACAAACTCGTGTGGAATTCGTGTGCAAAGGACCCAGAAAAGCAGAATCAAACTGGTTTTGGAGAAAAGCAAAGGCTTTTTCATGGGAAAGTGGATTCAAAGTCATGTTAGCAAACACAAATATCATTTTGAACCTGGTTTCTGCAGCATTCTACTCAGAAAACACAATTGTGTACCTGTTGTGTTTCCATGTGGAACCAATTAGCATTTGCCAACATAAAAACAAAGTGTTACATGTCAGAATTCATTCCAAACTCTAAATGTAATAGAAAGTATCCAGAAAACACTAACAAACACACAGGCTGTTTTAAAAGCTGATATTCATTAAGCCACAACAAAAAGGGGTATTTCTGGTTTGATTCAGACGTATCTGGCCAAACTCGTGTGGAATCCATCTGCAAAGGACCAGAAAAGCAAATTAAAACAGGTTTTGGAAAAAAGCAAAGTCTTTTTCTTGGGCAAGTGTATTCAATGTCATGTTAGGAAACACAAATATAATTTTTCACCTGGTTTCTATAGCATTCTACTCAGAAAACTCGAATGTGTACCTGTTGTGTCTCCATGTGCAACCAATTAGATTTTGCCAACAAAAAAATGAAGTGTTACATGCCAGAATGCATTCTAAACTCTATAGTACATAGAAAATATCCAGAAATCAGAAACAAACACAGAGGCTGTAGCAAGAGCTGGGATTGAGTTAAGCAGAACAGACCCGGACCTTTCTGGTTAGATCCAGAACTATCTGGACAAACTCATGTGGAAAATCTTGTGCAAAGGACCCAGAAAAGAATATTGAAACTGGTTTTGGAGAAAAGCAAGGTCTTTTTCTTGGGTTAGTGGATTCAATGTCATGTTTACAGTGGCAAATATCACGTTGAACCTGGTTTCTGTAGCATTCTACTCAGAAAACTTGAATGTGCACCTGTTGTGTCTCCATGTGAATCCAATCAGCGTTTGGCAACAGTAAAAAAAAAAGAGTTACATGCCAGAATTCAATACAAACTCTAAAGTACATAGTTAATACCCAGAATACACAAACAAACACAGAGGCTGTTTTAAAAGCTGATATTCATTTAGCCACACATAACCGGATTTTTCTGGTTTGATCCAGACCAATCTGGACAAACTCATGTTGAATTCTAGTGCAGAGGACCCAGAGAAGCAGAGGCAAAGTGGTTTTGGATAAAAGCAAAGACTTTTTCATGGGCAAGTGGATTCAATGTCATGTTTTCAGTCGCAAATATCATTTTTAACCTGGTTTCTGTAGCATTCTACTCAGAAAACTCGAATGTGTACCTATTGTTTCTCCATGTGGAACCAATTAGCGTTTGCCAACATAAAAACAAAATGTAACATGCTAAAATTCATTCAAACCTCTAATGTTCATAGATAATATCCAGAAAATACTAACAAAGGCACAGGCTGTTTTAAAAGATGACATTCATTAGGCACACAGAACAGGATATTTTTGGTTAGATCCAGACATATCTGGACAAACTCGTGTGGAATTCATGTGCAATCTACCCAGAAAAGCAGAGTCAAATTGGTTTTGGAGAAAAGCAAAGTCTTTTCGTGGGCAAGTGGATTCAATGCCATGTTTACAAACACAAATGTCATTTTGAACCTGGTTTCTGTAGCATTCTACTCAGAAAACTCTTATGTGAACCTGTTGTGTCTCCATGTGAAACGATTTAGTGTTTCCAACCAAAAACCACAATGTTACATGCTAAAATTCATTGAAAACTTTAAACTTCATAGAAAATATCCAGAAAACACTAACAAACACAGGGCTGTTTTAAAAGCTGATATTCATTTACCCACAACAGAACCGGATATTTCTGGTTTCATCCAGCCCTATCTGGACAAACTGGTGTGGAGTTGGTGTGCAAAGGACCCAGAAAAGCACAGTAAAACTGCTTTTGGATCAAAGCAAAGTCTTTTTCATGGGCAAGTGGATTCAATTTCATGTTAGCAAACACAAATATCATTTTTAACCTGGTTGTATCATTCTACTCAGAAAACTCTTATGTGTACCTGTTGTGTCTCCATGTGAATTCAATTACCGTTTGCTAAGAGAAAAACAAAGTGTTACATGCAAGAATTCATTCCAAATAGTAAAGTTCATAGGTAATATCCAGAAAACACAAACAAACACAGAGGCTGTTTTAAAAGCTGATATTCATTTAGCCACAACGGAAGCAATATTTCTGGTTCGTTCCAGACCTACCTGGACAAACTCGTGTGGAATTCGTGTGCAAAGGACCCAGAAAAGCAGAGTCAAACTGGTTTTGGAGAAAAGCAAAGACTTTTTCGTGGGCAAGTGGATTCAATGTCGTGTTAGCAAAACTCGAATGTGTACCTGTTGTGTCTCCATGTGCAACCAATTAGTTTTTGCCAACAAAAAAATGAAGTGTTACATGCCAGAATGCATTCTAAACTCTATAGTACATAGATAATATCCAGAAAACAGAAACAAACACAGAGGCTGTAGCAGGAGCTGGGACTGAGTTCTGCAGAATAGAACCGGAAATTTCTGGTTAGATCCAGGCCTATCTGGACATACTCCTGTGTAAATTTTTCCCAAAGCACCCAGAAAAGAATTTGAAACTGGTTTTGGAGAAAAGCAAAATCTTTTTCTTGGGCAAGTGGATTCAATGTCATGTTTACAAACACAAATATCATTTTTAACCTGGTTTCTGTAGCATTCTACTCAGAAAATCTTATGTGTACCTGTTGTGTCTCCATGTGCAACCAATTAGCGTTTGCCAACAGGAAAACAAATGTTACATGTCAGAATTCATTCCAAACTCTAAAATTCTTAGTTAATATCCAGAAAAGACTAAGAAACACACAGGCTGTTTTAAAAGCTTATATTCATTTAGCCACAAAAGAACCGGATATTTCAGGTTGGATCCAGATCTACCTGGACAAACTCATGTGGAATTCATGTGCAAAGGACTCAGAAAAGCAGAGTCAAACTGGTTTTTGAGAGAAGCAAAGACTTTTTCGTGTGCAAGTGGATTCAATGTCATGTTTACAAACACAAGTATCATTTTTAAACTCGTTTCTGTAGCATTCTACTCAGAAAAATCGAATGTGTACCTGTTGTCTTCATGTGAATCCAATTACCGTTTGCCAACATAAAAATAAAATGTTACATGCCAGAATTCATTCTAATCTCTAAAGTTCATAGTTAATATCCAGAAAAGACTGACAATCCCACAGGCTGTTTTAAAAGATGATATTCATTTAGCCACTATAGAACGAAATATTTTTGGTTTGATCCAAACCTATCTGGACAAACTTTTGTGGAATCTGTGTGCAATGGACCAAGAAAAGCAGAGTCAAACTGGTTTTGCAGAATAGCAAAGTCTTTTTCGTGGGCAAGTGGATTCAATGTCATGTTAGCAAACACAAATATAATTTTTATCCTGGTTTCTGTAGCATTCTACTCATTAAACACTTATGTGTAACTGTTCTGACTCCATGTGAAACCAATTAGTTTTGGCCAACAAAAAAACAAAGTGTTACATGCCAGAATTCATTCCAAACTCTAAAGTTCATAGATAATATCCAGAAAGCAGAGAAATCACAGAGGCTCTAGTAAGAGCTGGGATTGAGGTAGGCAGAACATAACAGGAAATTTCTTCTTAGTTCCAGACATTCTGCACATAAAGCTGTGGAAATCTTGTGCAAAGGACCAAGAAAAGAATATTGGAAATAGTTTTGGAGAAAAGCAAAATCTTTTTCTTGGGCAAGTGGATTCAATGTCATGTTAGCAAACACAACTATCATTTTTAACCTGGTTTCTGTACATTCTTCTCAGAAAACTCGAATGTGTACCTGTTGTTTCTCCCTTTGAATCCAATTAGCGAATGGCAAAAGAAAAACAAAATGTTACATGTCAGAATTCTTTCCAAACTCTAAAGTTCATAGTTAATATCCAGAAAAGACTAACAAACACACAGGTTGTTATAAAAGCTGATATTCATTTATCCACAACAGAACTGGATACTTCTGGATTGATCCAGACATAACTGGACAAACTCATGTGGAATTCCTGTGCAAAGGACCCAGAAAAGCAGAGTCAAACTGGTTTTGGAGAAAAGCAACGTATTTTTCTTGGGCAAGTGAATTCAATGTCATGTTAGCAAACACAAATATCATTTTTAACTTTGTTTCTGTAGTATTCTACTCAGACAACTCACATGTGTACCTGTTGTGTCTCCACGTTGAACCAAATTGTGTTTGCCAAAAAAAAAAAAATAGTTACGTGCTAAATTCATTCCAAACTCTAAAGTTCATAGAGAACATCCAGAAAAAAACAAGAAACACACAGGCTGTTTAAAAGCTGATATTCATTTAGCCACAACAGAACCAGATATTTCTGGTTTGATCCAGACCAAACTGGATAAACTTGTGTGGAATTAATGTACAAAGGACCCAGAAAATCAGAGTCAATCTGGTTTTGGAGAAAAGCAAAATCTTTTTCGTGGGCAAGTGGATTCAATGTCATGTTAGCAAACACAAATATCATTTTTAACCTGGTTTCTGTAGCATTCTACTCAGAAAACTCGAATGTGTACCTGTTGTTTCTCCATGTGGAACCAATTAGTGTGTGCCAAGTAAAAAACAAAGTGTTACATGCCAGAATTCATTCCAAACTCTAAAGTAAATCGATAATATCCAGAAAACAGAAACAAAGACAGAGGCTGTAGCAATAGCTGTGATAGAGATAGCAGAACAGAACCGGAAATTTCTGGTTAGATCCAGACCAATCTGGAAAAACTCGTGTTGAATTCGTGTGCAAAGGACCAAGAAAAGCGGAATCAAACTGGTTTTCGAGAAAAGCAGTCTTTTTCCTTGGCAAGTGTATTCAATGTCATGTTTACCAACACAAATACCATTTTTCACCTGGTTTCTATAGCATTCTACTCACAACTCTCAAAGGTGTACCTGTTTTGTCTCCCTGTGGAACCAATTAGCGTTTCCAACAAATAAACACTATGTTACATTCCAGAATTCGTTCCAAACTCTAAAGTTCATAGTTAATATCCAGAAACACTAACAAACACACAGGCTGTTTTAAAAGCTGATATTTTTTAGCCACAACAGAACCAGATATTTCTGGTTTGATCCAGACCTATCTGGACAAACTCATGAGGAATTCATGTGCAAAAGACCCAGAAAAGCAGAGTCAAACAGGTGTGTCTTCATGTGGAACAAATTAGAGTTTGGAAAAAAAAATGTTACAAGCTAAAATTCGTGCAAAAATCATAAGTTCATAGATAATATCCAGAAAACACTAACAAACACACAGGCTGTTTTAAAAGCTGATATTCTTTTATCCACAACAGAAGTGGATATTTCTGGTTTGTCCAGACGTATCTGGACAAACTCGTGTGGAATGGGTGAAAAGGACCCAGAAAAGCAGAGTCAAACTGGTTTTGGAGAAAAGCAAAGTCATTTTTGTGGGCTAGTGGATTCAATTTCATGTTTACAAACACAAACATCATTTTTAACCTGGTTTTTGCAGCTTTTCACTTAGGAAACACGAATATGTACCTGTTGTCTTCATGTGAATCCAATTAGCATTTGCCAACAAGAAGCAAAATGTTACATGCTACAATTCATAAACAACTCTAAAGTGCATAGATACTATCCAAAAAACACAAACAAACACAGAACCTGTAGCAAGAGCTTGGAATGAATTAGCCACAACAGAAATGGATATTTCTTCTTCCATCCAGCCCAATCTGGACAAACTGGTGTGGAATTGGTGTGCAAAGCACTCAGAAAAGCATAGTCAACCTGGTTTTGGAGAAAAGCAAAGTCATTTTCGTGGGCTAGTGGATTCAATTTCCAGTTTACAAACAAACATCATTTTTAACCTGGTTTTTGCATCTTTTCACTTAGGAAACACGACTATGTACCTGTTGTGTTCATATGAAACCAATTAGCATTTGCCAACAAGAAGCACTCAGAAAAGCATAGTCAACCTGGTTTTGGAGAAAAGCAAAGTATTTTTCTTAGGCCAGTGGATTCAATGTCATGTTTACAAACACAAATATCATTTTTAACCTGGTTTCTGCAGCTCTTTACTCAGAAGACACGATGTGTACCTTTTGTGTCTCCATGTGAAACCAATTAGCGTTTGCCAACAGTCAAACAAAATGTTACATGCTACAATGCATTCACAACTCTAAAGTCCATAGATACTATTGACAAAACACAAGCAATCACAGAAGCTGTAGCAGGAGCTGGGTTGAGTTAGCCACCACAGAACTGGATATTTCTCGTTACATCCAGCCCTATCCGGACAAACTGGTGTGGATTTGGTGTGCAAAGCACCCAGAAAAGCAGAGTCAACCTGGTTTTGGAGAAAAGCAAAGTCTTTTTCTTGAGCAAGTGGATTCAATGTCATGTTTACAAACACAAATATCATTTTTAACCTGGTTTCTGCAGCTTTTTCTCTGAAAACACGAATGTGTACCTGTTGTGTCTCCATGTGAAAAAATTAGCGTTTGCCAACAGAAAAACAAAATGTTACATGCTACACTGCATTCACAATTCTAAAGTCCATAGATACTGTCAAGAAAGCACAAGCAAGCACAGAACTTGTAGCAAGAGCTGGGATTGATTTAGCAACCACAGAAGAGGATATTCCTGTTTTCATTCAGCCCAATCCGGACAAAGTGTTAGGGGGTTTTTGTGCAAAGCACTTAGAAAATTCAGAGTCAACCTGATTTTGGAGAAAATCAAAGTCTTTTTCTTGGGCAAGTGGATTCAATGTCATGTTTACAAACACAAATATCATTTTTAACCTGGTTTATGCAGCTTTTTACTCAGGAATCACGAATGTGTACCTGTTGTTTCTCATTGTGAAAACAATTAGTGTTTGCCACCAGAAAAGCAAAATGTTATATGCTACAATGCATTCACAACTCTAAAGTCCATAGATACTCTCGAGAAAACACAAGCAAACACAGAAACAGTAGCAAGAGCTGGGATTGAGTTAGCCACCATGGAACCGGATATTTCTGGTTTCATCCAGCCCTATCCGGACAAACTGGTGTGGATTTGGTGTGCAAAGCACCCAGAAAAGCAGAGTCAACCTGGTTTTGCAGAAAAGCAAAGTCTTTTTCTTTGGCAAGTGGATTCAATGTCAAGTTTACAAACACAAATATCATTTTTAACCTGGTTTCTGCAGCTTTTTATTCAGAAAACACGAATGTGTACCTGTTGTGTCTCCATGGGAATCCAGTTAGCATTTACCAACAGAAAAACAAAATGTTACACGCTACAATCCATTCACAACTCTAAAGTCCATAGATACTATCAACAAAGCATAAGCAAACACAAAAGATGTAGCAAGAGCTGGGTTTGATTTAGCCACCACAGAGCAGGATATTCATGGTTTCATCCAGCCCTATCCGGACGAAGTGTTGGGGGATTTTGTGCAAAGCACTTAGAAAATCAGAATCAACCAGCTTTTGGAGAAAAGCAAAGTCATTTTCTTGGGCAAGTGGATTCAATGTCATGTTTACAAACACAAATATCATTTTTAACCTGGTTTCTGCAGGTTTTTACTCAGAAAATATGAAAGTGTACCTGTTGTGTCTCCATGTGAAACCAATTAGCGTTTGCCAACAGAAAAACAAAATGTTACATGCTACAATGCATTCACAACTCTAAAGTCCACAGATACTATCGATGAAACACAAGCACACAGAAAATGTCGCAAGAGCTGGGATTGAGTTAGCCACCACAGAATGGGATATTTCTGGTTTCATCCAGCCCTATCTCTACAAACTGGTGTGGAATTGGTGTGCAAAGCAACCAGAAAAGCAGAGTCAACCTGGTTTTGGAGAAAAGCAAAGTCGTTTTCTTTGGCAAGTGGATTCAATGTCATGTTTACAAACACCAATACCATTTCTAAACTGGTTTCTGCAGCTTTTTACTCAGAAGACACGATGCGTACCTTTTGTGTCTCCATGTGAAACCAATTAGCGTTTGCCAACTGAAAAACAAAATGTTACATGCTACAATGCATTCACAACAATAAAGTCCACAGATACTGTCGACAAAACATAAGCAAACACAGAAAATGTAGCAAGAGCTGGGATTGAGTTAGCCACCACAGAACCGGATATTTCTGGTTCCATCCAGCCCTATCCGGACAAACTGGTGTGGATTTGGTGTGCAAAGCACCCAGAAAAGCAGAGTCAACCTGGTTTTGCAGAAAAGCAAAGTCTTATTCATGGGCAAGGGGATTCAATGTCATATTTACAAACACAAATATCATTTTTAACCTGGTTTCTGCAGCTTTTTACTCATAAAACTCCAAAATGTAGCTGTTGTGTGTACATGTGAAACCAATTAGTGTATGCCAACAGAAATACAAAATGTTACATGCTACAATGCATTCACAACTCTAAAGTCCACAGATAATATCGAGAAAACACAAGCTAACACAGAAGCTGTAGCAGGAGCTGGGATTGAGATAGCCACCTCGGAAACGGATGTTTCTGGTTCCATCCAGCCCTATCTGGACAAACTTATGTGGATTTGGTGCGCAAAGCACCCAGAAAAGCAGAGTCAACCTGGTTTTGGAGAAAAGCAAAGTCTTTTTCTTGGGCAAGTGCATTCAATATCATGTTTACAAACACAAATATCGTTTTTTACCTGGTTTCTCCAGCTTTTTTCCTCAGAAAACACGAATGTGTACCTGTTGTGTCTCCATGTGAAACCTTTAGCGTTTGCCAATTGAAAAACAAAATGATACATTATACAATGCTTTCACAACACTAAAGCCCACATATACTATCGAGAAAACACAAGCAGACACAGAAGTTGTAGCAAGAGCTGGGATTGAGTTAGCCACCACAGAACCGGATATTTCTGGTTCCATCAAGCCCTATCCGGACAAACTGGTGTGGATTTGGTGTGCAAAGCACCCAGAAAAGCAGAGTCAACCTGGTTTTGGAGAAATGCAAAATCTTTTTCTTTGGCAAGTGGATTCAATGTCATGTTTACAAACACAAATATCATTTTTTACCTGGTTTCTGCAGCTTTTTGTTCAGAAAACACGAATGTGTACCTGTTGTGTCTCCATGGGAATCCAATTAGCATTTGCCAACAAAAAAACAACATGTTACATGCTACAATGCATTCACAACTCTAAAGTCCATAGATACTATCAACAAAGCATAAGAAAACACAGAAGATGTAGCAAGAGCTGGGATTGATTTAGCCACCACAGAACAGGATTTTCATGGTTTCATCCAGTCCTATCCGGACGAAGTATTGGGGGATTTTGTGCAAAGCACTTAGAAAAGCAGAGTCAACCGGATTTTGGAGAAAAGCAAAGTCATTTTCTTGGGCAAGTGGATTCAATGTCATGTTTACAAACACAAACATCATGTTTAACCTGGTTTCTGCAGGTTTTTACTCGTTAAAATTCGTGCAAAACTCCAAAGTTCATAGAAAATATCCAGGAAACAGAAACAAACACAGAGGCTGTAGCAAGAGCTGGGATTGAGTTAGGCAGAACAGAAACGGGTATTTCTGCTGAGATCCAGACCTGTCTGGAGAAACTCGTGTGGAATTCGTGTGCAAAGCACACAGAAAAACAAAGTCAAACTGGTTTTGGAGAAAAGCAAAGACTTTTTCTTGGGCAAGAGGATTCAATGTCATGTTTAATAAACACAAATGTCATTTTTAACCTGATTTCTCTAGCATTCTACTCAGAAAACTCGAATGTGTACCTGTTGTGTCTCCATGTGGAACCAATTAGCATTTGCCAACAAAAAACAAAATGTTTCACGCCGGAATTCATTCCAAACTCTCAAGTACAGAGTTAATATTCAGAAAACACTAACAAACACACGCTATTCATTTAGCGACAACAGAACCTGATATTTCTGGTTAGATCCAGACCCATCTGGACAAACTCGTGTGGCATTCATATGCAAAGCACCCAGAAAAACACATTCAAGCAGGTTTTGGAGAAAAGCAAAGTATTTTTCGTGGGCAAGTGGATTCAATGTCATGTTAGCAAACAGAAATATCATTTTTAACCTGGTTTCTCTAGCATTCTACTCAGAAAACTCAAATGTGTGCCTGTTGTGTCTCCATGTGGATCCAATTAGAGTTTGGCAACAAAAAAAACAAAGTGTTTTATGCTAGAATTCATTCCAAACTAGAAGTTCAAGATAATATCCAGAAAACGAAACAAACACAGAGTCTGTAGCATGAGCTGGGATTGAGTTATTCAGAACATAACCAGACATTTCTGGTTAGATCCAGACATATATGGACAAACTCGTGTGGAATTCTTGTACAAAGACCCAGAAAAGAATATTGAAACTGGTTTTGGAAAAAAGCAAGGTCTTTTTCTTGGGCAAGTGGATACAGAGTCATGTCTACAAACAAAAATAACATTTTCACCAGGTTTCTGTAGCATTCTACTCAGAAAACTCGAATGTGTACCTATTGTGTCTCCATGTGAATTCAATTAGCGTTTACCAACATAAACACAAAATGTTACTAGCGAAAATTCATTTAAAACTCTAACATTCATAGATTATATTCAGAATTCACTAACAAACACATAGGCTGCTTTAAAAGCAGGTATTCATTTAGCAACACAGAACCGGGTATTTCTAGTTAGATCCAGAATTATCTCAGGTTACAGAACACTCAGATTGTAGAACACCTGAAAGCTCTGTCTAATGATACAGACATTGCCCACATGGTGTCATCCTATTCCCAGGCAACAGAACTCTGAAATAGCATTGCACTCCACTAGCATACAGAACTCCCATGAACTGCATCTCTCTACAGCCAGGACGCAGAATGCCCATAAGCTGCGTTTCCTATAGACAGGCTACAGAAATCCCGCATATTGCGAATGCCTACTCCCAGGCTACAGAACTCTTCCAATCTGCTTCGTTCCACACCTCAGATACAGAACTCATGTATGCTGCACATCACAACACTCAGGTTCCAGAACTCCTGTAAGCTCTGTCTCCTACACTCAAGCTACGGACATGGCTCACATTGTGTATTATGCCTATTCCCAGACTACAGACCGCTGAAACAGCTTTGTATTCCACCAGCATACAGAAATCCTGTGAACTGAATCTTTCTACAGCCAGAAAGCAGACCGACCATAAGCGGCGTTTCCTATAGACAGGCTAGAGAAATCCCGCATATTGTGAATACCTATCTTGGACTACAGAACTCTTCCAAACTGCTTTGTTCCACACCTGTAAACAGAACTCATGTAAGCTCCTACACTCAGGTACCGAAATTGCATGCATCGTGCAAACGTATTACCAGGCTACAGAACGCTGAAACAGCTTTGCACTCCACTAGCATACAGTACTCCCATGAACTGAACCTCTCTACAGCATGTATCCAGAATACCTATAAGATTCACATCCCAGGGTTAGGCTACAGATCTCCCGCATATTGCGAAACCCTGCTCCCAGGCTACAGAACTCTTCTAAACAACTTAAATCCATATCTCAGATACAGAACTCATGTACGTTGCATCTGACAAAACTCAGGTCACAGAACTCCTGTAAGCTCTGTCTCATACACTCAGGCTACAGACATTTCGCATATTGTGTATGCCTATTCCCAGGCTACAGACCGCTGAAACAGCTTTGTACTCCATTAGCATACAGAACTCCCGTGAACTGAATCTCTCTACAGCCAGGAAGCAGACCGACCATAAGCTGCGCATCCTAGAGTCAGACTACAGAAATCCCGCATATTGCGAATGCCTACTACCAGGCTACAGAACTCTTACAAACTGTCTCGTTACACACCTCCGATACAGAACTCATGTATGCTGTACCTCACTACACTCAGGTTACAGAACTCTTGTGGGCTCTGTTTAAGGATACAGACATTGCACACATTGTGTCATCTGAAATAGCATTGCACTCTTATAGCATACAGAGGTCCCGTGAACTGAATCTCTCTACAGCCAGGAAGCAGACCGACCATAAGCTGCGTTTCCTATGATAGGCTACATAAATCCCGCATATTGCGAATCCCTAATCCCAGGCTACAGAACTCTTCCAAACTGCTTACATCCACACCTGTAGTACAGAACTCAGGTAAGCTGCATCTGACTACACTCAGGTTACAAAACTCCAGTAAGCTCTGTCTCCTATAGTCAGGCTACTGACATTGCCTATTCCCAGGCTACAAAACACTGAAAGAGCTTTGTACTCCACTAGCATACAAAACTCCCATGAACTGTATCTATCTACAGTTAGGGAGCAGACCAACCCTAAGCTAATTTTCCTATACACAGGCTACAGAAATCCCGCATATTGGATATCCCTACTCCCAGGCTACAGAACACCTGTAAACTCTGTCTCCTAACTAGGGCTACGGATATTGCTAACATTGTGTATGCCTATTCCCAGGCTACAGAAAACTGAAACAGGTTTGTACTCCACTAGCATACAGATCTCCCATGAACTGAATCTCTACAGCCAGGAAGCAGACCGACCATAAGCTGCGTTTCCTATAGACAGGTTACATAAATCTGGCATATTGCCAATTCGTACTCCCAGGCTAGAGAACACTTCCAAACTGCTTACATCCACACCTCCGATACAGAACTCTTGTACGCTGCATCTGACTACACTCAGGTTACAGAACTCCTGTAAGCTCTGTCTCCTAAACTCAGGCTACAGACATTGCGCACATTATGTATGCCTATTCACGCTACTGAAATTGCGCACATTGTGTAAGCGTATTCTGTGGCTTCAGAACGCTGAAACAGCTTTGTACTCCACTAGCATACAGAACTCCCGTGAACTGCATTAGTCTGCAGCCTCTATCCAGAATTCCTATAAGTTACACATCCCAGAGTCAGGCTACAGAAATCCTGCATATTACGAATGTGTACTCTAAGGCTACAGAACTCTTCCAAACTGCTTACACCCACATCTCCGATACATAACTCATGTACGCTGCATCTGACTACACTCAGGTTACAGAACTCCTGTAAGCTCTGTCTCCTACACTCAGGCTACAGACATTGCACACATTATGTATGCCTATTCGCAGGCTACAGACAGCTGAAACAGCTTTGTACTCCACTAGCATACAGAACTCCAGTGAACTGCATCTCTCTACAGCCAGGAACCAGACCGACCAAACTGTGTTTCCTATAGACAGGCTACAGAAATCCCGCATATTGGGAATGCCTAGTCCCAGGCTACAGAACCCTTCCTAACTGCTTCTTTCCACACCTCTGATACAGAACTCATGTATGTTGTAAGTCACTACACTCAGGTTACAGAACTCCTGTAAGCTATGTCTAAGGATACAGACATTGCGCACATTGTGTCATCCTATTCCCAGTCTACAGAACAATGAAACATCTTTGCACTCCACTGGCATACAGAACTCCCATGAACTGCATCTCCCTACAGCCAGGACGCAGAACACTCATAAACTGCTCAACCTAGAGTCAGGCTACAGAAATCCCGCATATTGCGAATCCCTACGCCCAGGCTTCAGAACCCTTCCTAACTGCTTCTTTCCACAACTCTGATACAGGACTCATGTACACTACATCTGACGAAACTCAGGTTACAGAACTCCTGTAAGCTCTGTCTGCTACACTCAGGGTACAGACATTGCTCACTTTGTGTATGCCTATTCCCAGGCTATAGACCACTGAAACAGCTTTGTACTCCACTAGCATACACAACTCCCGTGAACTGCATCTCTCTAGAGCCAGGACACAGAATGCCCATAAGCTGCGCATCCTAGAGTCAGGCTACATAAATTCCGCATATTGCGAATCCCTACTCCCAGGCTACAGAACTCTTCCAAACTGCTTACATCCACACCTCCGATACAGAACTCATGTGCGCTGCATCTGACTAAACTCAGGTTACAGAACTCCTATAAGCTCTGTCTCCTACACTCAGGCTACCGAAATCACGCACATTGTGTCATCCTATTCCCAGTCTAGAGAACACTGAAACAGCTTTACACTCCACTAGCATACAGAACTCCCGTGAACTGCATCACTCTGCAGCCTCTATCCAGAATTCCTATAAGCTGCACATCCCCGAGTCAGGCTACAGAAATCCCGCATATTGCGAATGCCTACTCCCAGGCTACAGAACTCTTCCAAACTGCTTTGTTACACACATCCGATAGAGAAATCATGTAAGCTGCATTCAATACACTCAGGTTATAGAACTCCTGTAAGCTCTGTCTAAGGATTCAGACATTGCGACATGGTGTCATCCTATACCCAGGCAACAGAACTCTGAGATAGCGTTGCACACCACTAGCATACAGAACTCCCGTGAACTGCATCTCTCTAGAGCCAGGACGCAGAACGCCCATAAGCTGCGAATCATAGAGTCAGGCTACAGAAATCCCGCATATTGCGAATCCCTACTCGCAGGCTACAGAACTCTTCCAAACTGCTTCGTTCCACACCTCAGATACAGAACTCATATACACTGCACTTGACTAAACTCAGGTTACAGAACTCTTGTAAGCTCTGTCTCCTACACGCAGGCTGCAGACATTGCACACATTGTGTATGCCTATTCCCAGGCTACAGACAGCTGAAATAGCTTTGTACTCCAATAGCATACAGAACTCCCGTGAACTGAATCTCTCTACAGCCAGGAAACAGACCGACCATAAGCTGCTTTTCCTATAAGAAGGGTACAGAAATCCCGCATATTGCGAATGCCTACTCTCAGGCTACAGAACTTTTCCAAACTGCTTCCATCCACAACTACGATACAGAACTCATGTACGCTGCATCTGACTAAACTCAGGTTACAGAACTCCTGTAAGGCTGTCACCTACACTGAGGCTACAGACATTGCACACATTGTGTATGCCTAACCAGAGGCTAGAGACCCCTGTAAGCTCTGTCTACTACACGCAGGGTACATACATTGCGCACATTGTGTATGCCTATTCCCAGGCTACAGACCGCTGAAACAGCTTTGTACTCCACTAGCATACAGAACTCCCATGAACTGAATCTCTCTACAGCCAGGAACCAGACCGACCATAAGCTGCATTTCCTATAGACAGGCTACAGCAATCCCGCATATTGCTAATGTCTACTTCAGGCTACATAACGCTTCCGAACTGCTGCGTTCCACACCTCTGATACAGAACTCATGTATGCTGTAAATCACTACACTCAGGTTACAGAACTCCTGTACGCTCTGAATCCTATACTCAGCTACCAAAATTGCGTACATTTTGTAAGCCTATTCCCAGGCTACTGAACGCTGAAACAGCTTTGCACTCCACTAGCATACAGAACTACCCTGAACTGCATCACTCTGCGGCGTCTATCCAGATTTCCTATAAGCTGCACTTCCCAGAGTCAGTCTACAGAAATCCCGCATATTACGAATGCGTACTCCGAGGCTACAGAACTCTTCCAAACTGCTTACATCCACACCTCCGATACAGAACTCATGTACTCTGCATCTGACTACACTCAGGTTACAGAACTCCTGTAAGCTCTGTCTCCTACACTCAGGCTACAGACATTGCGCACATTGTGTATTCCTATTCGCAGGCTACAGTCAGCTGAACAACTTTGTACTCCACTAGCATACAGAACTCCCGTGAACTGCATCTCTCTACAGCCCGGATGCAGAACGACCATAAGCTGCGTTTCCTATAGACAGGCTACAGAAATCCCGCATGTTGCGAATGTCTACTCCCAGGCTACGGAACCCTTCCTAACTGCTTCTTTCCACATCTCCGATACAGAACTCTTGTATGTTGTACGTCACTACACTCAGGTTACAGAACTCCTGTAAGCTCTGTCTAAGGATACAGACATTGCACACATTATGTCATCCTATTCCCAGTCTACAGAACAATGAAACATCTTTGCACTCCACTGGCATACTGAAGTCCCATGAACTGCATCTCTCTACAGCAGGACGCAGAACGCCCATAAGCTGTGCATCCTAGAGTCAGGCTACAGAAATCCCGCATATTGCGAATCCCTACGCCCAGGCTACAGAAATCTTCCTAACAGCTTCTTTCCACACATCCGATACAGGACTCAGTTACGCAACTTCTGACGAAACTCAGGTTACAGAACTCCTGTAAGCTCTGTCTGCTACACTCAGGGTACAGACATTGCGCACTTTGTGTATGCCTATTCCCAGGCTACAGACCGCTGAAACAGCTTTGTACTCCACTAGCATACAGAACTCCCATGAACTGAATCTCTCTACAGCCAGAAACCAGACCGACCATAAGCTGTGTTTCCTATAGACAGTCTACAGCAATCCCGCATATTGCGAATGTCTACTCTCACTTACATAACGCTTCCGACCTGCTGCGGTCCACAAATCTGGTACAGAACTCATGTATGCTGTAAATCACTACACTCAGGTTACAGAACTCCTGTAAAATCTGAATCCTATACTCAGGCTACCGAAATTGCGTACATTGTGTATGCCTATTCCCAGGCTACAGAACGCTGAAACAGCTTTGCACTCCACTAGCATACAGAACTCCCGTGAACTGCATCACTCTGCAGCCTCTATCCAGAATTCCTATTATCTGCACATCCCAGATTCAGTCTACAGAAATCCCGCATATTACGAATGCGTACTCCGAGGCTACAGAACTCTTCCAAACTGCTTCGTTCCACACCCCTCGAAACAGAACTCATGTGCGCTGCATCTGACTACCCTCAGGTTACAGAACGCCTTTAAGCTCTGTCTCCTACACTCAGGCTGCGGACATTGTGCACATTGTGTATGCCTATTCCCAGGCTACAGACCACTGAAACAGCTTTATACTCCACTAGCATACAGAAATCCCGTGAACTGCATCTCTCTTGAGCCAGGACGCAAAATGCCCATAAGGTGCCCATCCTAGAGTCAGACTACAGAAATCCCACATATTGCGAATCCCTACTCCCAGGCTACAGAACTCTTGCAAACTGCTTACATCCACACCTCCGAAACAGAACTCATGTGCGCTGCATCTGACTAAACTCAGGTTACAGAACTCCTGTAAGCTCTGTCTCCTACACTCAGGCTACAGACATTGCACACATTGTGTATGATTATTCCCAGGCTACAGGCCGCTGAAAGAGCTTTGTCCTCCACTAGCTTACAGAACTCCCGTGAACTGAATCTCTCTACAGCCAGGAACCAGACCGACCATAAGCTGCGTTTCCTATAGACAGGCTACAGAAATCCCCCATGTTGCGAATGCCTACTCCCAGTCTACAGAACTCTTCCTAACTGCTTCATTCCACACCTTTAATACAGAACTCATGTATGCTGTAAATCACTAAACTCAGGTTACAGAACTCCTGTACGCTCTCTCTCCTTCACTAAGGCTACAGAAATTGCGCACATTGTGTAAGCCTATTCCCAGGCTAGAGAACGCTGAAGTAGCTTTGCACTACACTAGCATACAGAACTCCCGTGAACTGACTCTCTGCAGCCTGTTTCCAGAATTCCTATAAGCACCACATCCCAGAGTCAGGCTACAGAAATCCCGCATGTTGCGAATCCCTACAAACAGGCTACAAAACACTTCCAAACTGCTTACATCCACACCTCCGATACAGAACTCATGTACGCTGCGTCTGACTACACTCAGGTTACAGAACTCCTGTAAGCTCTGTCTCCTATACTCAGGCTGCAGACATTGCGTACATTGTGTATGCCTATTCCCAGGCTACAGACAGCTGAAACAGCTTTGTACTCTGCTAGCATACAGTACTCCTGTGAACTGAATCTCTCTACAACCAGGAACCAGACAGACCATAAGCTGAGTTTCCTATAAGACAGGCTACAGAAATCCCTCATATTGCGAATGCCTACTCTAAGGCTACAGAACGTTTCCAAACTGCTTCCATCCACACCTCCGATACAGACCTCATGTACGCTGCATCTGACTAAACTCAGGTTACAGAACTCCTGTAAGCTCTGTCTCCTAAACTCAGGCTACAGACATTGCACACATTGTGCATGCCTATTCCCTGGCTACAGACAGCTGAAACCGCTTTGTACTCCACTAGCATACAGAACTCCCGTGAACTGAATCTCTCTACAGCCAGGAACCAGACCGACCATAAGCTGCGTTTCCTATAGACAGGCTACAGCAATCCCGCGTATTGCGAATGTCTACTCTCTGGCTACATAATGCTTCCGAACTGCTGCAGTCCACATCTCTGATACAGAACTCATGTATGCTGTAAATCACTACACTCAGGTTACAGAACTCCTCTACGCTCTGAATCCTATACTCAGGCTACCGAAATTGTGTACATTGTGTAAGCCTATTCCCAGTCTACAGAACGCTGAAACAGCTTTACACTCCACTAGCATACAGAACTCCCGTGAACTGCATCACTCTGCAGCTTCTATCCAGAATTCCTATAAGCTGCACATCCCAGAGTCAGGCTACAGAAATCCCACATATTGCGAATGCCTACTCCCAGGCTACAGAACTCTTCCAAACTGCTTTGTTACACACATCCGATAGAGAAATCATGCAAGCTGCATTCAATACATTCAGGTTAGAGAACACCTGTAAACTCTGTCTAAGGATTCAGACGTTGTGACATGGTGTCATCCTATTCCCAGGCAACAGATATCTGAAATAGCGTTGCACTCCACTAGCATACAGAATTCCCGTGAACTGCATCTCTCTAGAGCCAGGATGCAGAACGCCCATAAGTTGCGCATCCTAGAGTCAGGCTAGAGAAAACCCACATATTGGGAATCCCTACTCCCAGGCTAAAGAACTCTTCCAAACTACTTACATCCACACCTCCGATACAGAACTCATGTACGCTGCATCTCAGTACACTCAGCTTACAGTGCTCCTGTAAGCTCTGTCTACTACACGCAGGGTACAGACATTGCTCACATTGTGTATGCCTATTCCCAGGCTACAGACCGCTGAAACAGCTTTGTACTCCACTAGCATACAGAACTCCCGTGAACTGAATCTCTCTACAGCCAGGAAGCAGACCGACCATAAGCTGTGTTTGCTATAGACAAGCTACCGAAATCCCGAATATTGCGAATCCCTATGCCCAGGCTACAGAACACTTCCAAACTGCTTTGTTCCACAACAGTAATACAGATCTCATAAAGCTGCATATGACTACACTCAGGTTACAGAACTCCTGTAAGCTCTGTCTCCTACACTCAGGCTATGGACATTGTGCACATTGTGTATGCCTATTCCCAGGCTACATACAGCTGAAACAGCTTTGAACTCCACTAGCATACAGAACTCCCGTGAACTGAATCTCTCTACAGCCAGGGAGCAGACCGACCCTAAGCTACATTCCCTATACATAGGCTACAGAAATCCTGTACATTGCGAAAGCCTACTCCCAGGCTACAGAACCCTTCCTAACTGCTTCCTTCCACACATCCGATACAGAATTCATGTACGCTGCATCTGACTAAACTCAGGTTATAGAACTCCTGTAAGCTCTGTCTGCTACACTCAGGCTACCGAAATCACGCACATTGTGTCATCCTATTCCCAGTCTACAGAACGCTGAAACAGCTTTACTCTCCACTAGCATACAGAACTCACATGAACTGAATCTCTCTACAGCCTGTATCCAGAATTCCTATAAGCTGCACATCCCAGAGTCAGGCTACAGAAATCCCGCATATTGCGAATGCCTACTCCCAGGCAACAGAACTCTTACAAACTGCTTCGTTCCACACCTCTGATACAGAACTCATGTATGCTGTAAATCAACAGACTCAGGTTACAGAACCTCTGTACGCTCTGAATCCTATACTCAGGCTACCGAAATTGCGCACATTATGTAAACCTTTTCCCAGGCTACAGAACACTGAAACAGCTTTGCACTCCACTAGCATACAGAACTCCCTTGAACTGCATCACTCTGCAGCCTCTATCCAGAATTCCTACAAGCTGCACATCCCAGAGTCCGGCTACAGAAATCCCACATATTGCGAATCCCTACTCCCAGGCTACAGAACTCTTCCAAACTGCTTCGTTCCACACCTCAGATACAGAACTCATATACGCTGCACTTGACTAAACTCAGGTTACAGAACTCTTGTAAGCTCTATCTGCTACACTCAGGCTACAGACATTGCGCACAATGTGTATGCCTATTCCCAGGCTACAGACAGCTGAAACCGCTTTGTACTCCACTAGCATACAGAACTCCCGTGAACTGAATCTCTCTACAGCCAGGAACAGGACCGACCATAAGCTGCGTTTCCTATAGACAGGCTACAGCAATCCAGCATATTGCGAATATCTACTCTGAGGCTACATAACGCTTCCGAACTGCTGCAGTCCACACCTCTGATACAGAACTCATGTATGCTGTAAATAACTACACTCAGGTTACAGAACTCCTCTACGCTCTGAATCCTATACTCAGGCTACTGAAATTGTGTACATTGTGTAAGCCTATTCCCAGTCTACAGAACGCTGAAGTAGCTTTGCACTCCACTAGCATACAGAACTCCCGTGAACTGCATCACTCTGCAGCCTCTATCCAGAATTCCTATAAGCTGCACATCCCAGAGTCAGGCTACAGAAATCCAGCATATTGCGAATGCCTACTCCCAGGCTACAGAACTCTTCCAAACTCCTTCGTTCCACACCTCCGATACAGAACTCATGTATGCTGTAAATCACAATACTCAGGTTGCAGAACTCCACTAATCTCTGTCTCCTACACTCAGGCTACTCAAATTGCTCATATTGTCAAGCGTATTCCCAGGCTAAAGAACGCTGAAACAGCTTTGTACTCCACTAGGATAAAGTACTCCCATGAACTGAATCTCTCTACAGCCTATATCCTGAATTCCTGTAAGCTGCACATCCCTGAGTTAGGTTACAGAAATCCCGCATGTTGCAAATGCCTACTACCAGGCTACAGAACTCTTACAAACTGCCTCGTTACACACCTCCGATACAGAACTCATGTAAGCTGCACCTCACTACACTCAGGTTACAGAACTCTTGTAGGCTCTGTTTAAGGATACAGACATTGCGCACATTGTGTCATCCTATTCCCAGGCCACAGAACTCTGAAATAGCATAGCACTCCTCTAGCATAAAGAGTTCCCGTGAACTGCATCTCTCTAAAGCCATGACTCAGAACACCCATAAGCTGTGCATCCTAGAGTCAGGCTACATAAATCCCGCATGTTGCGAATCCCTACAACCAGGCTACAGAACTCTTCCAAACTGCTTACATCCACACCTGTAATACAAAATTCATGTAAGCTGCATCTGACTACACTCAGTTTACAGAACTCCTGTAAGCTCTGTCTACTACACGCAGGGTACAGACATTGCTCACATTGTGTATGCCTATTCCCAGGCTACAGACCGCTGAAACAGCTTTGTACTCCACTAGCATACAGAACTCCCGTGAACTGAATCTCTCTACAGCCAGGAACCAGACCGACCATAAGCTGCGTTTGCTATAGACAGGCTACAGTAATCCCGCATATTGCGAATCCCTACTCACAGGCTACAGAACTCTTCCTAACTGCTACGTTCCACACCTGTAATACAGATCTCATATAAGTTGCATCTGACTACACTCAGGTTACAGAACTCCTGTAAGCTCTGTCTGCTACACTCAGGCTATGGACATTGTGCACATTGTGTATGCCTATTTGCAGGCTACTGACCGCTGAAACAGCTTTGTACTCCACTAGCATACAGAACTCCTGTGAACTGAATCTCTCTACAGCCAGGAAGCAGAACGAACATAAGCTGCGTTTTCTATAGACAGGCTACAGAAATCCCGCATATTGGGAATGCCTACTCCCAGGCTACCGAACCCTTCCTAACTGCTTCGTTCCACAACTGCAGAACAGAACTCATATATGATGTAAATCACAATACTCAGGTTGCAGAACTCCTCTAAGCTCTGTCTCCTACACTCAGGCTTCTAAAATTGCTCATATTGTGTAAGCGTATTCCCAGGCTAAAGAACGCTGAAACAGCTTTGTACTCCACTAGGATAAGTACTCCCATGAACTGATTCTCTCTACAGCCTATATCCAGAATTCCTATCAGCTGCACATCCCTGAGTCAGGTTACAGAAATCCCGCATATTGCGATTGCCTATGTGCAGGCTACAGAACCCTTCCTAAATGCTTCATTCCCCACCTCCAATAAAGAACTCATGCATGCTGTGAATCACTACACTCAGGTTGCAGAAATCCAGTGCGCTCTCTCCTACACTAAGGATACCGAAATTGCTCACATTGTGTAAGCGTATTCCCTGGCTACAGAATGCTGAAACAGCTTTGCACTCCACTGGCATACAGAACTCCCATGAACTGAATCTCTCTACAGACAAGACGCAGAACGCCCAAAAGATGTGCATCCTAGAGTCAGGCTACAGAAATCCCGCATATTGCGAATGCCTACTCCCAGGCTAGAGAACTCTTCCAAACTCCTTTGTTACACACCTCTGCTACAGAACTCATGTAAGCTGCACCTCACTACACTCAGGTTACAGAACTCCTCTAAGCTCTGTCTATGTATACAGACATTGCGCACATTATGTCATCCTATTCCCAGGAAACAGAACTCTGAAATGGCATTGCACTCCACTAGCATACAAACTCCTGTGAACTGCATCTCTCTACAGTCAGGAAGCAGACCGACCATAAGCTGTGTTACCTATAGACAGGCTACAGAAATCCCACATATTGCGAATGCCTACTCCCAGGCTACAGAACTCTTCCAAACTGCTTACAACTACACCTCCGATACAGAATTCATGTTCGCTGCATCTGAAAAAACTCAGGTTACAGAACTCCTGTAAGCTCTGTCTGCTACACTCAGGCTACAGACATTCCGCACATTGTGTATGCCTATTCCCAGGCTACAGACTGTTGAAACAGCTTTGTACTCCGCTAGCATACAGAACTCCCGTGAACTGAGTCTCTCTACAGACAGGACGCAGACCGACCATAAGCTGTGTTTGCTATGGATAGGCTACAGAAATCCCGCACATCGCGAATGAATACTCCCAGGCTACAGAACACTTCCAAACTGCTACCTTCCACACCTCCCCCTACAGAACTCATGTAAGCTTCACCTCACTATACTCAGGTTACAGAACTCCTCTCAGCTCTGTCTATGTATACAGACATTGCGCACATTGCGTACACAACTCATGTACGCTGCATCTGACTACACTCAGGTACAGAACTCCTGTAAGCTCTGTCCTCTACAGTCAGTCTACGGACATTGCGCACATTATGTATGCCTGTTCCCAGGCTACAGACCGCTGAAACAGCTTTGTACTCCACTAGCATACAGAATTCCTGTGAACTGAATCTTTCTAAATCCAGGATGCAGACTGACCATAAGCTGTGTTACCTATAGACAGGCTACAGAAATCCCGCATATTGTGAATCCCTACTCCCAGGCTGCAGAACTCTTCCAAACTGCTTCGTTCCACACCTACGATACAGAACTCAAGTATGCTGTAAAAAACTACACTCACGTAATAGAAATCATGTATGCTCTGTCTTCTATACTTACACTACCGAAATTGCGCACATTTTGTAAGTTTATTCCAAGGTTACAGAACGCTGAAACAGCTTTGCCCTCCACTAGCATAAAGAACTCCCATGAACTGAATCTCTCTACAGCTTGTATCCAGAATTCCTATAAGCTGCACATCCCAGAGTCAGGCTACAGAAATCCCGTATATTGCGAATGCCTATTCCCAGGCTACAGAACTCTTACAAACTGCTTTGTTACACACCTCCGATAGAAAATCATGTAAGCTGCACCTCACTATACTCAGGTTACAGAACTCCTGTAAGCTCTGTCTAAGGATACAGACATTGTGCATATTGTGTCATCCTATTCCCAGGCAACAGAACTCTGAAATAGAATTGCACTCCACTAGCATACAGAACTCACGTGAACTGCATCTCTCTACAGACAGGACACAGAACGCCCATAAGCTGCGCATCCGAGAGTCAGGCTACAGAAATGCCACATATTTCGAATCCCTTCTCCCAGGCTACCGAACTCTTCCAAACTGCTTACATTCACACTTCCGATACAGAACTCATGTACGCTGCATCCGACTACACTCAAGTTACAGAACTCCTGTATGCTCAGTCTCCTACACTCAGGCTACAGACATTGCGCTCATTGTGTATGCCTATTCCCAGGCTACAGACCGCTGAAACAGCTTTGTACTCCACTAGCATACAGAACTCCCATGAACTGAATCTCTCTACAGCCAGGAAGCAGCCCGACCATAAGCTTCATTTCCTATAGGCAGGCTACAGAAATTCCGCACATTGTGAATGCCTACTCCCAGGATACAGAACACTTCCAAACTGCTTCGTTCCACATCTGTAATACAGAACTCATGTAAGCTGCATCTGACTGCACTCAGGTTACTCAACTCCCGTAAGCTCTGTCTCCTACACACACGCTACAGACATTGGGCACATTGTGTATGCCGATTCCCAGGCTACAGACCGCTGAAACAGCTTTATACTCCATTAGCATTCAGAACTCCCCTGAACTTAATCTCTCTACAGCCAAACAGCAGACCAACCATACGCTCTGTTTCCTATAGACAGGCTACAGAAATCCCGCATATTGCGATTGCCTACATGCAGGCTACAGAACCCTTCCTAAATGCTTCATTCCCCACCTCCAATACAGAATTCATGCATGCTGTGAATCACTACACTCAGGTTGCAGAAATCCAGTGCGCTCTCTCCTACACTAAGGATACCGAAATTGCTCACATTGTGTAAGCGTATTCCCTGGCTACAGAATGCTGAAACAGCTTTGCACTCCACTGGCATACAGAACTCCCATGAACTGAATCTCTCTACAGACAAGACGCAGAACGCCCAAAAGATGCGCATCCTAGAGTCAGGCTACAGAAATCCCGCATATTGCGAATGCCTACTCCCAGGCTAGAGAACTCTTCCAAACTGCTTTGTTACACACCTCTGCTACAGAACTCATATAAGCTGCACCTCACTACACTCAGGTTACAGAACTCCTCTAAGCTCTGTCTATGTATACAGACATTGCGCACATTATGTCATCCTATTCCCAGGAAACAGAACTCTGAAATGGCATTGCACTCCACCAGCATACAAACTCCTGTGAACTGCATCTCTCTACAGTCAGGAAGCAGACCGACCATAAGCTGTGTTACCTATAGACAGGCTACAGAAATCCCACATATTGCGAATGCCTACTCCCAGGCTACAGAACTCTTCCAAACTGCTTACAACTACACCTCCGATACAGAATTCATGTTCGCTGCATCTGAAAAAACTCAGGTTACAGAACTCCTGTAAGCTCTGTCTGCTACAATCAGGCTACAGACATTCCGCACATTGTGTATGCCTATTCCCAGGCTACAGACTGTTGAAACAGCTTTGTACTCCGCTAGCATACAGAACTCCCGTGAACTGAGTCTCTCTACAGACAGGACGCAGACCGACCATAAGCTGTGTTTGCTATGGATAGGCTACAGAAATCCCGCACATCGCGAATGAATACTCCCAGGCTACAGAACACTTCCAAACTGCTACCTTCCACACCTCCCCCTACAGAACTCATGTAAGCTTCACCTCACTATACTCAGGTTACAGAACTCCTCTCAGCTCTGTCTATGTATACAGACATTGCGCACATTGCGTACACAACTCATGTACGCTGCATCTGACTACACTCACGTACAGAACTCCTGTAAGCTCTGTCCTCTACAGTCAGTCTACGGACATTGCGCACATTATGTATGCCTGTTCCCAGGCTACAGACCGCTGAAACAGCTTTGTACTCCACTAGCATTCAGAACTCCCGTGAAATGCATCTCTCTACAGCCAGGAAAAAGACCTAGCATAAGCTGTGTTTCCTATAGACAGGCTACAGAAATCCCGCATATTGTGAATCCCTACTCCCAGGCTGCAGAACTCTTCCAAACTGCTTCGTTCCACACCTACGATACAGAACTCAAGTATGCTGTAAAAAACTACACTCACGTAATAGAAATCATGTATGCTCTGTCTTCTATACTTACACTACCGAAATTGCGCACATTTTGTAAGTTTATTCCAAGGTTACAGAACGCTGAAACAGCTTTGCCCTCCACTAGCATAAAGAACTCCCATGAACTGAATCTCTCTACAGCTTGTATCCAGAATTCCTATAAGCTGCACATCCCAGAGTCAGGCTACAGAAATCCCGTATATTGCGAATGCCTATTCCCAGGCTACAGAACTCTTACAAACTGCTTTGTTACACACCTCCGATAGAAAATCATGTAAGCTGCACCTCACTATACTCAGGTTACAGAACTCCTGTAAGCTCTGTCTAAGGATACAGACATTGTGCATATTGTGTCATCCTATTCCCAGGCAACAGAACTCTGAAATAGAATTGCACTCCACTAGCATACAGAACTCACGTGAACTGCATCTCTCTACAGACAGGACACAGAACGCCCATAAGCTGCGCATCCGAGAGTCAGGCTACAGAAATGCCACATATTTCGAATCCCTACTCCCAGGCTACAGAACTCTTCCAAACTGCTTACATCCACACCTCCAATACAGAAATCATGTACGCTGCATCTGACGAAAATCAGGTAACAGAACTCCTGTAAGTTCTGTCTCCTACACTCAGGCTACAGACATTGCACACATTGTGTATGCCTATTCCTAGGCTACAGACTGCTGAAACAGCTTTGTACTCCACTAGCATACAGAACTCCCGAGAACTGAATCTCTCTGCTGCCATTATGCAGACCGACCATAAGCTGTGTTTCCAATTGGCAGGCTACAGAAATCCCGCATATTCAGTATGCCTACTCCCAAGCTTCGGAACCCTTCCTATCTGCTTCGTTCCACACCTCCGATACAGAACTCATGTATGCTGGCTGATATTCATTTAGCCACAACAGAACCGATATTTCTGGTTAGATCCAGACCTATCTGGACAAACTCGTGTGGAATTCTTGTGCAAAGGACACAGAGAAGCAGAATGAATCTGGTTTTGGAGAAAACCAAAGTCTTTTTCTTGGGCACGTAGATTCATTGTCATGTTCACAAACAGAAATTTCATTCTGAACCTGGTTTTTGTAGCATTTTACTCTGAAAACTCGAATGTGTACCTCTTGTTTCTCCATGTGAATCCAATTAGCATTTGCCAACAGAAAAACAAAATGTTACATGTCAGAATTCATTCCAAACACTAAAATTCATAGTTAATATCCAGAAAACATTCCAAATTTAATAGAAAGTATCCAGAAAACACTAACAAACACACAGGTTATTTTAAAAGCTTATATTCTTTTAGAAACAAAAGAACCGGATATTTCGGTATGGATCAAGACCTATCTGGACAAACTCGTGTGGAATTCGTGTGCAAAGGACCCAGAAAAGCAGAATCAAACTGGTTTTGGAGAAAAGCAAAGGCTTTTTCATGGGAAAGTGGATTCAAAGTCATGTTAGCAAACACAAATATCATTTTGAACCTGGTTTCTGCAGCATTCTACTCAGAAAACACAATTGTGTACCTGTTGTGTTTCCATGTGGAACCAATTAGCGTTTGCCAACATAAAAACAAAGTGTTACATGCCAGAATTCATTCCAAACTCTAAATGTAATAGAAAGTATCCAGAAAACACTAACAAACACACAGGCTGTTTTAAAAGCTGATATTCATTAAGCCACAACAAAAAGGGGTATTTCTGGTTTGATCCAGACCTATCTGGCCAAACTCGTGTGGAATCCGTCTGCAAAGGACCAGAAAAGCAAATTAAAACAGGTTTTGGAAAAAAGCAAAGTCTTTTTCTTGGGCAAGTGTATTCAATGTCATGTTAGGAAACACAAATATTATTTTTCACCTGGTTTCTATAGCATTCTACTCAGAAAACTCGAATGTGTACCTGTTGTGTCTCCATGTGCAACCAATTAGTTTTTGCCAACAAAAAAATGAAGTGTTACATGCCAGAATGCATTCTAAACTCTATAGTACATAGAAAATATCCAGAAAACAGAAACAAACACAGAGGCTGTAGCAAGAGCTGGGATTGAGTTAAGCAGAACAGACCCGGACCTTTCTGGTTAGATCCAGAACTATCTGGACAAACTCATGTGGAAAATCTTGTGCAAAGGACCCAGAAAAGAATATTGAAACTGGTTTTGGAGAAAAGCAAAGTCTTTTTCTTGGGCATGTAGTTTCATTGTCATGTTCACAAACACAAATTTCATTCTGAACCTGGTTTTTGTAGCATTTTACTCTGAAAACTCGAATGTGTACCTCTTGGTTCTCCATGTGAATCCAATTAGCGTTTGCCAACAGAAAAACAAAATGTTACATGTCAGAATTCATTCTGAACTCTAAAGTTCATAGTTAATATCCAGAAAACATTCCAAATTTAATAGAAAGTATCCAGAAAACACTAAAACACACAGGTTATTTTAAAAGCTTATAATCTTTTAGCCACAACAGAACCGGATATTTCTGGTTGAATCAAGACCTATCTGGACAAACTCATGTGGAATTCGTGTGCAAAGGACCCAGAAAAGCAAAATCAAACTGGTTTTGGAGAAAAGCAAAGGCTTTTTCATGGGAAAGTGGATTCAAAGTCATGTTAGCAAACAAATATCATTTTGAACCTGGTTTCTGCAGCATTCTACTCAGAAAAAACAATTGTGTACCTGTTGTGTTTCCATGTGGAACCAATTAGCATTTGCTAACAAAAAAACAAAGTGCTACATGCCAGAATTCATTCCAAATTCTAAATGTAATAGAAAGTATCCAGAAAACACTAACAAACACACAGGCTGTTTTAAAAGCTGATATTCATTAAGCCACAACAAAACGGGATATTTCTGGTTTGATCCAAATAGTTTGCAACCAATTAGTTTTTGCCAACAAAAAAATGAAGTGTTACATGCCAGAATGCATTCTAAACTCTATAGTACATAGATAATATCCAGAAAACAGAAACAAACACAGAGGCTGTAGCAAGAGCTGGGATTGAGTTAAGCAGAACAGACCCGGACCTTTCTGGTTAGATCCAGACCTATCTGGACAAACTCATGTGGAAAATCTTGTGCAAAGGACCCAGAAAAGAATATTGAAACTGGTTTTGGAAAAAAGCAAGGTCTTTTTCTTCGGTTAGTGGATTCAATGTCATGTTTACAGTGGCAAATATGTTGAACCTGGTTTCTGTAGCATTCTACTCAGAAAACTCGAATGTGCACCTGTTGTGTCTCCATGTGAATCCAATCAAGGTTTGGCAACAGTAAAAAAAAAAGAGTTACATGCCAGAATTCAATACAAACTCTAAAGTACATAGTTAATACCCAGAATACACAAACAAACACACAGGCTGTTTTAAAAGCTGATATTCATTTAGCCACACATAACCGGATTTTTCTGGTTTGATCCAGACCAATCTGGACAAACTCATGTTGAATTCTAGTGCAGAGGACCCAGAGAAGCAGAGGCAAAGTGGTTTTGGATAAAAGCAAAGACTTTTTCATGGGCAAGTGGATTCAATGTCATGTTTTCAGTCGCAAATATCATTTTTAACCTGGTTTCTGTAGCATTCTACTCAGAAAACTCGAATGTGTACCTATTGTTTCTCCATGTGGAACCAATTAGCGTTTGCCAACATAAAAACAAAATGTAACATGCTAAAATTCATTCAAACCTCTAACGTTCATAGATAATATCCAGAAAATACTAACAAAAGCATAGGCTGGTTTAAAAAATGACATTCATTTAGCCACACAGAACAGGATATTTCTGGTTAGATCCAGACATATCTGGACAAACTCATGTGGAATTCATGTGCAATCTACCCAGAAAAGCAGAGTCAAATTGGTTTTGGAGAAAAGCAAAGTCTTTTCGTGGGCAAGTGGATTCAATGTCATGTTTACAAACACAAATGTCATTTTGAACCTGGTTTCTGTAGCATTCTACTCAGAAAACTCTTATGTGATCCTGTTGTGTCTCCATGTGAAACGATTTAGCGTTTCCAACAATAAACCACAATGTTACATGGTAAAATTCATTGAAAACTTTAAAGTTCATAGAAAATATCCAGAAAACACTAACAAACACACAGGCTGTATTAAAAGCTGATATTCATTTACCCACAACAGAACCGGATATTTCTGTTTTCATCCAGCCATATCTGGACAAACTCATGTGGAATCTGTGTGCAAAGGACCCAGAAAAGCACAGTCAAGCTGCTTTTGGATCAAAGCAAAGTCTTTTTCGTGGGCAAGTGGATTCAATTTCATGTTAGCAAACACAAATATCATTTTTAACCTGGTTGTATCATTCTACTCAGAAAACTCTTATGTGTACCTGTTGTGTCTCCATGTGAATTCAATTACCGTTTGCCAAGAGAAAAACAAAATGTTACATGCAAGAATTCATTCCAAACAGTAAAGTTCATAGGTAATATCCAGAAACCACAAACAAACACACAGGCTGTTTTAAAAGCTGATATTCATTTAGCCACAAAGGAAGCAATATTTCTGGTTCGTTCCAGACCTACCTGGACAAACTCGTGTGGAATTCGTGTGCAAAGGACCCAGAAAAGAAGAGTCAAACTGGTTTTGGAGAAAAGCAAAATCTTTTTCATGGGCAAGTGCATTCAATGTCATGTTTGCAAACACAAATGTCATTTTTAACCTGGTTTCTGTAGCATTCTACTCAGAAATCACTTATGTGGACCTGTTGTGTCTCCATGTGGAACGAATTAGCTTTTCCACCAAAAAAACACAATGTTACATGCTAAAATTCATTCAAAACTCTAAATTTAATAGAAAGTATCCAGAAAATACTAACAAACACACAGGCTGTAGCAAGAGCTGGGATTGAGTTAGGCAGAACAGAAACGGGTATTTCTGGTTAGATCCAGACATATCTGGACAACCTCGTGTGGAATTCTTGTGCAAAGGACCCAGAAAAGCAGAGTCATACTGGTTTTGGAGAAAAGCATAGTCTTTTTTGTGGGCAAGTGGATTCAATGTCATGCTTACAGTCGGAAATATCATTTTGAACCTGGTTTCTGTAGCATTCTACTCAGAAAACTCTTATGTGTACCTGTTGTGTCTCCATGTGGAACTAATCAGTGTTTGCCAACAAAAAAACACAATGTTGCATGCTAAAATTCATTCCAAACTCTAAAGTTCATAGAAAATATCCAGAAAACAGAAACAAACACAGAGGCTGTAGCAAGAGCTGGGGTTGAGTTAGGCAGAACACACCCGGATCTTTCTGGTGAGATCCAGACCTATCTGGACAAACTCGTGTGGCATTCTTGTGCAGAAGACCCAGAAAAGTATATTGAAACTGGTTTTGCAGAAAAGCAAAGTCTTTTTCTTGGGCAAGTAGATTCAATGTCATGTTTACAAACACAAATATCTTTTTTAACCTGGTTTCTGTAACATTCTACTCAGAAAACTCGAATGTGTACCTGTTGTGACTCCATGTGGAACCAATGAGTGTTTGCCAACAAAAACACAAAGTGTTACATGCCAGAATTCATACCAAACTCTAAAGTTCATAGAAAATATCCAGAAAACAGAAACAAACACAGAGGCTGTAGCAAAAGCTGGGATTGGTTAGGCAAACAGAACCGGATCTTTCTGATTAGATCCAGACCTATCTGGACAAACTTGTCAGGAATCCGTGTGCATAGGACCCAGAAAAGCAAAGTCCAACTGGTTTTGGAGAAAAGCAAGGTCTTTTTCTTGGGCAAGTGCATTCAATGTCATGTTTACAGTCGCAAATATCATTTTTAACCTGATTTCTGTAGCATTCTACCCAGAAAACACGAATGTGTACCTGTTGTGTCTCCATGTGGAAACAATTAGTGTTTCCAACAAAAAAACATAATGTTACATTTAAAATTCATTCAAAACTCTAAAGTTCATTGAAAATATCAGAAATCACTAACAAACACGCAGGCATTTTTCAAAGCTAGTAGTCATTTAGGCACACCAGAACAGGATATTTCTGTTTTGATCCATACCTATCTGGACAAAGTCATGTGGCATTCGTGTGCAAAGGACCCAGAAAAGCAGAGTCAAACTGGTTTTGGAGAAAAGCAAAGACTTTTTCGTGGGCAAGTGGATTCAATGTCATGTTAGCAAAACTCGAATGTGTACCTGTTGTGTCTCCATGTGGAACCAATTAGCATTTGCCAACAAAAAAAAACAAATTGTTACATGCTAAAATTCATTCAAATCTCTAAAGTTCATAGATAATATCCAGAAAACAGAAACAAACACAGAGGCTGTAGCAGGAGCTGGGACTGAGTTAGGCAGAACAGAACCGGAAATTTAAGGTTAGATCCAGGCCTATCTGGACAATCTCCTGTGGAAATTTTTCCCAAAGCACCCAGAAAAGAATATTGAAACTGGTTTTGGAGAAAAGTAAAGTCTTTTTCTTGGGCAAGTGGATTCAATGTCATGTTTACAAACACAAATATCATTTTTAACCTGGTTTCTGTAGCATTCTACTCAGAAAACTCGAATGTGTACCTGTTGTGTCTCCATGTGAATCCAATTTGCGTTTGCCAACAGGAAAACAAAATGTTACATGTCAGAATTCATTCCAAACTCTAAAATTCTTAGTTAATATCCAGAAAAGACTAAGAAACACATAGGCTGTTTTAAAAGCTTATATTCATTTAGCCACAAAAGAACCGGATATTTCAGGTTGTATCCAGATCTACCTGGAAAAACTCATGTGGAATTCGTGTGCAAAGGACCCAGAAAAGCAGAGTCAAACTGGTTTTTTAGAGAAGCAAAGTCTTTATCTTGGGCAAGTGGATTCAATGTCATGTTTACAAACACAAGTATCATTTTTAAACTCGTTTCTGTAGCATTCTACTCAGAAAAATCGAATGTGTACCTGCTGTCTTCATGTGAATCCAATTACCATTTGCCAACATAAAAATAAAATGTTACATGCCAGAATTCATTCTAATCTCTAAAGTTCATAGTTAATATCCAGAAAAGACTGACAATCCCACAGGCTGTTTTAAAAGATGATATTCATTTAGCCACTATAGAACGAAATATTGTTGGTTTGATCCACACCTATCTGGACAAACTTTTGTGGAATCTGTGTGCAATGGACCAAGAAAAGCAGAGTCAAACTGGTTTTGGAGAATAGCAAAGTCTTTTTCGTGGGCAAGTGGATTCAATGTCATGTTAGCAAACACAAATATAATTTTTATCCAGTTTCTGTAGCATTCTACTCAGTAAACACTTATGTGTAACTGTTCTGACACCATATGAAACCAGTTAGTTTTGGCCAACAAAAAAACAAAGTGTTACATGGCAGAATACATTCCAATCTCTAAAGTTTATAGATAATATCCAGAAAACACGAAAAACACAGAGGCTGTAGCAAGAGATGGGATTGAGTTAGGCAGAACAGAACCGGAAATTTCTGGTTTCATCCAGCCATATCTGGACAAACTCGTGTTGAATTCGTGTGCAAAGGACCAAGAAAAGCGGAATCAAACTGGTTTTCGAGAAAAGCAAAGTCTTTTTCCTTGGCAAGAGTATTCAATGTCATGTTTACCAACACAAATACCATTTTTCACCTGGTTTCTATAGCATTCTACTCACAATTCTCAAAGGTGTACCTGTTTTGTCTCCATGTGGAACCAATTAGCGTTTCCAACAAATAAACACTATGTTACATTCCAGAATTCATTCCAAACTCTAAAGTTCATAGTTAATATCCAGAAACACTAAAAAACACACAGGCTGTTTTATAAGCTAATATTTTTTAGCCACAAAGAACCAGATATTTCTGGTTTGATCCAGACCTATCTGGACAAACTCATGAGGAATTCGTGTGCAAAAGACCCAGAAAAGCAGAGTCAAACAGGTTTTGGAGAAAAGCAAAGTCTTTTTCGTGGGCAAGTGGTTTCAATGTCATGTTAGCAAACACAAATATAATTTTGAACCTGGTTTCTGTAGCATTCTACTCAGAAAACTCGAATGTGTACCTGTTGTGTCTCCATGTGGAACCAATTAGCATTTGCCTACAAAAAAACTAAATGTATCATGCTAAAATTCATTCAAAACTCTGAAGTTCATAGAAAATATCCAGAAAACAGAAACAAACACAGAGGCTGTAGCAAGAGCTGGGATTGAGTAAGGCAGAAATAAACGGGTATTTCTGGTTAGATCCAGAACTCTCTGGACAAACTCGTGTGGCATTCTTGTACAAAGGACCCAGAAAAGAATATTGAAACTGATTTTGGAGAAAAGCAAGGTATTTTTCTTGGGCAAGTGGATTCAATGTCATGTTTACAAACACAAATAAATTTTTAACCAGGTTACTGTAGCAGAGTCAACCTGGTTTTGGAGAAATGCAAAGTCTTTTTCAAGGGCCAGTGAATTCAATGTGATGTTTACAAACACAAATATCATTTTTAACCTGGTTTCTGCAGCTTTTTACTCAGAAAACAAGAATGTGTACCTTTTGTGTCTCCATGTGAAACCAATTAGCATTTGCCAATAGAAAAACAAAATGTTACATGCTATAATGCATTCACCACTCTAAAGTCCATAGATACTATCGACAGAACACAAGCAAACACAGAAGCTGTAGCATGAGCTGGGACTGAGGTAGCCACCTCGGAACCGATATTTCTGGTTTCAATCAGCCCTATCTGGACAAACTGGTGTGGATTTGGTGTGCAAAGCACACAGGCTGTTTTAAAAGCTGATATTTTTAAGCCACAACAGAACCAGATATTTCTGGTTTGATCCAGACCTATCTGGACAAACTCATGAGGAATCCGTATGCAAAAGACCCAGAAAAGCAGAGTCAAACAGGTTTTGGAGAAAAGCAAAGTCTTTTTCGTGGGCAAGTGGTTTCAATGTCATGTTAGCAAACACAAATATAATTTTGAACCTGGTTTCTGTATTATTCTACTCAGAAAACTCGAATGTGTACCTGTTTTGTCTCCATGTGGAACCAGTTAGCGTTTGCCTACAAAAAAACTAAATGTATCATGCTAAAATTCATTCAAAACTCTAAAGTTCATAGAAAATATCCAGAAAACAGAAACAAACACAGAGGCTGTAGCAAGAGCTGGGATTGAGTTAGGCAGAAAGAAACGGGTATTTCTGGTTAGATCCAGAACTCTCTGGACAAACTCGTGTGGATTTCGTGTGCAATGTACACAGAAAAGCAGAGTCAAACAGGTTTTGAAGAAAAGAAAAGTCTTTTTCTTCGGCAAGTGGATTCAATGTCATGTTAGCAAACACAAATTGCATTTTTAACCTGGTTTCTGTAGCATTCTACTCAGAAAACTCTTATGTGTGCCTGTTGTGTCGCCATGTGGAACCAATTAGAGTTTGGCAAGAAAAATACAAAGTGTTACATGTCAGAATTCATTCCAAACTCTGAATTTCATAGATAGTATCCAGAACACAGAAACAAACACAGAGGCTGTAGCATGAGCTGGGATTGAGTTAGGCAGAACATAACCGGAAATTTCTGGTTGGATCCTGACCTATCTGGACAAACTCGTGTGGCATTCTTGTACAAAGGACCCAGAAAAGAATATTGAAACTGATTTTGGAGAAAAGCAAGGTATTTTTCTTGGGCAAGTGGATTCAATGTCATTTTTACAAACACAAATAAATTTTTAACCAGGTTTTGTAGCATTCTACTCAGAAAACTCGAGTGTGTACCTGTTGTGTCTCCATGTGGAACCTATTAGCCTTTGCCAGCATAAACACAAAATGTTACTTGCTAAAATTCATTCAAAATTCTAACGTTCATAGATAATATCCAGAATTCACTAACAAACACATATGCTGTTTTAAAATCAGTTCTTAATTTAGCCACACAGAACCGGATATTTCTGGTTAGATCCAGACATATCTGGACAAACTCGTGTGGCATTCATGTGCAAAGGACCCAGAAAAACAGAGTCAAACTGGATTTGGAGAAAAGCAAAGTCTTTTTCTTGGGCAAGTGGATTCAATGTCATGTTAGCAAACACAAATATCATTTTTAATCTGGTTTCTGTAGCGTTCTACTCAGAAAACACTTATGTGTACCGGTTATGTCCCATGTGGAACCAATTAGGGTTTGCCAACAAAAAAATAAAGTGTAACATGCTAAAATTCATTCAATACTCTAAAGCTCATAGATAATATCCAGAAAACACAAACAAACACACAGGCTGTTTTGAAAGCTGATATTCATTTAGCCACAAGGGACCAGATATATCTGGTTAGTTCCAGACCTATCTGGAGAAACTCGTGTGGAATTCATGTGCAAAGGACCCAGAAAAGAATATTGAAACAGCTTTTGGAGAAAAGCAAACTCTTATGTGTACCTAGTGAGTCTCCATGTGGAACCAATTAGAGCTTGGGAAAAAAAAAATGTTACAAGCTAATATTCGTGCAAAAATCTTAAGTTCATAGATAATATCCAGAAAACACTAACAAACACACAGGCTGTTTTAAAAGCTGATTATCTTTTAGCCACAACAGAGTGGATATTTCTGGTTTGTCCAGACCTCTCTGGACAAACTCGTGTGGAATCTGTGTGCAAAGGACCCAGAAAAGCAGAGTCAACCTGGTTTTGGAGAAAAGCAAAGTCATTTTCGTGGGCTAGTGGATTCAATTTCATGATTAGAAACACAAACATCATTTTTAACTTGGTTTTTGCATCTTTTCACTTAGGAAACACGAATATGTACCTGTTGTCTTCATGTGAAACCAAATAGCATTTGCCAACAAGAAGCAAAATGTTACATGCTACCATGCATTCACAAATCTAAAGTCCATAGATACTATCAAGAAAACACAAGCAAACACAGAAGCTGTAGCAGGAGGTGGGTTGAGTTAGCCACCACAAAACCGGATATTTCTGGTTTCATCCAGCCCTATCCGGACAAACTGGTGTGGAATTGGTGTGCAAAGCACTCAGAAAAGCATAGTCAACCTGGTTTTGGAGAAAAGCAAAGTCTTTTTTATGGGCAAGGGGATTCAATGTCATGTTTACAAACACAAATATCATTTTTAACCTGGTTTCTGCAGCTTTTTACTCAGAAAACACGAATGTGTACCTGTTGTGTCTCCATGGAAAACCAGTTAGCGTTTGCCAACAGAAAAACAAAATGTTACATGCTACAATGCATTCACAACTCTAAAGTCCACAGATACTATCGAGAAAACACAAGCCAACACAGAAGCTGTAGCAAGAGGTGGGATTGAGAGACCCACCCTGAAACCGGATATTTCCGGGTTCATCCAGCCCTATCTGGACAAACTGGTGTGGAATTGGTGTGCAAAGCACCCAGAAAGGCAGAGTCAACCTGGTTTTGGAGAAAAGCAAAGCCTTTTTCTTGGGCAAGTGGATTCAATGTCATGTTTACAAACACAAATATCATTTTTAACCTGGTTTCTGCAGCTTTATACTCAGAAAACACGAATGTGTACCTATTGTGTCTCCATGAGAAACCAATTAACGTTTGCCAACAGACAAACAAAATGTTACATGCTACAATGCATTCACATCTCTAAAGTCCATAGATACTATCGAGAAAACACAAGCAAACACAGAAGCTGTAGCAAGAGCTGGGATTGAGTTAGCCAACAGAGAACCGGATATTTCTGGTTTCATCCAGCCTTGTCCGGACAAACTCGTGTGGAATTGGTGTGCAAAGCACCCAGAAAAGCAGAGTCAACCTGGTTTTTGAGAAATGCAAAGTCTTATTCATGGGCAAGGGGATTCAATGTCATGTTTACAAACAAAAATGTCATTTGTAACCTGGTTTCTGCAGCTTTTTACTCAGAAAACACGAATGTGTACCTGTTGTGTCTCCATGTGAAACCAATTAGCGTTTGCCAACAGAAAACCAAAATGTTACATGCTACAATGCATTCACAACTCTAAAGTCCACAGATACTATCGAGAAAACACAAGCCAACACAGAAGCTGTAGCAAGAGCTGGGATTGAGATAGCCACCCTGGAACCGGATATTTCCGGGTTCATCCAGCCCTATCTGGACAAACTGGTGTGGAATTGGTGTGCAAAGCACCCAGAAAGGCAGAGTCAACCTGGTTTTGGAGAAAAGCAAAGTCTTTTTCTTGTGCCAGTGGATTCAATGTCATGTTTACAAATACAAATATCATTTTTAACTTTGTTTCTGCAGGTTTTACCTAGAAAACATGAATGTGTAACTTTTGTGTCTCCATGTGAAACCAATTAGCGTTTGCCAACAGAAAAACAAAATGTTACGTGCTACAATGCATTCAAAACTCTAAAGTCCACAGATACTATCGACAAAACACAAGCAAACACAGAAAATGTAGCAAGAGCTGGGATTGAATATGCCAACACAGAACCGGATATTTCTGGTTTCATCCAGCCCTATCCGGACAAACTCGTGTGGAATTGGGGTGCAAAGCACCCAGAAAAGCAGAGTGAACCTGGTTTTGCAGAAAAGCAAAGTCTTTTTCATGGGCAAGGGGATTTAATGTCATGTTTAGAAACACAAATATCATTTTTAACCTGGTTTCTGCAGCTTTTAATTCAGAAAATACGAATGTGAACCTGTTTTGTTTCCATGTGAAACCAATTAGCGTTTGCCAACAGAAAAACAAAATGATACATGCTACAATACATTCAAAACACTAAAGTCCACAGATACTATCGAGAAAGCAAAAGAAAACACAATAACTGTAGCAAGAGCTGGGATTGAGAGAGCCACCTCGGAACCAGATATTTCTGGTTCCATCTATCCCTATCTGGACAAACTTGTGTAGAATTGGTGTGCAAAGCACCCAGAAAAGCAGAGTCAACCTGGTTTTGCAGTAAAGCAAAGTCTTTTTCTTGGGCAAGTGGATTCAATGTCATGTTTACAAACACAGATATCATTTTTAACCTGGTTTCTGCAGCTTATTACTCAGAAAACACGAATGTGTACCTGTTGTGTCTCCATGTGAAACCAATTTGCGTTTGCCAACAGAAAAACAAAATGTTACATGCTACAATGCATTCGAAACTCTAAAGTCCACAGATACTATCGACAAAACACAAGCAAGCAGAGAAGGTGTAGCAAGAGCTGGGATTGAGTTAGCCAACAGAGAACCGGATATTTCTGGTTACATCCAGCCCTATCCAGACAAACTCGTGTGGAATTGGGGTGCAAATCACCCAGAAAAGCAAAGTCAACCTGGTTTTTGAGAAATGCAAAGTCTTATTCATGGGCAAGGGTATTCAATGTCATGTTTACAAACACAAATGTCATTTTTAACCTGGTTTCTGCAGCTTTTTACTCAGAAAACACGAATGTGTACCTGTTGTGTCTCCATGTGAAACCAACTAGCGTTTGCCAACAGAAAAACAAAATGTTACATGCTACAATGCATTCACAACTCTAAAGTCCATAGATACTATCCAGAAAACACAAGCAAACACAGAACCTGTAGCAGGAGCTGGGATTGAGTTAGCCACCACAGAACCGGATATTTGTGAATTCATCCAGCCCTATCCGGACAAACTGGTGTGGAGTTGGTGTGCAAAGCACCCAGAAAAAGCAGAGTCAACCTGGTTTTGGAGAAAAGCAAAGTCTTTTTCTTGGGCTAGGGGATTCAATGTCATGTTTACAAACACAAATATCATTTGTAACCTGGTTTCTTCAGCTTTTTACTCAGAAAACACGAATGTGTACCTGCTGTGTCTCCATGTGAAACCAATTAGCGTTTGCCAACAGAAAACCAAAATGTTACATGCTACAATGCATTCACAACTCTAAAGTCCACAGATGCTATCGAGAAAACACAAGCAAACACAGAAGCTGTAGCAAGAGCTGGGATTGAGATAGCCACCCTGGAACCGGATATTTCCGGGTTCATCCAGCCCTATCTGAACAAACTGGTGTGGAATTGGTGTGCAAAGCACCCAGAAAGGCAGAGTCAACCTGGTTTTGGAGAAAAGCAAAGTCTTTTTCTTGTGCCAGTAGATTCAATGTCATGTTTACAAATACAAATATCATTTTTAACCTTTTTCTGCAGGTTTTACCTAGAAAACACGAATGTGTAACTTTTGTGTCTCCATGTGAAACCAACTAGCGTTTGCCAACAGAAAAACAAAATGTTACATGCTACAATGCATTCACAACTCTAAAGTCCATAGATACTATCCAGAAAACACAAGCAAACACAGAAGCTGTAGCAGGAGCTGGGATTGAGTTAGCCACCACAGAACCGGATATTTGTGAATTCATCCAGCCCTATCCGGACAAACTGGTGTGGAGTTGGTGTGCAAAGCACCCAGAAAAAGCAGAGTCAACCTGGTTTTTGAGAAATGCAAAGTCTTTTTCTTGGGCAAGGGGATTCAATGTCATGTTTACAAACACAAATATCATTTTTAACCTGGTTTCTGCAGCTTTTTACTCAGAAAACACGAATGTGTACCTGTTGTGTCTCCATGTGAAACCAATTAGCGTTTGCCAACAGAAAACCAAAATGTTACATGCTACAATGCATTCACAACTCTAAAGTCCACAGATACTATCGAGAAAACACAAGCAAACACAGAAGCTGTAGCAAGAGCTGGGATTGAGATAGCCACCCTGGAACCGGATATTTCCGGTTCATCCAGCCCTATCTGGACAAACTGGTGTGGAATTGGTGTGCAAAGCACCCAGAAAGGCAGAGTCAACCTGGTTTTGGAGAAAAGCAAAGTCTTTTTCTTGTGCCAGTGGATTCAATGTCATGTTTACAAACACCAATATCATTTTTTACCTTGTTTCTGCAGATTTTACCTAGAAAACACGAATGTGTAACTTTTGTGTCTCCATGTGAAACCAATTAGCGTTTGCCAACAGAAAAACAAAATGTTACATGCTACAATGCATTCAAAACTCTAAAGTCCACAGATACTATCGACAAAACACAAGCAAACACAGAAACTGTAGCAAGAGCTGGGATTGAGTTAGGCACCACAGAATGGGATATTTCTGGTTTCATCCAGCCCTATCCGGACAAACTCGTGTGGAATTGGGGTGCAAAGCACCCAGAAAAGCAGAGTCAACCTGGTTTTTGAGAAATGCAAAGTCTTATTAATGGGCAAGGGGATTCAATGTCATGTTTACAAACACAAATATCATTTGTAACCTGGTTTCTGCAGCTTTTTACTCAGAAAACACGAATGTGTACCTGTTGTGTCTCCATGTGAAACCAACTAGCATTTGCCAACAGAAAACCAAAATGTTACATGCTACAATGCATTCACAACTCTAAAGTGCATAGATACTATCCAGAAAACACAAGCAAACACAGAAGATGTAGCAGGAGCTGGGATTGAGTTAGCCACCACAGAACCGGATATTTGTGAATTCATCCAGCCCTATCCGGACAAACTGGTGTGGAGTTCGTGTGCAAAGCACTCAGAAAAGCATAGTCAACCTGGTTTTGGAGAAAAGCAAAGTCTTTTTTATGGGCAAGGGGATTCAATGTCATGTTTACAAACACAAATATCATTTTTAACCTGGTTTCTGCAGCTTTTTACTCAGAAAACACGAATGTGTACCTGTTGTGTCTCCATGGAAAACCAGTTAGCGTTTGCCAACAGAAAAACAAAATGTTACATGCTACAATGCATTCACAACTCTAAAGTCCACAGATACTATCGAGAAAACACAAGCCAACACAGAAGCTGTAGCAAGAGGTGGGATTGAGAGACCCACCCTGAAACCGGATATTTCCGGGTTCATCCAGCCCTATCTGGACAAACTGGTGTGGAATTGGTGTGCAAAGCACCCAGAAAGGCAGAGTCAACCTGGTTTTGGAGAAAAGCAAAGCCTTTTTCTTGGGCAAGTGGATTCAATGTCATGTTTACAAACACAAATATCATTTTTAACCTGGTTTCTGCAGCTTTATACTCAGAAAACACGAATGTGTACCTATTGTGTCTCCATGAGAAACCAATTAACGTTTGCCAACAGACAAACAAAATGTTACATGCTACAATGCATTCACATCTCTAAAGTCCATAGATACTATCGAGAAAACACAAGCAAACACAGAAGCTGTAGCAAGAGCTGGGATTGAGTTAGCCAACAGAGAACCGGATATTTCTGGTTTCATCCAGCCTTGTCCGGACAAACTCGTGTGGAATTGGTGTGCAAAGCACCCAGAAAAGCAGAGTCAACCTGGTTTTTGAGAAATGCAAAGTCTTATTCATGGGCAAGGGGATTCAATGTCATGTTTACAAACAAAAATGTCATTTGTAACCTGGTTTCTGCAGCTTTTTACTCAGAAAACACGAATGTGTACCTGTTGTGTCTCCATGTGAAACCAATTAGCGTTTGCCAACAGAAAACCAAAATGTTACATGCTACAATGCATTCACAACTCTAAAGTCCACAGATACTATCGAGAAAACACAAGCCAACACAGAAGCTGTAGCAAGAGCTGGGATTGAGATAGCCACCCTGGAACCGGATATTTCCGGGTTCATCCAGCCCTATCTGGACAAACTGGTGTGGAATTGGTGTGCAAAGCACCCAGAAAGGCAGAGTCAACCTGGTTTTGGAGAAAAGCAAAGTCTTTTTCTTGTGCCAGTGGATTCAATGTCATGTTTACAAATACAAATATCATTTTTAACCTTGTTTCTGCAGGTTTTACCTAGAAAACACGAATGTGTAACTTTTGTGTCTCCATGTGAAACCAATTAGCGTTTGCCAACAGAAAAACAAAATGTTACATGCTACAATGCATTCAAAACTCTAAAGTCCACAGATACTATCGACAAAACACAAGCAAACACAGAAAATGTAGCAAGAGCTGGGATTGAATATGCCAACACAGAACCGGATATTTCTGGTTTCATCCAGCCCTATCCGGACAAACTCGTGTGGAATTGGGGTGCAAAGCACCCAGAAAAGCAGAGTGAACCTGGTTTTGCAGAAAAGCAAAGTCTTTTTCATGGGCAAGGGGATTTAATGTCATGTTTAGAAACACAAATATCATTTTTAACCTGGTTTCTGCAGCTTTTAATTCAGAAAATACGAATGTGAACCTGTTTTGTTTCCATGTGAAACCAATTAGCGTTTGCCAACAGAAAAACAAAATGATACATGCTACAATACATTCAAAACACTAAAGTCCACAGATACTATCGAGAAAGCAAAAGAAAACACAATAACTGTAGCAAGAGCTGGGATTGAGAGAGCCACCTCGGAACCAGATATTTCTGGTTCCATCTATCCCTATCTGGACAAACTTGTGTAGAATTGGTGTGCAAAGCACCCAGAAAAGCAGAGTCAACCTGGTTTTGCAGTAAAGCAAAGTCTTTTTCTTGGGCAAGTGGATTCAATGTCATGTTTACAAACACCAATATCATTTTTAACCTGGTTTCTGCAGCTTATTACTCAGAAAACACGAATGTGTACCTGTTGTGTCTCCATGTGAAACCAATTTGCGTTTGCCAACAGAAAAACAAAATGTTACATGCTACAATGCATTCGAAACTCTAAAGTCCACAGATACTATCGACAAAACACAAGCAAGCACAGAAGGTGTAGCAAGAGCTGGGATTGAGTTAGCCAACAGAGAACCGGATATTTCTGGTTTCATCCAGCCCTATCCAGACAAACTCGTGTGGAATTGGGGTGCAAATCACCCAGAAAAGCAAAGTCAACCTGGTTTTTGAGAAATGCAAAGTCTTATTCATGGGCAAGGGTATTCAATGTCATGTTTACAAACACAAATGTCATTTTTAACCTGGTTTCTGCAGCTTTTTACTCAGAAAACACGAATGTGTACCTGTTGTGTCTCCATGTGAAACCAACTAGCGTTTGCCAACAGAAAAACAAAATGTTACATGCTACAATGCATTCACAACTCTAAAGTCCATAGATACTATCCAGAAAACACAAGCAAACACAGAACCTGTAGCAGGAGCTGGGATTGAGTTAGCCACCACAGAACCGGATATTTGTGAATTCATCCAGCCCTATCCGGACAAACTGGTGTGGAGTTGGTGTGCAAAGCACCCAGAAAAAGCAGAGTCAACCTGGTTTTGGAGAAAAGCAAAGTCTTTTTCTTGTGCCAGTGGATTCAATGTCATGTTTACAAACACCAATATCATTTTTTACCTTGTTTCTGCAGATTTTACCTAGAAAACACAAATGTGTAACTTTTGTGTCTCCATGTGAAACCAATTAGCGTTTGCCAACAGAAAAACAAAATGTTACATGCTACAATGCATTCAAAACTCTAAAGTCCACAGATACTATCGACAAAACACAAGCAAACACAGAAACTGTAGCAAGAGCTGGGATTGAGTTAGGCACCACAGAATGGGATATTTCTGGTTTCATCCAGCCCTATCCGGACAAACTCGTGTGGTATTGTGGTGCAAAGCACCCAGAAAAGCAGAGTCAACCTGGTTTTTGAGAAATGCAAAGTCTTATTAATGGGCAAGGGGATTCAATGTCATGTTTACAAACAGAAATATCATTTGTAACCTGGTTTCTGCAGCTTTTTACTCAGAAAACACGAATGTGTACCTGTTGTGTCTCCATGTGAAACCAACTAGCATTTGCCAACAGAAAACCAAAATGTTACATGCTACAATGCATTCACAACTCTAAAGTGCATAGATACTATCCAGAAAACACAAGCAAACACAGAAGATGTAGCAGGAGCTGGGATTGAGTTAGCCACCACAGAACCGGATATTTGTGAATTCATCCAGCCCTATCCGGACAAACTGGTGTGGAGTTCGTGTGCAAAGCACCCAGAAAAGCAGAGTCAACCTGGTTTTGCAGAAAATCAAAGTCTTTTTCTTGGGCAAGTAGATTCAATGTCATGTTTACAAACACAGATATCATTTTTAACCTGGTTTCTGCAGCTTATTACTCAGAAAACACGAATGTGTGCCTGTTGTGTCTCCATGTGAAACCAATTTGCGTTTGCCAACAGAAAAACAAAATGTTACATGCTACAATGCATTCAAAACTCTAAAGTCCACAGATACTACCGACAAAACACAAGCAAACACAGAAACGGTAGCAAGAGCTGGGATTGAGTTAGCCAACATAGAACCGGATATTTCTGGTTTCATCCAGCCCTATCCAGACAAACTCGTGTGGAATTGGGGTGCAAAGCACCCAGAAAAGCAGAATCAACCTGGTTTTTGAGAAATGCAAAGTCTTATTCATGGGCAAGGGGATTCAATGTCATGATTACAAACACAAATATCATTTTTTACCTGGTTTCTGCAGCTTTTAACTCAGAAGACACGAATGTGTACCTGTTGTGTCTCCATGTGAAACCAATTAGCGTTTGCCAACAGAAAACCAAAATGTTACATGCTACAATGCATTCACAACTCTACATTCCACAGATACTATCGAGAAAACACAAGCAAACACAGAAGCTGTAGCAAGAGCTGGGATTGAGATAGCCACCCTGGAACCGGATATTTCCGGGTTCATCCAGCCCTATCTGGACAAACTGGTGTGGAATTGGTGTGCAAAGCACCCAGAAAGGCAGAGTCAACCTGGTTTTGGAGAAAAGCAAAGTCTTTTTCTTGTGCCAGTAGATTCAATGTCATGTTTACAAATACAAATATCATTTTTAACCTTGTTTCTGCAGGTTTTACCTAGAAAACACGAATGTGTAACTTTTGTGTCTCCATGTGAAACCAATTAGCGTTTGCCAACAGAAAAACAAAATGTTACATGCTACAATGCATTCAAAACTCTAAAGTCCACAGATACTATCGACAAAACACAAGCACACAGAAAATGTAGCAAGAGCTGGGATTGAGTAAGGCACCACAGAATGGGATATTTCTGGTTTCATCCAGCGCTATCTGGACAAACTGGTGTGGTTTGGTGTGCAAAGCACCCAGAAAAGCAGAGTCAACCTGGTTTTGGAGAAAAGCAAAGTCTTTTTCTTGGGCAAGTGGATTCAATGTCATGTTTACAAACACAAATATCATTTTTAACCTCGTTTCTGCAGCTTTTAACTCAGAAGACACAAATGTGTACCTGTTGTGTCTCCATGTGAAACCAATTAGCGTTTGCCAATTGAAAAACAAAATGATACATGCTACAATGCATTCACAACACTAAAGTCCACAGATACTATCGAGAAAAGAAAAGCAAACACAGAAACGGTAGCAAGAACTGGGATTGAGTTTGCCAACACAGAACCGGATATTTCTGGTTTCATCCAGCCCTATCCGGACAAACTCGTGTGGAATTGGGGAGCAAAGCACCCAGAAAAGCAGAGTGAACCTGGTTTTGCAGAAAAGCAAAGTCTTTTTCATGGGCAAGGGGATTCAATGTCATGTTTACAAACACAAATATCATTTTTAACCTGGTTTCTGCAGCTTTTTACTCATAAAACTCCAAAGTGTAGCTGTTGTGTGTACATGTGAAACCAATTAGTGTATGCCAACAGAAAAACAAAATGTTACATGCTACAATGCAGTCATAACTCTAAAGTCCACACATTCTATCGAGAAAACACAAACAAACTCAGAGGCTGTAGCAAGAGCTGGGATTGAGTTAGCCACCACAGAACGGGATATTTCTGGTTTCAACCAGCCCTATCCGGACAAACTAGTGTGGAATTGGTGTGCAAAGCATCCAGAAAAGCAGAGTCAACCTGGTTTTGGAGAAAAGCAAAGTCTTTTTCTTGGGCTAGTGCATTCAATGTCATGTTTACAAGCACAAACATCAGTTTTAACCTGGTTTCTGGAGGTTTTTACTCAGAAATCACGAATGTGTACCTGTTGTGTGTACATATGAAACCAATTAGCATAGTTCAACAGATAAACAAATTATTACATCCTACAATTCATACACAGCTCTAAAGTCCATATACTATCCAGAAAACACAAACAAACACAAAGGCTGTACAAAGAACTTGGATTGAGTTAACCACCACAGAAGCAGATATTTCTGGTTTCATCCAGTCCTCTCCGGACAAACTGGTGTGGAATTGGTGTGCAAAGCACCCAGAAGCAGAGTCAACCTGGTTTTGGAGAAAAGCAAAGTCTTTTTCATGGGCAAGTGGATTCAATGTCAAGTTTACAATCAGAAATATCATTTTTAACCTGGTTTCTGGAGATTTTCACTAGGAAAACACGAATGTGTACCTGTTTTGTGCACATGTGAAACTATTTAGCGTATGTCAACAGAGAAACAAAATGTTACATGCTACAATGCATTCACAACTCCAAAGTCCATAGATGCTATCGAGAAAACACAAGCAAACTCAGAGGCTGTAGCAAGAGCTGGGATTGAGTTACCCATCACAGAACCCGATATTTCTGGTTTCTTCCAGCCCTCTCTGGAAAAACTAGTGTGGAATTGGTGTGCAAAGCACCCAGAAAAGCAGGGTGAACATGGATTTGGAGAAAAGCAAAGTCTTTTTCTTGGGCAAGTGGATTCAATGTCATGTTTACAAACACAAACATCATTTTTAACTGGTGTCTGTAGGTTTTTACTCAGAAAACACGAATGTGTACCTATTGTGTCTCCATGTGAAACCAATTAGCGTTTGCCAAAGAAAATCAAAATATTACATGCTACAATGCATTCACAACTCTAAAGTCCATAGATCCTATCCAGAAAAGACAAACAAACTCAGAGGCTGTAGCAAGAGCTGGGATTGAGTTAGCCACCACAGAACAGGATATTTCTGGTTTCATCCAGTTCCTACCTGGACAAACTGGTGTTGAATTAGTGTGCAAAGCACCCAGAAAAGCAGAGTCAACTTGTTTTGGAGGAAAGCAAAGTCTTTCTCTTTGGCAAGTGGATTCAATGTCGTGTTTACAGATATAAATATCATTTTTAACCTGGTTTCTGCTGCTTTTTCTCAGAAAACATGAATGTATACCTGTTGTGTCTCCATGTGAAACCAATTAGCGTTTGCCAACAGAAAAACAAAATGTTACATGCTACAATGCATTCACATCTCTAAAGTCCATACATACTATCGTGAAAACACAAACAAACAAAAAGGCTGTAGCAAGAGCTGGGATTGAGTTTGCCCACACAGAACCGGATATTTCTGGTTTCATCCAGCCCTATCCCGAGAAACTGGTGTGGAGTTAGTGTGCAAAGCACCCAGAAAAGCAGAGTCAACCTGGTTTTTGAGAATAGCAAAGTCTTTTTCTTCGGCTAGTGGATTCAATGTCATGTTTTCAAACACCAATATCATTTTTGACCTGGTTTCTCCAGTTTTTTCTCTGAAAACACGAATGTGTACCTGTTGTGTCCCCATGTGAAACCAATTAGCGTTTGCCAAGAGAAAAACAAAAAGTTTCATGCTACAATGCGTTCACAACTCTAATGTCCATAGATACTATCGAGAACACACAAACACAGAAGCTGTAGCAAGAGCTTGGATTGAGTTAGCCAGCACAGAATCAGATATTTCTGGTTTCATCCAGACCTATCCGGAGAAACTGGTGTGGAGTTGGTGTCCAAAGTACCCAGAAAAGCAGAGTCTACCTGGTTTTGGAGAAAAGCAAAGTCTTTTTCTTGGGCAAGTGGATTCTTTGTTGTGTTTACAAACACAAATATCATTTTTGACCTGGTTTCTGCAGCTTTTTACTCAGAACACGAACGTGTACCTGTTGTGTCTCCATGTGAAACCAATTAGCGTTTGCCAACAGAAAAACCAAATGTTACATGCTACAATGCATTCACAACTCTAAAATGCACAGATACTATCGAGAAAATACAAGAAACACAGAAAATATACAAGAGCTGGGATTGAATAGGCACCCCAGTACAGGATATTTCTGGTTTCATCCAGCCCTATCCGGAGATACTGGTGTGGAGTTGGTGTGCAAAGCACCCAGAAAAGCAGAGTCATCCTAGTTTTTGAGAAAAGCCTAGTCTTTTTCTTGGGCAAGTGGATTCAATGTCATGTTTACAAACACAAATATCATTTTTGACCTGGTTTCAGCAGATTTTCACTCCGAAAACACGCATGTGTACCTGTTGTCTCTCCATGTGAAACCAATTAGCGTTTGCAAACAGAAAAACAAAAAGTTTCATGCTACAATGCGTTCACAACTCTAATGTCCACAGATACTATCGAGAAAACACAAACAAACTCTGAGGCTGTAGCAAGAGCTGGGATTGAGTTAGCCACCACAGAACGGGATATTTCTGGTTTCAACCAGCCCTATCCGGACAAACTAGTGTGGAATTGGTGTGCAAAGCATCCAGAAAAGCAGAGTCAACCTGGTTTTGGAGAAAAGCAAAGTCTTTTTCTTGGGCTAGTGCATTCAATGTCATGTTTACAAACAAACATCAGTTTTAACCTGGTTTCTGGAGGTTTTTACTCAGAAATCACGAATGTGTACCTGTTGTGTGTACATATGAAACCAATTAGCATAGTTCAACAGATAAACAAATTATTACATCCTACAATTCATACACAGCTCTAAAGTCCATATACTATCCAGAAAACACAAACAAACACAAAGGCTGTACAAAGAACTTGGATTGAGTAAACCACCACAGAAGCAGATATTTCTGGTTTCATCCAGTCCTCTCCGGACAAACTGGTGTGGAATTGGTGTGCAAAGCACCCAGAAGCAGAGTCAACCTGGTTTTGGAGAAAAGCAAAGTCTTTTTCATGGGCAAGTGGATTCAATGTCAAGTTTACAATCAGAAATATCATTTTTAACCTGGTTTCTGGAGATTTTCACTAGGAAAACACGAATGTGTACCTGTTTTGTGCACATGTGAAACCAATTAGCGTATGCCAACAGAGAAACAAAATGTTACATGCTACAATGCATTCACAACTCCAAAGTCCATAGATGCTATCGAGAAAACACAAGCAAACTCAGAGGCTGTAGCAAGAGCTGGGATTGAGTTACCCACCACAGAACCCGATATTTCTGATTTCTTCCAGCCCTCTCTGGAAAAACTAGTGTGGAATTGGTGTGCAAAGCACCCAGAAAAGCAGGGTGAACATGGATTTGGAGAAAAGCAAAGTCTTTTTCTTGGGCAAGTGGATTCAATGTCATGTTTACAAACACAAACACCATTTTTAACTGGTGTCTGGAGGTTTTTACTCAGAAAACACGAATGTGTACCTGTTGTGTCTCCATGTGAAACCAATTAGCGTTTGCCAAAGAAAATCAAAATATTACATGCTACAATGCATTCACAACTCTAAAGTCCATAGATCCTATCCAGAAAAGACAAACAAACTCAGAGGCTGTAGCAAGAGCTGGGATTGAGTTAGCCACCACAGAACAGGATATTTCTGGTTTCATCCAGTTCCTACCTGGACAAACTGGTGTTGAATTGGTGTGCAAAGCACCCAGAAAAGCAGAGTCAACTTGTTTTGGAGGAAAGCAAAGTCTTTCTCTTTGGCAAGTGGATTCAATGTCGTGTTTACAGATATAAATATCATTTTTAACCTGGTTTCTGCTGCTTTTTCTCAGAAAACACGAATGTGTACCTGTTGTGTCTCCATGTGAAACCAATTAGCGTTTGCCAACAGAAAAACAAAAAGTTTCATGCTACAATGCGTTCACAACTCTAATGTCCATAGATACTATCGAGAACACACAAACACAGAAGCTGTAGCAAGAGCTTGGATTGAGTTAGCCAGCACAGAATCAGATATTTCTGGTTTCATCCAGACCTATCCGGAGAAACTGGTGTGGAGTTGGTGTCCAAAGTACCCAGAAAAGCAGAGTCTACCTGGTTTTGGAGAAAAGCAAAGTCTTTTTCTTGGGCAAGTGGATTCTTTGTTGTGTTTACAAACACAAATATCATTTTTGACCTGGTTTCTGCAGCTTTTTACTCAGAACACGAACGTGTACCTGTTGTGTCTCCATGTGAAACCAATTAGCGTTTGCCAACAGAAAAACCAAATGTTACATGCTACAATGCATTCACAACTCTAAAATGCACAGATACTATCGAGAAAATACAAGAAACACAGAAAATATACAAGAGCTGGGATTGAATAGGCACCCCAGTACAGGATATTTCTGGTTTCATCCAGCCCTATCCGGAGATACTGGTGTGGAGTTGGTGTGCAAAGCACCCAGAAAAGCAGAGTCATCCTAGTTTTTGAGAAAAGCCTAGTCTTTTTCTTGGGCAAGTGGATTCAATGTCATGTTTACAAACACAAATATCATTTTTGACCTGGTTTCAGCAGATTTTCACTCTGAAAACACGCATGTGTACCTGTTGTCTCTCCATGTGAAACCAATTAGCGTTTGCAAACAGAAAAACAAAAAGTTTCATGCTACAATGCGTTCACAACTCTAATGTCCACAGATACTATCGAGAAAACACAAACAAACTCTGAGGCTGTAGCAAGAGCTGGGATTGAGTTAGCCAGCACAGAACCGGATATTTCTGGTTTCATCCAGCCCTATCCGGAGAAACTGGTGTGGAGTTGGTGTGCAAAGCACCCAGAAAAGCAGAGTCAACCTGGTTTTGGATAAAAGCAAAGTCTTTTTCTTGGGCAAGTGGATTCTTTGTCCTGTTACAAACACAAGTATCATTTTTGACCTGGTTTCTGCAGTTTTTTACTCAGAAAACACGAATGTGTACCTGTTGTGTCTCATTGGTTAACCAATTAGCGTTTGCCAACAGAAAAACAAAATGTTACATGCTACAATGCATTCACAACTCTAAAATCCATAGATACTATCGAGAAAACTCAAGAAAGCACAGAAGGTGTATCAAGAGCTTGGATTGAGTTAGCCACCTCTGAACCGGATATTTCTGGTTTCAGCCAGACCCATATGGACAAACTTGTGTAGAATTGGTGAGCAAAACACCCAGAAAAGCAGAGTCAACCTGGTTTTGGAGAAAAGCAAAGTCTTTTTCTTGGGCAAGTGGAATTAATGTCATGTTTACAAACGCAAATATCATTTTTAACCAGGTTTCCTCATCTTTTTACTCAGGAAACAGGAATGTGTACCTGTTGTGTCTCCATGTGAAACCAATTAGCATTTGCCAACAGCAAAAAAAAAATGTTACATGCTACAATGCATTCACAACTGTAAAGTCCATAGATACTATCGACAAAACACAAGCAAACACAGAAGCTGCAGCAAGAGCTGGGATTGAGTTAGCCACCACAGAACCGGATATTTCTGGTTTCATCCAGTCCTATCTGGAGAGACTGGTGTGGAATTGGTGTGCAAAGCACCCAGCAAAGCAGAGTCAACGTGGTTTTGGAGAAAAGCAAAGTCTTTTTCTTGGGCAAGTGGATTCAATGTCAGGTTTACAAACACAAATATCATTTGTAACCTTGTTTCTGCAGCTTTTTACTCAGAAAACACGAATGTGTACCTGTTCTGTGTCCATGTGAAACCAAGCAGCATTTGCCAAGAAGAAGCAAAATGTTACATGCTACAATGCTTTCACAACTCAAAGTCCATAGATATTATCGACAAAGCACAAGCAAACACAGAAGCTGTAGCAAGAGCTGGAATTGAGTTTGCCAACACAGAACCGGATATTTCTGGTTTCATCCAGCCCTATCTGGACAAACTGGTGTGGTATTGGTGTGCAAAGCAACCAGAAAAGCAGAGTCAACCTGGTTTTGGAGAAAAGCAAAGTCTTTTTCTTGGGCAAGTGGATTCAATGTCATGTTTACAAACACAAATATCATTTTTAACCTGGTTTCTGCAGCTTTTTACTCAGGAAACAGGAATGTGTAACTGTTGTGTGTACATGTGAAACCAATTATTGTATGCAAACAGAAATACAAAATGTTACATGCTACAATGCATTCACAACTCTAAAGTGCATGGATACTCTCTGAAAACACTAAGAACCTAAGAGGATATAGCAAGAGCTTGGATTGAGATAGCCACCACAGAACTGGATATTTCTGGTTCCATCCAGCCCTAGGATACAGACCGCTGAAACTGCTTTGTACTCCACTAGCATACAGAACTCCCAAGAACTGAATCTCTCTACAGCCAAGAAGCAGACTGACCATAAACTGCGTTTTCTATAGACATGGTACAGAAATCCCGCATGTAGCGAATCCCTAATATCAGGCCACAGAACCCTTCCTAACTGTTTCGTTCCACACCTCCAATACAGAAGTCATGTAAGCTGCATCTGACTACAATCAGGTTACAGAACTCCTGTAATCTCTGTCTAAGGATACAGACATTGCGCACATTGTGTCATCCTATTCCCAGGCAACAGAACTCTGAAATAACATTGCACTCCACTAGCATACAGAACTCGCATCACTCTACAGCCAGGACGTAGAATGCCCATGAGCTGCACATCCTGGCGCCAGGCTACAGAAATCCCGCATGTTGTGGATACCTACTCCCTGGGTACAGATTTCTTCCAAACTTCTTCTTTCCACACCTGTAATACAGAACTTATGTAAGCTGCATCTGACTACACTCAGGTTACAGAACTCCTGTAAGCTCTGTCAAAGGATACAGACATTGTGCACATTGTGTCATCCTGTTCCCAGGCAACAGTACTCTGAAATAGCATTGCACTCCTATAGCATACAGAGCTCCCGTGAACTGCATCTCTCTACAGCCAGGACTCAGAACGACCATGAGCTGCGCATCCTAGAGTCAGGCTACTGAAATCCCACATTTTGCGAATCCCTACTCACAGTCTACAGAACTCTTCCAAACTGCTTACATCCACGCCTCCGATTAAGAAGCTCCATGAACTGAATCTCTCTACAGCTAGGAACCAGACCGATCATAAGCTGCATTTAATATAGTCAGGCTACAGAAATCCCGCATATTGCAAATGCCTACTTCCATGCTACAGAACCCTTCCTAACTGCTTTGTTCCACACCTCCGATACAGAACTCATGTATGCTGTAAAACACTACACTCAGGTTACAGAACTCCTGTACACTCTCTCACCTACACTCAGGCTACCGAAATCGCGCACATTGTTTAAGCGTATTCCCAGCCTACAGAATGATTTAACAGCTTTGATCTCCACTAGCATACAAAACTCCAATGAACTGAATCTCTCTACAGCCTCTATCCAGAATTCCTATAAGCTGCACATCCCAGAGTCAGGATACAGAAATCCAAATATTCCAAATGCCTACTCCCAGGCTACAGAACTCTTACAAACTGCCTTGTTCCACACCTGTAATACAGAACTCATGTATGCTGCATCTGACTAAACTCAGGTTACAGAACTCCGGTAAGATCTGTCTCATACACTCAGGCTACAGACATTGCGCATATTGTGTATGCCTATTCCCAGGCTACAGACTGCTGAAACAGATTTGTACTCCACTAGCATACAGAACTTCCATGAAATGAAACTCTCTACAGCCAGGAATCAGACCGACCATAAGCTGCGTTTCCTATAGACAGGCTATAGAAACCCCGCATATTGCGAATGCCTACCCACAGGCTACTGAACTCTTACAAACTGCTTCGATACACACCTCCGATACAGAACTCATGTGAGCTGCATCTCACTACACTCAGGTTACAGAACTCCTGTGGGCTCTGTCTCCTACACTCAGGCTACAATCACTGCGCACATTGTGTAAGCGTATTCCCAGGCTACAGACCGCTGAAACAGATTTGTACTCCACTAGCATACAGAACTCCCATGAACAGAATCACTCCACTGCCTTTAAGCTGCACATCCAAGAGTCAGGCTACAGAAATCCCTCATATTGCGAATTCCTACTCCCAGGCTACAGAACTCGTCCAAACTGCTTACATCCACACATCCGATAGAGAACTCATGTACGCTGCATCTGACTAAACTCGGGTTACAGAACTCCTGTAAGCTCTGTCTCCAACACTCAGGCTACAGACGTTGTGCACATTGTGTATGACTATATGCAGGCTATAGACAGCTGAAACAGCTTTGTACTCCACTAGCATTCAGAACTCCCGTGAACTGAATCTATCTACAATCAGGACTCAGAACGCCCATAAGCTGCGTTTCCTATAGATATGCTACAGAAATCCCACATACTGCGAATCCCTATTCCCAGGCTACAGAACTCTTCCAAACTGCTTCGTTCCACACCTGTAATACAGAACTCATGTACACTGCATCTGACTACACTCAGGTTACAGAACTCCTGTAATGTCTGTCTCCTACACTCAGGCTATGGACATTGCGCATATTGTGTATGACTATTCCCAGGCTACAGACCGCTGAAACAGCTTTGTACTCCACTAGCATAAAGAACTCCCATGAACTGAATCTCTCTACCTACAGGAAGCAGACCGACCATAAGCTGCGTTTCCTATAACAGGCTAAACAATCCCGCATATTGCGAATTTCTACTCACAGGCTACAGAATTCTTCCTAACTGCTTCGTTCCAGAACTCCGATACAGAACTCATGTATGCTCTAAATCACTACACATGGGATACAGAAATCCTGTACGCTCTCTCTCCTACACTCAGGCTACCGAAATTGCGCACACTGTGTAATCATATTCCTAGGCTACAGAACGCTCAAACAGCTCTGCACTCCACTAGCATACAGCATACCCATAAACTGAATCTGTCTGTAGCCTGTATCCAGAATTCCTATAAGCTGCACAACCGAGTCAGGCTACACAAATCCGAATATTGCGAATGCCTACTCCCAGGCTACAAAACTCTTATAAATTGCTTCGTTACACACCTCCAATACAGAACTCATGTAAGCTGCAACTCACTACACTCAGGTTACAGAACTCCTGTAAGCTCTGTCTAAGGATACAGACATTGCGCACATTGTGTCATCCTATTCCCAGGAACAGAACTCTGAAATAGCATTGCACTCCACAAGCATACAGAACTCCCATGAACTGAATCTCTCTACAGTCACCACGCAGAACGCCCATAAGCTGCGGATCCTAGAGTCAGGCTACAGAAATCTTGCATATTGCGAATCCCTACTCCCAGGCTACAGAACTCTTCCAAACTGAATACATCCACACCTCCGATACAGAACTCATGTACGCTGCATCTAACTACACTCAGGTTACAGAACTCCTGTAAGCTCTGTCTCCTACACTCAGGCTACAGACATTGCGCACATTGTGTATGCCTATTCCCGGGCTACAGACCGCTGAAACAGCTTTGTACTACACTAGCATTCAGAACTCCCATGAACTGCATCTCTCTACATCCAGGATGCAGAATGCCCATAAGCTGCGCAACCTAGAGTCAGGCTACATAAATCCCGCACATAGTGTATGTCTATTTCCAGGCTACAGACCGCTGATCGAGCTGTGTACTCCACTAGCATACAGAACTCCCGTGAACTGAATCTCTTCCAAACTGCTTACATCCGCACCTGTCATACAGAACTCATGTACTCTGCATCTGAATACACTCAGGTTACAGAACTCCTGTAAGCTCTGTCTCCTACACTCAGGCTACAGACATTGCACACATTCTGTATGCCTATTCCTAGGTTACAGACCGCTGAAACAGCTTTGTACTCCACTAGCATACAGAATTCCCATGAAATTAATCTCTCTATAGCCAGGAAGCAGACAGACCATAAGCTGCGTTTCCTAGAGACAGGCTACAGAAATCCCGCATATTGCGAATCCCTACTCACAGGACACAGAACCATCCCTAACTGCTTCGATCCACACCTCCGATACAGAATTCATGTATGCTGTAAATCATTACACTCAGGTTTCAGAAATCCAGTATGCTCTCTCTCCTACATTCAGGCTAACAAAATTACACACATTGTGTAAGCGTATTCCGAGGCTACAGAACACTGAAACAGCTTTGCATTCCACTAGCATACAGAACTCCCATGAACTGAATCTCTCTACAACCTGTATCCAGATTTCCTATAATCCTCACATGCCAGAGTCAGGCTACAGAAATCCCGCATATTGTGAATGAATCTCTCTACAGCCAGGAATCAGACCGAACACAAGCTGTGTTTCCTATAGACAGGCTACAGAAATCCTGCATATTGCGAAAACCTACACCCAGGCTAGAGAATCCTTCCAAACTGCTTCGTTCCACACCTGTAATACAGAACTCATGTACGCTGCATCTGACTACACTCAGGTTACAGAACTCCTGTAAGCTCTGTCTCCTACACTTAGGCTACGGATATTGTGCACATTGTGTAAACGTATTCCCTTGCTACAGACCACTAAAACAGCTTTGTATTCCACTAGCATTCAGAACTCCCCTGAACAGAATCTCTCTACAGCCAGAAAGCGGACCGACCATAAGCTGCTTTTCCCTTAGACAGGCTACAGAAATCCCCCATATTGCGAATCCCTACTCCCAGGCTACAGTACCATTCCTAACCCCTCGTTCCACACCCCCGATACGGAACTCATGTATGCTCTAAATCACAACACAGAGGATACAGAACTCCTGTACGCTCTCTCTCCTACACTTAGGCTACCGTTATTGCTCATATTCTGTAGGGTATTCCCAAGCTACAGAATGCAGAAACAGCTTTGCACTCCACTAGCATACAGAACTCCCATGAAATGAATCGCTCTAGAGCCTCTACCCAGAATGCCCATAAGCTGCACATCCCAGAGTCAGGCTACAGAAATCCCGCATATTGCGAATGCCTACTCCCAGGATACAGTTTTCTTACTAAGTGCTTCATTGCACACCTTCGATACAGAACTCATGTAAGCTGCACCTCACTACACTCAGGTAACAGAACTCCTGTTAGCACTGTCTAAGAATGAAGACATTCCACACATTGTGTCAACCTACTCCCAGGCAACAGAACACTGAGATAGCATTGCACTCCACTAGCATAAAGAATTCCTGTGAACTGCATCACTCTACAGCGAGGACGCAGAACGCCCATAAGCTGCGCATCCTAGAGTCAGGCTACAGAAATCCTGCATATTGCGAATGCCTACTCCAGGCTACAGAACTCTTCCAAACTGCTTACATCCACACCTCCGATACAGAACTCATGTACGCTGCATTTGACTGAACTCAGTTTACAGAACTCCTGTAAGCTCTGTCTCCTACATTCAGTCTACAGACATTGGGCACATTGTGTATGCCTATTCCCAGGCTACAGTCCGCTGAAACAGCTTTGTACTCCACTAGCATACAGAACTCCCGTGAACTGAATATATCTACACCAGGAAGGAGACCAACCATAAGTTGCCTTTCCTATAGACAGGCTACAAAAATCCCGCATATTGCGAATACTTACTCCCGGGCCACAGAACCCTTCCTAAGAGCTTCGTTCCACACCTCCGATACAGAACTCATGTATGCTGTAAATCACTACACTCAGGATGCAGAACTACTATAAGCTATGTCTCCTACACGCAGGCTACAGACATTTGGCACATGAGCTAAGCCTATTCCCACGCAACAGAACTCTGAAATAGCATTGGACTCCACTAGCATACAGAACTCTCATGAACTGAATCTCTCTGCAGCCTGTATCCAGAATTCCTATAAGCGACGTTTCCTATAGATAGCCTACAGAAATCCCGCATATTGCGAATGCCTACTCCCAGGCTACAGAACTCTTCGAAACTGCTTACATCCATACCTCCGATACAGAACACATGCACGCTGCATCTGCCTAAATTCAGGTTACAAAATTCCTGTAAACTCTGTCTCCTACACTCAGGCTGCACACATGGCTCACATTGTGTATGCCTATTCTCAGACTACAGAGCACTGAAACAGCTTTGTAATACACTAGCATACAGAACTCCCGTGAACTGAATCTCTCTACAGCCAGGAACCAGACCGACCATAAGCTGTGTTTCCTACAGACAGGCTACAGAAATCACGCATATTGCAAATGCCTATTCCCAGGCTACAGAACTCTTCCAAAATTCTTCGTTCCACACCTGTAATACAGAACTCATGTACGCTGCATGTCACTAAACTCAGGTTTCAAAACTCCTGTAAGCTCTGTCTCCTACACTCAAGTTACAGACATTGCGCACATTGTGTCATCCTATTCCCTGTCTACAGACCGCTGAAACAGATTTGTACTCCACTAGTATACAGAACTCCCGTGTAATGAATCTCTCTACAGCCAGCAAGCAGACCAACCATAAGCTGCGTTTCCCATGGACAGGCTACAGAAATCTCGCATATTGCGAATGCCTACTCCCAGGCTACAGAACCCTTCCAAACGGCTTCGTTCCACAACTGAAATACTGAACTCATGTAAGCTGCATCTGACTAAACTCAGGTTACAGAACTCCTGTACGCTCTGTCTCCTACACACAGGCTACAGACATTGCGCACATTGTGTAAGCGTATTCCCAGGCTACAGACCGCTGAAAGAGCTTTGTACTCCACTAGCATACAGAACTCCCAAAACTGAATCTCTCTGCAGCCTGTATCCAGAATTCCTATAAGCTGCACATCCCAGAGTCAGGCTACAGAAATCCCGCATATTGCGAATCCCTACTCCCAGGCTAAAGAACTCTTACAAACTGCTTCGTTACACACCTCCAACACAGAACTTATGTAAGCTGCACCTCACTGCACTCAGGTTACAAAACTCCTGTAAGCTCTGTCTAAGGATACAGACATTGCGCAGATTGTGTCATCCTATTTTCAGGCAACAGAACTCTGAAATAGCATTGAACTCCTCTAGCATACAGAACTCCCGTGAACTGAATCTCTCTACAGCCAGGAAGCAGAATGCCCAAAAGCAGCGCATCCTAGAGTTAGGCTACATAAATCCCGCATATTGCGAATCCCTATTCCCAGGACACAGAATTCTTCCAAACTGCTTCGTTGCACAGCTGTAATACAGTTCTCATGTAAGTTGCATCTTACAACACTCAGGTTACAGAACTCCTGTATGTTCTGTCTCCTACACTCAGGCTATCGGAATTGCTCACTTTGTTTAAGCGTATTGCCAGGCTACAGAACGCGAAAACAGCTGTGCACTCCACTAGCACACAGAACTCCCATGAACTGAATCTCTCTACAGCCTGTATCCAGAATTCGTATAAACTGCACATCCTAGAGTCAGGCAACAGAAATCCCACATATGGCGAATGCCTACTCCCAGGCTACAGAACCCTTCCAAACTGCTTTCATCCACACCTCTGATACAGAACTCACGTACGCTGATTCTTACTACACTCAGGTTAGAGAACTCCTGTAAGCTCTGTCTCCTACACTCAGGTTACGATCATTGCGCACATTGTGTATACCTATTCCCAGGCTACAGACCGCTGAAACAGCTTTGTACTCTACTAGCATACAGAACTCCCGTGAACTGAATCTCTCTACACCCAGGAAGCAGAATGCCCATAAGCTGCGCATCCTAGAGTCAGGCTACAGAAATCCCGCATATTGTGAATGCCTACTCCCAGGCTGCAGAACTCTTCCAAACTACCTCATTCCTCACGTCCGATACAGAACTCATGTACGCTGCATGTGACTAAACTCAGGTACAGAACTCCTGTAAGCTAAGTTTCCTACACTCAGGCTACGGACATTGAGCACATTGTGTCATCCTATTCCCAGGCTACAGACCGCTGAAACAGCTTTGTACTCCACTAGCATACAGAAATCCCATGAAATTAATCTCTCTACAGCCAGGAAGCAGACAGACCATAAGCTGCGTTTCCTAGAGACAGGCTACAGAAATTCCGCACATTGCGAATCCCTACTCCCAGGCCAAAGAACCATTCCTAACTGCTTCGATCCACACCTCCGATACAGATCTCATGTATGCAGTAAATCACTACACTCAGGGTACACAACTTCTGTACACTCTCTCTCCTATACTCAGGCCAACGAAATTGCGCACATAGTGTAAGCGTATTCCCAGGCTACAGAACCCTGAAACAGCTTTGCACTCCACTAGCATACAGAACTCCCATGAACTGAATCTCTCTACAGCCTGTATCCAGATTTCCTATAACCCTCACATCCCAGAGTCAGGCTACAGAAATCCCGCATATTGCGTATGCCTACTCCCAGGCTACAGAACTCTTCCAAACTGCCTCATTCCTCACGTCCGATACAGAACTCATGTACGCTGCATCTGACTACACTCAGGTTACAGAATTCCTGAAGCTAAGTCTCCTACACTCAGGCTACGGACATTGCGCACATTGTGTCATCCTATTCCCAGGCTACAGTCCGCTGAAACAGCTTTGTACTCCACTAGCATACAGAACTCCTGTGAACTGAATTTCTCTGCAGCCAGGAAGCAGAACTCCCATAAGCTGCGCATCCTAGAGTCAGGCTACAGAAATCCCGCATATTGCGAATGCCTACTCCCAGGCTACAGAACCCTTCCTAACTGCTTCGATCCACACCTCCGATACAGATCTCATGTATGCAGTAAATCACTACACTCAGGGTACACAACTTCTGTACACACTCTCTCCTATACTCAGGCTAACGAAATTGCGCACATAGTGTAAGCATATTCCCAGGCTACAGAACCCTGAAACAGCTTTGCACTCCACTAGCATACAGAACTCGCATAAACTGAATCTCTATACAGCATGTATCCAGAATTCCTATAAGATTCACATCCCAGAGTTCGGCTACAGAAATCCCGCATATTGTGGATCCCTGCTCCCAGTCTACAGAACTCTTCCAAACTGCTTACATCCATATCTAAGACACAGAACTCATGTACACTGAATCTGACTACACTCAGGTTACAGAAATCCTGGAAGCTCTAAGGATAAAAACTTCGCGCACATTGTGTATGCCTATTCCCAGGCTATAGTCCGCTGAAACAGCTTTGTACTCCACTAGTATACAGAATTCCCGTGAACCGCATCTCAATACAGCCAGTAAGCAGAACGCCCATAAGCTGCGTTTCCTCTAGACAGGCGACAGAAATCCTACATATTGCGAATGCCTACTCCCAGGCTACAGAACTCTTCCAAATTGCTTCGTTCCACACGTCCGATACAGAACTCATGTATGCTGCATCTGATTAAACTCAGGTTACAGAACTCCTGTAAGCTCTGTCTCCTACACTCAGGTTACAGACATTGTGCACATTGTGTTTTCCTATTCTCAGGCTACAGACCGCTGAAACAGTTTTGTACTCCACTAGCATACAGAGCTCCCGTGAACTGAATCTCTCTTCAGCCAGGAAACAGACCGACCATAAGCTGCATTTCCTATAGACAGGCTACAGAAATCCCGCATATTGCGAATGCCTACTCCCAATCTACAGAACCCTTCCTAACTGCTTCGTTCCACATCTCCCATACAAAACTCATGTATGCTGCATCTGACTAAACTCAAGTTACAGAAATCTTGTAATCTCTGTCTCCTACACTCAGGCTACACACATTGTGCACATTGTGTATGCCTATTCCCAGGCTACAGACCGCTGAAACAGCTTTGTACTCCACTAGCATACAGAACTCCCGTGAACTGAATCTGTATAGAGCCAGGAAGTAGAGCGACCACAAGCTGCGTTTTATATAGACAAGCTACAGAAATCCCGTATATTGTGAATGCCTACTCCCAGGCTACAGAATTCTTACAAAATGCTTCGTTCCACACCTGTAATACAGAATTCATGTACGCTGCATCTGACTACACTCAGATTACAGAACTCCTGTAAGCTCTGTCTAACGAAACAGACATTGTGCACATTATGTATGCCTATTCCCAGGCAAAAGAACTCTGAAATAGCATTGCACTCCACTAGCATTCAAAACTCCTTTGACTGAATCTGTCTACAGCCAGGAATCAGACCGACCATAAGCTGCGTTTCCAATAGACAGGCTACAGAAATCCCGCATAATGCGAAAGCCTACTCCCGGGCTACAGAACTCTTACAAACTAATTCGTTCTCTCCTCCGATACAGAACTCATGTATGCTGCATCTGATTAAACTCAGGTTACAGAACTCCTGTAAGCTCTTTCTCCTACACTCAGGCTATACACATTGCACACATTGTGTATGCCTATTCCCAGGCTACAGACCACTGAAAGAGCTTTGCACTCCACTAGCATACAGAACTCCCATGAACTGAATCTTTCTACAGCCAGGAAGCAGACAGAACTTAAGCTGCGTTTCCTAGAGACAGGCTACAGAAATCCCGCATATTGCGAATGCCTACTCCCAGGCTCCTAATTCATCCAAACTGCTTCGCTCCACACCTGTAATACAGAACTCATGTAAGCTGCATCTGACTACACTCAGGTGAAAGAACTCCTGTCTGCTCTGTCTAAGGATACAGACATTGCACACATTGTGTCATCCTATTCCCAGGCAACAGTACTCTGAAATAGCATTGCACTCCTATAGCATACAGAGCTCCCGTGAACTGCATCTCACTACAGCCAGGACGCAGAACGCCCATTAGCTGCGCATCCTAGAGTCAGGCTGCAGAAATCCCGCATATTGCGAATCCCTACTCACAGGCTACAGAACTCTTACAAACTGGTTACATCCACACTTCCAATTCAGAACTCATGTACGCTGCATCTGACTAAACTTAGCTTATAGAAATCCTGTAAGCTCTGTCTCCTACACTCAGGCTACCATTATTGCGGACATTGTGAAAGCGTATTCCCAGCATACAGAACGCTGAAACAGCTTTGCACTCCACTAGCATACAAACATCGCATGAACTGAATCTCTCTACAGCCTGTATCTAGAATTCCTATAACTTCACATCCCAAGTCAGCCTACAGAAATACCGCATATTGCGAATCCCTACTCCCACACTACAGAATTCTTGCAAATTTCTTACATCCACACTTCCGACAGACAACTCATGTGCGCTGCATCTGACTACACTCAGTTTGCAGAACTCCTGTAAGCTCTCTCCTACACTCAGGCTACAGACATGGTTCTCATTGTGAATGCCTATTCCTAGGCTACGGAACACTGAAACAGCTTTGCACTCCACTATCATACAGAACTCTCGTGAACTGAATCTCTCTACAGCCAGGAAGCAGACAGACCCTAAGCTGTGTTTCCTATAGACATGCTACAGTAATACCGCATATTGTGAATGCCTACTCCCAGGCTACTGAACCCTTCCTAACTGCTTCAATTTACACCTCCAATACAGAATTCATGTATACTGTAAATCACTACACTCAGGTTACAGAACTCCTGTATGTTCTCTCTACTATACTCAGCTACCGAAATTGTGCACATTGTGTAAGCCTATTCCCAGGCTACAAAACGCTGAAACAGCTTTGCACATCTCTAGCATACAGAACTCCCGTGAACTGAATCTGTCTACAGCCAGGAAGCAAACCAACCATAAGCTGCGTTTCCTATAGACAGGCTACAGAAATCCCGCATATTGCGAATGCCTACTCCCGGGCTACAGAACTCTTCCAAACTGCTTCGTTCCAAACCTGTAATACAGAATTCATGTAAGCTGCATCTGACTACACTCAGGTTACAGAACTCCTGTAAGCTCTGTCTCCTACACTCAGGCTAGGGACATTGCGCACATTGTGTATGCCTATTCCCAGGCTACAGAACACTGAAACAGCTTTGTACTCCACTAGCATACAGAACTCCTGTGAACTGAATCTCTGTACATCCAGGAAGCAGAATGCCCATAAGCTGCGCATCCTAGAGTCAGGCTACAGAATCCCGCTTTTTGCGAATTCCTACTCCCAGGCTACAGAACCCTTCCTAACTGCTTTTTTCCAAACCTCCGATACAGAACTCATGTATGCTGTAAATCACTACACTCAGGTTTCAGAAATCCGGTACGCTCTCTCTCCTACACTCAGGCTACCAAAATTGCACACATTGTGTAAGCGTATTCCCAGGCTACAGAACACTGAAACAGCTTTGCACTCCACTAGCACAGAGAACTCCTGTGAACTGAATCTCTCTACAGCCTGTATCCAGATTTCCTATAACCCTCACATCCCAGAGTCAGGCTACAGAAATCCCGCATATTGCGAATGCCTACTCCCAGGCTACAGAACTCTTCCAAACTGCCTCGTTCCTCACGTCCAATGCAGAACTAATGTACGCTGCATCTGACTACACACATGTTACAGAACTCCTGTAAGCTCTGTCTCCTACACTCAGGCTATGCACATTTCACTCATTGTGTATGCCTATTCCCAGGCTACAGACCGATGAAACAGCTTTGTACTCCACTAGCATACAGAACTCCCATGAACTGAATCTTTCTACAGCCAGGAAGCAGAATACCCTTAAGCTGCGCAGCCTAGAGTCAGTCTACAGAAATCCCGCATATTGCGAATTCCTACTCCCAGGCTACAGAACCCTTCCTAACTGCTTTGTTCCACACCTCCGTTATAGAACTCATGTATGCTGTAAATCACTACACTCAGGGTACACAACTTCTGTACACTCTCTCTCCTACACTCAGGCTACCGAAATTGCACACATTGTGTAAGCGTATTCCCAGGCTACAGAACACTGAAACAGCTTTGCACTCCACTAGCCTACAGAACTCCTGTGAACTGAATCTCTCTACAGCCTGTATCCAGATTTCCTATAACCCTCACATCCCAGAGTCAGGCTACAGAAATCCCACATATTGCGAATGCCTACTCTCATGCTACAGAACTCTTCCAAACTGCCTCGTTCCTCACGTCCGATACAGAACTCATGTACGCTGCATCTGACTACACTCAGGTACAGAACTCCTGTAAGGTAAGTCTCCTACACTCAGGCTACGGACATTGAGCACATTGTGTCATCCTATTCCCAGGCTACAGTCCGCTGAAACAGCTTTGTACTCCACTAGCATACAGAAATCCCATGAAATTAATCTCTCTACAGCCAGGAAGCAGACAGACCATAAGCTGCGTTTCCTAGAGACAGGTACAGAAATCCCGCATATTGCGAATGCCTACTCCCAGGCCACAGAACCATTCCTAACTGCTTCGATCCACACCTCCGATACAAATCTCATGTATGCAGTAAATCACTACACTCAGGGTACACAACTTCTGTACACTCTCTCTCCTATACTCAGGCTAACGAAATTGCGCACATAGTGTAAGCGTATTCCCAAGCTACAGAGCCCTGAAACAGCTTTGCACTCCACTAGCATACAGAAATCCCATGAACTGAATCTCTCTACAGCATGTATCCAGAATTCCTATAAGATTCACATCCCAGAATTCGGCTACAGAAATCCCGCATATTGTGGATCCCTGCTCCCAGTCTACAGAACTCTTCCAAAATGCTTACATCCATATCTAAGACACAGAAATCATGTACGCTGAATCTGACTACACTCAGGTTACAGAACTCCTGTAAGCTCTGTCTAAAGATAAAAACTTTGCGCACATTGTGTATGCCATTCCCAGGCTAAAGTCTGCTGAAACAGCTTTGTACTCCACTAGTATACAGAATTCCCGTAAACTGCATCTCAATACAGCCAGTATGCAGAACAACCATAAGCTGCGTTTCCTCTAGACAGGCGACAGAAATCCCACATATTGCGAATGCCTACTCCCAGGCTACAGAACTCTTACAAACTGCTTCGTTCCACACGTCCGATACAGAACTCATGTATGCTGCATCTGACTACACTCAGTTTACAGAACTCCTGTTGGCTCTGTCTCCTACACTCAGGTTACAGACATTGTGCACATTGTGTTTTCCTATTCTCAGGCTACAGACCGATGAAACAGCTTTGTACTCCACTAGCATACAGAGCTCCCATGAACTGAATCTCTCTTCAGCCAGGAAACAGACCGACCATAAGCTGCATTTCCTATAGACAGGCTACAGAAATCCCGCATATTGCGAATGCCTACTCCCAATCCACAGAACCCTTCCTAACTGCTTCGTTCCACATCTCCGATACAGAACTCATGTACGCTGCATCTGACTAAACTCAAGTTACAGAAATCTTGTAATCTCTGTCTCCTACACTCAGGCTACACACATTGTGCACATTGTGTATGCCTATTCCGAGGCAAAAGAACTCTGAAATAGCATTGCACTCCACTAGCATTCAAAACTCCTTTGACTGAATCTGTCTACAGCCAGGAATCAGACCGACCATAAGCTGCGTTTCCTATAGACAGGCTACAGAAATCCCGCATATTGCGAATGACTACTCCTGGGCTACAGAACTCTTATGAACTAATTCGTTCTCTCCTCCGATACAGAACTCATGTACGCTGCATCTGACTAAACTCAGGTTACAGTACTCCTGTAAGCTCTGTCTCCTACACTCAGGCTACAGACATTGCCCATGTTGTGTATGCCTATTCCCAGGTTACAGACCGCAGAAACAGATTTGTACTCCACTAGCATACAGAACTCCCGTGAACTGAATCTCTCTACAGCCAGGGAGCAGACCGACCATAAGCTGCGCATCCTAGTGTCTGGCTACAGAAATCCCGCATATTGCGAATCCCTACAACCAGGATACACAACACTTCCAAACTGCTTACATCCACACCTCTGATACAGAACTCATGTAAGCTGTATCTGACTACACTCAGGTTACAGAACTCCTGTAAGCTCTGTCTAAGGATACAAACATTGCGCACATTGTGTCATCCTATTCCCAGGTAAAAGATCAATGAAATAGCATTGCAATCCAATAGCATACAGAACTCCCGTGAACTGCATCTCTCTACAGCCAGGATGCAGAATGCCCATAAGCTGCGTTTCCTCTAGACAGGTGACAGAAATCCCGCATATTGCAAATGCCTACTCCCAGGCTAAAGAGCTCTTACAAACTACTTCTTTCCACTCCTCTGATACAGAGTTCATGTAAGCTGCATCTGACTTCACTTGGGTTATGGAACTCCTGTAAGCACTGTTTCCTACAATCAGGCTACAGACATTGTGCACATTGTGTTTTCCTATTCTCAGGCTACAGACCGCTGAAACAGCTTTGTACTCCACTAGCATACAGAGCTCTTGTGAACTGCATCTCTCTACAGCCAGGAAGCAGAACGCCTATAAGCTGCGCATCCTGTAGAAAGACTAAAGAAATCCCGCATATTGCGTATGCCTAGGCCCGGTCTACAGACTCTTTCAAAGTGCTTCATTCCACACCTCCGAAACAGAGCTCATACATGCTGCATCTGACTACACTCAATTACAGAACTCCTGTAAGCTCTGTCTCATACACTCAGGCTAAGGACATTTGGCACTTGGTATTTGCCTATACCCAGTCTACAGACCATTGCAATAGCTTTGTACTCCACTAGCATACAGTCTCCCGTGAACTGAATCGCTCTACAGCCAGGAAGCAGACTGACCATAAGCTGCGTTTCCTATACAAAGGCTACAGTAATCCCACATATTGCGAATCCCTGTTCCCAGGCTACAGAACTCTTCTAAACTGCTTTCATCCATATCTCAGATACAGAACTCATGTACGATACATCTGACTAAACTCAAGTTACAGAACTCCTGTAAGCTCTGTCTCCTAAACTCAGGCTACAGACATTGCGCACATTGTGTATGCCTATTCCCAGGCTACAGACCGCTGAAACAGCTTTGCACTCCACTAGCATACAGAACTCCCGTGAACTGAATCTCTCTACAGCCAGGAAGCAGACAGAACTTAAGCTGCATTTTCTATAGACAGGCTACAGAAATCCCACATATTGTGAATGCCTACTCCCAGGCTCCTAATTCATCCAAACTGCTTCACTCCACACCTGTAATACAGAACTCATGTAAGCTGCATCTGACTACACTCAGGTGAAAGAACTCCTCTAAGCTCTGTCTAAGGATACAGACATTGCACACATGGTGTCATCCTATTCCCAGGCAACAGTACTCTGAAATAGCATTGCACTCCTATAGCATACAGAGCTCCCGTGAACTGCATCTCGCTACAGCCAGGACGCAGAACGCCCATAAGCTGCGCATCCTAGAGTCAGGCTACAGAAATCCCGCATATTGCGAATGCCTACTCCCAGGCTACAGAACTCTTCCAAACTGCTTACATCCACACCTCCAATTCAGAACTCATGTACGCTGCATCTGACTAAACTCAGGTTATAGAACTCCTGTAAGCTCTGTCTCCTAAACTCAGACTACAGACATTACGCGCATTGTGTATGCCTATTTGCAGGCTATAGACCGCTGAAACACCTTTGTACTCCACTAGCATACAAACCTCCCGTGAACTGCATCTCTCTACAGCCAGGAAGCAGACCGACCATAAGCTGCGTTTCCTATAGACAGGCTACAGAAATGCCGCATATTGTGAATGCCTACTCCCAGGCTAATGAACCCTTCCTAACTGCTTCGTTCCACACCTCCGATACAGAACTCGTGTATGCTCTAAATCACTACACTCAGGTTACAGAACTCCTATAAGCTCTTTCTCCTACACTCAGGCTACTATTATTGCGGACATTGTGAAAGCGCATTCCCAGCATACAGAACACGGAAACAGCTTTGCACTCCATTAGAATACAGACATCGCATGAACTGAATCTCTCTACAGCCTGTATCTAGAATTCCTATAACTTCACATCCCAAGTCAGCCTACAGAAATACCGCATATTGCGAATCCCTACTCCCACGCTACAGAATTCTTCCAAATTTCTTACATCCACACCTCGGACAGAGAACTGATGTGCACTGCATCTGACTACACTCAGTTTACAGAACTCCTGTAAGCTCTCTCCTACACTCAGGCTACAGACATTGTTCTCATTTTGAATGCCTATTCCTAGGCTACGGAACACTGAAACAGCTTTGCACTCCACTATCATACAGAACTCCCGTGAACTGAATCTCTCTATAGCCAGGAAGCAGACAGACCCTAAGCTGTGTTTCCTATAGACATGCTACAGTTATACCGCATATTGTGAATGCCTACTCCCAGGCTACAGAACCCTTCCTAACTGCTTCAATTCACACCTCCAAAACAGAATTCATGTATACTGTAAATCACTACACTCAGGTTACAGAACTCCTGTATGTTCTCTCTCCTATACTCAGCTACCAAAATTGTGCACATTGTGTAAGCCTATTCCCAGGCTACAAAATGCTGAAACAGCTTTGCACATCTCTAGCATACAGAACTCCCGTGAACTGAATCTCTCCACAGCCAAGAAGCTGACCGACCATATGCTGCGTTTCCTATAGAGAGGATACAGAAATCCCTCATATTGCGAATGCCTTCCCCAGTCTACAGAACTCTTACTAACTGCTTACATCCACACCTCCGATACAGAACTCATATAAGCTGCATCTGACTACACTCAGGTTAAAGAACTCCTCTAAGCTCTTTCTAAGGATTCAGACATTGCACACATTGTGTCATCCTATTCCCAGGCAACAGAACTCTGAAATAGCATTACACTCCACTAGTATACAGAACTACCTTGAACTGCATCTCTCTACAGCCAGGACGCAGGAAGCCCATAAGCTGGGCATCCTAGAGTCAGGCTACTGAAATCAAGCATATTGCGAATCCGTAGTCCCAGGCTACAGAACTCTTCCAAACTGCTTAAATCCAAAAATCCGATACAAAACTCATGTACGCTGCATCTGACTAAATCAGGTTACAGAACTCCTGTAAGATCTGTCTCCTACACTCAGGATACAGACATTGCAAACATTGAGAATGCCTATTCCAAGGCTACAGACTGCTGAAACAGCTTTGTACTCCACTAGCATATAGTACTCCCATGAACTGAATCTCTCTACAGCCAGGCAGCAGAAAGACCATAAGCTGCGTTTCCTATAGACAGGCTACAGAAATGCTGCATGTTGTGAATGCCTACTCCCAGCCTACAGAACCCTTCCTAAAAGCTTGTTCCAAACCTCCGATACAGAACTCATGCATGCTCTAAATCACTACATTCAGGTTACAGAACTCCTGTACGCTCTCGCTCCTACACTCAGGCTACCATAATTGCGTACATTGTGAAAGCCTATTCCCAGCCTACAGAACGCTGAAAAAGCTTTCCACTCCACTAGTATACAGAAATCCGGTGAACTGAATCTCTCTACAGCCAGGAAGCAGACTGATCATAAGCTGCGTTTCCTATAGACAGGCTACAGAAATCCCGCATATTGCGAATGCCTACTCCCAGGATACAGAACCCATCCTAACTGCTTCAATTCACACCTCCGATACAGAATTCATATATACTGTAAATCACTATACTCAGGATACACAACTCCTGTACGTTTTCTCTCCTACACTCAGGCTACCAAAATTGCGCACATTTTGCAAGCCTATTCCCAGGCTACAAAACGCTGAAACAGCTTTGCACTCCACTAGCATACAGAACTCCCGTGAACTGAATCTCTCTACAGCCAGGAAGCAGAGCGACCATGAACTGCGTTTCCTATAGACAGGCTACAGAAATCCCGCATATTGCGAATGCCTACTCCCAGGCTAGAGAACTCTTTTTTTTTTTATATATAAAGCTTTTATTTAAAGAATATAAATTTCCAAAGAACAGCTCATGGACCACAATGGCTCCCCCCCCCACAACTTCCCTCCCTCCCCCCACCCTCCCCTTTCCTGCTCCCTCTCCCCTTCTGTTCACATCAAGATTCATTTTCAATTCTCTTTATACACAGAAGATCAATTTAGTACATATTACGTAAAGATTTCAACGGTTTGCCCTCGCATATAGACACAAAATGATAATACTGTTGGAGTACTAGTTATAGTATTAATTCACAATGTACAGCACATTAAGGACAGAGATCCTACATGATTTTTTTAAAAAAATTGATTAATTGTCTATGCAATTTCCAGTTTAACACCAAGATTTTTTAATCATTTGCAATTATCTTTATATAAAGAAGATCGATTCAATATATACTATGTAAGGATTTCATCAGTTTGCACCCACTCAGAAACACAAAGTGTAAAAATACTGTTTCAGTACTAGTAATAGCATCACTTCACATTGGATAACACATTAAGGACAGATCCCTCATGAGACGTAAGTACACAGTGACTCCTGATGTTGATTTAACAATTTGACACTCTTGTTTATGGCGTCAGTAATCTCCCTAGGCTCTGGTCATGAGTTGCCGAGGCTATGGAAGCCTTTAGGGTTAGCCGACTTCGATCTTATTCCCACAGGGCCATAGTCAAAGTGGAAGTTCTCTCCTCCCTTCAGAGAAAGGTACCTCCTTCTTTGATGGCCCCGTTCTTTCCACTGGGATCTCACTCGCAGAGATCTTTCATTTAGGTCTTCTGTTTTTTCCAGAGTGTCTTAGCTTTCCATGCCTAAAATATTCTCATGGGCTCTTGAGCCAGATCCGAATGCCTTAAGGGCTGATTCTGAGGCCAGAGTGCTATTTAGGACATCTGCCATTCTATGAGTCTGCTGTGTATCCTGCTTCCCATGTTGGATCATTCTCTCCCTTTTTCATTCTATCAGTTAGTATTAGCAGACACTAGTCTTGTTTGTGTGATCCCTTTGACTCTTAGACCTATCAGTGTGATCAATTGTGAGCTGAAATTGATCACTTGGACTAATGAGATGGCCTTGGTACATGCCACCTTGATGGGATTGTATTGGAAACCCCTGGCACAATTCTAACTCCATCATTTGGGGCCGTTCTGATTGAGCATGTCCCAAGTTTTACATCTCCTCCCTCTCTTATTCCCACTCTTATATTTCACAGAGATCACTTTTCAGTTAAAATTTAAACACCTAAGAATAATTGTGTGTTAATTACAGAGTTCAACCACTAGTACTAGGATAAAGAAAAAAAAATACTACCATGGATAAAATATTACATTGTACAACAACAGTCAGCACAAGAGCTGATCGAGTCACTGTTTCTCATAGTGTCCATTTCACTTCTACAGGTTTCCCCTTTGGTGCTCAGTTAGTCATCGCCAATCAAGGGAAACAAATGATATTTGTCTCTTTGGGACTGACTTAATTCACTCAGCATGATGTTTTCCAGATTCCTCCATTTTGTTGCAAGTGACCGGATTTCATTGTTTTTGACTGCTGTATAGTATTCTGTAGAGTACATGTCCCATAATTTCCTAATCCAGTCTACTGTTGATGGGCATTTGGGTTGGTTCCAAGTCTTAGCTATTGTGAATTGAGCCGCAATAAACATTGCTGTGCAGACGGCTTTTTTGTTTGCCAATTTAATTTCCTTTGGGTAAATTCCAAGGAGTGGGATGGCTGGGTTGAATGGTAGGGTTATATTCATGTTTCTGAGGAATCTCCAGACTGACTTCCATAGTGGCTTCACCAGTTTGCATTCCCACCAACAGTGGATTAGTGTCCCTTTTTCCCCACATCCTCTCCAGCATCTATTGTTGGTGGATTTCTGAATGTGAGCCATTCTCACCGGGGTGAGGTGAAACCTCATTGTGGTTTTGATTTGCATTTCCCTGATTGCTAGGGATCTTGAACATTTTTTCATGTGTCTGTTGGCCATTTGGATTTCCTCTTTGGAAAAATGTCTATTGAGGTCCTTGGCCCATCTCTTAAGTGGGTTGTTTGTTTTGATGTTGTGGAGTTTCTTAATTTCTTTGTAGATTCTGGTTATCAACCCTTTATCTGTTGCATAGTTTGCAAATATATTTTCCCATTCTGTCGGTTTCCTATTCACTTTCCTGACTGTTTCTTTTGCAGTACAGAAACTTTTCAATTTGATGCAATCCCAGTAGTTAATTTTGGTTTTCAGTGCCTGTGCTTCTGGGGTCTTTTCCAAGAAGTCTTTGCCAGTACCTATGTCTTGCAGGGTTTCTCCTATGCTCTCTAGTAATTTGATGGTGTCGGGTCGTAGGTTTAAATTTTTAATCCATGTTGAATGGATTTTTGTGTAAGGTGAAAGGTAGGGGTCTTGCTTCATGGTTCTGCATGTGGAAATCCAGTTTTCCCAGCACCATTTATTAAACAGACTGACCTTACTCCAGGGACTGGTTTTGGATCGTTGATCAAATATAAGTTGGCTGTAGGTGTTTGGATTGATTTCTGGAGTTTCTATTCTGTTCCATTGGTCTATCCATCTGTTTCTGTACCAGTACCATGCTGTTTTGATAACAACTGCTCTGTAGTATGTCCTGAAATCTGGTATTGTGATGCCTCCAGCTTTGTTTTTGTTGTACAAGATTGCTTTAGCTATTCGAGGTCTCCTGTGTCTCCATATGAATTTCAGCATCATTTTTTCCAGATCTGAGAAGAATGTCCTCGGTATCTTGATTGGTATTGCGTTGAATCTGTAAATTGCTTTTGGGAGAATGGACATTTTGATGATATTGATTCTTCCAATCCATGAGCATGGGAGATTTCTCCATTTTTTGGTATCCTCTTCTATTTCTTTCTTTAAGGTTTTGTAATTTTCATTGTAGAGATCTTTAATGTCCTTAGTTAAATTTATTCCAAGGTATTTGATTGTTTTTGTAGCTATTGTGAATGGGATTGATCTTAGCAGTTCTTCCTCAGCCGTGGCATTGTCTGTGTATACAAAGGCTGTTGATTTTTGTGCATTGATTTTATATCCTGCTACTTTGCCAAACTCTTCTATGAGTTCCAATAGTCTCTTAGTAGAGTTCTTTGGGTCCCCTAAATAAAGAATCATGTCGTCTGCAAAGAGGGATAGTTTGAGTTCTTCCTTCCCAACTTGTATCCCTTTAATTTCTTTTTCTTGCCTAATAGCTCTGGCTAAGACTTCCAGCACTATATTGAATAGCAGCGGTGAGAGTGGGCATCCCTGTCTGGTACCAGATCTCAGTGGAAATGCTTCCAACTTTTCCCCATTCAATAGGATATTGGCCGTGGGTTTTTCATAAATTGCTTTGATTGTATTGAGGAATGTGCCTTCTATACCCAGTTTGCTTAGGGTTTTCATCATGAAAGGGTGTTGAATTTTATCGAATGCTTTCTCTGCGTCTAGTGAGATAATCATATGGTTTTTCTTCTGCAGTCTGTTAATGTGGTGTATCACGTTGATTGTTTTGCGAATATTGAACCATCCCTGCATACCAGGGATGAATCCCACTTGGTCTGGGTGGATGATCTTTCTGATGTGTTGTTGCAGTCTATTGGCCAGAATTTTGTTGAGGATTTTTGCATCTATGTTCATGAGGGATATTGGTCTGTAATTCTCTTTCAATGCTGCATCTTTTTCTGGCTTAGGAATTAAGGTGATGCTGGCTTCATAGAAGGAATTTGGGAGAATTCCCTCTTTTTCGATTGTTCTGAATAGTTTGAGAAGAATTGGGGTTAGTTCTTCTTTAAATGTCTGGTAAAATTCAGCAGTGAATCCATCTGGTCCTGGGCTTTTCTTTGTTGGGAGGGCCTTTATTACTGATTCAATTTCTGACTCACTTATGGGTCTGTTTAGGTTTTCTATGTCTTCCTGGTTCAATTTAGGAAGGTTGCATGTGTCCAGGAATCTATCCATTTCTGATAGGTTTCCCTGTTTGCTGGCATACAAGTCCTTGTAGTAATTTCTGATGATTCTTTTGATTTCTGTGGTGTCTGTTGTTATATTTCCTTTTTCATCTCTGATTTTACTGATTTGGGTCTTTTCTCTTCTTTTTTTAGTTAGTTGGGCCAATGGGGTGCCAATCTTGTTTATTTTTTCAAAAAACCAGCTCCTCGTTTGGCTGATTTTTTGTAATGATTTTTTGGATTCAATCCTGTTGATTTCTTCTCTGATTTTGATTATTTCCCAGGCTACAAAACGCTGAAATAGCTTTGCACTCCACTAGCATACAGAACTCCCGTGAACTGAATCTCTCTACAGCCAGGAAGCAGAGCGACCATGAACTGCGTTTCCTATAGACAGGCTACAGAAATCCCGCATATTGCGAATGCCTACTCCCAGGCTACAGAACTCTTACAAACTGCTTCGTTCCAAACCTGTAATACAGAACTCATGTTAGCTGCATCTCACTACACTCAGGTTACAGAACTCCTTTAAACTCTGTCAAAGGATAAAGACATTGCCCACATTGTGTCATCCTATTCCCAGGCAACAGAACTCTGAAATAGCATTGCACTCCACTAGCATACAGAACTCCCGTGAACTGCATCTCTCTACAGCCAGGACGCAGAACGACCATAAGCTATGCATCCTAGAGTCAGGCTACCGAAATCCCGCAAATTGCGAGTGCCTAAACTCAGGCTACAGAACACTTCCAAACTGCTTCGTTCCATACCTGTAATGCAGAACTCATGTAAGCTGCATCTGACTACACTCAGGTTACAGAACTCCTGTAAGCTCTGTCTCCTACACTCAGGCTATGGTCATTGTGCATATTTTGTATGCCTATTCCCAGGCTAGAGACCGCTGAAGCAGCTTTTCACTGCACTAGCATACAGAACTCCCGTGAACTGCATCTCTCTACAGCATGTATCCAGAATTCCTATAAGATGCACATCCCAGATTCAGGATACAGAAATCCCGCATATTGTGAATGCCTACTCCCAGGCTACAGAACTCTTACAAATTGCTTCGTTCCACACCAGTAATACAGAACTCATGTACGCTGCTTCTGACTACACTCAGGTTACAGAACTCCTGTAAGATACGACTCCCACACTCAGGCTACAGACATTGCGCACATTGTGTATGCTATTCCCAGGCTACAGACAACTGAAACATCTTTGTACTCCACTAGCATACAGAACTCCAGTGAACTGAATCTCTCTACAGCCATTAAGAAGACCGACCATAGGCGGCGTTTCCTATAAATAGGATACAGATCCCACATATTGCGAATGCATACTCCCAGGCTACAGAACCCTTCCTAACTGCTTCGATTCACACCTCCGATACAGAATTCATATATGCTGTAAATCACTACACTCAGGTTACAGTACTCCTGTACATTCTTTCTCCTGTACTCAGGCTACCGAAATTGCGCACATTGTGTAAGCCTATTTCCAGGCTACAAAACGCTGAAACAGCTTTGCACTCCAGTAGCATACAGAACTCCCATGAACTGCATCTCTCTATAGCCAATACGCAGAACGCCCATAAGCTGCGCATCCTAGAGTCAGGCTACAAAAATCCGCATATTGTGAATCCCTACTACCAGGCTACAGAACTCTTCCAAACTGTTTCGTTCCATACCTGTAATACAGAACTCATGTAAGCTGCATCTGACTACACTCAGGTTACAGAACTCCTGTAAGCTCTGTCTCCTACACTCAGGCTAGGGACATTGCGCACAATGTGTATGTCTATTCCCAGTCTACAGAACGCTGAAACAGCTTTGTACTCCACTAGCATACAGAACTCCCATGAACTGAATCTCTTTACGGCCAGGAAGCAGTAAGACCATAACTCGTTTCCTATAGACAGGCTACAGAAATCCTGAAGATTGCGAATCCCTACTCCCAGGCTACAACTCCCTTCCTAAATGCTTCGATCCACACCTCTGATAGAGTACTCATGTATGCTGTAAATCACTACACTCAGAATACTGAACTCCTGTATGCACTCGTTCCTACACTAAGGCTTCCGAAATTGCGCACATTCTGTAAGCCTATTCCCAGGCTAGAGAACGCTGAAGCAGCTTTGCACTGCACTAGCATACAGAACTCCCGTGAACTGCATCTCTCTACAGCATGTATCCAGAATTCCTATAAGCTGCACATCCCAGATTCAGGATACAGAAATCCCGCATATTGTGAATGCCTACTCCCAGGCTACAGAACTCTTACAAACTGCTTCGTTCCACACCTGTAATACAGAACTCATGTACACTGCATCTGACTACACTCAGGATACAGAACTCCAGTAAGCACACTATCCTACACTGAGGCTGCAGACATTGCACACATTGTGTATGCCTATTCCCAGGCTATAGAATGCTGAAACAGCTTTGCACACCACTAGCATACAGAACTCCCATGAACTGAATCTCTCCACAGCCAAGAAGAGACCGACCATAAGTTGTATGTCCTATAGACAGGCTACAGAAATTCCGCATATTGTGTATTCCTACTCCCGGGCTACCGAACTCTTCCAAACTGCTTCGTTACACACCTGTAATACAGAATTCATGTACGCTGTATCTGACTACACTTAAGTTACAGAACTCCTGTAAACTCTGTCTACTACACTAAGTCTACGGACATTGCGCAAATTGTGTAAGCCTATTCCCAGGCGACAGACCGCTGAAACAGCTTTGTACTCCACTAGCATATAGTACTCCCATGAACTGAATCTCTATACAGCCAGGAAGCAGACGGACCATAAGCTGCGTTTCCTATAGACAGGCTACAGAAATCCCGCATATTGCGAATCCCTACTCCCAGGCTACAGAACCCTTACAAACTGCTTCGTTCCAACCCTGTAATACAGAACTCATGTAAGCAACATCTGACTACACTCAGTTTACAGAACTCCGGTAAGCTCTGCCTAAGGCTACAGACATTGTGCACATTGTGTAATCCTATTCCCAGGCAAAAGAACTCTGAAATAGCATTGCACTACTAGCATACAGAACTCCCGTGAACTGCATCTCTCTATAGGCAGGACACAAAATGCCCATCAGCTGTGCATCCTAAAGTCATGCTACAGAAATGCCGCATATTGCAAATCCCTACTCCCAGGCTATAGAACTCTTCCAAACTGCTTACATGCACACGTGTAATACAGATCTCTTGTAGGCTGCATCTGACTACACTCAGTTACAGAACTCCTGCAAGATCTGTCTCCTAAACTCAGGCTACGGACATTGCGCACATTGTGCATGCCTATTCCCAGGTGAGAGACCGCTGAAACAGCTTTGTACTCCACTAGCATACAGTACTCCCATGAAGTTAATCTCTTTACAGCCAGGAAGCAGACCGAACATAAGCTGTTTTTCCTATAGACAGGCTACAGAAATCCCGCATATTGCGAATGCCTACTCCCAGGCTACAGAACTCTTCCAAACTGCTTCATTCCACACCTGTAATACAGAACTCATGTAAGCTTCACTTCACTACACTTGGGTTACAGAAATCCTGTAAGCTCTGTCTAAGGATACAGATATTGCCCACATTGTGTCATCCTAATCCGAGGCAACAGAACTCTGAAATAGCATTGCAATCCACTAGCATACAGAGCTCCCGTGAACTGCATCCCTCTACAGCCACCACGCAGAACGCCCATAAGCTGCGGATCCTAGAGTCAGGCTACAGAAATCTTGCATATTGCGAATCCCTTCTCCCAGGCTACAGAACTCTTCCAAACCACTTACATCCACACCTCCAATACAGAACACATGTACGCTGCATCTGACTAAACTCAGGTGACACAACTCCTGTAAGGCTGTCTCCTACATTCTGGCTACAGACATTGCGCACATTGTCTATGCAATCCCAGGATACAGACCGCTGAAACAGCTTTGTACACCACTAGCGTACAGAACTCCGGTAAACTGAATCTCTCTGCAGCCAGGAAGCAGACCGATCATAAGCTGCCTTTCCTAGACAGGCTACAGAAATCCCGCATATTGTGAATGTCTACTCCCAGGATACAGAACTCTTCCAAACTGCTTCGTTCCACACCTGTAATACAGAACTCATGTACATTGCATCTGACTAACTCAGGTTACAGAATTCCTGTAAGCTATGTCTCCTACACTCAGGCTACTGACATTGCGCACGTTGTGTATGCCTAGGGTACAGACCGCTGAAACAGCTTTGTACTCCACAAGCATACAGAACTGCCGTGAACTGAATCGCTCTAGAGGCAGGAAGTAGACCGACAATAAGCTAATATTCCTATAGACAGGCTGCAGAAATCGCCCATATTGCGAATCCCTGCTCCCAGGCTACAGAACACTTCCAAAATGCTTACATCCACAACTCCGACACAGTACTCATGTGCGATGCATCTGACTAAACTCAGGTTACAGAACTCCTGTAATCTCTGTCTCCTACACTCAGGCTGTAGACATTGCACACATTGTGTATGCCTATTCATACGCTACAGACCGCTGAAACAGCTTTGTACTCCACTAGCATACAGAACTCCCGTGAACTGAATCTCTCTATAGCCAGGAAGCAGACCGAACATAAATTGCATTTTCAATGCACAGACTACAGAAATCCCGCATCATGCAAATGCCTATTGCCAGGTTAAGGAACCCTTCCTAACTGCTTCTTTCCAGACCTCCGATACAGAACTCATGTATGCTGTAAATCACTACACTAGGGTTACAGAACTCCTGTAAGCTCTGTCTCCTACACTCAGGCTACCGAAATTGAGCACATTGTGTAAGCCTATTTGCAGGCTACAGAACGCTGAAGCAGCTTTTCACTCCACTATCATACAGAACTCCCGTGAACTGAATCTCCCTGCAGCCTGTTTCCAGAATTCCTATGAGCTGCACATCCCAGAGTCAGCCTACAGAAATCCGTCATATTGCGAATGCCTACTCCCAGGCTACAGAACGCTTCCAAACTGCTTACATCTCACCTCGATACATACCTCATGTACGCTGCATCTCCCTAAACTCAGGTTACAGAACTCCTGTAAGCTCTGTCTCCTACACTCAGGCTACGGATATTGCGCACATTGTGTATGACTATTCCCATGACACAGACCACTGAAACATCTTTGTACTCCACTAGCATACAGAAGTCCCATGAACTGAGTCTCTCTACAGCCAGGAAGCAGACCGATCATAAGCTGCGTTTCCTATGGACAGGCTACAGTAATCCCGCATATTGCGAATGCCTACACCCAGGCTACAGAACCATTCCTAACTGCTTGGATTCACACCTCAGATAAGGAACTCGTGTATGCTCTAAATCAAAACACTCAGGTTACAGAACTGTTGTACGCTCCCTCACCTACACTCAGGCTACCGAAATTGAACACATTTTGTAAGCATATTCCCAGGCTACAGACCACTTAAACAGCTTTGCACTCCACGAGCATAGAGAACTCCCTTGAACTGAATCTCCCTACTGCCTGTATCCAGAAAACCTGTAAGGTGCACATCCCAGAGTCAGGCTACAGAAATCACGCATATTGCGAATCCCTACTTCCAGGCTGCAGAATTCTTACAACTGCTTCGTTCCACACCTGTAATATTGAAATCATGTAAGCTGCACTCAATACACTCAGGTTACAGAACTCTTGTAAGCTCTGTCTCCTACACTCAGGCTATGGACATTGTGCACGTTGTGTATGCCTATTTCCAGGCTACAGACCACAGAAACGGCTTTGTACTCCACTAGCATACAGAACTCCTGTGAACTGAATCTTTCTAGAGCCAGCAATTAGGCCGACCATAAGCTACTTTTCCTATAGACAGGCTACAGAAATCATACATATTGCGAATGCCTACTCCCAGGCTACAGAACTCTTACAAACTGCTTTGTTACACATATCCGATACAGAACTCATTTAACATGCACCTCACTACACTCAGGTTACAGAACTCCTGTGAGCTTTAAGGAACAGACATTGCGCATATTGTGTCATCCTATTCCCAGGCAACAGAACTCTGAAATAGCATTGCACTCCACTAGCATACAGAACTCCCTTGAACTGCATCTCTCTACAGCCAGGACGCAGAAAACCATCAGCTGCACATCCTAGAGTCAGGCTACAGAAATCCCGCATATTGCGAATCCCTACTCCCAGGCTATAATACCTAATTGCTTCGTTCCACACCTCCGATACAGAACTCATGTATGCTGTAAATCAATACACTCAGGATGCAGAACTCCTGTATGCTCTGTCTCCTACACTCATGTTTCGGAAATTCCTCACATTGTGTAAGCGTATTCCCAGGCTACAAACCGTTGAAACAGCTTTGTACTCCACTAGCATACAGAACTCCCGTGAACTGAATCTCTCTACAGCCAGGAAGCAGACTGATCATAAGCGGCGTTTCCTACAGGCAGGCTACAGAAATACCGCATATTGCGAATGCCTACTCCCAGGCTACTGAACTCTTACAAAGAGCTTACATCCACACATCCGATACAGAACTCATGTACGCTGCATCTGACTAAACTCAGGTTACAGAACTCCTGTAAGCTCTGTCTCCTACACTCAGGCTACAGACATTGTGCACATTTTGTATGGTTATTCCCAGGCTACAGATCGCTGAAACAGCTTTTCACTCCACTAGCATACAATCTCCCATTAACTGAATCCCCCTACAGCCTATATCCAGAATTCCCATAAGTTGCACATCCCAGAGTCAGGCTACAGAAATCCCGCATATTGCGAATGCCTACTCCCAGGCTACAGAACTCTTACAAACTGCTTCGTTACACACCTCCAATACAGAACTCATGTAAGCTGCACCTCAATACACTCAGTTTACATAACTCTTGTAAGCTCGGTTTTAAAATACAGATATGGCGCATATTGTGTCATTCTATTCCCAGGCAAGAGAACTCTGAAATAGCAATGCACTCCACTAGCATACAAAACTCCCATGAACTGCATCTCTCTACAGCCAGAACGCCCATAAGCTGCGCATCCTAGAGTCAGGCTACAGAAATCCCGAATATTGCGAATCCCTACTCCCAGGCTACAGAACTCTTCCAAACTGCTTACATCCACACCTCCGATACAGAACACTTGTAAGCTGCAGCTCACTACACTCAGGTTACAGATATCCTGTTAGCTCTGTCTAAGGATACAGTTATTGCACACATTATGTCATCCTATTCCCCGTCAAAAGAACTCTGAAATAGCATTGCACTTCACTAGCATACAGAACTCCCATGAACTGCATCTCTCAAAAGCCAGGACGCAGAACGCCCGTAAGTTGCGCATTCTAGAGTCAGGCTACAGAAATCCCACATATTGCGAATGCCTACTCACAGGCTACAGAACCCTTCCTAACTGCTTCGTTTCACACCTCCGATACAGAACTCATGTATGTTGTAAATCACTACACTCAGGTTACAGAACTCCTGTACGCTCTCTCTCTTACACTCAGGCTACCGAAATTGCATACATTGTGTATCCATATTCCCAGGCTAAAGAACACTGAAAGAGCTTTGCACTCTACTAGCATACAGAACTCCCATGAACTGAATTTCTCTACAGCTTGTATCCAGAATGCCTATAAGCTGCATTTCCTAGAGAGAGGTTACAGAAATCCCACATATTGCCAATGCCTACTCCCTGGCTACAGAACTCTTACACACTGTTTCGTTCCACACCTTTAATACAGAAATCATGTAAGCTGCATCTGACTACACTCAGGTTAGAGAACTGCTGTAAGCTCTGTCTAAGAATACAGACATTCCGCACATGGTGTCATCCTATTCTCAGGCAACAGAACAATGAAAAAGCTTTGCACTCCACTAGCATACAGAACTCCCATGAACTGCATCTCTCTACAGCCAGGACGCAGAACACCCATAAGCTGCGCATTCCTAGAGTCAGGCTACAGAAAACCCACATATTGCAAATCCCTACGCCAAGGCTACAGAACTCTTCCAAACTGCTTACATCCACACCTCCGATACAGAACTCATGTACACTGCATCTGATACAACTCAGGTTACAGAACTCCTGTAAGCTCTGTCTGCTACACTCAGGCTACAGACATTGCACACATTGTGTATGCCTTTTCACAGGCTACAGACAGCTGAAACAGCTTTGTACTCCACTAGCATACAGAGCTCCCGTGAACTGAATCTCTCTACAGCCAGGAAGCAGACCGACCATAAGCTGCGTTTGCTATAGACAGGCGGCAGAAATAACGTATGTTGCGAATCCCTACTCCCAGGCTACAGAACTCTTCCAAACTGCTTCGTTCCACACCTGTAATACAGAACTCATGTAGGCTGCATTTGACTACACTCAGGTTACAGAACTCCTGTAAGATCTGTCTCCTACAGTCAGGCTACAGACATTGCACACATTGTGTATGCCTATTCCCAGGCTACAGACCGCTGAAGCAGCTTTGTACTCCACTAGCATTCAGAACTCCCGTGAACAGAATCTCTCTACAGCCAGGAAGCAGACTGTCCATAAGCTGCTTTTCCTATAGACAGGCTACAGAAATCCCACATATTGCTAATTCCTATTCCCAGGGTACAGAACCCTTCCAAACGGCTCCGTTCCACACCTCCGATACAGAACTCATGTATGCTGTAAATCACTACACTCATTTTACAGAACTCCTGTACGCTCTGAAATCTATACTCAGCCTACCGAATTTGCGCACAGTGTGTAAGCATATTCCCAGGCTACAGACCGCTGAAACACCTTTGCACTCCACTAGCATACAGAATTCCCATGAACTTAATCTCTCTGTAGCCTTTATCCAGAATTCCCATAAGCTGCACATCCCAGAGTCAGGATACAGAAATCCCACATATTGCGAATCCCAACTCCCAGGCTACAGAACTCTACCAAACTGTTGTTACACACATCCGATAGAGAAATCATGTAAGCTGCATTCAATACACTCAGGTTATAGAACTCTTGTAATCTCTGTCCCCTACACTCAGGCTACCTAAATTGCGCACATTGTGTAAGCGTATTCCGAGGCTACAGAACACTGAAACAGCTTTGCACTCCACTAGCATACAGAACTCCCGTGAACTGAATCTCTCTGCAGCCTGTATCCAGAATTCCCATAAGTTGCACATCCCAGAGTCAGGCTACAGAAATCCTGCATATTGCGAATGCCTACTCCCAGGCTACAGAACTCTTACAAACTGCTTTGTTACACATATCCGATACAGAACTCATTTAACATGCACCTCACTACACTCAGGTTACAGAACTCCTGTTAGCTTTAAGGAACAGACATTGCGCATATTGTGTCATCCTATTCCCAGGCAACAGAACTCTGAAATAGCATTGCACTCCACTAGCATACAGAACTCCCTTGAACTGCATCTCTCTACAGCCAGGACGCAGAAAACCATCAGCTGCACATCCTAGAATCAGGCTACAGAAATCCCGCATATTGCGAATCCCTACTCCCAGGCTATAATACCTAATTGCTTCGTTCCACACCTCCGATACAGAACTCATGTATGCTGTAAATCAATACACTCAGGATGCAGAACTCCTGTATGCTCTGTCTCCTACACTCAGGTTTCGGAAATTCCTCACATTGTGTAAGCGTATTCCCAGGCTACAAACCGTTGAAACAGCTTTGTACTCCACTAGCATACAGAACTCCCGTGAACTGAATCTCTCTACAGCCAGGAAGCAGACTGATCATAAGCGGCGTTTCCTACAGGCAGGCTACAGAAATACCGCATATTGCGAATGCCTACTCCCAGGCTACTGAACTCTTACAAAGAGCTTACATCCACACATCCGATACAGAACTCATGTACGCTGCATCTGACTAAACTCAGGTTACAGAATTCCTGTAAGCTCTGTCTCCTACACTCAGGCTACAGACATTGTGCACATTTTGTATGGCTATTCCCAGGCTACAGATCGCTGAAACAGCTTTTCACTCCACTAGCATACAATCTCCCATTAACTGAATCCCCCTACAGCCTATATCCAGAATTCCCATAAGTTGCACATCCCAGAGTCAGGCTACAGAAATCCCGCATATTGCGAATGCCTACTCCCAGGCTACAGAACTCTTACAAACTGCTTCGTTACACACCTCCAATACAGAACTCATGTAAGCTGCACCTCAATACACTCAGTTTACATAACTCTTGTAAGCTCGGTTTTAAAATACAGATATGGAGCATATTGTGTCATTCTATTCCCAGGCAAGAGAACTCTGAAATAGCAATGCACTCCACTAGCATACAAAACTCCCATGAACTGCATCTCTCTACAGCCAGAACGCCCATAAGCTGTGCATCCTAGAGTCAGGCTACAGAAATCCCGATATTGCGAATCCCTACTCCCAGGCTACAGAACTCTTCCAAACTGCTTACATCCACACCTCCGATACAGAACACTTGTAAGCTGCAGCTCACTACACTCAGGTTACAGATATCCTGTTAGCTCTGTCTAAGGATACAGTTATTGCACACATTATGTCATCCTATTCCCCGTCAAAAGAACTCTGAAATAGCATTGCACTTCACTAGCATACAGAACTCCCATGAACTGCATCACTCAAAAGCCAGGACGCAGAATGCCCATAAGTTGCGCATTCTAGAGTCAGGCTACAGAAATCCCACATATTGCGAATGCCTACTCACAGGCTACAGAACCCTTCCTAACTGCTTCGTTTCACACCTCCGATACAGAACTCATGTATGTTGTAAATCACTACACTCAGGTTACAGAACTCCTGTACGCTCTCTCTCTTACACTCAGGCTACCGAAATTGCATACATTGTGTAACCATATTCCCAGGCTAAAGAACACTGAAAGAGCTTTGCACTCTACTAGCATACAGAACTCCCATGAACTGAATTTCTCTACAGCTTGTATCCAGAATGCCTATAAGCTGCATTTCCTAGAGAGAGTTTACAGAAATCCCGCATATTTTGAATGCCTACTCCCAGGCTACAGAACTCTTACACACTGTTTCGTTCCACACCTGTAATACAGAACTCATGTAAGCTGCATCTGACTACACTCAGGTTAGAGAACTGCTGTAAGCTCTGTCTAAGAATACAGACATTGCGCACATGGTGTCATCCTATTCCCAGGCAACAGAACAATGAAAAAGCATTGCACTCCACTAGCATACAGAACTCCCATGAACTGCATCTCTCTACAGCCAGGACGCAGAACGCCCATAAGCTGCGCATTCCTAGAGTCAGGCTAGAGAAATCCCGCATATTGCAAATCCCTACGCCAAGGCTACAGAACTCTTCCAACTGCTTACATCCACACCTCCGATACAGAACTCATGTACACTGCATCTGACACAACTCAGGTTACAGAACTCCTGTAAGCTCTGTCTGCTACACTCAGGCTACAGACATTGCGCACATTGTGTATGCCTTTTCGCAGGCTACAGACAGCTGAAACAGCTTTGTACTCCACTAGCATACAGAACTTCTGTGAACGGAATCTCTCTACAGCCAGGAAGCAGACCGACCATAAGCTGCGTTTCCTATAGACAGGCTACAGAAATCACGTATGTTGCGAATCCCTACTCCCAGGCTTCAGACTCTTCCAAACTGCTTCGTTCCACACCTGTAATACAGAACTCATGTAGGCTGCACCTGACTACACTCAGGTTACAGAACTCCTGTAAGATCTGTCTCCTACACTCAGGCTACAGACATTGCGCACATTGTGTATGCCGATTCCCAGGCTACAGACCGCTAAAGCAGCTTTGTACTCCATTAGCATACAGAACTCCCGTGAACAGAATCTCTCTACAGCCAGGAAGCAGACCGTCCATAAGCTGCTTTTCCTATAGACAGGCTACAGAAATCCTGCATATTGCGAATTCCTATTCCCAGGCTACAGAACTCTTCCAAACGGCTCCGTTCCACACCTCCGATACAGAACTCATGTATGCTGTAAATCACTACACTCATTTTACAGAACTCCTGTATGCTCTGAAATCTATACTCAGGCTACAGAATTTGCGCACAGTGTGTAAGCATATTCCCAGGCTACAGACCGCTGAAACACCTTTGCACTCCACTAGCATACAGAATTCCCATGAACTTAATCTCTCTGTAGCCTTTATCCAGAATTCCTATAAGCTGAACATCCCAGAGTCAGGATACAGAAATCCCACATATTGCGAATCCCAACTCCCAGGCTACAGAACTCTTCCAAACTGCTTTGTTACACATATCCGATAGAGAAATCATGTAAGCTGCATTCAATACACTCAGGTTATAGAACTCTTGTAATCTCTGTCCCCTACACTCAGGCTACCTAAATTGCGCACATTGTGTAAGCGTATCCCGAGGCTACAGAACACTAAAACAGCTTTGCACTCCACTAGCATACAGAACTCCCATGAACTGAATCTCTCTGCAGCCTGTATCCAGAATTCCCATAAGTTGCACATCCCAGAGTCAGGCTACAGAAATCCTGCATATTGCGAATCCCACTCCCAGGCTATAATACCTAATTGCTTCGTTCCACACCTCCGATACAGAACTCATGTATGCTGTAAATCAATACACTCAGGATGCAGAACTCCTGCATGCTCTGTATCCTACACTCAGGTTTCGGAAATTCCTCACATTGTGTAAGCGTATTCCCAGGCTACAATCCGTTGAAACAGCTTTGTACTCCACTAGCATACAGAACTCCCGTGAACTGAATCTCTCTACAGCCAGGAAGCAGACTGATCATAAGCGGCGTTTCCTACAGGCAGGCTACAGAAATACCGGATATTGTGAATGCCTACTCCCAGGCTACTGAACTCTTACAAAGAGCTTACATCCACACATCCGGTACAGAACTCATGTACGCTGCATCTGACTAAACTCAGGTTACAGAACTCCTGTAAGCTCTGTCTCCTACACTCAGGCTACAGACATTGCGCACATTTTGTATGGCTATTCCCAGGCTACAGATCGCTGAAACAGCTTTTCACTCCACTAGCATACAATCTCCCATTAACTGAATCCCCCTACAGCCTATATCCAGAATTCCTATAAGCTGCACATCCCAGAGTCAGCCTACAGAAATCCCGCATATTGCGAATGCCTACTCCCAGGCTACAGAACTCTTACAAACTGCCTCGTTACACACCTCCAATACAGAACTCATGTAAGCTGCACCTCAATACACTCAGTTTACATAACTCTTGTAAGCTCGGTTTTAAAATACAGATATGGCGCATATTGTGTCATTCTATTCCCAGGCAAGAGAACTCTGAAATAGCAATGCACTCCACTAGCATACAAAACTCCCATGAACTGCATCTCTCTACAGCCAGGACGCAGAAAGCCCATAAGCTGTGCATCCTAGAGTCAGGCTACAGAAATCCCGAATATTGCGAATCCCTACTCCCAGGCTACAGAACTCTTCCAAACTGCTTACATCCACACCTCCGATACAGAACACTTGTAAGCTGCAGCTCACTACACTCAGGTTACAGATATCCTGTTAGCTCTGTCTAAGGATACAGTTATTGCACACATTATGTCATCCTATTCCCCGTCAAAAGAACTCTGAAATAGCATTGCACTTCACTAGCATACAGAACTCCCATGAACTGCATCTCTCAAAAGCCAGGACGCAGAACGCCCGTAAGTTGCGCATTCTAGAGTCAGGCTACAGAAATCCCACATATTGCGAATGCCTACTCACAGGCTACAGAACCCTTCCTAACTGCTTCATTTCACACATCCGATACAGAACTCATGTATGTTGTAAATCACTACACTCAGGTTACAGAACTCCTGTACGCTCTCTCTCTTACACTCAGGCTACCGAAATTGCATACATTGTGTAACCATATTCCCAGGCTAAAGAACACTGAAAGAGCTTTGCACTCTACTAGCATACAGAACTCCCATGAACTGAATTTCTCTACAGCTTGTATCCAGAATTCCTATAAGCTGCATTTCCTAGAGAGAGGTTACAGAAATCCCGCATATTTTGAATGCCTACTCCCAGGCTACAGAACTCTTACACACTGTTTCGTTCCACACCTGTAATACAGAACTCATGTAAGCTGCATCTGACTACACTCAGGTTAGAGAACTGCTGTAAGCTCTGTCTAAGAATACAGACATTGCGCACATGGTGTCATCCTATTCCCAGGCAACAGAACAATGAAAAAGCATTGCACTCCACTAGCATACAGAACTCCCATGAACTGCATCTCTCTACAGCCAGGACGCAGAACGCCCATAAGCTGCGCATTCCTAGAGTCAGGCTAGAGAAATCCCGCATATTGCAAATCCCTACGCCAAGGCTACAGAACTCTTCCAACTGCTTACATCCACACCTCCGATACAGAACTCATGTACACTGCATCTGACACAACTCAGGTTACAGAACTCCTGTAAGCTCTGTCTGCTACACTCAGGCTACAGACATTGCGCACATTGTGTATGCCTTTTCGCAGGCTACAGACAGCTGAAACAGCTTTGTACTCCACTAGCATACAGAACTTCTGTGAACGGAATCTCTCTACAGCCAGGAAGCAGACCGACCATAAGCTGCGTTTCCTATAGACAGGCTACAGAAATCACGTATGTTGCGAATCCCTACTCCCAGGCTTCAGACTCTTCCAAACTGCTTCGTTCCACACCTGTAATACAGAACTCATGTAGGCTGCACCTGACTACACTCAGGTTACAGAACTCCTGTAAGATCTGTCTCCTACACTCAGGCTACAGACATTGCGCACATTGTGTATGCCGATTCCCAGGCTACAGACCGCTAAAGCAGCTTTGTACTCCATTAGCATACAGAACTCCCGTGAACAGAATCTCTCTACAGCCAGGAAGCAGACCGTCCATAAGCTGCTTTTCCTATAGACAGGCTACAGAAATCCTGCATATTGCGAATTCCTATTCCCAGGCTACAGAACTCTTCCAAACGGCTCCGTTCCACACCTCCGATACAGAACTCATGTATGCTGTAAATCACTACACTCATTTTACAGAACTCCTGTATGCTCTGAAATCTATACTCAGGCTACTGAATTTGCGCACAGTGTGTAAGCATATTCCCAGGCTACAGACCGCTGAAACACCTTTGCACTCCACTAGCATACAGAATTCCCATGAACTTAATCTCTCTGTAGCCTTTATCCAGAATTCCTATAAGCTGCACATCCCAGAGTCAGGATACAGAAATCCCACATATTGCGAATCCCAACTCCCAGGCTACAGAACTCTTCCAAACTGCTTTGTTACACATATCCGATAGAGAAATCATGTAAGCTGCATTCAATACACTCAGGTTATAGAACTCTTGTAATCTCTGTCCCCTACACTCAGGCTACCTAAATTGCGCACATTGTGTAAGCGTATCCCGAGGCTACAGAACACTAAAACAGCTTTGCACTCCACTAGCATACAGAACTCCCATGAACTGAATCTCTCTGCAGCCTGTATCCAGAATTCCCATAAGTTGCACATCCCAGAGTCAGGCTACAGAAATCCTGCATATTGCGAATCCCACTCCCAGGCTATAATACCTAATTGCTTCGTTCCACACCTCCGATACAGAACTCATGTATGCTGTAAATCAATACACTCAGGATGCAGAACTCCTGCATGCTCTGTATCCTACACTCAGGTTTCAGAAATTCCTCACATTGTGTAAGCGTATTCCCAGGCTACAATCCGTTGAAACAGCTTTGTACTCCACTAGCATACAGAACTCCCGTGAACTGAATCTCTCTACAGCCAGGAAGCAGACTGATCATAAGCGGCGTTTCCTACAGGCAGGCTACAGAAATACCGGATATTGTGAATGCCTACTCCCAGGCTACTGAACTCTTACAAAGAGCTTACATCCACACATCCGGTACAGAACTCATGTACGCTGCATCTGACTAAACTCAGGTTACAGAACTCCTGTAAGCTCTGTCTCCTACACTCAGGCTACAGACATTGCGCACATTTTGTATGGCTATTCCCAGGCTACAGATCGCTGAAACAGCTTTTCACTCCACTAGCATACAATCTCCCATTAACTGAATCCCCCTACAGCCTATATCCAGAATTCCTATAAGCTGCACATCCCAGAGTCAGCCTACAGAAATCCCGCATATTGCGAATGCCTACTCCCAGGCTACAGAACTCTTACAAACTGCCTCGTTACACACCTCCAATACAGAACTCATGTAAGCTGCACCTCAATACACTCAGTTTACATAACTCTTGTAAGCTCGGTTTTAAAATACAGATATGGCGCATATTGTGTCATTCTATTCCCAGGCAAGAGAACTCTGAAATAGCAATGCACTCCACTAGCATACAAAACTCCCATGAACTGCATCTCTCTACAGCCAGGACGCAGAAAGCCCATAAGCTGTGCATCCTAGAGTCAGGCTACAGAAATCCCGAATATTGCGAATCCCTACTCCCAGGCTACAGAACTCTTCCAAACTGCTTACATCCACACCTCCGATACAGAACACTTGTAAGCTGCAGCTCACTACACTCAGGTTACAGATATCCTGTTAGCTCTGTCTAAGGATACAGTTATTGCACACATTATGTCATCCTATTCCCCGTCAAAAGAACTCTGAAATAGCATTGCACTTCACTAGCATACAGAACTCCCATGAACTGCATCTCTCAAAAGCCAGGACGCAGAACGCCCGTAAGTTGCGCATTCTAGAGTCAGGCTACAGAAATCCCACATATTGCGAATGCCTACTCACAGGCTACAGAACCGTTCCTAACTGCTTCATTTCACACATCCGATACAGAACTCATGTATGTTGTAAATCACTACACTCAGGTTACAGAACTCCTGTACGCTCTCTCTCTTACACTCAGGCTACCGAAATTGCATACATTGTGTAACCATATTCCCAGGCTAAAGAACACTGAAAGAGCTTTGCACTCTACTAGCATACAGAACTCCCATGAACTGAATTTCTCTACAGCTTGTATCCAGAATTCCTATAAGCTGCATTTCCTAGAGAGAGGTTACAGAAATCCCGCATATTTTGAATGCCTACTCCCAGGCTACAGAACTCTTACACACTGTTTCGTTCCACACCTGTAATACAGAGCTCATGTAAGCTGCATCTGACTACACTCAGGTTACATAACTGTTGTAAGCTCTGTCTAAGAATACAGACATTGCGCACATGGTGTCATCCTATTCCCAGGCAACAGAACAATGAAAAAGCATTGCACTCCACTAGCATACAGAACTCCCATGAACTGCATCTCTCTACAGCCAGGACGCAGAATGCCCATAAGCTGCGCATTCCTAGAGTCAGGCTACAGAAATCCCGCATATTGCAAATCCCTACGCCAAGGCTACAGAACTCTTCCAAACTGCTTACATCCACACCTCCGATACAGAACTCATGTACGCTGCATCTGACGCAACTCAGGTTACAGAACTCCTGTAAGCTCTGTCTGCTACACTCAGGCTACAGACATTGCGCACATTGTGTATGCCTATTCGCAGGCTACAGACAGCTGAAACAGCTTTGTACTCCACTAGCATACAGAGCTCCCGTGAACTGAATCTCTCTACAGCCAGGAAGCAGACCGACCATAAGCTGCGTTTCCTATAGACAGGCTACAGAAATTCCACACATTGCGAATCCCTACTTCAAGTCAACAGGACTCTTCCAAATTGCTTCGTTCCACACCTGTAATACAGAACTCATGTAGGCTGCACCTGACTACACTCAGGTTACAGAACTCCTGTAAGATCTGTCTCCTACACACAGCCTACAGTCATTGCGCACATTGTGTATGCCTATTCCCAGGCTACAGACCACAGAAACAGCTTTGTACTCCACTAGCAAACAGAACTCCCTTGAACTGCATCCCTCTACAGCCATGAAGCAGACCGACCATAAGGTACAGAAATCCCGCATATTGTGAATGCCTACTCCCAGGCTACGGAACCCTTCCTAACTGCTTTGTTCCACACCTCCGATACGGAACTCATGTATGTTAGGCAGAACAGAACCGGGTATGTCTGATTAGATCCAGACCTATCTGGAGAAACTCGTGAGCAGTCCGTGTGCATAGGACCCAGAAAAGCAAAGACCAACTGGTTTTGGAGAAAAGAAAGTTCTTTTTCGTAGGCAAGTGGATTCAATGTCATTTTTACAGTGGCAAATATCATTTTGAACCTGGTTTCTCTAGCATTCTATGCAGAAAACACTTATGCGTATCTGTTGAATCTCCATGTGGAACCAATTAGCATTTGCCAACATAAAAGCAAAATTTAACATGCTAAAATTCATTCAAAACTCTAACGTTCATAGATAATATACAGAAAACACTGACAAACCGCAGGCTCTTTTAAAAGCTGATATTCATTTAGCCACAACAGAACTGGATATTTCTGGTTAGATCCAGAGCTATCTTGAAAAACTCGTGTGGAATTCATGTGCAAAGCACCTTGAAAAGAAGAGTCAACCTGGTTTTGGAGAAAAGCAAAGTCTTTTTCTTGGGCAAGTGGATTTAATGTCATGTTTACAAACACAAATGTCATTTTTAACCTGGTTTCTGTAGCATTCTATCCAGAAAAATGTTATGTATACCCGTTGTTTCTCCATGTGAATCCAAGTAGTTTTGCCAACAACAACAAAAAAAAGTAACATGTTAAAATTCATTCAAAAATCTAAAGTTCATAGAAAATATCCAGAAAACACTAACAAACACACAAGCTATTTTAAAGCTGATATTCCTTTACCCTCAACAGAACCGGATATTTCTGGTTAGATCCAGAGCTATCTGGACAAACTGGTGTGGAATTTCTGTGCAAAGGACCAGAAAAACAGAGTCAAAGTGGTTTTGTTGCAAAGCAAAGTGTTTTTCATGGCAAGTGGATTCAATGTCATGTTTACAAACACAAATGTCATTTTGAACCTGGTTTCTGTAGAATTGTACTCAGAAATATCTTATGTGTACCTGTTGTGTCTACATGTGGAAGGAATTAGCTTTTCCAACAAAAAAAACACAATGTTACGTGCTAAAATTCATTCCAAACTCTTAAGTTCATAGAAAATATCAAGAAAACTGAAAGAAACACAGAGGCTGTAGCAAGAGCTGGGATTGAGGTAGGCAGAAGAGAACCGGGTATTTCTGATTAGATCCAGACCTCTCTGGACAAACTCGTGAGGAATCTGTGTGCATAGGACCAAGAAAAGCAAAGACCAACGGTTTTCGAGAAAAGCAAGGTCTTTTTCTTGGGCAGGTGGATTGAATGTCATGTTTACAGTGGCAAATAGCAGCTTTAACCTGGTTTCTGTAGCATTCTACTCAGGTAACACTTATGTGTACCTGTTGTGTCTTCATGTTGAACCAATTAGTGTTTCCAACAAAAAAACACAACGTTACATGCTAAAATTCATTCAAAACTGTAAAGTTCATAGAAAATAGCCAGAAAACAGAAACAAACACAGAGGCTGTAGCAGAGCTGGGATTGAGTCAGGCAGAACAGATACGGGTATTTCTGCTGAGATCCAGACCTGTCTGGACAAACTCGTGTGGATTTCGTGTGCAAGGGACCCAGAAAAGCAAAGTCAAACTGGTTTTGGAGAAAAGCAAAGACTTTTTCTTGGGCAAGTGGATTCAATGTCATGTTTACAAACACAAATGTCATTTTTAAACTGGTTTCTGTAGCATTCTACTCAGAAAACTCGAATGTGTACCTGTTGTGTTTCCATGCGGAACCAATTAGTGTTTGTCAACAAAAAAGAAAGTGTTACATGCCAGAATTCAGTGCAAACTCTAAAGTTCATAGATAATATCCAGAAAACAGAAACAAACACAGAGGATGCAGCAAGAATTAGGATTGAGTTAGGCAGAACAGAACCAGAAATATCTGGTTAGATCCAGACCTATCTGGAGAAACTCATGTGGAATTCTTGTGCAAAGGACCCAGAAAAGAATATTGAAACTGGTTTTGGAAAAAAGCAAAGTCTTTTTCGTGGGCAAGTGGATTCAATGACATGTTTACAAGCACAAATGTCATTTTTGACCTGGTTTCTCTAGCATTCTACTCAGAAAACTTGAATGTGCACCTGTTGTGTCTCCATGTGGAACGAAATAGTGTTTCCAACAAAAAAAAACACAATGTTACATGCTAAAATTCATTCAAAACTCTAAAGTTCATAGAAAATATCCAGAAAACACAAGGAAACACAGAAGCTGTAGCAAGAGCTGGGATTGAGTTAGGCAGAACAGAACCTGCTATTTCTGTTTAGATCCAGACCCATCTGGACAAACTCGTGTGGAATCCGTGTGCAAAGGACCCAGAAAAACACATTCAAACAGCTTTTGGAGAAAAGAAAAGTCTTTTTCTTGGGCACGTGGATTCAATGTCATGTTAGCAAACAGAAATATCATTTTTAACCTGGTTTCTGTAACATTCTACTCAGAAAACACAAATGTGTGCCCGTTGTGTCTCCATGTGGAACCAAATAGAGTTTGGCAACAAAAAAACAAAGTGTTACATGCCAGAATTCATTCCAAACTCTAAAGTTCATAGAAAATATCCAGAAAACGGAAACAAACACAGAGGCTGTAGCATGAGCTGTGATTGAGTTAGACAGAACATAACCGGAATTTCCTGATTAGATCCAGACCTATCTGGACAAACTCGTGTGGAATTCTTGTACAAAGGACCCAGAAAAGAAAATTGAAACTGGTTTTGGAGAAAAGCAAGGTCTTTTTCTTGGGCAAGTGCATACACTGTCATGTTTACAAACACAAATAACATTTTTAACCAGGTTTCTGTAGCATTCTACTCAGAAAACTCGAATGTGTACCTGTTTTGTCTCCATGTGGAACCAATTAGCCTTTGCCAACATAAACACAAATGTTACTTGATAAAATCCATTCAAAACTCTAACGTTCGTAGATAATATCCAGAATTCACTAACAAACACATAGGCTGTTTTAACATCAGATATTCATTTAGCCACACAGAACCTGATATTTCTGGTTAGATCCAGACGTATCTGGACAAACTCGTGTGGCATTCATGTGCAAAGGACCCAGAAAAACAGAGTCAAACTGGTTTTGGAGAAAAGCAAAGTCTTTTTCATGGGCAAGTGGATTCAATATCATGTTAGCAAACACAAATATCATTTTGAACCTGGTTTCTGTAGCATTCTACTCAGAAAACACTTATGTGAACCGGTTAAGTCTCCATGTGGAACCAATTAGCGTTTGCCAACAAAAAAAAAGTGTAACATGCTAAAATTCATTCAATACTCTAAAGCTCATAGATAATATCCAGAAAACACTAAAAAACACACAGGCTGTTTTAAAAGCTGATATTCATTTAGCCACACAGAACCGGATATTTCTGGTTAGATCCAGACCTATCTGGACAAACTCGTGTGGAATTCTTGTGCAAAGGACCCAGAAAACAATATTGAAACAGGGTTTGGAGAAAAGCAAAGTCTGTTTTCGTGATCAAGTGGATTCAATGTCATGTTTACAAACACAAATATAATTTTTAACCTGGTTTCTGTAGCATTATACTCAGAAAACTCGAATGTGTACCTGTTGTGTCTCCATGTGAATCCAATTAGCGTTTGCCAACAGAAAAACAAATTGTTTCACGCCAGAATTCATTCCAAACTCTCAAGTTCATAGTTAATATCCAGAAAACACTAGCAAACACACGCTATTCATTTAGCGACAAAGAACCTGATATTTCAAGTTAGAACCAAACCCATCTGGACAAACTCTTGTGGAATCCGTGTGCAAAGGACCCAGAAAAACACATTCAAGCAGGTTTTGGAGAAAGCAAAGACTTTTTTGGGCAAGTTGATTCAATGTCTTGTTAGCAAACAGAAATATAATTTTTATCCTGGTTTCTGTAGCATTCTACTTAGAAAATTCGAATGTGTACCTGGTGTGTCTCCATGTGGAAGGAAATAGAGTTTCTGACAAAAAAACACATTGTTACATGGTAAAATTCGTGCAAAACTCTAAAGTTCATAGAAAATATCCAGAAAATAGAAACAAACACAGAGGCTGTAGCAAGAGCTGGGATTGAGTCAGGCAGAACAGATACGGGTATTTCTGCTGAGATCCAGACATGTCTGGACAAACTCGTGTGGAATTCGTGTGCAAAGCACCCAGAAAATCAAAGTCAAACTGGTTTTGGAGAAAAGCAAAGACTTTTTCTTGGGAAAGAGGATTCAATTTCATGTTTACAAACACAAATGTCATTTTTAACCTGGTTTCTGTAGCATTCTACTCAGAAAACTCGAATGTGTACCTGTTGTGTCTATATGTGGAACCAATTAGCGTTAGCCAACAGAAAAACAAAATGTTTCATGCCAGAATTCATTCTATCTCTCAAGTTAATAGTTAATATCCAGAAAACACAAACAAACACACAGGCTGTTTTAAAAGCTTATATTCTTTTAGCCACAAAAGAACCGGATATTTCTGGTATGATCCAGACCTATCTGGACAAACTCGTGTGGAATCCATGTGCAAAGGACCCAGAACAACACATTCAAACTGGTTTTGGAGAAAAGCAAAGTCTTTTTCGTGGGCAAGTGGATTCAATGTCATGTTAGCAAACACATATTTCTTTTTTAAATGGTTTCTGTAGCATTCTACTCAGAAAACTCGAATGTGTACCTGTTCTGTTTCCATGTGGAACCAATTAGTGTTTGTCAACAAAAAAACAAAGTGTTACATGCCAGAATTCAGTGCAAACTCTAAAGTTCATAGATAATATCCAGAACACAGAAATAAACACAGAGGCTGTAGCATGAGCTGGGATTGAGTTATTCAGAACCTAACCAGACATTTCTGGTTAGATCCAGACATATATGGACAAACTCGTGTGGAATTCTTGTACAAAGACCCAGAAAAGAATATTGAAACTGGTTTTGGAAAAAGCAACGTCTTTTTCTTGGGCAAGTGGATACAGAGTCATGTCTACAAACACAAATAACATTTTTCACCAGGTTTCTGTAGCATTCTACTCAGAAAACTCGAATGTGTACCTGTTGTGTCTCCATGTGAATTCAATTAGCATTTACCAACATAAACACAAAATGTTACTTGTGAAAATTCATTCAAAACTCTAACATTCATAGATTATATTCAGAATTCACTAACAAACACATAGGCTGTTTTAAAAGCAGGTATTCATTTAGCAACACAGAACTGGGTATTTCTGGTTAGATCCAGAATTATCTCAGGTCACAGAACACTCAGATTACAGAACACCTGAAAGCTCTGTCTAATGATACAGACATTGCCCACATGGTGTCATCCTATTCCCAGGCAACAGAACTCTGAAATAGCATTGCACTCCACTAGCATACAGAACTCCCATGAACTGCATCTCTCTACAGCCAAGACGCAGAATGCCCGTAAGCTGCGTTTCCTATAGACAGGATACAGAAATCCCGCATATTGCGAATGCCTACTCCCAGGCTACAGAACTCTTCCAAACTGCTTCGTTCCTCACGTCCGATACAGAACTCATTTATGCTGCACATCACTACACTCAGGTTACAGAACTCCTGTAAGCTCTGTCTCCTACACTCAAGCTACGGACATGGCTCACATTGTGTATTATGCCTATTCCCAGGCTACAGACCGCTGAAACATCTTTGTACTCCACCAGCATACAGAACTCCCGTGAACTGCATCTCTCTAGAGCCAGGAAGCAGAACGACCATAAGCTGCGTTTCTGACAGACAGCTACAGAAATCCCGCATATTGCGAATGCCTATCTTGCACTACAGAACTCTTCCAAACTGCTTCGTTCCACACCTGTAATACAGAACTCATGTAAGCCGCACCTCACTATACTCAGGTTACAGAACTCCTCTAAGCTCTGTCTCATACACTCAGGCTACAGAGATTGCACACATTGTGTATGCCTGTTCCCAGGCTACAGACCGCTGAAACAGCTTTGTACTCCACTAGCATACAGAACTCCTGTGAACTGAATCTCTCTACAGCCAGGAAGCAGAACGCCCAAAAGCTGCACATCCTAGAGTCAGGCTACAGAAATCCCGCATATTGCGAATTCCTACTCCCAGGCTTCAGAACCCTTCCTAACTGCTTGTTCCACACCTCCGATGCAGAACTCATGTATGCTGTAAATCACTACACTCAGGGTACAGAACTCCTGTACATTCTCTCTCCTACACTCAGGTACCAAAATTGCACACATAGTGCAAATGTATTCCCAGGCTACAAAACGCTGAAATAGCTTTGCACTCAACTAGCATACAGTACTCCCATGAACTGAACCTCTCTACAGCATGTATCCAGAATTCCAATAAGATTCACATCCCAGAGTTAGGCTACAGATCTCCCGCATATTGCGAATGCCTGCTCCCAGGCTACAGTACTCTTCTAAACAACTTAAATCCATATCTCAGATACAGAACTCATGTACGCTGCATCTGACAAAACTCAGGTTACAGAACTCCTGTAAGCTCTGTCTCCTACACTCAGGCTACAGACATTTCGCATGATGTGAATGCCTATTCCCAGGCTACAAACCGCTGAAACAGCTTTGTACTCCACTAGCATACAGAACTCCCATGAACTGAATCTCTCTACAGCGAGCAAGCAGACCGACCATAAGCTGTGTTACCTATAGACAGGCTACAGAAATCCCGCATATTGCAAATGCCTACTCCCAAGCTACAGAACTCTTCAAAACTGCTTCTTTCCACAGCTGTAATATAGAACTCATATAAGCTGCATCTGACTACACTCAGGTTGCAGAACTCCTGTAAGCTCTGTCTCCTACACTCAGGCTATGGACATTGTGCACATTGTGTATGCCTATTCCCAGGCTACAGTCCGCTGAAACAGCTTTGTACTCCACTAGCATACAGAACTCCCGTGAACTGCATCTCTCTACAGCCAGGAAGGGGAGCGACCATAAGCTGTGTTTCCTATAGACAGGCTACAGAAATCCCGCATATTGAGAATGCCTACTCCCAGGCTTCAGAACCCTTCCTAACTGGTTTGATCCACACCTCCGATGCAGAACTCATGTATGCTGTAAATCACTACACTCAGGTTACAGAACTCCTATACGCTCTCTCACATACACTCAGGCTACCGAAATCACGCACATTGTGTATGCCTATGCACAGGCTACAGAATGCCCTAAACAGCTTGCACTCCACTAGCATTCAGAACTCCCATGAACTGAATCTCACTACAGCCTGTATGCAGAATGCCTATAAGCAGAGTATCCCATAGACAGGCTACAGAAATCCCGGATATTGTAAATGCCCACTCCCAGGCTACAGAACTCTTTCAAAAAGCTTCGTTCCACACCTCAGATACAGAACTCATGTAAGCTGCATCTCACTACACTCAGGTTACAGAACTCCGAAAGCTCTGACTAAGGATACATACATTGCGCTCTTGGTGTCATCCTATTCCCAGACTACAGAACTCTGAAACAGCTTTGCACTCCACTGTCATACAGAACTCCCGTGAACTGCATCTCTCTACAGCCAGAACCCAGAACGCCCATAAGCTGCGCATCCAGGAGTAGGTTACAGAAATACCCCATATTGCGAATGCCTACTCCCACGATACAAAACTCTTCCAAACTGCTTACATCCACACCTCCGATACAGAACTCATGTACGCTGCATCTGACTAAACTCAGGTTACAGAACTCCTGTAAGCTCTGTCTCCTACACTCAGGCTGTAGACATTGCGCACATTGTGTATGCCTATTTGCAGGCTACAGACCACTGAAACAGCTTTGTACTCCCCTAGCATACAGAACTCCCGTGAACTGAATCTCTCTACAGCCAGGAAGCAGACCGACCAAAAGCTGTGTTTCCTATAGACAGACTACAGAAATCCCGCATATTGCGAATGCCTACTCCCAGGCTACAGAACTCTTCCAAACTGCTTCTTTCCACACATGTAATACAGAACTCATATAAGCTGCATCTGACTACACTCAGGTACAGAACTCCTGTAAGCTCTGTCCCCTACACTCAGGCTGCAGACATTGCGCACATTGTGTATGCCTATTCCAAGGCTACACACCGCTGAAACAGATTTGTACTCCACTATCATTGAGAACTCCCATGAACTGAATCTCTCTACAGCCAGGAAGCAGACCGATCATAAGCTGCGTTTCCTATACACAGCCTAAAGAAAGCCCGCATATTGCGAATTTTACTCCCAGGCTACAGAACCCTTCTTAAGTGGTTCAATCCTCACCTCCGATACGGAAATCATGTATGCTGTAAATCACTACACTCAGGTTACAGAACTCCTATACGCTCTCTCACATACACTCAGGCTACCGAAATCACGCACATTGTGTATACCTATTACCAGGCTACAGAACACTGAAACAGCTTTGCACTCCACTAGCATACAGAACTCCCATGAACTGAATCTCCCTACAGCCTGTATCCAGAATGCCTATAAGCAGCGTTTCCTGTATACAGGCTACAGAAATCCCGGATATTGGGAATGCCCACTCCCAGGCTACAGAACTCTTACAAAAATCTTCCTTCCACACCTCAGATACAGAACTCATGTAAGCTGCATCTCACTACACTCAGGTTACAGAATTCCTGAAAACTCTGACTAAGGATACAGACATTGCACACTTGGTGTCACCTATTCCCAGACTACAGAACTCTGAAACATCTTTGCACTCCACTGTCATACAGAACTCCCGTGAACTGCATCTCTCTACAGCCACGACGAAGAACACCCATAAGCTGCGAATCCTAGAGTCAGGCTACACAAAACCCCCATATTGGGAATCCCTACTCCCAGGCTACAGAGCGTTTCCAAACTGCTTACATCCACACCTCCGATACAGAACTCATGTACGCTGCATCTGACTAAACTCAGGTTACAGAACTCGTGTAAGCTCTGTCTCCTACACTCAGGCTGCAGACATTGCGCACATTGTGTATGCCTATTCCCAGGTTACAGACCGCTGAAACAGCTTTGCACTCCCCTAGCATACAGAACTTCCGTGAACTAAATCTTTCTACAGCCAGGATGCAGACCAAACATAAGCTGCGTTTCCTATAGACAGGCTACAGAAATCCCTCATATTGCGAATGCATACTCTCAGGCTACAGAAAGTTTCCAAACTGCTTACATCCAAACCTCCGATACATAACTCATGTACGCTGCATCTGACTACACTCAGGTTACAGAACTCCTGTAAGCTCTGTCTCCTACACTCAGTCTATGGACATTGTGCACATTGTGTATGCATATTCCCAGGCTACAGAGTGCTGAAATAGCATTCCAGTCCACTAGCATAGAGAACTCCCGTGAACTAAATCTCTCTACAGCCAGGAAGCAGACCGAACATAAGCTGCGTTTCCTATAGACAGGCTACAGAAATCCCACATATTGGGAATCCCTACTCTCTGGCTACAGAAAGTTTCCAAACTGCTTACATCCAAACCTCCGATACATAGCTCATGTGCGCTGCATCTGACTACACTCAGGTTACAGAACTCCTGTAAGCTCTGTCTCCTACACTCAGGCTATGGACATTGTGCACATTGTGTATGCCTATTCCCAGGCTACAGAACGCTGAAATAGCATTCCACTCCACTAGCATACAGAACTCCCAAGAACTGCATCGCTCTAAAGCCAGGAAGCATACCGACCATAAGCTGCTTTTCCTATAGAGAGGCTACAGAAATCCCGGATATTGCGAATGTCTACTCCCAGGCTACAGAACCCTTCCTAACTGCTTCGTTCCACACCTCCGATACAGAGCTCATGTATACTGTAAATCACTACACTCAGGTGTCAGAACTCCTCTACGCTATGGATCCTATACTCAGGCTACCAAAATTGCGCACATTGTGTAAGCCTATTCCCAGGCTACAGAACGCTGAAACAGCTTTGCACTCCACTAGCATACAGAACTCCCATGAACTGAATCACTCTGCAGCCTCTATCCAGAATTCCTATAAGCTGCACATCCCAGAGTCAGGCTACAGAAATCCCGCATATTGCAAATGCCTACTCACAGGCTACAGAACTCTTCCCAACTGCTTTTTTACACACATCCGATAGAGAAATCATGTAAGCTGCACCTCACTACACTCAGGTTAGAAAACTCCTGTAAGCTCTGTCTAAGGATTCAGCCATTGCGACATGGTGTCATCCTATTCCCAGGCAACAGAACTCTGAAATAGCATTGCACTCCACTGTCATACAGAACTCCCGTGAACTGCATTTCTCTACAGCCAGGACACAGTACGCCCATAAGCTGCACATTCTACAGTCAGGCTACAGAAATCCCAAATACTGGGAATCCCTACTCCCAGGCTACAAAACTCTTCCAAAATGCTTACATCCACACCTCCGATACAGAACTCATGTATGCTGCACCTCAGTACACTCAGCGTACAGTACTCCTATAAGCTCTGTCTGCTAAACTCAGGCTAGAGACATAGCGCACATTGTCTATGCCTATTCCCAGGCTACAGACCAGTGAAAGAGCTTTGTCCTCCACTAGCATACAGATCTCCCGTGAACTGCATCTCTCTACAGCCAGGAAGCAGACCGACCATGAGATGCGTTTCTATAGATAGGCTACAGAAAACCGCATATTGCGAATGCCTTCTCCCAGGCTAGAGAATCCTTCCAAACTGCTTCGTTCCACACCTGTAATACAGAACTCATGTACGCTGCATCTGACTAAACTCAGGTTACAGAACTCCTGCAAGCTCTTTCTATGGATACATACATTGCGCACTTGGTGTCATCCTATTCCCCGGTTACAGGACTCTGAAATAGCTTTGCACTCCTATAGCATACAGAGCTCCCGTGAACTGAATCTCTATACAGCCAGGAAGCAGACCGACCATGAGCTGCGTTTCCTATATATAGGCTACATAAATCACGCATATTGCGAATCCCTACTCCCAAGCTACAGAACTCTTCCAAACTGCTTACATGCACACCTGTAACACAGAACTCATGTAAGCTGCATCTGACTACACTCAGGTTACAGAACTCCTGTAATCTCTGCCTCCTACACTCAGGCTATGGACATTGTGCACATTGTGTATGCCTATTTTCAGGTTACATACAGCTGAAACAGCTTTGTACTCCACTAGCATACAGAACTCTCGTGAACTGAATCTCTGTACAGCCAGGAACCAGACCGACCATAAGCTGGGTTTCCTATAGACAGGCTACAGAAATCCCGCATATTGTGAATGCCTAATCCCAGGCTACAGAACTCTTCCAAACTGCTTATATCCACACTTGTAATACAGAACCTTGTAAGCTGCATCTGACTACACTCAGGTTACAGAACTCCTGTAAGCTCTGTCTCCTACACTCAGGCTACGGATATTATTAACATTGTGTATGCCTATTCCCAGGCTACAGACAGCTGAAACAGCTTTGTACTCCACTAGCATTCAGAACTCCCATGAACTGCATCTCTCTACAGCCAGGAAGCAGACTGCCCCATAAGCTGTTTTTCCTATAGACAGGCTACAGAAATCCCGCATATTGCGAATGCCTACTCCCAGGCTACAGAACTCGTCCAAACTGCTTTGTTACACACATCCAGTAGAGAAGTCATGTAAGCTGCATTCAATAAATTCAGGTAAGAGAACTCCTGTAAGCTTTGTCTAAGGATTCAGGCATTGCGACATGGTGTCATCCTACTCCCAGGCAACAGAAATCTGAAATAGCGTTGCACTCCACTAGAATACAGAACTCCTGTGAACTGCATCTCTCTACAACCAGGAAGCAGAATGCCCATAAGCTGCGAATCCTAGAGTCAGGCTACAAAAATCCCACATATTGGGAATCCCTACTCCCTGGCTACAGAACTGTAACAAACTGCTTACATCCACAATTCCGATACAGAACTCATGTACGCTGCATCTCAGTACACTCAGCTTACAGTACTCCTCTAAGCTCTGTCTACTACACACAGGGTACAGACATTGCGCAAATTGTGTATGCCTATTCCCAGGCTACAGACCGCTGAAACAGCTTTGTACTCCACTAGCATACAGAACTCCCGTGAACTGCATCTCTCTACAGCCAGGAAGCAGACGGACCATAAGCTGAGTTTGCTATAGACAGGCTACAGAAATCCCACATATTGTGAATCCCTACTCGCAGGCTACAGAACTCTTCCAAACTGCTTCATTCCACACCTGTAATACGGATCTCATATAAGCTGCATCTGACTAAACTCAGGTTACAGAACTCCTGTAAGCTCTGTCACCTACACTCAGGCTATGGACATTGTGCACATTGTGTATTCCTATTCCCAGGCTACAGACCGCTGGAACAGCTTTGAACTCCACTAGCATACAGAACTCCTGTGAACTGAATCTGTCTACAGCCAGGAAGCACACCGAACATAAGCTGTGTTTTCTATAGACAGGATACAGAAATCCCGCACATTGCAAATGCCTACTCCCAGGCTTCAGAACCCTTCATAACTGCTTGATTCCACACCTCCGATACAGAACTCATGTATGCTGTAAATCACAATACTCAGGTTGCAGAACTCCTCTAAGCTCTGTCTCCTACACTCAGGCTACTCAAATTGCTCATATTGTGTAAGCGTATTCCCAGTCTAAAGAACGCGGAAACAGCTTTGTACTCCACTAGGATAAAGTACTCCCATGAACTGAATCTCTCTACAGCCTATATCCAGAATTCCTATAAGCTGCACATCCCTGAGTTAGGTTACAGAAATCCTGCATGTTGCAAATGCCTACTACCAGGCTACAGATTTCTTACAAACTGCCTCGTTACACACCTCTGATACAGAACTCATGTAAGCTGCACCTCACTACACTCAGGGTACAGAACTCTTGTAGGCTCTGTTTAAGGATACAGACATTGCGCACATTGTGTCATCCTAATCCCAGGCCACAGAACTCTGAAATAGCATTACACTCCACTAGCATACAGAGCTCCCTTGAACTGCATTTCTCCAGCCAAGACGCAGAACACCCATAAGCTGCGCATCCTAGAGTCAGGCTACATACATTCCGCATATGGTGAATCCCTACTCCCAGGCTACAGAACACTTCCAAACTGCTTACATCCACACCTGTAATACAGAACACATGTAAGCTGCATCTGACTACACTCAGGTTACAGAACTCCTGTAAGCTCTGTCTCCTACACTCAGCCTACGGATATTGCTCATATTGTGTATGCCTATTCCCAGGCAACAGACCTCTGAATCAGCTTTCTATTCCACTAGCATACAGAACTCCCGTGACCTGAATCTCTCTACAGCCATGAAGCAGACCGACCATAAGCTGCTTTTGCTATAGACAGGCGACAGAAATCCCGCATATGGTGAATCCCTACTCCCAGGCTACAGAACTCTTCCAAACTGCTTACATGCACACCTGTAATACAGAACTCATGTAAGCTGCATCTGACTACACTCAGGTTAGAGAACTCCTGTAATCTCTGTCTCCTACACTAGGGTTATGGACATTGTGCACATTGTGTATGCCAATTTGCAGGCTACAGACAGCTGAAACACCTTTGTTCTCCACTAGCATACAGAACTCCCTTGAACTGAATCTCTCTACAGCCAGGAACCAGACCGACCATAAGCTGCGTTTGCTATGGACAGGCTACAGAAATCTGCATATTGCGAATGCCTACTCCCAGGCTACAGAACTCTTCCAAACTGCTTACATCCACACCTGTTATACAGAACTCATGTACACTGCATCTGACTAAACTCACGTTATAGAACTCATGTAAGCTCTATCTCCTGCACTCAGGCTACGGATGTTACTCATATTGTGTATGCCTATTCCCAGGCAACAGACTTCTGAATCAGCTTTGTATTCCACTAGCATACAGAACTCCCGTGACCTGAATCTCTTCACAGCCTGGAAGCAGACAGACCATAAGCTGCATTCCCTATAGACAGGCTACAGAAATCCGGCATATTGCAAATGCGTACTACCAGGCTACAGAACGCTTCCAAACTGCTTACATCCACACCTATAATACAGAACTCATGTACGCTGCACCTCAGTACACTCAGCTCTCAGTACTCCTGTAAGCTCTGTCTACTACACGCAGGGTACATACATTGCGCACATTGTGTATGCCTATTCCCAGGCTACAGACCACTGAAACAGCTTTGTACTCCACTAGCATACAGAACTCCCGTGAACTGAATCTCTCTACAGCCAGGAAGCAGACCGACCATAAGCTGCATTTCCTATAGACAGGCTACAGAAATCCCGCATATTGCGAATCCCTACTCGCAGGCTACAGAACTCTTCCAAACTGCTTCTCTCCACACTTGTAATACAGAACTCATATAAGCTGCATCTGACTACACTCAGGTTACAGAACTCCTGTAAGCTCTGTCTCCAAACTAGGCTACGGACATTGTGCACATTGTGTATCCTCTTCCCAGGCTACTGACCGATGAAAGAGCTTTGTACTCCACTAGCAAACAGAACTCCTGTGAACTGAATCTGTCTACAGTCAGGAAGCACACTGAACATCAGCTGCGTTGTCTATAGACAGGATACAGAAATCCCGCACATTGCAAATGCCTACTCCCAGGCTACAGAACCCTTCCTAACTGCTTCTTTCTACACCTCCGATACAGAACTCATGTATGCTGTAAATCACAATACTCAGGTTGCAGAACTCCTCTAAGCTCTGTCTCCTACACTCAGGCTACTCAAATTGCTCATATTGTGTAAGCGTATTCCCAGGCTAAAGAACGCTGAAACAGATTTGCACTCCACTAGGATAAAGTACTCCCATGAACTGAATCTCTCTACAGCCTATATCCAGAATTCCTATAAGCTGCACATCCCTGAGTTAGGTTACAGAAACCCCGCATATTGCGAATGCCTACTACCAGGCTACAGAACTCTTCCAAACTACTTCGTTCATCTCCTCCGATACAGAACTCATGTGCGCTGCATCTGACTAAACTCAGGTTACAGAACTCCTGTAAGCTCTATCTCCTACACTCTGGCTACGAATATTGCTCATATTGTGTATGCCTATTCCCAGGCAACAGACCTCTGAATCAGCTTTGTATTCCACTAGCATACAGAACTCCCGTGACCTGAATCTCTCTACAGCCAGGAAGCAGACAGACCATAAGCTGCATTTGCTATAGACAGGCTACAGAAATCCGGCATATTGCGAATGCGTACTCCCAGGCTACATAACGCTTCCAAACTCCTTACATCCACACCTCCGATACAGAACTTTGTACGCTGCATCTCACTAAACTCAGGTTACAGAACTCTTGTAATCTCTGTCTCCTACACTCAGGCTACCAAAATTACGCACATTGTGTAAGCGTATTCTGTGGCTGCAGACCGCTGAAACAGCTTTGCGCTCCACAAGCATACAGAACTCCATTGAACGGAATCTCCCTGCAGCCTGTACCCAAAATTCCTATAAGTTGTACATCCCAGAGTCAGGCTCCAGAAATCTTGCATATTGCGAATCCCTACTCCCAGGCTATAGAACTCTTACAAACTGCTTCGTTACAAACCTCTGATACAGAACTCATGGAAGCTGCACCTAACTGCACTCAGGTTACAGAACTCCTGTAAGCTCTGTTTAAGGATAAAGACATTGCGCACATTATGTCATCCTATTCCCAGGAAACAGAACTCTGAAATAGCATTGCACTCCACTAGCATACAGAACTCCTGTGAACTGCATCTCTCTACAGCCAGGACGTAGAACGCCCATTAGGTGCGCATCCTAGTGTAAGGTTGCAGAAATCCCGCATATTGGAAATGTCTACTCCCAGGCTACAGAACTCTTCCATACTGCTTACATCCACACCTCCGATACAGAACTCATGTTCTCTGTATCTGAAAAAACTCAGGTTACAGAATTCCTGTAAGCTCTGTCTCCTACACTCAGGCTACAGACATTGCTCACATTGTGTATGCCTATTCCCAGGCTGCAGACAGCTGAAACAGCTTTGTACTCCACTAGCATACAGAACTCCCGTGAACTGCATCTCTCTACAGCCAGGAAGGAGACCAACCATAAGCTGCGTTTCCTATAGACAGGCTAAAGAAATCCCGCATATTGCGAATCCCTACTCCCAGGCTACATACCCTTCCTAAATGCTTCATCCCACACCTCTGATACAGAACTCATGTATGCTGTAAATCACTACACTCAGGTTGCAGAACTCCTGTACGCTGTGTCTCCTACACTCAGGCTACCGACATTGCTCACATTGTGTAAGAGTATTCCCAGGCTATGGACCGCTGAAACAGCTTTGTACTCCACTAGCATACAGAACTCCCGTGAACTGCATCTCTCTACAGCCAGGAAGCAGACCGACCATAAGCTGCGTTTGCTATAGATTGCCTACAGAAATCCTGCATATTGCGAATCCCTACTTGCAGTCTACGTAACTCTTCCAAACTGTTTTGTTCTACACCTGTAATACAGAACTCATATAAGCTGCATCTGACTAAACTCAGTTTACAGAACTCTTGTAAGCTCTGTCTCCTACACTCAGACTATGGACATTGTGCACATTGTGTATGCCTATTCCCAGGCTACAGACCGCTGGAACAGCTTTGAACTCCACTAGCATACAGATCTCCCGTGAACTGAATTACACTACAGTCAGTAAGCAGACTGACCATAAGCTAGGTTTTCTATATACAGGATACAAAAATCCCGCATAGTGTGTATTCCTATTCCCAGGCTACAGAACCCTTCCTAACTGCTTCATTCCACACCTCCGATGCAGAACTCATGTATGCTGTAAATCACAATACTCAGGTTGCAGAACTCCTCTAAGCTCTGTCTCCTACACTCAGGCTACTCAAATTACTCATATTGTGTAAGCGTATTCCCAGGCTAAAGAACGCTGAAACAGCTTTGCACTCCACTAGGATAAAGTACTTCCATGAACTGAATCTCTCTACAACCTATATCCAGAATTCCTATAAGATGCAGATCCCTGAGTTAGGTTACAGAAATCCCGCATATTGCAAATGCCTACTACCAGGCTACAGAATTCTTACAAACTTCCTCGTTACACACCACTGATACAGAACTCATGTAAGTTGCACCTCACTACACTCAGGTTACAGAACCATTGTAGGCTCTGTTTAAGGATACAGATATTGCGCACATTGTGTCATCCTATTCCCAGGCAACAGAACTCTGAAATAGCATTGCACTCCAATAGCATAGAGAGCTCCCGTGAACTGCATCTCTCTACAGCCAGGATGCAGAACGCCCATAAGCTGTACATCCTAGAGTCAGGCTACATAAATCCCGTTTATTGCAAATCCCTACTCCCAGGCTACAGAACTCTTCCAAACTGCTTACATCCACACCAGTAATACAGAACTCATGTAAGCTGCTTCTGACTACACTCAGGTTACAGAAATCCTGTAAGCTCTGTCTCCTACACTCAGGATATGGACATTTTGCACATTGTGTATGCCTATTCCCAGGCTACAGTCCACTAAAACAGCTTAGTACTCCACTAGCATACCGAACTTCCATGAACTGAATCTCTCTACAGCCAGGAAGCAGAATGCCCATAAGCTGCACATCCTAGAGTCAGGCTACAGAAATCCCGCATATTGCGAATGCCTACTCCCAGGCTACAGAACTCTTCCATACTACTTACATCCACACAAGTAATACAGAACTCATGTACGTTGCATCTGACTAAACTCAGGTTACAGAACTCCTGTAAGCTCTGTGTCCTACACTCAGGCTATGGTTATTGCTCACATTGTGTATGCCTATTCCCAGGCTACAGACCGCTGAGTCAGCTTTGTACTGCACTAGCATACAGAACTCCCGTGAACTGAATCTCTTTACAGCCAGGAAGGAGACCGACCATAAGCTGCATTTCCAAAGACAGGCTACAGAAATCCGGCATATTGCGAATGCCTACTCCCAGGCTACAGAACGCTTCCAAACTGCTTACATCCACACCTCCAATACAGAACTCATGTCGCTGCATCTCACTAAACACAGGTTACTGAACTGCTGAAAAATCTGTCTCCTACACTCAGGCTACCGATATTGCGCACGTTGTGTAAGCCTATACCCAGGCTGCAGAATGCTGAAACAGCTTTTCACTCCACTAGCATACAGATGTCCCATTAACTGAATCCCCCTACAGCCTATATCCAGAATTCCTATAAGTTGCACATCCCAGAGTCAGGCTACAGAAATCCTGCATATTGCGAATGCCTACTCCCAGGCTATAGAACTCTCACAAACTGCTTCATTACACACCTCTGCTACAGAACTCATGTAAGCTGCACCTCACTACACTCAGGTTACAGAACTCCTCTAAGCTCTGTCTATGTATACAGACATTGCGCACATTATGTCATCCTATTCCCAGGAAACAGAACTCTGAAATAGCATTGCACTCCACTAGCATACAGAACTCCTGTGAAATGCATCTCTCTACAACCAGGACGCAGAACGCACATAAGCTAGGACGCTGAACTCCCATAAGGTGCGCATCCTAGTGTAAGGTTGCAGAAATCCCGCATATTGCGAATGCCTACTCCCAGGCTACAGAACTCTTCAAAACTGCTTACATCCACACCTGCAATACAGAACTCATGTACGCTGCATCTGACTAAACTCAGGTTACAGAACTCCTGCAAGCTCTGTCTCATACACTCAGGCTACAGTCATTCCTCACATTGTGTATGCCTATTCCCAGGCTTCAGACTGCTGAAACAGCTTTGTACTCCGCTAGCATGCAGAACTCCCGTGAACTGAGTCTCTCTACAGACAGGACGCAGACCGAACATAAGCTGCGTTTGCTATGGACAGGCTACAGAAATCCCGCACATCGCGAATGAATACTCCCAGGCTACAGAACACTTCCAAACTGCTTTATTCCACACCTGTAATACAGATCTCATATAAGCTGCATCTGCAAAAACTCAGGTTACAGAACTCCTGTAAGCTCTGTCTCCTACACTCAGGCTATGGACATTGCGCACATTATGTATGCCTATTCCCAGGCTACAGACCGCAGAAACATTTTGTACTCCACTAGCATACAGAATTCCTGTGAACTGAATCTCTATAAATCCAGGATGCAGACCGACCTTAAGCTTTGTTTCCTATAGACAGGCTATAGAAATCCCGCATATTGTGAATGCCTACTCCCAGGTTACAGAATCCTTCCTAACTGCTTCGTTCCACACCTCCGATACGGAACTCATGTATGTTGTAAAAAACTACACTCAGGTTACAGAACTCTTGTACACTCTGTCACCTACACTGAGGCTACTGAAATTGCGCACCTTGTGTAAGCCTATTCCCAGGCTACAACACCCTGAAACAGCTTTGTACTCCACTAGCATACAGAACTGCCATGAACTGAATCTCTCTACAGCTTCTATCCAGAATGCCTGTAAACAGTGTTTCCTATAGATAGGCAGCAGAGACCCCACATATTGCGAATGCCTACACCCAGGCTACAGAACTCTAACAAACTGCATTGTTACACACCACCGATACAGAACTCATGTAAGCTGCACTTCACTACACTTAGGTTACAGAACTCCTCTAAGCTTTGTCTATGTATACAGACATTGCGCACATTGTGTCATCCTATTCCCAGGAAATAGAACTCTGAAATAGCATTGCACTCCACTAGCATACAGTACTCCCATGAATGAATCTCTCTGCAGCCTGTATCCAGAATTACTATGAGCTGCACATCGCAGAGTCAGGCTACAGAAATCCTGCATATTGCGAATGGCTACGCCCAGGTAACAGAACTCTTACAAACTGCTTCATTCCACACCTCCGATACAAAACTCATGTAAACTGCTCTTGACCATACTCAAGTTACAGAACTCTTGTAAGCTCTGTCTCCTACACGCAGGCTACAGACATTGCACACATTGTGTATGCCTATTCCCAGGCTACAGACCGCTGAAACAGCTTTGTACTCCACTAGCATTCAGAACTCCCGTGAAATGCATCTCTCTACAGCCAGGAAAAAGACCTAGCATAAGCTGTGTTTCCTATAGACAGGCTACAGACATCCCGCATATTGTGAATCCCTACTCCCAGGCTGCTGAACTCTTCCAAACTGCTTCATTCCACACCTATGATACAGAACTCAAGTATGCTGTAAAAAACTACACTCACGTAATAGAAATCATGTATGCTCTGTCTTCTACACGGACGTTACCGAAATTGCACACATTTTGTAAGCATATTCCCAGGTTACGGAAAGCTGAAACAGCTTTGCCCACACTAGCATAAAGAACTCCCATGAACTGAATCTCTCTACAGCCTGTATCCAGAATTCCTATAAGATGCACATCCCAGAGTCAGGCTACAGAAATCCCGTATATTGCGAATGCCTATTCCCAAGCTACAGAACTCGTACAAACTGCTTTGTTACACACCTCCGATAGAAAATCATGTAAGCTGCACCTCACTATACTCAGGTTACAGAACTCCTGTAAGCTCTGTCTAAGGATACAGACATTGTGCACAATGTGTCATCCTATTCCCAGGCAACAGAACTCTGAAATAGAATTGCACTCCACTAGCATACAGAACTCCTGTGAACTGCATCTCTCTACAACCAGGACGCAGAACGCCCATAAGCTGCGCATCCTAGAGTCAGGCTACAGAAAACACGCATATTGCGAATCCCTACTCCCAGGCTACAGAACTCTTCCAAACTGCTTACATCCGCACCTCCAATACAGAAATCATGTACGCTGCATCTGACGAAACTCAGGTTACAGAACTCCTGTAAGCTCTGTCTGCTACAATCAGGCTACAGATATTGCGCACAGTGTGTATGCCTATTCCCAGGCTACAGACCGCTGAAACAGCTTTGTACTCCACAGGCATACAGAACTCCCATGAACTGAATCTCTCTAAAGCCCGGAAACAGACCGACCATAAGCTGCGTTTCCTTAAGACAGGCTACAGAAATCCCGCATATTGCAAATGCCTACTCTCATGATACAGAACTCTTCCAAACTGCTTCGTTCCACACCTGTAATACATAACTCATGTACGCTACATCTGACGACCCTCAACTTACAGAACTTCTGAAAGCTCTGTCTCCTACACTCAGGCTACTGAAATTGCATACATTGTGTAAGCGTATTCCTTGGCTAAATAATACTGAATCAGCTTCGCACTCCACTAACATACAGAACTCCCATAAACTCAATCTCTCTACAGCCTGTATCCAGAATTCCTATAAGCTGCACATCCCAGATTCAGGCTACAGAAATCCCGCATATTGGGAATGCCTACTCCCAGCCTACAGAACTCTTCCAAAATGCCTCGTTCCACAACTCAGATACAGAACTAATGTAAGCTGCATCTGACTACACTCAGGTTACAGAACTCCTGTAAGCTCTGTTTCCTACACTCAGGCTACTGACATTGCACACATTGTGTATGCCTATCCTAGGCTACAGACCACTGAAACATCTTTGTACTCCACTAGCATACAGAACTCCCGAGAACTGAATCTCTCTGCTGCCATTATGCAGACCGACCATAAGCTGTGTTTCCTATTGGCAGGCTACAGAAATCCCGCATATTGAGTATGCCTACTCCCAAGCTTCAGAACCCATCCTAACTGCTTCGTTCCACACCTCCGATACAGAACTCATGTATGCTGGCTGATATTCATTTAGCCACAACAGAATCGATATTTCTGGTTAGATCCAGACCTATCTGGACAAACTCGTGTGGAATTCTTGTGCAAAGGACACAGAGAAGCAGAATGAATCTGGTTTTGGAGAAAAGCAAAGTCTTGTTCTTGGACAAGAGGATTCAATGTCATGTTAGCAAACACAAATATCATTTTTAATCTGGTTTCTGTAGCGTTCTACTCAGAAAACACTTATGTGTACCGGTTATGTCCCATGTGGAACCAATTAGCATTTGCCAACAAAAAAAATAAAATGTAACATGCTAAAACTCATTCAATACTCTAAAGCTCATAGATAATATCCCGAAAACACAAACAAACACACAGGCTGTTTTGAAAGCTGATATTCATTTAGCCACAAGGGACCAGATATTTCTGGTTAGATCCAGACCTATCTCGAGAATCTCATGTGGAATTCATGTGGAAAGGACCCAGAAAAGAATATTGAAACAGGTTTAGGAGAAAAGCAAAGTCTGTTTTCATTGGCAAGTGGATTCAATGTCATGTTTAGAAACACAAATATCATTTTTATCCTGGTTTCTGTAGCATTCTACTCAGAAAAATCTTATGTGTACCTGGTGTGTCTCCATGTGGAAGGAAATAGAGTTTCCGACAAAAACCCACTTTGTTACATGGCAAAATTCATGCAAAACTCTAAAGTTCATAAAAAATATCCAGAAAACAGAAACAAACACAGAGGCTGTAGCAAGAGCTGGGATTGAGTTAGGCAGATAAGAAACTGGTATTTCTGGTGAGATCCAGACCTATCTGGACAAACTCGTGTGGAATTCGTGTGCAAAGGACCCAGAAAAGCAAAGTCAAACTGGTTTTGGAGAAAAGCAAAGATTTTTTCTTGGGCAAGTGGATTCAATGTCACGTTAACAAACACATGTGTCATTTTTAACCTGGTTTCTGTAGCATTCTACTCAGAAAACAGGAATGTGTACCAGTTGTGACTCCATTAGCATACAGAACTCCCGTGAACTGAATCTCTCTACAGCCAGGAAGCAGACCAACCATAAGCTGCGCATCCTAGAGTTAGGCTACAGAAATCCCGCATATTGCGAATGCCTACTACCAGGCTACAGAACTCTTACAAACTGTCTCGTTACACACCTCCGATACAGAACTCATGTATGCTGTACCTCACAACACTCAGGTTACAGAACTCTTGCGGGCTCTGTTTAAGGATACAGACATTGCACACATTGTGTCATCTGAAATAGCATTGCACTCTTATAGCATACTGAAGTCCCGTGAACTGAATCTCTCTACAGCCAGGAAGCAGACCGACCATAAGCTGCGTTTCCTACAGATAGTCTACATAAAACCCGCATATTGCGAATCCCTAATCCCAGGCTACAGAACTCTTCCAAACTGCTTACATCCACACCTGTAATGAGAACTCAGGTAAGCTGCATCTGACTACACTAAGGTTACAAAACTTCTGTAAGCTCTGTCTCCTAAACTCAGGCTACAGACATTGCGCACATTATGTATGCCTATTCACGCTACCGAAATTGCGCACATTGTGTAAGCGTATTCTGTGGCTTCAGAACGCTGAAACAGCTTTGTACTCCACTAGCATACAGAACTCCCGTGAACTGCATTAGTCTGCAGCCTCTATCCAGAATTCCTATAAGTTACACATCCCAGAGTCAGGCTACAGAAATCCTGCATATTACGAATGTGTACTCCGAGGCTACAGAACTCTTCCAAACTGCTTACACCCACACCTCCGATACAGAACTCATGTACGCTGCATCTGACTACACTCAGGTTACAGAACTCCTGTAAGCTCTGTCTCCTACACTCAGGCTACAGACATTACGCACATTATGTATGCCTATTCGCAGGCTACAGACAGCTGAAACAGCTTTTACTCCACTAGCATACAGAACTCCTGTGAACTGCATCTCTCTACAGCCAGGCACCAGACCGACCAAACTGTGTTTCCTATAGACAGGCTACAGAAATCCCGCATATTGGGAATGCCTACTCCCAGGCTACAGACCCTTCCTAACTGCTTCTTTCCACACCTCTGATACAGAACTCATGTATGTTGTAAGTCACTACACTCAGGTTACAGAACTCCTGTAAGCTCTGTCTAAGGATACAGACATTGCGCACATTGTGTCATCCTATTCCCAGTCTACAGAACAATGAAACATCTTTGCACACCACTGGCATACAGAACTCCCATGAACTGCATCTCCCTACAGCCAGGACGCAGAACGCTCATAAACTGCTCAACCTAGAGTCAGGCTACAGAAATCCCACATATTGCGAATCCCTACGCCCCGGCTACAGAACCCTTCCTAACTGCTTCTTTCCACACCTCCGATACAGGACTCATGTACGCTACATCTGACGAAACTCAGGTTACAGAACTCCTGTAAGCTCTGTCTGCTACACTCAGGGTACAGACATTGCTCACTTTGTGTATGCCTATTCCCAGGCTATAGACCACTGAAACAGCTTTGTACTCCACTAGCATACAGAACTCCCGTGAACTGCATCTCTTTAGAGCCAGGACGCAGAATGCCCATAAGCTGCGCATCCTAGAGTCAGGCTACATAAATCCCGCATATTGCGAATCCCTACTCCCAGGCTACAGAACTCTTGCTAACTGCTTACATCCACACATCCGATAAAGAACTCATGTGTGCTGCATCTGACTAAACTCTGGTTACAGAACTCCTATAAGCTCTGTCTCCTACACTCAGGCTACCGAAATCACGCACATTGCGTCATCCTATTCCCAGTCTACAGAACGCTGAAACAGCTTTGCACTCCACTAGCATACAGAACTCCCATGAACTGAATCTCTCTACAGCCTGTATTCAGAATTCCTATAAACTGCACATCCCAGAGTCAGGCTACAGAAATCCCACATATTGCGAATGCCTACTCTCAGGCTACAGAAGGTTTCCAAACTGCTTCCATCCACAACTCCGATACAGAACTCATGTACGCTGCATCTGTGTACACTCAGGTTACAGAACTCCTGTAAGCTCTGTCTCCTACACGCAGGCTGCAGACATTGCACACATTGTGTATGCCTATTGCCAGGCTACAGACCGCTGAAATAGCTTTGTACTCCAATAGCATACAGTACTCCCGTGAACTGAATCTCTCTACAGCCAGGAAGCATACCGACCATAAGCTGCTTTTCCTATAAGACAGGCTACAGAAATCCCGCATATTGCGAAAGACTACTCCCAGGCTACAGAACTCTCCCAAACTGCTTTGTTACACACATCCGATAGAGAAATCATGTAAGCTGCATTCAATACACTCAGGTTAGAGAACTCCTGTAAGCTCTGTCTAAGGAAACAGACATTGCGCACATTGTGTCATCCTATTCCCAGTCTACAGAACAATGAAACATCTTTGCACTCCACTGGCATACAGAACTCCCATGAACTGCATCTCCCTACAGCCAGGACGCAGAACGCTCATAAACTGTTCAACCGAGAGTCAGGCTACAGAAATCCCGCATATTGCGAATCCCTACGCCCAGGCTACAGAACCCTTCCTAACTGCTTCTTTCCACACCTCCGATACAGGACTCATGTACGCTACATCTGACGAAACTCAGGTTACAGAACTCCTGTAAGCTCTGTCTGCTACACTCAGGGTACAGACATTGCTCACTTTGTGTATGCCTATTCCCAGGCTATAGACCACTGAAACAGCTTTGTACTCCACTAGCATACAGAACTCCCGTGAACTGCATCTCTCTAGAGCCAGGACGCAGAATGCCCATAAGCTGCGCATCCTAGAGTCAGGCTACATAAATCCCGCATATTGCGAATCCCTACTCCCAGGCTACAGAACTCTTGCTAACTGCTTACATCCACACCTCCGATACAGAACTCATGTGCGCTGCATCTGACTAAACTCTGGTTACAGAACTCCTATAAGCTCTGTCTCCTACACGCAGGCTACCGAAATCACGCACATTGCGTCATCCTATTCCCAGTCTACAGAACGCTGAAACAGCTTTGCACTCCACTAGCATACAGAACTCCCATGAACTGAATCTCTCTACAGCCTGTATTCAGAATTCCTGTAAACTGCACATCCCAGAGTCAGGCTACAGAAATCCCACATATTGCGAATGCCTACTCTCAGGCTACAGAAGGTTTCCAAACTGCTTCCATCCACAACTCCGATACAGAACTCATGTACGCTGCATCTGTGTACACTCAGGTTACAGAACTCCTGTAAGCTCTGTCTGCTACACGCAGGCTGCAGACATTGCACACATTGTGTATGCCTATTGCCAGGCTACAGACCGCTGAAATAGCTTTGTACTCCAATAGCATACAGTACTCCCGTGAACTGAATCTCTCTACAGCCAGGAAGCATACCGACCATAAGCTGCTTTTCCTATAAGACAGGCTACAGAAATCCCGCATATTGCGAAAGACTACTCCCAGGCTACAGAACTCTCCCAAACTGCTTTGTTACACACATCCGATAGAGAAATCATGTAAGCTGCATTCAATACACTCAGGTTAGAGAACTCCTGTAAGCTCTGTCTAAGGATTCAGACATTGCGACATGGTGTCATCCTATTCCCAGGCAACAAACTCTGAGATAGCATTGCACTCCACAAGCATACAGAACTCCCGTGAACTGACTCTCTGCAGCCTGTTTCCAGAATTCCTATAAGCAGCACATCCAAGAGTCAGGCTACAGAAATCCCGCATGTTGCGAATGCCTACTCCCAGGCTACAAAACACTTCCAAACTGCTTCCATCCACACCTCCGATACAGAACTCATGTATGCTGCATCTGTGTATACTCAGGTTACAGAACTCCTGTAAGCTCTGTCTCCTACACGCAGGCTGCAGACATTGCACACATTGTGTATGCCTATTGCCAGGCTACAGACCGCTGAAATAGCTTTGTACTCCAATAGCATACAGTACTCCCGTGAACTGAATCTCTCTACAGCCAGGAAGCATACCGACCATAAGCTGCTTTTCCTATAAGACAGGCTACAGAAATCCAGCACATTGCGAATGCCTACTCTCAGGCTACAGAACGTTTCCAAACTGCTTCCATCCACAACTCCGATACAGAACTCATGTACGCTGCATCTGACTAAACTCAGGTTACAGAACTCCTGTAAGGCTGTCTCCTACACTCATGCTACAGACATTGCACACATTGTGTATGCCTAACCCCAGGCTACACACCGCTGTAACAGCTTTGTACTCCACTAGCATACAGAACTCCCATGAACTGAATCTCTCTACAGCCAGGAACCAGACCGAACATAAGCTGCATTTCGTATAGTCAGGCTACAGCAATCTCGCATATTGCTAATGTCTACTCTCAGGCTACATAACGCTTCCGAACTGCTGCAGTCCACAAATCTGATAATGAAATCATGTATGCTGTAAATCACTACACTCAGGTTACAGAACTCCTGTAAAATCTGAATCCTATACTCAGGCTACCGAAATTGCGTACATTGTGTATGCCTATTCCCAGGCTACAGAACACTGAAACAGCTTTGCACTCCACTAGCATACAGAACTCCCGTGAACTGCATCACTCTGCAGTCTCTATCCAGAATTCCTATAAGCTGCACATCCCAGAGTCAGTCTACAGAAATCCCGCCTATTACGAATGCGTACTCCGAGGCTACAGAACTCTTCCAAACTGCTTACATCCACACCTCCGATACAGAACTCATGTGCGCTGCATCTGACTACACTCAGGTTACAGAACTCCTGTAAGCTCTGTCTCCTACACTCAGGCTACAGACATTGCGCACATTGTGTATTCCTATTCACAGGCTACAGTCAGCTGAAACAGCTTTGTACTCCACTAGCATACAGAACTGCCGTGAACTGCATCTCTCTACAGCCCGGATGCAGAACGACCATAAGCTGCGTTTCCTATAGACAGGCTACAGAAATCCCGCATGTTGCGAATGTCTACTCCCAGGCTACGGAACCCTTCCTAACTGCTTCTTTCCACATCTCCGATACAGAACTCATGTATGTTGTACGTCACTACACTCAGGTAACAGAACTCCTGTAAGCTCTGTCTAAGGATACAGACATTGCACACATTATGTCATCCTATTCCCAGTCTACAGAACAATGAAACATCTTTGCACTCCACCAGCATACAGAAGTCCCATGAACTGCATCTCTCTACAGCCAGGACGCAGAACGCCATAAGCTGTGCATCCTAGAGTCAGGCTACAGAAATCCCGCATATTGCGAATCCCTACGCCCAGGCTACAGAAACCTTCCTAACAGCTTCTTTCCACACATCCGATACAGGACTCATGTACGCAACTTCTGACGAAACTCAGGTTACAGAACTCCTGTAAGCTCTGTCTCCTACACTCAGGGTACAGACATTGCGCACTTTGTGTATGCCTATTCCCAGGCTACAGACGGCTGAAAGAGCTTTGTACTCCACTAGCATACAGAACTCGCATGAACTGAATCATTCTACAGTCAGGAAGCAAACCGACCATGAGCTGCGTTTCCTATAGACAGGCTACAGAAATCCCACACATTGCGAATCCCTACTCCCAGACTACAGAACTCTTCCAAACTGCTTCGTTCCACACCTGTAATACAGAACTCATGTATGCTGCATTTGACTACCCTCAGGATACAGAACGCCTTTAAGCTCTGTCTCCTAAACTCAGGCTGTGGACATTGTGCACATTGTGTATGCCTATTCCCAGGCTACAGACCACTGAAACAGCTTTGCACTCCACTAGCATACAGAACTCCCGTGAACTGCATCTCTCTACAGCCAGGACGCAGAATGCCCATAAGGTGCACATCCTAGAGTCAGGCTACATAAATCCCGCATATTGCGAATCCCTACTCCCAGGCTACAGAACTCTTGCAAACTGCTTACATCCACACATCCGATAAAGAACTCATGTGCGCTGCATCTGACTAAACTCTGGTTACAGAACTCCTATAAGCTCTGTCTCCTACACTCAGGCTACCGAAATCACGCACATTGCGTCATCCTATTCCCAGTCTACAGAACGCTGAAACAGCTTTGCACTCCACTAGCATACAGAAGCAGAATGAACCTGGTTTTGGAGAAAAGCAAAGTCTTTTTCTTGGGCATGTAGATTCATTGTCATGTTCGCAAACACAAATATCATTCTGAACCTGTTTTTTGCAGCATTTTACTCTGAAAACTCGAATGTGTACCTCTTGTTTCTCCATGTGAATCCAATTAGCATTTGCCAACAGAAAAACAAAATGTTACATGTCAGAATTCATTCCGAACTCTAAAGTTCATAGTTAATATCCAGAAAACATTCCAAATTTAATAGAAAGTATCCAGAAAGCACTAACAAACACACAAGCTGTTTTAAAAGCTTATATTCTTTTAGCCACAAAAGAAACGGATATTTCTGGTTGGATCAAGACCTACCTGGACAAACTCGTGTGGAATTCGTGTGCAAAGGACCCAGAAAAGCAGAATCAAACTGGTTTTGGAGAAAAGCAAAGGCTTTTTCATGGGAAAGTGGATTCAAAGTCATGTTAGCAAACACAAATATCATTTTGAACCTGGTTTCTGTAGCATTCTACTCTGAAAACACAATTGTGTACCTGTTGTGTCTCCATGTGGAACCAGTTAGCGTTTGCCAACAAAAAAACAAAGTGTTACATGCCAGAATTCATTCCAAACTCTAAATGTAATAGAAAGTATACAGAAAACACTAACAAACACACAGGCTGTTTTAAAAGCTGATATTCATTAAGCCACAACAAAACGGGATATTTCTGGTTTGATCCAGACCTATCTGACCAAACTCGTGTGGAATCTGTCTGCAAAGGACCCAGAAAACACATTCAAATAGGTTTTAGAAAAAAGCAAAGTCTTTTTCTTGGGCAAGTGTATTCAATGTCATGTTAGGAAACACAAATATAATTTTTCACCTGGTTTCTATAGCATTCTACTCAGAAAACTCGAATGTTTACCTGTTGTGTCTCCATGTGCAACCAATTAGTTTTTGCCAACAAAAAAATGAAGTGTTACATGCCAGAATGCATTCTAACCTCTATAGTACATAGATAATATCCTGAAAACAGAAACAAACACAGAGGCTGTAGTAAGAGCTGGGATTGAGTTAAGCAGAACAGACCCGGACCTTTCTGGTTAGATCCAGACCTATCTGGACAAACTCATGTGGAAAATCTTGTGCGAAGGACCCAGAAAAGAATATTGAAACTGGTTTTGGAGAAAAGCAAGGTCTTTTTCTTGGGTTAGTGGATTCAATGTCATGTTTACAGTGGCAAATATCACGTTGAACCTGGTTTCTGTAGCATTCTACTCAGAAATCTCGAATGTGCACCTGTTGTGTCTCCATGTGAATCCAATCAGTGTTTGGCAACAGTAAAAAAAAAAAGAGTTACATGCCAGAATTCAATACAAACTCTAAAGTACATAGTTAATACCCAGAATACACAAACAAACACACAGGCTGTTTTAAAAGCTGATATTCATTTAGCCACACATAACCGGATTTTTCTGGTTTGATCCAGACCAATCTGGACAAACTCATGTTGAATTCTAGTGCAGAGGACCCAGAGAAGCAGAGGCAAAGTGGTTTTGGATAAAAGCAAAGACTTTTTCATGGGCAAGTGGATTCAATGTCATGTTTTCAGTCGCAAATATCATTTTTAACCTGGTTTCTGTAGCATTCTACTCAGAAAACTCGAATGTGTACCTATTGTTTCTCCATGTGGAACCAATTAGCCTTTGCCAACATAAAAACAAAATGTAACATGCTAAAATTCATTCAAACCTCTAATGTTCATAGATAATATCCAGAAAATACTAACAAAAGCACAGGCTGTTTTAAAAGATGACATTCATTTAGCCACACAGAACAGGATATTTCTGGTTAGATCCAGGACTATCTGGACATACTCCTGTGGAAATTTTTCCCAAAGCACCCAGAAAAGAATATTGAACTGGTTTTGGAGAAAAGCAAAGTCTTTATCTTGGGCAAGTGGATTCAATGTCATGTTTACAAACACAAGTATCATTTTTAAACTCGTTTCTGTAGCATTCTACTCAGAAAAATCGAATGTGTACCTGTTGTCTTCATGTGAATCCAATTACCGTTTGCCAACAGAAAAATAAAATGTTACATGCCAGAATTCATTCTAATCTCTAAAGTTCATAGTTAATATCAGGAAAGACTAACAATCCCACAGGCTGTTTTAAAAGATGATATTCATTTAGCCACTATAGAACGAAATATTTTTGGTTTGATCCACACCTATCTGGACAAACTCTTGTGGAATCTGTGTGCAATGGACCAAGAAAAGCAGAGTCAAACTGGTTTTGGAGAATAGCAAAGTCTTTTTCGTGGGCAAGTGGATTCAATGTCATGTTAGCAAACACAAATATAATTTTTATCCTGGTTTCTGTAGCATTCTACTAAGTAAACACTTATGTGTAACTGTTCTGACTCCATGTGGAACCAATTAGCGTTTGCCAACAAAAAAACAAAGTGTTACATGCCAGAATACATTCCAAACTCTAAAGTTCATAGATAATATCCAGAAAACACGAAAAACACAGAGGCTGTAGCAAGAGATTTGATTGAGTTAGGCAGAACAGAACCGTGTATATCCGGTTAGATCCAGACCTATCTGGACAAACTCGTGTGGAATTCTTGTGCAAAGGACACAGAAAAGAATATTGAAACTGGTTTTGGAGAAAAGCAAAGTCTTTTTCTTGGGCAAGTGGATTCAATGTCATATTTACAAACAGAAATATCATTTTTAACCTGGTTTCTGTAGCATTCTACTCAAAAAACTCGAATGTGTACCTGTTGTTTTTCCAATTTAATCCAGTTAACGTTTGCCAACAGAAAAACAAAATGTTACATGTCAGAATTCATTCCAAACTCTAAAGTTCATAGTTAATATCCAGAAAAGACTAACAAACACACAGGTTGTTTTAAAAGCTGATATTCATTTATCCACAACAGAACTGGATACTTCTGGATTGATCCAGACATAACTGGACAAACTCATGTGGAATTCGTGTGCAAAGGACGCAGAAAAGCAGAGTCAAACTGGTTTTGGAGAAAAGCAACGTCTTTTTCTTGGGCAAGTGCATTCAATGTCATGTTTATAGTCGCAAATATCATTTTTAACCTGATTTCTGTAGCATTCTACCCAGAAAACACTTATGTGTACCTGTTGTGTCTCCATGTGGAAACAATTAGTGTTTCCAACAAAAAAACCTAATGTTACATGCTAAAATTCATTCAAAACTCTAAAGTTCATTGAAAATATCCAGAAATCACTAACAAACACACAGGCAGTTTTCAAAGCTGATAGTCATTTAGGCACACCAGAACAGGATATTTCTGGTTTGATCCAGACCTATCTGGACAAAGTCATGTGGCATTCGTGTGCAAAGGACCCAGAAAAGCAGAGTCAAACTGGTTTTGGAGAAAAGCAAAGATTTTTCGTGGGCAAGTGGATTCAATGTCATGTTAGCAAACACAAATATCATTTTGAACTTGGTTTCTGTAGCATTCTACTCAGAAAACACAATTGTGTACCTGTTGTGTCTCCATGTGGAACCAATTAGCGTTTGCCAACAAAAAAAAACAAATTGTCACATGCTAAAATTCATTCAAATCTCTAAAGTTCATAGAAAATATCCAGAAAACAGAAACAAACACAGAGGCTGTAGCAGGAGCTGGGACTGAGTTAGGCAGAACAGAACCGGAAATTTCTGGTTAGATCCAGGACTATCTGGACATACTCCTGTGGAAATTTTTCCCAAAGCACCCAGAAAAGAATATTGAACTGGTTTTGGAGAAAAGCAAAGTCTTTATCTTGGGCAAGTGGATTCAATGTCATGTTTACAAACACAAGTATCATTTTTAAACTCGTTTCTGTAGCATTCTACTCAGAAAAATCGAATGTGTACCTGTTGTCTTCATGTGAATCCAATTACCGTTTGCCAACAGAAAAATAAAATGTTACATGCCAGAATTCATTCTAATCTCTAAAGTTCATAGTTAATATCAGGAAAGACTAACAATCCCACAGGCTGTTTTAAAAGATGATATTCATTTAGCCACTATAGAACGAAATATTTTTGGTTTGATCCACACCTATCTGGACAAACTCTTGTGGAATCTGTGTGCAATGGACCAAGAAAAGCAGAGTCAAACTGGTTTTGGAGAATAGCAAAGTCTTTTTCGTGGGCAAGTGGATTCAATGTCATGTTAGCAAACACAAATATAATTTTTATCCTGGTTTCTGTAGCATTCTACTAAGTAAACACTTATGTGTAACTGTTCTGACTCCATGTGGAACCAATTAGCGTTTGCCAACAAAAAAACAAAGTGTTACATGCCAGAATACATTCCAAACTCTAAAGTTCATAGATAATATCCAGAAAACACGAAAAACACAGAGGCTGTAGCAAGAGATTTGATTGAGTTAGGCAGAACAGAACCGTGTATATCCGGTTAGATCCAGACCTATCTGGACAAACTCGTGTGGAATTCTTGTGCAAAGGACACAGAAAAGAATATTGAAACTGGTTTTGGAGAAAAGCAAAGTCTTTTTCTTGGGCAAGTGGATTCAATGTCATATTTACAAACAGAAATATCATTTTTAACCTGGTTTCTGTAGCATTCTACTCAAAAAACTCGAATGTGTACCTGTTGTTTTTCCAATTTAATCCAGTTAACGTTTGCCAACAGAAAAACAAAATGTTACATGTCAGAATTCATTCCAAACTCTAAAGTTCATAGTTAATATCCAGAAAAGACTAACAAACACACAGGTTGTTTTAAAAGCTGATATTCATTTATCCACAACAGAACTGGATACTTCTGGATTGATCCAGACATAACTGGACAAACTCATGTGGAATTCGTGTGCAAAGGACGCAGAAAAGCAGAGTCAAACTGGTTTTGGAGAAAAGCAACGTCTTTTTCTTGGGCAAGTGCATTCAATGTCATGTTTATAGTCGCAAATATCATTTTTAACCTGATTTCTGTAGCATTCTACCCAGAAAACACTTATGTGTACCTGTTGTGTCTCCATGTGGAAACAATTAGTGTTTCCAACAAAAAAAACCTAATGTTACATGCTAAAATTCATTCAAAACTCTAAAGTTCATTGAAAATATCCAGAAATCACTAACAAACACACAGGCAGTTTTCAAAGCTGATAGTCATTTAGGCACACCAGAACAGGATATTTCTGGTTTGATCCAGACCTATCTGGACAAAGTCATGTGGCATTCGTGTGCAAAGGACCCAGAAAAGCAGAGTCAAACTGGTTTTGGAGAAAAGCAAAGATTTTTCGTGGGCAAGTGGATTCAATGTCATGTTAGCAAACACAAATATCATTTTGAACTTGGTTTCTGTAGCATTCTACTCAGAAAACACAATTGTGTACCTGTTGTGTCTCCATGTGGAACCAATTAGCGTTTGCCAACAAAAAAAAAACAAATTGTCACATGCTAAAATTCATTCAAATCTCTAAAGTTCATAGAAAATATCCAGAAAACAGAAACAAACACAGAGGCTGTAGCAGGAGCTGGGACTGAGTTAGGCAGAACAGAACCGGAAATTTCTGGTTAGATCCAGGACTATCTGGACATACTCCTGTGGAAATTTTTCCCAAAGCACCCAGAAAAGAATATTGAACTGGTTTTGGAGAAAAGCAAAGTCTTTATCTTGGGCAAGTGGATTCAATGTCATGTTTACAAACACAAGTATCATTTTTAAACTCGTTTCTGTAGCATTCTACTCAGAAAAATCGAATGTGTACCTGTTGTCTTCATGTGAATCCAATTACCGTTTGCCAACAGAAAAATAAAATGTTACATGCCAGAATTCATTCTAATCTCTAAAGTTCATAGTTAATATCAGGAAAGACTAACAATCCCACAGGCTGTTTTAAAAGATGATATTCATTTAGCCACTATAGAACGAAATATTTTTGGTTTGATCCACACCTATCTGGACAAACTCTTGTGGAATCTGTGTGCAATGGACCAAGAAAAGCAGAGTCAAACTGGTTTTGGAGAATAGCAAAGTCTTTTTCGTGGGCAAGTGGATTCAATGTCATGTTAGCAAACACAAATATAATTTTTATCCTGGTTTCTGTAGCATTCTACTAAGTAAACACTTATGTGTAACTGTTCTGACTCCATGTGGAACCAATTAGCGTTTGCCAACAAAAAAACAAAGTGTTACATGCCAGAATACATTCCAAACTCTAAAGTTCATAGATAATATCCAGAAAACACGAAAAACACAGAGGCTGTAGCAAGAGATTTGATTGAGTTAGGCAGAACAGAACCGTGTATATCCGGTTAGATCCAGACCTATCTGGACAAACTCGTGTGGAATTCTTGTGCAAAGGACACAGAAAAGAATATTGAAACTGGTTTTGGAGAAAAGCAAAGTCTTTTTCTTGGGCAAGTGGATTCAATGTCATATTTACAAACAGAAATATCATTTTTAACCTGGTTTCTGTAGCATTCTACTCAAAAAACTCGAATGTGTACCTGTTGTTTTTCCAATTTAATCCAGTTAACGTTTGCCAACAGAAAAACAAAATGTTACATGTCAGAATTCATTCCAAACTCTAAAGTTCATAGTTAATATCCAGAAAAGACTAACAAACACACAGGTTGTTTTAAAAGCTGATATTCATTTATCCACAACAGAACTGGATACTTCTGGATTGATCCAGACATAACTGGACAAACTCATGTGGAATTCGTGTGCAAAGGACGCAGAAAAGCAGAGTCAAACTGGTTTTGGAGAAAAGCAACGTCTTTTTCTTGGGCAAGTGCATTCAATGTCATGTTTATAGTCGCAAATATCATTTTTAACCTGATTTCTGTAGCATTCTACCCAGAAAACACTTATGTGTACCTGTTGTGTCTCCATGTGGAAACAATTAGTGTTTCCAACAAAAAAAACCTAATGTTACATGCTAAAATTCATTCAAAACTCTAAAGTTCATTGAAAATATCCAGAAATCACTAACAAACACACAGGCAGTTTTCAAAGCTGATAGTCATTTAGGCACACCAGAACAGGATATTTCTGGTTTGATCCAGACCTATCTGGACAAAGTCATGTGGCATTCGTGTGCAAAGGACCCAGAAAAGCAGAGTCAAACTGGTTTTGGAGAAAAGCAAAGATTTTTCGTGGGCAAGTGGATTCAATGTCATGTTAGCAAACACAAATATCATTTTGAACTTGGTTTCTGTAGCATTCTACTCAGAAAACACAATTGTGTACCTGTTGTGTCTCCATGTGGAACCAATTAGCGTTTGCCAACAAAAAAAAACAAATTGTCACATGCTAAAATTCATTCAAATCTCTAAAGTTCATAGAAAATATCCAGAAAACAGAAACAAACACAGAGGCTGTAGCAGGAGCTGGGACTGAGTTAGGCAGAACAGAACCGGAAATTTCTGGTTAGATCCAGGACTATCTGGACATACTCCTGTGGAAATTTTTCCCAAAGCACCCAGAAAAGAATATTGAACTGGTTTTGGAGAAAAGCAAAGTCTTTATCTTGGGCAAGTGGATTCAATGTCATGTTTACAAACACAAGTATCATTTTTAAACTCGTTTCTGTAGCATTCTACTCAGAAAAATCGAATGTGTACCTGTTGTCTTCATGTGAATCCAATTACCGTTTGCCAACAGAAAAATAAAATGTTACATGCCAGAATTCATTCTAATCTCTAAAGTTCATAGTTAATATCAGGAAAGACTAACAATCCCACAGGCTGTTTTAAAAGATGATATTCATTTAGCCACTATAGAACGAAATATTTTTGGTTTGATCCACACCTATCTGGACAAACTCTTGTGGAATCTGTGTGCAATGGACCAAGAAAAGCAGAGTCAAACTGGTTTTGGAGAATAGCAAAGTCTTTTTCGTGGGCAAGTGGATTCAATGTCATGTTAGCAAACACAAATATAATTTTTATCCTGGTTTCTGTAGCATTCTACTAAGTAAACACTTATGTGTAACTGTTCTGACTCCATGTGGAACCAATTAGCGTTTGCCAACAAAAAAACAAAGTGTTACATGCCAGAATACATTCCAAACTCTAAAGTTCATAGATAATATCCAGAAAACACGAAAAACACAGAGGCTGTAGCAAGAGATTTGATTGAGTTAGGCAGAACAGAACCGTGTATATCCGGTTAGATCCAGACCTATCTGGACAAACTCGTGTGGAATTCTTGTGCAAAGGACACAGAAAAGAATATTGAAACTGGTTTTGGAGAAAAGCAAAGTCTTTTTCTTGGGCAAGTGGATTCAATGTCATATTTACAAACAGAAATATCATTTTTAACCTGGTTTCTGTAGCATTCTACTCAAAAAACTCGAATGTGTACCTGTTGTTTTTCCAATTTAATCCAGTTAACGTTTGCCAACAGAAAAACAAAATGTTACATGTCAGAATTCATTCCAAACTCTAAAGTTCATAGTTAATATCCAGAAAAGACTAACAAACACACAGGTTGTTTTAAAAGCTGATATTCATTTATCCACAACAGAACTGGATACTTCTGGATTGATCCAGACATAACTGGACAAACTCATGTGGAATTCGTGTGCAAAGGACGCAGAAAAGCAGAGTCAAACTGGTTTTGGAGAAAAGCAACGTCTTTTTCTTGGGCAAGTGCATTCAATGTCATGTTTATAGTCGCAAATATCATTTTTAACCTGATTTCTGTAGCATTCTACCCAGAAAACACTTATGTGTACCTGTTGTGTCTCCATGTGGAAACAATTAGTGTTTCCAACAAAAAAACCTAATGTTACATGCTAAAATTCATTCAAAACTCTAAAGTTCATTGAAAATATCCAGAAATCACTAACAAACACACAGGCAGTTTTCAAAGCTGATAGTCATTTAGGCACACCAGAACAGGATATTTCTGGTTTGATCCAGACCTATCTGGACAAAGTCATGTGGCATTCGTGTGCAAAGGACCCAGAAAAGCAGAGTCAAACTGGTTTTGGAGAAAAGCAAAGATTTTTCGTGGGCAAGTGGATTCAATGTCATGTTAGCAAACACAAATATCATTTTGAACTTGGTTTCTGTAGCATTCTACTCAGAAAACACAATTGTGTACCTGTTGTGTCTCCATGTGGAACCAATTAGCGTTTGCCAACAAAAAAAAACAAATTGTCACATGCTAAAATTCATTCAAATCTCTAAAGTTCATAGAAAATATCCAGAAAACAGAAACAAACACAGAGGCTGTAGCAGGAGCTGGGACTGAGTTAGGCAGAACAGAACCGGAAATTTCTGGTTAGATCCAGGACTATCTGGACATACTCCTGTGGAAATTTTTCCCAAAGCACCCAGAAAAGAATATTGAACTGGTTTTGGAGAAAAGCAAAGTCTTTATCTTGGGCAAGTGGATTCAATGTCATGTTTACAAACACAAGTATCATTTTTAAACTCGTTTCTGTAGCATTCTACTCAGAAAAATCGAATGTGTACCTGTTGTCTTCATGTGAATCCAATTACCGTTTGCCAACAGAAAAATAAAATGTTACATGCCAGAATTCATTCTAATCTCTAAAGTTCATAGTTAATATCAGGAAAGACTAACAATCCCACAGGCTGTTTTAAAAGATGATATTCATTTAGCCACTATAGAACGAAATATTTTTGGTTTGATCCACACCTATCTGGACAAACTCTTGTGGAATCTGTGTGCAATGGACCAAGAAAAGCAGAGTCAAACTGGTTTTGGAGAATAGCAAAGTCTTTTTCGTGGGCAAGTGGATTCAATGTCATGTTAGCAAACACAAATATAATTTTTATCCTGGTTTCTGTAGCATTCTACTAAGTAAACACTTATGTGTAACTGTTCTGACTCCATGTGGAACCAATTAGCGTTTGCCAACAAAAAAACAAAGTGTTACATGCCAGAATACATTCCAAACTCTAAAGTTCATAGATAATATCCAGAAAACACGAAAAACACAGAGGCTGTAGCAAGAGATTTGATTGAGTTAGGCAGAACAGAACCGTGTATATCCGGTTAGATCCAGACCTATCTGGACAAACTCGTGTGGAATTCTTGTGCAAAGGACACAGAAAAGAATATTGAAACTGGTTTTGGAGAAAAGCAAAGTCTTTTTCTTGGGCAAGTGGATTCAATGTCATATTTACAAACAGAAATATCATTTTTAACCTGGTTTCTGTAGCATTCTACTCAAAAAACTCGAATGTGTACCTGTTGTTTTTCCAATTTAATCCAGTTAACGTTTGCCAACAGAAAAACAAAATGTTACATGTCAGAATTCATTCCAAACTCTAAAGTTCATAGTTAATATCCAGAAAAGACTAACAAACACACAGGTTGTTTTAAAAGCTGATATTCATTTATCCACAACAGAACTGGATACTTCTGGATTGATCCAGACATAACTGGACAAACTCATGTGGAATTCGTGTGCAAAGGACGCAGAAAAGCAGAGTCAAACTGGTTTTGGAGAAAAGCAACGTCTTTTTCTTGGGCAAGTGCATTCAATGTCATGTTAGCAAACACAAATATCATTTTTAACTTTGTTTCTGTAGTATTCTACTCAGACAACTCACATGTGTAGCTGTTGTGTCTCCACGTTGAACCAAATTGTGTTTGCCAAAAAAAAAAAAAATGTTACGTGCTAAATTCATTCCAAACTCTAAAGTTCATAGAGAACATCCAGAAAAAACCAAGAAACACACAGGCTGTTTTAAAAGATGATATTCATTTAGCCACAACAGACCGGATATTTCTGGTTTGATCCAGACCAAACTGGATAAACTTGTGTGGAATTCATGTACAAAGACCCAGAAAATCAGAGTCAAACTGGTTTTGGAGAAAAGCAATGTCTTTTTCTTGGGCAGGTGGGTTCAATGTCATGTTAGCAAACACAAATTGCATTTTTAACCTGGTTTCTGTAGCATTCTACTCAGAAAACTCGAATGTGTGCCTGTTGTTTCTCCATGTGTAACCAATTAGAGTTTGGCAACAAAAAAACAAAGTGTTACATGCCAGAATTCATTCCAAACTCTAAAGTAAATCGATAATATCCAGAAAACAGAAACAAACACAGAGGCTGTAGCAAGAGCTGGGATTGAGTTAGGCAGAAAGAAACGGGTATTTCTGGTTAGATCCAGAACTCTCTGGACAAACTTGTGTGGAATTCGTGTGCAATGTACACAGAAAAGCAGAGTCAAACAGGTTTTGAAGAAAAGCAAAGTCTTTTTCTTTGGCAAGTGGATTCAATGTCATGTTAGCAAACACAAGTTGCATTTTTAACCTGGTTTCTGTAGCATTCTACTCAGAAAACTCTTATGTGTGCCTGTTGTGTCGCCATGTGGAACCAATTAGAGATTGGCAACAAAAATACAAAGTGTTACATGTCAGAATTCATTCCAAACTCTGAATTTCATAGATAATATCCAGAACTAGAAACAAACACAGAGGCTGTAGCATGAGCTGGGATTGAGTTAGGGAGAACATAACCGGAAATTTCTGGTTAGATCCAGACATATCTGGACAAACTCGTGTGGAATTCTTGAACAAAGGACCCAGAAAAGAATATTGAAACTCATTTTGGAGAAAAGCAAGGTATTTTTCTTGGGCAAGTGGATTCAATGTCATGTTTAAAAACACAAATAAATTTTTAACCAGGTTTCTGTAGCATTCTACTCAGAAATTCGAGTGTGTAACTGTTGTGTCTCCAGGTGGAACCTATTAGCCTTTGCCAACATAAACACAAAATGTTACTTGCTAAAATTCATTCAAAATTCGAACGTTAATAGATAATATCCAGAATTCACTAACAAACACATATGCTGTTTTAAAATCAGTTATTAATTTAGCCACACAAAACCGGATATTTCTGGTTAGATCCAGACATATCTGGACAAACTCGTGTGGCATTCATGTGCAAAGGACCCAGAAAAACAGAGTCAAACTGGTTTTGGAGAAAAGCAAAGTCTTGTTCTTGGACAAGAGGATTCAATGTCATGTTAGCAAACACAAATATCATTTTTAATCTGGTTTCTGTAGCGTTCTACTCAGAAAACACTTATGTGTACCGGTTATGTCCCATGTGGAACCAATTAGCATTTGCCAACAAAAAAAATAAAATGTAACATGCTAAAACTCATTCAATAATCTAAAGCTCATAGATAATATCCCGAAAACACAAACAAACACACAGGCTGTTTTGAAAGCTGATATTCATTTAGCCACAAGGGACCAGATATTTCTGGTTAGATCCAGACCTATCTCGAGAATCTCATGTGGAATTCATGTGGAAAGGACCCAGAAAAGAATATTGAAACAGGTTTAGGAGAAAAGCAAAGTCTGTTTTCATTGGCAAGTGGATTCAATGTCATGTTTAGAAACACAAATATCATTTTTATCCTGGTTTCTGTAGCATTCTACTCAGAAAAATCTTATATGTACCTGGTGTGTCTCCATGTGGAAGGAAATAGAGTTTCCGACAAAAACCCACTTTGTTACATGGCAAAATTCATGCAAAACTCTAAAGTTCATAAAAAATATCCAGAAAACAGAAACAAACACAGAGGCTGTAGCAAGAGCTGGGATTGAGTTAGGCAGATAAGAAACTGGTATTTCTGGTGAGATCCAGACCTATCTGGACAAACTCGTGTGGAATTCGTGTGCAAAGGACCCAGAAAAGCAAAGTCAAACTGGTTTTGGAGAAAAGCAAAGATTTTTTCTTGGGCAAGTGGATTCAATGTCACGTTAACAAACACATGTGTCATTTTTAACCTGGTTTCTGTAGCATTCTACTCAGAAAACAGGAATGTGTACCGGTTGTGACTCCATTAGCATACAGAACTCCCGTGAACTGAATCTCTCTACAGCCAGGAAGCAGACCGACCATAAGCTGCGCATCCTAGAGTTAGGCTACAGAAATCCCGCATATTGCGAATGCCTACTACCAGGCTACAGAACTCTTACAAACTGTCTCGTTACACACCTCCGATACAGAACTCATGTATGCTGTACCTCAAAACACTCAGGTTACAGAACTCTTGTGGGCTCTGTTTAAGGATACAGACATTGCACACATTGTGTCATCTGAAATAGCATTGCACTCTTATAGCATACAGAAGTCCCGTGAACTGAATCTCTCTACAGCCAGGAAGCAGACCGACCATAAGCTGCGTTTCCTACAGATAGTCTACATAAACCCCGCATATTGCGAATCCCTAATCCCAGGCTACAGAACTCTTCCAAACTGCTTACATCCACACCTGTAATGAGAACTCAGGTAAGCTGCATCTGACTACACTAAGGTTACAAAACTTCTGTAAGCTCTGTCTCCTAAACTCAGGCTACAGACATTGCGCACATTATGTATGCCTATTCACGCTACCGAAATTACGCACATTGTGTAAGCGTATTCTGTGGCTTCAGAACGCTGAAACAGCTTTGTACTCCACTAGCATACAGAACTCCCGTGAACTGCATTAGTCTGCAGCCTCTATCCAGAATTCCTATAAGTTACACATCCCAGAGTCAGGCTACAGAAATCCTGCATATTACGAATGTGTACTCCGAGGCTACAGAACTCTTCCAAACTGCTTACACCCACACCTCCGATACAGAACTCATGTACGCTGCATCTGACTACACTCAGGTTACAGAACTCCTGTAAGCTCTGTCTCCTACACTCAGGCTACAGACATTACGCACATTATGTATGCCTATTCGCAGGATACAGACAGTTGAAACAGCTTTTACTCCACTAGCATACAGAACTCCTGTGAACTGCATCTCTCTACAGCCAGGCACAAGACCGACCAAACTGTGTTTCCTATAGACAGGCTACAGAAATCCCGCATATGGGGAATGCCTACTCCCAGGCTACAGAACCCTTCCTAACTGCTTCTTTCCACACCTCTGATACAGAACTCATGTATGTTGTAAGTCACTACACTCAGGTTACAGAACTCCTGTAAGCTCTGTCTAAGGATACAGACATTGCGCACATTGTGTCATCCTATTCCCAGTCTACAGAACAATGAAACATCTTTGCACACCACTGGCATACAGAACTCCCATGAACTGCATCTCCCTACAGCCAGGACGCAGAACGCTCATAAACTGCTCAACCTAGAGTCAGGCTACAGAAATCCCACATATTGCGAATCCCTACGCCCAGGCTACAGAACCCTTCCTAACTGCTTCTTTCCACACCTCCGATACAGGACTCATGTACGCTACATCTGACGAAACTCAGGTTACAGAACTCCTGTAAGCTCTGTCTGCTACACTCAGGGTACAGACATTGCTCACATTGTGTATGCCTATTCCCAGGCTATAGACCACTGAAACAGCTTTGTACTCCACTAGCATACAGAACTCCCATGAACTGCATCTCTCTACAGCCAGGACGCAGAATGCCCATAAGCTGCGCATCCTAGAGTCAGGCTACATAAATCCCGCATATTGCGAATCCCTACTCCCAGGCTACAGAACTCTTGCAAACTGCTTACATCCACACATCCGATAAAGAACTCATGTGCGCTGCATCTGACTAAACTCTGGTTACAGAACTCCTATAAGCTCTGTCTCCTACACTCAGGCTACCGAAATCACGCACATTGCGTCATCCTATTCCCAGTCTACAGAACGCTGAAACAGCTTTGCGCTCCACTAGCATACAGAACTCCCATGAACGGAATCTCTCTACAGCCTGTATTCAGAATTCCTATAAACTGCACATCCCAGAGTCAGGCTACAGAAATCCCACATATTGCGAATGCCTACTCTCAGGCTACAGAAGGTTTCCAAACTGCTTCCATCCACAACTCCGATACAGAACTCATGTACGCTGCATCTGTGTACACTCAGGTTACAGAACTCCTGTAAGCTCTGTCTCCTACACGCAGGCTGCAGACATTGCACACATTGTGTATGCCTATTGCCAGGCTACAGACCGCTGAAATAGCTTTGTACTCCAATAGCATACAGTACTCCCGTGAACTGAATCTCTCTACAGCCAGGAAGCATACCGACCATAAGCTGCTCTTCCTATAAGACAGGCTACAGAAATCCCGCATATTGCGAAAGACTACTCCCAGGCTACAGAACTCTCCCAAACTGCTTTGTTACACACATCCGATAGAGAAATCATGTAAGCTGCATTCAATACACTCAGGTTAGAGAACTCCTGTAAGCACTGTCTAAGGATTCAGACATTGCGACATGGTGTCATCCTATTCCCAGGCAACAAACTCTGAGATAGCATTGCACTCCACTAGCATACAGAACTCCCGTGAACTGCATCTCTCTACAGCCAGGAACCAGACAGACCAAACTGTTTCCTATAGACAGGCTACAGAAATCCCGCATATTGGGAATGCCTACTCCCAGGCTACAGAACCCTTCCTAACTGCTTCTTTCCACACCTCTGATACAGAACTCATGTATGTTGTAAGTCACTACACTCAGGTTACAGAACTCCTGTAAGCTCTGTCTAAGGAAACAGACTTTGCGCACATTGTGTCATCCTATTCCCAGTCTACAGAACAATGAAACATCTTTGCACTCCACTGGCATACAGAACTCCCATGAACTGCATCTCCCTACAGCCAGGACGCAGAACGCTCATAAACTGCTCAACCGAGAGTCAGGCTACAGAAATCCCGCATATTGCGAATCCCTACGCCCAGGCTACAGAACCCTTCCTAACTGCTTCTTTCCACACCTCCGATACAGGACTCATGTACGCTACATCTGACGAAACTCAGGTTACAGAACTCCTGTAAGCTCTGTCTGCTACACTCAGGGTACAGACATTGCTCACTTTGTGTATGCCTATTCCCAGGCTATAGACCACTGAAACAGCTTTGTACTCCACTAGCATACAGAACTCCCGTGAACTGCATCTGTCTAGAGCCAGGACGCAGAATGCCCATAAGCTGCGCATCCTAGAGTCAGGCTACATAAATCCCACATATTGTGAATCCCTACTCCCAGGCTACAGAACTCTTGCAAACTGCTTACATCCACACCTCCGATACAGAACTCATGTGCGCTGCATCTGACTAAACTCTGGTTACAGAACTCCTATAAGCTCTGTCTCCTACACTCAGGCTACCGAAATCACGCACATTGCGTCATCCTATTCCCAGTCTACAGAACGCTGAAACAGCTTTGCACTCCACTAGCATACAGAACTCCCATGAACTGAATCTCTCTACAGCCTGTATTCAGAATTCCTGTAAACTGCACATCCCAGAGTCAGGCTACAGAAATCCCACATATTGCGAATGCCTACTCTCAGGCTACAGAACGTTTCCAAACTGCTTCCATCCACAACTCCGATACAGAACTCATGTACGCTGCATCTGTGTACACTCAGGTTACAGAACTCCTGTAAGCTCTGTCTGCTACACGCAGGCTGCAGACATTGCACACATTGTGTATGCCTATTGCCAGGCTACAGACCGCTGAAATAGCTTTGTACTCCAATAGCATACAGTACTCCCGTGAACTGAATCTCTCTACAGCCAGGAAGCATACCGACCATAAGCTGCTTTTCCTATAAGACAGGCTACAGAAATCCCGCATATTGCGAAAGACTACTCCCAGGCTACAGAACTCTCCCAAACTGCTTTGTTACACACATCCGATAGAGAAATCATGTAAGCTGCATTCAATACACTCAGGTTAGAGAACTCCTGTAAGCTCTGTCTAAGGATTCAGACATTGCGACATGGTGTCATCCTATTCCCAGGCAACAAACTCTGAGATAGCATTGCACTCCACAAGCATACAGAACTCCCGTGAACTGACTCTCTGCAGCCTGTTTCCAGAATTCCTATAAGCAGCACATCCAAGAGTCAGGCTACAGAAATCCCGCATGTTGCGAATGCCTACTCCCAGGCTACAAAACACTTCCAAACTGCTTCCATCCACACCTCCGATACAGAACTCATGTATGCTGCATCTGTGTATACTCAGGTTACAGAACTCCTGTAAGCTCTGTCTCCTACACGCAGGCTGCAGACATTGCACACATTGTGTATGCCTATTGCCAGGCTACAGACCGCTGAAATAGCTTTGTACTCCAATAGCATACAGTACTCCCGTGAACTGAATCTCTCTACAGCCAGGAAGCATACCGACCATAAGCTGCTTTTCCTATAAGACAGGCTACAGAAATCCAGCACATTGCGAATGCCTACTCTCAGGCTACAGAACGTTTCCAAACTGCTTCCATCCACAACTCCGATACAGAACTCATGTACGCTGCATCTGACTAAACTCAGGTTACAGAACTCCTGTAAGGCTGTCTCCTACACTCATGCTACAGACATTGCACACATTGTGTATGCCTAACCCCAGGCTACACACCGCTGTAACAGCTTTGTACTCCACTAGCATACAGAACTCCGATGAACTGAATCTCTCTACAGCCAGGAACCAGACCGACCATAAGCTGCATTTCCTATAGACAGGCTACAGCAATCCCGCATATTGCTAATGTCTACTCTCAGGCTACATAACGCTTCCGAACTGCTGCGGTCCACAAATCTGATAATGAAATCATGTATGCTGTAAATCACTACACTCAGGTTACAGAACTCCTGTAAAATCTGAATCCTATACTCAGGCTACCGAAATTGCGTACATTGTGTATGCCTATTCCCAGGCTACAGAACACTGAAACAGCTTTGCACTCTACTAGCATACAGAACTCCCGTGAACTGAATCTCTCTACAGCCAGGGAGCAGACCGACCATAAGCTGCGCATCCGAGAGTCAGGCTACAGAAATGCCACATATTTCGAATCCCTACTCCCAGGCTACAGAACTCTTCCAAACTGCTTACATCCACACCTCCAATACAGAAATCATGTACGCTGCATCTGACGAAAATCAGGTTACAGAACTCCTGTAAGCTCTGTCTCCTACACTCAGGCTACAGACATTTCGCATGATGTGAATGCCTATTCCTAGGCTACAGACTGCTGAAACAGCTTTGTACTCCACTAGCATGCAGAACTCCCGAGAACTGAATCTCTCTGCTGCCATTATGCAGACCGACCATAAGCTGTGTTTCCAATTGGCAGGCTACAGAAATCCCGCATATTCAGTATGCCTACTCCCAAGCTTCGGAACCCTTCCTAACTGCTTCGTTCCACACCTCCGATACAGAACTCATGTATGCTGGCTGATATTCATTTAGCCACAACAGAACCGATATTTCTGGTTAGATCCAGACCTATCTGGACAAACTCGTGTGGAATTCTTGTGCAAAGGACACAGAGAAGCAGAATGAATCTGGTTTTGGAGAAAACCAAAGTCTTTTTCTTGGGCACGTAGATTCATTGTCATGTTCACAAACAGAAATTTCATTCTGAACCTGGTTTTCGTAGCATTTTACTCTGAAAACTCGAATGTGTACCTCTTGTTTCTCCATGTGAATCCAATTAGCATTTGCCAACAGAAAAACAAAATGTTACATGTCAGAATTCATTCCAAACACTAAAATTCATAGTTAATATCCAGAAAACATTCCAAATTTAATAGAAAGTATCCAGAAAACACTAACAAACACACAGGTTATTTTAAAAGCTTATATTCTTTTAGAAACAAAAGAACCGGATATTTCGGTATGGATCAAGACCTATCTGGACAAACTCGTGTGGAATTCGTGTGCAAAGGACCCAGAAAAGCAGAATCAAACTGGTTTTGGAGAAAAGCAAAGGCTTTTTCATGGGAAAGTGGATTCAAAGTCATGTTAGCAAACACAAATATCATTTTGAACCTGGTTTCTGCGGCATTCTACTCAGAAAACACAATTGTGTACCTGTTGTGTTTCCATGTGGAACCAATTAGCGTTTGCCAACATAAAAACAAAGTGTTACATGCCAGAATTCATTCCAAACTCTAAATGTAATAGAAAGTATCCAGAAAACACTAACAAACACACAGGCTGTTTTAAAAGCTGATATTCATTAAGCCACAACAAAAAGGGGTATTTCTGGTTTGATCCAGACCTATCTGGCCAAACTCGTGTGGAATCCGTCTGCAAAGGACCAGAAAAGCAAATTAAAACAGGTTTTGGAAAAAAGCAAAGTCTTTTTCTTGGGCAAGTGTATTCAATGTCATGTTAGGAAACACAAATATAATTTTTCACCTGGTTTCTATAGCATTCTACTCAGAAAACTCGAATGTGTACCTGTTGTGTCTCCATGTGCAACCAATTAGTTTTTGCCAACAAAAAAATGAAGTGTTACATGCCAGAATGCATTCTAAACTCTATAGTACATAGAAAATATCCAGAAATCAGAAACAAACACAGAGGCTGTAGCAAGAGCTGGGATTGAGTTAAGCAGAACAGACCCGGACCTTTCTGGTTAGATCCAGAACTATCTGGACAAACTCATGTGGAAAATCTTGTGCAAAGGACCCAGAAAAGAATATTGAAACTGGTTTTGGAGAAAAGCAAAGTCTTTTTCTTGGGCATGTAGTTTCATTGTCATGTTCACAAACACAAATTTCATTCTGAACCTGGTTTTTGTAGCATTTTACTCTGAAAACTCGAATGTGTACCTCTTGGTTCTCCATGTGAATCCAATTAGCGTTTGCCAACAGAAAAACAAAATGTTACATGTCAGAATTCATTCTGAACTCTAAAGTTCATATTAATATCCAGAAAACATTCCAAATTTAATAGAAAGTATCCAGAAAACACTAACAAACACACAGGTTATTTTAAAAGCTTATATTCTTTTAGAAACAAAAGAACCGGATATTTCTGGTTGGATCAAGACCTACCTGGACAAACTCGTGTGGAATTCATGTGCAAAGGACCCAGAAAAGCGGAATCAAACTGGTTTTGGAGAAAAGCAAAGGTTTTTTCATGGGAAAGTGGATTCAAAGTCATGTTAGCAAACAAATATCATTTTGAACCTGGTTTCTGCAGCTTTCTACTCAGAAAAAAACAATTGTGTACCTGTTGTGTTTCCATGTGGAACCAATTAGCGTTTGCCAACAAAAAAACAAAGTGTTACATGCCAGAATTCATTCCAAACTCTAAATGTAATAGAAAGTATCCAGAAAACACTAACAAACACACATGCTGTTTTAAAAGCTGATATTCATTAAGCCACAACAAAACGGGATATTTCTGGCTTGATCCAATTAGTTTGCAACCAATTAGTTTTTGCCAACAAAAAAAAATGAAGTGTTACATGCCAGAATGCATTCTAAACTCTATAGTACATAGATAATATCCAGAATACAGAAACAAACACAGAGGCTGTAGCAAGAGCTGGGATTGAGTTAAGCAGAACAGACCCGGACCTTTCTGGTTAGATCCAGACCTATCTGGACAAACTCATGTGGAAAATCTTGTGCAAAAGACCCAGAAAAGAATATTGAAACTGGTTTTGGAGAAAAGAAATGTCTTTTTTGGGTTAGTGGATTCAATGTCATGTTTACAGTGGCAAATATCATTTTGAACCTGGTTTCTGTAGCATTCTACTCAGAAAACTCGAATGTGCACCTGTTGTGTCTCCATGTGAATCCAATCAGCGTTTGGCAACAGTAAAAAAAAAAAGAGTTACATGCCAGAATTCAATACAAACTCTAAAGTACATAGTTAATACCCAGAATACACAAACAAACACACAGGCTGTTTTAAAAGCTGATATTCATTTAGCCACACATAACCGGATTTTTCTGGTTTGATCCAGACCAATCTGGACAAACTCATGTTGAATTCTAGTGCAGAGGACCCAGAGAAGCAGAGGCAAAGTGGTTTTGGATAAAAGCAAAGACTTTTTCATGGGCAAGTGGATTCAATGTCATGTTTTCAGTCGCAAATATCATTTTTAACCTGGTTTCTGTAGCATTCTACTCAGAAAACTCGAATGTGTACCTGTTGTGTCTCCATGTGGAACCAATTAGCGTTTGCCAACATAAAAACAAAATGTAACATGCTAAAATTCATTCAAACCTCTAACGTTCATAGATAATATCCAAAAAATACTAACAAAAGCACAGGCTGTTTTAAAAGATGACATTCATTTAGCCACACAGAACAGGATATTTCTGGTTAGATCCAGACATATCTGGACAAACTCGTGTGGAATTCGTGTGCAATCTACCCAGAAAAGCAGAGTCAAATTGGTTTTGGAGAAAAGCAAAGTCTTTGCATGGGCAAGTGGATTCAATGCCATGTTTACAAACACAAATGTCATTTTGAACCTGGTTTCTGTAGCATTCTACTCAGAAAACTCTTATGTGATCCTGTTGTGTCTCCATGTGAAACGATTTAGCGTTTCCAACAAAAAAACACAATGTTACATGATAAAATTCATTGAAAACTTTAAAGTTCATAGAAAATATCCAGAAAACACTAACAAACACACAGGCTGTATTAAAAGCTGATATTCATTTACCCACAACAGAACCGGATATTTCTGTTTTCATCCAGCCATATCTGGACAAACTCATGTGGAATCTGTGTGCAAAGGACCCAGAAAAGCACAGTCAAGCTGCTTTTGGATCAAAGCAAAGTCTTTTTCGTGGGCAAGTGGATTCAATTTCATGTTAGCAAACACAAATATCATTTTTAACCTGGTTGTATCATTCTACTCAGAAAACTCTTATGTGTACCTGTTGTGTCTCCATGTGAATTCAATTACCGTTTGCCAAGAGAAAAACAAAATGTTACATGCAAGAATTCATTCCAAACAGTAAAGTTCATAGGTAATATCCAGAAACCACAAACAAACACACAGGCTGTTTTAAAAGCTGATATTCATTTAGCCACAAAGGAAGCAATATTTATGGTTCGTTCCAGACCTACCTGGACAAACTCATGTGGAATTCGTGTGCAAAGGACCCAGAAAAGAAGAGTCAAACTGGTTTTGGAGAAAAGCAAAATCTTTTTCATGGGCAAGTGCATTCAATGTCATGTTTGCAAACACAAATGTCATTTTTAACCTGGTTTCTGTAGCATTCTACTCAGAAATCACTTATGTGGACCTGTTGTGTCTCCATGTGGAACGAATTATCTTTTCCACCAAAAAAACACAATGTTACATGCTAAAATTCATTCAAAACTCTAAATTTAATAGAAAGTATCCAGAAAATACTAACAAACACACAGGCTGTAGCAAGAGCTGGGATTGAGTTAGGCAGAACAGAAACGGGTATTTCTGGTTAGATCCAGACATATCTGGACAACCTCGTGTGGAATTCTTGTGCAAAGGACCCAGAAAAGCAGAGTCATACTGGTTTTGGAGAAAAGCATAGTCTTTTTTGTGGGCAAGTGGATTCAATGTCATGCTTACAGTCGGAAATATCATTTTGAACCTGGTTTCTGTAGCATTCTACTCAGAAAACTCGAATGTGTACCTGTTGTGTCTCCATGTGGAACTAATCAGTGTTTGCCAACAAAAAAACACAATGTTGCATGCTAAAATTCATTCTAAACTCTAAAGTTCATAGAAAATATCCAGAAAACAGAAACAAACACAGAGGCTGTAGCAAGAGCTGGGGTTGAGTTAGGCAGAACACACCTGGATCTTTCTGGTGAGATCCAGACCTATCTGGACAAACTCGTGTGGCATTCTTGTGCAGAAGACCCAGAAAAGTATATTGAAACTGGTTTTGCAGAAAAGCAAAGTCTTTTTCTTGGGCAAGTAGATTCAATGTCATGTTTACAAACACAAATATCTTTTTTAACCTGGTTTCTGTAACATTCTACTCAGAAAACTCGAATGTGTACCTGTTGTGACTCCATGTGGAACCAATGAGTGTTTGCCAACAAAAACACAAAGTGTTACATGCCAGAATTCATACCAAACTCTAAAGTTCATAGAAAATATCCAGAAAACAGAAACAAACACAGAGGCTGTAGCAAAAGCTGGGATTGGTTAGGCAAACAGAACCAGATCTTTCTGATTAGATCCAGACCTATCTGGACAAACTCGTGTGGAATTCGTGTGCATAGGACCCAGAAAAGCAAAGTCCAACTGGTTTTGGAGAAAAGCAAGGTCTTTTTCTTGGGTAAGTGCATTCAATGTCATGTTTACAGTCGCAAATATCATTTTTAACCTGATTTCTGTAGCATTCTACCCAGAAAACACTTATGTGTACCTGTTGTGTCTCCATGTGGAAACAATTAGTGTTTCCAACAAAAAAACATAATGTTACATTTAAAATTCATTCAAAACTCTAAAGTTCATTGAAAATATCCAGAAATCACTAACAAACACACAGGCATTTTTCAAAGCTAGTAGTCATTTAGGCACACCAGAACAGGATATTTCTGTTTTGATCCATACCTATCTGGACAAAGTCATGTGGCATTCGTGTGCAAAGGACCCAGAAAAGCAGAGTCAAACTGGTTTTGGAGAAAAGCAAAGACTTTTTCGTGGGCAAGTGGATTCAATGTCATGTTAGCAAAACTCGAATGTGTACCTGTTGTGTCTCCATGTGGAACCAATTAGCGTTTGCCAACAAAAAAAAAACTAATTGTTACATGCTAAAATTCATTCAAATCTCTAAAGTTCATAGATAATATCCAGAAAACAGAAACAAACACAGAGGCTGTAGCAGGAGCTGGGACTGAGTTAGGCAGAACAGAACCGGAAATTTCTGGTTAGATCCAGGCCTATGTGGACATACTCCTGTGGAAATTTTTCCCAAAGCACCTAGAAAAGAATATTGAAACTGGTTTTGGAGAAAAGCAAAGTCTTTTTCTTGGGCAAGTGGATTCAATGTCATGTTTACAAACACAAGTATCATTTATAAACTCGTTTCTGTAGCATTCTACTCAGAAAAATCGAATGTATACCTGCTGTCTTCATGTGAATCCAATTACCGTTTGCCAACATAAAAATAAAATGTTACATGCCAGAATTCATTCTAATCTCTAAAGTTCATAGTTAATATCCAGAAAAGACTAAGAAACACACAGGCTGCTTTAAAAGATGATATTCATTTAGCCACTATAGAACGAAATATTGTTGGTTTGATCCACACCTATCTGGACAAACTCTTGTGGAATCTGTGTGCAATGGACCAAGAAGAGCAGAGTCAAACTGGTTTTGGAGAATAGCAAAGTCTTTTTCGTGGGAAAGTGGATTCAATGTCATGTTAGCAAACACAAATATCATTTTTAACTTTGTTTCTGTAGTATTCTACTCAGACAACTCACATGTGTACCTGTTGTGTCTCCACGTTGAACCAAATTGTGTTTACCAAAAAAATAAATGTTACGTTCTAAATTCCTTCCAAACTCTAAAGTTCATAGAGAACATCCAGAAAAAACCAAGAAACACACAGTCTGTTTTAAAAGCTGATATTCATTTAGCCACAACAGAACTGGATATTTCTGGTTTGATCCAGACCAAACTGGATAAACTTGTGTGGAATTCGTGTGCAAAGGACCCAGAAAAGCAGAGTCAAACTGGTTTTGGAGAAAAGCAACGTCTTTTTCTTGGGCAAGTGGATTCAATGTCATGTTAGCAAACACAAAATCATTTTTAACCTGGTTTCTGTAACATTCTACTCAGAAAACTTGAATGTGTACCTGTTGTGACTCCATGTGGAACCAATGAGTGTTTGCCAACAAAAACACAAAGTGTTACATGCCAGAATTCATACCAAACTCTAAAGTAAATCAATAATATCCAGAAAACCGAAACAAACACAGAGGCTGTAGCAATAGCTGTGATAGAGATAGCAGAACAGAACCGGATTTTTCTGATTAGATCCAGACCAATCTGGACAAACTCGTGTTGAATTTGTGTGCAAAGGACCAAGAAAAGCGGAATCAAACTGGTTTTCGAGAAACGCAAAGTCTTTTTCCTTGGCAAGTGTATTCAATATCATGTTTACCAACACAAATACCATTTTTCACCTGGTTTCTATAGCATTCTACTCACAATTCTCAAAGGTGTACCTGTTTTGTCTCCATGTGGAACCAATTAGCGTTTCCAACAAATAAACACTATGTAACATTCCAGAATTCATTCCAAGCTCTAAAGTTCATAGATAATATCCAGAAACACTAACAAACACACAGGCTGTTTTAAAAGCTGATATTTTTTAGCCACAAAAGAACCAGATATTTCTGGTTTAATCCAGACCTATCTGGACAAACTCATGAGGAATTCGTGTGCAAAAGACCCAGAAAGCAGAGTCAAACAGGTTTTGGAGAAAAGCAAAATCTTTTTCGTTGGCAAGTGGTTTCAATGTCATGTTAGCAAACACAAATATAATTTTGAACCTGGTTTCTGTAGCATTCTACTCAGAAAACTCGAATGTGTACCTGTTGTGTCTCCATGTGGAACCAGTTAGCGTTTGCCTACAAAAAAACTAAATGTATCATGCTAAATTTCATTCAAAACTCTAAAGTTCATAGAAAATATCCAGAAAACAGAAACAAACACAGAGGCTGTAGCAAAAGCTGGGATTGAGTAAGGCAGAAATAAACGGGTATTTCTGGTTAGATCCAGAACTCTCTGGACAAACTCGTGTGGAATTCGTGGGCAATGTACACAAAAAAGCAGAGTCAAACAGGTTTTGAAGAAAAGCAAAGTCTTTTTCTTCGGCAAGTGGATTCAAAGACATGTTAGCAAACACAAATTGCATTTTTAACCTGGTTTCTGTAGCATTCTACTCAGAAAACTCTTATGTGTGCCTGTTGTGTCGACATGTGGAACCAATTAGAGTTTGGCAACAAAAATACAAAGTGTTACATGTCAGAATTCATTCCAAACTCTGAATTTCATAGATAATACCCAGAACACAGAAACAAACACAGAGGCTGTAGCATGAGCTGGGATTGAGTTAGGCAGAACATAATTGGAAATTTCTGGTTAGATCCAGACCTATCTGGACAAACTCGTGTGGAATTCTTGTACAAAGGACCCAGAAAAGAATATTGAAACTGATTTTGGAGAAAAGCAAGGTATTTTTCTTGGGCAAGTGGATTCAATGTCATGTTTACAAACACAAATAAATTTTTAACCAGGTTTCTGTAGCATTCTACTCAGAAAACTCGAGTGTGTACCTGTTGTGTCTCCAGGTGGAACCTATTAGCCTTTGCCAACATAAACACAAAATGTTACTTGCTAAAATTCATTCAAAATTCTAACGTTCATAGATAATATCCAGAATTCACTAACAAACACATATGCTGTTTTAAAATCAGTTATTAATTTAGCCACACAGAACCGGATATTTCTGGTTAGATCCAGACATATCTGGACAAACTCGTGTGGCATTCATGTGCAAAGGACCCAGAAAAACAGAGTCAAACTGGATTTGGAGAAAAGCAAAGTCTTTTTCTTGGGCAAGTGGATTCAATGTCATGTTAGCAAACACAAATATCATTTTTAATCTGGTTTCTGTAGCGTTCTACTCAGAAAACACTTCTGTGTACTGGTTATGTCCCATGTGGAACCAATTAGGGTTTGCCAACAAAAAAAATAAAGTGTAACATGCTAAAATTCATTCAATACTCTAAAGCTCATAGATAATATCCAGAAAACACAAACAAACACACAGGCTGTTTTGAAAGCTGATATTCATTTAGCCACAAGGGACCAGATATTTCTGGTTAGTTCCAGACCTATCTGGAGAATCTCGTGTGGAATTCATGTGCAAAGGACCCAGAAAAGAATATTGAAACAGGTTTAGGAGAAAAGCAAAGTCTGTTTTCGTTGGCAAGTGGATTCAATGTCATGTTTAGAAACACAAATATCATTTTTATCCTGGTTTCTGAAGCATTCTACTCAGAAAACTCTTATGTGTACCTGGTGTGTCTCCATGTGGAAGGAAATAGAGTTTCCGACAAAAACACACATTGTTACATGGCAAAATTCATGCAAAACTCTAAAGTTCATAAAAAATATCCAGAAAACAGAAACAAACACAGAGGCTGTAGCAAGAGCTGGGATTGAGTTAGGCAGAACAGAAACGGGTATTTCTGGTGAGATCCAGACCTATCTGGACAAACTCGTGTGGAATTCGTGTGCAAAGGACCGAGAAAAGCAAAGTCAAACTGGTTTTGGAGAAAAGCAAAGACTTTTTCTTGGGCAAGTGGATTCAATGTCACGTTAACAAACACATGTGTCATTTTTAACCTGGTTTCTGTAGCATTCTACTCAGAAAACAGGAATGTGTACCTGTTGTGTCTCCATGTGGAACCAATTAGAGTTTGCAAAAAAAAAAAATGTTACAAGCTAAAATTCGTGCAAAAATCTTAAGTTCATAGATAATATCCAGAAAACACAAACAAACACACAGGCTGTTTTAAAAGCTGATATTGTTTTAGCCACAACAGAAGCAGATATTTCTGGTTTGTCCAGACCTATCTGGACAAACTAGTGTGGAATCTGTGTGCAAAGGACCCAGAAAAGCAGAGTCAAACTGGTTTTGGAGAAAAGCAAAGTCATTTTCGTGGGCTAGTGGATTCAATTTCATGTTTACAAACACAAACATCATTTTTAACCTGGTTTTTGAATCTTTTCACTTAGGAAACATGAGTATGAACCTGTTGTCTTCATGTGAAACCAATTAGCATTTGCCAACAAGAAGCAAAATGTTACATGCTACAATTCATACACAACTCTAAAGTCCATAGATACTATCCAAAAAACACAAACAAACACAAAGGCTGTAGCAAGAGCTTGGATTGAGTTAGCCACAACAGAACTGGATATTTCATCTTCCATCCAGCCCAATCTGGACAAACTGGTGTGGAATTGGTGTGCAAAGCACTCAGAAAAGCATAGTCAACCTGGTTTTGGAGAAAAGCAAAGTCATTTTCGTGGGCTAGTGGATTCAATTTCCAGTTTACAAACAGAAACATCATTTTTAACCTGGTTTCTGCAGCTTTTTACACAGAAAACACGAATGTGTACCTGTTATCTCTCCATGTGAAACCAATTAGCATTTGCCAATTGAAAAACAGAATGATACATGCTACAATGCATTCACAACACTAAAGTCCACAGATACTATCGAGAAAACAAAAGCAAACACAGAAACTGTAGCAAGAGCTGGGATTGAGTTAGCCACCACAGAATCGGATATTTCTGGTTTCATTCATACCTATCCGGACTAACTGGTGTGAAATTGGTGTGCAAAGCACCCAGAAAAGCAGAGTCAACCTGGTTTTGGAGAAAAGAAAAGTCTTTTTCTTGGGCCAGTGGATTCAATGTCATGTTTACAAACACCAATATCATTTTTAACCTGGTTTCTGCAGCTTTTTACTCAGAAGACACGATGTGTACCTGTTGTGTCTCATGTGAAACCAATTAGCGTTTGCCAACAGAAAAACAAAATGTTACATGCTACAATGCATTCACAAATCAGAAGTCCATAGATACTATCAACAAAGAACAAGCAAGCACAGAAGATGTAGCAAGAGCTGGGATTGATATAGCCACCACAGAACAGGATATTCCTGGATTCATCCAGCCCTATCCGGAAAAACTGGTGTGGAATTGGTGTGCAAAGTAACCAGAAAAGCAGAGTCAACTTGGTTTTGGAGAAAAGCAAAGTCTTTTTCTTGGGCAAGTGGATTCAATGTCATGTTTACAAACACCAATATCATTTTTAAACTGGTTTCTGCAGCTTTTTATTCAGAAGACACGATGTGTACCTGTTGTGTCTCCATGTGAATCCAATTTGCGTTTGCCTACAGAAAAACAAAATGTTACATGCTACAATGCATTCACAACTCTAAAGTCCACAGATACTATCGACAAATCACAAGCAAACACAGAAACGGTAGCAAGAGCTTGGATTGAGTTAGCCAACACAGAACCAGATATTTCTGGTTTCATCCAGCCCTATCCATACATAGTGTTTGGGGGGATTTTGTGCAAAGAACTTAGAAAAGCAGAGCCACCCTGATTTTGGAGAAAAGCAAAGTCTATTTATTTGGTAAGTGGATTCAATGTCATGTTTACAAACACAAATATCATTTTTAACCTGGTTTCTGCAGGTTTTTACTCAAGAAACACGAATGTGTACCTGTTGGGTCTCCATGTGAAACCAATTAGTGTTTGCCAACAGAAAAACTAAATGTTACATGCTGCAATGCATTCAGAACTCTAAAGTGCACAGATACTATCGAGATAACACAAGCAAACACAGAGGCTGTAGCAAGAGCTGGGATTGAGATAGCGACCTCGGAATCGGATATTTCTGGTTCCATCTAGCCCTATCTAGACAAACTGTTGTGGAGTTGGTGTGCAAAGCACCCCGAAAAGCAGAGTGAACCTGGTTTTGGAGAACTGCAAAGTCTTTTTCTTGGGCAAGTGGATTCAATGTCATGTTTACAAACACAAATATCATTTGTATCCTGGATTCTGCAGCTTTTTACTCAGAAAACACGAATGTGTACCTATTGTGTCTCCATGTGAAACCAATTAGCCTTTGCCAACAGACAAACAAAATGTTACATGCTACAATGCATTCACAACACTAAAGTCCATAGATACTATTGACAAAACACAAGCAAACACAGAAGCTGTAGCAGGAGCTGGGTTGAGTTAGCCACCACAGAAATGGATATTTCTGGTTTCATCCAGCCCTATCCAGACAAACTGGTGTGGATATGGTGTAAAGCACCCAGAAAAGCAGAGTCAACCTGGTTTTGGAGAAAAGCAAAGTCTTTTTCTTGGGCACGTGCAATCAATGTCATGTTTACAAACACAAATATCATTTTTAACCTGGTTTCTGCAGGTTTTTACTCAGAAAACACGAATGTGTTACTGTTGTGTATCCATGGGAAACCACTTAGCGTTTGCCAACAGAAAAACAAAATGTTACATGCTACAATGCATTCAAAACTCTAAAGTCCACAGATACTATCGACAAAACGAAGCAAACACAGAAACTGTAGCAAGAGCTGGAATTGAGTTAGCCAACACAGAACCGGATAATACTGGTTTCATCCAGTCCTATCCGGACAAACTCATGTGGATTTGGTGTGCAAAGCACCCAGAAAAGCAGAGTCAACCTGGTTTTGGAGAAAAGCAAAGTCTTTTTCTTGGGCAAGTGCAATCAATGTCATGTTTACAAACACAAATATCATTTTTAACCTGGTTTCTGCAGCTTTTTACTCAGAAGACACCATGTGTACCTCTTGTGTCACCATGTGAATCCAATTTGCGTTTGCCGACAGAAAACCAAAATGTTACATGCTAAAATGCATTCAAAATTCTAAAGTCCACAGATACTATCGAGAAAACACAAGCAAACACAGAAGCTGTAGCAAGAGCTGGGATTGAGATAGCCACCACGGAAACGAATATTTTTGGTTCCATCCAGCCCTATCTGGACAAACTTATGTGGATTTGGTGTGCAAAGCACCCAGAAAAGCAGAGTCAACCTGGTTTTGGAGAAAAGCAAAGTCTTTTTCTTGGGCAAGTGCAATCAATGTCATGTTTACAAACACAAATATCATTTTTAAACTGGTTTCTGCAGCTTTTTACTCAGAAGACACGATGTGTAACTGTTGTGTCTCCATGTGAATCCATTTTGCGTTTGCCAACAGAAAAACAAAATGTTACATGCTACAATGCATTCACAACACTAAAGTCCACAGATACTATCGACAAAACACAAGCAAACACAGAAACTGTAGCAAGAGCTGGGATTGAGTTAGCCAACACAGAACCGGATATTTCTGGTTTCATCCAGTCCTATCCGGACAAACTCGTGTGGATTTGGTGTGCAAAGCACCCAGAAAAGCAGAGTCAACCTGGTTTTGGAGAAATGCAAAGTCTTTTTCAAGGGCCAGTGAATTGAATGTGATGTTTACAAACACAAATATCATTTTTAACCTGGTTTCTGCAGCTTTTTACTCAGAAAACACGAATGTGTACCTTTTGTGTCTCCATGTGAAACCAATTAGCATTTGCCAATAGAAAAACAAAATGTTACATGCTATAATGCATTCACAACTCTAAATTCCATAGATACTATCGACAGAACACAAGCAAACACAGAAGCTGTAGCATGAGCTGGGACTGAGGTAGCCACCTCGGAACCGATATTTCTTGTTTCAATCAGCCCTATCTGGACAAACTGGTGTGGATTTGGTGTGCAAAGCACCCAGAAAAGCAGAGTCAACCTGGTTTTGGAGAAAAGCAAAGTCTTTTTCTTGGGCAAGTGGATTCAATGTCATGTTTACAAACAGAAATATCATTTTTTACCTAGTTTCTGCAGCTTTTTTCTCAGAAAACACGAATGTGTACCTGTTGTATCTCCATGTGAAACCAATTAGCATTTGCCAATAGAAAAACAAATTGTTACATGCTACAATACATTCACAACTCTAAAGTCCATAGATACTATAGACAAAACACAAGCAAACACAGAAGCTGTAGCAAGAGCTGGGATTGATTTAGCCACCAAAGAACCTTATATTTCCAGTTTCATCCAGCCCTATCCGGACGAAGTGTTGGGGGATTTTGTACAAAGCACTTAGAAAAGCAGAGTCAACCGGATTTTGGAGAAAATGAAAGTATTTTTCTTGGGCAAGGGGATTCAATGTCATGTTTACAAACACAAATATCATTTTTTACACAAATAACATTTTCACTAGGTTTCTGTAGCATTATACTCAGAAAACTCGAATGTGTACCTGTTGTGTCTCCATGTGAATTCAATTAGTGTTTACCAACATAAACACAAAATGTTACTTGCGAAAATTCATTCAAAACTCTAACATTCATAGATTATTTCAGAATTCACTAACAAACACATAGGCTGCTTTAAAAGCAGGTATTCATTTAGCAACACAGAACCGGGTATTTCTGGTTAGATCCAGAATTATCTCAGGTTACAGAACACTCAGATTGCAGAACACCTGAAAGCTCTGTCTAATGATACAGACATTGACCACATGGTGTCATCCTATTCCCAGGCAACAGAACTCTGAAATAGCATTGCACTCCACTAGCATACAGAACTCCCATGAACTGCATCTCTCTACAGCCAGGACGCAGAACGCCCATAAGCTGCATTTCTTATAGACAGGCTACAGAAATCCCGCATATTGCGAATGCCTACTCCCAGGCTACAGAACTCTTCCAATCTGCTTCGTTCCACACCTCAGATACAGAACTCATGTATGCTGCACATCACTACACTCAGGTTCCAGAACTCCTGTAAGCTCTGTCTCCTACACTCAAGCTATGGACATGGCTCACATTGTGTATTATGCCTATTCCCAGACTACAGACCGCTGAAACAACTTTGTACTCCACCAGCATACAGAAATCCCGTGAACTGAATCTTTCTACAGCCAGGAAGCAGACCGACCATAAGCTGCATTTCCTATAGACAGGCTACAGAAATCCCACATATTGCGAATGCCTACTCCCAGGCTACAGAACTCTTCCAATCTGCTTCGTTCCACACCTCAGATACAGAACTCATGATGGCTGCACATCACTACACTCAGGTTCCAGAACTCCTGTAAGCTCTGTTCCTACACTCAGGCTACAGACATTGCCCGCATTGTGTATGCCTGTTCCCAGGATACAGACCGCTGAAACAGCTTTGAACTCCACTAGCTTACAGAACTCCCATGAACTGAATCTATCTACAGCCAGGAAGTAGAATGTCCAAAAGCTGCACATCCTAGAGTCAGGATACAGAAATCCCGCATATTGTGAATTCCTACTCCCAGGCTACAGAACCCTTCCTAACTGCTTGTTCCAAACCTCCGATACAGAACTCATGTATGCTGTAAATCACTACACTCAGGGTACAGAACTCCTGTACACTCTCTCTCCTACACTCAGGTACCGAAATTGCATGCATCGTGCAAACGTATTACCACGCTACAGAACGCTGAAACAGCTTTGCACTCCACTAGCATACAGTACTCCCATGAACTGAACCTCTCTACAGCATGTATCCAGAATTCCTATAAGATTCACATCACAGTGTTAGGCTATAGATCTCCCGCATATTGCGAATCCCTGCTCCCAGGCTACAGAACTCTTCTAAACAACTTAAATCCATATCTCAGATACAGAACTCATGTACGTTGCATCTGACAAAACTCAGGTCACAGAACTCCCGTATGCTCTGTCTCATACACTCAGGCTACAGACATTTCGCATATTGTGTATGCCTATTCCCAGGCTACAGACCGCTGAAACAGCTTTGTACTCCATTAGCATACAGAACTCCCGTGAACTGAATCTCTCTACAGCCAGGAAGCAGACCGACCATAAGCTGCGCATCCTAGAGTCAGACTACAGAAATCCCGCATATTGCAAATGCCTACTACCAGGCTACAGAACTCTTACAAACTGTCTCGTTACACACCTCCGATACAGAACTCATGTATGCTGTACCTCACTACACTCAGGTTACAGAACTCTTGTGGGCTCTGTTTAAGGATACAGACATTGTACACATTGTGTCATCTGAAATAGCATTGCACTCTTATAGCATACAGAACTCCCGTGAACTGAATCTCTCTACAGCCAGGAAGCAGACCGACCATAAGCTGCGCATCCTAGAGTCAGACTACAGAAATCCCGCATATTGCAAATGCCTACTACCAGGCTACAGAACTCTTACAAACTGTCTCGTTACACACCTCCGATACAGAACTCATGTATGCTGTACCTCACTACACTCAGGTTACAGAACTCTTGTGGGCTCTGTTTAAGGATACAGACATTGCGCACATTGTGTCATCCTATTCCCAGTCTACAGAACAATGAAACATATTTGCTATCCACTGGCTACACTCAGGTTACAAAACTCCTGTAAGCTCTGTCTCCTATACTCAGGCTACTGACATTGCCTATTCCCAGGCTACAAAACACTGAAAGAGCTTTGTACTCCACTAGCATACAAAACTCCCATGAACTGTATCTATCTACAGTTAGGGAGCAGACCGACCATAAGCTACTTTCCTATACACAGGCTACAGAAATCCCGCATATTGGGAATCCCTACTCCCAGGCTACAGAACACCTGTAAACTCTGTCTCCTAACTAGGGCTACGGATATTGCTAACATTGTGTATGCCTATTCACAGGCTACAGACCACTGAAACAGGTTTGTACTCCACTAGCATACAGATCTCCCATGAACTGAATCTCTCTACAGCCAGGAAGCAGACCGACCATAAGCTGCATTTCCTATAGACAGGTTACATAAATCTGGCATATTGCCAATTCGTACTCCCAGGCTAGAGAACACTTCCAAACTGCTTACATCCACACCTCCGATACAGAACTCTTGTACGCTGCATCTGACTACACTCAGGTTACAGAACTCCTGTAAGCTCTGTCTCCTAAACTCAGGCTACAGACATTGCGCACATTATGTATGCCTATTCACGCTACCGAAATTGCGCACATTGTGTAAGCGTATTCTGTGGCTTCAGAACGCTTAAACAGCTTTGTACTCCACTAGCATACAGAACTACCGTGAACTGCATTAGTCTGCAGCCTCTATCCAGAATCCTATAAGTTACACATCCCAGAGTCAGGCTACAGAAATCCTGCATGTTACGAATGTGTACTCTGAGGCTACAGAACTCTTCCAAACTGCTTACACCCACACCTCCGATACAGAACTCATGTACGCTGCATCTGACTACACTCAGGTTACAGAACTCCTGTAAGCTCTGTCTCCTACACTCAGGCTACAGACATTGCGCACATTATGTATGCCTATTCGCAGGCTACAGACAGCTGAAACAGCTTTGTACTCCACTAGCATACAGAACTCCCGTTTACTGCATCTCTCTACAGCCAGGAACAAGACCGACCAAACTGTGTTTCCTATAGACAGGCTACAGAAATCCCGCATATTGGGAATGCCTACTCCCAGGCTACAGAACCCTTCCTAACTGCTTCTTTCCACACCTCTGATACAGAACTCATGTATGTTGTAAGTCACTACACTCAGGTTACAGAACTCCTGTAAGCTCTGTCTAAGGATACAGACATTGCGCACATTGTGTCATCCTATTCCCAGTCTACAGAACAATGAAACATATTTGCACTCCACTGGCATACAGAACTCCCATGAACTGCATCTCCCTACAGCCAGGACGCAGAACGCTCATAAACTGCTCAACCTAGAGTCAGGCTACAGAAATCCTGCATATTGCGAATCCCTACGCCCAGGCTACAGAACCCTTCCTAAATGCTTCTTTCCAAAACTCCGATACAGGACTCATGCAAACTACATCTGACGAAACTCAGCTTACAGAACTCCTGTTAGCTCTGTCTGCTACACTCAGAGTACAGACATTGCTCACTATGTGTATGCCTATTCCCAGGCTATAGACCACTGAAACAGCTTTGTACTCCACTAGCATACAGAACTCCCGTGAACTGCATCTCTCTAGAGCCAGGACACAGAATGCCCATAAGCTGCGCATCCTAGAGTCAGGCTACATAAATCCCGCATATTGCGAATCCCTACTCCCAGGCTACAGAACTCTTCCAAACTGCTTACATCCACACCTCCGATACAGAACTCATGTGCGCTGCATCTGACTAAACTCAGGTTACAGAACTCCTATAAGCTCTGTCTCCTACACTCAGGCTACCGAAATCACGCACATTGTGTCATCCTATTGCCAGTCTACAGAACGCTGAAACAGCTTTACACTCCACTAGCATACAGAACTCCCGTGAACAACATTACTCTGCAGCCTCTATCCAGAATTCCTATAAGCTGCACATCCCAGAGTCAGGCTACAGAAATCCCGCATATTGAGAATCCCTACTCCCAGGCTACAGAACTCTTACAAACTGCTTCGTTACACACCTCTGATACAGAACTCATGTAAGCAGCACCTAACTACACTCAGGTTACAGAACTCCTGTAAGCTCTGTTTAAGGATACAGACATTGCTCACATTATGTCATCCTATTCCCAGGAAACAGAACTCTGAAATAGCATTGCACTCCACTAGCATACAGAACTCCTGTGAACTGCATCTCTTTACAGCCAGGACGTCGAACTCCCATAAGCTGCACATCCTAGTGTAAGGTTGCAGAAATCCCACATATTGCGAATGCCTACTCCCAGGCTACAGAACTCTTCCAAACTGCTTACATCCACACCTCCATACAGAACTCATGCTCGCTGCATCTGAAAAAACTCAGGTTACAGAACTCCTGCAAGCTCTGTCTCCTACACTCAGGCTACAGACATTGCTCACATTGTGTATGCCTATTCCCAGGCTTCATACTGCTGAAACAGCTTTGTACTCCACTAGCATACAGAATTCCCGTGAACTGCATCTCTCTACAGCCAGGAAGCAGACTGCCCATAAGCAGCGTTTCCTATAGACAGGCTACAGAAATCCCGCATATTTCAAATGCCTACTCCCAGTCTACAGAACGTTTCCAAACTGCTTCTTTCCTCACCCACGATACAGAACTCATGTATGTTGTAAATCACTATACTCAGGTTAAAGAACTCCTGTACAAACTCTCTGTGACACTCAGGCTACTGAAATTGCGCACATTGTGTAAGCCTATTCCCAGGCTAAAGAACACTGAAACAGCTTTGCAGTCCACTAGCATACAGAACTCCCATGAACTGCATCACTCTGCAGCCTCTATCCAGCATTCCTATAAGCTGCACATCACAGAGTCAGGCTACAGAAATTCCGCATATTGCAAATGCCTACTCCCAGGCTAGAGAACTCTTCCAAACTGCGTTGTTACACACATTCAATAGAGAATTCATGTAAGGTGCATTCAATACACTCAGGTTACAGAACTCCTGTAAGCTCTGTCTAAGGATTCAGACATTGCGACATGGTGTCATCCTATTCCCAGGCAACAGAAATCTGAAATAGCGTTGCACTCCACTAACATACAGAACTCCCGTGAACTGCATCTGTCTACAGCCAGGATGCAGAACGCCCATAAGCTGCGCATCCTACAGTCAGGCTACAGAAATACCACATATTGGGAATCCCTACTCCCAGGTTACAGAACTCTTCCAAACTTCTTACATCCACACCTCCAATACAGAACTCATGTACGCTGCATTTCAGTACACTCAGCTTACAGTACTCCTGTAAGCTCTGTGTACTACACGGAGGGTACAGACATTGTGCACATTGTGTATGCCTATTCCCAGGCTACAGACCGCTGAAACAGCTTTGTACTCCACTAGCATACAGAACTCCCGTGAACTGCATCTTTCTACAGCCAGGAAGCAAACAGAGCATAAGCTGCATTTGCTATAGATAGGCTACAGAAATCCTACAGATTGCGAATGCCTCCTCCCATTCTACATAACTCTTCCAAACTGCTTTCTTCTACACCTGTAATACAGAACTCATATAAGCTGCATCTGACTAAACTCAGGTTACAGACTCTTGTAAGCTCTGTCTCCTACAGTCAGGCTATGGACATTGTGCACATTTTGTATGCCTATTCCCAGGCTACAGACCACTGAAACAGCTTTGTACTCCACTAGCATACAGAACTCCCGTGAACTGAATCTCTCTACAGCCAGGAATCAGACTGACCATAAGCTGCGTTTTCTATAGACAGGATACAGAAATTCCGCATAATGCGAATGCCTATTCCCAGGCTACAGACCCCGTCCTAAATGCTTCATTCCACACCTCCGATACAGAACACATATACGCTGCTTCTGACTAAACTCAGGTTATAGAACTCCTGTAAGCTCTGTCTCCTACACTCAGGCTACTCAAATTGCTCATATTGTGTAAGCGTATTCCCAGGCTAAAGAACGCTGAAACAGCTTTGCACTCCACTAGGATAATGTACTCCCATGAACTGAATCTCTCTACAACCTATATCCAGAATTCCTATAAGATGCACATCCCTGAGTCAGGTTACAGAAATCCCGCATGTTGCAAATGCCTACTACCAGGCTACAGAATTCTTACAAACTGCCTCGTTACACACCTCCAATACAGAACTCATGTAAGTTGCACCTCACTACACTCAGGTTACAGAACCCTTGTAGGCTCTGTTTAAGGATACAGACATTGCGCACATTGTGTCATCCAATTCCCAGGCCACAGAACTCTGAAATAGCATAGCACTCCACTAGTATACAGAGCTCCCGTGAACTGCATCTCTCTAGAGCCATGACGCAGAACACCCGTAAGCTGCGCATCCTAGTGTCAGGCTACATAAATCCCGCATATTGCGAATCCCTACTCCCAGGCTACAGAACTCTTCCAAACTGCTTACATCCACACCAGTAATGCAGAAATCATGTAAGCTGCATCTGACTACACTCAGTTTACAGAACTCCTGTAAGCTCTGTCTCCTACACACAGGTTATGGATATTGTGCACATTGTGTATGCCAATTTGCAGGCTACAGACAGCTGAAACAGCTTTGTACTCCACTAGCATACAGAACTCCCGTGAACTGCATCTCTCTACAGCCAGGAAGCAGACCGACCATAAGCTGCATTTCCTCTAGACAGGCTACAGAAATCCCGCATATTGGGAATGCCTACTCCCAGGTACAGAACTCTTCCAAACTGCTTACATCCACACCTGTTATACAGAACACATATACGCTGCATCTGACTAAACTCAGGTTACAGAACTCCTGTAAGCTCTATCTCCTACACTCAGGCTACTGATATTGCTCATATTGTATATGCCTATTCCCAGGCAACAGAACTCTGAATCAGCTTTGTATTCTACTAGCATACAGAACTCCTGCGACCTGAATCTATTTACGGCCAGGAAGCAGACAGACCCGAAGCTGCATTTCCTATAGGCAGGCTACAGAAATCTGGGACATTGCAAATGGGTACTCCCAGGCTACAGAACGCTTCCAAACTGCTTACACCCACACCTCCGATACAGAACTCATTTACGCTGCACCTCAGTACACTCAGCGTACAGTACTCCTGTAAGCTCTGTGTACTACACGCAGGGTACAGACATTGCTCACATTGTGTATGCCTATTCCCAGGCGTCAGACCACTGAAACAGCTTTGTACTCCACTAGCATACAGAACTCCCGTGAACTGCATCTCTCTATAGCCAGGAAACAAACCGACCATAAGCTGCGTTTGCTATAGACAGGCTACAGTAATCCCGCATATTGCGAATCCCTACTCACAGGCTACAGAACTCTTCCTAACTGCTACGTTCCACACCTGTAATACAGATCTCATATAAGTAGCATCTGACTACACTCAGGTTACAGACTCCTGTAAGCTCTGTCTCCTACAGTCTGGCTATGGACATTGTGCACATTGTGTATGCCTATTTGCAGGCTACTGACCGCTGAAACAGCTTTGTACTCCACTAGCATACAGAACTCCCGTGAACTGCATCTCTCTACAGCCCGGATGCAGACCGACCATAAGCTGTGTTTCCTATAGACAGGCTACAGAAATCCCGCATATTGGGAATGCCTACTCCCAGGCTACAGAACCCTTCCTAACTGCTTCTTTCCACACCTCTGATACAGAACTCATGTATGTTGTAAGTCACTACACTCAGGTTACAGAACTCCTGTAAGCTCTGTCTAAGGATACAGACATTGCGCACATTGTGTCATCCTATTCCCAGTCTACAAACCAATGAAACATCTTTGCACTCCATTTGCATACAGAACTCCCATGAACTGCATCTCCCTACAGCCAGGACGCAGAACGCTCATAAACTGCTCAACCTAGAGACAGGCTACAGAAATCCCGCATATTGCGAATCCCTACGCCCAGGCTACAGAACCCTTCCTAACTGTTTCTTTCCACACCTCCGATACAGGACTCATGTACGCTACATCTGACGAATCTCAGGTTACAGAACTCCTGTAAGCTCTGTCTGCTACACTCAAGGTACAGACATTGCTCACATTGTGTATGCCTATTCCCAGGCTACAGACGACTGAAACAGCTTTGTACTCCACTAGCATACAGAACTCCCGTGAACTGCATCTCTCTAGATCCAGGACGCAGAATGCCCATAAGCTGCGCATCCTAGAGTCAGGCTACATAAATCCCGCATATTGCGAATCCCTACTCCCAGGCTACAGAACTCTTGCAAACTGCTTACATCCACACCTCCGATACAGAACTCATGTGCGCTGCATCTGACTAAACTCAGGTTACAGAACTCCTGTAAGCTCTGTCTCCTACACTCAGGCTACCAAAATCACACACATTGTGTCATCCTATTCCAGGTCTACAGAACGCTGAAACAGCTTTACACTCCACTAGCATACAGTACTCCTATGAACTGAATCTCTCTACAGCCTGTATCCAGAATTCCTATAAGCTGCACATCCCAGAGTCAGGGTACAGAAATCCCGCATATTTCGAAAGCCTACTCCCAGGCTACAGAACTCTCCCAAACTGCTTACATCCACACCTCCGACACAGAACTCATGTACGCTACATCTGACTACACTCAGGTTACAGAACTCCTGTAAGCTCTGTCTCCTACATGCAGGCTGCAGACATTGCACACATTGTGTATGCCTATTCCCAGACTACAGACCGCTGAAATAGATTTGTACTCCAATAGCATACAGAACTCCTGTGAACTGAATCTCTCTACAGCCAGAAAGCATACCGACCATAAGCTGCTTTTCCTATAAGACAGGCTACAGAAATCCCGCATATTGCGAATGCCTACTCTCAGGCTACAGAACGTTTCCAAACTGCTTCCATCCACAACTCCGATACAGAACTCATGTGGGCTGCATCTGACTAAACTCAGGTTACAGAACTCCTGTAAGGCTGTCTCCTACACTCAGGCTACAGACATTGCACACATTGTGTATGCCTAACCCCAGGCTACAGACCGCTGTAACAGCTTTGTACTCCACTAGCATACAGAACTGTCATGAACTGAATCTCTGTACAGCCAGGAACCAGACCGACCATAAGCTGCGTTTCCTATAGACAGGCTACAGCAATCCCGCATATTGCTAATGTCTACTCTCAGGCTACATAACGCTTCCGAACTGCTGCGTTCCACACCTCTGATACAGAACTCATGTATGCTGTAAATCACTACACTCAGGTTCCAGAACTCCTGTACGCTCTGAATCCTATACTCAGGCTACCGAAATTGCGTACATTTTGTAAGCCTATTCCGAGGCTACAGAACGCTGAAACAGCTTTGCACTCCACTAGCATACAGAACTCCCATGAACTGCATCACTCTGCAGCCTCTATCCAGAATTCCTATAAGCTGCACATCCCAGAGTCAGTCTACAGAAATCCCGCATATTACGAATGCGTACTCCGAGGCTACAGAACTCTTCCAAACTGCTTACATCCACACCTCCGATAGAACTCATGTACGCTACATCTGACTACACTCAGGTTACAGAACTCCTGTAAGCTCTGTCTCCTACACTCAGGCTACAGACATTGCGCACATTGTGTATTCCTATTCGCAGGCTGCAGTCAGCTGAAACAGCTTTGTACTCCACTAGCATACAGAACTCCCGTGAACTGCATCTCTCTACAGCCGGGATGCAGAACGACCATAAGCTGCGTTTCCTATAGACATGCTACAGAAATCCCGCATGTTGCGAATGTCTACTCCCAGGCTACGGACCCTTCCTAACTGCTTCTTTCCACATCTCCGATACAGAACTCTTGTATGTTGTACGTCACTACACTCAGGTTACAGAACTCCTGTAAGCTCTGTCTAAGGATACAGACATTGCACACATTATGTCATCCTATTCCCAGTCTACAGAACAATGAAACATCTTTGCACTCCACCGGCATACAAAAGTCCCATGAACTGCATCTCTCTACAGCCAGGACGCAGAACGCCCATAAGCTGTGCATCCTAGAGTCAGGCTACAGAAATCCCGCATATTGCGAATCCCTACGCCCAGGCTACAGAAACCTTCCTAACAGCTTCTTTCCACACATCCGATACAGGACTCATGTACGCAACTTCTGACGAAACTCAGGTTACAGAACTCCCGTAAGCTCTGTCTGCTACACTCAGGGTACAGACATTGCGCACTTTGTGTATGCCTATTCCCAGGCTACAGACCGCTGAAAGAGCTTTGTACTCCACTAGCATACAGAACTCCCATGAACTGAATATCTCTACAGCCAGGAACCAGACCGACCATAAGCTGCGTTTCCTATAGACAGTCTACAGCAATCCCGCATATTGCGAATGTCTACTCTCACTTACATAACGATTCCGAACTGCTGTGGTCCACCAATCTGATACAGAATTCATGTATGCTGTAAATCACTACACTCAGGTTACAGAACTCCTGTAAAATCTGAATCCTATACTCAGGCTACTGAAATTGTCTACAATGTGTAAGCCTATTCCCAGGCTACAAAACGCTGAAACATCTTTGCACTCCACTAGCATACAGAACTCCCGTGAACTGCATCACTCAGCAGTCTCTATCCAGAATTCCTATAAGCTGCACATCCCAGAGTCAGGCTACAGAAATCCAGCATATTGCGAATGCCTACTCCCAGGCTACAGAACTCTTCCAAACTGCTTCGTTCCACACCTCCGATACAGAACTCATGTATGCTGTAAATCACAATACTCAGGTTGCAGAACTCCTCTAATCTCTGTCTCCTACACTCAGGCTACTCAAATTGCTCATATTGTGTAAGCGTATTCCCAGGCTAAAGAACGCTGAAACAGCTTTGTACTCCACTAGGATAAAATACTCCAATGAACTGAATCTCTCTACAGCCTATATCCTGAATTCCTATAAGATGCACATCCCTGAGTCAGGTTACAGAAATCCCGCATGTTGCGAATGCCTACTACCAGGCTACAGAACTCCTACAAACTGCCTCGTTACACACCTCCGATACAGAACTCATGTAAGCTGCACCTCACTACACTCAGGTTACAGAACACTTGTAGGCTCTGTTTAAGGATACAGACATTGCGCACATTTTGTCATCCTATTCCCAGGCCACAGAACTCTGAAATAGCATAGCACTCCTCTAGCATAAAGAGTTCCCGTGAACTGCATCTCTCTAAAGCCATGACGCAGAACACCCATAAGCTGTGCATCCTAGAGTCAGGCTACATAAATCACGCATATTGCTAATCCCTACAACCCGGCTACAGAACTCTTCCAAACTGCTTACATCCACACCTGTAATACAAAATTCATGTAAGCTGCATCTGACTACACTCAGTTTACAGAACTCCTGTAAGCTCTGTCTACTACACGCAGGGTACAGACATTGCTCACATTGTGTATGCCTATTCCCAGGCTACAGACCGCTGAAACAGCTTTGTACTCCACTAGCATACAGAACTCCCGTGAACTGAATCTCTCTACTGCCAGGAACCAGACCGACCATAAGCTGCGTTTGCTATAGACAGGCTACAGTAATCCCGCATATTGCGAATCCCTACTCACAGGCTACAGAACTCTTCCTAACTGCTACGTTCCACACCTGTAATACAGATCTCATATAAGTTGCATCTGACTACACTCAGGTTACAGAACTCCTGTAAGCTCTGTCTCCTACACTCAGGCTATGGACATTGTGCACATTGTGTATGCCTATTTGCAGGCTACTGACCCCTGAAACAGCTTTGTACTCCACTAGCATACAGAACTCCTGTGAACTGAATCTCTCTACAGCCAGGAAGCAGAACGAACATAAGCTGCGTTTTCTATAGACAGGCTACAGAAATCCCGCATATTGGGAATGCCTACTCCCAGGCTACAGAACCCTTCCTAACTGCTTCGTTCCACAACTGCAGAACAGAACTCGTGTATGATGTAAATCACAATACTCAGGTTGCAGAACTCCTCTAAGTTCTGTCTCCTACACTCAGGCTTCTCAAGTTGCTCATATTGTGTAAGCATATTCCTAGGCTAAAGAACGCTGAAACAGCTTTGTACTCCACTAGGATAAAGTACTCCCATGAACTGATTCTCTCTACAGCCTATATCCAGAATTCCTATAAGCTGCACATCCCTGAGTCAGGTTACAGAAATCCCGCATGTTGCGAATGCCTACTACCAGGCTACAGAACTCTTCCAAACTACTTCGTTCCACTCCTCCGATACAGAACTCATATATGCTAAATCTGACTAAACTCAGGTTACAGAACTCCTGAAGGCTCTATCTCCTACACTAAGGCTGAGAAAATGGCTCATATTGTGTATGCCTATTCCCAGGCAACAGACCGCTGAATCAGCTTTGTATTCCACTAGCATACAGAACTCCCGTGACCTGAATCTCTTTACAGCCAGGAAACAGACAGATCATAAGCTGCATTTCCTATAGACAGGCTACAGAAATCCGGCATATTGCAAATGTGTACTCCCAGGCTAAAGAACGCTTCCAAACTCCTTACATCCACACCTCCAATACAGAACTCATGTACGCTGCATCTCACTAAACTCAGGTTACAGAACTCCTGTATTTTCTGTCTCCTACACTCAGGCTACCGAAATTGCGCACATTGTGTAAGCGTATTCTGTGGCTGCAGACCCGTGAAACAGCTTTGCGCTCCACTAGCATACTGAACTCCCTTGAACGGAATCTCTCTGCAGCCTGTATCCAAAATTCCTGTAAGTAGCACATCCCAGAGTCAGGCTACAGAAATCCCGCATATTGCGAATTCCTACTCCCAGGCTATAGAACTCTTACAAACTGCTTCGTTACACACCTCTGATACAAAACTCATGTAAGCTGCACCTAACTGCACTCAGGTTACAGAACTCCTCTAAGCTCTTTTTAAGGATACAGACATTGTGCACATTATGTCATCCTATTCCCAGGAAACAGAACTCAGAAATAGCATTGCACTCCACTAGCATACAGAACTCCTGTGAACTGCACCTCTCTACAGCCAGGATACCGAACTCCCATAAGCTGCACATCCTAGTGTAAGGTTGCAGAAATCCCGCATATTGCGAATGCCTACTCCCAGGCTACAGAACTCTTCCAAACTGCTTACATCCACCCCTCCGAAACAGAACTCATGTTCGCTGCATCTGAAAAAACTCAGGTTACAGAACTCCTGTAAACTCTGTCTCGTACACTCAGGCTACAGACATTGCGCACATTTTGTAAGTTTATTCCAAGGTTACAGAACGCTGAAACAGCTTTGCCCTCCACTAGCATACAGAACTCCGGTGAACTGCATCTCTCTACAGCCAGGAAGCAGACTGCCCATAAGCAGCGTTTCCTGCAGACAGGCTACAGAAATCACGCATAATTCAAATGCCTACTCCCAGTCTAAAGAAACCTTCCTAACTGCTTCTTTCCACACCACCGATACAGAACTCATGTATGTTGTAAATCACTACACTCAGGTTACAGAACTCCTGTACGCACTCTCTGTTACACTCCGGCTACCGAAATTGCGCACATTGTGTAAGCCTATTCCCAGGCTACAGAACATTGAAACAGCTTTGCAGTCCACTAGCATACAGAACTCCCATGAACTGCATCACTCTGCAGCCTCTATCCTGAATTCCTATAAGCTGCACATCCCAGAGTCAGGCTACAGAAATCCCGCATATTGTGAATGCCTACTCCCAGGCTAGAGAACTCTTCCAAACTGCTTTGTTACACACCTCTGCTACAGAACTCATGTAAGCTGCACCTCACTACACTCAGGTTACAGAACTCCTCTAAGCTCTGTCTATGTATACAGACATTGCGCACATTATGTCGTCCTATTCCCAGGAAACAGAACTCTGAAATGGCATTGCACTCCACTAGCATACAAACTCCTGTGAACTGCATCTCTCTACAGCCAGGAAGCAGACCGACCATAAGCTGTGTTACCTATAGACAGGCTACAGAAATCCCACATATTGCGAATGCCTACTCCAAGGCTACAGAACTCTTCCAAACTGCTTACAACCACACCTCCGATACAGAATTCATGTTCGCTGCATCTGAAAAAACTCAGGTTACAGAACTCCTGTAAGCTCTGTCTGCTACACTCAGGCTACAGACATTCCGCACATTGTGTATGCCTATTCCCAGGCTACAGACTGTTGAAACAGCTTTGTACTCCGCTAGCATACAGAACTCCCGTGAACTGAGTCTCTCTACAGACAGGACGCAGACCGACCATAAGCTGTGTTTGCTATGGATAGGCTACAGAAATCCCGCACATCGTGAATGAATACTCCCAGGCTACAGAACACTTCCAAACTGCTACCTTCCACACCTCCCCCTACAGAACTCATGTAAGCTTCACCTCACTATACTCAGGTTACAGAACTCCTCTCAGCTCTGTCTATGTATACAGACATTGTGCACATTGCGTACACAACTCATGTATGCTGCATCTGACTACACTCAGGTACAGAACTCCTGTAAGCTCTGTCTCCTACAGTCAGTCTACGGACATTGCGCACATTATGTATGCCTGTTCCCAGGCTACAGACCGCTGAAACAGCTTTGTACTCCACTAGCATACAGAATTCCTGTGAACTGAATCTCTCTAAATCCAGGATGCAGACTGACCATAAGCTGTGTTACCTATAGACAGGCTACAGAAATCCCACATATTGTGAATCCCTACTCCCAGGCTGCAGAACTCTTCCAAACTGCTTCGTTCCACACCTATGATACAGAACTCAAGTATGCTGTAAAAAACTACACTCACGTAATAGAAATCATGTATGCTCTGTCTTCTACACTGATACTACCGAAATTGTGCACATTTTGTAAGTTTATTCCAAGGTTACAGAACGCTGAAACAGCTTTGCCCTACACTAGCATAAAGAACTCCCATGAACTGAATCTCTCTACAGCCTGTATCCAGAATTCCTATAAGATGCACATCCCAGAGTCAGGCTACAGAAATCCCGTATACTGCGAATGCCTATTCCCATGCTACAGAACTCTTACAAACTACTTTGTTACACACCTCCGATAGAAAATCATGTAAGCTGCACCTCACTAAACTCAGGTTACAGAACTCCTGTAAGCTCTGTCTAAGGATACAGACATTGTGCATATTGTGTTATCCTATTCCCAGGCAACAGAACTCTGAAATAGAATTGCACTCCACTAGCATACAGAACTCACGTGAACTGCATCTCTCTACAGACAGGACGCAGAATGCCCATAAGCTGCACATCCGAGAGTCAGGCTAAAGAAATGCCACATATTTCGAATCCCTTCTCCCAGGCTACCGAACTCTTCCAAACTGCTTACATTCACACTTCCGACACAGAACTCATGTACGCTGCATCCGACTACACTCAAGTTACAGAACTCCTGTAAGCTCAGTCTCCTACACTCAGGCTACAGACATTGCGCTCATTGTGTATGCCTATTCCCAGGCTACAGACCGCTGAAACAGCTTTGTACTCCACTAGCATACAGAACTCCCGTGAACTGAATCTCTCTACAGCCAGGAAGCAGCCCGACCATAAGCTTCGTTTCCAATAGCAGGCTACAGAAATCCCGCACATTGTGAATGCCTACACCCAGGATACAGAACACTTCCAAACTGCTTCGTTCCATATCTGTAATACAGAACTCATGTAAGCTGCATCTGACTGCACTCAGGTTACTCAACTCCCGTAAGCTCTGTCTCCTACACTCAGGCTACAGACATTGGGCACATTCTGTATGCCGATTCCCAGGCTAAAGACCGCTGAAACAGCTTTATACTCCATTAGCATTCAGAACTCCCCTGAACTTAATCTCTCTACAGCCAAACAGCAGACCAACCATACGCTCTGTTTCCTATAGACAGGCTACAGAAATCCCGCATATTGCGATTGCCTACGTGCAGGCTAAGGAACCCTTCCTAAATGCTTCATTCCCCACCTCCAATACAGAACTCATGCATGCTGTGAATCACTACACTCAGGAGCAGAAATCCAGTGCGCTCTCTCCTACACTAAGGATACCGAAATTGCTCACATTGTGTAAGCGTATTCCCTGGCTACAGAACGCTGAAACAGCTTTGCACTCCACTAGCATACAGAACCCCCATGAACTGAATCTCTCTACAGACAAGACGCAGAACGCCCATAAGCTGCGCATCCTAGAGTAAGGCTACAGAAATCCCGCATATTGCGAATCTCTACTCCCAGGCTACAGAACTCTTCCAAACTGCTTGCATCCACACCTCCGATACAGAAATTATGTACACTGCATCTGACGAAACTCAGGTTACAGACCTCCTGTAAGCTCTGTCTGCTACACTCAGGCTACAGACATTGCGCACATTGAGTATGCCTATTCCCAGGCTACAGACCGCTGAAACAGCTTTGTACTCCACTAGCATACAGAACTCCTGTGAACTGCATCTCTCTACAGCCAGGAAGCAGACCGACCATAAGCGGCGTTTCCTATAGACAGGCTACAGAAATCCCGCATATTGCAAATGCCTACTCCCAGGCTACAGAACTCTTCCAAACTGCTTCGTTCCACACCTGTAATACATAACTCATGTACGCTGCATCTGACTACCCTCAAGGTAGAGAACTTCTGAAAGCTCTGTCTCCTACACTCAGGCTACCGAAATTGCATACATGTGTAAGCGTATTCCCAGGCTAAATAACACTGAAACAGCTTCGCACTCCACTGGCATACAGAACTCCCATAAACTCAATGTCTCTACAGCCTGTATCCAGAATTCTTATAAGCTGCACATCCCAGAGTCAGGCGACAGAAATCCCAAATATTGCGAATGCCTACTCCCAGGCTACAGAAATCTTCCAAAATGCCTCGTTCCACAACTCAGATACAGAACTCATGTAAGCTGCATCTGACTACTCTCAGGTTACAGAACTCCTGTAAGCTCTGTCTAAGGAAACGAACATTGCACACATGTGTCATCCTATTCCCAGGCAACAGAACTCTGAAACAGCTTTGCACTCCACTGTCATACAGAACCCCCATGAACTGAATCTCTCTACAGCCAGGACGCAGAACGCCCAAAAGATGCGCATCCTAGAGTCAGGCTACAGAAATCCCGCATATTGTGAATGCCTACTCCCAGGCTACAGAACTCTTCCAAATTCCTCATTCCACAACTCAGATACGGAACTCATGTAAGCAGCATCTGGCTACATTCAGGTTACAGAACTTCTGTAAGCTCTGTCTCCTACATTCAGCCTACTGACATTGCACACATTGTGTATGCCTATTCCTAGGCTACAGACTGCTGAAACAGCTTTGTACTCCACTAGCATGCAGAACTCCCGAGAACTGAATCTCTCTGCTGCCATTATGTAGACCGACCATAAGCTGTGTTTCCAATTGGCAGGCCTCAGAAATCCCGCATATTGAGTATGCCTACTCCCAAGCTTCGGAACCCTTCCTAACTGCTTCGTTCCACACCTCCGATACAGAACTCATGTATGCTGGCTGATATTCATTTAGCCACAACAGAACCGATATTTCTGGTTAGATCCAGACCTATCTGGACAAACTCGTGTGGAATTCTTGTGCAAAGGACACAGAGAAGCAGAATGAACCTGGTTGTGGAGAAAAGCAAAGTCTTTTTCTTGGGCATGTAGTTTCATTGTCATGTTCACAAACACAAATTTCATTCTGAACCTGGTTTTTGTAGCATTTTACTCTGAAAACTCGAATGTGTACCTCTTGGTTCTCCATGTGAATCCAATTAGCGTTTGCCAACAGAAAAACAAAATGTTACATGTCAGAATTCATTCTGAACTCTAAAGTTCATAGTTAATATCCAGAAAACTTTCCAAATTTAATAGAAAGTATCCAGAAAACACTAACAAACACACGGGTTATTTTAAAAGCTTATAATCTTTTAGCCACAAAAGAACCGGATATTTCTGGTTGAATCAAGAACTATCTGGACAAACTCATGTGGAATTCGTGTGCAAAGGACCCAGAAAAGCAGAATCAAACTGGTTTTGGAGAAAAGCAAAGGCTTTTTCATGGGAAAGTGGATTCAAAGTCATGTTAGCAAACAAATATCATTTTGAACCTGGTTTCTGCAGCATTCTACTCAGAAAAAACAATTGTGTACCTGTTGTGTTTCCATGTGGAACCAATTAGCGTTTGCTAACAAAAAAACAAAGTGCTACATGCCAGAATTCATTCCAAACTCTAAATGTAATAGAAAGTATCCAGAAAACACTAACAAACACACAGGCTGTTTTAAAAGCTGATATTCATTAAGCCACAACAAAGCGGGATATTTCTGGTTTGATCCAATTAGTTTGCAACCAATTAGTTTTTGCCAACAAAAAAAATGAAGTGTTACATGCCAGAATGCATTCTAAACTCTATAGTACATAGATAATATCCAGAAAACAGAAACAAACACAGAGGCTGTAGCAAGAGCTGGGATCGAGTTAAGCAGAACAGACCCGGACCTTTCTGTTAGATCCAGACCTATCTGGACAAACTCATGTGGAAAATCTTGTGCAAAGGACCCAGAAAAGAATATTGAAACTGGTTTTGGAAAAAAGCAAGGTCTTTTTCTTGGGTTAGTGGATTCAATGTCATGTTTACAGTGGCAAATATCATGTTGAACCTGGTTTCTGTAGCATTCTACTCAGAAATCTCGAATGTGCACCTGTTGTGTCTCCATGTGAATCCAATCAAGGTTTGGCAACAGTAAAAAAAAAAAAGAGTTACATGCCAGAATTCAATACAAACTCTAAAGTACATAGTTAATACCCAGAATACACAAACAAACACACAGGCTGTTTTAAAAGCTGATATTCATTTAGCCACACATAACCGGATTTTTCTGGTTTGATCCAGACCAATCTGGACAAACTCATGTTGAATTCTAGTGCAGAGGACCCAGAGAAGCAGAGTCAAACTGGTTTTGGAGAAAAGCAAAGACTTTTTCATGGGCAAGTGGATTCAATGTCATGTTTTCAGTCGCAAATATCATTTTTAACCTGGTTTCTGTAGCATTCTACTCAGAAAACTCGAATGTGTACCTGTTGTGTCTCCATGTGGAACCAATTAGCGTTTGCCAACATAAAAACAAAATGTAACATGCTAAAATTCATTCAAACCTCTAACGTTCATAGATAATATCCAGAAAATACTAACAAAAGCACAGGCTGGTTTAAAAAATGACATTCATTTAGCCACACAGAACAGGATATTTCTGGTTAGATCCAGACATATCTGGACAAACTCATGTGGAATTCGTGTGCAATCTACCCAGAAAAGCAGAGTCAAATTGGTTTTGGAGAAAAGCAAAGTCTTTTCGTGGGCAAGTGGATTCAATGTCATGTTTACAAACACAAATGTCATTTTGAACCTGGTTTCTGTAGCATTCTACTCAGAAAACTCTTATGTGATCCTGTTGTGTCTCCATGTGAAACGATTTAGCGTTTCCAACAAAAAACCACAATGTTACATGATAAAATTCATTGAAAACTTTAAAGTTCATAGAAAATATCCAGAAAACACTAACAAACACACAGGCTGTATTAAAAGCTGATATTCATTTACCCACAACAGAACCAGATATTTCTGTTTTCATCCAGCCATATCTGGACAAACTCATGTGGAATCTGTGTGCAAAGGACCCAGAAAAGCACAGTCAAGCTGCTTTTGGATAAAAGCAAAGTCTTTTTCGTGGGCAAGTGGATTCAATGGCATGTTTACAAAAATGAATATCATTTTTAACCTGGTTGTATCATTCTACTCAGAAAACTCTTATGTGTACCTGTTGTGTCTCCATGTGAATTCAATTACCGTTTGCCAAGAGAAAAACAAAATGTTACATGCAAGAATTCATTCCAAACAATAAAGTTCATACGTAATATGCAGAAACCACAAACAAACACACAGGCTGTTTTAAAAGCTGATATTCATTTAGCCACAAAGGAAGCAATATTTCTAGTTCGTTCCAGACCTACCTGGACAAACTCATGTGGAATTCGTGTGCAAAGGACCCAGAAAAGAAGAGTCAAACTGGTTTTGGAGAAAAGCAAAGTCTTTTTCGTGGGCAAGTGCATTCAATGTCATGTTTGCAAACACAAATGTCATTTTTAACCTGGTTTCTGTAGCATTCTACTCAGAAATCACTTATGTGGACCTGTTGTGTCTCCATGTGGAACGAATTATCTTTTCCACCAAAAAAACACAATGTTACATGCTAAAATTCATTCAAAACTCTAAATTTAATAGAAAGTATCCAGAAAATACTAACAAACACACAGGCTGTAGCAAGAGCTGGGATTGAGTTAGGCAGAACAGAAACGGGTATTTCTGGTTAGATCCAGACATATCTGGACAACCTCGTGTGGAATTCTTGTGCAAAGGACCCAGAAAAGCAGAGTCATACTGGTTTTGGAGAAAAGCATAGTCTTTTTTGTGGGCAAGTGGAATCAATGTCATGCGTACAGTCAGAAATATCATTTTGAACCTGGTTTCTGTAGCATTCTACTCAGAAAACTCTTATGTGTACCTGTTGTGTCTCCATGTGGAACTAATCAGTGTTTGCCAACAAAAAAACACAATATTGCAAGCTAAAATTCATTCCAAACTCTAAAGTTCATAGAAAATATCCAGAAAACAGAAACAAACACAGAGGCTGTAGCAAGAGCTGGGGTTGAGTTAGGCAGAACACACCCGGATCTTTCTGGTGAGATCCAGACCTATCTGGACAAACTCGTGTGGCATTCTTGTGCAGAAGACCCAGAAAAGTATATTGAAACTGGTTTTGCAGAAAAGCAAAGTCTTTTTCTTGGGCAAGTAGATTCAATGTCATGTTTACAAACACAAATATCTTTTTTAACCTGGTTTCTGTAACATTCTACTCAGAAAACTCGAATGTGTACCTGTTGTGACTCCATGTGGAACCAATGAGTGTTTGCCAACAAAAACACAAAGTGTTACATGCCAGAATTCATACCAAACTCTAAAGTGCATAGAAAATATCCAGAAAACAGAAACAAACACAGAGGCTGTAGCAAAAGCTGGGATTGGTTAGGCAAACAGAACCGGATCTTTCTGATTAGATCCAGACCTATCTGGACAAACTTGTCAGGAATCCGTGTGCATAGGACCCAGAAAAGCAAAGTCCAACTGGTTTTGGAGAAAAGCAAGGTCTTTTTCTTGGGCAAGTGCATTCAATGTCATGTTTACAGTCGCAAATATCATTTTTAACCTGATTTCTGTAGCATTCTATCCAGAAAACACTTATGTGTACCTGTTGTGTCTCCATGTGGAAACAATTAGTGTTTCCAACAAAAAAACATAATGTTACATTTAAAATTCATTCAAAACTCTAAAGTTCATTGAAAATATCCAGAAATCACTAACAAACACACAGGCATTTTTCAAAGCTAATAGTCATTTAGGCACACCAGAACAGGATATATCTGTTTTGATCCATACCTATCTGGACAAAGTCATGTGGCATTCATGTGCAAAGGACCCAGAAAAGCATAGTCAAACTGGTTTTGGAGAAAAGCAAAGACTTTTTCGTGGGCAAGTGGATTCAATGTCATGTTAGCAAAACTCGAATGTGTACCTGTTGTGTCTCCATGTGGAACCAATTAGCGTTTGCCAACAACAACAAAAAAAAACAAATTGTTACATGCTAAAATTAATTCAAATCTCTAAAGTTCATAGATAATATCCAGAAAACAGAAACAAACACAGAGGCTGTAGCAGGAGCTGGGACTGAGTTAGGCAGAACAGAACCGGAAATTTCTGGTTAGATCCAGGCCTATCTGGACAATCTCCTGTGGAAATTTTTCCCAAAGCACCCAGAAAAGAATATTGAAACTGGTTTTGGAGAAAAGTAAAGTCTTTTTCTTGGGCAAGTGGATTCAATGTCATGTTTACAAACACAAATATCATTTTTAACCTGGTTTCTGTAGCATTCTACTCAGAAAACTCGAATGTGTACCTGTTGTGTCTCCATGTGAATCCAATTAGCCTTTGCCAACAGGAAAACAAAATGTTACATGTCAGAATTCATTCCAAACTCTAAAATTCTTAGTTAATATGCAGAAAAGTCTAAGAAACACACAGGATGTTTTAAAAGCTTATATTCATTTAGCCACAAAAGAACCGGATATTTCAGGTTGGATCCAGATCTACCTGGAAAGACTCATGTGGAATTCGTGTGCAAAGGACCCAGAAAAGCAGAGTCAAACTGGTTTTTGAGAGAAGCAAAGTCTTTATCTTGGGCAAGTGGATTCAATGTCATGTTTACAAACACAAGTATCATTTTTAAACTCGTTTCTGTAGCATTCTACTCAGAAAAATCGAATGTGTACCTGTTGTGACTCCATGTGGAACCAGTTAGTTTTGGCCAACAAAAAAACAAAGTGTTACATGCCAGAATACATTCCAATCTCTAAAGTTCATAGATAATATCCAGAAAACACGAAAAACAGAGAGGCTGTAGCAAGAGATGGGATTGAGTTAGGCAGAACAGAACCGGAAATTTCTGGTTTCATCCAGCCATATCTGGACAAACTTGTGTTGAATTCGTGTGCAAAGGACCAAGAAAAGCGGAATCAAACTGGTTTTGGAGAAAAGCAAAGTCTTTTTCCTTGGCAAGTGTATTCAATGTCATGTTTACCAACACAAATACCATTTTTCACCTGGTTTCTATAGCATTCTACTCACAATTCTCAAAGGTGTACCTGTTTTGTCTCCATGTGGAACCAATTAGCATTTCCAACAAATAAACACTATGTTACATTCCAGAATTCATTCCAAACTCTAAAGTTCATAGTTAATATCCAGAAACACTAACAAACACACAGGCTGTTTTATAAGCTAATATTTTTTAGCCACAAAGAACCAGATATTTCTGGTTTGATCCAGACCTATCCGGACAAACTCGTGTGGATTTGGTGTGCAAAGCACCCAGAAAAGCAGAGTCAACCTGGTTTTGGAGAAAAGCAAACTCTTTTTCTTGGGCAAGGGGTTCAATGTCATGTTTACAAACACAAATATCATTTTTAACCTGGTTTCTGCAGGTTTTTACTCAGAAGACACGAATGTGTACCTGTTGTGTCACAATGTGAATCCAATTTGCGTTTGCCAACAGAAAAACAAAATGTTACATGCTACAATGCATTCAAAACTCTAAAGTCCACAGATACTATCGACAAAACAAGAGCAAACACTGAAACTATAGCAAGAGCTGGGATTGAGTTAGCCCACACAGAACCGGATATTTCTGGTTTCATCCAGCCCTATCTGGAGAAACTGGTGTGGAGTTGGTGTGCAAAGCACCCAGAAAAGCAGGGTCAACCTGGTTTTGGAGAAAAGCAAAATCTTTTTCTTTGGCAAGTGCATTCAATGTCATGTTTACAAACAACAATATCATTTTTAACCTGGTTTCTGCAGCTTTTTATTCAGAAGACACGATGTGTACCTGTTGTGTCTCCATGTGAAACCAATTAGCGTTTGCCAACCGAAAAACAAAATGTTACATGCTACAATGCATTCAAAATTCTAAAGTCCACAGATACTATCGAGAAAACACAAGCAAACACAGAAGCTGTAGCAAGAGCTGGGATTGAGATAGCCACCACGGAAACGGATATTTCTGGTTTCATCCAGCCCTATCTGGACAAACTTATGTGTAATTGGTGTGCAAAGCACCCAGAAAAGCAGAGTCAACCTGGTTTTGGAGAAATGCAAAGTCATTTTCAAGGGCCAGTGAATTCAATGTGATGTTTAGAAACACAAATATCATTTTTTCCCTGGTTTCTGCAGCTTTTTACTCAGAAAACACGAATGTGTACCTGTTGTGTCTCCATGTGAAACCAATTAGCATTTGCCAATAGAAAAACAAAATGTTACATGCTATAATGCATTCACAACTCTAAAGTCCATAGATACTATCGACAGAACACAAGCAAACACAGAAGCTGTAGCATGAGCTGGGACTGAGGTAGCCACCTCGGAACCGATATTTCTGGTTTCAATCAGCCCTATCTGGACAACTGCTGTGGATTTGGTGTGCAAAGCACACAGGCTGTTTTAAAAGCTGATATTTTTAGCCACAACAGAACCAGATATATCTGGTTTGATCCAGACCTATCTGGACAAACTCATGAGGAATCCGTGTGCAAAAGACCCAGAAAAGCAGAGTCAAACAGGTTTTGGAGAAAAGCAAAGTCTTTTTCGTGGGCAAGTGGTTTCAATGTCATGTTAGCAAACACAAATATAATTTTGAACCTGGTTTCTGTAGCATTCTACTCAGAAAACTCGAATGTGTACCTGTTGTGTCTCCATGTGTACCAATTAGCGTTTGCCTACAAAAAACTAAATGTATCATGCTAAAATTCATTCAAAACTCTAAAGTTCATAGAAAATATCCAGAAAACAGAAACAAACACAGAGGCTGTAGCAAGAGCTGGGATTGAGTTAGGCAGAAAGAAAGGGGTATTTCTGGTTAGATCCAGAACTCTCTAGACAAACTCGTGTGGAATTCGTGCGCAATGTACACAGAAAAGCAGAGTCAAACAGGTTTTGAAGAAAAGAAAAGAAAAGTCTTTTTCTTCGGCAAGTGGATTCAATGTCATGTTAGCAAACACAAATTGCATTTTTAACCTGGTTTCTGTAGCATTCTACTCAGAAAACTCTTATGTGTGCCTGTTGTGTCGCCATGTGGAACCAATTAGAGTTTGGCAACAAAAATGCAAAGTGTTACATGTCAGAATTCATTCCAAACTCTGAATTTCATAGATAATATCCAGAACACAGAAACAAACACAGAGGCTGTAGCATGAGCTGGGATTGAGTTAGGCAGAACATAACCGGAAATTTCTGGTTGGATCCTGACCTATCTGGACAAACTCGTGTGGAATTCTTGTACAAAGGACCCAGAAAAGAATATTGAAACTGATTTTGGAGAAAAGCAAGGTATTTTTCTTGGGCAAGTGGATTCAATGTCATGTTTACAAACACAAATAAATTTTTAACCAGGTTACTTTAGCATTCTACTCAGAAAACTCGAGTGTGTACCTGTTGTGTCTCCATGTGGAACCTATTAGCCTTTGCCAACATAAACACAAAATGTTACTTGCTAAAATTCATTCAAAATTCGAACGTTCATAGATAATATCCAGAATTCACTAACAAACACATATGCTGTTTTAAAATCAGTTCTTAATTTAGCCACACAGAACCGGATATTTCTGGTTAGATCCAGACATATCTGGACAAACTCGTGTGGCATTCATGTGCAAAGGACCCAGAAAAACAGAGTCAAACTGGATTTGGAGAAAAGCAAAGTCTTTTTCTTGGGCAAGTGGATTCAATGTCATGTTAGCAAACACAAATATCATTTTTAATCTGGTTTCTGTAGCGTTCTACTCAGAAAACACTTATGTGTACCGGTTATGTCCCATGTGGAACCAATTAGGGTTTGCCAACAAAACAAATAAAGTGTAACATGCTAAAATTCATTCAATACTCTAAAGCTCATAGATAATATCCAGAAAACACAAACAAACACACAGGCTGTTTTGAAAGCTGATATTCATTTAGCCACAAGGGACCAGATATTTCTGGTTAGTTCCAGACCTATCTGGAGAAACTCGTGTGGAATTCATGTGCAAAGGACCCAGAAAAGAATATTGAAACAGCTTTTGGAGAAAAGCAAACTCTTATGTGTACCTAGTGAGTCTCCATGTGGAACAAATTAGAGTTTGGGAAAAAAAAAATGTTACAAGCTAAAATTCATGCAAAAATCTTAAGTTCATAGATAATATCCAGAAAACACTAACAAACACACAGGCTGTTTTAAAAGCTGATTATCTTTTAGCCACAACAGAGCGGATATTTCTGGTTTGTCCAGACCTATCTGGACAAACTCGTGTGGAATCTGTGTGCAAAGGACCCAGAAAAGCAGAGTCAACCTGGTTTTGGAGAAAAGCAAAGTCATTTTCGTGGGCTAGTGGATTCAATTTCATGTTTACAAACACAAACATCATTTTTAACCTGGTTTTTGCATCTATTCACTTAGGAAATACGAATATGTACCTGTTGTCTTCATGTGAAACCAATTAGCATTTGCCAACAAGAAGCAAAATGTTACATGCTACAATGTATTCACAACTCTAAAGTCCATAGATACTATCGACAAAACACAAGCAAACACAGAAGCTGTAGCAGGAGGTGGGTTGAGTTAGCCACCACAAAACCGGATATTTCTGGTTTCATCCAGCCCTATCTGGACAAACTGGTGTGGAATTGGTGTGCAAAGCACTCAGAAAAGCATAGTCAACCTGGTTTTGAAGAAAAGCAAAGTCGTTTTTATGGGCCAGTGGATTCAATGTCATGTTTACAAACACAAATATCATTTTTAACCTGGTTTCTGCAGGTTTTTACTCAGAAAACACGAATGTGTTACTGTTGTGTCTCCATGGGAAACCAATTAGCGTTTGCCAACAGAAACACAAAATGTTACATGCTACAATGCATTCACAACTCTAAAGTCCACAGATACTATCGAGAAAACACAAGCAAACTCAGAAGTTGTAGCAAGAGCTGGGATTGATATAGCGACCTCGGAACAGGATATTTCTGGTACCATCCAGCCCTATCTGGACAAACTGGTGTGGAGATGGTGTGCAAAGCATCCCGAAAAGCAGAGTCAACCTGGTTTTCGAGAAAAGCAAAGCATTTTCTTGGGCAAGTGGATTCAATGTCATGTTTACAAAAACAAATATCATTTTTAACCTGGTTTCTGCAGCTTTTTACTCAGAAAACACGAATGTGTACCTATTGTGTCTCCATGAGAAACCAATTAATGTTTGCCAACAGACAAACAAAATGTTACATGCTACAATGCATTCACAACTCTAAAGTCCATAGATACTATCGAGAAAACACAAGCAAACACAGAAGCTGTAGCAGGAGTTGGGTTGAGTTAGCCACCACAAAACCGGATATTTCTGGTTTCATCCAGCCCTATCTGGACAAACTGGTGTGGAGTTAGTGTGCAAAGCACCCAGAAAAGCAGAGTCAACCTGGTTTTGCAGAAAATCAAAGTCTTTTTCTTGGGCAAGTAGATTCAATATCATGTTTACAAACACAGATATCATTTTTAACCTGCTTTCTTCAGCTTATTACTCGGAAAACACGAATGTGTACCTGTTGTGTCTCCATGTGAAACCAATTTGCGTTTTCCAACAGAAAAATGAAATGTTACATACTACAATGCATTCAAAACTCTAAAGTCCACAGATACTATCGACAAAACACAAGCAAACACAGAAACGGTAGCAAGAGCTGGGATTGAGTTAGCCAACAGAGAACCGGATATTTCTGGTTTCATCCAGCCCTATCCGGACAAACTCGTGTGGAATTGGGGTGCAAAACACCCAGAAAAGCAGAGTCAACCTGGATTTTGAGAAATGCAAAGTCTTATTCATGGGCAAGGGGATTCAATGTCATGTTTACAAACACAAATATCATTTTTAACCTGGTTTCTGCAGGTTTTTACTCAGAAAACACGAATGTGTACCTGTTGTGTCTCCATGTGAAACCAACTAGCGTTTGCCAACAGAAAACCAAAATGTTACATGCTACAATGCATTCACAACTCTAAAGTCCACAGATACTATCGACAAAACACAAGCAAACACAGAAACTCTAGCAAGAGCTGGGATTGAATATGCCAACACAGAACCAGATATTTCTGGTTTCATCCAGCCCTATCCGGACAAACTGTGTGGAGTTGGTGTGCAAAGCACCCAGAAAAAGCAGAGTCAACCTGGTTTTGGAGAAAAGCGAAGTCTTTTTCTTGGACAAGAGGATTCAATGTCATGTTTACAAACACAAATATCATTTTTAACCTGGTTTCTGCAGCTTTTTACTCAGAAAACACGAATGTGTTACTGTTGTGTCTCCATGGGAAACCAATTAGCATTTGCCAACAGAAAACCAAAATGTTACATGCTACAATGCATTCACAACTCTAAAGTCCACAGATACTATCGAGAAAACACAAGCAAACACAGAAGCTGTAGCAAGAGCTGGGATTGAGATAGCCACCCTGGAACCGGATATTTCCGGGTTCATCCAGCCCTATATGGACAAACTGGTGTGGAATTGGTGTGCAAAGCATCCAGAAAGGCAGAATCAGCCTGGTTTTGGAGAAAAGCAAAGTCTTTTTCTTGTGCCAGTGGATTCAATGTCATGTTTACAAATACAAATATCATTTTTAACCTTGTTTCTGCAGGTTTTACCTAGAAAAAACGAATGTGTAACTTTTGTGTCTCCATGTGAAACCAATTAGCGTTTGCCAACAGAAAAATGAAATGTTACATACTACAATGCATTCAAAACTCTAAAGTCCACAGATACTATCGACAAAACACAAGCAAACACAGAAACTCTAGCAAGAGCTGGGATTGAATATGCCAACACAGAACAGGATATTTCTGGTTTCATCCAGCCCTATCCAGACAAACTCGTGTGGAATTGGGGTACAAAGCACCCAGAAAAGCAGAGTGAACCTGGTTTTGCAGAAAAGCAAAGTCTTTTTCATGGGCAAGGGGATTCAATGTCATGTTTACAAACACAAATATCATTTTTAACCTGGTTTCTGCAGATTTTAATTCAGAAAATACGAATGTGAACCTGTTGTGATTCCATGTGAAACCAATTAGCGTTTGCCAACAGAAAAACAAAATGATACATGCTACAATACATTCACAACACTAAAGTCCACAGATACTATCGAGAAAACAAAAGCAAACACAATAACTGTAGCAAGAGCTGGGATTGAGAGAGCCACCTCGGAACCAGATATTTCTGGTTCCATCTAGCCCTATCTGGACAAACTGGTGTGGAATTGGTGTGCAAAGCACCCAGAAAAGCAGAGTCAACCTGGTTTTGCAGAAAATCAAAGTCTTTTTCTTGGGCAAGTAGATTCAATGTCATGTTTACAAACACAGATATCATTTTTAACCTGCTTTCTGCAGCTTATTACTCAGAAAACATGAATGTGTACCTGGTGTGTCTCCATGTGAAACCAATTTGCGTTTGCCAACAGAAAAACAAAATGTTACATGCTACAATGCATTCAAAACTCTAAAGTCCACAGATACTATCGACAAAAAACAAGCAAACACAGAAACGGTAGCAAGAGCTGGGATTGAGTTAGCCAACAGAGAACCGGATATTTCTGGTTTCATCCAGCCCTATCCGGACAAACTCGTGTGGAATTGGGGTGCAAAGCACCCAGAAAAGCAGAGTCAACCTGGATTTTGAGAAATGCAAAGTCTTATTCATTGGCAAGGGGATTCAATGTCATGTTTACAAACACAAATATCATTTTTAACCTGGTTTCTGCAGCTTTTTACTCAGAAAACACGAATGTGTACCTGTTGTGTGTCCATGTGAAACCAACTAGCGTTTGCCAACAGAAAAACAAAATGTTACATGCTACAATGCATTCACAACTCTAAAGTCCATAGATACTATCCAGAAAACACAAGCAAACACAGAAGCTGTAGCAGGAGCTGGGATTGATTTAGCCACCACAGAACCGGATATTTGTGAATTCATCCAGCCCTATCCGGACAAACTGGTGTGGAGTTGGTGTGCAAAGCACCCAGAAAAAGCAGAGTCAACCTGGTTTTGGAGAAAAGCAAACTCTTTTTCTTGTGCAAGGGGATTCAATGTCATGTTTACAAACACAAATATCATTTTTAACCTGGTTTCTGCAGGTTTTTACTCAGAAAACACGAATGTGTACCTGTTGTGTCTCCATGTGAAACCAATTAGCGTTTGCCAACAGAAAACCAAAATGTTACATGCTACAATGCATTCACAACTATAAAGTCACAGATACTATCGAGAAAACACAAACAAACTCCGAGGCTGTAGCAAGAGCTGGAATGAGTTAGCCAGCACAGAACCGGATATTTCTGGTTTCATCCAGCCCTATCCGGACAAACTGGTGTGGAGTTGGTGTGCAAAGCACCCATAAAAGCAGAGTCAACCTGGTTTTGGATAAAAGCAAAGTCTTTCTCTTGGGCAAGTGGATTCTTTGTCGTGTTACAAACACAAGTATCATTTTTGACCTGGTTTCTGCAGTTTTTTACTCAGAAAACACGAATGTGTACCTGTTGTGTCTCCTTGGGAAACCAATTAGTGTTTGCCAACAGAAAAAAAAAATGTTACATGCTACAATGCATTCATAACTCTAAAATCCACAGATACTATCGAGAAAACTCAAGAAAACACAGAAGGTGTATCAAAAGCTTGTATTGAGTTAGCCACCTCAGAACCGGATATTTCTGGTTTCAGCCAGCCCCAAATGGCCAAACTTGTGTAGAATTCGTGAGCAAAACACCCGGAAAAGCAGAGTCAACCTGGTTTTGGAGAAAAGCAAAGTCTTTTTCTTGGGCAAGTGGAATTAATGTCATATTTACAAACGCAAATATCATTTTTCACCAGGTTTCCTCATCTTTTTACTCAGGAAACAGGAATGTGTACCTGTTGTGTTTCCATGTGAAACCAATTAGCATTTGCCAACAGCAAAAAAAAATGTTACATGCTACAATGCATTCACAACTGTAAAGTCCATAGATACTATCGACAAAACACAAGCAAACACAGAAGCTGCAGCAAGAGCTGGGATTGAGTTAGCCACCACAGAACCGGATATTTTTGGTTTCATCCAGACCTATCTGGACAAACTGGTGTGGAATTGGTGTGCAAAGCACCCAGAAAAGCAGAGTCAACCTGGTTTTGGAGAAAAGCAAAGTCTTTTTCTTGGGCAAGTGGATTCAATGTCATGTTTACAAACACAAATATCATTTTTAACCTGGTTTCTGCAGCTTTTTACTCAGGAAACAGGAATGTGTAACTGTTGTGTGTACATGTGAAACCAATTATTGTATGCCAACAGAAATACAAAACGTTACATGCTACAATGCATTCACAACTCTAAAGTGCATGGATACTCTCTGAAAACACTAAAAACCTAAGAGGATATAGCAAGAGCTTGGATTGAGATAGCCACCACCATCCAGCCCTAGGATACAGACCGCTGAAACTGCTTTGTACTCCACTAGCATACAGAACTCCCAAGAACTGAATCTCTCTACAGGCAAGAAGCAGACTGACCATAAACTGCGTTTTCTATAGACATGGTACAGAAATCCCGCATGTAGCGAATCCCTAATATCAGGCCACAGAACCCTTCCTAACTGTTTCGTTCCACACCTCCAATACAGAAGTCATGTAAGCTGCATCTGACTACACTCAGGTTACAGAACTCCTGTAATCTCTGTCTAAGGATACAGACATTGCGCACATTGTGTCATCCTATTCCCAGGCAACAGAACTCTGAAATAACATTGCACTCCACTAGCATACAGAACTCGCATCACTCTACAGCCAGGACGTAGAATGCCCATGAGATGCACATCCAGGCGCCAGGCTACAGAAATCCCGCATGTTGTGAATACCTATTCCCTGGGTACAGATTTCTTCCAAACTTCTCGTTCCACACCTGTAATACAGAACTCATGTAAGCTGCATCTGACTACACTCAGGTTACAGAACTCCTGTAAGCTCTGTCAAAGGATACAGACATTTTGCACATTGTGTCATCCTGTTCCCAGGCAATAGTACTCTGAAATAGCATTGCACTCCTATAGCATACAGAGCTCCCGTGAACTGCATCTCTCTACAGCCAGGACTCAGAACGCCCATGAGCTGCGCATCCTAGAGTCAGGCTACTGAAATCCCGCATTTTGCGAATCCCTACTCACAGTCTACAGAACTCTTCCAAACTGCTTACATCCACACCTCCGATTCAGAAGCACCGTGAACTGAATCTCTCTACAACCAGGAACCAGACCGATCATAAGCTGCATTTAATATAGTCAGGCTACAGAAATCCCGCATATTGCAAATGCCTACTCCCAGGCTACAGAACCCTTCCTAACTGCTTCGTTCCACACCTCCGATACAGAACTCATGTATGCTGTAAAACACTACACTCAGGTTACAGAACTCCTGTACACTCTCTCACCTACACTCAGGCTACCGAAATCGCGCACATTGTGTAAGCGTATTCCTAGCCTACAGAATGATTTAACAGCTTTGATCTCCACTAGCATACAAAACTCTCATGAACTGAATCTCTCTACAGCCTCTATCCAGAATTCCTATAAGCTGCACATCCCAGAGTCAGGATACAGAAATCCAAAATATTCCAAATGCCTACTTCCAGGCTACAGAACTCTTACAAACTGCCTTGTTCCACACCTGTAATACAGAACTCATGTATGCTGCATCTGACTAAACTCAGGTTACAGAACTCCTGTAAGCTCTGTCTCATACACTCAGGCTACAGACATTGCGCACATTGTGTATGCCTATTCCCAGGCTACAGACTGCTGAAACAGATTTGTACTCCACTAGCATACAGAACTTCCATGAAATGAAACTCTCTACAGCCAGGAATCAGACCGACCATAAGCTGCGTTTCCTATAGACAGGCTATAGAAACCCCGCATATTGCGAATGCCTACCCACAGACTACTGAAATCTTACAAACTGCTTCGATACACACCTCCGATACAGAACTCATGTGAGCTGCATCTCACTACACTCAGATTACAGAACTCCTGTAAGCTCTGTCTCCTACACTCAGGCTACAATCATTGCGCACATTGTGTAAGCGTATTCCCAGGCTACAGACCGCTGAAAGAGATTTGTACTCCACTAGCATACAGAACTCCCATGAACAGAATCACTCCACTGCCTTTAAGCTGCACATGCAAGAGTCAGGCTACAGAAATCCCTCATATTGCGAATTCCTACTCCCATGCTACAGAACTCGTCCAAACTGCTTACATCCACACCTCCGATAGAGAACTCATGTACGCTGCATCTGACTAAACTCGGATTAGAGAACTCCTGTAAGAACAGTCTCCAACACTCAGGCTACAGACATTGTGCACATTGTGTATGCCTATATGCAGGCTATAGACAGCTGAAACAGCTGTGTACTCCACTAGCATTCAGAACTCCCGTGAACTGAATCTATCTACAATCAGGACTCAGAACGCCCATAAGCTGCGTTTCCTATAGACATGCTACAGAAATCCCACATACTGCCAATCCCTATTCCCAGGCTACAGAACTCTTCCAAACTGCTTCGTTCCACCCCTGTAATACAGAACTCATATACACTGCATCTGACTACACTCAGGTTACAGAACTTCTGTAAGCTCTGTCTCCTACACTCAGGCTATGGACATTGCGCACATTGTGTATGACTATTCCCAGGCTACAGACCGCTGAAACAGCTTTGTACTCCACTAGCATAAAGAACTCCCATGAACTGAATCTCTCTTCCTACAGGAAGCAGACCGACCATAAGCTGCGTTTCCTATAACAGGCTAAACAATCCCGCATATTGCGAATTTCTACTCACAGGCTACAGAATCCTTCCTAACTGCTTCGTTCCAGAACTCCGATACAGAACTCATGTATGCTCTAAATCACTACACAGAGGATACAGAAATCCTGTACGCTCTCTCTCCTACACTCAGGCTACCGAAATTGCGCACACTGTGTAATCGTATTCCTAGGCTACAGAACGCTCAAACAGCTCTGCACTCCACTAGCATACAGCATACCCATAAACTGAATCTGTCTGTAGCCTGTATCCAGAATTCCTATAAGCTGCACAACCGAGTCAGGCTACACAAATCCCGAATATTGCGAATGCCTACTCCCAGGCTACAGAACTCTTATAAATTGCTTCGTTACACACCTCCAATACAGAACTCATGTAAGCTGCAACTCACTACACTCAGGTTCCAGAACTCCTGGAAGCTCTGTGTAAGGATACAGACATTGCGCACATTGTGTCATCCTATTCACAGGCAACAGAAATCTGAAATAGCATTGCACTCCACAAGAATACTGAACTCCCATGAACTGAATCTCTCTACAGCCAGGATGCAGAACGCTTATAAACTGCGCATCCTAGAGTCAGGCTACAGAAATCCCGCATATTGCGAATCCCTACTCCCAGGCTACAGAACTCTTCCAAACTGAATACATCCACACCTCCGATACAGAACTCATGTACGCTGCATCTAACTACACTCAGGTTACAGAACTCCTGTAAGCTCTGTCTCCTACACTCAGGCTACAGACATTGCTCACATTGTGTATGCCTATTCCCAGGCTGCAGACCGCTGAAACAGCTTTGTACTACACAGGCATTCAGAACTCCCATGAACTGCATATCTCTACATCCAGGATGCAGAATGCCCATAAGCTGCGCAACCTAGAGTCAGGCTACATAAATCCCGCACATAGTGTATGTCTATTTCCAGGCTACAGACCGCTGAACGAGCTTTGTACTCCACTAGCATACATAACTCCCGTGAACTGAATCTCTTCCAAACTGCTTACATCCGCACCTGTCATACAGAACTCATGTACTCTGCATCTGAATACACTCAGGTTACAGAACTCCTGTAAGCTCTGTCTCCTACACTAAGGCTACAGACATTGCACACATTCTGTATGCCTATTCCTAGGTTACAGACCGCTGAAACAGCTTTGTACTCCACTAGCATACAGAATTCCCATGAAATTAATCTCTCTACAGCCAGGAAGCAGACAGACCATAAGCTGCGTTTCCTAGAGACAGGCTACAGAAATCCCGCATATTGCGAATCCCTACTCACAGGACACAGAACCATCCCTAACTGCTTCGATCCACACCTCCGATACAGAATTCATGTATGCTGTAAATCATTACACTCAGGTTTCAGAAATCCGGTACGCTCTCTCTCCTACATTCAGGCTAACAAAATTGCACACATTGTGTAAGCGTATTCCGAGGCTACAGAACACTGAAACAGCTTTGCATTCCACTAGCATACAGAACTCCCATGAACTGAATCTCTCTACAACCTGTATCCAGATTTCCTATAACCCTCACATGCCAGAGTCAGGCTACAGAAATCCCGCGTATTGTGAATGAATCTCTCTACAGCCAGGAAGCAGACCGAACACAAGCTGTGTTTCCTATAGACAGGCTACAGAAATCCTGCATATTGCAAAAACCTACACCCAGGCTAGAGAATCCTTCGAAAATGCTTGGTTCCACACCTGTAATACAGAACTCATGTACGCTGCATCTGACTACACTCAGGTTACAGAACTCCTGTAAGCTCTGTCTCCTACACTTAGGCTACGGATATTGCGCACATTGTGTAAGCATATTCCCTGGCTACAGACCACTAAAACAGCTTTGTATTCCACTAGCATTCAGAATTCCCCTGAACTGAATCTCTCTACAGCCAGGAAGCAGACCGACCATAAGCTGCTTTTCCCTTAGACAGGCTACAGAAATCCCCCATATTGCGAATCCCTACTCCCAGGCTACAGTACCATTCCTAACCCCTCGTTCCACACCTGTAATACAGAATTCATGTACGCTGCATCTGACTACACTCAGGTTACAGAACTCCTGTAATCTCTTCTAACGAAACAGACATTGTGCACATTATGTATGCCTATTCCCAGGCAAAAGAACTCTGAAATAGCATTGCACTCCACTAGCATTCAAAACTCCTTTGACTGAATCTGTCCACAGCCAGGAATCAGACCGACCATAAGCTGCGTTTCCAATAGACAGGCTACAGAAATCCCGCATATTGCGAAAGCCTACTCCCGGGCTACAGAACTCTTACAAATTAATTCGTTCTCTCCTCTGATACAGAAGTCATGTATGCTGCATCTGATTAAACTCAGGTTACAGAACTCCTGTAAGCTCTTTCTCCTACACTCAGGCTACAGACATTGCACACATTGTGTATGCCTATTCCCAGGCTACAGACCGCTGAAAGAGCTTTGCACTCCACTAGCATACAGAACTCCCATGAACTGAATCTTTCTACAGCCAGGAAGCAGACAGAACTTAAGCTGCATTTTCTATAGACAGGCTACCGAAATCCCGCATATTGTGAATGCCTACTCCCAGGCTCCTAATTCATCCAAACTGCTTCGCTCCACACCTGTAATACAGAACTCATGTAAGCTGCATCTGACTACACTCAGGAGAAAGAACTCCTGTCTGCTCTGTCTAAGGATACAGACATTGCAAACATTGTGTCATCCTATTCCCAGGCAACAGTACTCTGAAATAGCATTGCACTCCTATAGCATACAGAGCTCCCGTGAACTGCATCTCGCTACAGCCAGGACGCAGAATGCCCATTAGCTGCGCATCCTAGAGTCAGGCTACAGAAATCCCGCATATTGTGAATGCCTACTCACAGGCTACAGAACTCTTACAAACTGGTTACATCCACACCTCCAATTCAGAACTCATGTACGCTGCATCTGACTAAACTTAGCTTATAGAACTCCTGTAAGCTCTGTCTCCTAAACTCAGACTACAGACATTATGCGCATTGTGTATGCCTATTTGCAGGCTATAGACCGCTGAAACTGCTTTGTACTCCAATAGCATACAAACCCCCCCGTGAACTGCATATCTCTACAGCCAGGAAACAGACCGACCATAAGCTGCGTTTCCTATAGACAGGGTACAGAAATGCCGCATATTGCGAATGCCTACTCCCAGGCTAAAGAACCCTTCCTAACTGCTTCGTTCCACACCTCTGATACAGAACTCGTGTATGCTGTAAATCACTACACTCAGGTTACAGAACTTCTGTAAGCTCTGTCTCCTACACTCAGGCTACCATTATTGCGGACATTGTGAAAGCGTATTCCCAGCATACAGAACGCTGAAACAGCTTTGCACTCCACTAGCATACAGACATCGCATGAACTGAATATCTTTACAGCCTGTATCTATAATTCCTATAACTTCACATCCCAAGTCAGCCTACAGAAATACCGCATATTGCGAATCCCTACTCCCACACTACAGAATTCTTGCAAATTTCTTACATCCACACTTCCGACAGACAACTCATGTGCGCTGCATCTGACTACACTCAGTTTACAGAACTCCTGTAAGCTCTCTCCTACACTCAGGCTACAGACATGGTTCTCATTGTGAATGCCTATTCCTAGGCTACGGAACACTGAAACAGCTTTGCACTCCACTATCATACAGAACTCCCGTGAAATGAATCTCTCTACAGCCAGGAAGCAGACAGACCCTAAGCTGTGTTTCCTATAGACATGCTACAGTAATACCGCATATTGTGAATGCCTACTCCCAGGCTACTGAACCCTTCCTAACTGCTTCAATTCACACCTCCAATACAGAATTCATGTATACTGTAAATCACTACACTCAGGTTACAGAACTCCTGTATGTTCTCTCTACTATACTCAGCTACCGAAATTGTGCACATTGTGTAAGCCTATTCCCAGGCTACAAAACGCTGAAACAGCTTTGCACATCTCTAGCATACAGAACTCCCGCGAACTGAATCTGTCTATAGCCAGGAAGCAAACCGAGCATAAGCTGCATTTGCTATAGACAGGCTACAGAAATCCCGCATATTGCGAATGCCTACTCCCGGGCTACAGAACTCTTCCAAACTGCTTCGTTCCAAACCTGTAATACAGAATTCATGTAAGCTGCATCTGACTACACTCAGGTTACAGAACTCCTGTAAGCTCTGTCTCCTACACTCAGGCTAGGGATATTGCGCACATTGTGTATGCCTATTCCCAGGCTACAGAACACTGAAACAGCTTTGTACTCCACTAGCATACAGAACTCCTGCGAACTGAATCTCTGTACATCCAGGAAGCAGAATGCCCATAAGCTGCGCATCCTAGAGTCAGGCTACAGAATCCCGCTTTTTGCGAATTCCTACTCCCAGGCTACAGAACCCTTCCTAACTGCTTCGATCCACACCTCCGATACAGATCTCATGTATGCAGTACATCACTACACTCAGGGTACACAACTTCTGTACACTCTCTCTCCTATACTCAGGCTAACGAAATTGCGCACATAGTGTAAGCGTATTCCCAGGCTACAGAGCCCTGAAACAGCTTTGCACTCCACTAGCATACAGAACTCCCATGAACTGAATCTCTCTACAGCATGTATCCAGAATTCCTATAAGATTCACATCCCAGAGTTCGGCTACAGAAATCCCGCATATTGTGGATCCCTGCTCCCAGTCTACAGAACTCTTCCAAAATGCTTACATCCATATCTCAGACACAGAACTCATGTACGCTGAATCTGACTACACTCAGATTACAGAACTCCTGTAAGCTCTGTCTAACGATAAAAACTTTGCGCACATTGTGTATGCCAATTCCCAGGCTACAGTCTGCTGAAACAGCTTTGTACTCCACTAGTATACAGAATTCCCATGAACTGCATCTCAATACAGCCAGTATGCAGAACGCCCATAAGCTGCGTTTCCTCTAGACAGGCGACAGAAATCCCACATATTGCGAATGCCTACTCCCAGGCTACAGAACTCTTACAAACTGCTTCGTTCCACACGTCCGATACAGAACTCATGTATGCTGCATCTGACTACACTCAGGTTACAGAACTCCTGTTGGCTCTGTCTCCTACACTCAGGTTACAGACATTGTGCACATTGTGTTTTCCTATTCTCAGGCTACAGACCGATGAAACAACTTTGTACTCCACTAGCATACAGAGCTCCCATGAACTGAATCTCTCTTCAGCCAGGAAACAGACCGACCATAAGCTGCATTTCCTATAGACAGGCTACAGAAATCCCGCATATTGCGAATGCCTACTCCCAATCCACAGAACCCTTCCTAACTGCTTCGTTCCACATCTCCGATACAGAACTCATGTATGCTGCATCTGACTAAACTCAAGTTACAGAAATCTTGTAATCTCTGTCTCCTACACTCAGGCTACACACATTGTGCACATTGTGTATGCCTATTCCGAGGCAAAAGAACTCTGAAATAGCATTGCACTCCACTAGCATTCAGAACTCCTTTGACTGAATCTGTCTACAGCCAGGAATCAGACCGACCATAAGCTGCGTTTCCTATAGACAGGCTACAGAAATCCCGCATATTGCGAATGACTACTCCCGGGCTACAGAACTCTTACGAACTAATTCGTTCTCTCCTCCGATACAGAACTCATGTACGCTGCATCTGACTAAACTCAGGTTACAGAACTCCTGTAAGCTCTGTCTCCTACACTCAGGCTACAGACATTGCCCATGTTGTGTATGCCTATTCCCAGGTTACAGACCGCAGAAACAGATTTGTACTCCACTAGCATACAGAACTCCCGTGAACTGAATCTCTCTACAGCCAGGGAGCAGACCGACCATAAGCTGCGCATCCTAGAGTCTGGCTACAGAAATCCCGCATATTGTGGATCCCTACAACCAGGATACACAACACTTCCAAACTGCTTACATCCACACCTCTGATACAGAACTCATGTAAGCTGTATCTGACTACACTCAGGTTACAGAACTCCTGTAAGCTCTGTCTAAGGATACAAACATTGCGCACATTGTGTCATCCTATTCCCAGGTAAAAGATCAATGAAATAGCATTGCAATCCAATAGCATACAGAACTCCCGTGAACTGCATCTCTCTACAGCCAGGATGCAGAATGCCCATAAGCTGCGTTTCCTCTAGACAGGTGACAGAAATCCCGCATATTGCGAATGCCTACTCCCAGGCTAAAGAGCTCTTACAAACTACTTCTTTCCACTCCTCTGATACTGAGTTCATGTAAGCTGCATCTGACTTCACTTGGGTTATAGAACTCCTGTAAGCACTGTTTCCTACACTCAGGCTACAGACATTGTACACATTGTGTTTTCCTATTCTCAGGCTACCGATCGCTGAAACAGCTTTGTACTCCACTAGCATACAGAGCTCTTGTAAACTGCATCTCTCTACAGCCAGGAAGCAGAACGCCTATAAGCTGCGCATCCTATAGACAGACTACAAATCCCGCATATTGCGTATGCCTAGGCCCGGTCTACAGACTCTTTCAAAGTGCTTCATTCCACACCTCCGAAACAGAGCTCATATATGCTGCATCTGACTACACTCAATTACAGAACTCCTGTAAGCTCTGTCTCATACGCTCAGGCTAAGGACATTTGGCACTTGGTATTTGCCTATACCCAGTCTACAGACCATTGCAACAGCTTTGTACTCCACTAGCATACAGTCTCCCGTGAACTGAATCTCTCTACAGCCAGGAAGCAGACTGACCATAAGCTGCATTTCCTATACAAAGGCTACAGTAATCCCACATATTGCGAATCCCTGTTCCCAGGCTACAGAACTCTTCTAAACTGCTTTCATCCATATCTCAGATACAGAACTCATGTACGATACATCTGACTAAACTCAAGTTACAGAACTCCTGTAAGCTCTGTCTCCTAAACTCAGGCTACAGACATTGCGCACATTGTGTATGCCTATTCCCAGGCTACAGACCGCTGAAACAGCTTTGCACTCCACTAGCATAAAGAACTCCCGTGAACTGAATCTCTCTACAGCCAGGAAGCAGACAGAACTTAAGCTGCATTTTCTATAGACAGGCTACAGAAATCCCACATATTGTGAATGCCTACTCCCAGGCTCCTAATTCATCCAAACTGCTTCGCTCCACACCTGTAATACAGAACTCATGTAAGCTGCATCTGACTACACTCAGGTGAAAGAACTCCTGTCTGCTCTGTCTAAGGATAAGACATTGCACACATGGTGTCATCCTATTCCCAGGCAACAGTACTCTGAAATAGCATTGCACTCCTATAGCATACAGAGCTCCCGTGAACTGCATCTCGCTACAGCCAGGACGCAGAACGCCCATAAGCTGCGCATCCTAGAGTCAGGCTACAGATATCCCGCATATTGCGAATGCCTACTCCCGGGCTACAGAACTCTTCCAAACTGCTTACATCCACACCTCCAATTCAGAACTCATGTACGCTGCATCTGACTAAACTCAGCTTATAGAACTCCTGTAAGCTCTGTCTCCTAAACTCAGACTACGGACATTACGCGCATTGTGTATGCCTATTTGCAGGCTATAGACCTCTGAAACAGCTTTGTACTCCACTAGCATACAAACCTCCCGTGAACTGCATCTCTCTACAGCCAGGAAGCAGACCGACCATAAGCTGCATTTCCTATAGACAGGCTACAGAAATGCCGCATATTGCGAATGCCTACTCCCAGGCTAAAGAACCCTTCCTAACTGCTTCGTACCACACCTCCGATACAGAACTCGTGTATGCTGTAAATCACTACACTCAGGTTACAGAACTCCTATAAGCTCTTTCTCCTACACTCAGGCTACCATTATTGCGGACATTGTGAAAGCGTATTCCCAGCATACAGAACACGGAAACAGCTTTGCACTCCACTAGCATACAGACATCGCATGAACTGAATCTCTCTACAGCCTGTATCTAGAATTCCTATAACTTCACATCCCAAGTTAGCCTACAGAAATACCGCATATTGCGAATCCCTACTCCCACGCTACAGAATTCTTCCAAATTTCTTACATCCACACCTCTGACAGAGAACTGATGTGCACTGCATCTGACTACACTCAGTTTACAGAACTCCTGTAAGCTCTCTCCTACACTCAGGCTACAGACATTGTTCTCATTGTGAATGCCTATTACTATGCTACGGAACACTGAAGCAGCTTTGCACTCCACTATCATACAGAACTCCCGTGAAATGAATCTCTCTACAGCCAGGAAGCAGACAGACCCTAAGCTGTGTTTCCTATAGACATGCTACAGTAATACCGCATATTGTGAATGCCTACTCCCAGGCTACTGAACCCTTCCTAACTGCTTCAATTCACACCTCCAAAACAGAATTCATGTATACTGTAAATCACTACACTCAGGTTACAGAACTCCTGTATGTTCTCTCTCCTATACTCAGCTACCAAAATTGTGCACATTGTGTAAGGCTATTCCCAGGCTACAAAATGCTGAAACAGCTTTGCACATCTCTAGCATACAGAACTCCCGTGAACTGAATCTCTCCACAGCCAAGAAGCTGACCGACCATATGCTGCGTTTCCTATAGAGAGGATACAGAAATCCCGCATATTGCGAATGCCTTCTCCCAGTCTACAGAACTCTTACAAACTGCTTACATCCACACCTCCAATACAGAACTCATGTAAGCTGCATCTGACTACACTCAGGTTAAAGAACTCCTCTAAGCTCTGTCTAAGGATACAGACATTGCACACATTGTGTCATCCTATTCCCAGGCAACAGAACTCTGAAATAGCATTACACTACACTAGTATACAGAACTACCTTGAACTGCATCTCTCTACAGCCAGGACACAGGAAGCCCATAAGCTGGGCATCCTAGAGTCAGGCTACTGAAATCAAGCATATTGCGAATCCGTAGTCCCAGGCTACAGAACTCTTCCAAACTGCTTAAATCCAAAAATCCGATACAAAACTCATGTACGCTGCATCTGACTAAATCAGGTTACAGAACTCCTGTAAGATCTGTCTCCTCTACTCAGGATACAGACATTGCAAACATTGAGAATGCCTATTCCAAGGCTACAGACTGCTGAAACAGCTTTGTACTCCACTAGCATATAATACTCCCATGAACTGAATCTCTCTACAGCCAGGCAGCAGAAAGACCATAAGCTGCGTTTCCTATAGACAGGCTACAGAAATGCTGCATGTTGTGAATGCCTACTCCCAGCCTACAGAACAATTCCTAAAAGCTTGTTCCAAACCTCTGATACAGAACTCATGCATGCTCTAAATCACTACATTCAGGTTACAGAACTCCTGTACGCTCTCGCTCCTACACTCAGGCTACCATAATTGCGCACATTGTGAAAGCCTATTCCCAGCCTACAGAACGCTGAAACAGCTTTCCACTCCACTAATATACAGAAATCCGGTGAACTGAATCTCTCTACAGCCAGGAAGCAGACTGACCATAAGCTGCGTTTCCTATAGACAGGCTACAGAAATCCCGCATATTGCGAATGCCTACTCCCAGGATACAGAACCCATCCTAACTGCTTCAATTCACACCTCCGATACAGAATTCATATATACTGTAAATCACTGTACTCAGGTTACACAACTCCTGTACGTTTTCTCTCCTACACTCAGGCTACCAAAATTGCGCACATTTTGCAAGCCTATTCCCAGGCTACAAAACGCTGAAACAGCTTTGCACTCCAATGCATACAGAACTCCCGTGAACTGAATCTCTCTACAGCCAGGAAGCAGAGCGACCATGAACTGCGTTTCCTATAGACAGGCTACAGAAATCCCGCATATTGTGAATGCCTACTCCCAGGCTACAGAACTCTTACAAACTGCTTCGTTCCAACCCTGTAATACAGAACTCATGTTAGCTGTATCTCACTACACTCAGGTTACAGAACTCCTTTAAACTCTGTCAAAGGATAAAGACATTGCCCACATTGTGTCATCCTATTCCCAGGCAACAGAACTCTGAAATAGCATTGCACTCCTATAGCATACAGAACTCCCTTGAACTGCATCTCTCTACAGCCAGGACGCAGAACGACCATAAGCAATGCATCCTAGAGTCAGGCTACCGAAATCCCGCAAATTGCGAGTGCCTACACTCAGGCTACAGACCACTTCCAAACTGCTTAGTTCCACACCTGCAATGCAGAACACATGTAAGCTGCATCTGACTACACTCAGGTTACAGAACTCCTGTAAGCTCTGTCTCCTACACTCAGGCTATGGTCATTGTGCATATTTTGTATGCCTATTCCCAGGCTAGAGACCGCTGAAGCAGCTTTTCACTGCACTAGCATACAGAACTCCCGTGAACTGCATCTCTCTACAGCATGTATCCTGAATTCCTATAAGCTGCACATCCCAGATTCAGGATACAGAAATCCCGCATATTGTGAATGCCTACTCCCAGGCTACAGAACTCTTACAAACTGCTTCATTCCACACCAGTAATACAGAACTCATGTACGCTGCATCTGACTACACTCAGGTTACAGAACCCCTGTAAGATACGTCTCCCACACTCAGGCTACAGATTGCGCACATTGTCTATGCTAATCCCAGGCTACAGACAACTGAAACAGCTTTGTACTCCATTAGCATACAGAACTCCAGTGAACTGAATCTCTCTACAGCCATTAAGAAGACCGACCATAGGTGGCGTTTCCTATAAATAGGATACAGAAATCCCGCATATTGCGAATGCCTACTCCCAGGCTACAGAACCCTTCCTAACTGCTTCGATTCACACCTCCGATACAGAATTCATATATGCTGTAAATCACTACACTCAGGTTACAGAACTCCTGTACATTCTTTCTCCTGTACTCAGGCTACCGAAATTGCGCACATTGTGTAAGCCTATTCCCAGGCTACAAAACGCTGAAACAGCTTTGCACTCCAGTAGCATACAGAACTCCCATAAACTGCATCTCTCTATAGCCAATACGCAGAACGCCCATAAGCTGCGCATCCTAGAATCAGGCTACAAAAATCCGCATATTGTGAATCCCTACTACCAGGCTACAGAACTCTTCCAAACTGTTTCGTTCCATACCTGTAATACAGAACTCATGTAAGCTGCATCTGACTACACTCAGGTTACAGAACTCCTGTAAGCTCTGTCTCCTACACTCAGGCTAGGGACATTGCGCACATTGTGTATGCCTATTCCCAGTCTACAGAACGCTGAAACAGCTTTGTACTCCACTAGCATACAGAACTCCCATAAACTGAATCTCTCTACGGCCAGGAAGCAGTAAGACCATAACTCGTTTCCTATAGACAGGCTACAGAAATCCTGAATATTGCGAATCCCTACTCCCAGGCTACAAATCCCTTCCTAAATGCTTCGATCCACACCTCCGATAAAGTACTCATGTATGCTGTAAATCAATACACTCAGAATACTGAACTCCTGTATGCACTCGTTCCTACACTAAGGCTACCGAAATTGCGCACATTCTGTAAGCCTATTCCCAGGCTAGAGAACGAAGAAGCAGCTTTGCACTGCACTAGCATACAGAACTCCCGTGAACTGCATCTCTCTACAGCATGTATCCAGAATTCCTATAAGCTGCACATTCCAGATTCAGGCTACAGAAATCCCGCATATTGTGAATGCCTACTCCCAGGCTACAGAACTCTTACAAACTGCTTCGTTCCACACCTGTAATACAGAACTCATGTATGCTGCATCTGACTACACTCAGGATACAGAACTCCAGTAAGCACTCTATCCTACACTCAGGCTGCAGACATTGCACACATTGTGTATGCCTATTCCCAGGCTACAGAATGCTGAAACAGCTTTGCACACCACTAGCATACAGAACTCCCGTGAACTGAATCTCTCCACAGCCAAGAAGAGACCGACCATAAGTTGTATGTCCTATAGACAGGCTACAGAAATTCTGTATATTGTGTATTCCTACTCCCGGGCTACCGAACTCTTCCAAACTGCTTCGTTCCACACCTGTAATACAGAATTCATGTACGCTGTATCTGACTACACTTAAGTTACAGAACTCCTGTAAACTCTGTCTCCTACATTAAGGCTACGGACATTGCGCAAATTGTGTATGCCTATTCCCAGGCGACAGACCGCTGAAACAGCTTTGTACTCCACTTGCATATAGTACTCCCATGAACTGAATCTCTACACAGCCAGGAAGCAGACGGACCATAAGCTGCGTTTCCTATAGACAGGCTAAAGAAATCCCGCATATTGCGAATCCCTACTCCCAGGCTACAGAACCCTTACAAACTGCTTCGTTCCCACCCTGTAATACAGAACTCATGTAAGCTGCATCTGACTACACTCAGTTTACAGAACTCCGGTAAGCTCTGCCTAAGGCTACAGACATTGTGCACACTGTGTAATCCTATTCCCAGGCAAAAGAACTCTGAAATAGCATTGCACTACTAGCATACAGAACTCCCGTGAACTGCATCTCCCTATAGGCAGGACACAAAATGCCCATCAGCTGTGCATCCTAAAGTCATGCTACAGAAATGCCGCATATTGTGAATCCCTACTACCAGGCTATAGAACTCTTCCAAACTGCTTACATCCACACGTGTACTACAGATCTCTTGTATGCTGCATCTGACTACACTCAAGTTACAGAACTCCTGTAAGATCTGTCTCCTAAACTCAGGCTACGGACATTGCGCACATTGTGCATGCCTATTCCCAGGCGACAGACCGCTGAAACAGCTTTGTACTCCACTAGCATACAGTACTCCCATGAAGTTAATCTCTCTACAGCCAGGAAGCAGACCGAACATAAGCTGTTTTTCCTATAGACAGGCTAGAGAAATCACGCATATTGCGAATGCCTACTCTCAGGCTACAGAACTCTTCCAAACTGCTTCATTCCACACCTGTAATACAGAACTCATGTAAGCTTCACTTCACTACACTTGGGTTACAGAAATCCTGTAAGCTCTGTCTAAGGATACAGATATTGCCCACATTGTGTCATCCTAATCTGAGGCAACAGAACTCTGAAATAGCATTGCAATCCACTAGCATACAGAACTCCCGTGAACTGCATCCCTCTACAGCCACCACGCAGAACGCCCATAAGCTGCGGAACCTAGAGTCAGGCTACAGAAATCTTGCATATTGCGAATCCCTTCTCCCAGGCTACAGAACTCTTCCAAACCACTTACATCCACACCTCCAATACAGAACACATGTACGCTGCATCTGACTAAACTCAGGTGACACAACTCCTGTAAGGCTGTCTCCTACACTCTGGCTACAGACATTGCTCACATTGTGTATGCAATCCCAGGATACAGAACGCTGAAACAGCTTTGTACACCACTAGCGTACAGAACTCCCGTGAACTGAATCTCTCTATATCCAGGAAGCAGACCGAACATAAATTGCATTTTCAATACACAGACTACAGAAATCCCGCATCATGCAAATGCCTATTGCCAGGTTACGGAACCCTTCCTAACTGCTTCTTTCCAGACCTCCGATAAAGAACTCATGTATGCTGTAAATCACTACACTAGGGATACAGAACTCCTGTAAGCTCTGTCTCCTACACTCAGGCTACCGAAATTGAGCACACTGTGTAAGCCTATTTGCAGGCTACAGAACGCTGAAGCAGCTTTGCACTCCACTATCATACAGAACTCCCGTGAACTGAATCTCACTGCAGCCTGTTTCCAGGATTCCTATGAGCTGCACATCCCAGAGTCAGCCTACAGAAATCCATCATATTGCGAATGCCTACACCCAGGCTACAGAACGCTTCCAAACTGCTTACATCTCACCTCGATACATAACTCATGTACGCTGCATCTCACTAAACTCAGGTTACAGAACTCCTGTAAGGCTGTCTCCTACACTGAGGCTACAGACATTGCGCACATTGTGTATGCCTATGCCCAGGCTACAGACCTCTGAAACAGCTTTGTACTCCACTAGCATACAGAAGTCCCATGAACTGAGTCTCTCTACAGCCAGGAAGCAAACCGATCATAAGCTGCGTTTCCTATGGACAGGCTACAGTAATCCCGCATATTGCGAATGCCTACACCCAGCCTACAGAACCATTCCTAACTGCTTTGATTCACACCTCAGATAAGGAACTTGTGTATGCTCTAAATCGCAACACTCAGGTTACAGAACTGTTGTACGCTCCCTCACCTACACTCAGGCTACCGAAATTGCACACATTTTGTAAGCATATTCCCAGGCTACAAAACACTGAAACAGCTTTGCACTCCACGAGCATAGAGGACTCCCTTGAACTGAATCTCCCTACTGCCTGTATCCAGAAAACCTATAAGGTGCACATCCCAGAGTCAGGCTACAGAAATCCCACATATTGCGAATCCCTACTTCCATGCTGCAGAATTCTTACAAACTGCTTCGTTCCACACCTGTAATACTGAAATCATGTAAGCTGCACTCAATACACTCAGGTTACAGAACTCTTGTAAGCTCTGTCTCCTACACTCAGGCTATGGACATTGTGCACATTGTGTATGCCTATTTCCAGGCTACAGACCACAGAAACGGCTTTGTACTCCACTAGCATACAGAACTCCTGTGAACTGAATCTTTCTAGAAACAGCAATTAGGCCGACCATAAGCTACTTTTCCTATAGACAGGCTACAGAAATCCTACATATTGCGAATGCCTACTCCCAGGCTGCAGAACCCTTCCTAACTGCTTCGTCCATTCCTCCGATAAAGAATTCAGATAAGCTGCATCTGACTACACTCAGTTTGCAGAACTCCTGTAAGCTCTGTCTAAGGATACAGACATTGCGCACATAGTGTCATCCTATTCCCAGGCTGCAGACAGCTGAAACAGCTTTATACTCCACTAGCATACAGAACTCCCATGAACTGATTCTCTCTACAGCCTGTATTCAGAAATCCTGTAAACTGCACATCCCAGAGTCAGGCTACAGAAATCACGCATATTGTGAATGCCAACTCCCAGGCTGCAGAACTCTTCCAAACTGCTTATATCCACCCCTTCGCTACAGAACGCTTGAATGCTGCACTTGACTAAACTCGGGTTACAGAACTCCTGTGCGCTCTGTTTCCTACACCCAGGCTACACACATTGCGCACATTGTGTATGCCAATTCCTAGGCAACAGACCGCTGAAACACCTCTGTACTCCACTAGCATACAGAACTCCCGTGAACAGAATCTCTCTACAGCCTGTATCCAGAATTTCTATAAGCTGCACATCCCAGAGTCAGGCTACAGAAATCCCGAATATTGGGAATGCCTACTCCCAGGATACAGACTCTTACAAATTGCTTCGTTACACACCTCAGATACAGAACTCATGTAACCTGCACGTCAGTACACTCAGGTTACAGAACTCCTGTGAGCTCTTCTAAGCATACAGTTATTGCACACATGGTGTCATCCTATTCCCAGGAAACAGAACTCTGAAATAGCATTGCACTCCACTAGCATAGAGAACTCCCGTGAACTGTATCTCTCTACAACCAGGAAGCAAACAACCAAAAGCTGCATTTCCTATAGGCAGGCTACAGAAATACCGCATGTTACGAATCCCAGACTTGCAGGCTACAGAACTCTTCCAAACTGCTTCGTTCCACACATTTAATACCGAACTCATATAAGCTGCATCTGACAAAACTCAGGTTACAGAACTCCTGTAAATTCTGTCTCCTACACTAAGATAATGGACATTGCGCAGATTGTGTATGCCTACTCCCAGGATACAGACCGCTGAAACAGCTTTGCACTCCACTAGCATACAGAACTCCCTTGAACTGCATCCATCTACAGCCAGGAAGCAGAACGCCCATAAGCTGTGCATCCTAGAGTCAGGCTACAGAAATCCCGCATATTGAAAAATGCCTAATCCAGGCTACAGAACTCTTACAAAGAGCTTACATAAACACCTCCGATAAAGAACTCATGTACGCTGCATCTGACTAAACTCAGGTTACAGAACTCCTGTAAGGCTGTCTCCTACACTCAAGCTACAGACATTGCACATATTGTGTATGCCTATTCCCAGGCTACAGACCACTGAAACAGCTTTGTACTCCACTAGCATACAGAAATCCCATGAAAGGAATCTCTACAGCCAGGAAGCAGACCGACCATAAGCTGCGTTTCCTAAAGACAGGCTACAGAAATCCCGCATGTTGCGAATCCCTACTCCCAGGCTTCAGAACTCTCCCAAACTGCTTCGTTCCTCACCTGTAATACAGAACTCATATAAGCTGCATCTGACTACACTCAGGTAACAGAACTCCTGTAAGCTCTGTCTCCTACACTCAAGCTATGGACATTGCACATATTGTGTATGCCTACTCCCAGGATACACACCGCTGAAACAGCTTTGTACTCCACCAGCATACAGAACTCATGTGAACTGAATCACTGTACAGCCAGGAAGCAGACCGATCGTAAGCTGGGTTTTCGGTAGACAGGCTACAGAAATCCCCCATATTGCGAATGTCTACTCCCAGGCTACAGAACACTTACAAACTGCTTCAATCCACACCTCTGATGGGGAACTCATGTATGCTCTACATCACTACACTCAGGTTACAGAACTCCTGTAAGCTCTGTCTCTTGCACTCAGGCTACAGACATTGTGCACATTGTGTATGCCTATTCGCAGGCTACAGACCGCTGAAACAGCTTTGTACTCCACTAGCATACAGAACTTCCGTGAACTGAATCTCTCCACAGCCTGTATCCAGAATTCCTATAAGCTGCAGATCCCTGAGTCAGGCTACAGAAATCCCGCATATTACGAATGTCTACTCCCAGGCTGCAGAACTCTTACAAAGTGCTTCGTTACACACCTCAGATACAGAACTCATGTAAGCTGCACCTCACTACACTCAGGTTACAGAACTCCAGTAAGCCTTCTAAGATATAGATATTGCACACATTGTGTCATCCTATTCCCAGGTAACAGAATTCTGAAATAGCATTGCACTGCAGTAGCATCCAGAACTCGCGTGAACTGCATCCCTCAGGTTACAGCCTGTAAGGCTGTCTGCTACACTCAGGCTACAGACATTGCGCACATTGTGTATGCCTATTCCCAGGCTACAGACTGCTGAAACAGCTTTGTACTCCACTACCATACAGAACTCCTGTGAACTGAATCTCCCTACAGCCAGGAAGCAGACCGACCATAAGCTGCGTTTCCTATAGACAGGCTACAGAAGTCACGTATGTTGCGAATCCCTACTCCCAGGCTACAGAACTCTTCCAAACTGCTTCGTTCTACACCTGTAATACAGAACTCATATAAGCTGCATTTGACTACACTCAGGTTACAGAACTCCTGTAAGATCTGTCTCCTACACTCAGGCTACAGACATTGCACACATTGTGTAAGCCTATTCCAAGGCTACACACCGCTGAAACAGCTTTGTACTCCACTAGCATACAGAACTCCCGTGAACGGAATCTCTCTACAGCCAGGAAGCAGACCGTCCATAAGCTGCTTTTCCTATAGACAGGCTACAGAAATCCCGCATATTGCGAATTCCTATTCCCAGGCTACAGAACCCTACCAAATGGCTCCGTTCCACACCTCCGATACAGAACTTATGTATTTGTGTAAATCACTACACTCATTTTACAGAACTCCTTTATGCTCTGAAATCTATACTCAGGCCACTGAATTTGTGCACAGTGTGTAAGCATATTCCCAGGCTACAGACCGCTGAAACACCTTTGCACTCCACTAGCATACAGAACTCCCATGAACTTAATCTCTCTGTAGCCTTTATCCAGAATTCCTGTAAGCTGCACATCCCAGAGTCAGGATACAGAAATCCCACATATTGCGAATCCCAACTCCCAGGCTACAGAACTCTACCAAACTGCTTTGTTACACACATCCGATAGAGAAATCATGTAAGCTGCATTCAATACACTCAGGTTATAGAACTCTTGTAATCTCTGTCTCCTACACTCATGCTACCTAAATTGCGCACATTGTGTAAGCGTATTCCGAGGCTACAGAACACTGAAACAGCTTTGCACTCCACTAGCATACAGAACTCCCGTGAACTGAATCTCTCTGCAGCCTGTATCCAGAATTCCCATAAGTTGCACATTCCAGAGTCAGGGTACAGAAATCCTGCATATTGCGAATGCCTACTCCCAGGCTACAGAACTCTTACAAACTGCTTTGTTACACACATCCGATACAGAACTCATTTAACATGCACCTCACTACACTCAGGTTACAGAACTCCTGTGAGCTTTAAGGAACAGACATTGCGCATATTGTGTCATCCTATTCCCAGGCAACAGAACTCTGAAATAGCATTGCACTCCACTAGCATACAGAACTCCCTTGAACTGCATCTCTCTACAGCCAGGACGCAGAACTCCCATCAGCTGCACATCCTAGAGTCAGGCTACAGAAATCCCGCATATTGCGAATCCCTACTCCCAGGCTATAATACCTAATTGCTTCGTTCCACACCTCCGATACAGAACTCATGTATGCTGTAAATCAATACACTCAGGATGCAGAACTCCTGTATGCTCTGTCTCCCACACTCATGTTTCGGAAATTGCTCACATTGTGTAAGCGTATTCCAGGCTACAAACCGTTGAAACAGCTTTGTAATCCACTAGCATACAGAACTCCCGTGAACTGAATATCTCTACAGCCAGGAAGCAGACTGATCATAAGCGGCGTTTCCTACAGGCAGGCTACAGAAATACCGGATATTGCGAATGCCTACTCCCAGGCTACTGAACTCTTACAAAGAGCTTACATCCACACATCCGATACAGAACTCATGTACGCTGCATCTGACTAAACTCAGGTTACAGAACTCCTGTAAGCTCTGTCTCCTACACTCAGGCTACAGACATTGCGCACATTTTGTATGCCTATTCCCAGGCTACAGATCGCTGAAACAGCTTTTCACTCCACTAGCATACAATCTTCCATTAACTGAATCCCCCTACAACCTATATCCAGAATTCCTATAAGCTGCACATCCCAGAGTCAGGCTATAGAAATCCCGCATATTGCGAATGCCTACTCCCAGGCTACAGAACTCTTACAAACTGCTTCGTTACACACCTCCAATACAGAACTCATGTAAGCTGCACCTCAATACACTCAGTTTACATAACTCTTGTAAGCTCGGTTTTAAAATACAGATATGCCGCATATTGTGTCATTCTATTCCCAGGCAAGAGAACTCTGAAATAGCAATGCACTCCACTAGCATACAAAACTCCCATGAACTGCATCTCTCTACAGCCAGGACGCAGAACGCCCATAAGCTGCACATCCTAGAGTCAGGCTACAGAAATCCCGCATATTGCGAATCCCTACTCCCAGGCTACAGAACTCTTACAAACTGCTTCATTCCACACCTCAGATACAGAACTCATATACGCTGCACTTGACTAAACTCAGGATAAGAAGTCCTGTATGCACTGTCTCCTACACTCAGGCTACAGACATTGCGCACATTGTGTATGCCTATTCCCAGGCTTTAGACCGCTGAAACTGCTTTGTACTCCACTAGCATACAGAACTCCGGTGAACTGAATCTCTCTACAGCCTGTATCCAGAATTCCTTTAAGCTGCAAATCCGAGGGTCAGGCTACAGAAATCCTGTATATTGCGAATCCCTACTCCCAGGCTACAGAACTGTTACAAACTGCTTCGTTCCACACCTCAGATACAGAACTCATGTACGCTGCACTTGACTAAACTCAGGTTACAGAACTCCTGTAAGCACTGTCTCCTACACTAAGGCTATGGACATTGCGCACATTGTGCAAGCCTATTCCCAGGCTACAGACCGCTGAAACAGCTTTGTACTCCACTAGCATACAGAACTCCCGTGAACTGAATCTGTATAGAGCCAGGAAGTAGACCGACCATAAGCTGCGTTTCCTATAGACAGGCTACAGAAATCCCGCATATTGCAAATGCCTACTCCCAGGATACAGAACCCTTCAAAACTGCTTTGATCCACACCTCCGATGGGGAACTCATATATGCTCTAATCACTACACTAGGTTACAGAACTCCTGTAAGCCCTGTCTCCTACACTCAGGCTACAGACATTGTGCAGATTGTGTATGCCTATTCCCAGGCTACAGACCACTGAAACAGCTTTGTACTCCACTAGCATAGAGAACTCCTGTGAACTGAATCTCTCTAAAGCCTGTATCCAGAATTCCTATAATCTGCGAATCCCTGAGTCAGGCTACAGAAATCCCGCATGTTGCGAATCCCTACTCCCAGGCTTCAGAACTCTTCCAAACTGCTTCGTTCCTCACCTGTAATACAGAACTGCATCTGACTACACTCAGGTTACAGAACTCCTGTAAGCTCTGTCTCCTACACTCAGGGTATGGACATTGCACCTATTGTGTATGCCTACTCCCAGGATACACACCGCTGAAACAGCTTAGTACTCCACTAGCATACAGAACTCATGTGAACTGAATCTCTAAAGACAGAAAGCAGACCGACCATAAGCTTCGTTTTCTATAGACAGGCTACAGAAATCCCGCATATTGCGAATGCTTACTCCTAGGAAACAGAACCCTTCCTAACTGCTTTGATCCACACCTCCGATGGGGAACTCATATATGCTCTAAATCACTACACTCAGGTTACAGAACTCCTGTAAGCCCTGTCTAAGGATATAGATACAGCACACATTGTGTCATCCGTTCCCAGGAAACAGAACTCTGAAATAGCATTGCACTCCACTAGCATACAGAACTCCCTTGAACTGCATCCCTCTACAGCCAGGACGCAGAACGCCCATAAGCTGTGCATCCTAGAGTCAGGCTACAGAAATCCTGCATATTGAACAATGCCTAATCCAGGCTACAGAACTCTTACAAAGAGCTTACATCCACACCTCCGATACAGAACTCATGTACGCTGCATCTGACTAAACTCAGGTTACAGAACTCCTGTAAGGCTGTCTCCTACACTCAAGCTACAGACATTGCACATATTGTGTATGCCTATTCCCAGGCTACAGACCACTGAAACAGCTTTGTACTCCACTAGCATACAGAAATCCCATGAAAGGAATCTCTACAGCCAGTAAGCAGACCGACCATAAGCTGCGTTTCCTAAAGACAGGCTACAGAAATCCCGCATGTTGCGAATCCCTACTCCCAGGCTTCAGAACTCTCCCAAACTGCTTCGTTCCTCACCTGTAATACAGAACTCATATAAGCTGCATCTGACTACACTCAGGTAACAGAACTCCTGTAAGCTCTGTCTCCTACACTCAAGCTATGGACATTGCACATATTGTGTATGCCTTCTCCCAGGATACACACCGCTGAAACAGCTTTGTACTCCACCAGCATACAGAACTCATGTGAACTGAATCACTGTACAGCCAGGAAGCAGACCGATCGTAAGCTGGGTTTTCGGTAGACAGGCTACAGAAATCCCCCATTTTGCGAATGTCTACTCCCAGGCTACAGAACACTTACAAACTGCTTCAATCCACACCTCTGATGGGGAACTCATGTATGCTCTACATCACTACACTCAGGTTACAGAACTCCTGTAAGCTCTGTCTCTTGCACTCAGGCTACAGACATTGTGCACATTGTGTATGCCTATTCGCAGGCTACAGACCGCTGAAATAGCTTTGCACTCCACTAGCATACAGAACTTCCGTGAACTGAATCTCTCCACAGCCTGTATCCAGAATTCCTATAAACTGCAGATCCCTGAGTCAGGCTACAGAAATCCCGCATATTACGAATGTCTACTCCCAGGCTGCAGAACTCTTACAAAGTGCTTCGTTACACACCTCAGATACAGAACTCATGTAAGCTGCACCTCACTACACTCAGGTTACAGAACTCCAGTAAGCCTTCTAAGATATAGATATTGCACACATTGTGTCATCCTATTCCCAGGTAACAGAATTCTGAAATAGCATTGCACTGCAGTAGCATCCAGAACTCGCGTGAACTGCATCCCTCAGGTTACAGCCTGTAAGGCTGTCTGCTACACTCAGGCTACAGACATTGCGCACATTGTGTATGCCTATTCCCAGGCTACAGACTGCTGAAACAGCTTTGTACTCCACTACCATACAGAACTCCCGTGAACTGAATCTCCCTACAGCCAGGAAGCAGACCGACCATAAGCTGCGTTTCCTATAGACAGGCTACAGAAATCACGTATGTTGCGAATCCCTACTCCCAGGCTACAGAACTCTTCCAAACTGCTTCGTTCTACACCTGTAATACAGAACTCATATAAGCTGCATTTGACTACACTCCGGTTACAGAACTCCTGTAAGATCTGTCTCCTACACTCAGGCTACAGACATTGCACACATTGTGTAAGCCTATTCCAAGGCTACACACCGCTAAAACAGCTTTGTACTCCACTAGCATACAGAACTCCCATGAACGGAATCTCTCTACAGCCAGGAAGCAGACCGTCCATAAGCTGCTTTTCCTATAGACAGGCTACAGAAATCCCACATATTGCGAATTCCTATTCCCAGGCTACAGAACCCTACCAAATGGCTCTGTTCCACACCTCCGATACAGAACTTATGTATTTGTGTAAATCACTACACTCATTTTACAGAACTCCTTTATGCTCTGAAATCTATACTCAGGCCACTGAATTTGTGCACAGTGTGTAAGCATATTCCCAGGCTACAGACTTCTGAAACACCTTTGCACTCCACTAGCATACAGAACTCCCATGAACTTAATCTCTCTGTAGCCTTTATCCAGAATTCCCATAAGCTGCACATCCCAGAGTCAGGATACAGAAATCCCACATATTGCGAATCCCAACTCCCAGGCTACAGAACTCTACCAAACTGCTTTGTTACACACATCCGATAGAGAAATCATGTAAGCTGCATTCAATACACTCAGGTTATAGAACTCTTGTAATCTCTGTCTCCTACACTCATGCTACCTAAATTGCGCACATTGTGTAAGCGTATTCCGAGGCTACAGAACACTGAAACAGCTTTGCACTCCACTAGCATACAGAACTCCCGTGAACTGAATCTCTCTGCAGCCTGTATCCAGAATTCCCATAAGTTGCACATTCCAGAGTCAGGGTACAGAAATCCTGCATATTGCGAATGCCTACTCCCAGGCTACAGAACTCTTACAAACTGCTTTGTTACACACATCCGATACAGAACTCATTTAACATGCACCTCACTACACTCAGGTTACAGAACTCCTGTGAGCTTTAAGGAACAGACATTGCGCATATTGTGTCATCCTATTCCCAGGCAACAGAACTCTGAAATAGCATTGCACTCCACTAGCATACAGAACTCCCTTGAACTGCATCTCTCTACAGCCAGGACGCAGAACTCCCATCAGCTGCACATCCTAGAGTCAGGCTACAGAAATCCCGCATATTGCGAATCCCTACTCCCAGGCTATAATACCTAATTGCTTCGTTCCACACCTCCGATACAGAACTCATGTATGCTGTAAATCAATACACTCAGGATGCAGAACTCCTGTATGCTCTGTCTCCTACACTCATGTTTCGGAAATTGCTCACATTGTGTAAGCGTATTCCAGGCTACAAACCGTTGAAACAGCTTTGTAATCCACTAGCATACAGAACTCCCGTGAACTGAATATCTCTACAGCCAGGAAGCAGACTGATCATAAGCGGCGTTTCCTACAGGCAGGCTACAGAAATACCGGATATTGCGAATGCCTACTCCCAGGCTACTGAACTCTTACAAAGAGCTTACATCCACACATCCGATACAGAACTCATGTACGCTGCATCTGACTAAACTCAGGTTACAGAACTCCTGTAAGCTCTGTCTCCTACACTCAGGCTACAGACATTGCGCACATTTTGTATGCCTATTCCCAGGCTACAGATCGCTGAAACAGCTTTTCACTCCACTAGCATACAATCTTCCATTAACTGAATCCCCCTACAACCTATATCCAGAATTCCTATAAGCTGCACATCCCAGAGTCAGGCTATAGAAATCCCGCATATTGCGAATGCCTACTCCCAGGCTACAGAACTCTTACAAACTGCTTCGTTACACACCTCCAATACAGAACTCATGTAAGCTGCACCTCAATACACTCAGTTTACATAACTCTTGTAAGCTCGGTATTAAAATACAGATATGGCGCATATTGTATCATTCTATTCCCAGGCAAGAGAACTCTGAAATAGCAATGCACTCCACTAGCATACAAAACTCCCATGAACTGCATCTCTCTACAGCCAGGACGCAGAACGCCCATAAGCTGCACATCCTAGAGTCAGGCTACAGAAATCCCGAATATTGGGAATCCCTACTCCCAGGCTACAGAACTCTTCCAAACTGCTTACATCCACACCTCCGATACAGAACACTTGTAAGCTGCAGCTCACTACATTCAGGTTACAGATATCCTGTTAGCTCTGTCTAAGGATACAGTTATTGCACACATTATGTCATCCTATTCCCCGTCAAAATTACTCTGAAATAGCATTGCACTTCTCTAGCATACAGAACTCCCATGAACTGCATCACTCAAAAGCCAGGACGCAGAACGCCCATAAGTTGCGCATTCTAGAGTCAGGCTACAGAAATCCCACATATTGCGAATGCCTACTCACATGCTACAGAACCCTTCCTAACTGCTTCGTTTCACAGCTCCGATACAGAACTCATGTATGTTGTAAATCACTACACTCAGGTTACAGAACTCCTGTACGCTCTCTCTCTTACACTCAGGCTACCGAAATTGCATACATTGTGTAACCATATTCCCAGGCTAAAGAACACTGAAAGAGCTTTGCACTCTACTAGCATACAGAACTCCCATGAACTGAATTTCTCCACAGGTTGTATCCAGAATGCCTATAAGCTGCATTTCCTAGAGAGAGGTTACAGAAATCCCGCATATTTTGAATGCCTACTCCCAGGCTACAGAACTCTTACACACTGGTTCTTTCCACACCTTTAATACAGAACTCATGTAAGCTGCATCTGACTACACTCAGGTTACAGAACTGCTGTAAGCTCTGTCTAAGAATACAGACATTGCGCACATGGTGTCATCCTATTCCCAGGCAACAGAACAATGAAAAAGCTTTGCACTCCACTAGCATACAGAACTCCCATGAACTGCATCTCTCTACAGCCAGGACGCAGAACGCCCATAAGCTGCGCATTCCTAGAGTCAGGCTACAGAAATCCCACATATTGCAAATCCCTACGCCAAGGCTACAGAACTCTTCCAAACTGCTTACATCCACACCTCCGATACAGAACTCATGTACACTGCATCTGACACAACTCAGGTTACAGAACTCCTGTAAGCTCTGTCTGCTACACTCAGGCTACAGACATTGCGCACATTGTGTATGCCTATTCGCAGGCTACAGACAGCTGAAACAGCTTTGTACTCCACTAGCATACAGAGCTCCCCTGAACTGAATCTCTCTACAGCCAGGAAGCAGACCGACCATAAGCTGCGTTTCCTATAGACAGGCTACAGAAATTCCACACATTGCGAATCCCTACTTCAAGTCTACAGGACTCTTCCAAATTGCTTCGTTCCACACCTGTAATACAGAACTCATGTAGGCTGCACCTGACTACACTCAGGTTACAGAACTCCTGTAAGATCTGTCTCCTACACACAGCCTAAAGACATTGCGCACATTGTGTATGCCTATTCCCAGGCTACAGACCACAGAAACAGCTTTGTACTCCACTAGCAAACAGAACTCCCTTGAACTGCATCCCTCTACAGCCATGAAGCAGACCGACCATAAGGTACAGAAATCCCGCATATTGTGAATGCCTACTCCCAGGCTACGGAACCCTTCCTAACTGCTTTGTTCCACACCTCCGATACGGAACTCATGTATGTTAGGCAGAACAGAACCGGGTATGTCTGATTAGATCCAGACCTATCTGGAGAAACTCGTGAGCAGTCCGTGTGCATAGGACCCAGAAAAGCAAAGACCAACTGGTTTTGGAGAAAAGAAAGTACTTTTTCGTCGGCAAGTGGATTCAATGTCATTTTTACAGTGGCAAATATCATTTTGAAACTGGTTTCTCTAGCATTCTATGCAGAAAACACTTATGCATATCTGTTGAATCTCCATGTGGAACCAATTAGCATTTGCCAACATAAAAACAAAATTTAACATGCTAAAATTCATTCAAAACTCTAACGTTAATAGATAATATACAGAAAACACTGACAAACCGCAGGCTCTTTTAAAAGCTGATATTCATTTAGCCACAACAGAACTGGATATTTCTGGTTAGATCCAGAGCTATCTTGACAAACTCGTGTGGAATTCATGTGCAAAGCACCCAGAAAAGAAGAGTCAACCTGGTTTTGGAGAAAAGCAAAGTCTTTTTCTTGGGCAAGTGGATTTAATGTCATGTTTACAAACACAAATGTCATTTTTAACCTGGTTTCTGTAGCATTCTATCCAGAAAAATGTTATGTATACCCGTTGTTTCTCCATGTGAATCCAAGTAGTGTTGCCAACAAAAAAAAAAAAATGTAACATGTTAAAATTCAGTCAAAAATCTAAAGTTCATAGAAAATATCCAGAAAACACTAACAAACACACAAGCTATTTTAAAGCTGATATTCCTTTACCCTCAACAGAACCGGATATTTCTGGTTAGATCCAGAGCTATCTGGACAAACTGGTGTGGAATTCCTGTGCAAAGGACCAGAAAAACAGAGTCAAAGTGGTTTTGTTGCAAAGCAAAGTCTTTTTCATGGCAAGTGGATTCAATGTCATGTTTACAAACACAAATGTCATTTTGAACCTGGTTTCTGTAGAATTGTACTCAGAAATCTCTTATGTGTACCTGTTGTGTCTACATGTGGAAGGAATTAGCTTTTCCAACAAAAAAAAAACATAATGTTACGTGCTAAAATTCATTCCAAACTCTTAAGTTCATAGAAAATATCAAGAAAACTGAAAGAAACACAGAGGCTGTAGCAAGAGCTGGGATTGAGGTAGGCACAAGAGAACCGGGTATTTCTGATTAGATCCAGACCTCTCTGGACAAACTCGTGAGGAATCTGTGTGCATAGGACCAAGAAAAGCAAAGACCAACGGTTTTCGAGAAAAACAAGGTCTTTTTCTTGGGCAGGTGGATTGAATGTCATGTTTACAGTGGCAAATAGCAGCTTTAACCTGGTTTCTGTAGCATTCTACTCAGGTAACACTTATGTGTACCTGTTGTGTCTTCATGTTGAACCAATTAGTGTTTCCAACAAAAAAACACAACGTTACATGCTAAAATTCATTCAAAACTGTAAAGTTCATAGAAAATAGCCAGAAAACAGAAACAAACACAGAGGCTGTAGCAAGAGCTGGGATTGAGTCAGGCAGAACAGATACGGGTATTTCTGCTGAGATCCAGACCTGTCTGGACAAACTCGTGTGGAATTCGTGTGCAAAGCACCCAGAAAATCAAAGTCAAACTGGTTTTGGAGAAAAGCAAAGACTTTTTCTTGGGCAAGTGGATTCAATGTCATGTTTACAAACACAAATGTCATTTTTAAACTGGTTTCTGTAGCATTCTACTCAGAAAACTCGAATGTGTACCTGTTGTGCTTCCATGCGGAACCAATTAGTGTTTGTCAACAAAAAAGAAAGTGTTACATGCCAGAATTCAGTGCAAACTCTAAAGTTCATAGATAATATCCAGAAAACAGAAACAAACACAGAGGATGCAGCAAGAATTAGGATTGAGTTAGGCAGAACAGAACAAGAAATATCTGGTTAGATCCAGACCTATCTGGACAAACTCATGTGGAATTCTTGTGCAAAGGACCCAGAAAAGAATATTGAAACTGGTTTTGGACAAAAGCAAAGTCTTTTTCGTGGGCAAGTGGATACAATGACATGTTTACAAACACAAATGTCATTTTTGACCTGGTTTCTCTAGCATTTTACTCAGAAAACTCGAATGTGCACCTGTTGTGTCTCCATGTGGAACGAAATAGTGTTTCCAACAAAAAAAACCACAATGTTACATGCTAAAATTCATTCAAAACTCTAAAGTTCATAGAAAATATCTAGAAAACACAAGGAAACACAGAAGCTGTAGCAAGAGCTGGGATTGAGTTAGGCAGAACAGAACCTGCTATTTCTGTTTAGATCCAGACCCATCTGGACAAACTCGTGTGGAATCCGTGTGCAAAGGACCCAGAAAAACACATTAAAACAGCTTTTGGAGAAAAGCAAAGTCTTTTTCTTGGGCACGTGGATTCAATGTCATGTTAGCAAACAGAAATATCATTTTTAACCTGGTTTCTCTAGCTTTCTACTCAGAAAACACGAATGTGTGCCCGTTGTGTCTCCCTGTGGAACCAAATAGAGTTTGGCAACAAAAAAACAAAGTGTTACATGCCAGAATTCATTCCAAACTCTAAAGTTCATAGAAAATATCCAGAAAACGGAAACAAACACAGAGGCTGTAGCATGAGCTGGGATTGAGTTAGACAGAACATAACTGGAATTTCCTGGTAAGATCCAGACCTATCTGGACAAACTCGTGTGGAATTCTTGTACAAAGGACCCAGAAAAGAAAATTGAAACTGGTTTTGGAGAAAAGCAAGGTCTTTTTCTTGGGCAAGTGCATACAATGTCATGTTTACAAACACAAATAACATTTTTAACCAGGTTTCTGTAGCATTCTACTCAGAAAACTCGAATGTGTACCTGTTTTGTCTCCATGTGGAACCAATTAGCCTTTGCCAACATAAACACAAATGTTACTTCCTAAAATCCATTCAAAACTCTAACGTTCGTAGATAATATCCAGAATTCACTAACAAACACATAGGCTGTTTTAACATCAGATATTCATTTAGCACACAGAACCTGATATTTCTGGTTAGATCCAGACGTATCTGGACAAACTCGTGCGGCATTCATGTGCAAAGGACTCAGAAAAACAGAGTCAAACTGGTTTTGGAGAAAAGCAAAGTCTTTTTCTTGGGCAAGTGGATTCAATATCATGTTAGCAAACACAAATATCATTTTGAACCTGGTTTCTGTAGCATTCTACTCAGAAAACACTTATGTGAACCGGTTAAGTCTCCATGTGGAACCAATTAGCGTTTGCCAACAAAAAAAAAGTGTAACATGCTAAAATTCATTCAATACTCTAAAGCTCATAGATAATATCCAGAAAACACTAAAAAACACACAGGCTGTTTTAAAAGCTGATATTCATTTAGCCACACAGAACCGGATATTTCTGGTTAGATCCAGACCTATCTGGACAAACTCGTGTGGAATTCTTCTGCAAAGGACCCAGAAAACACTATTGAAACAGGGTTTGGAGAAAAGCAAAGTCTGTTTTCGTGATCAAGTGGATTCAATGTCATGTTTACAAACACAAATATAATTTTTAACCTGGTTTCTGTAGCATTATACTCAGAAAACTCGAATGTGTACCTGTTGTGTCTCCATGTGAATCCAATTAGCATTTGCCAACAGAAAAACAAATTGTTTCACGCCAGAATTCATTCCAAACTCTCAAGTTCATAGTTAATATCCAGAAAACACTAGCAAACACACGCTATTCATTTAGCGACAAAAGAACTTGATATTTCTAGTTAGAACCAGACCCATCTGGACAAACTCTTGTGGAATCCGTGTGCAAAAGACCCAGAAAAACACATTCAAGCAGGTTTTGGAGAAAGCAAAGACTTTTTCTTGGGCAAGTTGATTCAATGTCTTGTTAGCAAACAGAAATATCATTTTTAACCTGGTTTCTGTAGCATTCTACTCAGAAAATTCGAATGTGTACCTGGTGTGTCTCCATGTGGAAGGAAATAGAGTTTCTGACAAAAAAACACATTGTTACATGGTAAAATTCGTGCAAAACTCTAAAGTTCATAGAAAATATCCAGAAAACAGAAACAAACTCAGAGGCTGTAGCAAGAGCTGGGATTGAGTTAGGCAGAACAGATACGGGTATTTCTGCTGAGATCCAGACATGTCTGGACAAACTCGTGTGGAATTCGTGTGCAAAGCACCCAGAAAATCAAAGTCAAACTGGTTTTGGAGAAAAGCAAAGACTTTTTCTTGGGAAAGAGGATTCAATGTCATGTTTACAAACACAAATGTCATTTTTAACCTGGTTTCTGCAGCATTCTACTCAGAAAACTCGAATGTGTACCTGTTGTGTTTCCATGTGGAACCAATTAGTGTTTGTCAACAAAAAAACAAAGTGTTACATGCCAGAATTCAGTGCAAACTCTAAAGTTCATAGATAATATCCAGAACACAGAAATAAACACAGAGGCTGTAGCATGAGCTGGGATTGGTTATTCAGAACATAACATTTCTGGTTAGATCCAGACATATATGGACAAACTCGTGTGGAATTCTTCTACAAAGACACAGAAAAGAATATTGAAACTGGTTTTGGAGAAAAGCAAGGTCTTTTTCTTGGGCAAGTGGATACAGAGTCATGTCTACAAACACAAATAACATTTTTCACCAGGTTTCTGTAGCATTCTACTCAGAAAACTCGAATGTGTACCTGTTGTGTCTCCATGTGAATTCAATTAGCATTTACCAACATAAACACAAAATGTTACTTGCGAAAATTCATTCAAAACTCTAACATTCATAGATTATATTCAGATTTCACTAACAAACACATAGGCTGTTTTAAAAGCAGGTATTCATTTAGCAACAGAGAACTGGGTATTTCTGGTTAGATCCAGAATTATCTCAGGTCACAGAACACTCAGATTACAGAACACCTGAAAGCTCTGTCTAATGATACAGACATTGCCCACATGGTGTCATCCTATTCCCAGGCAACAGAACTCTGAAATAGCATTGCACTCCACTAGCATACAGAACTCCCTTGAACTGCATCTCTCTACTGCCAAGACACAGAACGCTCGTAAGCTGCGTTTCCTATAAACAGGATACAGAAATCCAGCATATTGCGAATGTTTACTCCCAGGCTACAGAACTCTTCCAAATTGCTTCGTTCCTCACGTCCGATACAGAACTCATTTATGCTGCACATCACTACACTCAGGTTACAGAACTCTTGTAAGCTCTGTCTCCTACACTCAAGCTACGGACATGGCTCACATTGTGTATTATGCCTATTCCCAGGCTACAGACCGCTGAAACATCTTTGTACTCCACCAGCATACAGAAATCCCGTGAACTGCATCTCTCTACAGCCAGGAAGCAGAACGACCATAAGCTGCATTTCTGATAGACAGCCTACAGAAATCCCGCATATTGCGAAAGCCTATCTTGGACTACAGAACTCTTCCAAACTGCTTTGTTCCACACCTGTAATACAGAACTCATGTAAGCCGCACCTCACTATACTCAGGTTACAGAACTCCTCTAAGCTCTGTCTCATACACTCAGGCTACAGAGATTGCACACATTGTGTATGCCTGTTCTCAGGCTACAGACCGCTGAAACAGCTTTGTACTCCACTAGCATACAGAACTCCTGTGAACTGAATCTCTCTACAGCCAGGAAGCAGAACGCCCAAAAGCTGCACATCCTAGAGTCAGGCTACAGAAATCCCGCATATTGCGAATTCCTACTCCCAGGCTTCAGAACCCTTCCTAACTGCTTGTTCCACACCTCCGATGCAGAACTCATGTATGCTGTAAATCACTACACTCAGGTTACAGAACTCCTGTACACTCTCTCTCCTACACTCAGGTACCAAAATTGCACACATAGTGCAAATGTATTCCCAGGCTACAAAACGCTTAAATAGCTTTGCACTCAACTAGCATACAGTACTCCCATGAACTGAACCTCTCTACAGCATGTATCCAGAATTCCTAGAAGATTCACATCCCAGAGTTAGGCTACAGATCTCCCGCATATTGCGAATGCCTGCTCCCAGGCTACAGTACTCTTCTAAACAACTTAAATCCATATCTCAGATACAGAACTCATGTACGCTGCATCTGACTAAACTCAGGTTACAGAACTCCTGTAAGCTCTGTCTCCTACACTCAGGCTACAGACATTTCGCATGACGTGTATGCCTATCCCAGGCTACAAACCGCTGAAACAGCTTTGTACTCCACTAGCATACAGAACTCCCATGAACTGAATCTCTCTACAGCCAGCAAGCAGACCGACCATAAGCTGTGTTACCTATAGACAGGCTACAGAAATCCCGCATATTGCAAATGCCTGCTCCCAAGCTACAGAACTCTTCAAAACTGCTTCTTTCCACACCTGTAATACAGAACTCATATAAGCTGCATCTGACTACACTCAGGTTACAGAATTCCTGTAAGCTCTGTCTCCTACACTCAGGCTATGGACATTGTGCACATTGTGTATGCCTATTCCCAGGCTACAGACCGCTGAAACAGCTTTGTACTCCACTAGCATACAGAACTCCCGTGAACTGAATCTCTCTACAGCCAGGAAGGGGAGCGACCATAAGCTGTGTTTCCTATAGACAGGCTACAGAAATCCCGCATATTGCGAATGCCTACTCTCAGGCTTCAGAACCCTTCCTAACTGGTTCGATCCACACCTCCGATGCAGAACTCATGTATGCTGTAAATCACTACACTCAGGTTACAGAACTCCTATACGCTCTCTCTATACACTCAGGCTACCGAAATCACGCACATTGTGTATGCCTATTCACAGGCTACAGAACGCCCTAAACAGCTTGCACTCCACTAGAATACAGAACTCCCATGAACTGAATCTCACTACAGCCTGTATGCACAATGCCTATAAGCAGCGTATCCCATAGACAGGCTACAGAAATTCCGCATATTGCAAATGCCCACTCCCAGGCTACAGAACCATTTCAAAAAGCTTCGTTCCACACCTCAGATACAGAACTCATGTAAGCTGCATCTCACTACACTCAGGTTACAGAACTCCAAAAGCTCTAACTAAGGATACATACATTGCGCTCTTGGTGTCATCCTATTCCCAGACTACAGAACTCTGAAACAGCTTTGCACTCCACTGTCATACAGAACTCCCGTGAACTGCATCTCTCTACAGCCAGGACCCAGAACACCCATAAGCTGTGCATCCAGGAGTAGGTTACAGAAATACCCCATATTGCGAATCCCTTCTCCCAGGCTACAGAACTCTTCCAAACTGCTTACATCCACACCTCCGATACAGAACTCATGTACGCTGCATCTGACTAAACTCAGGTTACAGAACTCCTGTAATCTCTGTCTCCTACACTCAGGCTGTAGATATTGCGCACATTGTGTATGCCTATTTGCAGGCTACAGACCACTGAAACAGCTTTGTACTCCCCTAGCATACAGAACTCCCGTGAACTGAATCTCTCTACAGCCCGGAAGCAGACCGACCATAAGCTGTGTTTCCGATAGACAGGCTACAGAAATCTCACATATTGCGAATGCCTACTCCCAGGCTACAGAACTCTTCCAAACTGCTTCTTTCCACACATGTAATACAGAACTCATATAAGCTGCATCTGACTTCACTCAGGTACAGAACTCCTGTAAGCTCTGTCCCCTACACTCAGGCTGCAGACATTGCGCACATTGTGTATGCCTATTCCAAGGCTACACACCGCTGAAACAGATTTGTACTCCACTAGCATTGAGAACTCCCATGAACTGAATCTCTCTACAGCCAGGAAGCAGACCGACCATAAGCTGCGTTTCCTATACACAGCCTAAAGAAAGCCCGCATATTGCGAATTTTACTCCCAGGCTACAGAACCCTTCCTAACTGGTTCAATCCTCACCTCCGATACGGAAATCATGTATGATGTAAATCACTACACTCAGGTTACAGAACTCCTATACGCTCTCTCACATACACTCAGGCTACCGAAATCGCGCACATTGTGTATTCCTATTCCCAGGCTTCAGAACACTGAAACAGCTTTGCACTCCACTAGCATACAGAACTCCCATGAACTGAATCTCCCTACAGCCTGTATCCAGAATGCCTATAAGCAGCGTTTCCTGTATACAGGCTACAGAAATCCCGGATGTTGGGAATGCCCACTCCCAGGCTACAGAACTCTTACAAAAATCTTCGTTCCACAGCTCAGATACAGAACTCATATAAGCTGCATCTCACTACACTCAGGTTACAGAATTCCTGAAAACTCTGACTAAGGATACAGACATTGCACACTTGGTGTCACCTATTCCCAGACTACAGAACTCTGAAACATCTTTGCACTCCACTGTCATACAGAACTCCCGTGAACTGCATCTCTCTACAGCCATGACGAAGAACACCCATAAGCTGCGAATCCTAGAGTCAGGCTACACAAAACCCCCATATTGCGAATCCCTACTCCCAGGCTACAGAGCGTTTCCAAACTGCTTACATCCACACCTCCGATACAGAACTCATGTACGCTGCATCTGACTAAACGCAAGTTACAGAACTCCTGTAAGCTCTGTCTCCTAGACTCAGGCTGCAGACATTGCGCACATTGTGTATGCCTATTCCCAGGCTACAGACCGCTGAAACAGCTTTGCACTGCACTAGCATACAGAACTAATGTGAACTAAATCTTTCTACAGCCAGGAAGCACACCAAACATAAGCTGCGTTTCCTATAGACAGGCTACAGAAATCCCTCATATTGCGAATGCATACTCTCAGGCTACAGAAAGTTTCCAAACTGCTTACATCCAAACCTCCGATACATAACTCATGTACGCTGCATCTGACTACACTCAGGTTACAGAACTCCTGTAAGCTCTGTCTCCTACACTCAGTCTATGGACATTGTGCACATTGTGTATGCATATTCCCAGGCTACAGAGTGCTGAAATAGCATTCCAGTCCACTAGCATAGAGAACACCCGTGAACTAAATCTCTCTACAGCCAGGAAGCAGACCGAACATAAGCTGCGTTTCCTATAGACAGGCTACAGAAATCCCGCATATTGGGAATCCCTACTCTCTGGCTACAGAAAGTTTCCAAACTGCTTACATCCAAACCTCCGATACATAACTCATGTACGCTGCATCTGACTACACTCAGGTTACAGAACTCCTGTAAGCTCTGTCTCCTACACTCAGGCTATGGACATTGTGCACATTGTGTATGCCTATTTGCAGGTTACATACAGCTGAAACAGCTTTGTACTCCACTAGCATACAGAACTCCCATGAACTGCATCGCTCTAAAGCCAGGAAGGATACCGACCATAAGCTGCTTTTCCTATAGAGAGGCTACAGAAATCCCGCATATTGCGAATGTCTACTCCCAGGTTACAGAACCCTTCCTAACTGCTTCGTTCCACACCTCCGATACAGAACTCATGTATACTGTAAATCACTACACTCAGGTGTCAGAACTCCTCTACGCGATGGATCCTATACTCAGGCTACCAAAATTGCGCACATTGTGTAAGCCTATTCCCAGGCTACAGAAAGCTGAAACAGCTTTGCACTCCACTAGCATACAGAACTCCCATGAACTGAATCACTCTGCAGCCTCTATCAAAAATTTCTATAAGCTGCACCTCCCAGAGTCAGGCTACAGAAATCCCGCATATTGCGAATGCCTACTCACAGGCTACAGAACTCTTCCCAATTGCTTTTTTACACAAATCCGATAGAGAAATCATGTAAGCTGCACCTCACTACACTCAGGTTAGAAAACTCCTGTAAGCTCTGTCTAAGGATTCAGCCATTGCGACATGGTGTCATCCTATTCCCAGGCAACAGAACTCTGAAATAGCATTGCACTCCACTGTCATACAGAACTCCCATGAACTGCATCTCTCTAAAGCCAGGGTGCAGAACGCCCATAAGCTGCGCATTCTACAGTCAGGCTACAGAAATCCCAAATACTGGGAATCCCTACTCCCAGGCTACAGAACTCTTCCAAAATGCTTACATCCACACCTCCAATACAGAACTCATGTATGCTGCACCTCAATACACTCAGCGTACAGTACTCCTGTAAGCTCTGTCTGCTACACTCAGGCTAGAGACATAGCGCACATTGTCTATGCCTATTCCCAGGCTACAGACCAGTGAAAGAGCTTTGTCCTCCACTAGCATACAGATCTCCCGTGAACTTCATCTCTCTACAGCCAGGAAGCAGAACGACCATGAGCTGCGTTTCTATAGACAGGCTACAGAAACCCGCATATTGCGAATGCCTTCTCCCAGGCTAGAGAATCCTTCCAAACTGCTTCGTTCCACACCTGTAATACAGAACTCATGTACGCTGCATCTGACTACACTCAGTTTACAGAACTCCTGCAAGCTCTTTCTATGGATACATACATTGCGCACTTGGTGTCATCCTATTCCCCGGTTACAGGACTCTGAAATAGCATTGCACTCCTATAGCATACAGAGCTCCCGGGAACTGAATCTCTCTACAGCCAGGAAGCACCCGACCATGAGCTGCGTTTCCTATATATAGGCTACATAAATCACGCATATTGCGAATCCCTACTCCCAAGCTACAGAACTCTTCCAAACTGCTTACATGCACACCTGTAATACAGAACTCATGTAAGCTGCATCTGACTACCCTCAGGTTACAGAACTCCTGTAATCTCTGCCTCCTACACTCAGGCTATGGACATTGTGCACATTGTGTATGCCTATTTGCAGGTTACATACAGCTGAAACAGCTTTGTACTCCACTAGCATACAGAACTCTCGTGAACTGAATCTCTGTACAGCCAGGAACCAGAACGAACATAAGCTGGGTTTCCTATAGACAGGCTACAGAAATCCCGCATATTGTGAATTCCTAATCCCAGGCTACAGAACTCTTCCAAACTGCTTATATCCACACTTGTAATACAGAACCTTGTAAGCTGCATCTGACTACACTCAGGTTACAGAACTCCTGTAAGCTCTGTCTCCTACACTCAGGCTACGGATATTATTAACATTGTGTATGCCTATTCCCAGGCTACAGACAGCTGAAACAGCTTTGTACTGCACTAGCATTCAGAACTCCCATGAACTGCATCTCTCTACAGCCAGGATGCAGATAGCCCATAAGCTGCGCATCCTAGAGTCAGGCTACAGAAATCCCGCATATTGCGAATGCCAACTCCCAGGCTACAGAACTCGTCCAAACTGCTTTGTTACAAACATCCAGTAGAGAAGTCATGTAAGCTGCATTCAATAAATTCAGGTTAGAGAACTCCTGTAAGCTCTCTCTAAGGATTCAGGCATTGCGACATGGTGTCATCCTACTCCCAGGCAACAGAAATCTGAAATAGCGTTGCACTCCACTAGAATACAGAACTACTGTGAACTGCATCTCTCTACAGCCAGGAAGCAGAATGCCCATAAGCTGCGAATCCTAGAGTCAGGCTAAAGAAATCCCACATATTTCGAATCCCTACTCCCTGGCTACAGAACTGTAACAAACTGCTTACATCCACAATTCCAATACAGAACTCATGTACGCTGCATCTCAGTACACTCAGCTTACAGTACTCCTCTAAGCTCTGTCTACTACACGCAGGGTACAGACATTGCGCACATTGTGTATGCCTATTCCCAGGCTACAGACCGCTGAAACAGCTTTATACTCCACTAGCATACAGAACTCCCGTGAACTGCATCTCTCTACAGCCAGGAAGCAGACCGACCATAAGCTGAGTTTGCTATAGACAGGCTACAGAAATCCCGCATATTGTGAATCCCTACTCGCAGGCTACAGAACTCTTCCAAACTGCTTCATTCCACACCTGTAATAAAGATCTCATATAAGCTGCATCTGACTAAACTCAGGTTACAGAACTCCTGTAAGCTCTTTCTCCTACACTCAGGCTATGGACATTGTGCACATTGTGTATGCCTATTCCCAGGCTACAGATCACTGGAACAGCTTTGAACTCCACTAGCATACAGAACTCCTGTGAACTGAATCTGTCTACAGCCAGGAAGCACACCGAACATAAGCTGTGTTTTCTAGAGACAGGATACAGAAACCCGCCTATTGCAAATGCCTACTCCCAGGCTACAGAACCCTTCATAACTGCTTGATTCCACACCTCCGATACAGAACTCATGTATGCTTTAAATCACAATACTCAGGTTGCAGAACTCCTCTAAGCTCTGTCTCCTACACTCAGGCTACTCAAATTGCTCATATTTTGTAAGCGTATTCCCAGTTAAAGAACGCGGAAACAGCTTTGTACTCCACTAGGATAAAGTACTCCCATGAACTGAATCTCTCTACAGCCTATATCCAGAATTCCTATAAGCTGCCAATCCATGAGTTAGGTTACAGAAATCCTGCATGTTGCAAATGCCTACTACCAGGCTACAGAATTCTTACAAACTACCTCGTTACACACCTCTGATACAGAACTCATGTAAGCTGCACCTCACTACACTCAGGTTACAGAACTCTTGTAGGCTCTGTTTAAGGATACAGACATTGCGCACATTGTGTCATCCTATTCCCAAGCCACAGAACTCTGAAATAGCATTACACTCCACTAGCATACAGAGCGCCCTTGAACTGCATTTCTCTACAGCCAAGACGCAGAACACCCATAAGCTGCGCATCCTAGAGTCAGGCTACATAAATTCCGCATATGGTGAATCCCTACTCCCAGGCTACAGAACTCTTCCAAACTGCTTACATCCACACCTGTAATACAGAACTCATGTAAGCTGCATCTGACTACACTCAGGTTATAGAACTCCTGTAAGCTCTGTCTCCTACACTCAGCCTACGGATATTGATCATATTGTGTATGCCTATTCCCATGCAACAGACCTCTGAATCAGCTTTCTATTCCACTAGCATACAGAACTCCCGTGACCTGAATCTCTCTACAGCCAGGAAGCAGACCGACCATAAGCTGCGTTTGCTATAGACAGCCTACAGAAATCCCGCATATTGCGAATCACTACTTCCAGGCTACAGAACTCTTCCAAACTGCTTACATGCACACCTGTAATACAGAACACATGTAAGCTGCATCTGACTACACTCAGGTTACAGAACTCCTGTAATCTCTGTCTCCTACACTCAGGTTATGGACATTGTGCACATTGTGTATGCCAATTTGCAGGCTACAGAAAGCTGAAACACCTTTGTTCCCACTAGCATACAGAACTCCCTTAAACTGAATCTCTCTACAGCCAGGAACCAACCGACCATAAGCTGCGTTTGCTATGGACAGGCTACAGAAATCTGCATATTGCGAATGCCTACTCCCAGGCTACAGAACTCTTCCAAACTGCTTATCCACACCTGTTATACAGAACTCATGTACGCTGCATCTGACTAAACTTACGTTATAGAACTCCTGTAAGCTCTATCTCCTGCACTCAGGCTACGGATGTTGCTCATATTGTGTATGCCTATTCCCAGGCAACAGACTTCTGAATCAGCTTTGTATTCCACTAGCATACAGAACTCCCGTGACCTGAATCTCTTCACAGCCAGGAAGCAGACAGACCATAAGCTGCATTCCCTATAGACAGGCTACAGAAATCCGGCATATTGCAAATGCGTACTACCAGGCTACAGAACGCTTCCAAACTGCTTACATCCACACCTGTAATACAGAACTCATGTACGCTGCATCTCAGTACACTCAGCTTACAGTACTCCTGTAAGCTCTGTCTACTGCACGCAGGGTACATACATTGCGCACATTGTGTATGCCTATTCCCAGGCTACAGAGCGCTGAAACAGCTTTGTACTCCACTAGCATACGGAACTACGGGAACTGAATCTCTCTACAGCCAGGAAGCAGACCGACCATAAGCTGCGTTTGCTATAGACAGGCTAGAGAAATTCCGCATATTGAGAATGCCTACTCCCAGGCTACAGAACTCTTCCAAACTGCTTCTTTCCACACTTGTAATACAGATCTCATATAAGCTGCATCTGACTACACTCAGGTTACAGAACTCCTGTAAGCTCTGTCTCCAAACTAGGCTACGGATATTGTGCACATTGTCTATCCTCTTCCCAGGCTACTGACCGATGAAAGAGCTTTGTACTCCACTAGCAAACAGAACTCCTGTAAACTGAATCTGTCTACAGCCAGGAAGCACACCGAACATCAGCTGCGTTTTCTATAGACAGGATACAGAAATCCCGCATATTGGGAATGCTACTCCCAGGCTACAGAACCCTTCCTAACTGCTTCTTTCTACACCTCCGATACAGAACTCATGTATGCTGTAAATCACAATACTCAGGTTGCAGAACTCCTCTAAGCTCTGTCTCCTACACTCAGGCTACTCAAATTGCTCATATTGTGTAAGCGTATTCCCAGGCTAAAGAACGCTGAAACAGCTTTGTACTCCACTAGCATACAGATCTCCCGTGAACTGCATCTCTCTACAGCCTATATCCAGAATTTCTATAAGCTGCACATCCCTGAGTCAGGTTACAGAAACCCCGCATGTTGCGAATGCCTACTCCCAGGCTACAGAACTCTTCCAAACTACTTCGTTCAACTCCTCCGATACAGAACTCATGTACGCTGCATCTGACTAAACTCAGGTTACAGAACTCCTGTAATCTCTATCTCCTACACTCAGGCTACGGATATTGCTCATATTGTGTATGCCTATTCCCAGGAAACAGACCTCTGAATCAGCTTTGTATTCCACTAGCATACAGAACTCCCGTGACCTGAATCTCTCTACAGCCAGGAAGCAGACAGACCATAAGCTGCATTTCCTATAGACAGGCTACAGAAATCTGGCATATTGCGAATGCGTACTCCCAGGCTACAAAACGCTTCCAAACTCCTTACATCCACACCTCCGATACAGAACTCATGTACGCTGCATCTCACTAAACTCAGGTTACAGAACTCTTGTAATCTCTGTCTCCTACACTCAGGCTACCAAAATTACGCACATTGTGTAAGCGTATTCTGTGGCTGCAGACGGCTGAAACAGCTTTGCGCTAAACAAGCATACAGAACTCCATTGAATGGAATCTCTCTGCAGCCTGTATCCAAAATTCTTATAAGTTGTACATCCCAGAGTCAGGCTCCAGAAATCTCGCATATTGCGAATCCCTACTCCCAGGCTATAGAACTCTTACAAACTGCTTCGTTACACACCTCTGATACAGAACTCATGGAAGCTGCACCTAACTGCACTCAGGTTACAGAACTCCTGTAAGCTCTGTTTAAGGATAAAGACATTACGCACATTATGTCATCCTATTCCCAGGAAACAGAACTCTGAAATAGCATTGCACTCCACTAGCATACAGAACTCCTGTGAACTGCATCTCTCTACAGCCAGGACGCAGAACGCCCATAAGCTGCGCATCCTAGTGTAAGGTTGCAGAAATCCCGCATATTGGAAATGCCTACTCCCAGGCAACAGAACTCTTCGAAACTGCTTACATCCACACCTCCGATACAGAACTCATGTTCTCTGTATCTGAAAAAATTCAGGATACAGAACTCCTGTAAGCTCTGTCTCCTACACTCAGGCTACAGACATTGCTCACATTGTGTATGCCTATTCCCAGGCTGCAGACGGCTGAAACAGCTTTGTACTCCACTAGCATACAGAACTCCCGTGAACTGCATCTCTCGACAGCCAGGAAGGAGACCGACCATAAGCTGCGTTTCCTATAGACAGGCTAAAGAAATCCCGCATATTGCGAATCCCTACTCCCAGGCTACAGACCCTTCCTAAATGCTTCATCCCACACCTCTGATACAGAACTCATGTATGCTGTAAATCACTACACTCAGCTTGCAGAACTCCTGTACGCTGTGTCTCCTACACTCAGGCTACCGACATTGCTCACATTATGTAAGAGTATTCCCAGGCTACGGACCGCTGAAACAGCTTTGTACTCCACTAGCATACAGAACTCCCGTGAACTGCATCTCTCTACAGCCAGGAAGCAGACCGACCATAAGCTGCGTTTGCTATAGATTGGCTACAGAAATCCTGCATATTGCGAATCCCTACTTGCAGTCTACGTAACTCTTCCAAACTGTTTTGTTCTACACCTGTAATACAGAACTCATATAAGCTGCATCTGACTAAACTCAGGTTATAGAACTCTTGTAAGCTCTGTCTCCTACACTCAGGCTATGGACATTGTGCACATTGTGTATGCCTATTCCCAGGCTACAGACCGCTGGAACAGCTTTGAACTCCACTAGCATACAGATCTCCCGTGAACTGAATTACACTACAGTCAGTAAGCAGACTGACCATAAGCTAGGTTTTCTATATTCAGGATACAAAAATCCCGCATAGTGTGTATTCCTATTCCCAGGCTACAGAACCCTTCCTAACTGCTTCATTCCACACCTCCGATACAGAACTCATGTATGCTGTAAATCACAATACTCAGGTTGCAGAACTCCTCTAAGCTCTGTCTCCTACACTCAGGCTACTCAAATTGCTCATATTGTGTAAGCGTATTCCCAGGCTAAAGAACGCTGAAACAGCTTTGCACTCCACTAGGATAAAGTACTTCCATGAACTGAATCTCTCTACAACCTATATCCAGAATTCCTATAAGATGCAGATCCCTGAGTAAGGTTACAGAAATCCCGCATGTTGCAAATGCCTACTACCAGGCTACAGAATTCTTACAAACTGCCTCGTTACACACCTCTGATACAGAACTCATGTAAGTTGCACCTCACTACACTCAGGTTACAGAACCATTGTAGGCTCTGTTTAAGGATACAGATATTGCGCACATTGTGTCATCCTATTCCCAGGCAACAGAACTCTGAAATAGCATTGCACTCCAATAGCATAGAGAGCTCCCGTGAACTGCATCTCTCTACAGCCAGGACGCAGAATGCCCATAAGCTGTACATCCTAGAGTCAGGCTACATAAATCCCGTTTATTGCAAATCCCTACTCCCAGGCTACAGAACTCTTCCAAACTGCTTACATCCACACCAGTAATACAGAACTCATGTAAGCTGCTTCTGACTACACTCAGGTTACAGAAATCCTGTAAGCTCTGTCTCCTATGCTCAGGATATGGACATTTTGCACATTGTGTATGCCTATTCCCAGGCTACAGTCCACTAAAACAGCTTAGTACTCCACTAGCATACCGAACTCCCGTGAACTGAATCTCTCTACAGCCAGGAAGCAGAATGCCCATAAGCTGCGCATCGTAGAGTCAGGCTACACAAATCCCACATATTGCAAATGCCTACCCCAGGCTACAGAACTCTTCCATACTGCTTACATCCACACAAGTAATACAGAACTCATGTACGTTGCATCTGACTAAACTCAGGTTACAGAACTCCTGTAAGCTCTGTCTCCTACACTCAGGCTATGGATATTGCTCACATTGTGTATGCTATCCCCAGGCTACAGACCGCTGAGTCAGCTTTGTACTGCACTAGCATACAGAACTCCCGTGAACTGAATCTCTTTACAGCCAGGAAGGAGACCGACCATAAGCTGCATTTCCTAAGACAGGCTACAGAAATCCGGCATATTGCGAATGCGTACTCCCAGGCTACAGAACGCTTCCAAACTGCTTACATCCACACCTCCAATACAGAACTCACGTCGCTGCATCTCACTAAACACAGGTTACAGAACTCCTGAAAAATCTTGTCCTACACTCAGGCTACCGTAATTGCGCACGTTGTGTAAGCCTATACCCAGGCTGCAGAACGCTGAAACAGCTTTTCACTCCAAGAGCATACAGATGTCCCATTTACTGAATCCCCCTACAGCCTATATCCAGAATTCCTATAAGTTGCACATCCCAGAGTCAGGCTACAGAAATCCTGCAGATTGCGAATGCCTACTCCCAGGCTACAGAACTCTTACAAACTGCTTCATTACACACCTCTGCTACAGAACTCATGTAAGCTGCACCTCACTACACTCAGGTTACAGAACTCCTCTAAGCTCTGTCTATGTATACAGACATTGCGCACATTATGTCATCCTATTCCCAGGAAACAGAACTCTGAAATAGCATTGCACTCCACTACCATACAGAACTCCTGTGAACTGCATCTCTCTACAGCTAGGACGCTGAACTCCCATAAGGTGCGCATCCTAGAGTAAGGTTGCAGAAATCCCGCATATTGCGAATGCCTACTCCCAGGCAACAGAACACTTCCAAACTGCTTCATTCCACACCTGTAATACAGATCTCATATAAGCTGCATCTGCAAAAACTCAGGTTACAGAACTCCTGTAAGCTCTGTCTCCTACACTCAGGCTACGGACATTGCGCACATTATGTATGCCTATTCCCAGGCTACAGAACGCAGAAACATTTTGTACTCCACTAGCATACAGAATTCCTGTGAACTGAATCTCTCTAAATCCAGGATGCAGACCGACCTTAAGCTTTGTTTCCTATAGACAGGCTATAGAAATCCCGCATATTGTGAATGCCTACTCCCAGGTTACAGAACCCTTCCTAAATGCTTTGTTCCACACCTCCGATACGGAACTCATGTATGTTGTAAAAAACTACACTCAGGTTACAGAACTCTTGTACGCTCTGTCACCTACACTGAGGCTACTGAAATTGCGCACCTTGTGTAAGCCTATTTCCAGGCTACAACACCCTGAAACAGCTTTGTACTCCACTAGCATACAGAACTGCCATGAACTGAATCTCTCTACAGCTTCTATCCAGAATGCCTATAAACAGTGTTTCCTATAGACAGGCAGCAGAGAACCCACATATTGCGAATGCCTACACCCAGGCTACAGAACTCTTACAAACTGCATTGTTACACACCTCCGATACAGAACTCATGTAAGCTGCACCTCACTACACTCAGGTTACAGAACTCCTCTAAGCTTTGTCTATGTATACAGACATTGTGCACATTGTGTCATCCTATTCCCAGGAAATAGAACTCTGAAATAGCATTGCACTCCACTAGCATACAGTACTCCCATGAATGAATCTCTCTGCAGCCTGTATCCAGAATTCCTATAAGCTGCACATCGCAGAGTCAGGCTACAGAAATCCTGCATATTGCGAATGGCTACTCCCACGTAACAGAACTCTTACAAACTGCTTCATTCCACACCTCCGATACAGAACTCATGTACACTGCTCTTGAACAAACTCAAGTTACAGAACTCTTGTAAGCTCTGTCTCCTACACGCAGGCTACAGACATTGCACACACTGTGTATGCCTATTCCCAGGCTACAGACCGCTGAAACAGCTTTGTACTCCACTAGCATTCAGAACTCCCGTGAACTGCATCTCTCTACAGCCAGGAAAAAGACCTAGCATAAGCTGTGTTTCCTATAGACAGGCTACAGACATCCCGCATATTGTGAATCCCTACTCCCAGGCTGCTGAACTCTTCCAAACTGCTTCATTCCACACCTACAATACAGAACTCAAGTATGCTGTAAAAAACTACACTCACGTAATAGAAATCATGTATGCTCTGTCTTCTACACGGACGTTACCGAAATTGCACACATTTTGTAAGCATATTCCCAGGTTACAGAACGCTGAAACAGCTTTGCCCAAACTAGCATAAAGAACTCCCATGAACTGAATCTCTCTACAGCCTGTATCCAGAATTCCTATAAGCTGCACATCCCAGAGTCAGGCTACAGAAATCCCGTATATTGCGAATGCCTATTCCCAGGCTACAGAACTCTTACAAACTGCTTTGTTACACACCTCCGATAGAAAATCATGTAAGCTGCACCTCACTCTACTCAGGTTACAGAACTCCTGTAAGCTCTGTCTAAGGATACAGACATTGTGCACATTGAGTCATCCTATTCCCAGGCAACAAAACTCTGAAATAGAATTGCACTCCACTAGCATACAGAACTCCTGTGAACTGCATCTCTCTACAACCAGGACGCAGAACGCCCATAAGCTGCGCATCCTAGAGTCAGGCTACAGAAATCACGCATATTGCGAATCCCTTCTCCCAGGCTACAGAACTCTTCAAAACTGTTTACATCCACACCTCCAATACAGAAATCATGTACGCTGCATCTGACTAAACTCCGGTTACAGAACTCCTGTAAGCTCTGTCTGCTACAATCAGGCTACAGATATTGCGCACAGTGTGTATGCCTATTCCCAGGCTACAGACCGCTGAAACAGCTTTGTACTCCACAGGCATACAGAACTCCCGTGAACTGAATCTCTCTAAAGCCCGGAAGCAGACCGACCATAAGCTGCGTTTCCTATAGTCAGGCTACAGAAATCCCGCATATTGCAAATGCCTACTCTCACGATACAGAACTCTTCCAAACTGCTTCGTTCCACACCTATAATACATAACTCATGTACGCTGCATCTGACGACCCTCAACTTACAGAACTTCTGAAAGCTCTGTCTCCTACACTCAGGCTACCAAAATTGCGTACATTGTGTAAGCGAATTCCTGGGCTAAATAATACTGAATCAGCTTCGCACTCCACTAACATACAGAACTCCCATAAACTCAATCTCTCTACAGCCTGTATCCAGAATTCCTATAAGCTGCACATCCCAGATTCAGGCTACAGAAATCCCGCATATTGGGAATGCCTACTCCCAGCCTACAGAACTGTTCCAAAATGCCTCGTTCCAAAACTCAGATACAGAACTAATGTAAGCTGCATCTGACTACACTCAGGTTACAGAACTCCTGTAAGCTCTGTTTCCTACACTCAGGCTACTGACATTGCACACATTGTGTATTCCTATCCTAGGCTACAGACCGCTGAAACATCTTTGTACTCCACTAGCATGCAGAACTCCCGAGAACTGAATCTCTCTGCTGCCATTATGCAGACCGACCATAAGCTGTGTTTCCTATTGGCAGGCTACAGAAATCCCGCATATTGAGTATGCCTACTCCCAAGCTTCAGAACCCATCCTAACTGCTTCGTTCCACACCACCGATACAGAACTCATGTATGCTGGCTGATATTCATTTAGCCACAACAGAATCGATATTTCTGGTTAGATCCAGACCTATCTGGACAAACTTGTGTGGAATTCTTGTGCAAAGGACACAGAGAAGCAGAATGAATCTGGTTTTGGAGAAAAGCAAAGTCTTGTTCTTGGGCATGTAGATTCATTGTCATGTTCACAAACACAAATATCATTCTGAACCTGTTTTTTGCAGCATTTTACTCTGAAAACTCAAATGTGTACCTCTTGTTTCTCCATGTGAATCCAATTAGCGTTTGCCAGCAGAAAAACAAAATGTTACATGTCAGAATTCATTCCGAACTCTAAAGTTCATAGTTAATATCCAGAAAACATTCCAAATTTAATAGAAAGTATCCAGAAAACACTAACAAACACACAGGCTGTTTTAAAAGCTTATATTCTTTTATCCACAGAAGAACCGGATATTTCTGGTTGGATCAAGACCTACCTGGACAAACTCGTGTGGAATTCGTGTGCAAAGGACCCAGAAAAGCAGAATCAAACTGGTTTTGGAGAAAAGCAAAGGCTTTTTCATGGGAAAGTGGATTCAAAGTCATGTTAGCAAACACAAATATCATTTTGAACCTGGTTTCTGTAGCATTCTACTCAGAAAACACAATTGTGTACCTGTTGTGACCTCATGTGGAACCAATTAGCGTTTGCCAACAAAAAAGCAAAGTGTTACATGCCAGAATTCATTCCAAACTCTAAATGTAATAGAAAGTATACAGAAAACACTAACAAACACACAGGCTGTTTTAAAAGCTGATATTCATTAAGCCACAACAAAACGGGATATTTCTGGTTTGATCCAGACCTATCTGACCAAACTCGTGTGGAATCCGTCTGCAAAGGACCCAGAAAAGCACATTCAAACAGGTTTTGGAAAAAAGCAAAGTCTTTTTCTTGGGCAAGTGTATTCAATGTCATGTTAGGAAACACAAATATAATTTTTCACCTGGTTTCTATAGCATTCTACTCAGTAAACTCGAATGTTTACCTGTTGTGTCTCCATGTGCAACCAATTAGTTTTTGCCAACAAAAAAATGAAGTGTTACATGCCAGAATGCATTCTAACCTCTATAGTACATAGATAATATTCTGAAAACAGAAACAAACACAGAGGCTGTAGCAAGAAGTGGGATTGAGTTAAGCAGAACAGACCCGGACCTTTCTGTTAGATCCAGACCTATCTGGACAAACTCATGTGGAAAATCTTGTGCAAAGGACCCAGAAAAGAATATTGAAACTGGTTTTGGAGAAAAGCAAGGTCTTTTTCTTGGGTTAGTGGATTCAATGTCATGTTTACAGTGGCAAATATCACGTTGAACCTGGTTTCTGTAGCATTCTACTCAGAAATCTCGAATGTGCACCTGTTGTGTCTCCATGTGAATCCAATCAGTGTTTGGCAACAGAAAAACAAAGAGTTACATCCCAGAATTCAATACAAACTCTAAAGTACATAGTTAATACCCAGAATACACAAACAAACACACAGGCTGTTTTAAAAGCTGATATTCATTTAGCCACACATAACCGGATTTTTCTGGTTTGATCCAGACCAATCTGGACAAACTCATGTTGAATTCTAGTGCAGAGGACCCAGAGAAGCAGAGGCAAAGTGGTTTTGGATAAAAGCAAAGACTTTTTCATGGGCAAGTGGATTCAATGTCATGTTTTCAGTCGCAAATATCATTTTTAACCTGGTTTCTGTAGCATTCTACTCAGAAAACTCGAATGTGTACCTATTGTTTCTCCATGTGGAACCAATTAGCGTTTGCCAACATAAAAACAAAATGTAACATGCTAAAATTCATTCAAACCTCTAATGTTCATAGATAATATCCAGAAAATACTAACAAAAGCACAGGCTGTTTTAAAAGATGACATTCATTTAGCCACACAGAACAGGATATTCTGGTTAGATCCAGACATATCTGGACAAACTCGTGTGGAATTTGTGTGCAATCTACCCAGAAAAGCAGAGTCAAATTGGTTTTGGAGAAAAGCAAAGTTTTTGCGTGGGCAAGTGGATTCAATGCCATGTTTACAAACACAAATGTCATTTTGAACCTGGTTTCTGTAGCATTCTACTCAGAAAACTCTTATGTGAACTTGTTGTGTCTCCATGTGAAACGAATTAGCGTTTCCAACAAAAAACCACAATGTTACATGCTAAAATTCATTGAAAAATTTAAAGTTCATAGAAAATATCCAGAAAACACTAACAAACACACAGGCTGTAGCAAGAGCTGGGATTGAGTTAGGCGGAACAGAAACGGGTATTTCTGGTTAGATCCAGACATATCTGGACAACCTCGTGTGGAATTCTTGTGCAAAGGACCCAGAAAAGCAGAGCCAAACTGGTTTTGGAGAAAAGCATAGTCGTTTTTGTGGGCAAGAGGATTCAATGTCATGTTTAGAGTCAGAAATATCATTTTGAACCTGGTTTCTGTAGCATTCTACTCAGAAAACTCCATGTGTCTCCATGTGCGACCAATTAGTGTTTGCCAACAAAAAAACACAATGTTACATGCTAAAATTCATTCCAAACTCTAAATTTCATAGAAAATATCTAGAAAACAGAAACAAACAAGGAGGCTGTTTCAAGAGCTGGGATTGAGTTAGGCAGAACACACCCGAATCTTTCTGGTTAGATCCAGACCAATCTGGACAAACTCGTGTGGCATTCTTGTGCAGAAGACCCAGAAAAGTATATTGAAACTGGTTTTGCGGAAAGGCAAAGTCTTTTTCTTGGGCAAGTAGATTCAATGTAATGTTTACAAACACAAATATCTTTTTTAACCTGGTTTCTGTAACATTCTACTCAAAAAACTCGAATTGTACCTGTTGTGACTCCATGTGGAACCAATGAGTGTTTGCCAATAAAAACACAAAGTGTTACATGCCAGAATTCATACCAAACTCTAATGTTCATAGAAAATATCCAGAAAACTGAAACAAACACAGAGGCTGTAGCAAGAGCTGGGATTGGTTAGGCAGAACAGAACCGGATCTTTCTGATTAGATCCAGACCTATCTGGACAAACTTGTCAGGAATCCGTGTGCATAGGACCCAGAAAAGCAAAGTCCAACTGGTTTTGGAGGAAAGCAAGGTCTTTTTCTTGGGCAAGTGCATTCAATGTCATGTTTATAGTCGCAAATATAATTTTTAACCTGATTTCTGTAGCATTCTACCCAGAAAACACTTATGTGTACCTGTTGTGTCTCCATGTGGAAACAATTAGTGTTTGCAACAAAAAAACCTAATGTTACATGCTAAAATTCATTCAAAACTCTAAAGTTCATTGAAAATATCCAGAAATCACTAACAAACACACAGGCAGTTTTCAAAGCTGATAGTCATTTAGGTACACCAGAACAGGATATTTCTGGTTTGATCCAGATCTATCTGGACAAAGTCATGTGGCATTCGTGTGCAAAGGACCCAGAAAAGCATAGTCAAACTGGTTTTGGAGAAAAGCAAAGACTTTTTCGTGGGCAAGTGGATTCAATGTCATGTTAGCAAACACAAATATCATTTTGAACCTGGTTTCTGTAGCATTCTACTCAGAAAACACAATTGTGTACCTGTTGTGACTCCATGTGGAACCAATTAGCGTTTGCCAACAAAAAAAAACAAATTGTTACATGCTAAAATTCATTAAAATCTCTAAAGATCATAGATAATATCCAGAAAACAGAAACAAACACAGAGGCTGTAGCAGGAGCTGGGACTGAGTTAGGCAGAACAGAACCGGAAATTTCTGGTTAGATCCAGGACTATCTGGACATACTCCTGTGGAAATTTTTCCCAAAGCACCCAGAAAAGAATATTGAACTGGTTTTGGAGAAAAGCAAAGTCTTTATCTTGGGCAAGTGGATTCAATGTCATGTTTACAAACACAAGTATCATTTTTAAACTCGTTTCTGTAGCATTCTACTCAGAAAAATCGATTGTGTACCTGTTGTCTTCATGTGAATCCAATTACCGTATGCCAACAGAAAAATAAAATGTTACATGCCAGAATTCATTCTAATCTCTAAAGTTCATAGTTAATATCAGGAAAGACTAACAATCCCACAGGCTGTTTTAAAAGCTGATATTCATTTAGCCACTATAGAACGAAATATTTTTGGTTTGATCCACACCTATCTGGACAAACTCTTGTGGAATCTGTGTCAATGGACCAAGAAAAGCAGAGTCAAACTGGTTTTGGAGAATAGCAAAGTCTTTTTCGTGGGCAAGTGGATTCAATGTCATGTTTACAAACACAAATATAATTTTTATCATGGTTTCTGTAGCATTCTACTCAGTAAACACTTATGTGTAACTGTTCTGACTCCATGTGGAACCAATTAGCGTTTGCCAACAAAAAAACAAAGTGTTACATGCCAGAATACATTCCAAACTCTAAAGTTCATAGATAATATCCAGAAAACACGAAAAACACAGAGGCTGTAGCAAGAGATTTGATTGAGTTAGGCAGAACAGAACCGTGTATATCCGGTTAGATCCAGACCTATCTGGACAAACTCGTGTGGAATTCTTGTGCAAGGACATAGAAAAGAATATTGAAACTGGTTTTGGAGAAAAGCAAAGTCTTTTTCTTGGGCAAGTGGATTCAATGTCATATTTACAAACAGAAATATCATTTTTAACCTGGTTTCTGTAGCATTCTACTCAAAAAACTCGAATATGTACCTGTTGTTTTTCCAATTTAATCCAGTTAACGTTTGCCAACAGAAAAACAAAATGTTACATGTCAGAATTCATTCCAAACTCTAAAGTTCATAGTTAATATCCAGAAAAGACTAACAAACACACAGGTTGTTTTAAAAGCTGATATTCATTTATCCGCAACAGAACTGGATACTTCTGGATTGATCCAGACATAACTGGACAAACTCATGTGGAATTCGTGTGCAAAGGACCCAGAAAAGCAGAGTCAAACTGGTTTTGGAGAAAAGCAACGTCTTTTTCTTGGGCAAGTGGATTCAATGTCATGTTAGCAAACACAAATATCATTTTTAACTTTGTTTCTGTATTATTCTACTCAGACAACTCACATGTGTATCTGTTGTGTCTCCACGTTGAACCAAATTGTGTTTGCCAAAAAAAAAAAAAAAGTTACGTGCTAAATTCATTCCAAACTCTAAAGTTGATAGAAAACATCCAGAAAAAACCAAGAAACACACAGGCTGTTTTAAAAGCTGATATTCATTTAGCCACAACAGACCGGATATTTCTGGTTTGATCCAGACCAAACTGGATAAACTTGTGTGGAATTCATGTACAAAGACCCAGAAAATCAGAGTCAAACTGGTTTTGGAGAAAAGCAATGTCTTTTTCATGGGCAAGTGGGTTCAATGTCATGTTAGCAAACACAAATTGCATTTTTAACCTGGTTTCTGTAGCATTCTACTCAGAAAACTCGAATGTGTGCCTGTTGTTTCTTCATGTGTAACCAATTAGTGTGTGCCAACAAAAAAACAAAGTGTTACATGCCAGAATTCATTCCAAACTCTAAAGTAAATCGATAATATCCAGAAAACAGAAACAAACACAGAGGCTGTAGCAATAGATGTGATAGAGATAGCAGAACAGAACCGGAAATTTCTGGTTAGATCCAGACCAATCTGGACAAACTCGTGTTGAATTCGTGTGCAAAGGACCAAGAAAAGCGGAATCAAACTGGTTTTCGAGAAAAGCAAAGTCTTTTTCCTTGGCAAGTGTATTCAATGTCATGTTTACCAACACAAATACCATTTTTCCCCTGGTTTCTATAGCATTCTACTCACAATTCTCAAAGGTGTACCTGTTTTGTCTCCATGTGGAACCAATTAGCGTTTCCAACAAATAAACACTATGTTACATTCCAGAATTCATTCCAAACTCTAAAGTTCATAATAATATGCAGAAACACTAACAAACACACAGGCTGTTTTAAAAGCTGATATTTTTTAGCCACAAAGAACCAGATATTTCTGGTTTGATCCAGACCTATCTGGACAAACTCATGAGGAATTCATGTGCAAAGGACCCAGAAAAGCAGAATCAAACAGGATTTGGAAAAAAGCAAAGTCTTTTTCGTGGGCAAGTGGTTTCAATGTCATGTTAACAAACACAAGTATAATTTTGAACCTGGTTTCTGTAGCATTCTACTCAGAAAACTCGAATGTGTACCTGTTGTGTCTCTATGTGGAACCAATTAGCGTTTGCCTACAAAAAAAACTAAATGTAACATGCTAAAATTCATTCAAAACTCTAAAGTTCATAGAAAATATCCAGAAAACAGAAACAAACACAGAGGCTGTAGCAAGAGCTGGGATTGAGTTAGGCAGAAAGAAACGGGTATTTCTGGTTAGATCCAGAACTCTCTGGACAAACTCGTGTGGAATTCGTGTGCAATGTACACAGAAAAGCAGAGTCAAACAGGTTTTGAAGAAAAGAAAAGTCTTTTTCTTCGGCAAGTGGATTCAATGTCATGTTAGCAAACACAAATTGCATTTTTAACCTGGTTTCTGTAGCATTCTACTCAGAAAACTCTTATGTGTGCCTGTTGTGTCGCCATGTGGAACCAATTAGAGATTGGCAACAAAAATACAAAGTGTTACATGTCAGAATTCATTCCAAACTCTGAATTTCATAGATAATATCCAGAACTAGAAACAAACACAGAGGCTGTAGCATGAGCTGGGATTGAGTTAGGCAGAACATAACCGGAAATTTCTGGTTAGATCCAGACATATCTGGACAAACTCATTGGAATTCTTGTACAAAGGACCCAGAAAAGAATATTGAAACTGGTTTTGGAGAAAAGCAAGGTATTTTTCTTGGGCAAGTGGATTCAATGTCATGTTTACAAACACAAATAAATTTTTAACCAGGTTTCTGTAACATTCTACTCAGAAAACTCGAGTGTGTAACTGTTGTGTCTCCAGGTGGAACCTATTAGCCTTTGCCAACATAAACACAAAATGTTACTTGCTAAAATTCATTCAAAATTCGAACGTTCATAGATAATATCCAGAATTCACTAACAAACACATATGCTGTTTTAAAATCAGTTATTAATTTAGCCACACAAAACCGGATATTTCTGGTTAGATCCAGACATATCTGGACAAACTCGTGTGGCATTCATGTGCAAAGGACCCAGAAAAACAGAGTCAAACTGGTTTTGGAGAAAAGCAAAGTCTTGTTCTTGGACAAGAGGATTCAATGTCATGTTAACAAACACAAATATCATTTTTAATCTGGTTTCTGTAGCGTTCTACTCAGAAAACACTTATGTGTACCGGTTATGTCCCATGTGGAACCAATTAGCGTTTGCCAACAAAAAAAAATAAAATGTAACATGCTAAAACTCATTCAATATTCTAAAGCTCATAGATAATATCCAGAAAACACAAACAAACACACAGGCTGTTTTGAAAGCTGATATTCATTTAGCCACAAGGGACCAGATATTTCTGGTTAGATCCAGACCTATCTCGAGAATCTCGTGTGGAATTCATGTGGAAAGGACCCAGAAAAGAATATTGAAACAGGTTTAGGAGAAAAGCAAAGGCTGTTTTCGTTGGCAAGTGGATTCAATGTCATGTTTAGAAAAAAAATATCATTTTTATCCTGGTTTCTGTAGCATTCTACTCAGAAAAATCTTATGTGTACCTGTTGTGTCTCCATGTGGAAGGAAATAGAGTTTCCGACAAAAACCCACTTTCTTACATGGCAAAATTCGTGCAAAACTCTAAAGTTCATAAAAAATATCCAGAAAACAGAAACAAACACAGAGGCTGTAGCAAGAGCTGGGATTGAGTTAGGCAGATAAGAAACTGGTATTTCTGGTGAGATCCAGACCTATCTGGACAAACTCGTGTGGAATATGTGTGAAAAGGACCCAGAAAAGCAAAGTCAAATTGGTTTTGGAGAAAAGCAAAGACTTTTTCTTGGGCAAGTGGATTCAATGTCACGTTAACAAACACATGTGTCATTTTTAACCTGGTTTCTGTAGCATTCTACTCAGAAAACTCAAATGTGTACCGGTTGTGTCTCCATGTGGAACCAATTAGAGTTTGCAAAAAAAAAAAAAAATGTTACAAGCCAAAATTTGTGCAAAAATCTTAAGTTCATAGATAATATCCAGAAAACACTAACAAAAACACAGGCTGTTTTAAAAGCTGATATTCTTTTAGCCACAACAGAAGCGGATATTTCTGGTTTGTCCAGACCTATCTGGACAAACTCATGTGGAATCCGTGTGCAAAGAACCCAGAAAAGCAGAGTCAAACTGGTTATGGAGAAAAGCAAAGTCATTTTGGTGGGCTAGTGGATTCAATTTCATGTTTACAAACACAAATATCATTTTAACCTGGTTTCTGCAGCTTATTACTCAGAAAACACGAATGTGTACATGTTGTGTGTCCATGTGAAACCAATTAGCGTTTGCTAAAGAAAAACAAAATGTTAAATCCTACAATTCATTCACACCTCTAAAGTCCATTGATACTATCGACAAAAAACAAAAAGCAAACACAGAAGCTGTAGCAAGAGCTGGGATTGAGATAGCTAACACAGAACTGGATATTTCTGGTTTCATCCTGACCTATCCGGACAAACTGGTGTGGATTTGGTGTGCAAAGCACCCAGAAAGGCAGAGTCAACCTGATTTTGGAGAAAAGCAAAGTCTTGTTCGTGGGCAAGTTGTTTCAATGTCATATTTACAAGCAAAAATATCATTTTCGACCGGGTTTCTGATGCTTTTTACTCAGAAAACCCGCATGTGTACCTGTTGCCTCTCCATGTGACACCAATTAGCGTTTGCCAACAGAAAAACAATATGTTGCATGCTGCAATGCATTCACAACTCTGAAGTCCACAGATACTCTCGAGAAAACACAAGCAAACACAGAAGCTGTAGTAAGAGCTGGGATTGAGTTAGCCACCACAGAACCGCATATTTCTGGTTTCATCCAGAACTATCTGGCAAACTGGTGTGAAATTGGTGTGCAAAGCACACAGAAAAGCAGAGTCAACATGGTTTTGGAGAAAAGCAAAGTCCTTTTCTTGGGCACGTGGTTTCAATGTCGTGTTACAAACACAAATATCACTTTGACCTGGTTTCTGTAGCTTTTTACTCAGAAAACACGAATGTGAACCTGTTGTGTCTCCATGTGAAACCAATTTGCATTTGCCAACAGAAAACCAAAATGTTACATGCTACAATGCATTCACAACTCTAAAGTCCATAGATACCATCGAGAAATCACTAGCAAACTAAGAGGATGTAGCAAGGGCTTGGATAGAGTTAGCAACCACAGATCCAAATATTTCTGGTTCCATCCAGCCCTAGGATACAGACCGCTGAAACATCTTTGTACTCCACTAACATACAGAACTCCAGTGAACTGAATCTCTATACAGCCAGGAAGCAGACCGACCATAAGCTGCGTTTCCTATAGACAGGCTACAGAAATCCGGCATATTGCGATTGCCTACTCCCAGGGTACAGAACAATTCCTAACTACTTCGTTCCACACCTCTGATACAGAACTCATGTATGCTGTAAATAACTACACTCAGGTTACAGCACTCCTGTTCGCTCTGACTCCTACACTCAGGCAACGGACATTGCGCAAATTGTGTCTGCCTATTCACAGGCTACACACCACTGAAACAGCTTTGAACTCCACTAGCATACAGAACTCCGATGAACTGGATCACTCTACAGCTTGTATCCAGAATGCGTATAAGCCTCGTATCCTATAGACAGGCTACAGAAATCGCGCATATCGCAAATGCCTACTCCTAGGCTACAGAACTCTTACAAACTGCTTCGTTACACACCTTCGATACAGTAATCATGTAAGCTGCACCTCACTACACTCAGGTTACAGAACTCATGTAAGCTCTGTCTAAGGATACAGACATTGCGCACATTTTGTCAACATATTCCCAGGCTACAGACTGCTGAAACAGCATTGCACTCCACTAGCATACAGAACTCCTGTGAACTGTGTCACTCTGCAACCAGGACTTAGACCGCCCATAAGCTGCGCATCTGAGGGTCAGGCTACAGAAATCCCGCATATTGAGAATCTCTACTCCCAGGTTACAGAACTCTTCCAAACTGCTTACATCCACACCTCCGATAAAGAACTCATGTACGCTGCATCTGACTAAAATCGGGTTACAGAACTCCTGTAAGCTCTGTCTCCTACACTCATGCTACAGACATTGTGCACATTGTGTGAGTGTGTTCCCAGGCTACAGACAGCTGAATCAGCTTTGTAGTAAATCAGCATACAGAAATCCCGTGAACTGAATCTCTCTACAGCCAGGTCTCAGAACTCCCATAAGCTGCGTTTCCTATAGACAGGCTAAACAATCCCGCATACTGCGAATTTCTACTCACAGGCTATAGAACCCTTATAATTGCTTCGTTCCACAACTCCGATACAGAACTCATGTATGCTGTAAGTCAGTACACTCAAGTTACAGAACTCCTCTACGCTCTCTCTCCTACACTCAGGCTACCGAAATTGCGCAAACTGTGTAAGCGTATTCCCAGGCTACAAAATGCTGAAACAGCTCTGCACTCCACTAGCATACAGAATTTCCATAAACTGAATCTCTCTACAGCCTGTATCCAGAATTCCTATAAGCTGCAAATCCCAGAGTCAGGCTACAGAAATCCTGCATATTGCGAATGCCTACTCCCAGGCTACAGAACTCTTACAAATTGCTTCGTTACACACCTCCAATACAGAAACATGTAAGCTGCACCTCACTACACTCAGGTTACAGAACTCCTGTAAGCTCTATCTAAGGATACAGACATTGTGCACATTGTGTCATCCTATTCCCAGGCTACAGACTGCTGAAACAGCTTTGCACTCCAAAAGCATACAGAATTCCCGTGAACTGATCTCTCTACAGCCAGGAGGCAGAATGCCTATAAGCTTGGCATCCTAGAGTCAGGCTACAGAAATCCCGCATATTGCGAATCCCTACTCCCAGCCTACAGAACTCTTCCAAGCTGCTTACATCCACACCTCCAATACAGAACTCATGTACGCTGCATCTGACTACACTCAGGTTACAGAACTCCTGTAATCTCTGTCTCCTACACTAAGGCTACAGTCATTGCGAAAATTGGGTATGCCTATTACCAGGCTACAGAACGCTGAAACAGCTTTGTACTACACTAGCATACAGAACTCCCATGAACTGAATCTCTCTACAGCCAGGAAGCAGACCGACCATAAGCTGCATTTCCTATAGACAGGCTACAGAAATACCCATATTGCGAATGCCTACTCCCAGGCTACAGAACTCTTCCTAACTGCTTCTTTCCACACATCCGATACAGAACTTATGTATGCTGTAAATCACTACACTCATTTTACAGAACTCCTCTATGCTCTGAATCCTATACTCAAGCTACCAAAGTTCTGCACATTGTGTCATCCTATTCCCAGGCTACAGAACGCTGAAATTGCTCTGCACTCCACTAGCATACAGAACTCCAGTGAACTGAATCTCTCTGCAGCCTGTATCCAGAATTCCTGTTAGCTGCACATCCCAGATTCAGGCTACAGAAATCCCGCATATTGTGAATGCCTACTCCCAGGCTACAGAACTCTTACAAACTGCTTCGTTACACACCTCCGATACAGAACTCATGTAAGATGCACCTCACTACACTCAGGATACAGAACTCCTGTAAGCTCTGTCTAAGGATACAGACATTGCCCACATTGTGTCATCCTATTCCCAAGCAACAGAACTCTGAAATAGCATTGCACTCGAGTAGCATACAGAACTACTGTGAACTGCATCTCTCTACAGCCAGCACGCAAACGCCCATAAGCTGCACATCCTAGAGTCAGGCTACAGAAATCCCGCATATTGCGAATGCCTACTCCCAGGCTACAGAACTCTTCCAATCTGCTTCATTCCACCCCTCGATACAGAACTCATATATGCTGCATCTGACTAAACTCAGGATACAGAATTCCTTTAATCTCTGTCTCCTACACTCAGGTTACAGACTTTGCGCACATTGTGTATGCCTATTCCCAGGCTACACACAGCTGAAGCAGCTTTGTACTCCACTAGCATTCAGAACTCCCGTGAACTGAATCTCTCTACAGCCAGGAAGGAGACCGACCATAAGCTGGGTTTCCTATAGACGGACTACAGTAATCCCGCATATTGAGAATGCCTTCTCCCAGGCTACAGAACTCTACCAAACTGCTTCGTTCCACACCTGTAATATAAAACTCATGTAAGCTGCATCTGACTAAACTTAGGTTACAGGACTCCTATAAGCTCTGGCTCCTATACGCGGGCTACATACATTGCGCACATTGTGTATGTCTATTCCCAGGCTACAGTCCACTGAAAAAGCTTTGTACTCCACTAGCATACAGAACTCACGTGAACTGAATCTCTCTACAGCCAGGAAGCAGACCGACCATAAGCTGCGTTTCCTATAGACAGGCTACACAAATCCCATATATTGTGAATGCCTACTCCCAGGCTGCAGAACTCTTCCTAACTGCTTCGTTCCACACCGCAGATACAGAACTCATGTATGCTGTAAATCACTACACTGAGGTTACAAAACTCCTGTATGCTCTCACTCCCACACTCCGGCTACCAAAGTTGCGCACATTGTGTCATCCTATTCCCAGGCTACAGAACACTGCAAATGCTCTGCACTCCACAAGCATACAGAACTCCCATGAACTGAATCTCGCTGCAGCCTGCATCCAGAATTCCTGTAAGCTGCACATCCGAGAGTCAGGCTACAGAAATCCCACATATTGCGAATGCCTACTCCCAGGCTACAAAACTCTAACAAACTTCTTGGTTACACACCTCCGATACAGAACTCATGTAAGCTTCACCTCACTACACTCAGGTTACAGAACTCCTGTAAGCTCTGTCTCCTACACTCAGGTATTGGACATGCGCACATTGTGTATGCCTATTCCCAGGCTACACACTGCTGAAACAGCTTTGTACTCCACTAACATACAGAACTCCTGTGAACTGCATCTCTCTACAGCCAGGAAGCAGAAGGCCCATAAGCTGCGCATCCTAGAGTCAGGCTACAGAAATCACGCATATTGCAAATGCCTACTCCCAGGCTACAGAACCCTTCCTAAAAGCTTCGTTCCACACCTCCGATACAGAACTCATCTATGCTGTAAATCACTACACTCCGGGTACAGAACTCCTGTACACTCTCTCCCCCATACTCAGGCTACCAAAATTGCTCATATTGTGTAAGCGTACTCCCAGGCTACAGAATGCTGAAACAGCTCTGCACTCCACTACCGTACAGATCTCCGATGAAATGAACTCTCTACAGCCTGTATCCAGAAATCCTATAAGCTACACATCCCAGATTTAGGCTACAAAGATCCCGCATATAGCGAATGCCTTCTCCGAGGCTACAAAACTCTTACAAACTGCTTCGATACACACCTCCAATACAGAACTCATCTAAGCTGCACCTCACTACACTCAGGTTACAGAACTCCTATAATCTGTCTAAGGATACAGACCTTGCACACATTGTGTCAGCCTATTCCCAGGCAACAGAACTCTGAAATACCATTGACTACACTAGCATACAGAACTCCCGTGAACTGCATCTCTCTACAGTCAGGACACAGAATTTCCATAAGCTGGGCATGCTAGAGTCAGGCTACAGAAATCCCGCATATTGCGAATGCCTACTCCCAGGCTACAGACCCCTTCCTAACTGCTTCATTCCACACTTCCGATACAGAACTCATGTACCCTGAATCTGACTAAACTCAGGTTACAGAACTCCTGTAAGCTCTGTCTGCTACACTCAGGCTGCAGACATTGCGCACATTGTGTATGCCTATTCCCAGGCTACAGAACTCTGTAACTGCTTTGTACTCCACTAGCATACAGAGCTCCAATGAACTGAATCTCTCTACAGCCAGGAAACAGACTGACCATAAGTTGCGTTTCCTGTAGACAGGCTACAGTAATCCCGCATATTGCGAATCCCTACTCCCAGGCTACAGAGCTCTTCCAAATTTCTTCGTTCCAAACCTGTAATACAGAATTCATGTAAGCTGCATCTGACTACACTCAGGTTACAGAACTCCTGTAAGCTCTGTTTCCTACACTCAGGCTACGGACATTGCGCACATTGTGTATGCCTATTCCCAGGCTACAGACCACTGAAACAGCTTTGTTCTCCACTAGCATACAGAAATCTCTTGGACTGAATCTCTCTACAGCCTGTATCCAAATTTCCTATAACCCTCACATCCCAGAGTCAGGCTACAGAAATCTCGCATATTGCGAATGCCTGCTCCCAGGCTACAGAACTCTTACAAACTGCCTCGTTCCTCATGTCCGATACAGAACTCATGTACGCTGCATCTGACTACACTCAGGTTGCAGAACTCCTGTAAGCTCTGTCTCCTACACTCAGGCTATGGACATTGCGCACATTGTGTATGCCTATTACCAGGCTTCAGTCCGCTGAAACAGCTTTGTACTGCACTAGCATACAGAACTCCCATGAACTGAATCACTCTACAGCTTGTATCCAGAATGCGTATAAGCTGCGTATCCTATAGACAGCTACGGAAATCCCGCATATTGCGAATTCCTACTCCCAGGCTACAGAACCCTTCCTAACTGCTTCGTTCCACACCTCCGATACAGAACTCATGTATGATGTAAATCACTACACTCAGGGTACAGAACACCTGTACACTCTCTCTCCTATACTCAGGCTACCGAAATTGCGCACATAGTGTAAACGTATTCTCAGGCTTCAGACGCTGAAACAGCTTTGCACTCCACTAGCATACAGAACTCCCATGAACTGAATCTCTCTACAGCCTTTATCCAGATTTCCTATAAGATTCACATCCCAGAGTTAGGCTACAGAAATCCCATATATTGTGAATGCCTACTCCCAGGCTACAGAACTCTTCTAAACTGCTTACATCCATATCTCAGATACAGAACTAATGTTCACTACATCTGACTATACTCAGGTTGCAGAACTCCTATAAGCTCTGTCTCCTACACTCAGGCTACAGACATTGTGCACATTGTGTATGCCTATTCCCAGGCTACAGACCGCTGAAACAGCTTTGTACTCCACTAGCATACAGAAATCCCATGAACTGAATCTCTCTACAGCCAGGAAGCAGACCGACCATAAGCTGCGCATCCTAGAGTCTGGCTACAGAAATCCCGCATATTGCGAATCCCTACTCCCAGGCTACAGAACACTTACAAACTGCTTACATCCACACCTTTGATACAGAACTCATGTAAGCTGCATCTGACTACACTCAGGATACAGAACTCCTATAAGCTCTGTCTAAGGATACAAACATTGCCCACATTTTGTCATCCTATTCCCAGTTAACACATCACTGAAATAGCATTGCACTCCACTAGTGTACAGAACTCCCGTGAACTGCATCTCCCTAGGGCCAGGATGCAGAACGACCATAAGCTGCGTTTCCACTAGACAGGCGACCTAAATCCGGCATATTGCGAATGCCTACTCCAAGGATACAGAACTCTTACGAACTACTTCGTTGCACTCCTCCGATACAGAAATCCTGTACGCTGCATCTGACTAAACTCAGGTTACAGAATTCCTGTAAGCTCTGTCTCCTACACTCAGGCTACAGACATTGTGCACATTGTGTATGCCTATTCCCAGGCTACAGACCGCTGAAACTGCTTTGTGCTCCACTAGCATACAGAGCTCCTGTGAACTGAATCTCTCTACAGCAAGGAAGGAGACCGACCATAAGCTGGGTTTCCTATAGACAGGCTACAGAAATCCCGCATATTGGAAATGCCTACTCCCAATCTACAGAACCCTTTCTAACTGCTTTGTTCCACATCTCCGATACAGAACTCATTAATACTGCATCTGACTACACTCAGGTTACAGAACTCCTGTTAGCTCTGTTTAAGGATACAGACATTGCGCACATTGTGTCATCCTATGCCCAGGCAAAAAAACTCTGAGATAGCATTGCACTCGACTAGCATACAGAACTCCTGTGAACCGCATCTCTCTATAGGCAGGACGAAGAACGCCCATAAGCTGCGTTTCCTATAGACAGGATACATTAATCCCGTATATTGCAAATGCCTACTAAAAGGCTACAGAACTCTTACAAACTACTTCGTTCCACTCCTCCGATACAGAACTCATGTGCGCTGCATCTGACTAAACTCAGGTTACAGAACTCCTGTAAGCTTTGTCTGCTACACTCAGGCTACAGACATTGCACACATTGTGTATGCCTATTCCCATGCAACAGAACTCTGAAATAGCATAGCACTCCACTAGCATACAGAACTCCCGTGAACTGCATCTCTCTATAGGCAGGACGCAGAATGCCCACAAGCTGCGTTTCCTATAAACAGGCTACAGAAATCCCACATATTGCGAAAGCCTATTCCCGGGCTACAGAACTCTTCCAATCTTCTTCGTTGCAAACTTGTAATACAGAATTCATGTATGCTGCATCTGACTACACTCAGGTTACAGAACTCCTGTAAGCTCTGTCTCCTACACTCAGGCTACGGATATTGCGCACATTGTGTATGCCTATTCCCAGGCAACAGACCTCAGCTTTCTATTCCACTAGCATACAGAACTCCCGTGACCTGAATCGCTCTACAGCCAGGAAGCAGACCGACCATAAGCTGCGTTTGCTATAGAGAGGCTACAAAAATCCCGCAATTTGCTAATCCCTACTCCCAGGCTACAGAACTCTTCCAAACTTCTTACATCCACACCTGTAATACAGAACTCATGTAAGCTGCATACGACTACACTCAGGTTACAGAACTCCTGTAAGCTCTGTCTCCTACACTCAGGCTATGGACATTGTGCACATTGTGTTGCACCTCCGATACAGAATTCATGTATGCTGTAAATCACTACACTCAGGTTACAGAAAACCTGTACGCTCTCTCTCCTACACTAAGGCTACCAAGATTGCACACATTGTGTAAGCTTATTCCCAGGCTACAAAACATGGGAACAGCTTCACACTCCACTAGCACACAGACCTCCCATGAACTGAATCTCTCTACAGCCTGTATCCAGATTTCCTATAACCCTCACATCCCAGAGTCAGGCTACATAAATCCTGCATATTGCGAATGCCTACTCCCAGGCTACAGAACTCTTACAAACTGCCTCGTTCCTCATGTCCTATATAGAACTCATGTATGCTGCATTTGACTACACTAAGCTTGTAGAACTCCTGTAAGCTCTGTCTCCTAAACTCAGGGTACAGACATTGCGCACATTGTGTCATCCTATTCCCAGGCTACAGACCGCTGAAACAGCTTTGTCCTCCACTAGCACACAGAACTCCCTTGAACTGAATCTCTCTACAGCCAGGAAGCTGACCGACCATAAGCTGCATTTCCTATAGACAGGCAAAAGAAATCCCACATATTGCGAATGCCTACTCCCTGGCTACAGAACCCTTCCAAACTGCTTAGTCCCACACCTCCGATACAGAACTCATGTATGCTGTAAACCACTACACTCAGGGTACAGAACTCCTGTACACTCTCTCTCCTATAATCAGGCTACCGAAATTGCGCACATAGTGTAAATGTGTTCCCAGGCTACAGAACGCTGAAACAGCTTTGCACTGCACTAGCATACAGAACTCCTATGAACTGAATTACTGTACAGCATGTATCCAGATTTCCTATAAGATTCACATCCCAGAGTTAGGCTACAGAAATCCCGCATATTGCGAATCTCTGCTCCCAGGCTACAGAACTCTTCTAAACTGCTTACATCCATATCTCAGATACAGAACTCATGTACGCTTCATCTGAATAAACTCAGGTTACAGATCTCCTGTAAGCTCTGTCTCCTAAACTCAGGCTACGGACATTGCGCACATTGTGTATGCCTATTCCCAGGCTACAGACCGCTGAAACAGCTTTGCACTCCTCTAGCATACAGAACTCCCGTGAACTGCATCTCTCTACAGCCAGGACGCAAAACGCCCATAAGTTGCGCATCCTAGAGTCAGGCTACAGAAATCCGGCATATTGCGAATGCCTACTCCCAGGCTACAGAACTCTTCCAAACTGCTTCATTCCACACCTGTAATACAGAACACATGTATGCTGGTTGATATTCATTTAGCCACAACAGAACCGACATTTCTGGTTAGATCCAGACTATCTGGACAAATTCATGTGGAATTCTTCTGCAAAAGACACAGAGAAGACGTATCAATCTGATTTTGGAGAAAAGCAAAGTCTTTTTGTTGGGCAGGTGGATTCAATGTCATGTTTACAAACACAAATATAATTCTGAACCTGGTTTTTGTAGCATTCTACTCTGAAAAATCGAATGTGTACCTCTTGTCTCTCCATGTGAATCCAATTAGTGTTTGCCAACAGAAAAACAAAATGTTACATGCCAGAATTCATTCCAAATCTAAAGTTCATAGTTAATATCCAGAAAACACAATCAAATCCACATGCTCTTTTAAAAGCTGATATTCATTTATCCAAAACGGAACCGGATATTTCTGTTTGGATCAAGGCCCATCTGGACAAACTCATGTGGAATTCGTGTGCAAAGGACCCAGAAAAGCAGAGTCAAAGTGGTTTTGTTGCAAAGCAAAGTCTTTTTCATGGGCAAGTGGATTCAATTTCATGTTTACAAACACAAATGTCATTTGAACCTGGTTTCTGTAGCATTCTACTCAGGAAACGTTTATGTGTACCTGTTGTGTCTCCATGTGGAACGAATTAGCTTTTCCAACAAGAAAACACAATGTTACATGCTAAAATTCATTAAAAACTCTAAAGTGCATAGAAAATTTCCAGAAAACATAAACAAACACACAGGTTATTTTAAAGCTGATATTCATTTACCCACAACAGAACCGGATATTTCTGGTTACATCAAGAGCTATCTGGACAAACTGGTGTGGAATTCCTGTGCCTAAGACCCAGAAAAGCAGATCAAAGTGGTTTTGTTGCAAAGCAAAGTCTTTTCGTGGCAAGTGGATTCAGTGTGATGTTTAAAAAACAAAATATCATTTTTAACCTTGTTTCTGCAGCTTTTCACTCAGAAAAATGGAATTTGTACCTGCTGTCTTCATGTGAAACCAATTAGCATTTTCCAAAAAGAAGCAAAATATTGCATGCTACAATTCATACACAACTCTAAAGTTCATAGATACTATCAAGAAAACAGAAACAAACACAGATGCTGTAGCAAGAACTTGGATTGGGTTAGCCAACTCAGAACCAGATATTTCTGGTTTCATCCAGCCCTATCTGGACAAACTGGTGTGGAATTGGTGTGCAAAGCACCCAGAAAAGCAGAGTCAACCTGGTTTTGCAGAAAAGCAAAGTCTTTTTCTTGGGCAAGTGGATTCAGTGTCATGTTTACAAACAAAAATATCATTTTTACCCTGGTTTCTGCAGCTTTTCACTCAGAAATCTGGAATGTGTACCTGTTGTCTTCATGTGAAACCAATTAGCATTTGGAAAAAAGAAACAAAATGTTACATGTTACAATTCACACACAACTCTAAAGTCCATAGATACTATCCAGAAAACACAAACCAACACAGAGGCTCTAGCAAGAGCTGCGATTGAGTTAGCCACCACAGAACCGGATATTTCTGGTTTCATCCAGCTATATCCGGACAAACTGGCGTGGAATTGCTGTGCAAAGCACCCAGAAGCACAGTCAACCTGGTTTTGGAGAAAATCAAAGTCTTATTCTTGGGCAAGTGGATTCAGTCATATTTACAAACACAAATATCATTTTTAACCTCGTTTCTGTACTTTCTACTCAGAAAACTTGAAAGTGTACCTGTTGTTTCTCCCTTTATATCCAATTGGAGATTGGCAACAGAAAAACAAAATGTTACATGTCAGAATTCATTCCAAACTCTAAAGTTCATAGTTAATATCCAGAAAAGACTAACAAACACACAGGCTGTTTTAAAAGTTGATAATCATTTAGGCACACCAGAACCGGATATTTCTGGTTTGATCCAGCCCTATCTGGACAAACTGGTGTGGAATTGGTGTGCAAAGCACCCAGAAAAGCAGAGTCAACCTGGTTTTGGTGAAAAGAAAAGTCTTTTTCTTCGGCAAGTGGATTCAATGTCATGTTTACAAACACCAATACCATTTTTAACCTGGTTTCTGCAGCTTTTTACTCAGAAAACACGCATGTGTAACTGATGTGTCTCCATGTGAAACCAATTAGCATTTGAAAACAGAAAAAAAAAGTTACATGCTACAATGCACTCACAACTCTAAAGTCCATACATACTATCGAGAAAACACAAGCAAACAAAGAAGATGTAGCAAGAGCTGGGATTGAGTTAGCCACCACAGAACTGGATATTTCTCCTTGCATCCAGATCTATATGGAAAAACTCATTTGGAATTGGTGTGCAAAGCACCCAGAAAAGCAGAGTCAACCTGGTTTTGGAGAAAAGCAAAGTCTTTTCTTGGGCAAGTGGATTCAGTGTCATGTTTACAAAACACAATATCATTTTTAACTGGTTTCATCAGCTTCTCACTCAGGAAACACGAATGTGTACCTGTTGTCTTCATGTGAAACCAATTAGCACTTGCCAACAAGAAGCAAAATATTGCATGCTACAATTCATACACAACTCTAACATCCATAGATACTATCCAGAAAACAGAAACAAACACAGATGCTGTAGCAATAACTTGGATTGGGTTAGCCAACTCAGAACCAGATATATCTGGTTTCATCCAGCCCTATCTGTACAAACTGGTGTGGAATCGGTGTGCAAAGCACCCAGAAATGCAGTGTCAACCTGGTTTTGGAGAAACGCAAAGTCTTTTTCTTGGGCAAGTGGATTCAATGTCATGTATACAAACACCAATATCATTTTTAACCTGGTTTCTGCAAATTTTTACTCAGAAAACACTAATGTGTACCTCTTGTGTCTCCATGTGAAACCAATTAGCATTTGCCTACTGAAAAACCAAATGTTACATGATACAATGCATTCACAATTCTAAAGTCCATACATACTATCGAGAAAACACAAACAAAGTCGGAGGCTGTAGCAAGAGCTGGGATTGAGTTTGCCACCACAAAAGCGGATATTTCTGGTTTAATTCAGCCCTGTCCAGATAAACTGGTTTGGAAGTGCTGTGCAAAGGACCCAGAAAAGCAGATTCAACCTGGGTAGGCGAAAAGCAAAGTCTTTTTCTTGGGGAAGTGGATTCAATGTCATGTTTACAAACACAAATATTATTTTCAACCTGGTTTATGGTGCTTTTTACTCAAAAAACACTAATGTGTACCTGTTGTGTCTCCATGTGAAACCAATTAGCGTTTGGCAACAGAAAAACCAAATGTTACATGCTACAATCCATTTACAACTCTAAAGTCCATAGATATTATTGAGAAAACACAAACAAACTCAGAGGCTGTAGCAAGAGCTGCGATTGAGTAGCCACCACAGAACTGGATATTTCTGGTTTTATTCAGCCCTATCTTGACAATGTGGTGTGGAATTGGTGTGCAAAGCTCCCAGAAAAGCAGAGAAAACCTGGTTTTGGAGAAAAGGAAAGTCTTTTTCTTCGGAAAGTGGATTCAATGTCATGTTTACAAACACAAATATCATTTTTAACCTGGTTTCTCCAGCTTTTTACTCAGAAAATACGCATGTGTACCTGTTGTGCCTCCATGTGAAAACAATTATCGTTTGCCAACAGAAAAACAAACTGTTACATGCTACAATGTGCGCACAATTCTAAAGTCCATAGATAATATCGAGAAAACACAAGCAAACACAGAAGCTGTAGTAAGAGCTTGGATTATGTTAGGCAACACAGAACCGGATATTTCTGGTTACATCCAGACTTATCTGGACAAAATAGTGTGGAATTGGTGTGCAAAGCACCCAGAAAAGCAGAGTCCACCTAGTTTTGGAGAAAAGCAAAGTCTTTTTCTTGGGCAAGTGGATTCAATGTCATGTTTACACACACAAATTTTATTTTTAACCTGGTATCTGCAGGTTTTCACTCAGAAAACACGAATGTGTACCTGTTGTGTCTCCATGTGAAACTAATTATCGTTTGCCAACAGAAAAACAAAATATTACATGCTACAATGCATTCACAACTCTAAAGTCCATGGATACTATTGACAAAACACAAGCAAAAACAGAAGCTGTAGCAAGAGCTGGGATTGAGTTAGCCACCACAGAACCGGATTTCTGGTTTCATCCAGCTCTATCTGGAGAAACTGGTGTGGAATTGCTGTGCAAAGCACCCAGAAAAGCAGAGTCAACCTGGTTTTGCAGAAAAGCTAACTCCTTTTCTTGGGCAAGTGTATTCAATGTCATGTTTACAAACACAAATATCATTTTTAACCTGGTATCTGCAGGATTTTACTCAGAAAACATGAAAGTGTACCTGTTGTGTTTCCATGTGAAACCAATTAGCGTATGCCAACACAAAAACAAACTGTTACATGCTACAATGCATTCACAACTCTAAAGACCATAGATACTATCGACAAAACACAAACAAACAGAGAAGCTGTAGCAAGAGCTGGGATTGAGTTAGCCACCACAGAACCAGATATTTCTGGTTTCATCCACTCCAATCTGGACAAACTCGGGTGGTATTGGTGTGCAAAGCACCCAGAAAAGCAGAGCCAACCTGGTTTTGGAGAAAAGCAAAGTCTTTTTCTTGGGCAAGTGTATTCAATGTCATGTTTACAAACACAAATATCATTTTTAACCTGGTACTGCAGCATTTCACTTAGGAAACACGAATCTGTAGCTGTAGTCTCTCCATGTGAAACCAATTAGCGTTTGCCAACAGAAAAAGAAAATGTTACATGCTACAATGCATTCACAACTTAAAGTCCATAGATACTATCGAGATTACACAAACAAACATAGAAGCTGTAGCAAGAGCTGGGATTGAGTTAGCCTCCACAGAACCGGATATTTCTGGTTTCATAAAGACCTATCTGGACAAACTGGTGTGGAATTGCTGTGCAAAGCACCCAGAAATGCAGAGTCAACCTGGTTTTGGAGAAAAGCAAAGTCTTTTTCTTGGGCAAGAGGATCCAATGTCATGTTTAGAAACACAAATATCATTTTTAACCTGGTTTCTGCAGCTTTTCACTCAGAAAACACGAATGTGTACCTGTTGTGTCTCCATGTGAAACCAATTAGCGTTTGCCAATAGAAACACAAAATGTTACATGCTATTATGCATTCACAACTCTAAAGTCCACAGATACTATCGAGAAAATATAAAAAACTCAGAGGCTGTAGCAAGAGCTGCGATTGAGTTAGCCACCACAGAACTGGATATTTCTGGTTTCATCCAGACCTTTCTGGACAAACTAGTGTGGAATTGGTGAGTAAAGCACCCAGAAAAGCAGAGTCAACCTGGTTTTGGAGAAATAATGAAAGTCTTTTTCTTGGGCCATTGGATTCAATGTCATGTTTACAAACACAAATATCATTTTTGACATGGTTTTTTCAGCTTTTTACTCAGGAAAAACGAATGTGTACCTGTTGTGTCTCCATGTGAAACCAATTAGCATTTGCCAACAGAAAAACAAAATGTTACATTCTACAATGCATTCACAACTCTAAAGTCCATAGATACTATTGACAAAGCACAAGCAAACGCAGAAGCTGTAGCAAGAGCTGGGATTGAGTTAGCCACCACAGAACTGGATATTTCTCCTTGCATCCAGATCTATATGGAAAAACTCATTTGGAATTGGTGTGCAAAGCACCCAGAAAAGCAGAGTCAACCTGGTTTTGGAGAAAAGCAAAGTCTTTTCTTGGGCAAGTGGATTCAGTGTCATGTTTACAAAACACAATATCATTTTTAACTGGTTTCATCAGCTTCTCACTCAGGAAACACGAATGTGTACCTGTTGTCTTCATGTGAAACCAATTAGCACTTGCCAACAAGAAGCAAAATATTGCATGCTACAATTCATACACAACTCTAACATCCATAGATACTATCCAGAAAACAGAAACAAACACAGATGCTGTAGCAATAACTTGGATTGGGTTAGCCAACTCAGAACCAGATATATCTGGTTTCATCCAGCCCTATCTGTACAAACTGGTGTGGAATCGGTGTGCAAAGCACCCAGAAATGCAGTGTCAACCTGGTTTTGGAGAAACGCAAAGTCTTTTTCTTGGGCAAGTGGATTCAATGTCATGTATACAAACACCAATATCATTTTTAACCTGGTTTCTGCAAATTTTTACTCAGAAAACACTAATGTGTACCTGTTGTGTCTCCATGTGAAACCAATTAGCATTTGCCTACTGAAAAACCAAATGTTACATGATACAATGCATTCACAATTCTAAAGTCCATACATACTATCGAGAAAACACAAACAAAGTCGGAGGCTGTAGCAAGAGCTGGGATTGAGTTTGCCACCACAAAAGCGGATATTTCTGGTTTAATTCAGCCCTGTCCAGATAAACTGGTTTGGAAGTGCTGTGCAAAGGACCCAGAAAAGCAGATTCAACCTGGGTAGGTGAAAAGCAAAGTCTTTTTCTTGGGGAAGTGGATTCAATGTCATGTTTACAAACACAAATATTATTTTCAACCTGGTTTATGGTGCTTTTTACTCAAAAAACACTAATGTGTACCTGTTGTGTCTCCATGTGAAACCAATTAGCGTTTGGCAACAGAAAAACCAAATGTTACATGCTACAATCCATTTACAACTCTAAAGTCCATAGATATTATTGAGAAAACACAAACAAACTCAGAGGCTGTAGCAAGAGCTGCGATTGAGTAGCCACCACAGAACTGGATATTTCTGGTTTTATTCAGCCCTATCTTGACAATGTGGTGTGGAATTGGTGTGCAAAGCTCCCAGAAAAGCAGAGAAAACCTGGTTTTGGAGAAAAGGAAAGTCTTTTTCTTCGGAAAGTGGATTCAATGTCATGTTTACAAACACAAATATCATTTTTAACCTGGTTTCTCCAGCTTTTTACTCAGAAAATACGCATGTGTACCTGTTGTGCCTCCATGTGAAAACAATTATCGTTTGCCAACAGAAAAACAAACTGTTACATGCTACAATGTGCGCACAATTCTAAAGTCCATAGATAATATCGAGAAAACACAAGCAAACACAGAAGCTGTAGTAAGAGCTTGGATTATGTTAGGCAACACAGAACCGGATATTTCTGGTTACATCCAGACTTATCTGGACAAAATAGTGTGGAATTGGTGTGCAAAGCACCCAGAAAAGCAGAGTCCACCTAGTTTTGGAGAAAAGCAAAGTCTTTTTCTTGGGCAAGTGGATTCAATGTCATGTTTACACACACAAATTTTATTTTTAACCTGGTATCTGCAGGTTTTCACTCAGAAAACACGAATGTGTACCTGTTGTGTCTCCATGTGAAACTAATTATCGTTTGCCAACAGAAAAACAAAATATTACATGCTACAATGCATTCACAACTCTAAAGTCCATGGATACTATTGACAAAACACAAGCAAAAACAGAAGCTGTAGCAAGAGCTGGGATTGAGTTAGCCACCACAGAACCGGATTTCTGGTTTCATCCAGCTCTATCTGGAGAAACTGGTGTGGAATTGCTGTGCAAAGCACCCAGAAAAGCAGAGTCAACCTGGTTTTGCAGAAAAGCTAACTCCTTTTCTTGGGCAAGTGTATTCAATGTCATGTTTACAAACACAAATATCATTTTTAACCTGGTATCTGCAGGATTTTACTCAGAAAACATGAAAGTGTACCTGTTGTGTTTCCATGTGAAACCAATTAGCGTATGCCAACACAAAAACAAACTGTTACATGCTACAATGCATTCACAACTCTAAAGACCATAGATACTATCGACAAAACACAAACAAACAGAGAAGCTGTAGCAAGAGCTGGGATTGAGTTAGCCACCACAGAACCAGATATTTCTGGTTTCATCCACTCCAATCTGGACAAACTCGGGTGGTATTGGTGTGCAAAGCACCCAGAAAAGCAGAGCCAACCTGGTTTTGGAGAAAAGCAAAGTCTTTTTCTTGGGCAAGTGTATTCAATGTCATGTTTACAAACACAAATATCATTTTTAACCTGGTACTGCAGCATTTCACTTAGGAAACACGAATCTGTAGCTGTAGTCTCTCCATGTGAAACCAATTAGCGTTTGCCAACAGAAAAAGAAAATGTTACATGCTACAATGCATTCACAACTTAAAGTCCATAGATACTATCGAGATTACACAAACAAACATAGAAGCTGTAGCAAGAGCTGGGATTGAGTTAGCCTCCACAGAACCGGATATTTCTGGTTTCATAAAGACCTATCTGGACAAACTGGTGTGGAATTGCTGTGCAAAGCACCCAGAAATGCAGAGTCAACCTGGTTTTGGAGAAAAGCAAAGTCTTTTTCTTGGGCAAGAGGATCCAATGTCATGTTTAGAAACACAAATATCATTTTTAACCTGGTTTCTGCAGCTTTTCACTCAGAAAACACGAATGTGTACCTGTTGTGTCTCCATGTGAAACCAATTAGCGTTTGCCAATAGAAACACAAAATGTTACATGCTATTATGCATTCACAACTCTAAAGTCCACAGATACTATCGAGAAAATATAAAAAACTCAGAGGCTGTAGCAAGAGCTGCGATTGAGTTAGCCACCACAGAACTGGATATTTCTGGTTTCATCCAGACCTTTCTGGACAAACTAGTGTGGAATTGGTGAGTAAAGCACCCAGAAAAGCAGAGTCAACCTGGTTTTGGAGAAATAATGAAAGTCTTTTTCTTGGGCCATTGGATTCAATGTCATGTTTACAAACACAAATATCATTTTTGACATGGTTTTTTCAGCTTTTTACTCAGGAAAAACGAATGTGTACCTGTTGTGTCTCCATGTGAAACCAATTAGCATTTGCCAACAGAAAAACAAAATGTTACATTCTACAATGCATTCACAACTCTAAAGTCCATAGATACTATTGACAAAGCACAAGCAAACGCAGAAGCTGTAGCAAGAGCTGGGATTGAGTTAGACACCACATAACCGGATATTTCTGGTTTCATCCAGACCTATCAGGATGAACCGGTGTGGAATCTGTGTGCAAAGCACCCAGAAAAGCAGAGTCAACCTGGTTTTGGAGAAAAGCAAAGTCTTTTTCTTGGGCAAGTGGATTCAATGTCATGTATACAAACACCAATATCATTTTTAACCTGGTTTCTGCAAATTTTTACTCAGAAAACACTAATGTGTACCTGTTGTGTCTCCATGTGAAACCAATTAGCATTTGCCTACTGAAAAACCAAATGTTACATGATACAATGCATTCACAATTCTAAAGTCCATACATACTATCGAGAAAACACAAACAATGTCGGAGGCTGTAGCAAGAGCTGGGATTGAGTTTGCCACCACAAAAGCGGATATTTCTGGTTTAATTCAGCCCTGTCCAGATAAACTGGTTTGGAAGTGCTGTGCAAAGGACCCAGAAAAGCAGATTCAACCTGGGTAGGCGAAAAGCAAAGTCTTTTTCTTGGGGAAGTGGATTCAATGTCATGTTTACAAACACAAATATTATTTTCAACCTGGTTTATGGTGCTTTTTACTCAAAAAACACTAATGTGTACCTGTTGTGTCTCCATGTGAAACCAATTAGCGTTTGGCAACAGAAAAACCAAATGTTACATGCTACAATCCATTTACAACTCTAAAGTCCATAGATATTATTGAGAAAACACAAACAAACTCAGAGGCTGTAGCAAGAGCTGCGATTGAGTAGCCACCACAGAACTGGATATTTCTGGTTTTATTCAGCCCTATCTTGACAATGTGGTGTGGAATTGGTGTGCAAAGCTCCCAGAAAAGCAGAGAAAACCTGGATTTGGAGAAAAGGAAAGTCTTTTTCTTCGGAAAGTGGATTCAATGTCATGTTTACAAACACAAATATCATTTTTAACCTGGTTTCTCCAGCTTTTTACTCAGAAAATACGCATGTGTACCTGTTGTGCCTCCATGTGAAAACAATTATCGTTTGCCAACAGAAAAACAAACTGTTACATGCTACAATGTGCGCACAATTCTAAAGTCCATAGATAATATCGAGAAAACACAAGCAAACACAGAAGCTGTAGTAAGAGCTTGGATTATGTTAGGCAACACAGAACCGGATATTTCTGGTTACATCCAGACTTATCTGGACAAAATAGTGTGGAATTGGTGTGCAAAGCACCCAGAAAAGCAGAGTCCACCTAGTTTTGGAGAAAAGCAAAGTCTTTTTCTTGGGCAAGTGGATTCAATGTCATGTTTACACACACAAATTTTATTTTTAACCTGGTATCTGCAGGTTTTCACTCAGAAAACACGAATGTGTACCTGTTGTGTCTCCATGTGAAACTAATTATCGTTTGCCAACAGAAAAACAAAATATTACATGCTACAATGCATTCACAACTCTAAAGTCCATGGATACTATTGACAAAACACAAGCAAACACAGAAGCTGTAGCAAGAGCTGGGATTGAGTTAGCCACCACAGAACCGGATTTCTGGTTTCATCCAGCTCTATCTGGAGAAACTGGTGTGGAATTGCTGTGCAAAGCACCCAGAAAAGCAGAGTCAACCTGGTTTTGCAGAAAAGCTAACTCCTTTTCTTGGGCAAGTGTATTCAATGTCATGTTTACAAACACAAATATCATTTTTAACCTGGTATCTGCAGGATTTTACTCAGAAAACATGAAAGTGTACCTGTTGTGTTTCCATGTGAAACCAATTAGCGTATGCCAACACAAAAACAAACTGTTACATGCTACAATGCATTCACAACTCTAAAGACCATAGATACTATCGACAAAACACAAACAAACAGAGAAGCTGTAGCAAGAGCTGGGATTGAGTTAGCCACCACAGAACCAGATATTTCTGGTTTCATCCACTCCAATCTGGACAAACTCGGGTGGTATTGGTGTGCAAAGCACCCAGAAAAGCAGAGCCAACCTGGTTTTGGAGAAAAGCAAAGTCTTTTTCTTGGGCAAGTGTATTCAATGTCATGTTTACAAACACAAATATCATTTTTAACCTGGTTCTGCAGCATTTCACTTAGGAAACACGAATCTGTAGCTGTAGTCTCTCCATGTGAAACCAATTAGCGTTTGCCAACAGAAAAAGAAAATGTTACATGCTACAATGCATTCACAACTTAAAGTCCATAGATACTATCGAGATTACACAAACAAACATAGAAGCTGTAGCAAGAGCTGGGATTGAGTTAGCCTCCACAGAACCGGATATTTCTGGTTTCATAAAGACCTATCTGGACAAACTGGTGTGGAATTGCTGTGCAAAGCACCCAGAAATGCAGAGTCAACCTGGTTTTGGAGAAAAGCAAAGTCTTTTTCTTGGGCAAGAGGATCCAATGTCATGTTTAGAAACACAAATATCATTTTTAACCTGGTTTCTGCAGCTTTTCACTCAGAAAACACGAATGTGTACCTGTTGTGTCTCCATGTGAAACCAATTAGCGTTTGCCAATAGAAACACAAAATGTTACATGCTATTATGCATTCACAACTCTAAAGTCCACAGATACTATCGAGAAAATATAAAAAACTCAGAGGCTGTAGCAAGAGCTGGGATTGAGTTAGACACCACATAACCGGATATTTCTGGTTTCATCCAGACCTATCAGGATGAACCGGTGTGGAATCTGTGTGCAAAGCACCCAGAAAAGCAGAGTCAACCTGGTTTTGGAGAAAAGCAAAGTCTTTTTCTTGGGCAGGTGGATTAAATGTCATGTTTACAGACACAAATATCATTTTTAACCTGGTTTCTACAACTTTTTACTCAGAAAACACGAATGTGTACCTGTTGTGCTTCCATGTGAAACCAATTTGCGTTTGGCAACAGAAAAACAAAATGATACATGCTACAATGCATTCACTTTTCGTGGGCTAGTGGATTCAATTTCATGTTTACAAACACAAACATCATTTTTAACCTGGTTTCTGCAGCCTTTTAATCAGAAAATTCTAAAGTGTACGTATTGTGTCTCCGTGTGAAACCAATTTTCCTTTAACATCAGAAAAACAAAATGTCACATGCTACAATACATTCACAACTCTAAAGTCCATGGATAATATCGACAAAACACAAGCAAACACAGAGGCTGTGGCAATAGCCTGGATTGAGTTAGCCACCACAGAACCGGATATTTCTGGTTTCATCCAGCCCTATCCCGACATACTGGTGTGCAATTGGTGTGCAAAGCACCCGGCAAAGCAGAGTCAACCTGGTATTGGAGAAAAGCAAAGTCTTTTTCTTGGGCAAGTGGATTCAATGTCATGTTTACAAACACCAATAATATTTTTAAACAGGTTTCTGCAGCTTTTCACTTAGAAAACTCAAAAGTGTAGCTTTTCTGTGTACATGTGAAACCAATTAGCGTATGCCAACAGAAAACCAAAATGTTACATGCTACAATGCATTCACAACTCTAAAGTCCACCGTTACTATCGACAAAACACAAGCAATCACAGAAGCTGTAGCAAGAGCTGATATTGAGTTAGCCACCACAGAACTGGATATTTCTGGTTTCATGGAGCCCTAACTGGAGAAACTGGTGTGGAATTGGTGTGCAAAGCACCCAGAAAAGCAGAGTGAACCTGATTTTGGAGAAAAGCAAAGTCTTTTTCTTGGGCATGTGGATTCAATGTCATGTTTACAAACACAAACATCATTTTTAACCTGGTTTCTGGAGGTTTTTACTCAGAAATCACGAATGTGTATCTGTTGTGTCTACCTGTGAAACAAATTAGCGTATGACAAGAGATAAACAAAATATTACATACTGCAATTCGTACACAACTCTAATGTCAGTAGATACTATCCAAAAAACACAAAAAAACCAAAGGCTGTAGCAAGAGCTGGGATTGAGTTACCCACCACAGAGCCGGATATTTCTGGTTTCTTCCAGCACTCTCCGGACAAACTGGTGTGGAATTGGTGTGCAAAGCACCCAGAAACGCAGAGTCAACCTGGTTTTGGAGAAAAGCAAAGTCTTTTTCTTGGGTAAGGGGATTAAATGTCATGTTTACAAACACAGATTTCATTTTTAACCAGGTTTCTTCAGCTTTTCATCAGTTTTAACCTGGTTTCTGGAGGTTTTTAAACAGAAATCAGGAATGTGTACCTGTTGTATGTACATGTGAAACCAATTAGCATATGCCAAGAGATAAACAAAATATTACATCCTACAATTCATACACAACTCTAAAATCCATAGATACTATCCAGAAAACACAAACAAACACAGAAGCTGTAGCAAGAGCTGGGGTTGAGTTCGCCACCACAGAACCGGATATTTCTGGATTCATCCAGCCCTATCCGGACAAACTCGTGTGGAATTGGTGTGCAAAGCACCCAGAAAAGCAGAGTCAACCTGGTTTTGGAGAAAAACAGAGTCTATTTCTTGGGCAAGTGTATTCAATGTCATGTTTACAAACACCAACATCATTTTAACCTGCTTTCTGCAGCCGTTAATCAGAAAACTCGAAAGTGTACATGTTGTGTCTCCAGTGAAACCAATTTGCGTTTGCCAACAGAAGAACAAAATGTTACATGCTACAATACATTCACAACTCTAAAGTCCATAGATACTATCCAGAAAACACAAGCAAACACAGAAGCTGTAGCAAGAGCTGGGATTGAGTTAGCCACCACAGAACCGGAAATTTCTGGTTTCATCCAGCCCTGTCTGGACAAACTCATGTGGAATTGGTGTGCAAAGCACCCAGAAAAGCAGAGTCAACCTGGTTTTGGAGAAAAGCAAAGTTTTTTTCTTGGGCAAGTGGATTCAATGTCATGTTTACAAACACAAACATCATTTTTAACCTGGTTTCTGCAGGTTTTTACTCAGAAAACTCGAAAGTGTACCTGTTGTGTCTCAATTTGAAAAAAATTAGCGTAGGCCAAAAGAAAAACAAAATGTTACATGCTACACTGCATTCACAACTCTAAAGTCCATAGATTCAATCGACAAAACACAAGCAAACTCAGAGGCTGCAGCAAGAGCTTGTATTGAGTTAGCCACCACAGAACCAGTTATTTCTGGTTTCATCCAGCCCTCTCCGGACAAACTGGTGTGGAATTGGTGTGCAAAGCACCCAGAAAAGCAGAGTCAACCTGGTTTTGGAGAAAAGCAAAGTCTTTTTCTTTGGTAAGTGGATTCAATGTTACGTTTACAAACACAAATATAATTTTTAACCTGGTTTCTGCAGCTTTTCACTCAGAAAACACGAATGTGTACCTGTTGTGTCTCCATGTTGGCCAATGAGCATATACTAACAAGAAGCAAAATGTTACAAGCTACAATTCATACACAACTGAAAAGTCCATAGATACCATCCATAAAACACAAGCAAACACAGAAGCTGTAGCAAGAGCTGGGATTGAGTTTGCCACCACAGAACCAGATATTTCTGGTTTCATCCAGACCTAACTGGACAAACTGGTGTGGAATTGGTGTGCAAAGCAACCAGAAAAGCAGAGTCAACCTGGTTTTGGAGAAAAGCAAAGTTTTTTTCTTGGGCAAGTGGATTCAATGTCATGTTTACAAACACAAACATCATTTTTAACCTGGTTTCTGCAGGTTTTTACTCAGAAAACTCGAAAGTGTACCTGTTGTGTCTCAATTTGAAAAAAATTAGCATAGGCCAAAAGAAAAACAAAATGTTACATGCTACACTGCATTCACAACTCTAAAGTCCATAGATACAATCGACAAAACACAAGCAAACTCAGAGGCTGCAGCAAGAGCTTGTATTGAGTTAGCCACCACAGAACCAGTTATTTCTGGTTTCATCCAGCCCTCTCCGGACAAACTGGTGTGGAATTGGTGTGCAAAGCACCCAGAAAAGCAGAGTCAACCTGGTTTTGGAGAAAAGCAAAGTCTTTTTCTTTGGTAAGTGGATTCAATGTTACGTTTACAAACACAAATATCATTTTTAACCTGGTTTCTGCAGCTTTTCACTCAGAAAACACGAATGTGTACCTGTTGTGTCTCCATGTTGGCCAATGAGCATATACTAACAAGAAGCAAAATGTTACAAGCTACAATTAATACACTACTGAAAAGTCCATAGATACCATCCATAAAACACAAGCAAACACAGAAGCTGTAGCAAGAACTGGGATTGAGTTTGCCACCACAGAACCAGATATTTCTGGTTTCATCCAGACCTAACTGGACAAACTGGTGTGGAGTTGGTGTGGAAAGCACCCAGAAAAGCAGAGTCAACCTGGTTTTGGAGCAAAGCAAAGTCTTTTTCTTGGGCAAGTGGATTCAATGTCATGTTTACAAACACAAATATCATTTGTAACCTGGTTTCTCCAGGTTTTTACTCAGACAACACGAATGTGTACCTGTTGTGTCTGCATGTGAAACCAATTACCGTTTGCTGACAGAAAACAAAATGTTACATGCTACAATGCATTCAGAACTCTAAAGTCCATAGATACTATCGACAAAACACAAGCAAACACAGAAGCTATAGCAAGAGCTGGGATTGAGTTAGCCACCACAGAACCGGATATTTCTGGTTTCATCCAGCCCTTTCTGGACAACTCGTGTTCAATTGTTGTGCAAAGCACCCAGAAAAGCAGAGTCAACCTGGTTTTGGAGAAAAGCAAAGTCTTTTTCTTGGGCAAGTGGATTCAATGTCATGTTTATAAACACAAATATCATTTGTAACCTGGTTTCTGCAGCGTTTCACTCAGAAAACACGAAGTGTACCTGTTGTGTCTCCATGTGAGCCAATGAGCATATACCAACAAGAAGCAAAACGTTAAAAGCTACAATTCATACACAACTCTAAAATCCATAGATACTATCCAGAAAACACAAACAAACACAAAGGCTGTAGAAAGAGCTTGGATTGAGGTAGCCACCACAGAACCAGATATTTCTAGTTTCATCCAGACCTAACTGGACAAACTGGTGTGGAATTGGTGTGCAAAGCACCCAGAAAAGCAGAGTCAACCTGGTTTTGCAGAAACACAAAGTCTATTTCTTGGGCAAGTGGATTCAATGTCATGTTTACAAACACCAATATCATGTTTAACCTGGTTTCTGCAAGCTTTTGATCAGAAAACTCTAAAATGTATGTGTTGTGCCACCCTGTGAAACCAATTAGCGTATGCCCACAGAAAAACAAAATGTTACATGCTACAATGCATTCACAACTCTAAAGTCCATAGATACTATCGAGAAAACACAAGCAAACACAGAAGCTGTAGCAAGAGCTGGGATTGAGTTAGCCACCACAGAACCGGATATTTCTGGTTTCATCCAGGCCTATCTGGAGAAGCTAGAGTGGAATTGTTGTGCAATACACCCAAAAAAGCAGAGTCAACCTGGTTTTGGAGAAAAGCAAAGTCTTTTTCTTGGGCAATTGGATTAAATGTCATCTTTACAAACACAAATATAATTTTTAACCTTGTTTCTGCAGGTTTTTACTCAGAAAACACGAATGTGTACCTGTTGTGTGTACATGTGAAACAGATTAGCGTATTTCAACAGATAAACAAAATATATATGCTACAATTCATACACAACTCTAAAGTCCATAGATATTATCGAGAAAACACAAGCAAACACAGAAGCTGTAGCAAGAGCTGGGATTGAGTTAGCCACCACAGAACCGGATATTTCTGGTTTCATCCAGGCCTATCCGGACAAACTGGTGTGGAATTGGTGTGCAAAGCACCCAGAAAAGCAGAGTCAACCTGGTTTTGGAGAAAAGCAAAGTCTTTTTCTTGGGCAAGTGGATTCAATCTCATGTTTACAAACACAATCATCATTTTAACCTGGTTTCTGCAGCTTTTTACTCAGAAATCACGAATATGTTCCTGTTGTCTCTCCATGTGAAACCAATTAGTGTTTGCCCACAGAAAACAATATGTTACATGCTACAATGCATTCACAACTCTAAAGTCCACTGATACTATCGACAAAAAGAAGAACACACGCAAGCTCTAACAGCAGCTGGGATTGAGATAGCCACCTCAGAACCGCATATTTCTGGTTCCATCAAGCACTATCTGGACAAACTGGTGTGGAATTGGTGTGCAAAGCACCCAGAAAAGCAGGGTCATCCTGGTTTGGGAGAAAAGCAATGTCTTTTTCTTGGGCAACTGGATTCAATGTCATGTTTACAAGCACAAATATCATTTTTAACCTGGTTTCTGCAGCTTTTCACTCAGAAAACACGAATGTGTACCTGTTTTGTCTCCATGGGAAAGCAATTAGCATATGCCAACAGAAAACAAAATGTTTCATGCTACAATGCATTTACAAATCTAAAGTCCATAGATGCTATCAGAAAAGCACACGCAAATACAGAAGCTGTAGCAAGAGCTGGGATTGATTTAGACACCACAGAACCGGATATTTCTGGTCTCATCCAGCCCTATCCAGACAAAGTGTTGGGGGGTTGATGTGAAAACAACCAGAAAAGCAGAGTCAACCTGGTTTTGGAGAAAAGCAAAGTCTTTTTCTTGGGCAAGTGGATTCAATGTCATGTTTACAAACACAAACATCATTTTTAACCTGGTTTCTGGAGGTTTTTACTCAGAAATCACGAATGTGTACCTGTTGTGTGTACATGTGAAACCAATTAGCATATGCCAAGAGATAACCAAAATGTTACATGTTACAATGCATTCACAACTCTAAAGTCCATACATACAATCGAGAAAACACAAACAAACTCAGAAGCTGTAGCAAGAGCTGGGGTTGAGTTCGCCACCACAGAACCGGATATTTCTGGATTCATCCAGCCCTATCCGGACAAATTGGTGTGGAATTGGTGTGCAAAGCACCCAGAAAAGCAGAGTCAGCCAGGTTTGGGAGAAAAACAGAGTCTATTTCTTGGGCAAGTGTATTCAATGTCATGTTTACCAACAACAACATCATTTTAACCTGCTTTCTGCAGCCTTTAATCAGAAAACTCGAAAGTGTACGTGTTGTGTCTCCAGTGAAACCAATTTGCGTTTGCCAACAGAAGAACAAAATGTTACATGCTACAATACATTCACAACTCTAAAGTCCATAGATACTATCCAGAAAACACAAGCAAACACAGAAGCTGTAGCAAGAGCTGGGATTGAGTTAGCCACCACAGAACCGGATATTTCTGGTTTCATCCAGCCCTGTCTGGACAAACTCATGTGGAATTGGTGTGCAAAGCACCCAGAAAAGCAGAGTCAACCTGGTTTTGGAGAAAAGCAAAGTTTTTTTCTTGGGAAAGTGGATTCAATGTCATGTTTACAAACACAAACATCAGTTTTAACCTGGTTTCTGCAGGTTTTTACTCAGAAAACTCGAAAGTGTACCCGTTGTGACTCGATGTGAAAAAAATTAGCGTAGGTAAAAGAAAAACAAAATGTTACATGCTACACTGCATTCACAACTCTAATGTCCATAGATACTATCGACAAAACACAAGCAAACTCAGAGGCTGCAGCAAGAGCTTGTATTGAGTTAGCCACCACAGAACCAGTTATTTCTGGTTTCATCCAGCCCTCTCCAGACAAACTGGTGTGGAATTGGTGTGCAAAGCACCCAGAAAAGCAGAGTCAACCTGGTTTTGGAGAAAAGCAAAGTCTTTTTCTTTGGTAAGTGGATTCAATGTTACGTTTACAAACACAAATATAATTTTTAACCTGGTTTCTGCAGCTTTTCACTCAGAAAACACGAATGTGTACCTGTTGTGTCTCCATGTTGGCCAATGAGCATATACTAACAAGAAGCAAAATGTTACAAGCTACAATTCATACACTACTGAAAAGTCCATAGATACCATCCATAAAACACAAGCAAACACAGAAGCTGTAGCAAGAGCTGGGATTGAGTTTGCAACCACAGAACCAGATATTTCTGGTTTCATCCAGACCTAACTGGACAAACTGGTGTGGAGTTGGTGTGGAAAGCACCCAGAAAAGCAGAGTCAACCTGGTTTTGGAGAAAAGCAAAGTCTTTTTCTTGGGCAAGTGGATTCAATGTCATGTTTACAAACACAAATATCATTTGTAACCTGGTTTCTCCAGGTTTTTACTCAGACAACACGAATGTGTACCTGTTGTGTCTGCATGTGAAACCAATTACCGTTTGCTGACAGAAAACAAAATGTTACATGCTACAATGCATTCAGAACTCTAAAGTCCATAGATACTATCGACAAAACACAAGCAAACACAGAAGCTATAGCAAGAGCTGGGATTGAGTTAGCCACCACAGAACCGGATATTTCTGGTTTCATCCAGCCCTTTCTGGACAACTCGTGTTCAATTATTGTGCAAAGCACCCAGAAAAGCAGAGTCAACCTGGTTTTGGAGAAAAGCAAATTCTTTTTCTTGGGCAAGTGGATTCAATGTCATGTTTACAAACACAAATATCATTTGTAACCTGGTTCCTGCAGCCTTTCACTCAGAAAACACGAAGTGTACCTGTTGTGTCTCCATGTGAGCCAATGAGCATATACCAACAAGAAGCAAAACGTTAAAAGCTACAATTCATACACAACTCTAAAATCCATAGATACTATCCAGAAAACACAAACAAACACAAAGGCTGTAGAAAGAGCTTGGATTGAGGTAGCCACCACAGAACCAGATATTTCTAGTTTCATCCAGACCTAACTGGACAAACTGGGGTGGAATTGGTGTGCAAAGCACCCAGAAAAGCAGAGTCAACCTGGTTTTGCAGAAACACAAAGTCTATTTCTTGGGCAAGTGGATTCAATGTCATGTTTACAAACACCAATATCATGTTTAACCTGGTTTCTGCAAGCTTTTGATCAGAAAACTCTAAAATGTATGTGTTGTGCCACCCTGTGAAACCGATTAGCGTATGCCCACAGAAAAACAAAATGTTACATGCTACAATGCATTCACAACTCTAAAGTCCATAGATACTATCGAGAAAACACAAGCAAACACAGAAGCTGTAGCAAGAGCTGGGATTGAGTTAGCCACCACAGAACCGGATATTTCTGGTTTCATCCAGGCCTATCTGGAGAAGCTAGAGTGGAATTGTTGTGCAATACACCCAAAAAAGCAGAGTCAACCTGGTTTTGGAGAAAAGCAAAGTCTTTTTCTTGGGCAATTGGATTAAATGTCATCTTTACAAACACAAATATAATTTTTAACCTTGTTTCTGCAGGTTTTTACTCAGAAAACACGAATGTGTACCTGTTGTGTGTACATGTGAAACAGATTAGCGTATTTCAACAGATAAACAAAATATATATGCTACAATTCATACACAACTCTAAAGTCCATAGATATTATCGAGAAAACACAAGCAAACACAGAAGCTGTAGCAAGAGCTGGGATTGAGTTAGCCACCACAGAACCGGATATTTCTGGTTTCATCCAGGCCTATCCGGACAAACTGGTGTGGAATTGGTGTGCAAAGCACCCAGAAAAGCAGAGTCAACCTGGTTTTGGAGAAAAGCAAAGTCTTTTTCTTGGGCAAGTGGATTCAATCTCATGTTTACAAACACAATCATCATTTTAACCTGGTTTCTGCAGCTTTTTACTCAGAAATCACGAATATGTTCCTGTTGTCTCTCCATGTGAAACCAATTAGTGTTTGCCCACAGAAAACAATATGTTACATGCTACAATGCATTCACAACTCTAAAGTCCACTGATACTATCGACAAAAAGAAGAACACACGCAAGCTCTAACAGCAGCTGGGATTGAGATAGCCACCTCAGAACCGCATATTTCTGGTTCCATCAAGCACTATCTGGACAAACTGGTGTGGAATTGGTGTGCAAAGCACCCAGAAAAGCAGGGTCATCCTGGTTTGGGAGAAAAGCAATGTCTTTTTCTTGGGCAACTGGATTCAATGTCATGTTTACAAGCACAAATATCATTTTTAACCTGGTTTCTGCAGCTTTTCACTCAGAAAACACGAATGTGTACCTGTTTTGTCTCCATGGGAAAGCAATTAGCATATGCCAACAGAAAACAAAATGTTTCATGCTACAATGCATTTACAAATCTAAAGTCCATAGATGCTATCAGAAAAGCACACGCAAATACAGAAGCTGTAGCAAGAGCTGGGATTGATTTAGACACCACAGAACCGGATATTTCTGGTCTCATCCAGCCCTATCCAGACAAAGTGTTGGGGGGTTGATGTGAAAACAACCAGAAAAGCAGAGTCAACCTGGTTTTGGAGAAAAGCAAAGTCTTTTTCTTGGGCAAGTGGATTCAATGTCATGTTTACAAACACAAACATCATTTTTAACCTGGTTTCTGGAGGTTTTTACTCAGAAATCACGAATGTGTACCTGTTGTGTGTACATGTGAAACCAATTAGCATATGCCAAGAGATAACCAAAATGTTACATGTTACAATGCATTCACAACTCTAAAGTCCATACATACAATCGAGAAAACACAAACAAACTCAGAAGCTGTAGCAAGAGCTGGGGTTGAGTTCGCCACCACAGAACCGGATATTTCTGGATTCATCCAGCCCTATCCGGACAAATTGGTGTGGAATTGGTGTGCAAAGCACCCAGAAAAGCAGAGTCAGCCAGGTTTGGGAGAAAAACAGAGTCTATTTCTTGGGCAAGTGTATTCAATGTCATGTTTACCAACAACAACATCATTTTAACCTGCTTTCTGCAGCCTTTAATCAGAAAACTCGAAAGTGTACGTGTTGTGTCTCCAGTGAAACCAATTTGCGTTTGCCAACAGAAGAACAAAATGTTACATGCTACAATACATTCACAACTCTAAAGTCCATAGATACTATCCAGAAAACACAAGCAAACACAGAAGCTGTAGCAAGAGCTGGGATTGAGTTAGCCACCACAGAACCGGATATTTCTGGTTTCATCCAGCCCTGTCTGGACAAACTCATGTGGAATTGGTGTGCAAAGCACCCAGAAAAGCAGAGTCAACCTGGTTTTGGAGAAAAGCAAAGTTTTTTTCTTGGGAAAGTGGATTCAATGTCATGTTTACAAACACAAACATCAGTTTTAACCTGGTTTCTGCAGGTTTTTACTCAGAAAACTCGAAAGTGTACCCGTTGTGACTCGATGTGAAAAAAATTAGCGTAGGTAAAAGAAAAACAAAATGTTACATGCTACACTGCATTCACAACTCTAATGTCCATAGATACTATCGACAAAACACAAGCAAACTCAGAGGCTGCAGCAAGAGCTTGTATTGAGTTAGCCACCACAGAACCAGTTATTTCTGGTTTCATCCAGCCCTCTCCAGACAAACTGGTGTGGAATTGGTGTGCAAAGCACCCAGAAAAGCAGAGTCAACCTGGTTTTGGAGAAAAGCAAAGTCTTTTTCTTTGGTAAGTGGATTCAATGTTACGTTTACAAACACAAATATAATTTTTAACCTGGTTTCTGCAGCTTTTCACTCAGAAAACACGAATGTGTACCTGTTGTGTCTCCATGTTGGCCAATGAGCATATACTAACAAGAAGCAAAATGTTACAAGCTACAATTCATACACTACTGAAAAGTCCATAGATACCATCCATAAAACACAAGCAAACACAGAAGCTGTAGCAAGAGCTGGGATTGAGTTTGCCACCACAGAACCAGATATTTCTGGTTTCATCCAGACCTAACTGGACAAACTGGTGTGGAGTTGGTGTGGAAAGCACCCAGAAAAGCAGAGTCAACCTGGTTTTGGAGCAAAGCAAAGTCTTTTTCTTGGGCAAGTGGATTCAATGTCATGTTTAGAAACACAAATATCATTTGTAACCTGGTTTCTCCAGGTTTTTACTCAGACAACACGAATGTGTACCTGTTGTGTCTGCATGTGAAACCAATTACCGTTTGCTGACAGAAAACAAAATGTTACATGCTACAATGCATTCAGAACTCTAAAGTCCATAGATACTATCGACAAAACACAAGCAAACACAGAAGCTATAGCAAGAGCTGGGATTGAGTTAGCCACCACAGAACCGGATATTTCTGGTTTCATCCAGCCCTTTCTGGACAACTCGTGTTCAATTATTGTGCAAAGCACCCAGAAAAGCAGAGTCAACCTGGTTTTGGAGAAAAGCAAATTCTTTTTCTTGGGCAAGTGGATTCAATGTCATGTTTACAAACACAAATATCATTTGTAACCTGGTTCCTGCAGCCTTTCACTCAGAAAACACGAAGTGTACCTGTTGTGTCTCCATGTGAGCCAATGAGCATATACCAACAAGAAGCAAAACGTTAAAAGCTACAATTCATACACAACTCTAAAATCCATAGATACTATCCAGAAAACACAAACAAACACAAAGGCTGTAGAAAGAGCTTGGATTGAGGTAGCCACCACAGAACCAGATATTTCTAGTTTCATCCAGACCTAACTGGACAAACTGGTGTGGAATTGGTGTGCAAAGCACCCAGAAAAGCAGAGTCAACCTGGTTTTGCAGAAACACAAAGTCTATTTCTTGGGCAAGTGGATTCAATGTCATGTTTACAAACACCAATATCATGTTTAACCTGGTTTCTGCAAGCTTTTGATCAGAAAACTCTAAAATGTATGTGTTGTGCCACCCTGTGAAACCGATTAGCGTATGCCCACAGAAAAACAAAATGTTACATGCTACAATGCATTCACAACTCTAAAGTCCATAGATACTATCGAGAAAACACAAGCAAACACAGAAGCTGTAGCAAGAGCTGGGATTGAGTTAGCCACCACAGAACCGGATATTTCTGGTTTCATCCAGGCCTATCTGGAGAAGCTAGAGTGGAATTGTTGTGCAATACACCCAAAAAAGCAGAGTCAACCTGGTTTTGGAGAAAAGCAAAGTCTTTTTCTTGGGCAATTGGATTAAATGTCATCTTTACAAACACAAATATAATTTTTAACCTTGTTTCTGCAGGTTTTTACTCAGAAAACACGAATGTGTACCTGTTGTGTGTACATGTGAAACAGATTAGCGTATTTCAACAGATAAACAAAATATATATGCTACAATTCATACACAACTCTAAAGTCCATAGATATTATCGAGAAAACACAAGCAAACACAGAAGCTGTAGCAAGAGCTGGGATTGAGTTAGCCACCACAGAACCGGATATTTCTGGTTTCATCCAGGCCTATCCGGACAAACTGGTGTGGAATTGGTGTGCAAAGCACCCAGAAAAGCAGAGTCAACCTGGTTTTGGAGAAAAGCAAAGTCTTTTTCTTGGGCAAGTGGATTCAATCTCATGTTTACAAACACAATCATCATTTTAACCTGGTTTCTGCAGCTTTTTACTCAGAAATCACGAATATGTTCCTGTTGTCTCTCCATGTGAAACCAATTAGTGTTTGCCCACAGAAAACAATATGTTACATGCTACAATGCATTCACAACTCTAAAGTCCACTGATACTATCGACAAAAAGAAGAACACACGCAAGCTCTAACAGCAGCTGGGATTGAGATAGCCACCTCAGAACCGCATATTTCTGGTTCCATCAAGCACTATCTGGACAAACTGGTGTGGAATTGGTGTGCAAAGCACCCAGAAAAGCAGGGTCATCCTGGTTTGGGAGAAAAGCAATGTCTTTTTCTTGGGCAACTGGATTCAATGTCATGTTTACAAGCACAAATATCATTTTTAACCTGGTTTCTGCAGCTTTTCACTAGGAAAACACGAATGTGTACCTGTTTTGTCTCCATGGGAAAGCAATTAGCATATGCCAACAGAAAACAAAATGTTACATGCTACAATGCATTTACAAATCTAAAGTCCATAGATGCTATCAGAAAAGCACACGCAAATACAGAAGCTGTAGCAAGAGCTGGGATTGATTTAGACACCACAGAACCGGATATTTCTGGTCTCATCCAGCCCTATCCAGACAAAGTGTTGGGGGGTTGATGTGAAAACAACCAGAAAAGCAGAGTCAACCTGGTTTGGGAGAAAAGCAAAGTCTTTTTCTTGGGCAAGTGGATTCAATGTCATGTTTACAAACACAAATATCATTTTTAACTGGTTTCTGCAGCTTTTTACTCAGACAACACGAATGTGTACTTGTTGTGTCTGCATGTGAAACCAATTAGCGTTTGCCCACAGAAAAACAAAATGTTACATAATACAATGCATTCACAACTCTAAAGTCCACAGATAATATCGAGAAAACACAAGCACACCCAGAAGCTGTAGCAAGAGCTGGGATTGAGATAGCCACCAAAGAACCGGATATTTCTGGTTCCATCCAGCTCTATCTGGACAAACTGGTGTGGAATTGGTGTGCAAAACTCCCAGAAAAGCAGAGTCACCCTGATTTTGGAGAAAAGGAAAGTCTTTTTCTAGGGCAAGTGGATTCAATGTCGTGTTTACAGGCACAAACATCATTTTTAACCTGGTTTCTGGAGGTTTTTACTCAGAAATCACGAATGTGTACCTGTTGTGTGTACATGTGAAACCAATTAGCGTATGCCAATGGATAAACAAAATATTACATCGTACAATTCATGCAGAACTCTAAAGTCCATAGATACTATCCAGAAAATAGAAACAAACACAAAGGCTGTAGCAAGAACTTGGATTGAGGTAGCCACCACAGAACCAGATATTTCTGGTTTCATCCAGCCCTCTCCGGACAAACTGGTGTGGAATTGGTGTGCAAAGCAACCAGAAAAGCAGAGTCAACCTGGTTTTGGAGAAAAGGAAAGTCTTTTTCTTTGGCAAGTGGATTCCATGTCATGTTTACAATCAGAAATTTCATTTTTAACCTGGTTTCTGCAGCTTTTCACTTAGAAAACACGAATGTGTACCTGTTGTGTGTACACGTGAAACCGATTAGCATATGCCAATAGATAAACAAAATGTTACATGCTACAATGCATTCACAACTCTAAAGTCCATAGATACTATCGACAAAACACAAGCAAACAGAAAAGCTGTAGCAAGAGCTGGGATTGAGTTATGCACCACAGAACTGGATATTTCTGGTTTCATCCAGACCTATTTGGACAAACTGGTGTGTAACTGGTGTGCAAAGCACCCAGAAAAGCAGAGTCAACTTGGTTTTGGAGAAAAGCAAAGTCTTTTTCTTTGGTAAGTGGATTCAATGTCACGTTTACAAACACAAATATCATTTTTAACCTGGTTTCTGCAGGTTTTTACTCAGAAAACATGAATGTGTACCTGTTGTGTCTCCTTGTGAAACCAACTAGCGCTTGCTAACAGAAAACCAAAATGTTACATGCTACAATACATTCACAACTCTAAAGTCCTTAGATACTATCGAGAAAACACAAACAAACTAGAGGTTGTAGCAAGAGCTGGGATATAGTTAGCCACCACAGAACCGGATATTTCTGGTTTCATCCAGCCCTCTCCAGACAAACTGGTGTGGAATTAGTGTGCAAAGCACCCAGAAAAGCAGAGTCAACCTGGTTTTGGAGAAAAGCAAAGTCTTTTTCTTGGGCAAGTGGATTCAATGTCATGTTTACAAACACAAACATCATTTTTAACCTGGTTTCTGGAGGTTTTTACTCAGAAATCACGAATGTGTACCTGTTGTGTGTACATGTGAAACCAATTAGCATATGCCAAGAGATAACCAAAATGTTACATGTTACAATGCATTCACAACTCTAAAGTCCATACATACAATCGAGAAAACACAAACAAAATCAGAAGCTGTAGCAAGAGCTGGGGTTGAGTTCGCCACCACAGAACCGGATATTTCTGGATTCATCCAGCCCTATCCGGACAAATTGGTGTGGAATTGGTGTGCAAAGCACCCAGAAAAGCAGAGTCAACCAGGTTTGGGAGAAAAACAGAGTCTATTTCTTGGGCAAGTGTATTCAATGTCATGTTTACAAACAACAACATCATTTTAACCTGCTTTCTGGAGCCTTTAATCAGAAAACTCGAAAGTGTACGTGTTGTGTCTCCAGTGAAACCAATTTGCGTTTGCCAACAGAAGAACAAAATGTTACATGCTACAATACATTCACAACTCTAAAGTCCATAGATACTATCCAGAAAACACAAGCAAACACAGAAGCTGTAGCAAGAGCTGGGATTGAGTTAGCCACCACAGAACCGGATATTTCTGGTTTCATCCAGCCCTGTCTGGACAAACTCATGTGGAATTGGTGTGCAAAGCACCCAGAAAAGCAGAGTCAACCTGGTTTTGGAGAAAAGCAAAGTTTTTTTCTTGGGAAAGTGGATTCAATGTCATGTTTACAAACACAAACATCAGTTTTAACCTGGTTTCTGCAGGTTTTTACTCAGAAAACTCGAAAGTGTACCCGTTGTGACTCGATGTGAAAAAAATTAGCGTAGGTAAAAGAAAAACAAAATGTTACATGCTACACTGCATTCACAACTCTAATGTCCATAGATACTATCGACAAAACACAAGCAAACTCAGAGGCTGCAGCAAGAGCTTGTATTGAGTTAGCCACCACAGAACCAGTTATTTCTGGTTTCATCCAGCCCTCTCCAGACAAACTGGTGTGGAATTGGTGTGCAAAGCACCCAGAAAAGCAGAGTCAACCTGGTTTTGGAGAAAAGCAAAGTCTTTTTCTTTGGTAAGTGGATTCAATGTTACGTTTACAAACACAAATATAATTTTTAACCTGGTTTCTGCAGCTTTTCACTCAGAAAACACGAATGTGTACCTGTTGTGTCTCCATGTTGGCCAATGAGCATATACTAACAAGAAGCAAAATGTTACAAGCTACAATTCATACACAACTGAAAAGTCCATAGATACCATCCATAAAACACAAGCAAACACAGAAGCTGTAGCAAGAGCTGGGATTGAGTTTGCCACCACAGAACCAGATATTTCTGGTTTCATCCAGACCTAACTGGACAAACTGGTGTGGAGTTGGTGTGGAAAGCACCCAGAAAAGCAGAGTCAACCTGGTTTTGGAGAAAAGCAAAGTCTTTTTCTTGGGCAAGTGGATTCAATGTCATGTTTACAAACACAAATATCATTTGTAACCTGGTTTCTCCAGGTTTTTACTCAGACAACACGAATGTGTACCTGTTGTGTCTGCATGTGAAACCAATTACCGTTTGCTGACAGAAAACAAAATGTTACATGCTACAATGCATTCAGAACTCTAAAGTCCATAGATACTATCGACAAAACACAAGCAAACACAGAAGCTATAGCAAGAGCTGGGATTGAGTTAGCCACCACAGAACCGGATATTTCTGGTTTCATCCAGCCCTTTCTGGACAACTCGTGTTCAATTGTTGTGCAAAGCACCCAGAAAAGAGGGGACAACCTGGTTTTTGAGAAAAGCAAAGTCTTTTTCTTGGGTAAGTGGATTCAATGTCATGTTTACAAACACAAATATCATTTGTAACCTGGTTCCTGCAGCGTTTCACTCAGAAAACACGAAGTGTACCTGTTGTGTCTCCATGTGAGCCAATGAGCATATACCAAAAAGAAGCAAAACGTTAAAAGCTACAATTCATACACAACTCTAAAATCCATAGATACTATCCAGAAAACACAAACAAACACAAAGGCTGTAGAAAGAGCTTGGATTGAGGTAGCCACCACAGAACCAGATATTTCTAGTTTCATCCAGACCTAACTGGACAAACTGGTGTGGAATTGGTGTGCAAAGCACCCAGAAAAGCAGAGTCAACCTGGTTTTGCAGAAACACAAAGTCTATTTCTTGGGCAAGTGGATTCAATGTCATGTTTACAAACACCAATATCATGTTTAACCTGGTTTCTGCAAGCTTTTGATCAGAAAACTCTAAAATGTATGTGTTGTGCCACCATGTGAAACCAATTACCGTTTGCTGACAGAAAACATAATGTTACATGCTACAATGCATTCAGAACTCTAAAGTCCATAGATACTATCGAGAAAACACAAGCAAACACAGAAGCTGTAGCAAGAGCTGGGATTGAGTTAGCCACCACAGAACCGGATATTTCTGGTTTCATCCAGGCCTATCCGGACAAACTGGTGTGGAATTGGTGTGCAAAGCACCCAGAAAAGCAGAGTCAACCTGGTTTTGGAGAAAAGCAAAGTCTTTTTCTTGGGCAAGTGGATTCAATCTCATGTTTACAAACACAAACATCATTTTTAACCTGGTTTCTGCAGCTTTTTACTCAGAAATCACGAATGTGTTCCTGTTGTCTCTCCATGTGATACCAATTAGTGTTTGCCCACAGAAAACAATATGTTACATGCTACAATGCATTCACACCTCTAAAGTCCACTGATACTATCGACAAAAAGAAGAACACACGCAAGCTCTAACAGCAGCTGGGATTGAGATAGCCACCTCAGAACCGCATATTTCTGGTTACATCAAGCACTATCTGGACAAACTGGTGTGGAATTGGTGTGCAAAGCACCCAGAAAAGCAGGGTCATCCTGGTTTGGGAGAAAAGCAATGTCTTTTTCTTGGGCAACTGGATTCAATGTCATGTTTACAAGCACAAATATCATTTTTAACCTGGTTTCTGCAGCTTTTCACTCAGAAAACACGAATGTGTACCTGTTTTGTCTCCATGGGAAAGCAATTAGCATATGCCAACAGAAAACAAAATGTTACATGCTACAATGCATTTACAAATCTAAAGTCCATAGATACTATCAGAAAAGCACACGCAAATACAGAAGCTGTAGCAAGAGCTGGGATTGATTTAGACACCACAGAACCGGATATTTCTGGTCTCATCCAGCCCTATCCAGACAAAGTGTTGGGGGGTTGATGTGAAAACAACCAGAAAAGCAGAGTCAACCTGGTTTTGGAGAAAAGCAAAGTCTTTTTCTTGGGCAAGTGGATTCAATGTCATGTTTACAAACACAAATATCATTTTTAACTGGTTTCTGCAGCTTTTTACTCAGACAACACAAATGTGTACCTGTTGTGTCTGCATGTGAAACCAATTAGCGTTTGCCCACAGAAAAACAAAATGTTACATGCTACAATGCATTCACAACTCTAAAGTCCACAGATAATATCGAGAAAACACAAGCACACCCAGAAGCTGTAGCAAGAGCTGGGATTGAGATAGCCACCAAAGAACCGGATATTTCTGGTTCCATCCACCTCTATCTGGACAAACTGCTGTGGAATTGGTGTGCAAAGCACCCAGAAAAGCAGAGTCAACCTGGTTTTGGAGAAAAGCAATGTCTTTTTCTTGGGCAAGTGGATTCAATGTCATGTTTACAAACACCAATATCATTTTTAACCTGGTTTCTGGAGGTTTTTACTCAGAAATCACGAATGTGTACCTGTTGTGTCTCATGTGAAACCAATTTGCGTTTGCCAACAGAAAACAAAATGTTACATACTACAATGCATTCACAACTCTAAAGTCCACAAATACTATCGACAAAACACAAGCAAACACAGAAACTGTATCAAGAGCTGGGATTCAGTTAGCCAATTGTTGTGGAATTGGTGTGCAAAGCACCCAGAAAACCAGAGTCAACCAAAGCACCCAGAAAAACACATTCAAGGAGGTTTTGGAGAAAAGAAAAGTATTTTTCGTGGGCAAGTGGATTCAATGTCATGTTAGCAAACAGAAATATCATTTTTAACCTGGTTTCTCTAGCATTCTACTCAGAAAACTCAAATGTGTGCCTGTTTTTTCTCCATGTGGATCCAATTAGAGTTTGGCAACAAAAAAAAACAAAGTGTTACATGCCAGAATTCATTCCAAACTCTAAGTTCAAAGATAATATCCAGAACACAGAAACAAACACAGAGGCTGTAGCATGAGCTGGTATTGAGTTATTCAGAACATAACCAGACATTTCTGGTTAGATCCAGACATATATGGACAAACTTGTGTGGAATTCTTGTACAAAGACCCAGAAAAGAATATTGAAACTGGTTTTGGAGAAAAGCAAGGTCTTTTTCTTGGGCAAGTGGATACAGTCATGTCTACAAACACAAATAACATTTTCACCAGGTTTCTGTAGCATTCTATTCAGAAAACTCGAATGTGTACCTGTTGTGTCTCCGTTGGAATTCAGTTAGTGTTTACCCACATAAACACAAAATGTTACTTGCGAAAATTCATTCAAAACACTAACATTCATAGATTATATTCAGAATTCACTAACAAACACATAGGCTGCTTTAAAAGCAGGTATTCATTTAGCAACACAGAACCGGGTATTTCTGGTTAGATCCAGAATTATCTCAGATTACAGAACACCTGAAAGCTCTGTCTAATGATACAGACATTGCGACATGGTGTCATCCTATTCCCAGGCAACAGAACTCTGAAATAGCATTGCACTCCACTAGCATACAGAACTCCCGTGAACTGCATCTCTCTACAGCCAGGGAGCAGACCGACCATAAGCTGCGCATCCTAGAGTCTGGCTACAGAAATCCCGCATATTGCGAATGCCTACTCCCAGGCTACAGAACTCTTCCAAACTGCTTCGTTCCTCACGTCCGATACAGAACTCATGTATGCTGCTTATCACTACATTCAGGTTACAGAACTCCTGTAAGCTCTGTCTCCTACACTGAGGCTACAGACATTGCGCACATTGTGTTCCCAGGCTACAGACCGCTGAAACAGCTTTGTACTCCACTAGCATACAGAACTCATGTATGCTGTAAATCACTACACTCAGGGTACAGAACTCCTGTACACTCTCTCTCCTACACTCAGGTACCGAAATTGCACACATATTGCAAAAGTATTGCCAGGCTACAGAATGCTGAAACAGCTTTGCACTCCACTAGCATAGAGTACTCCCATGAACTGAACCTCTCTACTGCATGTATCCAGAATTCCTATAACATTCACATCCCAGAGTTAGGCTACAGATCTCCCGCATATTGCGAATCCCTGCTGCCAGGCTACAGAACTCTTCTAAACAACTTAAATCCATATCTCAGATACAGAACTCATGTAAGTTGCATCTGACAAAACTCAGGTTACAGAACTCCTGTAATCTCTGCCTCCTACACTCAGGCTATGGACATTGTGCACATTGTGTATGCCTATTTGCAGGTTACAGACAGCTGAAACTGCTTTGTACTCCCAGGCTACAGAACCCTTCCTAACTGCTTCTTTTCACACCTCCGATACAGAACTCATGTATGTTGTAAATCACTACACTAGAGTTAGAGAACTGCTGTAAGCTCTGTCTAAGCATACAGACGTTGCGCACATTGTGTCATCCTACTCCCAGTCTACAGAACACTGAAACAGCTTTGCACTCCACTGGCATACAGAATTCCCATGAACTGCATCTCTCTACAGCCAGGACGCAGAACGCTCATAAACTGTGCATCCTAGAGTCAGGCTACAGAAATCCCGCATATTGCGAGTCCCCACGCCCAGGCTACAGAACTCTTCCTAACTGCTTACATCCACACCTCCGATACAGGACTCATGTACGCTACCTCTGACTACACTCAGATTACAGAACTCCTGTAAGCTCTTTCTGCTACACTCAGGGTACAGACATTGCGCACTTTGTGTATGCCTATTCCCAGGCTACAGACCGCTGATAGAGCTTTGTCCTCCACTAGCATACAGAACTCCCGTGAACTCAATCTCTTTATAGCCAGGAAGCAGACCGACCATAAGCTGTGATTCCTATAGACAGGCTACAGAAACCCGCATATTACAAATGCCTACTCAAAGGCTAGAGAATCCTTCCAAACTGCTTCGTTCCACACCTGTAATACAGAACTCATGTACGCTGCATCTAACTACACTCAGGATATAGAACTCCTGTAAGCTCTGTCAGGCTACTGACATTGCACACATTGTGTATGCCTATTCCCAGGCTACAAACCACTGAAAGAGCTTTGTACTCCACTAGCATACAGAACTCCCGTGAACTGCATCTCTCTACAACCAGGAAGCAAACCGACCTGAAGCTAATTTTCCTATACACAGGCTACAGAAATCCCGCATATTGCGAAAGCCTACTCCCATGCTACAGAACTCATCCAAACTGCTTACATCCACACCTACGATACAGAACTCATTTACACTGCATCTGACTACACTCAGGTTACAGAACTCCTGTAAGCTCTATCTCCTACACTCAGGCTACAGACGTTGCGCACATTATGTATGCCTATTCGCAGGCTACAGACAGCTGAAAGAGCTTTGTACTCCACTAGCAATCAGAACTCCCGTGAACTGCATTACTCTACAGCCCAGATGCAGACCGACCATAAGTTGCGTTTCCTAGAGACAGGCTACAGAAATCCCGCATATTGCGAATGCCTACTCCCAGGCTACAGAACCCTTCCTAACTGCTTATTTCCACACCTCTGATACAGAACTCATGTATGTTGTAAATCACTACACTCAGGATACAGAACTCCTGTAAGCTCTAAGCATACAGACATTGTGCCCATTGTGTCATCCTATTCCCAGGCTATAGACCACTGAAATATCTTTGTACTCCACTAGCATACAGAACACCCATGAACTGCATTTTTCTACAGCCAGGACGCAGAACGCCCATAAGCTGTACATCCTAGAGTCAGGCTACAGAAATCCCGCAAATTGCGAATCCCTATGCCCAGGCTACAGAACCCTTCCTAACTGCTTCTATCCACACCTCCGATACAGGACTCATGTACGCTACATCTGACGAAACTAAGGTTACAGAATTCCTGTAAGCTCTGTCTGCTACACTCAGGGTACAGCGATTGCACACTTTGTGTATGCCTATTCCCAGGCTGCAGACCGCTGAAAGAGCTTTTACTCCACTAGCATACATAACTGCCGTGAACTGAATCTCTCTACAGCCAGGAAACAGACCGACCATGAGCTGCGTTTCCTATAGACAGGCTAGAGAAATCCAACACATTGCGAATCCCTACTCCCAGGCTACAGAACTCTTCCAAACTGCTTCGTTCCACACCTTAATACAGAACTCATGTATGCTGCATCTGACTACACTCTGGTTACAGAACTCGTGTAAGCTCTGTCTCCTACACTCAGGCTGCGGACATTGTGCACATTGTGTATGCATATTCCCAGGCTACAGTCCGCTGAAACAGCTTTGTACTCCACTAGCATACAGAACTCCCGTGAACTGCATCTCTCTAGAGTCAGGACGCAGAATGCCCATAAGCTGCGCATCCTAGAGTGAGGCTACAGAAATCCCACATATTGCGAATCCCTACTCCCAGGCTACAGAACTCTTCCAAACTGCTTACATCCGCACCTCCGATACAGAACTCATGTGCGCAGCATCTGACAAAACTCAGGTTACAGAACTCCTGTAAGCTCTGTCTCCTACACTCAGGCTACCGAAATCACGCACATTGTGTCATCCTATTCCCAGTCTACAGAATGCTGAAACAGCTTTACATTCCACTAGCATACAGAACTCCCATGAACTGAATCTCTCTACAGCCTGTATGCAGAATTCCTATAAGCTGCACATCACAGAGTCAGGCTACAAAAAAACAAAATATTGCGAATGCCTACTCCCAGGTTACAGAACTCTTACAAACTGCTTCGTTCTACACCTCTGATACAGAACTCATGTATGCTGTAAATCACTACACTCAGGTTACAGAACTCCTGTACGCTCTGAATCCTACACTCAGGCTACCGAAATTGCGTACATTGTGTAAGCCTATTCCCAGGCTACAGAACGCTGAAACAGCTTTGCACTCCACTAGCATACAGAACTCCCGTGAACTGCATCACTCTGTAGCCTCTATCCAGAATTCCTATAAGCTGCACATCCCAGAGTCAGGCTACAGAAATCCCGCATATTGCGAACGCCTACTCCCAGGCTACAGAACTCTTCCAAACTGCTTTGTTACACACATCCAATAGAGAAATCATGTAAGCTGCATTCAATACACTCAGGTTAGAGAACTCCTGTAAGCTCTGTGTAAGAATTCAGGCATTGCGACATGGTGTCATCCTATTCCCAGGCAACAGAACTCTGAGATAGCATTGCACTCCACTAGCATACAGAACTCCCGTGAACTGCATCTCTCTAGAAACAGGACGCAGAACGCCCATAAGCTGCGAGTCATAGAGTCAGGATACAGAAATCCCGCATATTGCGAATCCCTACTCGCAGGCTACAGAACTCTAACAAACTGCTTCGTTCCACACCTCAGATACAGAACTCATATACGCTGCACTTGACTAAACTCAGGTTACAGAACTCTTGTAAGCTCTGTCTCCTACACTCAGGCTACAGACATTGAGCACATTGTGTATGCCTAACCCCAGGCTACAGATAGCTGAAACAGCTTTGTCCTCCACTAGCATACAGAACTCGTGTGAACTGAATCACTCTACAGCCAGGAACCAGACCGACCATAAGCTGGGTTTCCTATAGACAGGCTACAGAAATCCCCCATGTTGCGAATGCCTACTCCCAGGCTACAGAACTCTTCCAAACTGCTTTGTTCCACACCTTTAATACAGAACTCATGTATGCTGTGAATCACTAAACTCAGGTTACAGAACGCCTGTACGCTCTCTCTCCTTCACTAAGGCTACCGAAATTGCGCACATTGTGTAAGCCTATTCCCAGGCTAGAGAACACTGAAGCAGTTTGCACTACACTAGCATACAGAACTCCTGTGAACTGACTATCTGCAGCCTGTTTCCAGAATTCCTATAAGCAGCACATCCCAGAGTCAGGCTACAGAAATCCTGCATGTTGCGAATACCTACTGCCAGGCTACAAAACACTTCCAAACTGCTTACATCCACACCTCAGATACAGAACTCATGTACGCTGCATCTGACTAAACTCAGGTAAGTGAACCCCTGTATGGCTGTCTCCTACACTCAGGCTACAGACATTGCACACATTGTGTATGCCTAACCCCAGGCTACAGACCGCTGTAATAGCTTTGTACTCCACTAGCATACAGAACTCCCGTGAACTGAATCTCTCTACAGCCAGGAACCAGACCGACCATAAGCTGTGTTTCCTATAGACAGTCTACAGCAATCCCGCATATTGTGAATGTCTACTCTGAGGCTACATAACGCTTCCGAACTGCTGCAGTCCACACCTCTGATACAGAACTCATGTATGCTGTAAATCACTACACTCAGGTTACAGAACTCCTGTACAATCTGAATCCTATACTCAGGCTACCGAAATTCCGTACATTGTGTATGCCTATTCCCAGGCAACAGACCACTGAAATAGCATTGCACTCCAGTAGCATACAGAACTCCTGTGAACTGCATCACTCAGCAGTCTCTATCCAGAATTCCTATAAGCTGCACATCCCAGAGTCAGGCTACAGAAATCTCGCATATTGCAAATGTGAACTCCAAGGCTACAGAACTTTTCCAAACTGCTTACATCCACACCTCCGATACAGAACTCATGTACGCTGCATCTGACTACACTCAGGTTACAGAACTCCTGTAAGCTCTGTCTCCTACACTCAGACTACGGACATTACGTGCATTGTGTATGCCTATTTGCAGGCTATAGACCGCTGAAACAGCTTTGTACTCCACTAGCATACAAACCTCCCGTGTACTGCATCTCTCTACAGCCAGGAAGCAGACCGACCATAAGCTGCGTTTCCTATAGACAGGCTACAGAAATCACGCATATTGCGAATGTCTACTCCCAGGCTACAGAACCCTTCCTAACTGCTTCTTTCCACACCTCTGATACAGAACTCATGTATGTTGTAAATCACTACACTCAGGTTAGAGAACTCCTGTAAGCTCTGTCTAAGATTATGGACATTGCGCACATTGTGTCATCCTATTCCCAGTCTACAGAACAATGAAACATATTTGCACTCCACTGGCATACAGAACTCCCATGAACTGCATCTCTGTACAGCCAGGATGCAGAACGCCCATAAGCTGTGCATCCGAGAGTCAGGCTACAGAAATAGAGCATATTGTGAGTCCCTACGCCCAGGCTACAGAACCCTTTCTAACCTCTTCTTTCCACACCTCCGATACAGGACTCATGTACGCTACATTTGACGAAACTAAGGTTAGAGAACTCCTGTAAGCTCTGTCTGCTACACTCAGGGTACAGACATTGCGCACTTTGTGTATGCCTATTCCCAGGCTACAGACCGCTGAAAGAGCTTTGTACTCCACTAGCATACAGAACTCGCGTGAACTGAATCTCTCTACAGCCAGGAAGCAGACCGACCATGAGCTGCGTTTCCAATAGACAGGCTACAGAAATCCTGCGTATTGCGAATCACTACTCCCAGGCTACAGAACTCTTCCAAATTGCTTACATCCACACCTCAGATACAGAACTCATGTACGCTGCATCTGACTAAACTCAGGTTACAGAACTCCTGTAAGCTCTGTCTCCTACACTCAGGCTACAGACATTGCACACATTGTGTATGATTATTCCCAGGCTACAGGCCGCTGAAACAGCTTTGTCCTCCACTAGCATACAGAACTCCCGTGAACTGAATCTCTCTACAGCCAGGAAGCAGACCGACCATAAGCTGTGTTTCCTATACACTGGCTACAGAAACCCGCATATTGCGAATGCCTACTCCCAGGCTACAGAACTCTTCCAAACTGCCTCGTTCCACACCTGTAATACAGAACTCATGTAGGCTGCATCTGACTACACTCAGGTTACAGAATTCCTATAAGGCTGTCTCCTACACTCAGGCTATAGACATTGCACACATTGTGTATGCCTAACCCCAGGCTACAGACCGCTGTAACAGCTTTGTACTCCACTAGCATACAGAACTCCCGTGAACTGAATCTCTCTATAGCCAGGAACCAGACGACCATAAGCTGCGTTTACTATAGACAGGCTACAGCAATCCCGCATATTGCGAATGTCTACTCTCAGGCTACATAACGCTTCCGAACTGCTGCGTTCCACACATCTGATACAGAACTCATGTATGCTGTAAATCACTACACTCAGGTTACAGAACTCCTGTACCCTCTGAATCCTACACTCAGGCTACCGAAATCACGCACATTGTGTCATCCTATTCCCAGTCTATAGAACGCTGAAACAGCTTTACACTCCACTAGCATACAGAACTCCCGTGAACTGCATCACTCTGCAGCCTCTATCCAGAATTCCTATAAGCTGCACATCCCAGAGTCAGGCTACAGAAATCCCGCATATTGCGAATGCCTACTCCCAGGCTAGAGAACTCTTCCAAACTGCTTTGTTACACACATCCGATAGAGAAATCATGTAAGCTGCATTCAATACACTCAGGTTAGAGAACTCCTGTAAGCTCTGTCTAAGGATTCAGACATTGAGACATGGTGTCATCCTATTCCCAGGCAACAGAACTCTGAAATAGCGTTGCACTCCACTAGCATACATAACTCCTGTGAACTGCATCTCTCTAGAAACAGGACGCAGAACGCCCATAAGCTGCGCATCCTAGGGTCAGGCTAGAGAAATCCCACATACTGGAAATCCCTACTCCCAGGCTACAGAACTCTTCCAAACTGCTTACATCCACACCTCCGATACAGAACTCATGTATACTGCATCTCAGTACATTCAGCTTACAGTACTCCTCTAAGCTCTGTCTACTACACACAGGGTATAGATATTGCACACATTGTGTATGCCTATTCCCAGGCTACAGACCGCTGAAACAGCTTTGTACTCCACTAGCATACAGAACTCCCGTGAACTGAATCTCTCTACAGCCAGGAAGCAGACCGACCATAAGCTGTGTTTGCTATAGTCAGGCTACAGAAATCCTGAATATTGCGAATCCCTACTCGCAGTCTACAGAACTCTTCCAAACTGCTTCGTTCCACACCTGTAATACAGATCTCATATAAGCTGCATCTGACTAAACTCAGGTTACAGAACTCCTGTAAGCTCTGTCTCCTAACTCAGGCTACAGACATTGCACATATTGTGTATGCCTATTCCCAGGCTTCAGACCGCTGAAACAGTTGGTACTCCACTAGCATACAGAACTCCCGTGAACTGAATCTCTATATAGCCAGGAAGCAGACCAACCATAAGCTGTGTTTCCTATTGGCAGTCTACAGAAACGCGCATATTGCGAATGCCTACTCCCAGGCTAGAGAATCCTTCCAAACTGCTTCGTTCCACACCTGTAATAGAGAACTCATGTACGCTGCGTCTAACCACACTCAGGTTACAGAACTCCAGTAAGCTCTGTCCCCTATACTCAGGCTACTGACATTGCACACATTGTGTATGCCTATTCCCAGGCTACAAACCACTGAAAGAGCTTTGTTCTCCACTAGCGTACAGAACTCCCGTGAACTGAATCTCTCTACAGCCTGGAAGCAGAACGAACATAAGCTGCATTTTCTATGGACAGGATACAAAATCCCACATATTGGGAATGCCTACTCCCAGGCTACATAACCCTTCCTAACTGCTTCGTTCCACACCTCCAGAACAGAACTCATGTATGCTGTAAATCACAATACTCAGGTGGCAGAACTCCTCTAAGCTCTGTCTCCTACACTCAGGCTTCTCAAATTTCTCATATTGTGTAAGCGTATTCCCAGGCTAAAGAACACTGAAACAGCTTTGTACTCCACTAGGATAAAGTACTCCCATGAACTGAATCTCTCTACAGCCTATATCCAGAATTCCTATAAGCTGCACATCCCTTAGTCAGGTTACAGAAATCCCGCATGTTGCGAATGCCTACTACCAGGCTACAGAACTCTTCCAAACTACTTCGTTCCACTGCTCCGATACAGAAATCCTGTATGCTGCATCTGAATAAACTCAGGTTACAGAACTCCTGTAAGCTCTATCTCCTACACTCAGGCTACGGATATTGCTCATATTGTGTATGCCTATTCCCAGGCAACTGACCTCTGAATAAGCTTTGTATTCCACTAGCATACAGAACTCCCGTGACCTGAATCTCTTTACAGCCAGGAAGCAGACAGACCATAAGCTGCATTTCATATAGACAGGCTACCGAAAAAAAGTAAAGTACTCCCATGAACTGAATCTCTCTACAAACTATATCCAGAATTCCTATAAGATGCACATCCCTGAGTCAGGTTACAGAAATCCCGCATGTTGCAAATGCCTACTACCAGGCTACAGAATTCTTACAAACTGCCTTGTTACATACCTCCGATATAGAACTCATGTAAGCTGCACCTCACTACACTCAGGTTACAGAACCCTTGTAGCCTCTGTTTAAGGATACAGACATTGCGCACATTGTGTCATCCTATTCACAGGCAACAGAACTCTGAAATAGCATTGCACTCCAATAGCATAGAGAGCTCCCGTGAACTGCATCTCTCTATGCCAGGACGCAGACGCCCATAAGCTGCGCATCCTAGAGTCAGGCTACATAAATACCGCATATTGCGAATCCCTACTCCCAGGCTACAGAACTTTTCCAAACTGCTTACATCCACACCTGTAATACAGAACTCATGTAAGCTGCTTCTGACTACACTCAGGTTACAGAACTCCTGTAAGCTCTGTCTCCTACACTCAGGATATGGACATTGTGCACATTGTGTATGCCTATTCCCAGGCTACAGACCGCTGGAACAGCTTTGAACTGCACTAGCATACAGAACTCCCGTGAACTGAATCTCTCTACAGCCAGGAACCAGACCGATCATAAGCTGCGTTTCCTATAGACAGGCTACAGATATCCCGCATATTGCAAATGCCTACTCCCAGGCTACAGAACTCTTCCAAACTGCTTACATCCACACCTGTAATACAGAACTCATTACGTTGCATCTGACTAAACTCAGGTTTCAGAACTCCTGTAAGCTCTGTTTCCTACACTCAGGCTACGGATATTGCTCACATTGTGTATGGCTATTCCCAGGCTACAGACCGCTGAATCTGCTTTGTACTCCACTAGCATACAGAACTCCCTTGAACTGAATCTCTTTACAGCCAGGAAGGAGACCGACAATAAGCTGCATTTCCTATAGACAGGCTACAGAAATCCGGCATATTGCGAATGCGTACTCCCAGGCTACAGACCGCTTCCAAACTGCTTACATCCACACCTCCAAACAGAACTCTTGTACGCTGCATCTCACTAAACTCAGGTTACAGAACTCCTGTAATCTCTGTCTCCTACACTTTGGCTACCGAAATTGCGCACATTGTGTAAGCCCATACCCAGGCTGCAGAACGCTGAAACAGCTTTTCTCTCCACTAGCATACAGATCTCCCATTAACTGAATCCCCCTACAGCCTATATCCAGAATTCCTATAAGTTGCACATCCCAGAGTCAGGCTACAGAAATCCCGCATATTGCGAATGCCTACTCCCAGGCTACAGAACTCTTACAAACTGCTTCGTTACACACCTCTGCTACAGAACTCATGTAAGCTGCACCTCACTACACTCAGGTTACAGAACTCCTCGAAGCTCTGTCTGTGTATACAGACATTGCGCACATTATGTCATCCTATTCCCAGGAAACAGAACTCTGAAATAGCATTGCACTCCACTAGCATACAGAACTCCTGTGAACAGCATCTCTCTACAGCCAGGACCCCGAACTCCCATAAGCTGCGCATCCTAGAGTAAGGTTGCAGAAATCCCGCATATTGCGAATGCCTATCCCAGGCTACAGAACTCTTCCAAACTGCTTACAACTACACCTCCGATACAGAACTCATGTTCACTGCATCTTAAAAAACTTAGGTTACAGAACTCCTGTAAGCTCTGTCTCCTACACTCAGGCTACAGACATTGCGCACATTGTGTATGCCTATTCCCAGGCTGCAGACAGCTGAAACAGCTTTGTACTCCACTAGCATACAGAACTCACGTGAACTGAATCTCTCCACAGCCAGGAAGCAGACTGCCAATAACTTTCGTTTCCTATGGACAGGCTACAGAAATCCCCCATATTTCGAATGCCTACTCCCAGGCTAAGAACACTTCCTATCTGCTTCTTTCCGCACATCCGATACAGAATTCATGTATGTTGTAAATCACTACACTCATGTTACAGAACTCCTGTACGCACTCTCTGTTACACTCAGGCTACCGAAATTTCATAGATTGTGTAAGCCTATTCCCAGGCTAAAAACACAGAAAGATTTTTTCACTCTACTAGCATACAGATCTCCCATGAACTGAATCTCTCTACAGCTTGTATGCAGAATGCCTTAAGCTGCGTTTCCTATAGAGAGGCTACAGAAATCCCACATATTGCGAATGCCTACTCCCAGGCTTCGGAACCCTTCCTAACTGCTTCGTTCCACACCTCCGATACAGAACTCATGTATGCTGGCTGATATTCATTTAGCCACAACAGAACCGATATTTCTGGTTAGATCCAGACCTATCTGGACAAACTCGTGTGGAATTCTTGTGCAAAGGACACAGAGAAGCAGAATGAATCTGGTTTTGGAGAAAACCAAAGTCTTTTTCTTGGGCACGTAGATTCATTGTCATGTTCACAAACACAAATTTCATTCTGAACCTGGTTTTTGTAGCATTTTACTCTGAAAACTCGAATGTGTACCTCTTGTTTCTCCATGTGAATCCAATTAGCGTTTGCCAACAGAAAAACAAAATGTTACATGTCAGAATTCATTCTGAACTCTAAAGTTCATAGTTAATATCCAGAAAACATTCCAAATTTAATAGAAAGTATCCAGAAAACACTAACAAACACACAGGCTGTTTTAAAAGCTTATATTCTTTTAGCCACAAAAGAACCGGATATTTCTGGTTGGATCAAGACCTATCTGGACAAACTCATGTGGAATTCGTGTGCAAAGGACCCAGAAAAGCAGAATCAAACTGGTTTTGGAGAAAAGCAAAGGCTTTTTCATGGGAAAGTGGATTCAAAGTCATGTTAGCAAACAAATATCATTTTGAACCTGGTTTCTGCAGCATTCTACTCAGAAAACACAATTGTGTACCTGTTGTGTCTCCATGTGGAACCAATTAGCGTTTGCCAACAAAAAAACAAAGTGTTACATGCCAGAATTCATTCCAAACTCTAAATGTAATAGAAAGTATACAGAAAACACTAACAAACACACAGGCTATTTTAAAAGCTGATATTCATTAAGCCACAACAAAACGGGATATTTCTGGTTTGATCCAGACCTATCTGACCAAACTCGTGTGGAATCTGTCTGCAAAGGACCCAGAAAAGCACATTCAATTTGGAAAAAAGCAAAGTCTGTTTTCGTGGGCAAGTGTATTCAATGTCATGTTAGGAAACACAAATATAATTTTTCACCTGGTTTCTATAGCATTCTACTCAGAAAACTCGAATGTGTACCTGTTGTGTCTCCATGTGCAACCAATTAGTTTTTGCCAACAAAAAATGAAGTGTTACATGCCAGAATGCATTCTAAACTCTATAGTACATAGATAATATCCAGAAATCAGAAACAAACACAGAGGCTGTAGCAAGAGCTGGGATTGAGTTAAGCAGAACAGACCCGGAACTTTCTGGTTAGATCCAGACCTATCTGGACAAACTCATGTGGAAAATCTTGTGCAAAGGACCCAGAAAAGAATGTTGAAACTGGTTTTAGAGAAAAGCAAGGTCTTTTTCTTGGGTTAGTGGATTCAATGTCATGTTTACAGTGGCAAATATCATGTTGAACCTGGTTTCTGTAGCATTCTACTCAGAAAACTCGAATGTGCACCTGTTGTGTCTCCATGTGAATCCAATCAGCGTTTGGGAACAGAAAAACAAAGAGTTACATGCCAGAATTCAATACAAACTCTAAAGTACATAGTTAATACCCAGAATACACAAACAAACACACAGGCTGTTTTAAAAGCTGATATTCATTTAGCCACACATAACTGGATTTTTCTGATTTGATCCAGAACAATCTGGACAAACTCATGTTGAATTCTAGTGCAGAGGACCCAGAGAAGCAGAGGCAAAGCGGTTTTGGATAAAAGCAAAGACTTTTTCATGGGCAAGTTGATTCAATGTCATGTTTACAAACACAAATGTCATTTTTAACCTGGTTTCTGTAGCATTCTACTCAGAAAACTCTTATGTGAACCTGTTGTGTCTCCATGTGAAACGATTTAGCGTTTCCAACAAAAAACCACAATGTTACATGCTAAAATTCATTGAAAACTTTAAAGTTCATAGAAAATATCCAGAAAACACTAACAAACACACAGGCTGTATTAAAAGCTGATATTCATTTACCCACAACAGAACCGGATATTTCTGTTTTCATCCAGCCATATCTGGACAAACTCATGTGGAATCTGTGTGTAAAGGACCCAGAGAAGCACAGTCAAACTGTTTTTGGATCAAAGCAAAGTCTTTTTCGTGGGCAAGTGGATTCAATTTCATGTTAGGAAACACAAATATCCTTTTTAACCTGGTTGTATCATTCTACTCAGAAAACTCTTATGTGTACCTGTTGTGTCTCCATGTGAATTCAATTACCGTTTGCCAAGAGAAAAACAAAATGTTACATGCAAGAATTCATTCCAAACAGTAAAGTTCATAGGTAATATCCAGAAAACCCAAACAAACACACAGGCTCTTTTAAAAGCTGATATTCATTTATCCACAACGGAAGCAATATTTCTGGTTCGTTCCAGACCTACCTGGACAAACTCGTGTGGAATTCGTGTGCAAAGGACCCAGAAAAGAAGAGTCAAACTGGTTTTGGAGAAAAGCAAAGTCTTTTTGGTGGGCAAGTGCATTCAATGTCATGTTTGCAAACACAAATGTCATTTTTAACCTGGTTTCTGTAGCATTCTACTCAGAAATCACTTATGTGTACCTGTTGTGTCTCCATGTGGAACGAATTAGCTTTTCCACCAAAAAAACACAATGTTACATGCTAAAATTCATTCAAAACTCTAAATTTAATAGAAAGTATCCAGAAAACACTAACAAACACACAGGCTGTAGCAAGAGCTGGGATTGAGTTAGGCAGAACAGAAACGGGTATTTCTGGTTAGATCCAGAAATATCTGGACAACCTCGTGTGGAAATCTTGTGCAAAGGACCCAGAAAAGCAGAGTCATACTGGTTTTGCAGAAAAGCAAAGTCTTTTTTTGGGCAAGTGGATTCAATGTCATGTTTACAGTCGGAAATATCATTTTGAACCTGGTTTCTGTAGCACTCTACTCAGAAAAATCTTATGTGTACCTGTTGTGTCTCCATGTGCAAACAATTAGTGTTTGCCAACAAAAAAATACAATGTTACATGCTAAAATTCATTCCAAACTCTAAAGTTCATAGAAAATATCCAGAAAACAGAGACAAACACAGAGGCTGTAGCAAGAGCTGGGGTTGAGTTAGGCAGAACACACCCGGATCTTTCTGGTTAGATCCAGACCTATCAGGACAAACTCGTGTGGCATTCTTGTGCTGAAGACCCAGAAAAGTATATTGAAACTGGTTTTGCAGAAAAGCAAAGTCTATTTCTTGGGCAAGTGGATTCAATGTCATGTTTACAAACACAAATATCTTTTTAACCTGGTTTCTGTAACATTCTACTCAGAAAACTCGAATGTGTACCTGTTGTGACTCCATGTGGAACCAATGAGTGTTTGCCAACAAAAACACAAAGTGTTACATGCCAGAATTCATACCAAACTCTAAAGTTCATAGAAAATATTCAGAAAACAGAAACAAACACAGAGGCTGTAGCAAAAGCTGGGATTGGATAGGCAAACAGAACCGGATCTTTCTGATTAGATCCAGACCTATCTGGACAAACTTGTCAGGAATCCGTGTGCATAGGACCCAGAAAAGCAAAGTCCAACTGGTTTTGGAGAAAAGCAAGGTCTTTTTCTTGGGCAAGTGCATTCAATGTCATGTTTACAGTCGCAAATATCATTTTTAACTGATTTCTCTAGCATTCTACCCAGAAAACACTTATGTGTACCTGTTGTGTCTCCATGTGGAACCAATTAGTGTTTCCAACAAAAAAACATAATGTTACATGCTAAAATTCATTCAAAAGTCTAAAGTTCATTGAAAATATCCAGAAATCACTAACAAACACACAGGCAGTTTTCAAAGCTGATAGTCATTTAAGCACACCAGAACAGGATATTTCTGTTTTGATCCAGACCCATCTGGAGAAAGTCATGTGGCATTCGTGTGCAAAGGACCCAGAAAAGCAGAGTCTACCTGGTTTTGGAGAAAAGCAAAGTCTTTTTCATGGGCAAGTGGATTCAATGTCAAGTTTACAATCAGAAATATCATTTTTAACCTGGTTTCTGGAGCTTTTCACTAGGAAAACAGTAATGTGTACCTGTTGTGTCGCCATGTGAAACCAATTAGCGTATGCCAACAGAGAAACAAAATGTTACATGCTACAATGCATTCACAACTCCAAAGTCCATAGATGCTATCGAGAAAACACAAGCAAACTCAGAGGCTGTAGCAAGAGCTGGGATTGAGTTACCCACCACAGAACCGGATATTTCTGGTTTCTTCCAGCCCTCTCTGGACAAACTAGTGTGGAATTGGTGTGCAAAGCACCCAGAAAAGCAGAGTGAACATGGTTTTGGAGAAAAGCAAAGTCTTTTTCTTGGGCAAGTGGATTCAATGTCATGTTTACAAACACAAACATCATTTTTAACTGGTGTCTGGAGGTTTTTACTCAGAAATCACGAATGTGTACCTGTTTTGTGTACATGTGAAACCAATTAGCATATGCCAACAGAAAACCAAAATGTTACATGCTACAATGCATTAACAACTCTAAAGTCCATAGATACTATCGACAAAACACAAGCAAACTCAGAGGCTGTAGCAAGAGTTGGGATTGAGTTAGCCACCACAGAACCGGATATTTCTGGTTTCTTCCAGCTCTCTCTGGACAAACTAGTGTGGAATTGGTGTGCAAAGCACCCAGAAAAGCAGAGTCAACCTGGTTTTGGAGAAAAGCAAAGTCTTTTTCTTGGGCAAGTGGATTCAATGTCATGTTTACAAACACAAACATCATTTTTAACCTAGTTTCTGGAGGTTTTCACTTAGGATACACGAATGTGAACCTGTTGTGTCTCATGTGAAACCAATTAGCGTATGCCAACAGAAAACCAAAATGTTACATGCTACAATGCATTCACAACTCCAAAGTCCATGGATACTATCGACAAAACACAAGCAAACACAGAAGCTGTAGCATGAGCTGGGATTGAGTTAGGCAACACAGAACCGGATATTTCTGGATTCATCCAGCCCTATCAGGAAAAACTGGTGTGGAATTGGTGTGCAAAACACCCAGAAAAGCAGAGTCAACCTGGTTTTGCAGAGACACAGAGCCTATTTGTTGGGTAGTGGATTAAATGTCATGTTTACAAACACAAACATCATTTTTTGCCTGGTTTCTGGAGGTTTTTACTCAGAAAGCATGAATTTGTACCTCTTTTGTGTACATGTGAAAGCAATTATCGTATGCCAACAGATAAAGAAAATATCACATGCTACAATTCATACACAACTCTAAAGCCCATAGATACTATCCAGAAAACAGAAACAAACACAAAGGCTGTAGCAAGAGCTGGGATTTAGTTAGCCACCACAGAACCAGATATTTCTGCTTTCATCCAGCCCTCTCCGGACAAACTACTATGGAATTGGTGTGCAAAGCACCCAGAAAAGCAGAGTCAACCTGGTTTTGCAGAAAAGCAAAGTCTTTTTCTTGGGCAAGTGGATTCAATGTCATGTTTACAAACACAAATATCATTTTTAACCAGGTTTCTGCAGCTTTTCACTTAGAAAACACGAATGTGTACCTGTTGTGTCTCCATGTCAAACCAATTAGCATATGCCAACTGAAAACCAAAATGTTACATGCTACAATGCATTCACAAGTCTAAAGTCCACAGATACTATCGACAAAACACAAGCAAACTCAGAGGCTGTAGCAAGAGCTGGGATTGAGTTAGCCACCACAGAACCGGATATTTCTGGTTTCATCCAGCCCTCTCCGGACAAACTGGTGTGGAATTGGTGTGCAAAGCACCCAGAAAAGCAGAGTCAACCTGGTTTTGGAGAAAAGCAAAGTCTTTTTCTTGGGCAAGTTTATTCCATGTCATGTTTACAAACACAAACATCATTTTCAACCTGGTTTCTGGAGGTTTTAAACAGAAATCACGAATGTGCATCTGTTGTGTCTACCTGTGAAACATATTAGCGTATGACAAGAGATAAACAAAATATTACATCCTACTATTCATACACAACTCTAATGTGAATAGATACTATCCAGAAAACACAAAAAAAACCACAAAGGCTGTAGCAGGAACTTGGATTGAGTTAAACACCACAGAACCCGATATTTCTGGTTTCTTCCAGTCCTCTCAAGACAAACTGGTGTGGAATTGGTGTGCAAAGCACCCAGGAAAGCAGAGTCAACCTGGTTTTGGAGAAAACCAAAGTCTTTTTCTTGGGCATGTGGAATCAATGTCTTGTTTACAAACACAAACAAAATTTTTAACCGGGATTCTGCAGGTTTTTACTCAGAAAACTCGAAAATGTAGCTGTTGTGAATACATGTGAAACCAATTAGCGTTTGACAACAGAAAATCAAAATGTTAAATGCTACAATACATTCACAACTCTAAAGTCCATAGATACTATCGAGAAAACACAAGCAAACACAGAAGCTGTAGCAAGAGCTGGGATTGAGTTAGCCACCACAGAACCGGATATTTCTGGTTTCATCCATACCTAACAGGACAAACTGGTGTGGAATTGGTGTGCAAAGCAACCAGAAAAGCAGAGTCAACCTGGTTTTGGAGCAAAGCAAAGTCTTTTTCTTGGGCAAGTGGATGCAATGTCATGTTTACAAACACAAACATCATTTTTAACCTGGTTTCTGGAGGTTTTCACTTAGGATACACGAATGTGTACCTGTTGTGTCTCATGTAAAACCAATTAGCGTTTGCCAACAGAAAAACAAAATGTTACATGCTACAATGCATTCACAACTCTAAAGTCCACACATTCTATCGAGAAAACACAAACAAACTCAGAGGTTGTAGCATGAGCTGGGGTTGAGTTAGCCACCAGAGAACCGGATATTTCTGGATTCATCCAGCCCTATCAGGACAAACTACTATGGAATTGGTGTGCAAATACCCAGAAAAGCAGAGTCAACCTGGTTTTGGAGAAAACTAAGTCTTTTTCTTGGGCAAGTGGATGCAATGTCATGTTTACTAACACAAATATCAGTTTTAACCTGGTTTCTGCAGGTATTTACTCAGAAAACTCGGAAGTGTAGCTGTTGTGTGTACATGGAAACCAATTAGCATATGCAAACAGAAAAACAAAATGTTACATGCTACAATTCATTCACAACTCTAAAGTCCATAGATACTATCGACAAAACACAAACAAAATCAGAGGATGTAGCAAGATCTGGGATTGAGCTAGCCACCACAGAACCGGATATTTCTGGTTTCAACCAGCCCTATCCGGACAAACTAGTGTGGAATTGGTGTGCAAAACATCAAGAAAAATAGAGTCAACCTGGTTTTGGAGAAAAGCAAAGTCTTTTTCTTGGGCAAGTGCATTCAATGTCATGTTTACAAGCACAAACATCAGTTTTAACCTGGTTTCTGCAACTTTTTACTCAGAAACCACGAATGTGTACCTGTGGTGTGTACATATAAAACCAATTAGCGTATTTCAACAGATAAACAAAATATTACATCCTACAGTTCATACACAGCTCTAAAGTCCATATACTATCCAGAAAACACAAACAAAAACAAAGGCTGTAGCAAGAACTTGGATTGAATTAACCACCACAGAACCAGATATTTCTGGTTTCATCCAGCCCTCTCTGGAGAAACTGGTGTGGAATTGGTGTGCAAAGCACCCAGAAAAGCAGAGTCAACCTGGTTTTGCAGAAAAACAGAATCTATTTCTTAGGCAAGTGGAGTCAATGTCATGTTTCCAAACACCAATATCATTTTTAACCTGGTTTCTGCAGCCTTTTAATCAGAAAACTCGAAAGTGTACGTGTTGTGTCTCCATGTGAAACCAATTAGCGTTTGACAACAGAAAAACAAAATGTTAAATGCTACAATACATTCACAACTCTAAAGTCCATAGATACTATCGAGAAAACACAAGCAAACACAGAAGCTGTAGCAAGAGCTGGGATTGAGTTAGCCACCACAGAACCAGATATTTCTGGTTTCATCCATCCCTATCTGGACAAACTCGTGTGGAATTGATGTGCAGAGCAACCAGAAAAGCAGAGTCAACCTGGTTTTGGAGAAAAGCAAAGTCTTTTTCTTGGGCAAGTAGATTCAATGTCATGTTTACTAACACAAATATCAGCTTTCTCCTGGTTTCTGCAGGTATTTACTCAGAAAACTCGAAAATGTAGCTGTTGTGTGTACATGTGAAACCAATTAGCGTATGCAAACAGAAAAACAGAATATTACATGCTACAATTCATTCACAACTCTAAAGTCTATAGATACTATCGAGAAAACACAAACAAACTCAGAGGATGTAGCAAGAGCTGGGATTTAGTTAGCAACCACAGAACCGGATATTTCTGGTTTCATCCAGCCCTATCCGGACAAACTAGTGTGGAATTGGTGTGCAAAGCATCCAGAAAAATAGAGTCAACCTGGTTTTGGAGAAAAGCAAAGTCTTTTTCTTGGGCAAGTGCATTCAATGTCATGTTTACAAGCACAAACATCAGTTTTAACCTGGTTTCTGCAACTTTTTACTCAGAAACCACGAATGTGTACCTGTTGTGTGTACATATGAAACCAATTAGCCTATTTCAACAGATAAACAAAATATTACATCCTACAGTTCATACACAGCTCTAAAGTCCATATACTATCCAGAAAACACAAACAAACACAAAGGCTGTACAAAGAACTTGGATTGAATTAACCACCACAGAACCAGATATTTCCTGTTTCATCCAGCCCTCTCTGGAGAAACTGGTGTCGAATTGGTGTGCAAAGCACCCAGAAAAGCAGAGTCAACCTGGTTTTGCAGAAACACAAAGGCTATTTCTTGGGCAAGTGGAGTCAATGTCATGTTTACAAACATAAATATCATTTTTAACCTGGTTTCTGCAGCCTTTTAATCAGAAAACTCGAAAGTGTACGTGTTGTGTCTCCATGTGAAACCAATTAGCGTTTGACAACAGAAAAACATGTAGCCTAACTCTGGGATGTGAATCTTATAGGAAATCTGGATAAAGGCTGTAGAGAGATTCAGTTCATGGGAGTTCTGTATGCTAGTGGAGTGCAAAGCTATTTCAGCGTCTGAAGCCTGGGAATACGTTTACACTATGTGCGCAATTTCGGTAGCCTCAGTATAGGAGAGAGAGTGTACTGGAGTTCTGTACCCTGAGTGTAGTGATTTACATCATACATGAGTTCTGTATCAGAGGTGTGGAACGAAGCAGTTAGGAAGGGTTCTGTAGCCTGGGAGTAGGAATTCGCAATATGCGGGATTTCCGTAGCCTGTCTATAGGATACGCAGCTTATACGCATTCTGAATACAAGCTGTAGAATGATTCAGTTCATGGGAGTTCTGTATGCTAGTGCAGTACAAAGCTGTTTCAGCGTTCTGAAGCCTGGTATAGGCATACACAATGTGCGCAATGTCCATAGCCTGAGTGTAGGAGACAGAGCTTACAGGAGTTCTGCAACCTGAGTTTAGTCAGATGCAGCGTACATGAGTTCTGTATCGGACGTGAGGATTACTGTAGCCTGTCTATAGGAAACGCAGCTTATGGTCGGTCTGTTTCCTGGCTGTAGAGAGATTCACTTCATTGGAGCTCTGTATGCTAGTGGAGTAGAAAGCTGCTTCAGCTGTGTGTAGCCTGGGAATAGGCATGCAAAATGTGCGCAATGTCTGCAGCCTGAGTGTAGGAGACAGAGATTAAAGGAGTTCTGTATCCTGGGTTTAGTCAGATGCAGCATATATGAGTTCTGTATCGAGGGGTGGAATGAAGCAGTTTGGAAGAGTTCTGTAGCCTGGGAGTAGGCATTCGCAATATGCGGGAATTCTGTAGCCTGACTCTAGGATGTGCAGCTTATGGGCATTTGTGTCCTGGCTGTAGAGAGATGCAGTTCACGGTAGTTCTGTATGCTACTGGAGTGCAATGCTATTTCAGAGTTCTGTTGCTTGGGAATAGGATGACACAATGTGGGCAATGTCTGTATCCTTAGACAGAGCTTACAGGAGTTCTGTATCCTGAGTGTAGTGAGGTGCATCTTACATGAGTTCTGTATCGGAGGTGTGTAACGAAGCAGTTTGTAAGAGTTCTGTAGCCTGGGATTAGGCATTCACAATATGCGGGATTTCTGTAGCCTGACTCTGGGATGTGCAGCTAACAGGAATTCTGGATGCAGGCTGCAGAGAGATTCAGTTCACGGGAGTTCTGTATGCTAGTGGAGTGCAGAGCAATTTCAGCGTTCTGTAGCCTGGGAATAGGATGACACAATGTGCGCAACTTTGGTAGCCTGAGTGTAGGAGATTTATCCTACAGGAGTTCAGTAACCTGAGTGTAGTAATTTACAGCATACATATGTTCTGTATCGGATGTGTGGAAAGAAGCAGGTAGGAAGAGTTCTGTAGCCTGGGAGTAGGCATTTGCAATATGGGTATTTCTGTGGCCTGTCTATAGGAAATGCAGCTTATGGTCGGTCTGCTTCCTGGCTATACAGAGATTCAGTTCATGGGAATTCTGTGTGCTAGTGGAGTACAAAGCTGTTTCAGTGGTCCGTAGCCTGGGAATAGGCATACACAATGTGTGCAATGTCTTTAGACTGAGTGTAGGAGCCAGAGCTTACAGGAGTTCTGTAACCTGAGTTTAGTCAGATGCTGCGTACATGAGTTCTGTATTACAGGTGTGGAACAAAGCAGTTTGGAAGAGTTCTGTAGCCCAGGAGTAGGCATTCACAATATGTGCGATTTCTGTAGCCTTTCTATAGGAAACGCAGTTTATGGTTGGTCTGCTGCTTGGCTGTAGAGAGTTGCATTCACGGGAGTTCTGAATGCTAGTGTAGTACAAAGCTGTTTCAGCGTTCTGTAGCCTGGGAATAGGCATACCCAATCTTCGCAATGTCTGTAGCCTTAGTGTAGGAGACAGAGCTTACAGGAGTTCTGTAACCTGAGTGTAGTCAGATGCAGCGTACATGAGTTCTGTATTGGAGGTGTGGATGTAAGCAGTTTGGAAAAGTTATGTAGCCTGGGAGTAGGGATTCGCAATATGCGGGATTTCTGTAGCCTGACTCTAGGGTGCCCAGCTTATAGGCATTCTGCCTCCTGGCTGTAGAGAGATTCAGTTCACGGGAATTCTGTATGCTTTTGGAGTGCAAAGCTGTTTCAGCAGTCTGTAGCCTGGGAATAGGATGACACAATGTGCACAATGTCTGTATCCTTAGATAGAGCTTACAGGAGTTCTGTAACCTGAGTGTAGTGAGGTGCAGCTTACATGAGTTCTGTATCTGAGGTGTGTAACGAAGCAATTTGTAAGAGTCTGTATCCTGGGAGTAGGCATTCCCAATATGCAGGATTTCTGTAGCCTGACTCTGGGATTTGCAGCTTATAGGAATTCTGGATACAGGCTGTAGAGAGATTCAGTTTATGGAAATTCTGTATGCTAGTGGAGTGCAGAGCTGTTTCAGCGTTCTGTAGCCTGGGAATACGCTTACACAGTTTGCACAATTTTGGTAGCCTGAGTGTAGGAGAGAGAGCATACAGTAGTTCTGTAACCTGAGTGTAGTGAGGTGCAGCTTACATGAGTACTGTATCGAAGGTGTGTAATGAAGCAGTTTGTAAGAGTTCTGTAGCCTAGGAGTAGACATTCGCGATATGCACGATTTCTGCAGCCTGTCTATAGGATACGCAGTTTATACGCATTCTGGATACAAGCTGTAGAGTGATTCAGTTCATGAAAGTTCTGTATGCTAGTGGAGTTCAAAGCTGTTTCAGTGGTGTGTAGCCTGTGAATAGGCAGACACAATGTGCGCAATGTCCGTATCCTGAGTGTAGGAGTCAGAGCGAACAGGAGTACTGTAACCTGAGTGTAGTGATTTACAGCATACATGAGTTCTGTATCGGAGGTGTGGAACGAAATACTTAGGAATTGTTCTGTACCCTGGGAGTAGGCAATCGCAATATGCCGGATTTCTGTGGCCTGTCTATAGGAAATGCAGCTTATGGTCGGTCTGCTTCCTGGCTGTAGAGAGATTCAGTTCACTGGAGTTCTGTATGCTAGTGGAGTACAAAGATGTTTCAGCGTTCTGTATCCTAGGGCCGGATGGAACCAGAAATATTTGGATCTGTGGTTGCTAACTCTATCCAAGCTCTTGCTAAATCCTCTTAGTTTGCTATTGTTTTCTCGATGGTATCTATGGACTTTAGAGTTGTGAATGCATTGTAGCATGTAACATTTTGGTTTTCTGTTGGCAAACGCTAATTGGTTTCACATGGAGACACAACAGGTACACATTTGTGTTTTCTGAGTAAAAAGCTGCAGAAACCAGGTTAAAAATGATATTTGTGTTTGTAAACATGACATTGTATCCACTTGCCAAAGAAAAAGACTTTTCTTTTCTCAAAAACCAGGTTTACTGTGCTTTTCTGGGTGCTTTGCACAGCAACTCCACAAGAGTTGACAAAATAGGACTGGATGAAACCAGAAATATACGGTTCTGTGGTGGATAACTCAAACCCAGCTCTTACTACAGCTTCTGTGTTTGCTTGTGTTTTCTCGATAGTATCTGTGGACTTTAGAGTTGTGAATGCACTGTAGCATGTAACATTTTGTTTTTCTGTAGGCAAACACTAATTGGTTTCACATGGAGACAGAACAGGTACACATTCGTGTTTTCTGAGTAAAAAGCTGCAGAAAACAGGTTAAAAATGATATTCGTGCTTGTAAATATGACATTGAAACCACTTGCCAAAGAAAAAGACTTTGCTTTTCTCCAAAACCAGGTTGATTCTGCCTTTCTGGGTGCTTTGCACTCCAATTCCACACGAGTTTGTCCGGACAGGGCTGGATGAAACCAGAAATATCCGGTTCTGTGGTGGCTATCTCAATCCCAGCTCTTGCTACAGCTTCTGTGTTTGCTTTTTTTTTGTCGATACTATCAATGGACTTTAGAGATGTGAATGAATTGTAGCATTTAACATTTTGTTATTGTTTAGCAAACGCTGATTGGTTTCACATGGACACACAACACGTACACATTCGTGTTTTCTGAGTAAAAAGCTGCAGAAACCAGGTTAAAAATGGTATTGGTGTTTGTAAACATGACATTGAATCCACTTGCCCAAGAAAAAGACTTTGCTTTTCTCCAAAATCAGGTTGACTCTTTTATAAGTGCTTTGCCACCAACCCCCCAACACTTTGTCTGGAAAGTGCTGCATGAAAGCAGAAATCTCCCGTTCTGTGGTGTCTAAATCAATCCCAGCTCTTCCTACATCTTCTGTGTTTGCTTGTGCTTTATCGATAGTATTTATGTACTTAGAATTGTGAATGCATTGTAGCATGTAACACTTATTTGTGTTTGTAAACATGACATTGAAACCACTTGCCCAAGAAACAGAGTTTGCTTTTCTCCAAAACCAGGTTCACTCTGCTTTTCTGGGTACTTTGCACACCAACTCCACACCAGTTGGTCCAGATAAGTCTGGATGAAACCAGAAATATCCGGTTCTGTGGTGGCTAAATCAATCCCAGCTCTTGCTACACCTTCGGGGCTTGCTTGTGTTTTCTCGATAGTATCTGTGCATTTTAGAGTTATGAATGTTTGTGGCATGTAACTTTTTGGTTTTCTGTTGGGAAATGCTAATTGGTTTCACATGGAGACACAACAGGTACACATTCGTGTTTTCTGAGTAAAAAGCTGCAGAATCCATGTTAAAAATGATATTTGTGTTTGTAAACATGACATTGAAACCACTTGCCCAATAAACAGACTTTGCTATTCTCCAAAACCAGATTGACTCTGTTTTTCTTGGTGCTATCCACACCAACTGCACACCAATTACTCCAGATAGGGCTGGATGAAACCAGAAATATCCGGTTCTGTTGTGGCTAACTCAATCCAAGCTCTTGCTACATCTTCTGTGTTTGCTTGTGTTTTCTCGATAGTATCTATAGACTTTAGTGTTGTTAATGCATTCTGGCCTGTAACATTTTGTTTTTCTGTTGGCAAACGCTAATTGGTTTCACATGGCGACACAACAGGTACACATTCGTGTTTTCTGAGTAAAAAGCTGCAGAAACCAGGTTAAAAATGATATTTGTGTTTGTAAACATGACATTGAAACCACTTGCCCAAGAAAAACACTTTGCTTTTCTCCAAAACTATGTTGACTCTGCATTTCTGGGTGCTTTTAACACCAATTCCCCACTAGTTTGTCCGGATACGGCTGGATGAATCCAGAAATATCCGGTTCTGAGGTGGCTAACACAATCCCACCTCTTCGTACAATTCTGTGTTTGCTTGTGTTTTCTCGTTAGTATCTGTGAATTTCAGAGTTCTGAATGCATTGTAGCATGCAATATTTTGTTTATCTATTGGCAAACGCTAGTTGCTTTCACATGGAGACACAACAGGTACACATTCGTGTTTTCTGAGTAAAAGCTGCAGAAACCAGGTTAAAAATGATATTTGTGTTTGTAAACATGACATTGTATCCACTTGCCAAAGAAAAACTTTGCTTTTCTCCGAAACCACGTTGACTCTGCTTTTCTGGGTGCTTTGCACACCAATTCCACACCAGTTTGTCCAGATAGGACTGGATGAAACCAGAAAATCCGGTTCTGAGATGGCTAACTCAATCCCAGCTCTTGCTACAGCTTCTGTGCTTGCTTGTGTTTTCTCGATAGTATCTGTGCATTTTAGAGTCGTGAATGCTTTGCAGCATGTAACATTTTGTTTTTCTGTTGGGAACTGCTAATTGGTTTCACATGGAGACACAACAGGTACCCATTCGTGTCTTCTGAGTTAAAAGCTACAGAAACCAGGTTGAAAATGATATTTGTGCTTGTAAACATGGCAATGAATCCACTTGCCCAAGAAAAAGACTTTGCTTTTCTCCAAAACCCGGCTAACTCTGCTTTTTTGGGTGCTCTGCACACCAACTCCAGGCAGTTTGTCCAGATAGGTCTGAATGAAACCAGAAATATCTGCTTCTGTGGTGGCTAAATCAATCCCAGCTCTTGCTACACCTTCTGTGCTTGCTTGTGTTTTCTCGATAGTATCTGTGCATTTTAGAGTTGTGAATGTATTGTAGCATGTAACATTTTGTTTTTCTGTTGGCAAACGCTAGTTGGTTTCACATGGAGACACAACAGGTACACATTCGTGTTTTCTGAGTAAAAAGCTGTATAAACCAGGTTAAAAATGATATTTGTGTTTGTAAACATGACATTGAATCCACTTGCCCAAGAAAAAGACTTTGCTTTTCTCCAAAACCAGGTTGACTCTACCTTTCTGGGTGCTTTGCACACGAACTCCACACCAATTTCTCTGGAAAGAGCTGGATGAACCCAGAAACAACCGGTTCTGTGGTGGCTAACTCAATCCCAGCTCTTGCTACAGCTTCTATGGTGGCTTGTGTTTTGTTGATAGTATCTGTGGACTTTAGAGTTGTGAATGCATTGTAACATGTAACATTTTGTTTTTCTGTTGGCAAACGCTAGTTGGTTTCACATGGAGACACAACAGGTACACATTCGTGTTTTCTGAGTAAAAAGCTGCAGAAACCAGGTTAAAAATGATTTTTGTGTTTGTAAACATGACATTGAATCCACTTGCCCAAGAAAAAGACTTAGTTTTCTCCAAAACCAGGTTGACTCTGCTTTCCTGGGTGCTTTGCATACCAATTCCACACCAGTTTGTTCAGATAGGGCTGGATGAATCAGGAAACATCCGGATCTGAGGTGTCTAACTCAATCCCAGCTCTTGCTACAGCTTCTGTGTTTGCTTGTGTTTTCTCGATAATATCTGTGTATTTTAAAGTTGTGAATGATTTGTAGCATGTAACATTTTGTTTTTCTGTTGACAAAAGCTAATTGGTTTCACATGGAAACACAACAGGTACACATTCGTGTTTTCTGAGTAAAAAGCTGCAGAAACCAGGTTAAAAATGATATTTGTGTTTCTAAATATGACATTGAATTCACTGGTCCATGAAAAAGACTTTGCATTTCTCCAAAACCAGGTTGACTCTGCTTTTCTGGGTGCTTTGCACACCAATTCCACCCCAGTTTGTCCAGAAGTGCTGGATAAACCAGAAATATCCGGTTCTGTGATAGCTAATTCAATTCCAGCTCTTTCTACACCTTTTGTGTTTGCTTGTGTTTTCTGGATAGGTTCTATGGACTTTAGATGTTGTGTATGAATTGTAGCATGTAACATTTTGCTTCAGGATGGCAAATGCTAACAGGTTTCACATGGACAGACAACTTGTACACATTCGTGTTTTCTGAGTAAAAGCTGCAGAGAACAGGTTAAAAATGATATTTGTGTTTGTAAACATGACATTGAATTCACTTGCCCAAGAAAAAGACTTTTCTTTTCTCAAAAACCAGGTTTACTGTGCTTTTCTGGGTGCTTTGCACAGCAACTCCACAAGAGTTGACAAAATAGGACTGGATGAAACCAGAAATATCCGGTTCTGTGGTGGCTAACTCAATCCCAGCTCTTGCTACAGCTTCTGTGTTTGCTTGTGTTTTGTCGATAGTATCTATGGACTTTAGAGTTGTGAATGCATTGTAGCATGTAACATTTTGGTTTTCTGTTGGCATACGCTAATTGGTTTCACATGGAGACACAACAGGTACACATTCGTGTTTTCTAAGTGAAAAGCCTCAGAATACAGGTTGAAAATGATATTTGTGTTTGTAAATATGACATTGAATCCACTTGCCCAAGAAAAAGACTTTGCTTTTCTCCAAAACCAGGTTGACTCTACCTTTCTGGGTGCTTTCCACACGAACTCCACACCAATTTCTCTCGAAAGAGCTGGATGAACCCAGAAACAACCGGTTCTGTGGTGGCTAACTCAATCCCAGCTCTTGCTACAGCTTCTATGGTGGCTTGTGTTTTGTCGATAGTATCTGTGGACTTTAGAGTTGTGAATGCATTGTAGCATGTAGCATTTTGGTTTTCTGTTGGCATACGCTAATTGGTTTCACATGTACACACAACAGGTACACATTATGTTTTCTGAGTAAAAAGCTGCAGAAACCAGGTTAAAAGTGATTTTTGTGTTTGGAAACATGACATTGAATCCACTTGCCCAAGAAAAAGACTTTGTTTTCTCCAAAACCAGGTTGACTCTGCTTTCCTGGGTGCTTTGCATACCAATTCCACACCAGTTTGTTCAGATAGGGCTGGATGAATCAGGAAACATCCGGATCTGAGGTGTCTAACTCAATCCCAGCTCTTGCTACAGCTTCTGTGTTTGCTTGTGTTTTCTCGATAATATCTGTGTATTTTAAAGTTGTGAATGATTTGTAGCATGTAACATTTTGTTTTTCTGTTGACAAAGGCTAATTGGTTTCACATGGAGAAAGAACAGGTACACATTCGTGTTTTCTGAGTAAAAAGCTGCAGAAACCAGGTTAAAAATGATATTTGTGTTTCTAAATATGACATTGAATTCACTGGTCCATGAAAAAGACTTTGCATTTCTCCAAAACCAGGTTGACTCTGCTTTTCTGGGTGCTTTGCACTCCAATTCCACACCAGTTTGTCCAGTTAGGTCTGGATGAAACCAGAAATATCTGGTTCTGTGGTGGCTAACTCAATCCCAATTCTTGCTATAGCTTCTGTATTTCCTTGTGTTTAGTCGATAGTATGTATGGACTTTAGAGTTGTGATTGCATTGTAGCATGTACCATTTTGGTTTTTTGTTGGCTCACGCTAATTGGTTTCACATGGACATACAACAGGTTCACATTCATGTTTTCTGAGTAAGGCTGCAGAGACCAGGTTAAAAATGATATTGGTGTTTGTAAACATGACATTGCATCCACTTGACCAAGAAAAAGACTTTGCTTTTCTCCAAAACCAGGTTGACTCTGCATTTCTGCGTGCTTTGCACAACAATTCCACACTAGTTTGTCCAGAAAGGTCTGGATGAAACCAGAAATATCCGGTTCTGTGGTGGCTAACTCAATCCCAGCTCTTGCTAAATCTTCTGTGTTTGCTTGTGTTTTCTCGATAGTATCTATGGACTTTAGAGGTGTGTGTGTATTGTAGCATGTAAGATTTTGGTTTTCTGTTGGCAAACGTTAATTGGTTTCCCATGTACACACTACAGGTACACTTTTGTGTTTTCTGAGTAAAAATATGCACAAACCAGGTTAAAAATAATATTTGTGTTTGTTAAAATGACATTGAATCCACTTGCCCAAGAAAAAGACTTTGCTTTTCTCCAAAACCAGGTTGACTCTGCTTTACTGGGTGCTTTGCACACCAATTATGAACCAGTTTGTCTGAATGGGGCTGGATGAAACCAGAAATATCAGGTTCTGTGGTGGCTAGCTCAATCCCACCTCTTGCTATAGCTTCTGTGTTTGCTTTAGTTTTGTCGAAGGTATCTATGGACTTTAGAGTTGTGAATGCATTGTAGCATGTAATTTTTTGGTTTTTTGTTTGTATACGCTAATTGGTTTCACATGGACATACAACAGGTAAACATTCGCGTTTTCTGAAAAATCCTGCACAAACCAGGTTAAAAATGATATTTGTGTTTGTAAACATGACATTGAATCCACTGGCCAAGAAGAAGACTTTGCTGTTCTCCAAAACCAGGTTGAATCTGCTTTTCTGGGTGCTTTGCACACCCACTCCACACCAGTTTGTCTGGATAGGGCTGAATGAAAACAGAAATATCCGGTTCTGTTTTGGCTAACTCAATCCCAGCTCTTGCTACAGCTTCTGTGTTTGCTTGTGTTTTCACGATAGTATCTATGGAATTTAGAGTTGTGGATGAATTGTAGCATGTAACTTTTTGTGTTCTGTTTGCAAATCCTAACAAGTTTTACATGAAGACAACAGGCACACGTTCATGTTTCCTAAGTGAAAAGCTGCAAAACCAGGTTAAAAATGATATTTGTGTTTGTAAACATGACATTGAATCCACTTACCCAAAAAAAGACTTTGCTTTTCTCCAAACCAGGTTGACTCTGCTTTTCTGGGTGGTTTTCACACCAATTCCACACCAGTTTGTCCAGAAGGGGCTGGATGGAACCAGAAATATCCGGTTCTGTGGTGGCTAACACAATCCCAGCTCTTGCTACAGCTTCTGTGTTTGCTTCTGTTTTCACGATAGTATATATGGACTTTAGAGTTGTAAATGAATTGTAGCATGTAACATTTTGCTTCTTGTTGGCAAATGCTAATTGGTTTTACCTGAAGACAATATGTACACTGGCTTCCTGGCTGTAGAGAGATTCAGTTCACAGGAGTTCTGTTTGCTAGTGGAGTACAAAGCTCTTTCAGCGGTCAGTAGCCTGGGAAGAGGATACACAATGTGCACAATGTCCGTAGCCTAGTTTGGAGACAGAGCTTACAGGAGTTCTGTAACCTGAGTGTAGTCAGATGCAGCTTATATGAGATCTGTATTACAAGTGTGGAAAGAAGCAGTTTGGAAGAGTTCTGTAGCCTGGGAGTAGGGATTCGCAAATTGCGGGATTTCTGTAGCCTGTCTATAGCAAACGCAGCTTATGGTCGGTCTGCTTCCTGGCTGTAGAGAGATTCAGTTCACGGGAGTTCTGTATGCTAGTGGAGTACAAAGCTGTTTCAGCGGTCTGTAGCCTGGGAATAGGCATACACAATGTGCGCAATGTCTGTACCCTGCGTATAGTAGACAGAGCTTACAGGAGTACTGTAAGCTGAGTGTACTGAGGTGCAGCGTACATGAGTTCTCTATTAGAGGTGTGGATGTAAGCAGTTTGGAAGCGTTCTGTAGCCTGGTAGTATGCATTTGCAATATGCCAGATTTTTGTAGCCTGTCTATAGGAAATGCAGCTTATGGTCTGTCTGGTTCCTGGCTGTAAAGAGATTCAGGTCACGGGAGTTCTGTATGCTAGTGGAATACAAAGCTGATTCAGAGGTCTGTTGCCTGGGAATAGGCATACACAATATGAGCAACATCCGTAGCCTGAGTGCAGGAGATAGAGCTTACAGGTGTTCTATAACCTGAGTTTAGTCAGATGCAGCGTACATGAGTTCTGTATAACAGGTATGGATGTAAGCAATTTGGAAGAGTTCTGTAGCTTGGGAGTAGGCATTCGCAATATGCGGATTTCTGTAGCCTGTCCATAGCAAACGCAGCTTATGGTCGGTCTGGTTCCTGGCTGTAGAAAGATTCAGTTCAAGGGAGTTCTGTATGCTAGTGGAGAACAAAGCTCTTTCAGCTGTCTGTAGCCTGCAAATTGGCATACACAATGTGCACAATGTCTATAACCTGAGTGTAGGAGACAGAGATTACAGGAGTTCTGTAACCTGAGTGTAGTCACATGCAGCTTACATGAGTTCTGTATTACAGGTGTGGATGTAAGCAGTTTGGAAGAGTTCTGTAGCCTGGGAGTAGGGATTCGCAAATTGCGGGATTTCTGTAGCCTGTCTATAGCAAAAGCAGCTTATGGTCGGTCTGCTTCCTGGCTGTAGAGAGATTCAGGTCACGGGAGTTCTGTATGCTAGTGGAATAGAAAGCTGATTCAGAGGTCTGTTGCCTGGGAATAGGCATACACAATATGAGTAATATCCGTAGGCTGAGTGTAGGAGATAGAGCTTACAGGAGTTCTGTAACCTGAGTTGCATCAGATGCAGCTTACATGAGTTCTGTATTACAGGTGTGGATGTAAGCAGTTTGGAAGAGTTCTGTAGCCTGGGAGTAGGGATTCGCCATATGCGGGATTTATGTAGCCTGACTCAACATGCGCAGCTTATGGGTGTTCTGCGTCTTGGCTGTAGAAGATGCAGTTCACAGGAGCTCTCTATGCTAGTGGAGTGTAATGCTATTTCAGAGTTCTGTGGCCTGGGAATAGGATGACACAATGTGTGCAATGTCTGCATCCTTAAAAGAGCCTACAAGAGTTCTGTAACCTGAGTGTAGTGAGGCGCAGCATACATGAGTTCTGTATCAGTTGTGCGTAGCAAGGCAGTTTGTAAGAGTTCTGTAGCCTGGGAATAGGCATTTGCAACATGCGGGATTTCTGTAACCTAACTCAGGGATGTGCAGCTTATAGGAATTCTGGATATAGGCTGTAGAGAGATTCAGTTCATGGGAGTACTTTATCCTAGTGGAGTACAAAGCTGTTTCAGCGTTCTTTAGCCTGGGAATACGCTTACAAAATATGAGCAATTTGAGTAGCCTGAGTGTAGGAGACAGAGCTTAGAGGAGTTCTGCAACCTGAGTATTGTGATTTACAGCATACATGAGTTCTGTATCGGAGGTGTGGAATGAAGCAGTTAGGAAGGGTTCTGTAGTCTGGGAGTAGACATTTGCAATATGTGGGATTTCTATATCCTGTCTATAGAAAACACAGCTTATGTTCGGTGTGCTTCCTGGCTGTAGACAGATTCAGTTCACAGGAGTTCTGTATGCTAGTGGAGTTCAAAGCTGTTCCAGCGGTCTGTAGCCTGGGAATAGTCATACACAATGTGCATAATGTCTGTACCCTGCGTGTAGTAGACATAGCTTTGAGGAGTACTGTAAGCTGAGTGTACTGAGATGCAGCGTACATGAGTTCTGTATCGGAATTGTGGATGTAAGCAGTTTGTTACAGTTCTGTAGCCTGGGAGTAGGGATTCCCAATATGTTGGATTTCTGTAGCCTGACTCTAGAATGCACATCTTATGGGCATTCTGCGTCCTGGCTGTAGAGAGATTCAGTTCACAGGAGTTCTGTATTCTAGTGGAGTGCAACGCTATTTCAGATTTCTGTTGCCTGGGAATAGGATGACACCATGTCGCAATGCCTGAATCCTTAGACAGAGCTTACAGGAGTTCTCTAACCTGAATTTATTGAATGCAGCTTACATGACTTCTCTATTGGATGTGTGTAACAAAGCAGTTTGGACGAGTTCTGTAGCCTGCGAGTAGGCATTCGCAACATGCGGGATTTCTGTAGACTGTCTATAGGAAAAACAGGTTATGGGTCTGTCTGCTTCCTGGGTGTAGAGAGATGCAGTTCACGGGTGTTCTGAATGCTAGTGGAGTACAAAGCTGTTTCAGCTGTCTTTAGCCTGGGAATAGGCATACACAATGTTAATAATATCCGTAACCTGAGTTAGGAGACAGAGCATACAGGAGTTCTGTAACCTGAGTGTAGTCAGATGCAGCTTACAATTCTCTGTATTACAAGTGTGGATATAAGCAGTTTGGAAGAGTTCTGTAGCCTGGGAGTAGGCATTCGCAATATGCGGTATTTCTGTAGCCTGTCTATAGCAAACCCAGCTTATGGTCGGTCTGGTTCCTGGCTGTAGAGACATTCAGTTCACGAGAGTTCTGTATGCTAGTGGAGTACAAAGCTGTTTCAGCTGTATGTAACCTGCAAATAGGCATACACAATGTGCACAATGTCCATAGCCTGAGTGTAGGAGGCAGAGATTACAGGAGTTCTGTAACCTGAGTGTAGTCAGATGCAGCTTACATGAGTTCTGTATTACAGGTGTGCATGTAAGCAGTTTAGAAGGGTTATGTAGCCTGCGAGTAGGGATTCACAATATGCGGGATTTATGTAGCCTATCTATAGGAAACGCAGCTTATGGTCGGCCTGGTTCCTGGCTGTAGAGAGATTCAGTTCAGGAGAGCTCTGTATGCTATAGGAGTGCAATGCTATTTCAGAGTCCTGTAACCAGGGAATAGGATGACACAATGTGCGCAATGTCTGTATCCATAGAAAGAGCTTGCAGGAGTTCTGTAAACTGAGTGTAGTCAGATGCAGCGTACATGAGTTCTGTATTACAGGTGTGGAACGAGGCACTTTGGAAGGATTCTCTAGCCTGGGAGTAGGCATTCGCAATATGCGGGTTTCTGTAGTCTGTCTATAGAAACGCATCTCATGGTCGGTCTGCTTCCTGGCTGTAGAGAGATGCAATTCACGGGAGATCTGTATGCTAGTGGAGGACAAAGCTGTTTCAGCGGTCTGTAGCCTGGGAATAGGCATACACAATGTGCGCAATGTCTGCAGCCTGAGTGTAGGAGACAGAACTTACAGGAGTTCTGTAACCTGAGTTTAGTCAGATGCAGCGTACATGAGTTCTGTATCGAAGGTGTGGATGTAAGCAGTTTGGAAATGTTCTGTAGCCTGGGAGTAGGCATTCGCTATATGGGGGTTTTCTGTAGCCTGACTCTAGGATGCGCAGCTTATGGGCGTTCTGCGTCCTGGCTGTAGAGAGATGCAGTTCACGGGAGTTCTGTATGCTAGTAGAGTGCAAAGCTGTTTCAGAGTTCTGTAGTCTGGGAATAGGTGACACCAAGTGTGCAATGTCTGTATCCTTAGTCAGAGTTTTCAGGTATTCTGTAACCTGAGTGTAGTGAGATGCAGCTTAAATGAGTTATGTATCTGAAGTGTGGAACGAAGCTTTTTGTAAGAGTTCTGTAGCCTGGGAGTGGGCATTCGCAATATGCGGAATTTCTCTAGCCTGTCTACAGGAAACGCTGCTTATAGGCATTCCTGATACAGGCTGTAGGGAGATTCAGTTCATGGGAGTTCTGTATGCTAGTGGAGTGCAAAGCTGTTTCAGCGTTCTGTATCCTGGGAATAGGCATACACAATGTGTGCGATTTTGGTAGCCTGAGTGTATGTGAGAGAGCGTATAGGAGTTCTGTAACCTGAGTGTAGTGATTTACAGCATACAAGATTTCCGTATCGGAGGTGAGGATCGAACCAGTTAGGAAGGGTTCTGTAACCTGGGAGTAGGCATTCGCAATATGCGGGATTTCTGTAGGCTGTCTATAGGAAACACAGGTTATGGTCGGTCTGCTTCCTGGCTGTAGAGAGATTCAGTTCACGGGAGTTCTGTATGCTAGTGGAGTACAAAGCTGTTTCAGCGGTCTGTAGCCTGGGAATAGGCATACACAATGTGCGCAATGTCTGCAGCCTGAGTGTAGGAGACAGAGCTTACAGGAGTTCTGTACCCTGAGTTTAGTCAGATGCAGCGTACATGAGTTCTGTATCGAAGGTGTGGATGTAAGCAGTTTGGAAATGTTCTGTAGCCTGGGAGTAGGCATTCGCTATATGGGGGTTTTCTGTAGCCTGACTCTAGGATGCGCAGCTTATGGGCGTTCTGTGTCCTGGCTGTAGAGAGATGCAGTTCACGGGAGTTCTGTATGCTAGTAGAGTGCAAAGCTGTTTCAGAGTTCTGTAGTCTGGGAATAGGTGACACCAAGTGTGCAATGTCTGTATCCTTAGTCAGAGTTTTCAGGTATTCTGTAACCTGAGTGTAGTGAGATGCAGCTTAAATGAGTTATGTATCTGAAGTGTGGAACGAAGCTTTTTGTAAGAGTTCTGTAGCCTGGGAGTGGGCATTCGCAATATGCGGAATTTCTCTAGCCTGTCTACAGGAAACGCTGCTTATAGGCATTCCTGATACAGGCTGTAGGGAGATTCAGTTCATGGGAGTTCTGTATGACAGTGGAGTGCAAAGCTGTTTCCGAGTTCTGTAGTCTGGGAATAGGATGACACCAAGTGTGCAATGTGTGTATCCTTAGTCAGAGATCTCAGGAGTTCTGTAACCTGAGTGTAGTGAGATGTAGCTTACCTGAGTTCTGTATCGGAGGTGTGGAACGAAGCTTTTTGTAAGAGCTCTGTAGCCTGGGAGTGGGCATTTGCAATATGCGGAATTTCTGTAGCCTGTCTATAGGGAACACAGCTTATGGGCGTTCTGGTTCCTGGCTGTAGAGAGATGCAGTTCACGGGAGTTCTGTATGCTAGTGGAGTGCAATGCTATTTCAGAGTTCTGTTGCCTGGGAATAGGATGACACCATGTGGGCAATGTCTGTATCATTAGACAGAGCGTTTTGGTATTCTGTAATCTGAGTGTTCTGTAACCAGAGATAATTCTGGATCTAACCAGAAATACTCGGTTCTGTGTTGCTAAATGAATACCTGCTTTTAAAACAGCCTATGTGTTTGTTAGTGAATTCTGAATATAATCTATGAATGTTAGAGTTTTGAATGAATTTTCGCAAGTAACATTTTGTGTTTATGTTGGTAAACGCTAATTGAATTCACATGGAGACACAACAGGTACACATTCGAGTTTTCTGAGTAGAATGCTACAAAACATGGTGAAAAATGTTATTTGTGTTTGTAGACAGGACTCTGTATCCACTTGCCCAAGAAAAAGACCTTGCTTTTCTCCAAAACCAGTTTCAATATTCTTTTCTGTGTCTTTGTACAAGAATTCCACACGAGTTTGTCCGTATATGTCTGGATCTAACCAGAAATGTCTGGTAATGTTCTGAATAACTCAATCCCAGCTCATGCTACAGCCACTGTCTTTGTTTCTGTGTTCTGGATATTATCTATGAACTTTAGAGTTTGCACTGAATTCTGGCATGTAACACTTTGTTTTTTTTTTTTTTTTTTTTGCCAAACTCTAATTGGATCCACATGGAGACACAACAGGCACACATTTGAGTTTTCTGAGTAGAATGCTAGAGAAACCAGGTTAAAAATGATATTTCTGTTTGCTAACATGACATTGAATCTACTTGCCCACGAAAAATACTTTGCTTTTCTCCAAAACCTGCTTGAATGTGTTTTTCTGGGTGCTTTGCACATGAATGCCACACGAGTTTGTCCAGATGGGTCTGGATCTAACCAGAAATATCAGGTTCTGTTGTCGCTAAATGAATAGCGTGTGTTTGTTAGTGTTTTCTGAATATTAACTCTGTACTTGAGAGTTTGGAATGAATTCTGGCGTTAAACATTTTGTTTTTCTGTTGGCAAATGCTAATTGGATTCACATGGAGACACAACAGGTACATATTCGTGTTTTCTGAGGAGAATGCTACAGAAACCTGGTTAAAAATGTTATTTGTGTTTGTAGCATTGGTAGCCCAGTGGTGAGACTGCAGGAGAATTTGAACCCACACTGAAGGCTGCAGAGATTCCCTCTGTGGTCCTTGGGAAAGAGCTTCCGATCTCTGGCTCCTGTGGGTATATCATTTGCCTGCTAACCACCCCCAATTCCATTCAGCTGTGTGGAATTACTTCCCTTTTGAATCAAAAATAAAGAAAGAAACAGAGAGAGATTTACCACGCCTAACCTGGGAGTGTCACCTTTGGCACACCCTCAACCCTGAGGAACCAAACAGAGCTATCAGGCCACACCCATCTCAAATCTCTAAGGCTCCATTGAAAGCAGACAGTCCACTTAATCTAGAGTCATAGTATAACAAGAAAAAAACACCACAGTGAAGAAACCAATATGCCAAACAACAAATGCAAAAACCAAGGTAACAAGAACAAGGAAGACACTATGACACCCCCAAATGAAAAAGACACCGCAATTCAAGATTACGAAGATGATGAGATAGAAGAAATGCAAGAAGCAGATCTCAAAAAATTGATAAGAACACTAAGAAGTACTCAAAAACAAATTCTTGAACTACAGAAATCCTTAATGGACAAGGCAAAAAATCTCTCTCATGCAAATGAAATATTAAGGAGGAATCAAGCTGAAATGAAACAACTAGTAGAACATGAAACTGTGATAGTGACGAGAAATCATAATGAAGTGAAGAATTCAATAGATCAAATGAAAAACACATTAGAGAGCCTTACAAACAGAATGGGTGAGGCAGAAGAGAGAATATCAGACTTAGAATACAGAGCACAGGAAAATATACAGTCAAACCAAAGAAAAGAAGAGGAAATTAGAAATCTAAAAAATATTGTTGGGAATCTACAGGATACTATTAAAAAACCCAACATTCGAGTTCTAGGAGTTCCTGAAGGCATGGAGAGGGAGAAAGGATTAGAAGGCCTTTTTAGTGAGATAATAGCAGAAAATTTCCCAGTTTTGGAGGAGAGAGACATCCTAGTACAGGAAGCTCATAGAACCCCCAATAAACATGACCAAAAGAGATCCTCACCACGACACATTGTAATTAAACTCACCACAGTGAAACAGAAAGAAAAGATCCTAAAATGTGCAAGAGAGAAACATCAGATTACTCTCAGAGGATCTCCAATTAGACTCACGGCAGACTTCTCATCAGAAACCCTACAAGCTAGAAGGGAATGGCGAGACATAGCCCAGGTACTAAGAGAGAAAAACTGCCAGCCCAGAATATTATATCCTACAAAGCTCTCATTTATGAATGAAGGTGAAATAAAGACCTTTCATAACAAACAAAAATTGAAAGAATTTGTTGCCACTCGTCCAGCCCTGCAAAAGATGCTTAAAGATGTGTTACACACAAACACAGAAACACGGCCATCAACCTGAAAGTAGGTAAACGAAGGGAACCTCACAGCAAAAGATCACAGGGAATTCAAAGCATACATTTGGATAAAGAAATTATGGGACATGTACTATATAGAATACTATACAGCAGTAAAAAACAATGAAATCCGGTCATTTGCAACAAGATGGAGGAATCTGGAAAACATCATTCTGAGTGAATTAAGCCAGTCCCAAAGGGACAAATATCATTTGTTCTCCCTGATCAGTGACAACTAATTGAGCACCAAAGGGGAAACCTGTTGAAGTGAAATGGACACTATGAGAAACAGTGACTTGATCAGCTCTTGTGCTGACTGTTGTTGTACAATGTAATACTTTATCCATTTTAGTTTTTTTTTTTATCCTACTACTAGTGGTTGAACTCTGTAATTAACAAACAATTTTTCTTAGGTGTTTAAATTTTAACTGAAAAGTGATCCCTGTGAAATATAAGAGTGGGAATAAGAGAGGGAGGAGATGTACAATTTGGGACATGCTCAATCGGAACTGCCCCAAATGATGGATTTAGAATTGTGCCAGGGGATTCCAATACAATCCCATCAAGGTGGCATGTACTAAGGCCATCTCACTAGTCCAAGTGATCAATTTCAGTTCACAATTGATCACACTGATAGGTCTAAGAGTCAAAGGGATCACACAAACAAGACTAGTGTCTGCTAATACTAACTGATAGAATGAAAAAGGGAGAGAATGATCCAACATGGGAAGTGAGATACACAGCAGACTCATAGAATGGCAGATGTCCTAAATAGCACTCTGGCCTCAGAATCAGCCCTTAAGGCATTCGGATCTGGCTCAAGAGCCCATGAGAATATTCTAGGCATGGAAAGCCAAGACACTCTGGGAAAAAAAGAAGACCTAAATGAAAGATCTCTGCGAGTGAGATCCCAGTGGAACGAATGGGGCCATCAAAGAAGGAGGTACCTTTCCCTGAAGGGAGGAGAGAACCTCCACTTTGACTATGACCCTGTTGGAATAAGATTGAAGTCAGCAAACCCTAAAGGCTTCCATAGCCTCGGCAACTCATGACTAGAGCCTAGGGAGATTCCTGACGCCATAAACAAGAGTGTCAAATTGTTAAATCAACTTCAGGAGTCACTGTGTACTTACGTCTCATGTGGGATCTGTCCTTAATGTGTTGTCCAATGTGAAGTAATGCTATAACTAGTACTGAAACATTATTTTTACACTTTGTGTTTCTGTGTGGGTGCAAACGGATGAAATCTTTACTTAGTATATACTGAATCAATCTTCTGTATATAAGTATAATCAAAAATGAAAAAAAATCTTGGTGTTAAATTGGAAATTGCATAGAAAATTAATCAATTTTAAAAAAATATAACATGTAGAATCTCTGTCCTTAATGTGCTATACATTGTGAATTAATACTATGACTAGTACTCCAACAGTATTTTTCACTTTGTGTTGCTATGTGAGGGCAAACTGTTGAAATCTTTACTTAATATATACTAAACTGATCTTCTGTATATAAAGAGAATTGAAAATGAACCTTGATGTGAATGCAAGGGGAGAGGGAGTGGGAAAGGGGAGGGTTGCGGGTGGGAGGGAAGTTATGTGGGGGGAAGCCATTGTAATCTATAAGCTGTATTTCGGAAATTTATATTCTTTAAATAAAAGCATTATAAAAAATTAAAAAAAAAATGTTATTTGTGTTTGTAAACATGACATTGTATCCACTTGCCCAAGAAAAAGGCCTTGCTTTTCTCCAAAGCAAGCTTCAATATTTTTTTCTAGTTCCTATGCACAAGAATTCCACACAAGTTTGTCCAGATAGGTCTGGATCTATCCAGATATTTCCGGTTCTGTTCTGCCTAATTCAATCCTAATTCTTGCTGCATCCTCTGTGTTTGTTTCTGTTTTCTGGATATTATCTATGAACTTTAGAGTTTGCACTGAATTCTGGCATGTAACACTTTGTTTTTTTGTTGACAAACACTAATTGGTTCCACATGGAAACACAACAGGTACACATTCGAGTTTTCTGAGTAGAATGCTACAGAAACCATTTAAAAAAGAAATATGTGTTTGCTAACATGACATTGAATCCACTTGCCCACGAAAAAGACTTTGCTTTTCTCCAAAACCAGTTTGAATGTGTTGTTCTAGGTCCTTTGCACAAGGATTCCACACGAGTTTGTCCAGATAGGTCTGGATCAAACCAGAAATATCCGGTTCTGTTGTCGCTAAATGAATATCAGCTTTAAAACAGCCTGTGTGTTTGTTTCTGTTGTCTGGATATTAACTATTAACTTGAGAGATAGAATGAATTCTGGCATGAAACATTTTGTTTTTCTGTTGGCTAACGCTAATTGGTTCCACATGGAGACACAACAGGTACACATTCGAGTTTTCTGAGTAGAATGCTACAGAAACCAGGTTAAAAATGACATTTGTGTTTGTAAACATGACATTGAATCCTCTTGCCCAAGAAAAAGTCTTTCCTTTTCTCCAAAACCAGTTTGACTTTGCTTTTCTGGGTGCTTTGCACACGAATTCCACACGAGTTTGTCCAGACAGGTCTGGATCTCAGCAGAAATACCCGTATCTGTTCTGCCTAACTCAATCCCAGCTCTTGCTACAGCCTCTGTGTTTGTTTCTGCTTTCTGGATATTTTCTATGAACTTTAGAGTTATACACCAATTACCGAGTAAAAACCTGCAGAAACCAGGTAAAACATGATGTTTGTGTTTGTAAACATGACATTGAATCCACTTGCCCAAGAAAAAGACTTTGCTTTTCTACAAAATCCGGTTGACTCTGCTTTTCTAAGTGCTTTGCACAAAATCCCCCAACATTTCGTCTGGATAGGACTGGATGAAACCATGAAAATCCTGTTCTGTGGTGGCTAACTCAATCCCAGCTCTTGCTACATCTTCTGTGCTTGCTTGTGCTTTGTTGATAGTATCTATGGACTTTAGAGTTGTGAATGCATTGCAGCATGTAACATTTTGTTTTTCTGTTGCCTAATGCTAATTGGTTTCACATGTACACACAACAGGTACAAATTCATGTTTTCTGAATATAAAGCTGCAGAAACCAGGTTAAAAATGATATTTGTGTTTGTAAACATGACATTGAATGCACTTGCCCAAGAAAAAGATTTTGCTTTTCTCCAAAACCAGGTTGACTGTGCTTTTCGGGGTGCTTTGCACACCAACGCCAAACGAGTTTGTCCGTATAGGGCTGGATGAAACCGGAAATATCCGGTTCCGGGGTGGCTATCTCAATCCCAGCTATTGCTAAAGCTTCTGTGCTTGCTTGTGTTTTCTCGATAGTATCTGTGGACTTTAGAGTTGTGAATGCATTGTAGCATGTAACATTTTGTTTTTCTATTGGCAAATGCTAATTGGTTTCTCGTGGAGACACAAAAGGTACACATTCGTGTTTTCTGAGTAAAAAGCTGCAGAAACCAGGTTAAATATATTTGTGTTTGTAAACATGACATTGAATGCACTTGCCCAAGAAAAAGGCTTTGCTTTTCTCCAAAACCAGGTTGACTGTGCTTTTCTGGGTGCTTTGCACACCAAATCCACACCAGTTTGTCCGTATAGGGCTGGATGAAAGGGGAAATATCCGGTTCCGGGGTGGCTATCTCAATCCCAGCTGTTGCTACAGCTTCTGTGTTTGCTTGTGTTTTCTCGATAGTATCTGTAGACTTTAGAGTTGTGAATGCATTGTAGCATGTTACATTTTGTTTTTCTGTTGGCATACGCTAATTGGTTTCACATGTACACACAGCAGGTACACATTCGTGTTTTCTGAGTAAAAACCTGCAGAAACTAGGTTAAAAATGATATTTGTGTTTGTAAACATGACATTGATTGCACTTGCCAAAGAAAAAGACTTTGCTTTTCTCCAAAACCAGGTTGACTCTACTTTTCTGGGTGCTTTACACCAAATCCACACCAGTTTGTCCGGATAGGGCTGGATGAAACCAGAAATATCCAGTTCTGTGGTGGCTAACTCAACCCAGCTCCTGCTACAGCTTCTGTGTTTGCTTGTGTTTTGTCAATAGTATCTATGGACTTTAGAGTTGTGAATGCATTGTAGCATGTAACATTTGTTTGTCTGTTGGCAAACGCTAATTGCTTTCACATGGCGACACAACAGGTACACATTCGTGTTTTCTGAGTAAAAAGCTGAAGAATCCAGGTTACAAATGATATTTGTGTTTGTAAACATGACATTGAATCCACTTGCCCAAGAAAAAGACTTTGCCTTTCTCCAAATCCAGTTTGACTGTGCTTTTCTGGGTGCTTTGCACACCAAATCCACACCAGTTTGTCCAGATTGGGCTGCATGGAACCAGAAATATCCGGTTCCGTGATGGGTTTCTCAATCCCAGGTCTTGCTACAGCTTCTGTGTTTGCTTGTGTTTTGTCGATAGTATCTGTGGAGTTTAGTGTTGTGAATGCATTGTAGCATGTAACATTTTGGTTTTCTGTTGGCAAACGCTAATTGGTTTCACATGGAGACACAACAGGTACACATTCGTGTTTTCTGAGTAAAAAGCTTCAGAAACCAGGTTAAAAATGTTATTTGTGTTTGTAAACATGACATTGAATCCACTTGCCCAAGAAAAGGACTTTGCTTTTCTCCAAAACCAGATTGACTCTGATTTTCTGGGTGCTTTGCACAACAATTCCACACCAGTTTGCCCAGATAGGTCTGGATGAAACCAGAAACATCCAGTTCTGTGGTGGCTATCTCAATCCCAGCTGTTGCTACAGCTTCTGTGTTTGCTTGTGTTTTCTCGATAGTATCTGTGGACTTTAGAGTTGTGAATGCATTGTAACATGTAACATTTTGTTTTTCTGTTGGCAAACACTAATTGGTTTCACATGGAGACAGAACAGGTACACATTCGTGTTTTCTGAGTAAAAAGCTGCAGAAACCAGGATAAAATGGTATTGGTGTTTGTAAACATGACATTGAATCCACTTGCCCAAGAAAAAGACTTTGCTTTTCTCCAAAACCAGGTTGACTCTGCTTTTCTGGGTGCTTTCCACACCAATTCCACACCAGTTTCTCCGAATAGGGCTGGATGAAACCAGAAATATCCGGTTCTGACGTGGATAACTAATACCCAGCTATTGCTACAGCTTCTGTGTTAGCTTGTGTTTTGTCGATAGTATCTGTGCATTTCAAAGTTGTGAATGCATTGTAACGTGTAACATTTTGTTTTTCTGTTGGAAACGCTAATTGGTTTCACATGGAGACACAACAGGTACACATTCGTGTTTTCTGAGTAAAAAGGTGCAGAAACCAGGTGAAAATGATATTTGTGTTTGTAAACACGACATTGAATCCACGTGCCCAAGAAAAGGATTTTGCTTTTCTCCAAAACCATGTTGACTCTGCTTTTCTGTGTGCTTTGCACACCAATTTCACACCAGTTTGCCAGATAGGTCTGGATGAAACCAGAAATATGCGGTTCTGTGGTGGCTAAATCATTCCCAGCTCTTACTACAGCTTCTGTGTTTGCTTGAGTTTTCTCGATAGTATGTGTGGACTTCAGAGTTGTGAATGCATTGTAGCGTGCAACATATTGTTTTTCTGTTGGCAAAGGCTAATTGGTTTCACATGGAGAAAGAACAGGTACACATTAGTGTTTTCTGAGTAAAAAGCTGCAGAAATCAGGTCAAAAATGATATTTGTGCTTGTAAATATGACATTGAAACCACTTGCCCACGAAAAAGACTTTGCTTTTCCCCAAAACCAGGTTGACTAAGCCTTTCTGGGTGCTTTGCACACCAACTCCACACCAGTTTGTCCGGATAGGTCTGGATGAAACCAGAAATATCCAGTTCTGTGAAGGCTATCTCAATCCCAGCTCTTGCTACAGCTTCTGTGTTTCCTTTTTTTTTTGTCGATAGTATCAATGGATTTAGAGGTGTGAATGAATTGTAGGATTTAACATTTTGTTTTTCTTTTCAAACGCTAATTGGTTTCACATGGACAAACAACACGTACACATTCGTGTTTTCTGAGTAAAAACCTGCAGAAACCAGGTTAAAAATGTTATTTGTGTTTGTAAACATGACACGGAATCCACTTGCCCAAGAAAAGGACTTTGGTTTTCTCCAAAACCAGGTTGACTCTGCTTTTCTGGGTGCTTTGCACACCAATTCCACACCAGTTGGTCCAGATAAGTCTGGATGAAACCAGAAATATCCGGTTATGTGGTGGCTAAATCAATCCCAGCTCTTGCTACACCTTCGGGGCTTGCTTGTGTTTTCTCGATAGTATCTGTGCATTTTAGAGTTATGAATGTATTGTGGCATGTAACTTTTTGGTTTTCTATTGGCAAAAGCTAATTGGTTTCACATGGAGACACAACAGGTACACATTCGTGTTTTCTGAGTAAAAAGCTTCAGAAACCAGGTTAAAAATGATATTTGTGTTTCTAAATATGACATTGAATTCACTGGTCCATGAAAAAGACTTTGCATTTCTCCAAAACCAGGTTGACTCTGCTGTTCTGGGTGCTTTGCACACCAATTCCACGCACGATTGTCCGGATAGGGCTGGAAGAAACCAGAAATATCCGGTTCTGTGATAGCTAATTCATTTCCAGCTCTTTCTGCAGCTTCTGTGTTTGCTTGTGTTTTCTGGATAGGTTCTATGGACTTTAGATGTTGTGTATGAATTGTAGCGTGTAACATATTGCTTCATGTTGGCAAATGCTAACAGGTTTAACATGGACAGACAACAGGTACACATTCGTGTTTTCTGAGTAAAAAGCTGCAGAAACCAGGTTAAAAATGATATTTGTGTTTGTAAACATGACATTGTATCCACTTGCCAAAGAAAAAGACTTTGCTTTTCTCCGAAACCACGTTGACTCTGCTTTTCTGGGTGCTTTGCACACCAATTCCACACCAGTTTGTCCAGATAGGGCTGGATGAAACCAGAAAATCCGGTTCTGAGATGGCTAACTCAATCCCAGCTCTTGCTACAGCTTCTGTGCTTGCTTGTGTTTTCTCGATAGTATCTGTGCATTTTAGAGTCGTGAATGCATTGCAGCATGTAACATTTTGTTTTCTGTTGGGAACTGCTAATTGGTTTCACATGGAGACACAACAGGTACACATTCGTGTTTTCTGAGTAAAAAGCTGCAGAAACCAGGTTGAAAATGATATTTGTGCTTGTAAACATGGCAATGAATCCACTTGCCCAAGAAAAAGACTTTGCTTTTCTCCAAAACCCGGCTGACTCTGCTTTTTTGGGTGCTCTGCACACCAACTCCGCACCAGTTTGTCCAGATAGGTGTGGATGAAACCAGAAATATCCGCTTCTGTGGTGGCTAAATCAATCCCAGCTCTTGCTACAGCTTCTGTGCTTGCTTGTGTTTTCTCGATAGTATCTGTGCATTTTAGAGTTGTGAATGTATTGTAGCATGTAACATTTTGTTTTTCTGTTGGCAAACGCTAATTGGTTTCACATGGAGACACAACAGGTACACATTCCATTTTCTGAGTAAAAAGCTGTATAAACCAGGTTAAAAATGATATTTGTGTTTGTAAACATGGCAATGAATCCACTTGCCCAAGAAAATGACTTTGCTTTTCTCCAATACCCGGCTGACTCTGCTTTTTTGGGTGCTCTGCACACCAACTCCGCACCAGTTTGTCCAGATAGGTCTGGATGATACCAGAAATATCCGCTTCTGTGGTGGCTAAATCAATCCCAGCTCTTGCTACACCTTCTGTGCTTGCTTGTGTTTTCTCGATAGTATCTGTGCATTTTAGAGTTGTGAATGTATTGTAGCATGTAACATTTGGTTTTTCTGTTGGCAAACGCTAACTGGTTTCACATGGAGACACAACAGGTACACATTCATGTTTTCTGAGTAAAAAGCTGTATAAACCAGGTTAAAAATGATATTTGTGTTTGTAAACATGACATTGAATCCACTTGCCCAAGAAAAAGACTTTGCTTTTCTCCAAAACCAGGTTGACTCTACCTTTCTGGGTGCTTTCCACACGAACTCCACACCAATTTCTCTCGAAAGAGCTGGATGAACCCAGAAACAACCGGTTCTGTGGTGGCTAACTCAATCCCAGCTCTTGCTACAGCTTCTATGGTGGCTTGTGTTTTGTCGATAGTATCTGTGGACTTTAGAGTTGTGAATGCATTGTAGCATGTAACATTTTGTTTTTCTGTTGGCAAATGCTAGTTGGCTTCACATGTACACACAACAGGTACACATTCGTGTTTTCTGAGTAAAAAGCTGCAGAAACAAGGTTAAAAATGATTTTTGTGTTTGGAAACATGACATTGAATCCACTTGCCCAAGAAAAAGACTTTGTTTTCTCCAAAACCAGGTTGACTCTGCTTTCCTGGGTGCTTTGCATACCAATTCCACACCAGTTTGTTCAGATAGCGCTGGATGAATCAGGAAACATCCGGATCTGAGGTGTCTAACTCAATCCCAGCTCTTGCTACACCTTCGGGGCTTGCTTGTGTTTTCTCGATAATATCTGTGTATTTTAAAGTTGTGAATGATTTGTAGCATGTAACATTTTGTTTTTCTGTTGACAAAAGCTAATTGGTTTCACATGGAGACACAACAGGTACACATTCCTGTTTTCTTAGTAAAAAGCTGCAGAAACCAGGTTAAATATGATATTGGTGTTTCTAAATATGACATTGAATTCACTGGTCCATGAAAAAGACTTTGCATTTCTCCAAAACCAGGTTGACTCTGCTTTTCTGGGTGCTTTGCACACCAATTCCACGCGCGATTGTCCGAATAGGGCTGGAAGAAACCAGAAATATCCGGTTCTGTGATAGCTAATTCATTTCCAGCTCTTTCTACAGCTTCTGTGTTTGCTTGTGTTTTCTGGATAGGTTCTATGGACTTTAGATGTTGTGTATGAATTGTAGCATGTAGCATTTTGCTTCATGTTGGCAAATGCTAACAGGTTTCACATGGACAAACAGGTACACATTCGTGTTTTCTGAGTAAAAAGCTGCAGAAACCAGGTTAAAAATGATATATGTGTTTGTAAACATGACATTGAATCCACTTGCCCAAGAAAAAGACTTTGTTTTTCTCCAAAACCAGGTTGACTCTGCTTTTCTGGGTGCTTTGCACACCAATTCCACACCAGTTTGTCCGGATACGGCTGGATAAAACCAGAAATATCCGGTTCTGAGGTGGCTAACACAATCCCACCTCTTCGTACAATTCTGTGTTTGCTTGTGTTTTCTCGTTAGTATCTGTAAATTTCAGAGTTCTGAATGCATTGTAGCATGTAACATTCTGTTTTTCTGTTGGGAAACGCTAATTGGTTGCACATGGAGACACAACAGGTACACATTCGTGTTTTCTGAGTAAAAAGCTGCAGAAACCAGGTTAAATATGATATTGGTGTTTGTAAACATGACATTGAATGCACTTGCCCAAGAAAAAGACATTCCTTTTTCCAAAACCAGGTTGACTCTGCTTTTCTGGGTGCTTTGCACACCAAATCCACCCCAGTTTGTCCAGACAGGGCTGGATAAACCAGAAATATCCGGTTCTGTGATAGCTAATTCAATTCCAGCTCTTTCTACACCTTCTGTGTTTGCTTGTGTTTTCTGGATAGGTTCTATGGACTTTAGATGTTGTGTATGAATTGTAGCATGTAACATATTGCTTCATGTTGGCAAATGCTAACAGGTTTCACATGGACAGAGAACAGGTACACATTCGTGTTTTCTGAGTAAAAAGCTGCAGAAACCAGGTTAAAAATGATATATGTGTTTGTAAACATGACATTGAATCCACTTGCCCAAGGAAAAGACTTTGGTTTTCTCCAAAACCAGGTTGACTCTGCTTTTCTGGGTGCTTTGCACACCAATTCCACACCAGTTTGTCCTGAAAGGGCTGGATGAAACCAGAAATATCCGGTTCTGTGGTGGCTAACTCAATCCCACCTCTTGCTATAGCTTCTGTATTTCCTTGTGTTTAGTCGATAATATCTATGGACTTTAGAGTTGTGAATGCATTGTAGCATGTACCATTTTGGTTTTTTGTTGGCTCACGCTAATTGGTTTCACATGGACATACAACAGGTTCACATTCGTGTTTTATGAGTAAGGCTGCAGAGACCAGGTTAAAAATGATATTGGTGTTTGTAAACATGACACGGAATCCACTTGCCCAAGAAAAAGACTTTGCTTTTCTCCAAAACCAGGTTGACTCTGCATTTCTGGGTGCTTTGCACAACAATTCCACACTAGTTTGTCCAGAAAGGTCTGGATGAAACCAGAAATATCCGGTTCTGTGGTGGCTAACTCAATCCCAGCTCTTGCTACATCTTCTGTGTTTGCTTGTGTTTTCTCGATAGTATCTATGGACTTTAGAGTTGTGAGTGTATTGTAGCATGTAACATTTTGGTTTTCTGTTGGCAAACGTTAATTGGTTTCCCATGTACACACTACAGTTACACTTTTGAGTTTTCTGAGTAAAAATATGCACAATCCAGGTTAAAAATAATATTTGTGTTTGTTAACATGACATTGAATCCACTTGCCCAAGAAAAAGACTTTGCTTTTCTCCAAAACCAGGTTGACTCTGCTTTGCTGGGTGCTTTGCACACCAATTACGAACCAGTTTGTCTGAATGGGGCTGGATGAAACCAGAAATATCCGGTTCTGTGGTGGCTAGCTCAATCCCACCTCTTGCTATAGCTTCTGTGTTTGCTTTAGTTTTGTCGAAGGTATCTATGGACTTTCGAGTTGTGAATGCATTGTAGCATGTAATTTTTTGGTTTTTTGTTTGTATACACTAATTGGTTTCACATGGAGACACAACAGGTAAACATTCGCGTTTTCTGAAAAATCCTGCACAAACCAGGTTAAAAATGAGATTTGTGTTTGTAAACATGACATTGAATCCACTGGCCAAGAAGAAGACTTTGCTGTTCTCTAAAATCAGGTTGAATCTGCTTTTCTGGGTGCTTTGCACACCAATTCCACACCAGTTTGTCTGGATAGGGCTGAATGAAAACAGAAATATCCAGTTCTGTGGTGGCTAACTCTATCCCAGCTCTTGCTACAGCTTCTGTGTTTGCTTGTGTTTTCACGATAGTATCTATGGAATTTAGAGTTGTGGATGAATTGTAGCATGTAACAATTTGTGTTCTGTTGGCAAATCCTAACAGGTTTTACATGAAGACAACAGGCACACGTTCATGTTTCCTAAGTGAAAAGCTGCAAAACCAGGTTAAAAATGATATTTGTGTTTGTAAACATGACATTGAATCCACTTACCCAAAATAAGACTTTGCTTTTCTCCAAACCAGGTTGACTCTGCTTTTCTGGGTGGTTTGCACACCAATTCCACATAAGTTTTTCCAGACGGGGCTGGATGGAACCAGAAATATCCGGTGCTGTGGTGGCTAACTCAATCCCAGCTCTTGCTACAGCTTCTGTGTTTGCTTCTGTTTTCACGATAGTATATATGGACTTTAGTGTTGTAAATGAATTGTAGCATGTAACATTTTGCTTCTTGTTGGCAAATGCTAATTGGTTTCACCTGAAGACAATAAGTACACTGTGCTTCCTGGCTGTAGAGAGATTCAGTTCACAGGAGTTCTGTTTGCTAGTGGAGTACAAAGCTCTTTCAGCAGTCAGTAGCCTGGGAAGAGGATACACAATGTGCACAATGTCCGTAGCCTAGTTTGGAGACAGAGCTTACAGGAGTTCTGTAACCTGAGTGTAGTCAGATGCAGCTTATATGAGATCTGTATTACAAGTGTGGAAAGAAGCAGTTTGGAAGAGTTCTGTAGCCTGCGAGTAGGGATTCGCAATATGCGGGATTTCTCTAGCCTGTCTATAGCAAACGCAGCTTATGGTCGGTCTGCTTCCTGGCTGTAGAGAGATTCAGTTCACGGGAGTTCTGTATGCTAGTGGAGTACAAAGCTGTTTCAGCGGTCTGTAGCCTGGGAATAGGCATACACAATGTGCGCAATGTCTGTACCCTGCGTATAGTAGACAGAGCTTACAGGACTACTGTAAGCTGAGTGTACTGAGGTGCAGCGTACATGAGTTCTCTATTAGAGGTGTGGATGTAAGCAGTTTGGAAGCGTTCTGTAGCCTGGTAGTATGCATTTGCAATATGCCAGATTTTTATAGCCTGTCTATAGGAAATGCAGCTTATGGTCTGTCTGGTTCCTGGCTGTAAAGAGATTCAGGTCACGGGAGTTCTGTATGCTAGTGGAGAACAAAGCTCTTTCAGCTGTCTGTAGCCTGCAAATTGGCATACACAATGTGCACAATGTCTATAACCTGAGTGTAGGAGACAGAGATTACAGGAGTTCTGTAACCTGAGTGTAGTCACATGCAGCTTACATGAGTTCTGTATTACAGATGTGGATGTAAGCAGTTTGGAAGAGTTCTGTAGCCTGGGAGTAGGGATTCGCAAATTGCGGGATTTCTGTAGCCTGTCTATAGCAAACGCAGCTTATGGTCGGTCTGCTTCCTGGCTGTAGAGAGATTCAGGTCACGGGAGTTCTGTATGCTAGTGGAATAGAAAGCTGATTCAGAGGTCTGTTGCCTGGGAATAGGCATACACAATATGAGTAATATCCGTAGGCTGAGTGTAGGAGATAGAGCTTACAGGAGTTCTGTAACCTGAGTTGCATCAGATGCAGCTTACATGTGTTCTGTATTACAGGTGTGGATGTAAGCAGTTTGGAAGAGTTCTGTAGCCTGGGAGTAGGGATTCGCCATATGCGGGATTTATGTAGCCTGACTCAACATGCGCAGCTTATGGGTGTTCTGCGTCTTGGCTGTAGAGAGATGCAGTTCACGGGAGCTCTCTATGCTAGTGGAGTGTAATGCTATTTCAGAGTTCTGTGGCCTGGGAATAGGATGACACAATGTGCGCAATGTCTGCATCCTTAAACAGAGCCTACAAGAGTTCTGTAACCTGAGTGTAGTGAGGTGCAGCTTACATGAGTTCTGTATCAGAGGTGTGTAACAAGGCGGTTTGTAAGAGTTCTGTATCCTGGGAGTAGGCATTCGCAACATGCGGGATTTCTGTAACCTAACTCAGGGATGTGCAGCTTATAGGAATTCTGGATATAGGCTGTAGAGAGATTCAGTTCATGGGAGTACTTTATCCTAGTGGAGTACAAAGATGTTTCAGCGTTCTTTACACTGGGAATACGCTTACAAAATATGAGCAATTTGAGTAGCCTGAGTGTAGGAGACAGAGCTTAGAGGAGTTCTGCAACCTGAGTATTGTGATTTACAGCAAACTTGAGTTCTGTATCAGAGGTGTGGAATGAAGCAGTTAGGAAGGGTTCTGTAGCCTGGGAGTAGGCATTTGCAATATGCGGGATTTCTGTATCCTGTCTATAGAAAACACAGCTTATGTTCGGTGTGCTTCCTGGCTGTAGACAGATTCAGTTCACAGGAGTTCTGTATGCTAGTGCAGTTCAAAGCTGTTCCAGCGGTCTGTAGCCTGGGGATAGGCATACACAATGTGCACAATGTCCATAGCCTGAGTGTAGGAGACAGAGCTTACAGGAGTTCTGTAACCTGAGTTTAGTCAGATGCAGCGTACATGAGTTCTGTATCGGAGGAGTTGAATGAAGTAGTTTGGAAGAGTTCTGTAGCCTGGGAGTAGGCATTCGCAACATGCGGGATTTCTGTAACCTGACTCAGGGATGTGCAGCTTATAGGAATTCTGGATATAGGCTGTAGAGAGATTCAGTTCATGGGAGTACTTTATCCTAGTGGAGTACAAAGCTGTTTCAGCGTTCTTTACACTGGGAATACGCTTACACAATATGAGCAATTTGAGTAGCCTGAGTGTAGGAGACAGAGCTTAGAGGAGTTCTGCAACCTGAGTATTGTGATTTACAGCATACTTGAGTTCTGTATCAGAGGTGTGGAATGAAGCAGTTAGGAAGGGTTCTGTAGCCTGGGAGTAGGCATTTGCAATATGCGGGATTTCTGTATCCTGTCTATAGAAAACACAGCTTATGTTCAGTGTGCTTCCTGGCTGTAGACAGATTCAGTTCACAGGAGTTCTGTATGCTAGTGCAGTTCAAAGCTGTTCCAGCGGTCTGTAGCCTGGGGATAGGCATACACAATGTGCACAATGTCCATAGCCTGAGTGTAGGAGACAGAGCTTACAGGAGTTCTGTAACCTGAGGTTAGTCAGATGCAGCGTACATGAGTTCTGTATCGGAGGAGTTGAACGAAGTAGTTTGGAAGAGTTCTGTAGCCTGGGAGTAGGCATTCGCAACATGCGGGATTTCTGTAACCTGACTCAGGGATGTGCAGCTTATAGGAATTCTGGATATAGGCTGTAGAGAGATTCAGTTCATGGGAGTACTTTATCCTAGTGGAGTACAAAGCTGTTTCAGCGTTCTTTACACTGGGAATACGCTTACACAATATGAGCAATTTGAGTAGCCTGAGTGTAGGAGACAGAGCTTAGAGGAGTTCTGCAACCTGAGTATTGTGATTTACAGCATACATGAGTTCTGTATCGGAGGTGTAGAAAGAAGCAGTTAGGAAGGGTTCTGTAGCCTGGGAGTAGGCATTTGCAATATGCGGGATTTCTGTATCCTGTCTATAGAAAACGCAGCTGATGTTCGGTGTGCTTCCTGGCTGTAGAGAGATTCAGTTCATAGGAGTTCTGTTTGCTAGTGGAGTACAAAGCTCTTTCAGCGGTCAGTAGCCTGGGAAGAGGATACACAATGTGCACAATGTCCATAGCCTAGTTTGGAGACAGAGCTTACAGGAGTTCTGTAACCTGAGTGTAGTCAGATGCAGCTTATATGAGATCTGTATTACAAGTGTGGAAAGAAGCAGTTTGGAAGAGTTCTGTAGCCTGCGAGTAGGGATTCGCAATATGCGGGATTTCTCTAGCCTGTCTATAGCAAACGCAGCTTATGGTCGGTCTGCTTCCTGGCTGTAGAGAGATTCATTTCACGGGAGTTCTGTATGCTAGTGGAGTACAAAGCTGTTTCAGCGGTCTGTAGCCTGGGAATAGGCATACACAATGTGCGCAATGTCTGTACCCTGCGTATAGTAGACAGAGCTTACAGGAGTACTGTAAGCTGAGTGTACTGAGGTGCAGCGTACATGAGTTCTCTATTAGAGGTGTGGATGTAAGCAGTTTGGAAGCGTTCTGTAGCCTGGTAGTATGCATTTGCAATATGCCAGATTTTTGTAGCCTGTCTATAGGAAATGCAGCTTATGGTCTGTCTGGTTCCTGGCTGTAAAGAGATTCAGGTCACGGGAGTTCTGTATGCTAGTGGAATACAAAGCTGATTCAGAGGTCTGTTGCCTGGGAATAGGCATACACAATATGAGCAACATCCGTAGCCTGAGTGCAGGAGATAGAGCTTACAGGTGTTCTATAACCTGAGTTTAGTCAGATGCAGCGTACATGAGTTCTGTATAACAGGTATGGATGTAAGCAATTTGGAAGAGTTCTGTAGCCTGGGAGTAGGCATTTGCAATATGCGGATTTCTGTAGCCTGTCCATAGCAAACGCAGCTTATGGTCGGTCTGGTTCCTGGCTGTAGAGAGATTCAGTTCCAGGGAGTTCTGTATGCTAGTGGAGAACAAAGCTCTTTCAGCTGTCTGTAGCCTGCAAATTGGCATACACAATGTGCACAATGTCTATAACCTGAGTGTAGGAGACAGAGATTACAGGAGTTCTGTAACCTGAGTGTAGTCACATGCAGCTTACATGAGTTCTGTATTACAGGTGTGGATGTAAGCAGTTTGGAAGAGTTCTGTAGCCTGGGAGTAGGGATTCGCAAATTGCGGGATTTCTGTAGCCTGTCTATAGCAAACGCAGCTTATGGTCGGTCTGCTTCCTGGCTGTAGAGAGATTCAGGTCACGGGAGTTCTGTATGCTAGTGGAATAGCAGGTCTGTTGCCTGGGAATAGGCATACACAATATGAGTAATATCCGTAGGCTGAGTGTAGGAGATAGAGCTTACAGGAGTTCTGTAACCTGAGTTGCATCAGATGCAGCTTACATGTGTTCTGTATTACAGGTGTGGATGTAAGCAGTTTGGAAGAGTTCTGTAGCCTGGGAGTAGGGATTCGCCATATGCGGGATTTATGTAGCCTGACTCAACATGCGCAGCTTATGGGTGTTCTGCGTCTTGGCTGTAGAGAGATGCAGTTCACGGGAGCTCTCTATGCTAGTGGAGTGTAATGCTATTTCAGAGTTCTGTGGCCTGGGAATAGGATGACACAATGTGCGCAATGTCTGCATCCTTAAACAGAGCCTACAAGAGTTCTGTAACCTGAGTGTAGTGAGGTGCAGCTTACATGAGTTCTGTATCAGAGGTGTGTAACAAGGCGGTTTGTAAGAGTTCTGTATCCTGGGAGTAGGCATTCGCAACATGCGGGATTTCTGTAACCTAACTCAGGGATGTGCAGCTTATAGGAATTCTGGATATAGGCTGTAGAGAGATTCAGTTCATGGGAGTACTTTATCCTAGTGGAGTACAAAGATGTTTCAGCGTTCTTTACACTGGGAATACGCTTACAAAATATGAGCAATTTGAGTAGCCTGAGTGTAGGAGAGAGAGCTTAGAGGAGTTCTGCAACCTGAGTATTGTGATTTACAGCATACTTGAGTTCTGTATCAGAGGTGTGGAATGAAGCAGTTAGGAAGGGTTCTGTAGCCTGGGAGTAGGCATTTGCAATATGCGGGATTTCTGTATCTTGTCTATAGAAAACACAGCTTATGTTCAGTGTGCTTCCTGGCTGTAGACAGATTCAGTTCACAGGAGTTCTGTATGCTAGTGCAGTTCAAAGCTGTTCCAGCGGTCTGGAGCCTGGGGATAGGCATACACAATGTGCACAATGTCCATAGCCTGAGTGTAGGAGACAGAGCTTACAGGAGTTCTGTAACCTGAGTTTAGTCAGATGCAGCGTACATGAGTTCTGTATCGGAGGAGTTGAACGAAGTAGTTTGGAAGAGTTCTGTAGCCTGGGAGTAGGCATTCGCAACATGCGGGATTTCTGTAACCTGACTCAGGGATGTGCAGCTTATAGGAATTCTGGATATAGGCTGTAGAGAGATTCAGTTCATGGGAGTACTTTATCCTAGTGGAGTACAAAGCTGTTTCAGCGTTCTTTACACTGGGAATACGCTTACACAATATGAGCAATTTGAGTAGCCTGAGTTTCGGAGACAGAGCTTAGAGGAGTTCTGCAACCTGAGTATTGTGATTTACAGTATACATGAGTTCTGTATCGGAGGTGTAGAAAGAAGTAGTTTGGAAGAGTTCTGTAGCCTGCGAGTAGGGATTCGCAATATGCGGGATTTCTCTAGCCTGTCTATAGCAAACGCAGCTTATGGTCGGTCTGCTTCCTGGCTGTAGAGAGATTCAGTTCACGGGAGTTCTGTATGCTAGTGGAGTACAAAGCTGTTTCAGCGGTCTGTAGCCTGGGAATAGGCATACACAATGTGCGCAATGTCTGTACCCTGCGTATAGTAGACAGAGCTTACAGGAGTACTGTAAGCTGAGTGTACTGAGGTGCAGCGTACATGAGTTCTCTATTAGAGTTGTGGATGTAAGCAGTTTGGAAGCGTTCTGTAGCCTGGTAGTATGCATTTGCAATATGCCAGATTTTTGTAGCCTGTCTATAGGAAATGCAGCTTATGGTCTGTCTGGTTCCTGGCTGTAAAGAGATTCAGGTCACGGGAGTTCTGTATGCTAGTGGAATACAAAGCTGATTCAGAGGTCTGTTGCCTGGGAATAGGCATACACAATATGAGCAACATCCGTAGCCTGAGTGCAGGAGATAGAGCTTACAGGTGTTCTATAACCTGAGTTTAGTCAGATGCAGCATACATGAGTTCTGTATAACAGGTATGGATGTAAGCAATTTGGAAGAGTTCTGTAGCCTGGGAGTAGGCATTTGCAATATGCGGATTTCTGTAGCCTGTCCATAGCAAACGCAGCTTATGGTCGGTCTGGCTCCTGGCTGTAGAGAGATTCAGTTGAAGGGAGTTCTGTATGCTAGTGGAGAACAAAGCTCTTTCAGCTGTCTGTAGCCTGCAAATTGGCATACACAATGTGCACAATGTCTATAACCTGAGTGTAGGAGACAGAGATTACAGGAGTTCTGTAACCTGAGTGTAGTCACATGCAGCTTACATGAGTTCTGTATTACAGGTGTGGATGTAAGCAGTTTGGAAGAGTTCTGTAGCCTGGGAGTAGGGATTCGCAAATTGCGGGATTTCTGTAGCCTGTCTATAGCAAACGCAGCTTATGGTCGGTCTGCTTCCTGGCTGTAGAGAGATTCAGGTCACGGGAGTTCTGTATGCTAGTGGAATAGAAAGCTGATTCAGAGGTCTGTTGCCTGGGAATAGGCATACACAATATGAGTAATATCCGTAGGCTGAGTGTAGGAGATAGAGCTTACAGGAGTTGCATCAGATGCAGCTTACATGTGTTCTGTATTACAGGTGTGGATGTAAGCAGTTTGGAAGAGTTCTGTAGCCTGGGAGTAGGGATTCGCCATATGCGGGATTTATGTAGCCTGACTCAACATGCGCAGCTTATGGGTGTTCTGCGTCTTGGCTGTAGAGAGATGCAGTTCACGGGAGCTCTCTATGCTAGTGGAGTGTAATGCTATTTCAGAGTTCTGTGGCCTGGGAATAGGATGACACAATGTGCGCAATGTCTGCATCCTTAAACAGAGCCTACAAGAGTTCTGTAACCTGAGTGTAGTGAGGTGCAGCTTACATGAGTTCTGTATCAGAGGTGTGTAACAAGGCGGTTTGTAAGAGTTCTGTATCCTGGGAGTAGGCATTCGCAACATGCGGGATTTCTGTAACCTAACTCAGGGATGTGCAGCTTATAGGAATTCTGGATATAGGCTGTAGAGAGATTCAGTTCATGGGAGTACTTTATCCTAGTGGAGTACAAAGCTGTTTCAGCGTTCTTTACACTGGGAATACGCTTACACAATATGAGCAATTTGAGTAGCCTGAGTTTCGGAGACAGAGCTTAGAGGAGTTCTGCAACCTGAGTATTGTGATTTACAGCATACTTGAGTACTGTATCAGAGGTGTGGAATGAAACTGTTAGGAAGGGTTCTGTAGCCTGGGAGTAGGCATTTGCAATATGCGGGATTTCTGTATCCTGTCTATAGAAAACACAGCTTATGTTCGGTGTGCTTCCTGGCTGTAGACAGATTCAGTTCACAGGAGTTCTGTATGCTAGTGCAGTTCAAAGCTGTTCCAGCGGTCTGTAGCCTGGGGATAGGCATACACAATGTGCACAATGTCCATAGCCTGAGTGTAGGAGACAGAGCTTACAGGAGTTCTGTAACCTGAGGTTAGTCAGATGCAGCGTACATGAGTTCTGTATCGGAGGAGTTGAACGAAGTAGTTTGGAAGAGTTCTGTAGCCTGGGAGTAGGCATTCGCAACATGCGGGATTTCTGTAACCTGACTCAGGGATGTGCAGCTTATAGGAATTCTGGATATAGGCTGTAGAGAGATTCAGTTCATGGGAGTACTTTATCCTAGTGGAGTACAAAGCTGTTTCAGCGTTCTTTAGACTGGGAATACGCTTACACAATATGAGCAATTTGAGTAGCCTGAGTGTAGGAGACAGAGCTTAGAGGAGTTCTGCAACCTGAGTATTGTGATTTACAGCATACATGAGTTCTGTATCGGAGGTGTAGAAAGAAGCAGTTAGGAAGGGTTCTGTAGCCTGGGAGTAGTCATTTGCAATATGCGGGATTTCTGTATCCTGTCTATAGATAACGCAGCTGATGTTCGGTGTGCTTCCTGGCTGTAGAGAGATTCAGTTCGTAGGAGTTCTGTATGCTAGTGGAGTACAAAGCTGTTTCAGCGGTCAGTAGCCTGGGAAGAGGATACACAATGTGCACAATGTCCGTAGCCTAGTTTGGAGACAGAGCTTACAGGAGTTCTGTAACCTGAGTGTAGTCAGATGCAGCTTATATGAGATCTGTATTACAAGTGTGGAAAGAAGCAGTTTGGAAGAGTTCTGTAGCCTGCGAGTAGGGATTCGCAATATGTGGGATTTCTCTAGCCTGTCTATAGCAAACACAGCTTATGGTCGGTCTGCTTCCTGGCTGTAGAGAGATTCAGTTCACGGGAGTTCTGTATGCTAGTGGAGTACAAAGCTGTTTCAGCGGTCTGTAGCCTGGGAATAGGCATACACAAATTGCGCAATGTCTGTACCCTGCGTATAGTAGACAGAGCTTACAGGAGTACTGTAAGCTGAGTGTACTGAGGTGCAGCGTACATGAGTTCTCTATTAGAGGTGTGGATGTAAGCAGTTTGGAAGCGTTCTGTAGCCTGGTAGTATGCATTTGCAATATGCCAGATTTTTGTAGCCTGTCTATAGGAAATGCAGCTTATGGTCTGTCTGGTTCCTGGCTGTAAAGAGATTCAGGTCACGGGAGTTCTGTATGCTAGTGGAATACAAAGCTGATTCAGAGGTCTGTTGCCTGGGAATAGGCATACACAATATGAGCAACATCCGTAGCCTGAGTGCAGGAGATAGAGCTTACAGGTGTTCTATAACCTGAGTTTAGTCAGATGCAGCGTACATGAGTTCTGTATAACAGGTATGGATGTAAGCAATTTGGAAGAGTTCTGTAGCCTGGGAGTAGACATTCGCAATATGCGGATTTCTGTAGCCTGTCCATAGCAAACGCAGCTTATGGTCGGTCTGGTTCCTGGCTGTAGAGAGATTCAGTTCAAGGGAGTTCTGTATGGTAGTGGAGAACAAAGCTCTTTCAGCTGTCTGTAGCCTGCAAATTGGCATACACAATGTGCACAATGTCTATAACCTGAGTGTAGGAGACAGAGATTACAGGAGTTCTGTAACCTGAGTGTAGTCACATGCAGCTTACATGAGTTCTGTATTACAGGTGTGGATGTAAGCAGTTTGGAAGAGTTCTGTAGCCTGGGAGTAGGGATTCGCAAATTGCGGGATTTCTGTAGCCTGTCTATAGCAAACGCAGCTTATGGTCGGTCTGCTTCCTGGCTGTAGAGAGATTCAGGTCACGGGAGTTCTGTATGCTAGTGGAATAGAAAGCTGATTCAGAGGTCTGTTGCCTGGGAATAGGCATACACAATATGAGTAATATCCGTAGGCTGAGTGTAGGAGATAGAGCTTACAGGAGTTCTGTAACCTGAGTTGCATCAGATGCAGCTTACATGTGTTCTGTATTACAGGTGTGGATGTAAGCAGTTTGGAAGAGTTCTGTAGCCTGGGAGTAGGGATTCGCCATATGCGGGATTTATGTAGCCTGACTCAACATGCGCAGCTTATGGGTGTTCTGCGTCTTGGCTGTAGAGAGATGCAGTTCACGGGAGCTCTCTATGCTAGTGGAGTGTAATGCTATTTCAGAGTTCTGTGGCCTGGGAATAGGATGACACAATGTGCGCAATGTCTGCATCCTTAAACAGAGCCTACAAGAGTTCTGTAACCTGAGTGTAGTGAGGTGCAGCTTACATGAGTTCTGTATCAGAGGTGTGTAACAAGGCGGTTTGTAAGAGTTCTGTATCCTGGGAGTAGGCATTCGCAACATGCGGGATTTCTGTAACCTAACTCAGGGATGTGCAGCTTATAGGAATTCTGGATATAGGCTGTAGAGAGATTCAGTTCATGGGAGTACTTTATCCTAGTGGAGTACAAAGATGTTTCAGCGTTCTTTACACTGGGAATACGCTTACAAAATATGAGCAATTTGAGTAGCCTGAGTGTAGGAGACAGAGCTTAGAGGAGTTCTGCAACCTGAGTATTGTGATTTACAGCATACTTGAGTTCTGTATCAGAGGTGTGGAATGAAGCAGTTAGGAAGGGTTCTGTAGCCTGGGAGTAGGCATTTGCAATATGCGGGATTTCTGTATCCTGTCTATAGAAATAACAGCTTATGTTCGGTGTGCTTCCTGGCTGTAGACAGATTCAGTTCACAGGAGTTCTGTATGCTAGTGCAGTTCAAAGCTGTTCCAGCGGTCTGTAGCCTGGGGATAGGCATACACAATGTGCACAATGTCCATAGCCTGAGTGTAGGAGACAGAGCTTACAGGAGTTCTGTAACCTGAGGTTAGTCAGATGCAGCGTACATGAGTTCTGTATCGGAGGAGTTGAACGAAGTAGTTTGGAAGAGTTCTGTAGCCTGGGAGTAGGCATTCGCAACATGCGGGATTTCTGTAACCTGACTCAGGGATGTGCAGCTTATAGGAATTCTGGATATAGGCTGTAGAGAGATTCAGTTCATGGGAGTACTTTATCCTAGTGGAGTACAAAGCTGTTTCAGCGTTCTTTAGACTGGGAATACGCTTGCACAATATGAGCAATTTAAGTAGCCTGAGTTTCGGAGACAGAGCTTAGAGGAGTTCTGCAACCTGAGTATTGTGATTTACAGCATACATGAGTTCTGTATCGGAGGTGTAGAAAGAAGCAGTTAGGAAGGGTTCTGTAGCCTGGGAGTAGGCATTTGCAATATGCGGGATTTCTGTATCCTGTCTATAGAAAACGCAGCTGATGTTCGGTGTGCTTCCTGGCTGTAGAGAGATTCAGTTCGTAGGAGTTCTGTTTGCTAGTGGAGTACAAAGCTCTTTCAGCGGTCAGTAGCCTGGGAAGAGGATACACAATGTGCACAATGTCCGTAGCCTAGTTTGGAGACAGAGCTTACAGGAGTTCTGTAACCTGAGTGTAGTCAGATGCAGCTTATATGAGATCTGTATTACAAGTGTGGAAAGAAGCAGTTTGGAAGAGTTCTGTAGCCTGCGAGTAGGGATTCGCAATATGCGGGATTTCTCTAGCCTGTCTATAGCAAACACAGCTTATGGTCGGTCTGCTTCCTGGCTGTAGAGAGATTCAGTTCACGGGAGTTCTGTATGCTAGTGGAGTACAAAGCTGTTTCAGCGGTCTGTAGCCTGGGAATAGGCATACACAATGTGCGCAATGTCTGTACCCTGCGTATAGTAGACAGAGCTTACAGGAGTACTGTAAGCTGAGTGTACTGAGGTGCAGCGTACATGAGTTCTCTATTAGAGGTGTGGATGTAAGCAGTTTGGAAGCGTTCTGTAGCCTGGTAGTATGCATTTGCAATATGCCAGATTTTTGTAGCCTGTCTATAGGAAATGCAGCTTATGGTCTGTCTGGTTCCTGGCTGTAAAGAGATTCAGGTCACGGGAGTTCTGTATGCTAGTGGCATACAAAGCTGATTCAGAGGTCTGTTGCCTGGGAATAGGCATACACAATATGAGCAACATCCGTAGCCTGAGTGCAGGAGATAGAGCTTACAGGTGTTCTATAACCTGAGTTTAGTCAGATGCAGCGTACATGAGTTCTGTATAACAGGTATGGATGTAAGCAATTTGGAAGAGTTCTGTAGCCTGGGAGTAGACATTCGCAATATGCGGATTTCTGTAGCCTGTCCATAGCAAACGCAGCTTATGGTCGGTCTGGTTCCTGGCTGTAGAGAGATTCAGTTCAAGGGAGTTCTGTATGGTAGTGGAGAACAAAGCTCTTTCAGCTGTCTGTAGCCTGCAAATTGGCATACACAATGTGCATTATGTCTATAACCTGAGTGTAGGAGACAGAGATTACAGGAGTTCTGTAACCTGAGTGTAGTCACATGCAGCTTACATGAGTTCTGTATTACAGGTGTGGATGTAAGCAGTTTGGAAGAGTTCTGTAGCCTGGGAGTAGGGATTCGCAAATTGCGGGATTTCTGTAGCCTGTCTATAGCAAACGCAGCTTATGGTCGGTCTGCTTCCTGGCTGTAGAGAGATTCAGGTCACGGGAGTTCTGTATGCTAGTGGAATAGAAAGCTGATTCAGAGGTCTGTTGCCTGGGAATAGGCATACACAATATGAGTAATATCCGTAGGCTGAGTGTAGGAGATAGAGCTTACAGGAGTTCTGTAACCTGAGTTGCATCAGATGCAGCTTACATGTGTTCTGTATTACAGGTGTGGATGTAAGCAGTTTGGAAGAGTTCTGTAGCCTGGGAGTAGGGATTCGCCATATGCGGGATTTATGTAGCCTGACTCAACATGCGCAGCTTATGGGTGTTCTGCGTCTTGGCTGTAGAGAGATGCAGTTCACGGGAGCTCTCTATGCTAGTGGAGTGTAATGCTATTTCAGAGTTCTGTGGCCTGGGAATAGGATGACACAATGTGCGCAATGTCTGCATCCTTAAACAGAGCCTACAAGAGTTCTGTAACCTGAGTGTAGTGAGGTGCAGCTTACATGAGTTCTGTATCAGAGGTGTGTAACAAGGCGGTTTGTAAGAGTTCTGTATCCTGGGAGTAGGCATTCGCAACATGCGGGATTTCTGTAACCTAACTCAGGGATGTGCAGCTTATAGGAATTCTGGATATAGGCTGTAGAGAGATTCAGTTCATGGGAGTACTTTATCCTAGTGGAGTAAAAAGATGTTTCAGCGTTCTTTAGCCTGGGAATACGCTTACAAAATATGAGCAATTTGAGTAGCCTGAGTGTAGGAGACAGAGCTTAGAGGAGTTCTGCAACCTGAGTATTGTGATTTACAGCATACTTGAGTTCTGTATCAGAGGTGTGGAATGAAGCAGTTAGGAAGGGTTCTGTAGCCTGGGAGTAGGCATTTTCAATATGCGGGATTTCTGTATCCTGTCTATAGAAATCACAGCTTATGTTCGGTGTGCTTCCTGGCTGTAGACAGATTCAGTTCACAGGAGTTCTGTATGCTAGTGCAGTTCAAAGCTGTTCCAGCGGTCTGTAGCCTGGGGATAGGCATACACAATGTGCACAATGTCCATAGCCTGAGTGTAGGAGACAGAGCTTACAGGAGTTCTGTAACCTGAGGTTAGTCAGATGCAGCGTACATGAGTTCTGTATCGGAGGAGTTGAACGAAGTAGTTTGGAAGAGTTCTGTAGCCTGGGAGTAGGCATTCGCAACATGCGGGGTTTCTGTAACCTGACTCAGGGATGTGCAGCTTATAGGAATTCTGGATATAGGCTGTAGAGAGATTCAGTTCATGGGAGTACTTTATCCTAGTGGAGTACAAAGCTGTTTCAGCGTTCTTTAGACTGGGAATACGCTTGCACAATATGAGCAATTTAAGTAGCCTGAGTGTAGGAGACAGAGCTTAGAGGAGTTCTGCAACCTGAGTATTGTGATTTACAGCATACATGAGTTCTGTATCGGAGGTGTAGAAAGAAGCAGTTAGGAAGGGTTCTGTAGCCTGGGAGTAGGCATTTGCAATATGCGGGATTTCTGTATCCTGTCTATAGAAAACGCAGCTGATGTTCGGTGTGCTTCCTGGCTGTAGAGAGATTCAGTTCGTAGGAGTTCTGTTTGCTAGTGGAGTACAAAGCTCTTTCAGCGGTCAGTAGCCTGGGGATAGGCATACACAATGTGCACAATGTCCGTAGCCTAGTTTGGAGACAGAGCTTACAGGAGTTCTGTAACCTGAGTGTAGTCAGATGCAGCTTATATGAGATCTGTATTACAAGTGTGGAAAGAAGCAGTTTGGAAGAGTTCTGTAGCCTGCGAGTAGGGATTCGCAATATGCGGGATTTCTCTAGCCTGTCTATAGCAAACGCAGCTTATGGTCGGTCTGCTTCCTGGCTGTAGAGAGATTCAGTTCACGGGAGTTCTGTATGCTAGTGGAGTACAAAGCTGTTTCAGCGGTGTGTAGCCTTGGAATAGGCATACACAATGTGCGCAATGTCTGTACCCTGCGTATAGTAGACAGAGCTTACAGGAGTACTGTAAGCTGAGTGTACTGAGGTGCAGCGTACATGAGTTCTCTATTAGAGGTGTGGATGTAAGCAGTTTGGAAGCGTTCTGTAGCCTGGTAGTATGCATTTGCAATATGCCAGATTTTTGTAGCCTGTCTATAGGAAATGCAGCTTATGGTCTGTCTGGTTCCTGGCTGTAAAGAGAATCAGGTCACGGGAGTTCTGTATGCTAGTGGCATACAAAGCTGATTCAGAGGTCTGTTGCCTGGGAATAGGCATACACAATATGAGCAACATCCGTAGCCTGAGTGCAGGAGATAGAGCTTACAGGTGTTCTATAACCTGAGTTTAGTCAGATGCAGCGTACATGAGTTCTGTATAACAGGTATGGATGTAAGCAATTTGGAAGAGTTCTGTAGCCTGGGAGTAGACATTTGCAATATGCGGATTTCTGTAGCCTGTCCATAGCAAACCCAGCTTATGGTCGGTCTGGTTCCTGGCTGTAGAGAGATTCAGTTCCAGGGAGTTCTGTATGCTAGTGGAGAACAAAGCTCTTTCAGCTGTCTGTAGCCTGCAGATTGGCATACACAATGTGCACAATGTCTATAACCTGAGTGTAGGAGACAGTGATTACAGGAGTTCTGTAACCTGAGTGTAGTCACATGCAGCTTACATGAGTTCTGTATTACAGGTGTGGATGTAAGCAGTTTGGAAGAGTTCTGTAGCCTGGGAGTAGGGATTCGCAAATTGCGGGATTTCTGTAGCCTGTCTATAGCAAACGCAGCTTATGGTCGGTCTGCTTCCTGGCTGTAGAGAGATTCAGGTCACGGGAGTTCTGTATGCTAGTGGAATAGAAAGCTGATTCAGAGGTCTGTTGCCTGGGAATAGGCATACACAATATGAGTAATATCCATAGGCTGAGTGTAGGAGGCAGAGATTACAGGAGTTCTGTAACCTGAGTGTAGTCACATGCAGCTTACATGTGTTCTGTATTACAGGTGTGGATGTAAGCAGTTTGGAAGAGTTCTATAGCCTGGGAGTAGGGATTCGCCATATGCGGGATTTATGTAGCCTGACTCAACATGCGCAGCTTATGGGTGTTCTGCGTCTTGGCTGTAGAGAGATGCAGTTCACGGGAGCTCTCTATGCTAGTGGAGTGTAATGCTGTTTCAGAGTTCTGTGGCCTGGGAATAGGATGACACAATGTGCGCAATGTCTGCATCCTTAAACAGAGCCTACAAGAGTTCTGTAACCTGAGTGTAGTGAGGTGCAGCTTACATGAGTTCTGTATCAGAGGTGTGTAACAAGGCGGTTTGTAAGAGTTCTGTATCCTGGGAGTAGGCATTCGCAACATGCGGGATTTCTGTAACCTAACTCAGGGATGTGCAGCTTATAGGAATTCTGGATATAGGCTGTAGAGAGATTCAGTTCATGGGAGTACTTTATCCTAGTGGAGTACAAAGATGTTTCAGCGTTCTTTAGCCTGGGAATACGCTTACAAAATATGAGCAATTTGAGTAGCCTGAGTGTAGGTGACAGAGCTTAGAGGAGTTCTGCAACCTGAGTATTGTGATTTACAGCATACTTGAGTTCTGTATCAGAGGTGTGGAATGAAGCAGTTAGGAAGGGTTCTGTAGCCTGGGAGTAGGCATTTGCAATATGCGGGATTTCTGTATCCTGTCTATAGAAATCACAGCTTATGTTCGGTGTGCTTCCTGGCTGTAGACAGATTCAGTTCACAGGAGTTCTGTATGCTAGTGCAGTTCAAAGCTGTTCCAGCGGTCTGTAGCCTGGGGATAGGCATACACAATGTGCACAATGTCCATAGCCTGAGTGTAGGAGACAGAGCTTACAGGAGTTCTGTAACCTGAGTTTAGTCAGATGCAGCGTACATGAGTTCTGTATCGGAGGAGTTGAACGAAGTAGTTTGGAAGAGTTCTGTAGCCTGGGAGTAGGCATTCGCAACATGCGGGGTTTCTGTAACCTGACTCAGGGATGTGCAGCTTATAGGAATTCTGGATATAGGCTGTAGAGAGATTCAGTTCATGGGAGTACTTTATCCTAGTGGAGTACAAAGCTGTTTCAGCGTTCTTTAGACTGGGAATACGCTTACACAATATGAGCAATTTAAGTAGCCTGAGTGTAGGAGACAGAGCTTAGAGGAGTTCTGCAACCTGAGTATTGTGATTTACAGCATACATGAGTTCTGTATCGGAGGTGTAGAAAGAAGCAGTTAGGAAGGGTTCTGTAGCCTGGGAGTAGGCATTTGCAATATGCGGGATATCTGTATCCTGTCTATAGAAAACGCAGCTGATGTTCGGTGTGCTTCCTGGCTGTAGAGAGATTCAGTTCGTAGGAGTTCAGTTTGCTAGTGGAGTACAAAGCTCTTTCAGCGGTCAGTAGCCTGGGAAGAGGATACACAATGTGCACAATGTCCGTAGCCTAGTTTGGAGACAGAGCTTACAGGAGTTCTGTAACCTGAGTGTAGTCAGATGCAGCTTATATGAGATCTGTATTACAAGTGTGGAAAGAAGCAGTTTGGAAGAGTTCTGTAGCCTGCGAGTAGGGATTCGCAATATGCGTGATTTCTCTAGCCTGTCTATAGCAAACGCAGCTTATGGTCGGTCTGCTTCCTGGCTGTAGAGAGATTCATTTCACGGGAGTTCTGTATGCTAGTGGAGTACAAAGCTGTTTCAGCGGTCTGTAGCCTGGGAATAGGCATACACAAATTGCGCAATGTCTGTACCCTGCGTATAGTAGACAGAGCTTACAGGAGTACTGTAAGCTGAGTGTACTGAGGTGCAGCGTACATGAGTTCTCTATTAGAGGTGTGGATGTAAGCAGTTTGGAAGCGTTCTGTAGCCTGGTAGTATGCATTTGCAATATGCCAGATTTTTGTAGCCTGTCTATAGGAAATGCAGCTTATGGTCTGTCTGGTTCCTGGCTGTAAAGAGATTCAGGTCACGGGAGTTCTGTATGCTAGTGGAATACAAAGCTGATTCAGAGGTCTGTTGCCTGGGAATAGGCATACACAATATGAGCAACATCCGTAGCCTGAGTGCAGGAGATAGAGCTTACAGGTGTTCTATAACCTGAGTTTAGTCAGATGCAGCGTACATGAGTTCTGTATAACAGGTATGGATGTAAGCAATTTGGAAGAGTTCTGTAGCCTGGGAGTAGGCATTCGCAATATGCGGATTTCTGTAGCCTGTCCATAGCAAACCCAGCTTATGGTCGGTCTGGTTCCTGGCTGTAGAGAGTTTCAGTTCACGAGAGTTCTGTATGCTAGTGGAGTACAAAGCTGTTTCAGCTGTATGTAACCTGCAAATAGGCATACACAATGTGCACAATGTCCATAGCCTGAGTGTAGGAGGCAGAGATTACAGGAGTTCTGTAACCTGAGTGTAGTCAGATGCAGCTTACCTCAGTTCTGTATTACAGGTGTGCATGTAAGCAGTTTGGAAGGGTTATGTAGCCTGCGAGTAGGGATTCACAATATGCGGGATTTATGTAGCCTATCTATAGGAAACGCAGAAAATGGTCGGCCTGGTTCCTGGCTGTAGAGAGATTCAGTTCACGAGAGCTCTGTATACTATAGGAGTGCAATGCTATTTCAGAGTCCTGTAACCAGGGAATAGGATGACACAATGTTCGCAATGTCTGTATCCATAGAAAGAGCTTGCAGGAGTTCTGTAAACTGAGTGTAGTCAGATGCAGCGTACATGAGTTCTGTATTACAGGTGTGGAACGAAGCACTTTGGAAGGATTCTCTAGCCTGGGAGTAGGCATTCGCAATATGCGGGTTTCTGTAGTCTGTCTATAGAAACGCATCTCGTGGTCGGTCTGCTTCCTGGCGGTAGAGAGATGCAATTCACGGGAGATCTGTATGCTAGTGGAGGACAAAGCTCTTTCAGCGGTCTGTAGCCTGGGAATAGGCATACACAATGTGCGCTATATCTCTAGCCTGAGTGTAGCAGACAGAGCTTACAGCATTACTGTACGCTGAGTGTACTGAGGTGCAGCGTACATGAGTTCTGTATTGGATGTGTGGATGTAAGCAGTTTGGAAGAGTTCTGTAGCCTGGGAGTAGGGATTCCCAGTGTTTGGGATTTCTCTAGCCTGACTGTAGAATGCGCAGCTTATGGGCGTTCTGTGTCCTGGCTGTAGAGAGATTCACTTCACGGTAGTTCTGTATGACAGTGGAGTGCAATGCTATTTCAGATTTCTTTTGCCTGGGAATAGGATGACACCATGTCGCAATGTCTGAATCCTTAGACAGAGATTACAGGAGTTCTGTAACCTGAGTGTAGTCAAATGCAGCTTACATGGGTCTGTATTACACATGTGGAAGTAAGTAGTTTGGAAGAGTTCTGTAGCCTGGGAGTAGGCATTCGCAATATGCGGGATTTCTGTAGCCTGTCTATAGGAAACCCAGCTTAGGTCGTTCTGCTTCCTGGCTGTAGAGAGATTCAGTTCACGGGAGTTCTGTATGCTAGTGGAGTACAAAGCTGTTTCAGCTGTCTGTAACCTGCAAATAGGCATATAAAATGTGCACAATGTCCATAGCCTGAGTGTAGGAGGCAGAGATTACAGGAGTTCTGTAAGCTGAGTTTAGTCAGATGCAGCTTACCTCAGTTCTGTATTACAGGTGTGGATTTAAGCAGTTTGGAAGAGTTCTGTAGCCTGCGAGTAGGGATTCGCAATATGCGGGATTTATGTAGCCTATCTATAGGAAACGCTGCTTATGGTCGGTCTGGTTCCTGGCTGTAGAGAGATTCAGTTCACGGGACCTCTGTATGCTGTAGGAGTGCAATGCTATTTCAGAGTTCTGTTGCCTGGGAATAGGATGACACAATGTGTGCAATGTCTGTATCCTTAAACAGAGCCTACAAGAGTTCTGTAAACTTAGTGTAGTGAGGTGCAGCATACATGAGTTCTGTATCGGAGGTGTGTAACGAGACAGTTTGTAAGAGTTCTGTAGCCTGGTAGTAGGCGTTCGCAACATGCGGTTTTTCTGTAACCTGACTCAGGGATGTGCAGTTTATAGGAATTCTGGATAAAGGCTGTAGAGAGATTCAGTTGATGCGAGTACTTTATCCTAGTGGAGTGCAAAGCTGTTTCAGCGTTCTGTAGCCTGGGAATACGCTTACACATGTGCGCAATTTCGGTAGCCTGAGTATAGGATTCAGAGCGTAGAGGAGTTCTGTATCCTGAGTGTAGTTAGATGCAGCGTACATGAGTTCTGCATTACAGGTGTGGAACGAAGCAGTTAGGAAGGGTTCTGTAGCCTGGGAGTAAACATTCGCAATATGCAGGATTTCTGTAGCCTCTCTATAGGAAAAGCAGCTTATGGTCGGTATGCTTCCTGGCTGTAGAGAGATTCAGTTCATGGGAGTTCTGTATGCTAGTGGAGTGGAATGCTATTTCAGCGGTCTGTAGCCTTGGAATAGGCATACACAATGTGCACAATGTCCATAGCCTGAGTGTAGGAGACAGAGTTTACAGGAGTTCTGTAACCTGAGTGTAGTCAGATGCAGCGTACATGAGTTATGTATCGGAGGTTTGGATGTAAGCAGTTTGGAAACGTTCTGTAGCCCGAGAGTAGGCATTCACAATAAGGGATTTCTGTAGCCTGTCTATAGGAAACGCAGCTTATGGTCGGTCTGCTTCATGGTGGTAGAGAGATTTAGTTCACGGGAGTTCTGTATGCTAGTGGAGTACAAAGCTGTTTCAGCGGTCTGTAGCCTGGGAATAGGCATACACAATGTGCGCAATGTCTGCAGCCTGAGTGTAGGAGACAGAGCTTACAGGAGTTCTGTAACCTGAGTTTAGTCAGATGCAGCGTACATGAGTTCTGTATCGAAGGTGTGGATGTAAGCAGTTTGGAAATGTTCTGTAGCCTGGGAGTAGGCATTCGCTATATGGGGGTTTTCTGTAGCCTGACTCTAGGATGCGCAGCTTATGGGCGTTCTGCGTCCTGGCTGTAGAGAGATGCAGTTCACGGGAGTTCTGTATGCTAGTAGAGTGCAAAGCTGTTTCAGAGTTCTGTAGTCTGGGAATAGGTGACACCAAGTGTGCAATGTCTGTATCCTTAGTCAGAGTTTTCAGGTATTCTGTAACCTGAGTGTAGTGAGATGCAGCTTAAATGAGTTATGTATCTGAAGTGTGGAACGAAGCTTTTTGTAAGAGTTCTGTAGCCTGGGAGTGGGCATTCGCAATATGCGGAATTTCTCTAGCCTGTCTACAGGAAACACTGCTTATAGGCATTCCTGATACAGGCTGTAGGGAGATTCAGTTCATGGGAGTTCTGTATGCTAGTGGAGTGCAAAGCTGTTTCAGCGTTCTGTATCCTGGGAATAGGCATACACAATGTGTGCGATTTTGGTAGCCTGAGTGTATGTGAGAGAGCGTATAGGAGTTCTGTAACCTGAGTGTAGTGATTTACAGCATACATGATTTCCGCATCGGAGGTGAGGATCGAACCAGTTAGGAAGGGTTCTGTAACCTGGGAGTAGGCATTCGCAATATGCGGGATTTCTGTAGGCTGTCTATAGGAAACACAGGTTATGGTCGGTCTGCTTCCTGGCTGTAGAGAGATTCAGTTCACGGGAGTTCTGTATGCTAGTGGAGTACAAAGCTGTTTCAGCGGTGTGTAGCCTTGGAATAGGCATACACAATGTGCACAATGTCCATAGCCTGAGTGTAGGAGACAGAGTTTACAGGAGTTCTGTAACCTGAGTGTAGTCAGATGCAGCGTACATGAGTTATGTATCGGAGGTTTGGATGTAAGCAGTTTGGAAGAGTTCTGTAGCCTGCGAGTAGGGATTTGCAGTATGCGGGATTTATGTAGCCTATCTATAGGAAACGCTGCTTATGGTCGGTCTGGTTCCTGGCTGTAGAGAGATTCAGTTCACGGGACCTCTGTATGCTGTAGGAGTGCAATGCTATTTCAGAGTTCTGTTGCCTGGGAATAGGATGACACAATGTGTGCAATGTCTGTATCCTTAAACAGAGCCTACAAGAGTTCTGTAAACTTAGTGTAGTGAGGTGCAGCATACATGAGTTCTGTATCGGAGGTGTGTAACGAGACAGTTTGTAAGAGTTCTGTAGCCTGGTAGTAGGCGTTCGCAACATGCGGTTTTTCTGTAACCTGACTCAGGGATGTGCAGTTTATAGGAATTCTGGATAAAGGCTGTAGAGAGATTCAGTTGATGCGAGTACTTTATCCTAGTGGAGTGCAAAGCTGTTTCAGCGTTCTGTAGCCTGGGAATACGCTTACACATGTGCGCAATTTCGGTAGCCTGAGTATAGGATTCAGAGCGTAGAGGAGTTCTGTATCCTGAGTGTAGTTAGATGCAGCGTACATGAGTTCTGCATTACAGGTGTGGAACGAAGCAGTTAGGAAGGGTTCTGTAGCCTGGGAGTAAACATTCGCAATATGCAGGATTTCTGTAGCCTCTCTATAGGAAAAGCAGCTTATGGTCGGTATGCTTCCTGGCTGTAGAGAGATTCAGTTCATGGGAGTTCTGTATGCTAGTGGAGTGGAATGCTATTTCAGCGGTCTGTAGCCTTGGAATAGGCATACACAATGTGCACAATGTCCATAGCCTGAGTGTAGGAGACAGAGTTTACAGGAGTTCTGTAACCTGAGTGTAGTCAGATGCAGCGTACATGAGTTATGTATCGGAGGTTTGGATGTAAGCAGTTTGGAAACGTTCTGTAGCCCGAGAGTAGGCATTCACAATATGAGGGATTTCTGTAGCCTGTCTATAGGAAACGCAGCTTATGGTTGGTCTGCTTCATGGTTGTAGAGAGATTCAGTTCACGGGAGTTCTGTATGCTAGTGGAGTACAAAGCTGTTTCAGCGGTCTGTAGCCTGGGAATAGGCATACACAATGTGCGCAATGTCTGCAGCCTGAGTGTAGGAGACAGAGCTTACAGGAGTTCTGTAACCTGAGTTTAGTCAGATGCAGCGTACATGAGTTCTGTATCGAAGGTGTGGATGTAAGCAGTTTGGAAACGTTCTGTAGCCTGGGAGTAGGCATTCGCTATATGGGGGTTTTCTGTAGCCTGACTCTAGGATGCGCAGCTTATGGGCGTTCTGCGTCCTGGCTGTAGAGAGATGCAGTTCACGGGAGTTCTGTATGCTAGTAGAGTGCAAAGCTGTTTCAGAGTTCTGTAGTCTGGGAATAGGTGACACCAAGTGTGCAATGTCTGTATCCTTAGTCAGAGTTTTCAGGTATTCTGTAACCTGAGTGTAGTGAGATGCAGCTTAAATGAGTTATGTATCTGAAGTGTGGAACGAAGCTTTTTGTAAGAGTTCTGTAGCCTGGGAGTGGGCATTCGCAATATGCGGAATTTCTCTAGCCTGTCTACAGGAAACGCTGCTTATAGGCATTCCTGATACAGGCTGTAGGGAGATTCAGTTCATGGGAGTTCTGTATGCTAGTGGAGTGCAAAGCTGTTTCAGCGTTCTGTATCCTGGGAATAGGCATACACTATGTGTGCGATTTTGGTAGCCTGAGTGTATGTGAGAGAGCGTATAGGAGTTCTGTAACCTGAGTGTAGTGATTTACAGCATACATGATTTCCGTATCGGAGGTGAGGATCGAACCAGTTAGGAAGGGTTCTGTAACCTGGGAGTAGGCATTCGCAATATGCGGGATTTCTGTAGGCTGTCTATAGGAAACACAGGTTATGGTCGGTCTGCTTCCTGGCTGTAGAGAGATTCAGTTCACGGGAGTTCTGTATGCTAGTGGAATACAAAGCTGTTTCAGCGGTGTGTAGCCTTGGAATAGGCATACACAATGTGCACAATGTCCATAGCCTGAGTGTAGGAGACAGAGTTTACAGGAGTTCTGTAACCTGAGTGTAGTCAGATGCAGCGTACATGAGTTATGTATCGGAGGTTTGGATGTAAGCAGTTTGGAAAAGTTCTGTAGCCCGAGAGTAGGCATTCACAATATGAGGGATTTCTGTAGCCTGTCTATAGGAAACGCAGCTTATGGTCGGTCTGCTTCATGGTGGTAGAGAGATTTAGTTCACAGGAGTTCTGTATGCTAGTGGAGTACAAAGCTGTTTCAGCGGTCTGTAGCCTGGGAATAGGCATACACAATGTGCGCAATGTCTGCAGCCTGAGTGTAGGAGACAGAGCTTACAGGAGTTCTGTAACCTGAGTTTAGTCAGATGCAGCGTACATGAGTTCTGTATCGAAGGTGTGGATGTAAGCAGTTTGGAAACGTTCTGTAGCCTGGGAGTAGGCATTCGCTATATGGGGGTTTTCTGTAGCCTGACTCTAGGATGCGCAGCTTATGGGCGTTCTGCGTCCTGGCTGTAGAGAGATGCAGTTCACGGGAGTTCTGTATGCTAGTAGAGTGCAAAGCTGTTTCAGAGTTCTGTAGTCTGGGAATAGGTGACACCAAGTGTGCAATGTCTGTATCCTTAGTCAGAGTTTTCAGGTATTCTGTAACCTGAGTGTAGTGAGATGCAGCTTAAATGAGTTATGTATCTGAAGTGTGGAATGAAGCTATTTGTAAGAGTTCTGTAGCCTGGGAGTGGGCATTCGCAATATGCGGAATTTCTCTAGCCTGTCTACAGGAAACGCTGCTTATAGGCATTCCTGATACAGGCTGTAGGGAGATTCAGTTCATGGGAGTTCTGTATGCTAGTGGAGTGCAAAGCTGTTTCAGCGTTCTGTATCCTGGGAATAGGCATACACAATGTGCGCGATTTTGGTAGCCTCAGTGTATGTGAGAGAGCGTATAGGAGTTCTGTAACCTGAGTGTAGTGATTTACAGCATACATGATTTCCGTATCGGAGGTGAGGATCGAACCAGTTAGGAAGGGTTCTGTAACCTGGGAGTAGGCATTCGCAATATGCGGGATTTCTGTAGGCTGTCTATAGGAAACACAGGTTATGGTCGGTCTGCTTCCTGGCTGTAGAGAGATTCAGTTCACGGGATTTCTGTGTGCTAGTGGAGTACAAAGCTGTTTCAGCGGTGTGTAGCCTTGGAATAGGCATACACAATGTGCACAATGTCCATAGCCTGAGTGTAGGAGGCAGAGATTACAGGAGTTCTGTAAGCTGAGTTTAGTCAGATGCAGCTTACCTCAGTTCTGTATTACAGGTGTGGATTTAAGCAGTTTGGAAGAGTTCTGTAGCCTGCGAGTAGGGATTTGCAGTATGCGGGATTTATGTAGCCTATCTATAGGAAACGCTGCTTATGGTCGGTCTGGTTCCTGGCTGTAGAGAGATTCAGTTCACGGGACCTCTGTATGCTGTAGGAGTGCAATGCTATTTCAGAGTTCTGTTGCCTGGGAATAGGATGACACAATGTGTGCAATGTCTGTATCCTTAAACAGAGCCTACAGGAGTTCTGTAAACTTAGTGTAGTGAGGTGCAGCATACATGAGTTCTGTATCGGAGGTGTGTAACGAGACAGTTTGTAAGAGTTCTGTAGCCTGGTAGTAGGCGTTCGCAACATGCGGTTTTTCTGTAACCTGACTCAGGGATGTGCAGTTTATAGAAATTCTGGATAAAGGCTGTAGAGAGATTCAGTTGATGCGAGTACTTTATCCTAGTGGAGTGCAAAGCTGTTTCAGCGTTCTGTAGCCTGGGAATACGCTTACACATGTGCGCAATTTCGGTAGCCTGAGTATAGGATTCAGAGCGTAGAGGAGTTCTGTATCCTGAGTGTAGTTAGATGCAGCGTACATGAGTTCTGCATTACAGGTGTGGAACGAAGCAGTTAGGAAGGGTTCTGTAGCCTGGGAGTAAACATTCGCAATATGCAGGATTTCTGTAGCCTCTCTATAGGAAAAGCAGCTTATGGTCGGTATGCTTCCTGGCTGTAGAGAGATTCAGTTCATGGGAGTTCTGTATGCTAGTGGAGTGGAATGCTATTTCAGCGGTCTGTAGCCTTGGAATAGGCATACACAATGTGCACAATGTCCATAGCCTGAGTGTAGGAGACAGAGTTTACAGGAGTTCTGTAACCTGAGTGTAGTCAGATGCAGCGTACATGAGTTATGTATCGGAGGTTTGGATGTAAGCAGTTTGGAAACGTTCTGTAGCCCGAGAGTAGGCATTCACAATATGAGGGATTTCTGTAGCCTGTCTATAGGAAACGCAGCTTATGGTCGGTCTGCTTCATGGTTGTAGAGAGATTCAGTTCACGGGAGTTCTGTATGCTAGTGGAGTACAAAGCTGTTTCAGCGGTCTGTAGCCTGGGAATAGGCATACACAATGTGCGCAATGTCTGCAGCCTGAGTGTAGGAGACAGAGCTTACAGGAGTTCTGTAACCTGAGTTTAGTCAGATGCAGCGTACATGAGTTCTGTATCGAAGGTGTGGATGTAAGCAGTTTGGAAACGTTCTGTAGCCTGGGAGTAGGCATTCGCTATATGGGGGTTTTCTGTAGCCTGACTCTAGGATGCGCAGCTTATGGGCGTTCTGCGTCCTGGCTGTAGAGAGATGCAGTTCACGGGAGTTCTGTATGCTAGTAGAGTGCAAAGCTGTTTCAGAGTTCTGTAGTCTGGGAATAGGTGACACCAAGTGTGGAATGTCTGTATCCTTAGTCAGAGTTTTCAGGTATTCTGTAACCTGAGTGTAGTGAGATGCAGCTTAAATGAGTTATGTATCTGAAGTGTGGAACGATGCTATTTGTAAGAGTTCTGTAGCCTGGGAGTGGGCATTCGCAATATGCGGAATTTCTCTAACCTGTCTACAGGAAACGCTGCTTATAGGCATTCCTGATACAGGCTGTAGGGAGATTCAGTTCATGGGAGTTCTGTATGCTAGTGGAGTGCAAAGCTGTTTCAGCGTTCTGTATCCTGGGAATAGGCATACATAATGTGCGCGATTTTGGTAGCCTGAGTGTATGTGAGAGAGCGTATAGGAGTTCTGTAACCTGAGTGTAGTGATTTACAGCATACATGATTTCCGTATCGGAGGTGAGGATCGAACCAGTTAGGAAGGGTTCTGTAACCTGGGAGTAGGCATTCGCAATATGTGGGATTTCTGTAGGCTGTCTATAGGAAACACAGGTTATGCTCGGTCTGCTTCCTGGCTGTAGAGAGATTCAGTTCACGGGAGTTCTGTGTGCTAGTGGAGTACAAAGCTGTTTCAGCGGTGTGTAGCCTTGGAATAGGCATACACAATGTGCACAATGTCCATAGCCTGAGTGTAGGAGACAGAGTTTACAGGAGTTCTGTGACCTGAGTGTAGTCAGATGCAGCGTACATGAGTTATGTATCGGAGGTTTGGATGTAAGCAGTTTGGAAACGTTCTGTAGCCCGAGAGTAGGCATTCACAATATGAGGGATTTCTGTAGCCTGTCTATAGGAAACGCAGCTTATGGTCGGTCTGCTTCATGGTGGTAGAGAGGTTTAGTTCACGGGAGTTCTGTATGCTAGTGGAGTACAAAGCTGTTTCAGCGGTCTGTAGCCTGGGAATAGGCATACACAATGTGCGCAATATCTGCAGCCTGAGTGTAGGAGACAGAGCTTACAGGAGTTCTGTAACCTGAGTTTAGTCAGATGCAGCGTACATGAGTTCTGTATCGAAGGTGTGGATGTAAGCAGTTTGGAAATGTTCTGTAGCCTGGGAGTAGGCATTCGCTATATGGGGGTTTTCTGTAGCCTGACTCTAGGATGCGCATCTTATGGGCGTTCTGCGTCCTGGCTGTAGAGAGATGCAGTTCACGGGAGTTCTGTATGCTAGTAGAGTGCAAAGCTGTTTCAGAGTTCTGTAGTCTGGGAATAGGTGACACCAAGTGTGCAATGTCTGTATCCTTAGTCAGAGTTTTCAGGTATTCTGTAACCTGAGTGTAGTGAGATGCAGCTTAAATGAGTTATGTATCTGAAGTGTGGAAAGAAGCTTTTTGTAAGAGTTCTGTAGCCTGGGAGTGGGCATTCGCAATATGCGGAATTTCTCTAGCCTGTCTACAGGAAACGCTGCTTATAGGCATTCCTGATACAGGCTGTAGGGAGATTCAGTTCATGGGAGTTCTGTATGCTAGTGGAGTGCAAAGCTGTTTCAGCGTTCTGTATCCTGGGAATAGGCATACACAATGTGTGCGATTTTGGTAGCCTGAGTTTATGTGAGAGAGCGTATAGGAGTTCTGTAACCTGAGTGTAGTGATTTACAGCATACATGATTTCCGTATCGGAGGTGAGGATCGAACCAGTTAGGAAGGGTTCTGTAACCTGGGAGTAGGCATTCGCAATATGCGGGATTTCTGTAGGCTGTCTATAGGAAACACAGGTTATGGTCGGTCTGCTTCCTGGCTGTAGAGAGATTCAGTTTACGGGAGTTCTGTATGCTAGTGGAGTACAAAGCTGTTTCAGCGGTGTGTAGCCTTGGAATAGGCATACACAATGTGCACAATGTCCATAGCCTGAGTGTAGGAGACAGAGTTTACAGGAGTTCTGTAACCTGAGTGTAGTCAGATGCAGCGTACATGAGTTATGTATCGGAGGTTTGGATGTAAGCAGTTTGGAAACGTTCTGTAGCCCGAGAGTAGGCATTCACAATATGAGGGATTTCTGTAGCCTGTCTATAGGAAACGCAGCTTATGGTCGGTCTGCTTCATGGTGGTAGAGAGATTTAGTTCACGGGAGTTCTGTATGCTAGTGGAGGACAAAGCTGTTTCAGCGGTCTGTAGCCTGGGAATAGGCATACACAATGTGCGCAATGTCTGCAGCCTGAGTGTAGGAGACAGAGCTTACAGGAGTTCTGTAACCTGAGTTTAGTCAGATGCAGCGTACATGAGTTCTGTATCGAAGGTGTGGATGTAAGCAGTTTGGAAATGTTCTGTAGCCTGGGAGTAGGCATTCGCTATATGGGGGTTTTCTGTAGCCTGACTCTAGGATGCGCAGCTTATGGGCGTTCTGCGTCCTGGCTGTAGAGAGATGCAGTTCACGGGAGTTCTGTATGCTAGTAGAGTGCAAAGCTGTTTCAGAGTTCTGTAGTCTGGGAATAGGTGACACCAAGTGTGCAATGTCTGTATCCTTAGTCAGAGTTTTCAGGTATTCTGTAACCTGAGTGTAGTGAGATGCAGCTTAAATGAGTTATGTATCTGAAGTGTGGAACGAAGCTTTTTGTAAGAGTTCTGTAGCCTGGGAGTGGGCATTCGCAATATGCGGAATTTCTCTAGCCTGTCTACAGGAAACGCTGCTTATAGGCATTCCTGATACAGGCTGTAGGGAGATTCAGTTCATGGGAGTTCTGTATGCTAGTGGAGTGCAAAGCTGTTTCAGCGTTCTGTATCCTGGGAATAGGCATACACAATGTGTGCGATTTTGGTAGCCTGAGTGTATGTGAGAGAGCGTATAGGAGTTCTGTAACCTGAGTGTAGTGAGATGTAGCTTACCTGAGTTCTGTATCGGAGGTGTGGAACGAAGCTTTTTGTAAGAGCTCTGTAGCCTGGGAGTGGGCATTTGCAATATGCGGAATTTCTGTAGCCTGTCTATAGGGAACACAGCTTATGGGCGTTCTGGTTCCTGGCTGTAGAGAGATGCAGTTCACGGGAGTTCTGTATGCTAGTGGAGTGCAATGCTATTTCAGAGTTCTGTTGCCTGGGAATAGGATGACACCATGTGGGCAATGTCTGTATCATTAGACAGAGCGTTTTGGTATTCTGTAATCTGAGTGTTCTGTAACCAGAGATAATTCTGGATCTAACCAGAAATACTCAGTTCTGTGTTGCTAAATGAATACCTGCTTTTAAAACAGCCTATGTGTTTGTTAGTGAATTCTGAATATAATCTATGAATGTTAGAGTTTTGAATGAATTTTCGCAAGTAACATTTTGTGTTTATGTTGGTAAACGCTAATTGAATTCACATGGAGACACAACAGGTACACATTCGAGTTTTCTGAGTAGAATGCTACAAAACATGGTGAAAAATGTTATTTGTGTTTGTAGACAGGACTCTGTATCCACTTGCCCAAGAAAAAGACCTTGCTTTTCTCCAAAACCAGTTTCAATATTCTTTTCTGTGTCTTTGTACAAGAATTCCACACGAGTTTGTCCGTATATGTCTGGATCTAACCAGAAATGTCTGGTAATGTTCAGAATAACTCAATCCCAGCTCATGCTACAGCCACTGTCTTTGTTTCTGTGTTCTGGATATTATCTATGAACTTTAGAGTTTGCACTGAATTCTGGCATGTAACACTTTGTTTTTTTTTTTTTTTTGCCAAACTCTAATTTTATCCACATGGAGACACAGCAGGCACACATTTGAGTTTTCTGAGTAGAATGCTAGAGAAACCAGGTTAAAAATGATATTTCTGTTTGCTAACATGACATTGAATCTACTTGCCCACGAAAAATACTTTGCTTTTCTCCAAAACCTGCTTGAATGTGTTTTTCTGGGTGCTTTGCACATGAATGCCACACGAGTTTGTCCAGATGGGTCTGGATCTAACCAGAAATATCAGGTTCTGTTGTCGCTAAATGAATAGCGTGTGTTTGTTAGTGTTTTCTGAATATTAACTCTGTACTTGAGAGTTTGGAATGAATTCTGGCGTTAAACATTTTGTTTTTCTGTTGGCAAATGCTAATTGGATTCACATGGAGACACAACAGGTACATATTCGTGTTTTCTGAGGAGAATGCTACAGAAACCTGGTTAAAAATGTTACTTGTGTTTGTAAACATGACATTGTATCCACTTGCCCAAGAAAAAGGCCTTGCTTTTCTCCAAAGCAAGCTTCAATATTTTTTTCTGGTTCCTTTGCACAAGAATTCCACACAAGTTTGTCCAGATAGGTCTGGATCTATCCAGATATTTCCGGTTCTGTTCTGCCTAATTCAATCCTAATTCTTGCTGCATCCTCTGTGTTTGTTTCTGTTTTCTGGATATTATCTATGAACTTTAGAGTTTGCACTGAATTCTGGCATGTAACACTTTGTTTTTTTGTTGACAAACACTAATTGGTTCCACATGGAAACACAACAGGTACACATTCGAGTTTTCTGAGTAGAATGCTACAGAAACCATTTAAAAAAGAAATATGTGTTTGCTAACATGACATTGAATCCACTTGCCCACAAAAAAGACTTTGCTTTTCTCCAAAACCAGTTTGAATGTGTTGTTCTAGGTCCTTTGCACAAGGATTCCACACGAGTTTGTCCAGATAGGTCTGGATCAAACCAGAAATATCCGGTTCTGTTGTCGCTAAATGAATATCAGGTTTAAAACAGCCTGTGTGTTTGTTTCTGTTTTCTGGATATTAACGATTAACTTGAGAGATAGAATGAATTCTGGCATGAAACATTTTGTTTTTCTGTTGGCTAACGCTAATTGGTTCCACATGGAGACACAACAGGTACACATTCGAGTTTTCTGAGTAGAATGCTACAGAAACCAGGTTAAAATGACATTTGTGTTTGTAAACATGACATTGAATCCTCTTGCCCAAGAAAAAGTCTTTGCTTTTCTCCAAAACCTGTTTGACTTTGCTTTTCTGGGTGCTTTGCACACGAATTCCACACGAGTTTGTCCAGACAGGTCTGGATCTCAGCAGAAATACCCGTATCTGTTCTGCCTAACTCAATCCCAGCTCTTGCTACAGCCTCTGTGTTTGTTTCTGTTTTCTGGATATTTTCTATGAACTTTAGAGTTATACACCAATTACCGAGTAAAAACCTGCAGAAACCAGGTAAAACATGATGTTTGTGTTTGTAAACATGACATTGAATCCACTTGCCCAAGAAAAAGACTTTGCTTTTCTACAAAATCCGGTTGACTCTGCTTTTCTAAGTGCTTTGCACAAAATCCCCCAACATTTCGTCTGGATAGGACTGGATGAAACCATGAAAATCCTGTTCTGTGGTGGCTAACTCAATCCCAGCTCTTGCTACATCTTCTGTGCTTGCTTGTGCTTTGTTGATAGTATCTATGGACTTTAGATTTGTGAATGCATTGCAGCATGTAACATTTTGTTTTTCTGTTGGCAAACGCTAATTGGTTTCACATGTACACACAACAGGTACAAATTCATGTTTTCTGAATATAAAGCTGCAGAAACCAGGTTAAAAATGATATTTGTGTTTGTAAACATGACATTGAATGCCCTTGCCCAAGAAAAAGATTTTGCTTTTCTCCAAAACCAGGTTGACTGTGCTTTTCGGGGTGCTTTGCACACCATCTCCACACGAGTTTGTCCGTATAGGGCTGGATTAAACCGGAAATATCCGGTTCCGGGGTGGCTATCTCAATCCCAGCTATTGCTACAGCTTCTGTGTTTGCTTGTGTTTTCTCGATTGTATCTGTGGACTTAAGAGTTGTGAATGCATTGCAGCATGTAACATTTTGGTTTTCTGTTGGCATACGCTAATTGGTTTCACATGTACACACAACAGGTACACATTCGTGTTTTCTGAGTAAAAACCTGCAGAAACCAGGTTAAAAATGATATTTGTGTTTGTAAACATGACATTGAATCCACTTGCCCAAGAAAAAGACTTTGCTTTTCTCCAAGATCCAATTGACTCTGCTTTTCTTAGTGCTTTGCACAAAATCCTCCAACACTTGGTCCGGATAGGGCTGGATGAAACCAGAAATATCCGGTTCTGTTGTCGCTAAATGAATATCAGCTTTAAAACAGCCTGTGTGTTTGTTTCTGTTTTCTGGATATTAACTATTAACTTGAGAGATAGAATGAATACTGGCATGAAACATTTTGTTTTTCTGTTGGCTAACGCTAATTGGTTCCACATGGAGACACAACAGGTACACATTCGAGTTTTCTGAGTAGAATGCTACAGAAACCAGGTTAAAAATGACATTTGTGTTTGTAAACATGACATTGAATCCTCTTGCCGAAGAAAAAGTCTTTGCTTTTCTCCAAAACCTGTTTGACTTTGCTTTTCTGGGTCCTTTGCACACGAATTCCACACGAGTTTGTCCAGACAGGTCTGGATCTCAGCAGAAATACCCGTATCTGTTCTGCCTAACTCAGTCCCAGCTCTTGCTACAGCCTCTGTGTTTCTTTCTGTTTTCTGGATATTTTCTATGAACTTTAGAGTTTTACACTAATTTTACCGAGTAAAAACCTGAAGAAACCAGGTAAAATATGATGTTTGTGTTTGTAAACATGACATTGAATCCACTTGCCCAAGAAAAAGACTTTGCTTTTCTTCAAAATCTGGTTGACTCTGCTTTTCTAAGTGCTTTGCACAAAATCCCCCAACATTTCGTCTGGATAAGACTGAATGAAACCATGAAAATCCTGTTCTGTGGTGGCTAAATCAATCCCAGCTCTTGCTACACCTGTGTTTGCTGGTACTTTGTTGATAGTATCTATCGACTTTAGAGTTGTGAATGCATTGCAGCATGTAACATTTTGTTTTTCTGTTGGCAAACGCTAATTGGTTTCACATGTACACACAACAGGTACAAATTCATGTTTTCTGAATATAAAGCTGCAGAAACCAGGTTAAAAATGATATTTGTGTTTGTAAACATGACATTGAATGCACTTGCCCAAGAAAAAGATTTTGCTTTTCTCCAAAACCAGGTTGACTGTGCTTTTCGGGGTGCTTTGCACACCAACGCCAAACAAGTTTGTCCGTATAGGGCTGGATGAAACCGGAAATATCCGGTTCCGGGGTGGCTATCTCAATCCCAGCTATTGCTAAAGCTTCTGTGCTTGCTTGTGTTTTCTCGATAGTATCTGTGGACTTTAGAGTTGTGAATTCATTGTAGCATGTAACATTTTGTTTTTCTATTGGCAAATGCTAATTGGTTTCTCGTGGAGACACAAAAGGTACACATTCGTGTTTTCTGAGTAAAAAGCTGCAGAAACCAGGTTAAATATATTTGTGTTTGTAAACATGACATTGAATGCACTTGCCCAAGAAAAAGGCTTTGCTTTTCTCCAAAACCAGGTTGACTGTGCTTTTCTGGGTGCTTTGCACACCAAATCCACACCAGTTTGTCCGTATAGGGCTGGATGAAAGGGGAAATATCCGGTTCCGGGGTGGCTATCTCAATCCCAGCTGTTGCTACAGCTTCTGTGTTTGCTTGTGTTTTCTCGATAGTATCTGTAGACTTTAGAGTTGTGAATGCATTGTAGCATGTTACATTTTGTTTTTCTGTTGGCATACGCTAATTGGTTTCACATGTACACACAGCAGGTACACATTCGTGTTTTCTGAGTAAAAACCTGCAGAAACTAGGTTAAAAATGATATTTGTGTTTGTAAACATGACATTGATTGCACTTGCCAAAGAAAAAGACTTTGCTTTTCTCCAAAACCAGGTTGACTCTGCTTTTCTGGGTGCTTTACACCAAATCCACACCAGTTTGTCCGGATAGGGCTGGATGAAACCAGAAATATCCAGTTCTGTGGTGGCTAACTCAACCCACCTCCTGCTACAGCTTCTGTGTTTGCTTGTGTTTTGTCAATAGTATCTATGGACTTTAGAGTTGTGAATGCATTGTAGGATGTAACATTTGTTTGTCTGTTGGCAAACGCTAATTGGTTTCACATGGCGACACAACAGGTACACATTCGTGTTTTCTGAGTAAAAAGCTGCAGAATCCAGGTTACAAATGATATTTGTGTTTGTAAACATGACATTGAATCCACTTGCCCAAGAAAAAGACTTTGCCTTTCTCCAAATCCAGTTTGACTGTGCTTTTCTGGGTGCTTTGCACACCAAATCCACACCAGTTTGTCCAGATTGGGCTGCATGGAACCAGAAATATCCGGTTCCGAGGTCGCTATCTCAATCCCAGGTCTTGCTACAGCTTCTGTGTTTGCTTGTGTTTTGTCGATAGTATCTGTGGACTTTAGTGTTGTGAATGCATTGTAGCATGTAACATTTTGGTTTTCTGTTGGCAAACGCTAATTGGTTTCACATGGAGACACAACAGGTACACATTCGTGTTTTCTGAGTAAAAAGCTTCAGAAACCAGGTTAAAAATGATATTTGTGTTTGTAAACATGACATTGAATCCACGTGCCCAAGAAAAGTACTTTGCTTTTCTCCAAAACCAGATTCACTCTGATTTTCTGGGTGCTTTGCACACCAATTCCACACCAGTTTGCCCAGATAGGTCTGGATGAAACCAGAAACATCCAGTTCTGTGGTGGATATATCAAACCCAGCTCTTACTACAGCTTCTGTGTTTGCTTGTGTTTTCTCGATAGTATCTGTGGACTTTAGAGTTGTGAATGCATTGTAGCATGTAACATTTTGTTTTTCTGTTGGCAAACACTAATTGGTTTCACATGGAGACAGAACAGGTACACATTTGTGTTTTCTGAGTAAAAAGCTGCAGAAAACAGGTTAAAAATGATATTAGTGCTTGTAAATATGACATTGAAACCACTTGCCCACGAAAAAGACTTTGCTTTCCTCCAAAACCAGGTTGATTCTGCCTTTCTGGGTGCTTTGCACACCAATTCCACACCAGTTTGTCCGGATATGTCTGTATGAAACCAGAAATATCCGGTTCTGTGGTGGCTATCTCAATCCCAGCTCTTGCTACAGCTTCTGTGTTTGCTTTTTTTTTGTCGATACTATCAATGGACTTTAGAGTTGTGAATGAATTGTAGCATTTAACATTTTGTTTTTCTTTAGCAAACGCTGATTGGTTTCACATGGACACACAACACGTACACATTCGTGTTTTCTGAGTAAAAACCTGCAGAAACCAGGTTAAAAATGGTATTGGTGTTTGTAAACATGACATTGAATCCACTTGCCCAAGAAAAAGACTTTGCTTTTCTCCAAAATCAGGTTGACTCTCTTTTATAAGTGCTTTGCCACCAACCCCCCAACACTTTGTCCGGAAAGTGCTGCATGAAAGCAGAAATCTCCCGTTCTGTGGTGTCTAAAACAATCCCAGCTCTTCCTACATCTTCTGTGTTTGCTTGTGCTTTATCGATAGTATTTATGTACTTTGAGTTGTGAATGCATTGTAGCATGTAACACTTTGTATTTCTATTGGCAAACGCTAATTGGTTTCACTTGGAGACACAACAAGTACATATTCATGTTTTCTGAGTAAAAAGCTGCAGAAACCAGGCTAAAAATGATATTTGTGTTTGTAAACATGACATTGAATCCACTTGCCCAAGAAAAAGACTTTGCTTTTCTCCAAAACCAGGATGACTCTGCTTTTCCGGGTGCTTTGCACACCAACTCCACACCAGTTTGTCCATATAGGGCTGGATGGAACCAGAAATATCCGGTTCTGTGGTGGCTAACTCAATCCCAGCTCTTGCTACAGCTTCTGTGGTTGCTTCTGTTTTCTCGATAGTATGTGTGGACTTTAGAGTTGTGAATGCATTGTAGCATGTAACATTTTGTTTTTCTGTTGGCAAACGCTAATTGGTTTCACATGGAGACACAATAGGTTCACATTCATGTTTTCTGAGTAAAAACCAGCACAAACCAGGTTAAAAATGATATTTGTGTTTGTAAACATGACATTGAATCCACTTGCCCAAGAAAAAGACTTTGCTTTTCTCCAAAACCAGGTTGACTCTGCTTTTCTGGGTGCTTTCCACACCAATTCCACACCAGTTTCTCCGAATAGGGCTGGATGAAACCAGAAATATCCGGTTCTGACGTGGATAACTAATACCCAGCTATTGCTACAGCCTCTTTGTTTGCTTGTGTTTTGTCGATAGTATCTGTGCATTTCAAAGTTGTGAATGCATTGTAGCGTGTAACATTTTGTTTTTCTGTTGGCAAACTCTAATTGGTTTCACCTGGAGACACAACAGGTACACATTCATGTTTTCTGAGTAAAAAGGTGCAGAAACCAGGTGAAAATGATATTTGTGTTTGTAAACACGACATTGAATCCACGTGCCCAAGAAAAGGACTTTGCCTTTCTCCAAAACCATGTTGACTCTGCTTTTCTGTGTGCTTTGCACACCAATTTCACACCAGTTTGCCAGATAGGTCTGGATGAAACCAGAAATATGCGGTTCTGTGGTGGCTAAATCATTCCCAGCTCTTACTACAGCTTCTGTGTTTGCTTGAGTTTTCTCGATAGTATGTGTGGACTTCAGAGTTGTGAATGCATTGTAGCGTGCAACATATTGTTTTTCTGTTGGCAAAGGCTAATTGGTTTCACATGGAGAAAGAACAGGTACACATTCGTGTTTTCTGAGTAAAAAGCTGCAGAAATCAGGTCAAAAATGATATTTGTGCTTGTAAATATGACATTGAAACCACTTGCCCCCGAAAAAGACTTTGCTTTTCCCCAAAACCAGGTTGACTCTGCCTTTCTGGGTGCTTTGCACACCAATTCCACACCAGTTTGTCCGGATAGGTCTGGATAAAACCAGAATTATCCAGTTCTGTGGTGGCTATCTAAATCCCAGATCTTGCTACAGCTTCTGTGTTTCCTTTTTTTTTTTGTCGATAGTATCAATGGATTTAGAGGTGTGAATGAATTGTAGGATTTAACATTTTGTTTTTCTTTTCAAACGCTAATTGGTTTCACATGGACAAACAACACGTACACATTCGTGTTTTCTGAGTAAAAACCTGCAGAAACCAGGTTAAAAATGGTATTGGTGTTTGTAAACATGACTTTGAATCCACTCGCGCAAGAAAAAGACTTTGCTTTTCTCCAAAATCAGGTTGACTCTCTTTTATAAGTGCTTTGCACACCAACCCCCCAACACTTTGTCCGGAAAGTGCTGCATGAAAGCAGAAATCTCCCATTCTGTGGTGTCTAAATCAATCCCAGCTCTTGCTACATCTTCTGTGTTTGCTTGTACTTTGTCGATAGTATTTATGTACTTAGAATTGTGAATTCATTGTAGCATGTAACACTTTGTATTTCTGTTGGCAAACGCTAATTGGTTTCACATGGAGACACAACAGGTACACATTCGTGTTTTCTGAGTAAAAAGCTGCATAAACCAGGTCAAAAATGATATTTGTGTTCGTAAACATGACATTGAATCCACTTGCCCAAGAAAATGATTTTGCTTTTCTCCAAAACCAGGTTGACTCTGCTTTTCTGGGTGCTTTGCACACCAATTCCACACCAGTTTGTCCAGATAGGCCTGGATGAAACCAGAAATATCTGGTTCTGAGGTGGCTATCTCAATCACAGCTCTTGCTACAGCTTCTGTGTTTGCTTATGTTTTCTCGGTAGTATCTGTGGATGTTAGAGTTGTGAATGCATTGTAGTATGTAACATTTTGTTTTTCTGTTGGCAAACGCTAATTGGTTTCACATGGAGACACAACAGGTACCCATTCGTGATTTCTGAGTAAAAAGCTGCATAAACCAGGTCAAAAATTATATTTTTGTTTGTGAACATGACATTGAATCCACTTGCCCAAGAAAGTCTTTGCTTTTCTCCAAAACCAGGTTGACTCTGCCTTTCTGGGTGCTTTGCACACCAACTCTACACGACTTTGTCCAGATAGGTCTGGATGAAACCAGAAATATCCGGTTCTTAGGTGGCTATCAGAATCCCAGCTCTTGCTACAGCTTCTGTGTTTGCTTGTGTTTTCTCAATAGCATCTGTGCATTATAGAGTTGTGAATGCATTGTAGCATTTAACATTTTGTTTTTCTGATGGCAAAAACTAATTGGTTTCACAAGTACACACAACAGGTACACATTCGTGTTTTCTGAGTAAAAACCTGCAGAAACCAGGTTTAAAATGGTATTGGTGTTTGTAAACATGACATTGAATCCACTTGCCCAAGAAAAAGACTTTGCTTTTCTCCAAGATCCAATTGACTCTGCTTTTGTAAGTGCTTTGCACAAAATCCCACAACACTTGGTCCGGACAGGGCTGGATGAAACCAGGAATATCCTGTTCTGACGTGGATAATAATACCCAGCTATTGCTACAGCTTCTGTGTTAGCTTGTGTTTTGTCGATAGTATCTGTGCATTTCAAAGTTGTGAATGCATTGTAGCATGTAACATTTTGTTTTTCTGTTGGAAAACACTAATTGGTTTCACATGGAAACACAACAGGTACACATTCGTGTTTTCTGAGTAAAAAGCTGCAGAAACCAAGTTAAAAATGATATTTGTGTTTATAAACATGACATTGAATCCACGTGCCCAAGAAAAGGACTTTGCTTTTCTCCAAAACCATGTTGATTCTGCTTTTCTGTGTGCTTTGCAAACCAATTCTGCACCAGTTTGCCAGATAGGTCTGGATGAACCCAGAAATATCCGGTTCGGTGGTGGCTATCTCAATCCCAGCTCTTGCAACAGCTTCTGTGTTTGCTTTTTATTTTTTGTCGATAGTATCAAAGGACTTTAGAGGTGTGAATGTGTTGTAGAATTTAACATTTTGGTTTTCTTTAGCAAACGCTAATTGGTTTCACATGGAGACACAACAGGTACACATTCGTGTTTTCTGAGTAAAAACCTGCAGAAACCAGGTTAAAAATGGTATTGGTGTTTGTAAACATGACATTGAATCCACTTGCCCAAGAAAAAGATTTTGCTTTTCTCCAAAACCAGGATGACTCTGCTTTTCTGGGTGCTTTGCACACCAATTCCACACCAGTTTGTCCATATAGGGCTGGATGGAACCAGAAATATCCGGTTCTGTGGTGGCTAACTCCATCCCAGTTCTTGCTACAGCTTCTGTGTTTGCTTTTTTTTTTCTCGATAGTATCTGTGGACTTTAGTGTTGTGAATGCATTGTAGCATGTATCATTTTGTTTTTCAATTGGCAAATGCTAATTGGTTTCACATGGAGACACAAGAGGTACACATTCGTGTTTTCTGAGTAAAAAGCAGCAGAAACCAGGTTAAAAATGATATTTGTGTTTGTAAACATGACATTGAAACCACTTGCCCAAGAAAAACACTTTGCTTTTCTCCAAAACTAGGTTGACTCTGCATTTCTGGGTGCTTTAAACACCAATTCCCCACTAGTTTGTCCGGATACGGTTGGATGAAACCTGAAATATCCGGTTCTGTGGTGGCTAACACAATCCCACCTCTTCGTACATTTCTGTGTTTGCTTGTGTTTTCTCGTTAGTATCTGAAAATTTCAGAGTTCTGAATGCATTGTAGCATGCAATATTTTGTTTATCTATTGGCAAACGCTAGTTGCTTTCACATGGAGACACAACAGGTACACATTCGTGTTTTCTGAGTAAAAAGCTGCAGAAACCAGGTTGAAAATGATATTTGTGTTTGTAAACATGACATTGTATCCACTTGCCAAAGAAAAAGACTTTGCTTTTCTCCGAAACCACGTTGACTCTGCTTTTCTGCGTGCTTTGCACACCAATTCCACACCAGTTTGTCCAGATAGGGCTGGATGAAACCAGAAAATCCGGTTCTGAGATGGCTAACTCAATCCCAGCTCTTGCTACAGCTTCTGTGCTTGCTTGTGTTTTCTCGATAGTATCTGTGCATTTTAGAGTCGTGAATGCATTGCAGCATGTAACATTTTGTTTTTCTGTTGGGAAAGCTAATTGGTTCACATGGAGACACAACAGGTACACATTCGTGTTTTCTGAGTAAAAAGCTGCAGAAACCAGGTTGAAAATGATATTTGTGCTTGTAAACATGGCAATGAATCCACTTGCCCAAGAAAAAGACTTTGCTTTTCTCCAAAACCCGGCTAACTCTGCTTTTTTGGGTGTTCGGCACACCAACTCCACACCAGTTTGTCCAGATAGGTCTGGATGAAACCAGAAATATCCGCTTCTGTGGTGGCTAAATCAATCCCAGCTCTTGCTACACCTTCTGTGCTTGCTTGTGTTTTCTCGATAGTATCTGTGCATTTTAGAGTTGTGAATGTATTGTAGCATGTAACATTTTGTTTTTCTGTTGGCAAACGCTACTTGGTTTCACATGGAGACACAACAGGTACACATTCCGTTTTCTGAGTAAAAAGCTGTATAAACCAGGTTAAACATGATATTTGTGTTTGTAAACATGACATTGAATCCACTTGCCCAAGAAAAAGACTTTTCTTTTCTCCAAATCCAGGTGGACTCTGCTTTCCTGGGTGCTCTGCACACCAACTCCACACCAGTTTGTCCAGATAGGTCTGGATGTAACCAGAAATATCCGCTTCTGTGGTGGCTAAATCAATCCCAGCACTTGCTACACCTTCTGTGCTTGCTTGTGTTTTCTCGATAGTATCTGTGCATTTTAGAGTTGTGAATGTATTGTAGCATGTAACATTTGGTTTTTCTGTTGGCAAACGCTAATTGGTTTCACATGGAGACACAACAGGTACACATTCGTGTTTTCTGAGTAAAAAGCTGCAGAAACCAGGTTGAAAATGATATTTGTGTTTGTAAACATGACATTGTATCCACTTGCCAAAGAAAAAGACTTTGCTTTTCTCCGAAACCACGTTGACTCTGCTTTTCTGGGTGCTTTGCACACCAATTCCACACCAGTTTTTCCAGATAGGGCTGGATGAAACCAGAAAATCCGGTTCTGAGATGGCTAACTCAATCCCAGCTCTTGCTACAGCTTCTGTGCTTGCTTGTGTTTTCTCGATAGTATCTGTGCATTTTAGAGTTGTGAATGCATTGCAGCATGTAACATTTTGTTTTTCTGTTGGGAACTGCTAATTGGTTTCACATGGAGACACAACAGTTACACATTCGTGTTTTCTGAGTAAAAAGCTGCAGAAACCAGGTTGAAAATGATATTTGTGCTTGTAAACATGGCAATGAATCCACTTGCCCAAGAAAAAGACTTTGCTTTTCTCCAAAACCCGGCTAACTCTGCTTTTTTGGGTGCTCGGCACACCAACTCCACACCAGTTTGTCCAGATAGGTCTGGATGAAACCAGAAATATCCGCTTCTGTGGTGGCTAAATCAATCCCAGCTCTTGCTACACCTTCTGTGCTTGCTTGTGTTTTCTCGATAGTATCTGTGCATTTTAGAGTTGTGAATGTATTGTAGCATGTAACATTTTGTTTTTCTGTTGGCAATCGCTAATTGGTTTCACATGGAGACACAACAGGTACACATTCCGTTTTCTGAGTAAAAAGCTGTATAAACCAGGTTAAAAATGATATTTGTGTTTGTAAACATGATATTGAATACACTTGCCCAAGAAAAAGACTTTGCTTTTCTCCAAAACCAGGTTGACTCTACCTTTCTGGGTGCTTTGCACACCAACTCCACACCAATTTCTCTGGAAAGAGCTGGATGAACCCAGAAACAACCAGTTCTGTGGTGGCTAACTCAATCCCACCTCTTGCTACAGCTTCTATGGTGGCTTGTGTTTTGTCGATAGTATCTGTGGACTTTAGAGTTGTGAATGCATTGTAGCATGTAACATTTTGGTTTTCTGTTGGCATACGCTAATTGGTTTCACATGTACACACAACAGGTACACATTCGTGTTTTCTGAGTAAAAAGCTGCAGAAACCAGGTTAAAAATGATTTTTGTGTTTGGAAACATGACATTGAATCCACTTGCCCAAGAAAAAGACTTTGTTTTCTCCAAAACCAGGTTGACTCTGCTTTCCTGGGTGCTTTGCATACCAATTCCACACCAGTTTGTTCAGATAGGGCTGGATGAATCAGGAAACATCCGGATCTGAGCTGTCTAACTCAATCCCAGCTCTTGCTACAGCTTCTGTGTTTGCTTGTGTTTTCTCGATAATATCTGTGTATTTTAAAGTTGTGAATGATTTGTAGCATGTAACATTTTGTTTTTCTGTTGACAAAAGCTAATTGGTTTCACATGGAGACACAACAGGTACACATTCGTGTTTTCTGAGTAAAAAGCTGCAGAAACCAGGTTAAAAATGATATTTGTGTTTCTAAATATGACATTGAATTCACTGGTCCATGAAAAAGACTTTGCATTTCTCCAAAACCAGATTGACTCTGCTTTTCTGGGTGCTTTGCACACCAATTCCACGCGCGATTGTCCGGATAGGGCTGGAAGAAACCAGAAATATCTGGTTCTGTGATAGCTAATTCATTTCCAGCTCTTTCTACAGCTTATGTGTTTGCTTGTGTTTTCTGGATAGGTTCTATGGACTTTAGATGTTGTGTATGAATTGTAGCATGTAGCATTTTGCTTCATGTTGGCAAATGCTAACAGGTTTCACATGGACAAACAGGTACACATTCGTGTTTTCTGAGTAAAAAGCTGCAGAAACCAGGTTAAAAATGATATATGTGTTTGTAAACATGACATTGAATCCACTTGCCCAAGAAAAAGACTTTGTTTTTCTCCAAAACCAGGTTGACTCTGCTTTTCTGGGTGCTTTGCACACCAATTCCACACCAGTTTGTCCGGATACGGCTGGATGAAACCAGAAATATCCGGTTCTGAGGTGGCTAACACAATCCCACCTCTTCGTACAATTCTGTGTTTGCTTGTGTTTTCTCGTTAGTATCTGTAAATTTCAGAGTTTTGAATGCATTGTAGCATGCAATATTTTGTTTATCTATTGGCAAACGCTAGTTGCTTTCACATGGAGACACAACAGGTACACATTCGTGTTTTCTGAGTAAAAAGCTGCAGAAACCAGGTTGAAAATGATATTTGTGTTTGTAAACATGACATTGTATCCACTTGCCAAAGAAAAAGACTTTGCTTTTCTCCGAAACCACGTTGACTCTGCTTTTCTGTGTGCTTTGCACACCAATTCCACACCAGTTTGTCCAGATAGGGCTGGATGAAACCAGAAAATCCGGTTCTGAGATGGCTAACTCAATCCCAGCTCTTGCTACAGCTTCTGTGCTTGCTTGTGTTTTCTCGATAGTATCTGTGCATTTTAGAGTCGTGAATGCATTGCAGCATGTAACATTTTGTTTTTCTGTTGGGAACTGCTAATTGGTTTCACATGGAGACACAACAGGTACACATTCGTGTTTTCTGAGTAAAAAGCTGCAGAAACCAGGTTGAAAATGATATTTGTGCTTGTAAACATGGCAATGAATCCATTTGCCCAAGAAAAAGACTTTGCTTTTCTCCAAAACCCGGCTAACTCTGCTTTTTTGGGTGTTCGGCACACCAACTCCACACCAGTTTGTCCAGATAGGTCTGGATGAAACCAGAAATATCCGCTTCTGTGGTGGCTAAATCAATCCCAGCTCTTGCTACACCTTCTGTGCTTGCTTGTGTTTTCTCGATAGTATCTGTGCATTTTAGAGTCGTGAATGTATTGTAGCATGTAACATTTTGTTTTTCTGTTGGCAAACGCTACTTGGTTTCACATGGAGACACAACAGGTACACATTCCGTTTTCTGAGTAAAAAGCTGTATAAACCAGGTTAAAAATGATATTTGTGTTTGTAAACATGACATTGAATCCACTTGCCCAAGAAAAAGACTTTTCTTTTCTCCAAATCCAGGTGGACTCTGCTTTCCTGGGTGCTCTGCACACCAACTCCACACCAGTTTGTACAGATAGGTCTGGATGTAACCAGAAATATCCGCTTCTGTGGTGGCTAAATCAATCCCAGCTCTTGCTACACCTTCTGTGCTTGCTTGTGTTTTCTCGATAGTATCTGTGCATTTTAGAGTTGTGAATGTATTGTAGCATGTAACATTTGGTTTTTCTGTTGGCAAACGCTAATTGGTTTCACATGGAGACACAACAGGTACACATTCGTGTTTTCTGAGTAAAAATCTGTATAAACCAGGTTAAAAATGATATTTGTGTTTGTAAACATGACATTGAATCCACTTGCCCAAGAAAAAGACTTTGCTTTTCTCCAAAACCAGGTTGACTCTACCTTTCTGGGTGCTTTGCACACCAACTCCACACCAATTTCTCCGGAAAGAGCTGGATGAACCCAGAAAAAACCGGTTCTGTGGTGGCTAACTCAATCCCAGCTCTTGCTACAGCTTCTATGGTGGCTTGTGTTTTGTCGATAGTATCTGTGGACTTTAGAGTTGTGAATGCATTGTAGCATGTAACATTTTGTTTTTCTGTTGGCAAATGCTAGTTGGTTTGACATGGAGACACAACAGGTACACGTTCGTGTTTTCTGAGTAAAAAGCTGCAGAAACCAGGTTAAAAATGATTTTTGTGTTTGGAAAAATGACATTGAATCCACTTGCCCAAGAAAAAGACTTTGTTTTCTCCAAAACCAGGTTGACTCTGCTTTCCTGGGTGCTTTGCATACCAATTCCACACCAGTTTGTTCAGATAGGGCTGGATGAATCAGGAAACATCCGGATCTGAGGTGTCTAACTCAATCCCAGCTCTTGCTACAGCTTCTGTGTTTGCTTGTGTTTTCTCGATAATATCTGTGTATTTTAAAGTTGTGAATGATTTGTAGCATGTAACATTTTGTTTTTCTGTTGACAAAAGCTAATTGGTTTCACATGGAGACACAACAGGTACACATTCGTGTTTTATGAGTAAAAAGCTGCAGAAACCAGTTTAAAAGTGATATTTGTGTTTCTAAATATGACATTGAATTCACTGGTCCATGAAAAAGACTTTGCATTTCTCCAAAACCAGGTTGACTCTGCTTTTCTGGGTGCTTTGCACACCAATTCCACGCGCGATTGTCCGGATAGGGCTGGAAGAAACCAGAAATATCCGGTTCTGTGATAGCTAATTCATTTCCAGCTCTTTCTACAGCTTCTGTGTTTGCTTGTGTTTTCTGGATAGGTTCTATGGACTTTAGATGTTGTGTATGAATTGTAGCATGTAGCATTTTGCTTCATGTTGGCAAATGCTAACAGGTTTCACATGGACAGACAACAGGTACACATTCGTGTTTTCTGAGTAAAAAGCTGCAGAAACCAGGTTAAAAATGATATATGTGTTTGTAAACATGACATTGAATCCACTTGCCCAAGAAAAAGACTTTGCTTTTCTCCAAAACCAGGTTGACTCTGAATTCTGGGTGCTTTGCACACCAATTCCACACCAGTTTGTCCATATAGGGCTGGATGGAACCAGAAATATCCGGTTCTGTGGTGGCTAACTCCATCCCAGTTCTTGCTATAGCTTCTGTGTTTGCTTTTTTTTTCTCGATAGTATCTGTGGACTTTAGTGTTGTGAATGCATTGTAGCATGTATCATTTTGTTTTTCTGTTGGCAAATGCTAATTGGTTTCACATGGAGACACAAGAGGTACACATTCGTGTTTTCTGAGTAAAAAGCTGCAGAAACCAGGTTAAAAATGATATTTGTGTTTGTAAACCTAACATTGAATCCCTTGCCCAAGAAAAAGACTTTGTTTTTCTCCAAAACCAGGTTGACTCTGCTTTTCTGGGTGCTTTAAACACCAATTCCCCACAAGTTTGTCTGGATACGGCTGGATGAAACCAGAAATATCCGGTCTGAGGTGGCTAACACAATCCCACCTCTTCGTACATTTCTGTGTTTGCTTGTGTTTTCTCGTTAGTATCTGTGAATTTCAGAGTTCTGAATGCATTGTAGCATGCAATATTTTGTTTATCTATTGGCAAACGCTAGTTGCTTTCACATGGAGACACAACAGGTACACATTCATGTTTTCTGAGTAAAAACCTGCAGACACGAGGTTAAAAATGATATATGTGTTTGTATACATGACATTGAATCCACTTGCCCAAGAAAAAACTTTGCTTTTCTCCAAAACCAGGTTGACTCTGCTTTTCTGGGTGCTTTGCACACCAATTCCACACCAGTTTGTCCTGAAAGGGCTGGATGAAACCAGAAATATCCGGTTCTGTGGTGGCTAACTCCATCCCAGTTCTTGCTACAGCTTCTGTGTTTGCTTTTTTTTTTTCTCGATAGTATCTGTGGACTTTAGTGTAGTGAATGCATTGTAGCATGTATCATTTTGTTTTTCAATTGGCAAATTCTAATTGGTTTCACATGGAGACACAAGAGGTACACATTCGTGTTTTCAGAGTAAAAAGCTGCAGAAACCAGGTTAAAAATGATATTTGTGTTTATAAACATGACATTGAATCCACTTGCAACAAGAAAAAGACTTTTCTTTTCTCCAAAACCAGGTGGACTCTGCTTTCCTGGGTGCTTTGCACACCAAATCCGCATCAGTTAGTCCGGATAGTGCTGGATGGAACCAGAAATATCAGTTTCCGTGGTCGCTATCTCAATCACAGCTCTTGCTACATCTTCTGTGTTTGCTTGTGTTTTCTCGATAGTATCTGTGGACTTTAGAATTGTGAATGATTTGTATCATGTAACATTTTGTTTTTCTGTTGGCAAACGCTAATTGGTTTCACATGGTGACACAACAGGTACACATTCGTGTTTTCTTAGTAAAAACCTGCAGAAACCATATTAAAATGATATTTGTGTTTGTAAACATGACATTGAATCCACTTGCCCAAGAAAAAGACTTTGCCTTTCTCCAAATCCAGGTTGACTCTGCTTTTCTGGGTGCTTTGCACACCAATTCCACACCAGTTTGTCCAGATTGGGCTGCATGGAACCAGAAATATCCGGTTCCGAGGTGGGTTTCTCAATCCCAGGTCTTGCTACAGCTTCTGTGTTTGCTTGTGTTTTCTCGATAGTATCTGTGGATTTAGAGTTTTGAATGCATTGTAGCATGTAACATTTTGTTTTTCTGTTGGGAAACGCTAATTGGTTTCACATGGAGACACAACAGGTACACATTCGTGTTTTCTTAGTAAAAAGCTGCAGAAACCAGGTTAAATATGATATTGGTGTTTGTAAACATGACATTGAATGCACTTGCCCAAGAAAAAGACATTCCTTTTTCCAAAACCAGGTTGACTCTGCTTTTCTGTGTGCTTTGCACACCAATTCCACCCCAGTTTGTCCAGACAGGGCTGGATAAACCAGAAATATCCGGTTCTGTGATAGCTAATTCAATTCCAGCTCTTTCTACACCTTCTGTGTTTGCTTGTGTTTTCTGGATAGGTTCTATGGACTTTAGATGTTGTGTATTATTTGTAGCATGTAATATATTGCTTCATGTTGGCAAATGCTAACAGGTTTCACATGGACAGACAACAGGTACACATTCGTGTTTTCTGAGTAAAAAGCTGCAGAAACCAGGTTAAAAATGATATATGTGTTTGTAAACATGACATTGAATCCACTTGCCCAAGGAAAAGACTTTGCTTTTCTCCAAAACCAGGTTGACTCTGCTTTTCTGGGTGCTTTGCACACCAATTCCACACCAGTTTGTCCTGAAAGGGCTGGATGAAACCAGAAATATCCGGTTCTGTGGTGGCTAACTCAATCCCACCTCTTGCTATAGCTTCTGTATTTCCTTGTGTTTAGTCGATAGTATCTATGGACTTTAGAGTTGTGAATGCATTGTAGCATGTACCATTTTGGTTTTTTGTTGGCTCACGCTAATTGGTTTCACATGGACATACAACAGGTTCACATTCGTGTTTTCTGAGTAAGGCTGCAGAGACCAGGTTAAAAATGATATTGGTGTTTGTAAACATGACACGGAATCCACTTGCCCAAGAAAAAGACTTTGCTTTTCTCCAAAACCAGGTTGACTCTGCATTTCTGGGTGCTTTGCACAACAATTCCACACTAGTTTGTCCAGAAAGGTCTGGATGAAACCAGAAATATCCGGTTCTGTGTTGGCTAACTCAATCCCAGCTCTTGCTACATCTTCTGTGTTTGCTTGTGTTTTCTCGATAGTATCTATGGACTTTAGAGTTGTGAGTGTATTGTAGCATGTAACATTTTGGTTTTCTGTTGGCAAACGTTAATTGGTTTCCCATGTACACACTACAGTTACACTTTTGTGTTTTCTGAGTAAAAATATGCACAAACCAGGTTAAAAATGATATTTGTGTTTGTTAACATGACATTGAATCCACTTGCCCAAGAAAAAGACTTTGCTTTTCTCCAAAACCAGGTTGACTCTGCTTTGCTGGGTGCTTTGCACACCAATTACGAACCAGTTTGTCTGAATGGGGCTGGATGAAACCAGAAATATCCGGTTCTGTGGTGGCTAGCTCAATCCCACCTCTTGCTATAGCTTCTGTGTTTGCTTTAGTTTTGTCGAATGTATCTATGGACTTTAGAGTTGTGAATGCATTGTAGCATGTAATTTTTTGGTTTTTTGTTTGTATACGCTAATTGGTTTCACATGGACATACAACAGGTAAACATTTGCGTTTTCTGAAAAATCCTGCACAAACCAGGTTAAAAATGATATTTGTGTTTGTAAACATGACATTGAATCCACTGGCCAAGAAGAAGACTTTGCTGTTCTCCAAAACCAGGTAGACTCTGCTTTTCTGTGTGCTTTGCACACCAACTCCACACCAGTTTGTCTGGACAGGGCTGATTGACAACAGAAATATCCGGTTCTGTGGTGGCTAACTCAATCCCAGCTCTTGCTACAGCTTCTGTGTTTGCTTGTGTTTTCACGATAGTATCTATGGAATTTAAAGTTGTGGATGAATTGTAGCATGTAACATTTTGTGTTCTGTTGGCAAATCCTAACAGGTTTTACATGAAGACAACAGGCACACGTTCATGTTTCCTAAGTGAAAAGCTGCAAAACCAGATTAAAAATGATATTTGTGTTTGTAAACATGACATTGAATCCACTTACCCAAAATAAGACTTTCTTTTCTCCAAACCAGGTTGACTCTGCTTTTCTGGGTGGTTTGCACACCAATTCCACACCAGTTTGTCCAGACGGGGCTGGATGGAACCAGAAATATCCGGTTCTGTGGTGGCTAACTCAATCCCAGCTCTTGCTACAGCTTCTGTGTTTGCTTTTGTTTTCACGATAGTATATATGGACTTTAGTGTTGTAAATGAATTGTAGCATGTAACATTTTGCTTCTTGTTGGCAAATGCTAATTGGTTTCACCTGAAGACAATATGTACACTGTGCTTCCTGGCTGTAGAGAGATTCAGTTCACAGGAGTTCTGTTTGCTAGTGGAGTACAAAGCTCTTTCAGCAGTCAGTAGCCTGGGAAGAGGATACACAATGTGCACAATGTCCGTAGCCTAGTTTGGAGACAGAGCTTACAGGAGTTCTGTAACCTGAGTGTAGTCAGATGCAGCTTATATGAGATCTGTATTACAAGTGTGGAAAGAAGCAGTTTGGAAGAGTTCTGTAGCCTGGGAGTAGGGATTCACAATATGCGGGATTTCTCTAGCCTGTCTATAGCAAACGCAGCTTATGGTCGGTCTGCTTCCTGGCTGTAGAGAGATTCAGTTCACGGGAGTTCTGTATGCTAGTGGAGTACAAAGCTGTTTCAGCGGTCTGTAGCCTGGGAATAGGCATACACAATGTGCGCAATGTCTGTACCCTGCGTATAGTAGACAGAGCTTACAGGAGTACTGTAAGCTGAGTGTACTGAGGTGCAGCGTACATGAGTTCTCTATTAGAGGTGTGGATGTAAGCAGTTTGGAAGCGTTCTGTAGCCTGGTAGTATGCATTTGCAATATGCCAGATTTTTGTAGCCTGTCTATAGGAAATGCAGCTTATGGTCTGTCTGGTTCCTGGCTGTAAAGAGATTCAGGTCACGGGAGTTCTGTATGCTAGTGGCATACAAAGCTGATTCAGAGGTCTGTTGCCTGGGAATAGGCATACACAATATGAGCAACATCCGTAGCCTGAGTGCAGGAGATAGAGCTTACAGGTGTTCTATAACCTGAGTTTAGTCAGATGCAGCGTACATGAGTTCTGTATAACAGGTATGGATGTAAGCAATTTGGAAGAGTTCTGTAGCCTGGGAGTAGGCATTCGCAATATGCGGATTTCTGTAGCCTGTCCAAAGCAAACGCAGCTTATGGTCGGTCTGGTTCCTGGCTGTAGAGAGATTCAGTTCAAGGGAGTTCTGTATGCTAGTGGAGAACAAAGCTCTTTCAGCTGTCTGTAGCCTGCAAATTGGCATACACAATGTGCACAATGTCTATAACCTGAGTGTAGGAGACAGAGATTACAGGAGTTCTGTAACCTGAGTGTAGTCACATGCAGCTTACATGAGTTCTGTATTACAGGTGTGGATGTAAGCAGTTTGGAAGAGTTCTGTAGCCTGGGAGTAGGGATTCGCAAATTGCGGGATTTCTGTAGCCTGTCTATAGCAAACGCAGCTTATGGTCGGTCTGCTTCCTGGCTGTAGAGAGATTCAGGTCACGGGAGTTCTGTATGCTAGTGGAATAGAAAGCTGATTCAGAGGTCTGTTGCCTGGGAATAGGCATACACAATATGAGTAATATCCGTAGGCTGAGTGTAGGAGATAGAGCTTACAGGAGTTCTGTAACCTGAGTTGCATCAGATGCAGCTTACATGTGTTCTGTATTACAGGTGTGGATGTAAGCAGTTTGGAAGAGTTCTGTAGCCTTTGAGTAGGGATTCGCCATATGCGCGATTTATGTAGCCTGACTCAACATGCGCAGCTTATGGGTGTTCTGCATCTTGGCTGTAGAGAGATGCAGTTCACGGGAGCTCTCTATGCTAGTGGAGTGTAATGCTATTTCAGAGTTCTGTGGCCTGGGAATAGGATGACACAATGTGCGCAATGTCTGCATCCTTAAACAGAGCCTACAAGAGTTCTGTAACCTGAGTGTAGTGAGGTGCAGCTTACATGAGTTCTGTATCAGAGGTGTGTAACAAGGCGATTTGTAAGAGTTCTGTATCCTGGGAGTAGGCATTCGCAACATGCGGGATTTCTGTAACCTAACTCAGGGATGTGCAGCTTATAGGAATTCTGGATATAGGCTGTAGAGAGATTCAGTTCATGGGAGTACTTTATCCTAGTGGAGTAAAAAGATGTTTCAGCGTTCTTTAGCCTGGGAATACGCTTACAAAATATGAGCAATTTGAGTAGCCTGAGTGTAGGAGACAGAGCTTACAGGAGTTCTGCAACCTGAATATTGTGATTTACAGCATACTTGAGTTCTGTATCAGAGGTGTGGAATGAAGCATTTAGGAAGGGTTCTGTAGCCTGGGAGTAGGCATTTGCAATATGCGGGATTTCTGTATCCTGTCTATAGAAAACACAGCTTATGTTCGGTGTGCTTCCTGGCTGTAGACAGATTCAGTTCACAGGAGTTCTGTATGCTAGTGCAGTTCAAAGCTGTTCCAGCGGTCTGTAGCCTGGGGATAGGCATACACAATGTGCACAATGTCCATAGCCTGAGTGTAGGGGACAGAGCTTACAGGAGTTCTGTAACCTGAGTTTAGTCAGATGCAGCGTACATGAGTTCTGTATCGGAGGAGTTGAACGAAGTAGTTTGGAAGAGTTCTGTAGCCTGGGAGTAGGCATTCGCAACATGCGGGGTTTCTGTAACCTGACTCAGGGATGTGCAGCTTATAGGAATTCTGGATATAGGCTGTAGAGAGATTCAGTTCATGGGAGTACTTTATCCTAGTGGAGTACAAAGCTGTTTCAGCGTTCTTTAGCCTAGGAATACGATTACACAATATGAGCAATTTGAGTAGCCTGAGTTTCGGAGACAGAGCTTAGAGGAGTTCTGCAACCTGAGTATTGTGATTTACAGCATACATGAGTTCTGTATCGGAGGTGTAGAAAGAAGCAGTTAGGAAGGGTTCTGTAGCCTGGGAGTAGGCATTTGCAATATGCGGGATTTCTGTATCGTGTCTATAGAAAACGCAGCTGATGTTCGGTGTGCTTCCTGGCTGTAGAGAGATTCAGTTCGTAGGAGTTCAGTTTGCTAGTGGAGTACAAAGCTCTTTCAGCGGTCAGTAGCCTGGGAAGAGGATACACAATGTGCACAATGTCCGTAGCCTAGTTTGGAGACAGAGCTTACAGGAGTTCTGTAACCTGAGTGTAGTCAGATGCAGCTTATATGAGATCTGTATTACAAGTGTGGAAAGAAGCAGTTTGGAAGAGTTCTGTAGTTTGCGAGTAGGGATTCGCAATATGCGGGATTTCTCTAGCCTGTCTATAGCAAACGCAGCTTATGGTCGGTCTGCTTCCTGGCTGTAGAGAGATTCAGTTCACGGGAGTTCTGTATGCTAGTGGAGTACAAAGCTGTTTCAGCGGTGTGTAGCCTGGGAATAGGCATACACAATGTGCGCAATGTCTGTACCCTGCGTATAGTAGACAGAGCTTACAGGAGTACTGTAAGCTGAGTGTACTGAGGTGCAGCGTACATGAGTTCTCTATTAGAGGTGTGGATGTAAGCAGTTTGGAAGCGTTCTGTAGCCTGGTAGTATGCATTTGCAATATGCCAGATTTTTGTAGCCTGTCTATAGGAAATGCAGCTTATGGTCTGTCTGGTTCCTGGCTGTAAAGCGATTCAGGTCACGGGAGTTCTGTATGCTAGTGGCATACAAAGCTGATTCAGAGGTCTGTTGCCTGGGAATAGGCATACACAATATGAGCAACATCCGTAGCCTGAGTGCAGGAGATAGAGCTTACAGGTGTTCTATAACCTGAGTTTAGTCAGATGCAGCGTACATGAGTTCTGTATAACAGGTATGGATGTAAGCAATTTGGAAGAGTTCTGTAGCCTGGGAGTAGGCATTCGCAATATGCGGATTTCTGTAGCCTGTCCATAGCAAACGCAGCTTATGGTCAGTCTGGTTCCTGGCTGTAGAGAGATTCAGTTCATGGGAGTACTTTATCCTAGTGGAGTACAAAGCTGTTTCAGCGTTCTTTAGCCTGGGAATACGCTTACAAAATATGAGCAATTTGAGTAGCCTGAGTGTAGGAGACAGAGCTTAGAGGAGTTCTGCAACCTGAGTATTGTGATTTACAGCATACATGAGTTCTGTATCGGAGGTGTGGAATGAAGCAGTTAGGAAGGGTTCTGTAGTCTGGGAGTAGGCATTTGCAATATGCGGGATTTCTGTATCCTGTCTATAGAAAACACAGCTTATGTTCGGTGTGCTTCCTGGCTGTAGACAGATTCAGTTCACAGGAGTTCTGTATGCTAGTGGAGTTCAAAGCTGTTCCAGCGGTCTGTAGCCTGGGAATAGTCATACACAATGTGCGCAATGTCTGTACCCTGCGTGTAGTAGACATAGCTTAGAGGAGTACTGTAAGCTGAGTGTACTGAGATGCAGCGTACATGAGTTCTGTATCGGAATTGTGGATGTAAGCAGTTTGTTACAGTTCTGTAGCCTGGGTGTAGGGATTCCCAATATGTTGGATTTCTGTAGCCTGACTCTAGAATGGACAGCTTATGGGCATTCTGCGTCCTGGCTGTAGAGAGATGCAGTTCACAGGAGTTCTGTATTCTAGTGGAGTGCAACGCTATTTCAGATTTCTGTTGCCTGGGAATAGGATGACACCATGTCGCAATGCCTGAATCCTTAGACAGAGCTTACAGGAGTTCTCTAACCTGAATTTATTGAATGCAGCTTACATGACTTCTCTATTGGATGTGTGTAACAAAGCAGTTTGGACGAGTTCTGTAGCCTGGGAGTAGGCATTCGCAACATGCGGGATTTCTGTAGCCTGTCTATAGGAAAAACAGGTTATGGGGCTGTCTGCTTCCTGGCTGTAGAGAGATGCAGTTCACGGGTGTTCTGAATGCTAGTGGAGTACAAAGCTGTTTCAGCTGTCTGTAGCCTGGGAATAGGCATACACAATGTTAATAATATCCGTAACCTGAGTTAGGAGACAGAGCATACAGGAGTTCTGTAACCTGAGTGTAGTCAGATGCAGCTTACAATTTTCTGTATTACAAGTGTGGATATAAGCAGTTTGGAAGAGTTCTGTAGCCTGGGATTAGGCATTCGCAAATATGCGGTATTTCTGTAGCCTGTCTATAGCAAACTCAGCTTATGGTCGGTCTGGTTCCTGGCTGTAGAGACATTCAGTTCACGAGAGTTCTGTATGCTAGTGGATTACAAAGCTGTTTCAGCTGTATGTAACCTGCAAATAGGCATACACAATGTGCACAATGTCCATAGCCTGAGTGTAGGAGGCAGAGATTACAGGAGTTCTGTAACCTGAGTGTAGTCAAATGCAGCTTACATGAGTTCTGTATTACAGGTGTGCATGTAAGAAGTTTGGAAGGGTTATGTAGCCTGCGAGTAGGGATTCACAATATGCGGGATTTATGTAGCCTATCTATAGGAAACGCAGCTTATGGTCGGCCTGGTTCCTGGCTGTAGAGAGATTCAGTTCACAAGAGCTCTGTATGCTATAGGAGTGCAATGCTATTTCAGAGTCCTGTAACCAGGGAATAGGATGACACAATGTGCGCAAAGTCTGTATCCATAGAAAGAGCTAGCAGGAGTTCTGTAAACAGTGTAGTCAGATGCAGCGTACATGAGTTCTGTATTACAGGTGTGGAACGAAGCACTTTGGAAGGATTCTCTAGCCTGGGAGTAGGCATTCGCAATATGCGGGTTTCTGTAGTCTGTCTATAGAAACGCAGCTCATGGTCGGTCTGCTTCCTCGCTGTAGGGAGATGCAATTCACGGGAGATCTGTATGCTAGTGGAGGACAAAGCTCTTTCAGCGGTCTGTAGCCTGGGAATAGGCATACACAATGTGCGCTATATCTCTAGCCTGAGTGTAGCAGACACAGCTTACAGCAGTACTGTATGCTGAGTGTACTGAGGTGCAGCGTACATGAGTTCTGTATTGGATGTGTGGATGTAAGCAGTTTGGAAGAGTTCTGTAGCCTGGGAGTAGGGATTCCCAGTGTTTGGGATTTCTCTAGCCTGACTGTAGAATGCGCAGCTTATGGGCGTTCTGTGTCCTGGCTGTAGAGAGATGCACTTCACGGGAGTTCTGTATGACAGTGGAGTGCAATGCTATCTCAGAGTTCTGTTGCCTGGGAATAGGATGACACCATGTCGCAATGTCTGAATCCTTAGACAGAGATTACAGGAGTTCTGTAACCTGAGTGTAGTCAAATGCAGCTTACATGGGTCTGTATTACACGTATGGAAGTAAGTAGTTTGGAAGAGTTCTTTAGCCTGTGAGTAGGCATTCGCAATATGCGGGATTTCTGTAGCCTGTCTATAGGAAACCGAGCTTAGGTCGTTCTCCTTCCTGGCTGTAGAGAGATTCAGTTCACGGGAGTTCTGTATGCTAGTGGAGTACAAAGCTGTTTCAGCTGTCTGTAACCTGCAAATAGGCATATAAAATGTGCACAATGTCTGCAGCCTGAGTGTAGGAGGCAGAGATTACAGGAGTTCTGTAACCTGAGTTTAGTCAGATGCAGCTTACCTCAGTTCTGTATTACAGGTGTGGATTTAAGCAGTTTGGAAGAGTTCTGTAGCCTGCGAGTAGGGATTCGCAATATGCGGGATTTATGTAGCCTATCTATAGGAAACGCAGCGTATGGTCGGTCTGGTTCCTGGCTGTAGAGGGATTCAGTTCACGGGACCTCTGTATGCTATAGGAGTGCAATGCTATTTCAGAGTTCTGTTGCCTGGGAATAGGATGACACAATGTGTGCAATGTCTGTATCCTTAAACAGAGCCTACAAGAGTTCTGTAACCTTAGTGTAGTGAGGTGCAGCATACATGAGTTCTGTATCGGAGGTGTGTAACGAGGCAGTTTGTAAGAGTTCTGTAGCCTGGTTGTAGGCGTTCGCAACATGCGGTTTTCTGTAACCTGACTCAGGGATGTGCAGTTTATAGGAATTCTGGATAAAGGCTGTAGAGAGATTCAGTTGATGCGAGTACTTTATCCTAGTGGAGTGCAAAGCTGTTTCAGCGTTCTGTAGCCTGGGAATACGCTTACACATGTGCGCAATTTCGGTAGCCTGAGTATAGGATTCAGAGCGTAGAGGAGTTCTGTATCCTGAGTGTAGTTAGATGCAGCGTACATGAGTTCTGCATTACAGGTGTGGAACGAAGCAGTTAGGAAGGGTTCTGTAGCCTGGGAGTAAACATTCGCAATATGCAGGATTTCTGTAGCCTCTCTATAGGAAAAGCAGCTTATGGTCGGTATGCTTCCTGGCTGTAGAGAGATTCAGTTCATGGGAGTTCTGTATGCTAGTGGAGTGGAATGCTATTTCAGCGGTCTGTAGCCTTGGAATAGGCATACACAATGTGCACAATGTCCATAGCCTGAGTGTAGGAGACAGAGTTTACAGGAGTTCTGTAACCTGAGTGTAGTCAGATGCAGCGTACATGAGTTATGTATCGGAGGTTTGGATGTAAGCAGTTTGGAAACGTTCTGTAGCCAGACAGTAGGCATTCACAATATGAGGGATTTCTGTATCCTGTCTATAGGAAACGCAGCTTATGGTCGGTCTGCTTCATGGTTGTAGAGAGATTCAGTTCACGGGAGTTCTGTATGCTAGTGGAGTACAAAGCTGTTTCAGCGGTCTGTAGCCTGGGAATAGGCATACACAATGTGCGCAATGTCTGCAGCCTGAGTGTAGGAGACAGAGCTTACAGGAGTTCTGTAACCTGAGTTTAGTCAGATGCAGCGTACATGAGTTCTGTATCGAAGGTGTGGATGTAAGCAGTTTGGAAATGTTCTGTAGCCTGGGAGTAGGCATTCGCTATATGGGGGTTTTCTGTAGCCTGACTCTAGGATGCGCAGCTTATGGGCGTTCTGCGTCCTGGCTGTAGAGAGATGCAGTTCACGGGAGTTCTGTATGCTAGTAGAGTGCAAAGCTGTTTCAGAGTTCTGTAGTCTGGGAATAGGTGACACCAAGTGTGCAATGTCTGTATCCTTAGTCAGAGTTTTCAGGTATTCTGTAACCTGAGTGTAGTGAGATGCAGCTTAAATGAGTTATGTATCTGAAGTGTGGAACGAAGCTTTTTGTAAGAGTTCTGTAGCCTGGGAGTGGGCATTCGCAATATGCGGAATTTCTCTAGTCTGTCTACAGGAAACGCTGCTTATAGGCATTCCTGATACAGGCTGTAGGGAGATTCAGTTCATGGGAGTTCTGTATGCTAGTGGAGTGCAAAGCTGTTTCAGCGTTCTGTATCCTGGGAATAGGCATACACAATGTGTGCGATTTTGGTAGCCTGAGTGTATGTGAGAGAGCGTATAGGAGTTCTGTAACCTGAGTGTAGTGATTTACAGCATACATGATTTCCGTATCGGAGGTGAGGATCGAACCAGTTAGGAAGGGTTCTGTAACCTGGGAGTAGGCATTTGCAATATGCGGGATTTCTGTAGGCTGTCTATAGGAAACACAGGTTATGGTCGGTCTGCTTCCTGGCTGTAGAGAGATTCAGTTCACGGGAGTTCTGTATGCTAGTGGAGTACAAAGCTGTTTCAGCGGTGTGTAGCCTTGGAATAGGCATACACAATGTGCACAATGTCCATAGCCTGAGTGTAGGAGACAGAGTTTACAGGAGTTCTGTAACCTGAGTGTAGTCAGATGCAGCGTACATGAGTTATGTATCGGAGGTTTGGATGTAAGCAGTTTGGAAATGTTCTGTAGCCCGAGAGTAGGCATTCACAATATGAGGGATTTCTGTATCCTGTCTATAGGAAACGCAGCTTATGGTCGGTCTGCTTCATGGTTGTAGAGAGATTCAGTTCACGGGAGTTCTGTATGCTAGTGGAGTACAAAGCTGTTTCAGCGGTCTGTAGCCTGGGAATAGGCATACACAATGTGCGCAATGTCTGCAGCCTGAGTGTAGGAGACAGAGCTTACAGGAGTTCTGTAACCTGAGTTTAGTCAGATGCAGCGTACATGAGTTCTGTATCGAAGGTGTGGATGTAAGCAGTTTGGAAATGTTCTGTAGCCTGGGAGTAGGCATTCGCTATATGGGGGTTTTCTGTAGCCTGACTCTAGGATGCGCAGCTTATGGGCGTTCTGCGTCCTGGCTGTAGAGAGATGCAGTTCACGGGAGTTCTGTATGCTAGTAGAGTGCAAAGCTGTTTCAGAGTTCTGTAGTCTGGGAATAGGTGACACCAAGTGTGCAATGTCTGTATCCTTAGTCAGAGTTTTCAGGTATTCTGTAACCTGAGTGTAGTGAGATGCAGCTTAAATGAGTTATGTATCTGAAGTGTGGAACGAAGCTTTTTGTAAGAGTTCTGTAGCCTGGGAGTGGGCATTCGCAATATGCGGAATTTCTCTAGCCTGTCTACAGGAAACGCTGCTTATAGGCATTCCTGATACAGGCTGTAGGGAGATTCAGTTCATGGGAGTTCTGTATGCTAGTGGAGTGCAAAGCTGTTTCAGTGTTCTGTATCCTGGGAATAGGCATACACAATGTGTGCGATTTTGGTAGCCTGAGTGTATGTGAGAGAGCGTATAGGAGTTCTGTAACCTGAGTGTAGTGATTTACAGCATACATGATTTCCGTATCGGAGGTGAGGATCGAACCAGTTAGGAAGGGTTCTGTAACCTGGGAGTAGGCATTTGCAATATGCGGGATTTCTGTAGGCTGTCTATAGGAAACACAGGTTATGGTCGGTCTGCTTCCTGGCTGTAGAGAGATTCAGTTCACGGGAGTTCTGTATGCTAGTGGAGTACAAAGCTGTTTCAGCGGTGTGTAGCCTTGGAATAGGCATACACAATGTGCACAATGTCCATAGCCTGAGTGTAGGAGACAGAGTTTACAGGAGTTCTGTAACCTGAGTGTAGTCAGATGCAGCGTACATGAGTTATGTATCGGAGGTTTGGATGTAAGCAGTTTGGAAATGTTCTGTAGCCCGTGAGTAGGCATTCACAATATGAGGGATTTCTGTAGCCTGTCTATAGGAAACGCAGCTTATGGTCGGTCTGCTTCATGGTTGTAGAGAGATTCAGTTCACGGGAGTTCTGTATGCTAGTGGAGTACAAAGCTGTTTCAGCGGTCTGTAGCCTGGGAATAGGCATACACAATGTGCGCAATGTCTGCAGCCTGAGTGTAGGAGACAGAGCTTACAGGAGTTCTGTAACCTGAGTTTAGTCAGATGCAGCGTACATGAGTTCTGTATCGAAGGTGTGGATGTAAGCAGTTTGGAAATGTTCTGTAGCCTGGGAGTAGGCATTCGCTATATGGGGGTTTTCTGTAGCCTGACTCTAGGATGCGCAGCTTATGGGCGTTCTGCGTCCTGGCTGTAGAGAGATGCAGTTCACGGGAGTTCTGTATGCTAGTAGAGTGCAAAGCTGTTTCAGAGTTCTGTAGTCTGGGAATAGGTGACACCAAGTGTGCAATGTCTGTATCCTTAGTCAGAGTTTTCAGGTATTCTGTAACCTGAGTGTAGTGAGATGCAGCTTAAATGAGTTATGTATCTGAAGTGTGGAACGAAGCTTTTTGTAAGAGTTCTGTAGCCTGGGAGTGGGCATTCACAATATGCGGAATTTCTCTAGCCTGTCTACAGGAAACGCTGCTTATAGGCATTCCTGATACAGGCTGTAGGGAGATTCAGTTCATGGGAGTTCTGTATGCTAGTGGAGTGCAAAGCTGTTTCAGCGTTCTGTATCCTGGGAATAGACATACACAATGTGTGCGATTTTGGTAGCCTGAGTTTATGTGAGAGAGCATATAGGAGTTCTGTAACCTGAGTGTAGTGATTTACAGTATACATGATTTCCGTATCGGAGGTGAGGATCGAACCAGTTAGGAAGGGTTCTGTAACCTGGGAGTAGGCATTCGCAATATGTGGGATTTCTGTAGGCTGTCTATAGGAAACACAGCTTATGGTCGGTCTGCTTCCTGGCTGTAGAGAGATTCAGTTCATGGGAGTTCTGTATGCTAGTGGAGTACAAAGCTGTTTCAGCGGTGTGTAGCCTTGGAATAGGCATACACAATGTGCACAATGTCCATAACCTGAGTGTAGGAGACAGAGTTTACAGGAGTTCTGTAACCTGAGTGTAGTCAGATGCAGCATACATGAGTTATGTATCGGAGGTTTGGATGTAAGCAGTTTGGAAATGTTCTGTAGCCCGAGAGTAGGCATTCACAATATGAGGCATTTCTGTAGCCTGTCTAAAGGAAACGCAGCTTATGGTTGTCTGCTTCTTGGTTGTAGAGAGATTCAGTTCACGGGAGTTCTGTATGCTAGTGGAGTACAAAGCTGTTTCAGCGGTCTGTAGCCTGGGAATAGGCATACACAATGTGCGCAATGTCTGCAGCCTGAGTGTAGGAGACAGAGCTTACAGGAGTTCTGTAACCTGAGTTTAGTCAGATGCAGCGTACATGAGTTCTGTATCGAAGGTGTGGATGTAAGCAGTTTGGAAATGTTCTGTAGCCTGGGAGTAGGCATTCGCTATATGGGGGTTTTCTGTAGCCTGACTCTAGGATGCGCAGCTTATGGGCGTTCTGCGTCCTGGCTGTAGAGAGATGCAGTTCACGGGAGTTCTGTATGCTAGTAGAGTGCAAAGCTGTTTCAGAGTTCTGTAGTCTGGGAATAGGTGACACCAAGTGTGCAATGTCTGTATCCTTAGTCAGAGTTTTCAGGTATTCTGTAACCTGAGTGTAGTGAGATGCAGCTTAAATGAGTTATGTATCTGAAGTGTGGAACGAAGCTTTTTGTAAGAGTTCTGTAGCCTGGGAGTGGGCATTCGCAATATGCGGAATTTCTCTAGCCTGTCTACAGGAAACGCGGCTTATAGGCATTCCTGATACAGGCTGTAGGGAGATTCAGTTCATGGGAGTTCTGTATGCTAGTGGAGTGCAAAGCTGTTTCAGCGTTCTGTATCCTGGGAATAGGCATACACAATGTGTGCGATTTTGGTAGCCTGAGTGTATGTGAGAGAGCGTATAGGAGTTCTGTAACCTGAGTGTAGTGATTTACAGCATACATGATTTCCGTATCGGAGGTGAGGATCGAACCAGTTAGGAAGGGTTCTGTAACCTGGGAGTAGGCATTCGCAATATGCAGGATTTCTGTATGCTGTCTATAGGAAACACAGCTTATGGTCGGTCTGCTTCCTGGCTGTAGAGAGATTCAGTTCACGGGAGTTCTGTATGCTAGTGGAGTACAAAGCTGTTTCAGCGGTGTGTAGCCTTGGAATAGGCATACACAATGTGCACAATGTCCATAGCCTGAGTGTAGGAGACAGAGTTTACAGGAGTTCTGTAACCTGAGTGTAGTCAGATGCAGCATACATGAGTTATGTATCGGAGGTTTGGATGTAAGCAGTTTGGAAACGTTCTGTAGCCCGAGAGTAGGCATTCACAATATGAGGCATTTCTGTAGCCTGTCTAAAGGAAACGCAGCTTATGGTCGGTCTGCTTCATGGTTGTAGAGAGATTCAGTTCACGGGAGTTCTGTATGCTAGTGGAGTACAAAGCTGTTTCAGCGGTCTGTAGCCTGGGAATAGGCATACACAATGTGCGCAATGTCTGCAGCCTGAATGTAGCAGACAGAGCTTACAGGAGTTCTGTAACCTGAGTTTAGTCAGATGCAGCGTACATGAGTTCTGTATCGAAGGTGTGGATGTAAGCAGTTTGGAAATGTTCTGTAGCCTGGGAGTAGGCATTCGCTATATGGGGGTTTTCTGTAGCCTGACTCTAGGATGCGCAGCTTATGGGCGTTCTGCGTCCTGGCTGTAGAGAGATGCAGTTCACGGGAGTTCTGTATGCTAGTTGAGTGCAAAGCTGTTTCAGAGTTCTGTAGTCTGGGAATAGGTGACACCAAGTGTGCTATGTCTTTATCCTTAGTCAGAGTTTTCAAGTATTCTGTAACCTGAGTGTAGTGAGATGCAGCTTAAATGAGTTATGTATCTGAAGTGTGGAACGAAGCTTTTTGTAAGAGTTCTGTAGCCTGGGAGTGGGCATTCGCAATATGCGGAATTTCTCTAGCCTGTCTACAGGAAACGCTGCTTATAGGCATTCCTTATACAGGCTGTAGGGAGATTCAGTTCATGGGAGTTCTGTATGCTAGTGGAGTGCAAAGCTGTTTCCGAGTTCTGTAGTCTGGGAATAGGATGACACCAAGTGTGCAATGTGTGTATCCTTAGCCAGAGACCTCAGGAGTTCTTTAACCTGAGTGTAGTGAGATGTAGCTTACCTTAATTCTGTATCGGAGGTGTGGAACGAAGCTTTTTGTAAGAGCTCTGTAGCCTGGGAGTGGGCATTCGCAATATGCGGAATTTCTGTAGCCTGTCTATAGGGAACACAGCTTTTGGGCGTTCTGGTTCCTGGCTGTAGAGAGATGCAGTTCACGGGAGTTCTGTATGCTAGTGGAGTGCAATGCTATTTCAGAGTTCTGTTGCCTGGGAATAGGATGACACCATGTGGGCAATGTCTGTATCATTAGACAGAGCGTTTTGGTATTCTGTAATCTGAGTGTTCTGTAACCAGAGATAATTCTGGATCTAACCAGAAATACTCGGTTCTGTGTTGCTAAATTAATACCTGCTTTTAAAACAGCCTATGTGTTTGTTAGTGAATTCTGAATATAATCTATGAATGTTAGAGTTTTGAATGAATTTTCGCAAGTAACATTTTGTGTTTATGTTGGTAAACGCTAATTGAATTCACATGGAGACACAACAGGTACACATTCGAGTTTTCTGAGTAGAATGCTACAGAAACATGGTGAAAAATGTTATTTGTGTTTGTAGACAGGACTCTGTATCCACTTGCCCAAGAAAAAGACCTTGCTTTTCTCCAAAACCAGTTTCAATATTCTTTTCTGTGTCTTTGTACAAGAATTCCACACGAGTTTGTCCGTATATGTCTGGATCTAACCAGAAATGTCTGGTAATGTTCAGAATAACTCAATCCCAGCTCATGCTACAGCCACTGTCTTTGTTTCTGTGTTCTGGATATTATCTATGAACTTTAGAGTTTGCACTGAATTCTGGCATGTAACACTTTGTTTTTTTTTTTTTTTTGCCAAACTCTAATTGGATCCACATGGAGACACAACAGGCACACATTGGAGTTTTCTGAGTAGAATGCTAGAGAAACCAGGTTAAAAATGATATTTCTGTTTGCTAACATGACATTGAATCTACTTGCCCACGAAAAATACTTTGCTTTTCTCCAAAACCTGCTTGAATGTGTTTTTCTGGGTGCTTTGCACATGAATGCCACACGAGTTTGTCCAGATGGGTCTGGATCTAAACAGAAATATCAGGTTCTGTTGTCGCTAAATGAATAGCATGTGTTTGTTAGTGTTTTCTGAATATTAACTCTGTACTTGAGAGTTTGGAATGAATTCTGGCGTTAAACATTTTGTTTTTCTGTTGGCAAATGCTAATTGGATTCACATGGAGACACAACAGGTACATATTCGTGTTTTCTGAGGAGAATGCTACAGAAACCTGGTTAAAAATGTTATTTGTGTTTGTAAACATGACATTGTATCCACTTGCCCAAGAAAAAGGCCTTGCTTTTCTCCAAAGCAAGTTTCAATATTTTTTTATGGTTCCTTTGCACAAGAATTCCACACAAGTTTGTCCAGATAGGTCTGGATCTATCCAGATATTTCCGGTTCTGTTCTGCCTAATTCAATCCTAATTCTTGCTGCATCCTCTGTGTTTGTTTCTGTTTTCTGGATATTATCTATGAACTTTAGAGTTTGCACTGAATTCTGGCATGTAACACTTTGTTTTTCTGTTGGCTAACGCTAATTGGTTCCACATGGAAACACAACAGGTACACATTCGAGTTTTCTGAGTAGAATGCTACAGAAAACATTTAAAAAAGAAATATGTGTTTGCTAACATGACATTGAATCCACTTGCCCACGAAAAAGACTTTGCTTTTCTCCAAAACCAGTTTGAATGTGTTGTTCTAGGTCCTTTGCACAAGGATTCCACACGAGTTTGTCCAGATAGGTCTGGATCAAACCAGAAATATCCGGTTCTGTTGTCGCTAAATGAATATCAGCTTTAAAACAGCCTGTGTGTTTGTTTGTGTTTTCTGGATATTAACTATTAACTTGAGAGATAGAATGAATTCTGGCATGAAACATTTTGTTTTTCTGTTGGCTAACGCTAATTGGTTCCACATGGAGACACAACAGGTACACATTCGAGTTTTCTGAGTAGAATGCTACAGAAACCAGGTTAAAAATGACATTTGTGTTTGTAAACATGACATTGAATCCTCTTGCCCAAGAAAAAGTCTTTGCTTTTCTCCAAAACCTGTTTGACTTTGCTTTTCTGGGTGCTTTGCACACGAATTCCACACGAGTTTGTCCAGACAGGTCTGGATCTCAGCAGAAATACCCGTATCTGTTCTGCCTAACTCAATCCCAGCTCTTGCTACAGCCTCTGTGTTTGTTTCTGTTTTCTGGATATTTTCTATGAACGTTAGAGTTTTACACTAATTTTACCGAGTAAAAACCTGAAGAAACCAGGTAAAACATGATGTTTGTGTTTGTAAACATGACATTGAATCCACTTGCCCAAGAAAAAGACTTTGCTTTTCTCCAAAATCCGGTTGACTCTGCTTTTCTAAGTGCTTTGCACAAAATCCCCCAACATTTCGTCTGGATAGGACTGGATGAAACCATGAAAATCCTCTTCTGTGGTGGCTAAATCAATCCCAGCTCTTGCTACAGCTTCTGTGTTTGCTGGTACTTTGTTGATAGTATCTATGGACTTTAGAGTTGTGAATGCATTTCAGCATGTAACATTTTGTTTTTCTGTTGGCAAATGCTAATTGGTTTCACATGGAGACACAACAGGCACACATTCGTGTTTTCTGAATATAAAGCTGCAGAAACCAGTTTAGAAATGGTATTGGTGTTTGCATACATGACATTGAATCCACTGGCCCTTGAAAAAGAGTTTGCATTTCTCCAAATCCAGGTTGACTCTGCTTTTCTGGGTGCTTTGCACACCAATTCCACACCAGTTTGTCCGCATAGGGCTGGATGAAACCAGAAATATCCGGTTCTGTGGTGGCTAACTCAATCCCAGCTCTTGCTACAGTTATTGTGTTTGCTTTTGTTTTCTCAATAGTATCTGTGGACTATAGTGTTGTGAATACATTGTAGTATGTAACATTTTGTTTGCATGTTGGCAAACGCTAATTGGTTTCACATGGAGACACAATAGGTACACATTCGTGTTTTCTGAGTAAAAAGCTGCAGAAATCAGGTTAAAAATGATATTTCTGTTTGTAAACATGACATTGAATCCCCTTGCCCTAGAAAAAGGCTTTGCTTTTCTCCAAAACCAGGTTGACTCTGCTTTTCGGGGTGCTTTGCAAACCAACTCCACACCAGTATTTCCAGATAGGGCTACATGGAACCAGAAATATCCGGTTCTGAGGTCGCTTTCTCAATCCCAGCTCTTGCTACAGCTTCTGTGTTTGCTTGTGTTATCTCGATAGTATCTGTGGACTTTAGAGTTGTGAATGCATTGTAGCATGTAACATTATGTCTTTCTGTTGGCAAACGCTAATTGGTTTCACATGGAGACACAACAGGTACACATTCGTGTTTCCTGAGTAAAAAGCTTCAGAAACCAGGTTAAAAATGATACTTGCGACTGAAAACATGACATTGAATCCACTTGCCCATGAAAAAGTCTTTGCTTTTATCCAAAACCACTTTGCCTCTGCTTCTCTGGGTCCTCTGCACTAGAATTCAACATGAGTTTGTCCAGATTGGTCTGGATCAAACCAGAAAAATCCGGTTATGTGTGGCTAAATGAATATCAGCTTTTAAAACAGCCTGTGTGTTTGTGTATTCTGAGTATTAACTATGTACTTTAGAGTTTGTATTGAATTCTGGCATGTAACTCTTTGTTTTTCTGTTGCCAAACGCTGATTGGATTCACATGGAGACACAACAGGTGCACATTCGAGTTTTCTGAGTAGAATGCTACAGAAACCAGGTTTAACATGATATTTGTCACTGTAAACATGACATTGAATCTACTAACCCAAGAAAAAGACCTTGCTTTTTTCCAAAACCAGATTCAATATTCTTTTCTGGGTCCTTTGTACAAGATTTTCCACATGAGTTTGTCCATATAGGTCTGGATCTATCAGAAAGGTCCGGGTCTGTTCTGCTTAACTCAATCCAAGCTCTTGCTACAGCCTCTGAGTTTGTTTGTATTTTCTGGATAGTATCTATTGACTTTAGAGTTGTGAATGCATTGTAGCATGTAACATTTTGCTTTTCTGTGGCAAACGCTAATTGGTTTCACATGGAGACACAATAGGTACACATTCGTGTTTTCTGAGTAAAAAGCTGCATAAACAATGGTAAAATGATATTTGTGTTTGTAAACATGACATTGAATCCACTTGCCCAAGAAAAAGACTTTGCTTTTCTCCAAAACCAGGTTGACTCTGCTTTTCTGGTTGCTTTGCACACCAATTCCACACCAGTTTTTCCGGATAGGGCTGAAGGAAACCAGAAATATCCGGTACTGTGGTGGCTAACTCAATCCAAGCTCTTGCTACAGCCTCTTAGTTTGTTTGTGTTTTTTCAATAGTATCTATGGACTTTAGAGATGTGAATGCATTGTAGCATGTAACATTTTGTTTTTCTGTTGGCATACGCTAATTGGTTTCACATGGAGACACAACAGGTACACATGCGTGTTTTCTGAGGAATAAGCTGAAGAAACCAGGTTAAAATTGATATTTGTGTTTGTAAACATGACATTGAATCCACTTGCCCAAGAAAAAGACTTTCTTTTTCCAAAACGAGGTTGACTCTGCTTTTCTGGGTGCTGTGCACACCAATTCCACACCAGTTTCTTTGGATTGGGCTGGATGAAACCAGAAATATCCGGTTCTGTGGTGGCTAACTCAATCCCAGCTCTTGCTACAGTTTCTGTGTTTGCTTGTGTTTTGTCGATAGTATCTGTGCATTTTAGAGTTGTGAATGCATTGTAGCATGTAACATTTAGTTTTTCTGTTGGGAAACGCTAATTGGTTTCACTTGGAGACACAACATGTACACAATCGTGTTTTCTGAGTAATAAGCTGCAGAAACCAGGTTAAAATTGATATTTGTGTTTGTAAACATGACATTGAATCCACTTGCCCAAGAAAAAGACTTTGCTTTTCTCCAAAACCAGATTGACTCTGCTTTTCTGGGTGCTTTGCACACCAGCACCACACCAGTTTTTCCGGATAGAGCTGGATGAAACCAGAAACATCCGGTTCTGTAGTGGCTAACTCAGTCCAAGCTCTTCCTACAGTCTCTGAATTTGTTTGTGTTTTCTGGATAGTATCTATGGTCTTTAGAGTTGTGAATGCATTGTAGCATGTAACATTTTGTTTTTCTGTTGGCAAATGCTAATTGGTTTCACATGGAGGCACAACAGGTACACATTCGTGTTTCCTGAGTAAAAAGCTGCAGAAAACATGTTAAAAATGATATTATTTTGTAAACATGACATTGAATCCACTTGCCAAAAAAAAGACTTTGCTTTTCTGCAAAACCAGGTTGACTCTGCTTTTCTGGTTTCTTTTCACAACAATTCCACACCAGTTTGTCCGCATAGGGCTGGATGAAACCAGAAGTATCCGGTTCTGTGGTGGCTAACTCAATTCCAGCTCTTGCTACTGTTTCTGTGTTTGCTTGTGTTTTGTCGATAGTATCTGTGCATTTTAGAGTTATGAATGCATTGTAGCATGTACCATTTTCTTTTTCTGTTGGGAAACGCTAATTGGTTTCACATGGAGACACAACAGGTACACATTTGTGTTTCCTGAGTAATAAGCTGCTTTTCTGTGTAGATTGCACACGAATTCCACATGAGTTTGTCCAGATATGTCTGGATCTAACCAGAAATATCCTGTTCTGTGTGGCTAAATGAATGTCATCTTTTAAAACAGCCTGTGCTTTTGTTAGTATTTTCTGGATATTATCTATGAACGTTAGAGGTTTGAATGAATTTTAGCATGTTACATTTTGTTTTTATGTTGGCAAACGCTAATTGGTTCCACATGGAGAAACAATAGGTACACATTCGAGTTTTCTGAGTAGAATGCTACAGAAACCAGGTTCAACATGATATTTGCCACTGTAAACATGACATTGAATCCACTAACCCAAGAAAAAGACCTTGCTTTTCTCCAAAACCAGTTTCAATATTCTTTTCTGGGTCCTTTGCACAAGATTTTCCACATGAGTTTGACCAGATAAGTCTGGATCTAACCAGAAAGGTCTGGGTCTGTTCTGCTTAACTCATTCCTGCTCTTGCTACAGCCTCTGTGTTTGTTTATGTTTTCTGGATATTATCTATGTACTATAGAGTTTAGAATGCATTCTGGCATGTAACACTTCATTTTTTTGTTGGCAAAAACTAATTGGTTGCACATGGAGACACAACAGGTACACATAAGTGTTTTCTGAGTAGAATGCTATAGAAACCAGGTGAAAAATTATATTTGTGTTTCCTAACATGACATTGAATACACTTACCCAAGAAAAAGACTTTGCTTTTTTCCAAAACCTGTTTGAATGTGCTTTTCTGGTCCTTTGCAGACGGATTCCACACGAGATTGTCCAGATAGGTCTGGATCAAACCAGAAATATCCCGTTTTGTTGTGGCTTAATGAATATCAGCTTTTAAAACAGCCTGTGTGTTTGTTAGTGTTTTCTGGATACTTTCTATTACATTTAGAGTTTGGAATGAATGCTGGCATGTAACACTTTGTTTTTTTTTGTTGGCAAACGCTAATTGGTTCCACATGGAAACACAACAGGTACACAATTGTGTTTTCTGAGTAGAATGCTGCAGAAACCAGGTACAAAATGATATTTGTGTTTGCTAACATGACTTTGAATCCACTTGCCCATGAAAAAGCCTTTGCTTTTCTCCAAAACCAGTTTGATTCTGCTTTTCTGGGTCCTTTGCACACGAATTCGACATGAGTTTGTCCAGATAGGTCTTGATCCAACCAGAAATATCCGGTTCTTTTGTGGCTAAAAGAATATAAGCTTTTAAAACAGCCCGTGTGTTTGCTAGTGTTTTCTGGATACTTTCTATTAAATTTGGAATATTTTCTGGATATTAACTATGAACTTTAGAGTTCGGAATGAATTCTGACATGTAACATTTTGTTTTTCTGTTGGCAAACGCTAATTGGATTCACATGGAGAAACAAGAGGTACACATTCGAGTTTTCAGAGTAAAATGCTACAAAAACCTGGTTCAGAATGAAATTTGTGTTTGTGAACATGACAATGAATCTACATACCGAAGAAAAAGACTTTGGTTTTCTCCAAAACCAGATTCATTCTGCTTCTCTGTGTCCTTTGCACAAGAATTCCACACGAGTTTGTCCAGATAGGTCTGGATCTAACCAGAAATATCTGTTCTGTTGTGGCTAAATGAATATCAGCCAGCATACATGAGTTCTGTATCGGAGGTGTGGAACGAAGCAGTTAGGAAGGGTTCTGAAGCCTGGGAGTAGGCATACTCAATATGCGGGATTTCTGTAGCCTGCCAATTGGAAACAGAGCTTATGGTTGGTCTGCATAATGGCAGCAGAGAGATTCAGTTCTCGGGAGTTCTGTATTCTAGTGGAGTACAAAGCTGTTTCAGAAGTCTGTAGCCTAGGAATAGGCATACACAATGTGTGCAATGTCAGTAGCCTGAGTGTAGGAGACAGAGCTTACAGGAGTTCTGTAACTTGAGTGTAGTCAGATGCAGCTTACATTAGTTCTGTATCTGAGTTGTGGTACGAGGCATTTTGGAAGAGTTCTGTAGCCTGGGAGTAGGCATTCGCAATAATCGGGATTTCTGTAGCCTGAATCTGGGAGGTGCAGCTTATAGGAATTCTGGATACAGGCTGTAGAGAGATTGATATTATGGGAGTTCTGTATGCTAGTGGAGTGCGAAGCTGTTTCAGTGTTATTTAGCCTGGGAATACTCTTACACAATGTATGCAATTTAAGTAGCCTGAGTATAGGAGACAGAGCTTACAGGAGTTCTGTAACTTGAGGGTAGTCAGATGCAGCGTACATGAGTTATCTATTACAGGTGTGGAACGAAGCATTTTGGAAGAGTTCTGTAGCCTGGGAGTAGGCATTTGCAATATGCAGGATTTCTGTAGCCTGTCTATAGGAAACGCAGCTTATGGTCGGTCTGCTTCCGGGATACAGAGAGATTCAGTTCACGGGAGTTCTGTATGCCTGTGGAGTACAAAGCTGTTTCAGCGGTCTGTAGCCTGGGATTGGCATACACAATGTGCGCAATGTCTGTAGCCTGAGTGTAGCAGACAGAGCTTACAGGAGTTCTGTAACCTGAGTTTCGTCAGATGCAGTGTACATGATTTCTGTATCGGAGGTGTGGATGTAAGCAGTTTGGAAGTGTTCTGTAGCCTTGGAGTAGGGATTCGCAATATGTGGGATATCTGTAGCCTGGCTCTAGGATACGCAGATTATGGGCGTTCTGCGTCTTGTCTGTAGAGAGATTCAGTTCGTGGGAGTTCTGTATGCTAGTGGAGTGCAAAGCTGTTTCAGCGTTCTGTAGCCAGGGAATACGCTTACACAATGTGAGCAATTTCGGTATCCTGAGTGTAGGAGAGAGCGTACTGGATTTCTGCAACCTGAGTATAGTGATTTACAGCATGCATGAGTTCTGTATTGGAGGTGGGGAATGAAGCATTTAGGAAGGGTTCTGTAGCCTGCCCGTAGGCATTCGCAATAGGTGGGATTTCTGTAGCCTGTCTATAGGAAACGGAGCTTATGGTTGGTCTGCTGTTTGGCTGTAGAGAGATTAAGTTCAGGGGAGTTCTGAATGCTAATTGAGTACAAAGCTGATTCAGCGGTCTATAGCCTGGGAATCGGCATACACAATGTGCCCAATGTCTGTAGCCTGAGTGTAGGAGACAGAGCTTGCGGGAGTTCAGTAACCTGAGTGCAGTCAGATGCAGCTTACATGAGTTCTGTATTACAGATGTGGAACGAAGCAGTTTGGAAGAGTTCTGTATCCTGGGAGTAGGCATTCATAATGTGTGGGATTTCTGTAGCCTGCCTATAGGAAACGAAGCTTATGGTCGGGCTGCTTCCTGGCTGTAGAGAGTTTCAGTTCACGGGAGTTCTGTATGCTAGTGGAGGACAAAGCTGTTTCAGCGGTCTGTAGCCTGGGAATAGGCATACACAATGAGCGCAATGTCTGTAGCCAGAGTGTAGGAGACTGAGCTTACAGGAGTTCTGTAACTTGAGTGTAGTCGGATGCAGCGTACATGAGTTCTGTATCGGAGGTGTGGATGTAAGCAGTTTGGAAGAGTTCTGTAGCCTGGGAGTAGGGATTCGCAATATGCGGGATTTATGTAGCCTGACTCTAGGATGCACAGCTTATGGGCGTCTGCGTCCTGGTTGTAGAGAGATTCAGTTCACGGGAGTTGTGTATGCTAGTGGAGTGCATTCTATTTCAGAGTTCTGTTGCCTGGGAATAGGATGACACAATGGGCACAATGTCTGTTTCCTTAGGCAGAGATACAGGAGTTCTGTAACCAGAGTATAGTGTGGTGCAGATTACATGATTTTCTATCGGAGGTGTGTAACAAAGCAGATTGTAAGAGTTCTGTAGCCTGGGAATAGGCATTCGCAATATATGGGATTTCTGTAGCCTGACTCTGGGATGTGCAGCTTATAGGAATTCTGGATATAACCTGTAGAGAGATTCAGTTCATGGGAGTTCTTTATGCTAGTGGAGGGCAAAGCTATTTCAGCGTTTTGTAACCTGGTAATACGCTTACAAAATGTGCGCAATTCGGTAGCGTAAGTGTAGAAGACAGAGCATACATGATTTCTATTACGTGAGTGTAGTTTTTTAGAGCATACTTGAGTTCTGTATCGTAGGAGTGGAACGAAGCAGTTTGGAAGAGTTCTGCAGACTGGGAGTAGGGATTCACAATATGCGGGATGTCTGAAGCCTGTCTATAGGAAACACAGCTTATGCTAGGTCTCCTTCCTGGCTGTAGAGAGATGCAGTTCACGGGAGTTCTTTATGCTAGTGGAGTACAAAGCTGTTTCAGCGGTCTGTAGCCTGGGAATAGGCATACACAATGTGCGCAATGTCTGTAGCCTGAGTGTAGGAGACAGAGCTTACAGGAGTTCTGTAACCTGAGTGTAGTCAGATGCTGCTTACATGAGTTCTGTATCGGAGGTGTGGATGTAAGCAGTTTGGAAGAGTTCTGTAGCCTGGGAGTAGGGATTCGCAATATGCGGGATTTATGTAGCCTGACTCTAGGATGCACAGCTTATGGGCGTCTGTGTCCTGGTTGTAGAGAGATTCAGTTCACGGGAGTTCTGTTTGCTATTGGAGTGCAACGCTATTTCAGAGTTCTATTGCCTGGGAATAGGATGACACAATGTGCGCAATGTCTGTATACATAGACAGAGCTTAGAGGAGTTCTGTAACGTGAGTGTAGTGAGGTGCAGCTTACATGAGTTCTGTATCGGAGGTGTGTAACAATGCAGTTTGTAAGAGTTCTGTAGCCTGGGAGTGGGCATTCGCAATATGTGGGTTTTCTGCAGCCTGTCTATAGGAAACGCTTTTTATAGGCAGTCTGGATACAAGCTGTAGAGAGATTCAGTTCATGGGAGTTTTGTATGCTAGGGAAGTACAAAACTTTTTCAGGATGTTGTAGCCTGGGAATAGGCTTACACAATGTGCGCAATTTCGGTAGCCTCAGTTTAGGAGACAGAGCGTACAGGAGTTCTGCAACCTGAGTGCAGTGATTTACAACATACATGAGTTCCGTATCAGAGGTGAGGAACGAAGCAATTTGGAAGAGTTCTGTAGCCAGGGAGTAGGCATTCACAATATGCGGGATTTTTATAGCCTGTCTATAGGAAACAAAGCTTATGGTCGGTCTGCATCCTGGATTTAGAGAGATTCAGTTCACAGGAATTCTGTATGCTAGTGGAGTACAAAGCTGTTTCAGTGGTCTGTAGCCTGGGAATAGGCATACATAAAGTGTTCAATGTCCGTAGACTGACTGTAGGAGATAGAGTTTACAGGAGTTCTGTAACCTGAGTGTAGTCAGATGCAGCGTACATGAGTTGTGTAGGCAATGTGTGCAATGTCTGTATACATAGACAGAGCTTAGAGGAGTTCTGTAACCTGAGTGTAGTGAGGAGCAGCTTACATGAGTTCTATAGGGGGAGGTGTGGAAGGTAGCAGTTTGGAAGTGTTCTGTAGCCTGGGAGTATTCATTCGCGATGTGTGGGATTTCTGTAGCCTGCCCATAGCAACCAGAGCTTATGGTCGGTCTGCGTCCTGTCTGTAGAGAGACTCAGTTCATGGGAGTTCTGTATGCTAGCGGAGTACAAAGCTGTTTCAGCAGTCTGTAGCCTGGGAATAGGCATACACAATGTGCGGAATGTCTGTAGCCTGAGTGTAGCAGACAGAGCTTACAGGAGTTCTGTAACCTGAGTGTAGTCAGATGCAGCGTACATGAATTCTGTATTGGAGGTGTGGATGTAAGCAGTTTCGAAGAGTTCTGTAGCCTGGGAGTAGGCATTCAAAATATGCGGGATTTCTGTAGCCTCTCTATAGGAAACGCAGTTTATAGGCATTCTGCATACAAGCTGTAGAGAGATTCAATTCATGGGAGATCTGTATGCTAGTAGATTGAAAAGATCTTTCTGTGTTTTTAGCCTGGGAATAGGCTTACACAATCTACGCAATTTCGGTAGCCTGAGTGTAACAGAGAGTGCGTACAGTAGTTCTGTAACCTGAGTGTAGTGATTTACAACATACATGAATTCTGTATCGGAGGTGCGGAAAGAAGCAGTTAGGAAGGGTTCTGTAGCCTGGGAGTAGGCATTCGCAATATGCGGGATTTCTGTAGCCTGTATATAGGAAACGCAGGTTATGGGCAGTCTGGTTCCTGGCTGTGGAGAGATTTTGTTCACGTGAGTTCTGTATGCTAGTGGAGTACAAAGCTGTTTCAGCGGTCTGTAGCCTGGTAATACTCTTACACAATGTGAGCAATGTCGGTACCTTGAGTGTAGGAGACACAGCGTACAGGAGATCTGCAACCTGAGTGTAGTGATTTACAGCATACATGAGTTCTGTATCAGAGGTGTGGAATGAAGCAATTAGGAAGGGTTCTGTAGCCTGGGAGTAGGGATTCGCAATATGAGGGATTTCTTTTGCCTGTCTATAGGAAACACAGCATATGGTCGGTCTGCTTCCTGGCTGTAGAGAGATGCAGTTCACGGGTGTTCTGTATACTAGTGGAGTACAAAGCTGTTTCAGCTGTCTGCAACCTGGGAATAGGCATACACAATGTGAGCAATGTCTGTAGCCTGAGTGTAGGAGACAGAGCTTACAGGAGTTCTGTAACCTGAGTTTTTTCAGATGCAGCGAACATGAGTTCTGTATCGGAGGTGTGGTTGTAAGCAGTTTGGAAGAGTTCTGTAGCCTGGGAGTAGGCATTCGCAATATGCGGGATTTCTGCAACCTTACTCTAGGATGCGCAGCTTATGGGAGTTCGGCGTCCTGGCTGTAGAGATGCAGTTCACAGCAGTTCTGTATGCTAGTGGAGTGCAATGCTATTTGGAGTTGACGTAATGTGCGCAATGTCTGTATACATAGACAGAGCTTAGAGGAGTTCTGTAACCTGAGTGTAGTGAGGTGCATGTTAAATGAGTTCTGTATCGGATATGTGTAACAAAGCAGTTTGTAAGAGATCTGTAGCCTGGGAGTAGGCATTCGCAATATGCAGGATTTCTGTAGCCTGACTCTGGGATGTGCAACTTATGGGAATTCTGGATACAGGCTGCAGAGAGATTCAGTTCACGGGAGTTCTGTATGCTAGTGGAGTGCAAAGCTGTTTCAGTGTTCTGTAGCCTCGGAATACGCTTACACAATGTGCGCAATTTAGGTAGCCTGAGTGTAGGAGACAGAGATTACAAGAGTTCTATAACCTGAGTGTATTGAATGCAGCTTACATGATTTCTCTATCGGATGTGTGTAACAAAGCAGTTTGGTAGAGTTCTGTAGCCTGGGAGTTGGGATTCGCAATATGTGGGATTTCTGTATCCTGACTCTGGGATGTGCAGCTTATAGGAATTCTGGATAAAGGCTACAGAGAGATTAAGTTCATGGGAGTTCTGTATGCTAGTGTAGTGCAAAGGTGTTTCAGCGGTCTGTAGCCTGGGAATAGGCATACAGGTGTGGATGTAAGCAGTTTGGAAAAGTTCTGTAGCCTGTTAGTAGGGATTCGCAATATGCGGGCTTTATGTAGCCTGACTCTAGGATGCGCAGCTTATGGGTGTTCTGCGTCTTGGCTGTAGAGAGATGCAGTTCACGGGAGCTCTGTATGCTAGTGGAGTGCTATGCTATTTCAGAGTTCTGTGGCCTGGGAATAGGATGACACAATGTGCGCAATGTCTGTATCCTTAAACAGAGCCTACAAGGGTTCTGTAACCTGAGTGTAGTGAGGTGCAGCTTACATGATTTCTGTATCGGAGGTGTGTAACAAGGCAGTTTGTAAGAATTCTGTAGCCTGGGAGTAGGCATTTGCAACATGCAGGATTTCTCTAACCTGACTCAGGGATGTGCCTCTTATAGGAATTCTGGATATAGGATGTAGAGAGATTCAGTTCATGGGAGTACTTTATCCTAGTGGAGTGCAAAACTGTTCCAGCGTTCTTTAGCCTGGGAATATGCTTACACAATATGAGCAATTTGAGTAGCCTGAGTGTAGGAGACAGAGCTTAGAGGAGTTCTGCAACCTGAGTACTGTGATTTACAGCATACATGAGTTCTGTATCGGAGGTGTGGAACGAAGCAGTTAGGAAGGGTTCTGTAGACTGGGAATAGGCATTCGCATTATGCGGGATTTCTGTAGCCTGCCTATAGAAAACGCAACTTATGGTCAGTCTGCTTCCTGGCTTTAGAGAGATTCAGTTCACGGGAGTTCTGTATGCTAGTGGAGTACAAAGCTGTTTCAGCCGTCTGTAGCCTGGGAATAGGCATACACAATGTGTACAATGTCCATAGCCTGACTATAGGAGACAGAGTTTACAAGAGTTCTGTAACCTGAGTTCAGTCAGATGCAGCTTATATGAGTTCTATATTACAGGTGTAGAACGAAGCAGTTTGGAAGAGTTCTGCAGCCTGGGAGTAGGGATTCGCAATATGCGTGATTTCTGTAGCCTATCTATAGCAAACGCAGCTTATGGTCGGTTTGCTTCCTGGCTGTAGAGAGATGCAGTTCATGGGATTTCTGTATGCTAGTGGAGTAGAAAGCTGTTTCAGCGGTCTGTAACCTGGGAATAGGCATACACAATGTGCGCAATGTCTGTACCCTGCGTGTAGTAGACAGAGCTTACAGGAGTACTGTAAGCTGAGTGTACTGAGATGCAGCGTACATGAGTTCTGTATCGGAGGTGTGGATGTAAGCAGTTTGGAAGAGTTCTGTAACCTGGGAGTAGGGATTCCCAATATGTGGGATTTCTCTAGCCTGACTCTAGGATGCGCAGCTTATTGGCATTCTGCATCCTGGCTGTAGAGAGATGCAGTTTCCGGGAGTTCTGTATGTTAGTGTAGTGCAACGCTATTTCAGATTTCTGTTGCCTGGGAATAGGATGACACCATGTCGCAATGTCTGAATCCTTAGACAGAGCTTACAGGAGTTCTCTAACCTGAGTGTATTGAATGCAGCTTACATGAATTCTCTATCGGATGTGTGTAACAAAGCAGTTTGGAAGAGTTCTGTAGCCTGGGATTAGGCATTCGCAATATGAGGGATTTCTGTAGCCTGACTCTGGGATGTGCAGCTTATAGGAATTCTGGATAGAGGCTGCAGAGTGATGCAGTTCATGGGAGTTCTGTATGCTAGTGGAGTGCAAAGCTGTTTCAGCGTTCTGTAGCCTGGGAATAGGCTTACACAATGTACGCAATTTTGGTAGCCTGAGTGTAACAGAGAATGCGTACAGGAGTTCTGTAACCTGAGTGTAGTGATTTACAACATACATGAGTTCTGTATCGGAGGTGTGGAAAGAAGCAGTTAGGAAGGGTTCAGTAGCCTGGGAGTAGGCATTTGAAATATGCGGGATTTGTGTAGCCTGTCTATAGGAAACGCAGGTTATGGGCAGTCTGCTTCCTGGCTGTAGAGAGATTCAGTTCATGGGAGTTCTGTATGCTAGTGGAGTACAAACCTGTTTCAGCGGTCTGTAGGCTGGGAATACTCTTACACAATGTGAGCAATTTTGGTAGCCTGAGTGTAGGAGACACAGCGTACAGGAGTTCTGCAACCTGAGTGTAGTGATTTACAGCATACATGAGTTCTGTATTAGAGGTGTGGAATGAAGCAATTAGGAAGGGTTCTGTAGCCTGGGAGTAGGGATTCGCAATATGCGGGATTTCTTTAGCCTGTCTATAGGAAACGCAGCATATGGTCGGTCTGTCCTGGCTGTAGAGAGATGCAGTTCACGGGTGTTCTGTATACTAGTGGAGTACAAAGCTGTTTCAGCTGTCTGCAACCTGGGAATAGGCATACACAATGTGAGCAATGTCTGTAGAATGAGTGTAGGAGACAGAGCTTACAGGAGTTCTGTAACCTGAGTTTTTTCAGATGCAGCGAACATGAGTTCTGTATCGGAGGTGTGGATGTAAGCAGTTTGGAAGAGTTCTGTAGCCTGGGAGTAGGCATTCGCAATATGCGGGATTTCTGCAACCTTACACTAGGAAGCGCAGCTTATGGGAGTTCGGCGTCCTGGCTGTAGAGATGCTGTTCACAGGAGTTCTGTATGCTAGTGGAGTACAAAGCTGATTCAGCGGTCAGTAGCCTGGGAAGAGACATACACAATGTGCACAATGTCCATAGCCTGAGTATAGGAGACAGAGGTTACAGGAGTTCTGCAACCTGAGTGTAGTCAGATGCAGCTTATATGAGATCTGTATTACAAGTGTGGAAAGAAGCAGTTTGGAAGAGTTCTGTAGCCTGGGAGTAGGGATTCGCAATATGCGGGATTTCTGTAGCCTGTCTATAGCAAACGCAGCTTATTTTCGGTCTGCTTCCTGGCGGTAGAGAGATTCACTTCACGGGAGTTCTGTATGCTAGTGGAGTACAAAGCTGTTTCAGCGGTCTGTAGCCTGGGAATAGGCATACACAATGTGCGCAATGTCTGTACCCTGCATGTAGTAGACAGAGCTTACACGAGTACTGTAAGCTGAGTGTACTGAATTGCAGCATACATGAGTTCTGTATTACAGGTGTGGATGTGAGCAATTTGGAAGTGTTCTGTAGCCTGGGAGTACACATTTGCAATATGCCAGATTTCTGTAGCCTGTCTATAGGAAATGCAGCTTATGGTCTGTCTGCTTCCTGGCTGTAAAGAGATTCAGGTCACAGGAGTTCTGTATGCTAGTGGAATACAAAGCTGATTCAGAGGTCTGTTGCCTGGGAATAGGCATACACAATATGAGCAATATCTGTAGCCTGAGTGTAGGAGATAGAGCTTACAGGAGTTCTGTAACCTGAGTTTGGTCAGATGCAGCGTACATGTGTTCTGTATAACAGGTGTGGATGTAAGCAGTTTGGAAGATTCTGTAGCCTGGGAGTAGGCATTCCCAATATGCGGGATTTCTGTAGCCTGTCTATAGGAAACGCAACTTATGGTCGGTCTGGTTCCTGGCTGTAGAAGAGATTCAGTTCACGGGAGTTCTGTATGCTAGTGGAGTACATAGCTGTTTCAGCTGTCTGTAGCCTGCAAATTGGCATACACAATGTGCACAATGTCCATAACCTGAGTGTAGGAGACAGAGCTTACAAGAGTTCTGTAACCTGAGTGTAGTCAGATGCAGCTTACATGAGTTCTGTATTACAGGTGTGGATGTAAGCAGTTTGATAGAGTTTGGTAGCCTGTTAGTAGGGATTCGCAATATGCGGGCTTTATGTAGCCTGACTCTAGGATGCGCAGCTTATGGGTGTTCTGCGTCTTGGCTGTAGAAAGATGCAGTTCACGGGAGCTCTGTATGCTAGTGGAGTGCTATGCTATTTCAGAGTTCTGTGGCCTGGGAATAGGATGACACAATGTGCGCAATGTCTGTATCCTTAAACAGAGCCTACAAGAGTTCTGTAACCTGAGTGCAGTGAGGTGCAGCTTACATGAGTTCTGTATCGGAGGTGTGTAACGAGGCAGTTTGTAAGAGTTCTGTAGCCTGATAGTAGGCATTCGCAACATGCGGGATTTCTGTAACCTGACTCAGGGATGTGCAGCTTATAGGAATTCTGGATATAGGCTGTAGAGAGATTCAGTTCATGGGAGTACTTTATCCTAGTGGAGTACAAAGCTGTTTCAGCATTCTTTAGCCTGGGAATACGCTTACACAATATGAGCAATTTGAGTAGCCTGAGTGTAGGAGACAGAGCTTAGAGGAGTTCTGCAACCTGAGTACAGTGATTTACAGCATACATGAGTTCTGTATCGGAGGTGTGGAACGAAGCAGTTTGGAAGAGTTCTGTAGACTGGAGCAGGCATTTACAACAAGGGAGATTTCTGTAGCCTCTCTATAGGAAACGCAGCTTATGGTCGGTCTGCTTCCTGGCTGTAGAGAGATTCAGTTCTCGGGAGTTCTGTATGCTAGTGGAGTACAAAGCTCTTTCATCTGTCTGTAACCTGGGAATAGGCATACACAATGTGTGTAATGTCTGTAGCCTGAGTGTAGGAGAGAGCTTACAAGAGTTCTGTAACCTGAGTTTGGTCAAGTGCACCGTATATGAGTTCTGTATCTGAGGTGTGGATGTAAGCAGTTTGGAAGAGTTCTGTAGCCTGGGAGAAGGGATTCGCAAATTGCGGGATTTCTGTAGCCTGTCTATAGCAAACGCAGCTTATGGTCGGTCTGCTTCCTGGCATAGAGAGATGCAGTTCACGGGAGCTCTCTATGCTATTGGAGTGCAATGCTATTTCAGAGTTCTGTTGCCTGGGAATAGGCATACACAATGTGCGCAATGTCTGTATCCTTAAACAGAGCCTACAAGGGTTCTGTAACCTGAGTGTAGTGAGGTGCAGCGTACATGAGATCTGTATCGGAGGTGTGTAACGAGGCAGTTTGTAAGAGTTCTGTAGCCTGATAGTAGGCATTTGCAACATGCGGGATTTCTGTAACCTGACTCAGGGATGTGCATCTTATAGGAATTCTGGATACAGGCTGTAGAGAGATTCAGTTCATGGGAGATCTGTATGCTAGTGGAGTGTAAAGCTGTTTCAGCATTCTGTAGACTGGGAATAGGATGACACAATGTGCATGATTTCGGTAGCCTCAATGTAGCAGACAGAGCTTACAGGACTTCTATAACCTGAGTTTAGTCAGATGCAGCGTACATGAGTTCTGTATCGGATGTGTGGAAGGAAGCAGTTAGGAATGGTTCTGTAGCCTGGGAGTAGGCATTCGCAATGTGCGGGGTTTCTGTAGCCTATGTATAGGAAAGTTGCTTAGGGTCTGTCTGCTCCCTGGCTGTAGAGAGATTCAGTTCACGGGAGTTCTGTATGCTAGTGGAGTACAAAGCTGTTTCAGCAGTCTTTAGCCTGGGAATAGGCATACACAATGTGCGCAATGTCTGCAGCCTGAGTGTAGGAGACAGAGCTTACAGGAGTTCTGTAACCTGAGTGTAGTCAGATGCAGCTTACCTGAGTTCTGTATTACAGGTGTGGAAAAAGCAGTTTGGAAGAGTTCTGTAGCTGGGAGTAGGCATTCGCAATATGCGGTATTTCTGTAGCCTGTCTATAGGTAACACAGCTTATGGTCGGTCTGCTTCCTGGCTGTAGAGAGATTCAGTTCACGGGAGTTCTGTATGCTAGTGGAGTACAAAGCTGTTTCAGCGGTCTGTAGCCTGGGAATAGGCATACACAATATGCGAAATGCCTGTAGCCTGCGTGTAGTAGACAGAGCTTACAGGAGTTCTGTAACCTGAGTGTAGTCAGATGCAGCGTACATGAGTTCTGTATCTGAGATATGGATTTAAGTTGTTTAGAAGAGTTCCGTAGCCTGGGAGCAGGGATTCGCAATATGCGGGAGATCTGTAGCCTAACTCTGGGATGTGAATCTTATAGGAATTCTGGATACATGCTGTAGAGAGGTTCAGTTCATGGGAGTACTGTATGCTAGTGGAGTGCAAAGCTGTTTCAGCGTTCTGTAGCCTGGTAATACGTTTGCACTATGTGTGCAATTTCGGTACCTGAGTGTAGGAGAGAGAGTGTACAGGAGTTCTTTACCCTGAGTGTAGTGATTTACAGCATACATGAGTTCTGTATCTGAGGTTTGGAACAAGGCGTTAGGAAGGGTTCTGTAGCCTGGGAGTAGGAATTCGCAATATGCGGGATTTCTGTAGCCTGACTCTAGGATACGCAGCTTACGGGCATTCTGAGTTTTGGCTGTAGAGAGATGCAGTTCTTGGGAGTTCTGTATGAAGTGGAGTCAAAAGCTGTTTCAGCGTTCTGTAGTCTGGGAATAGGATGACACCAAGTGCGCAATGTATGTATCCTTAGTCAGAGCTCTCAGGAGTTCTGTAACCTGAGTGTAGTGAGATGCAGCTTACATGAGTCTTACCTGAGGTGTGGAACGAAGCTTTTTGTAAGAGCTCTGTAGCCTGGGAGTGGGCATTCGCAATATGCGGAATTTCTCTAGCCTGTCTACAGGAAACGCAGCTTATAGGCATTCCTGATACAGGCTGTAGGGAGATTCAGTTCATGGGAGTTCTGTATGCTAGTGGAGTGCAAAGCTGTTTCAGCGTTCTGTAGCCTGGGAATAGGCATACACAATGTGCGTGATTTCGGTAGCCTGAGTGTATGTGAGAGAGCGTATAGGAGTTCTGTAACCTGAGTGTAGTGATTTACAGCATACATGAGTTCTGTATCGGAGGTGTGGATCGAACCAATTAGGAAGGGTTCTGAAGCCTGGGAGTAGGCATTCGCAATATGCGGGATTTCTGTAGCCTGTCTATAGCAAACGCAGCTTATGATCGGTCTGCTTCCTGGCTGTAGAGAGATTCAGTTCATGGGAGTTCTTTATGCTAGTGGAGGACAAAGCCTTTTCAGCGGTCTTTAGCCTGGCAATAGGCATACACAATATGCGCAATGTCTGCAGCCTGAGTGTAGGAGACAGAGCTTACAGGAGTTCTGTAACCTGAGTGTAGTCAGATGCAGCTTACCTGAGTTCTGTATTACAGGTGTGGAAAAAGCAGTTTGGAAGAGTTCTGTAGCCTGGGAGTAGGCATTTGCAATATGCGGGATTTCTGTAGCCTGTCTATAGGTAACACAGCTTATGGTCGGTCTGCTTCCTGGCTGTAGAGAGATTCAGTTCACGGGAGTTCTGTATGCTAGTGGAGTACAAAGCTGTTTCAGTGGTCTGTAGCCTGGGAACAGGCATACACAATATGCGAAATGTCTGTAGCCTGAGTGTATGAGACAGAGCTTACAGGAGTTCTGTAACCTGAGTGTAGTCAGATGCAGTGTACATGAGTTCTGTATCTGAGATATGGATTTAAGTTGTTTAGAAGAGTTCTGTAGCCTGGCAGCAGGGATTCGCAATATGCGGGAGATCTGTAGCCTAACTCTGGGATGTGAATCTTATAGGAATTCTGGATACATGCTGTAGAGAGGTTCAGTTCATGGGAGTAATGTAAGCTAGTGGAGTGCAAAGCTGTTTCAGTTGTCTGTAGCCTGGGAATAGGCATAATACACAATGTGAGCCATGTCCGTAGCTTGAGTGTAGGATAGAGCGTACTGGATTTCTGCAACCTGAGTGTAGTGATTTACAGCATGCATGAGTTCTGTATTGGAGGTGGGGAATGAAGCATTTAGGAAGGGTTCCTTAGCCTGGGAGTAGGAATTCGCAATATGCGGGATTTCTGTAGCCTGACTCTAGGATGCGCAGCTATTGGGCGTTCTGCTTCCTGGTTGTAGAGAGATTCAGTTCACAGGAGTTCTGTATGCTAGTGGAGTAGAAAGGTGTTTCAGCTGTCTGTAGCCTGGGAACAGGCATACACAATATGTGCAATGTCTGTAGCCTGAGTGTAGGAGACAGAGCTTACAGTAGTTCTGTAAGCTGAGTATAGTGAGGTGCGGCTTACATGAGTTCTGTATTACAGGTGTGGAACAAAGCAGTTTGGAAGAGTTCTGTAGTCCAAGATAGGCATTCGCAATATGCGGGATTTCTGTAGCCTGTCTATAGGAAACGCAGCTTATGGTTCGGTCTGCTTCCTGGCTGTAGAAAGATTCAGTTCATGGGAGTTCTGTATGCTGGTGGAGTACAAAGCTGTTTCAGTGGTCTGTAGCCTGGGAATAGGCATAATACACAATGTGAGCCATGTCCGTAGCTTGAGTGTAGGAGACAGAGCTTACAGGAGTTCTGTAACGTGAGTGTAGTGATGTGCAGCAAACATGAGTACTGTATCGGACGTGAGGAACGAAGCAGTTTGGAAGAGTTCTGTAGCCTGGGAGTAGGCATTCGCAATATGCGGGATTTCTGTAGCCTGTCTATAGGAAACGCAGCTTATGTGCGTTCTGCGTCCTGGATGTAGAGAGATGCAGTTCATGCGAGTTCTGTATGCTAGTGGAGTGCAATGCTATTTCAGAGTTCTGTTGCCTGGGAATAGGATGACACCATCTGGGCAAGGTCTGTATCATTACACAGAGCTTTCAGGTGTTCTGTAATCTGAGTGTTCTATAACCTGAGATAATTCTGGATCTAACCAGAAATACCCGGTTCTGTGTTGCTAAATGAATACCTGCTTTTAAAACAGCCTATGTGTTTGTTAGTGAATTCTGAATATAATCTATGAATGTTAGAGTTTTGAATGAATTTTCGCAAGTAACATTTTGTGTTTATGTTGGTAAACGCTAATTGAATTCACATGGAGACACAACAGGTACACATTCGAGTTTTCTGAGTAGAATGCTACAGAAACCTGGTGAAAAATGTTATTTGTGTTTGTAGATATGACTCTGTATCCACTTGCCCAAGAAAAAGACTTTGCTTTTCTCCAAAACCAGTTTCAATATTCTTTTCTGTGTCTTTGTACAAGAATTCCACACGAGTTTGTCCATATATGTCTGGATCTAACCAGAAATGTCTGGTTATGTTCTGAATAACTCAATCCCAGCTCATGCTGCAGCCTCTGTGTTTGTTTCTGTGTTCTGGATATTATCTTTGAACTTAGAGTTTGGAATGAATTCTGGCATGTAACACTTTGTTTTTTTTGTTGCCAAACTCTAATTGGATCCACATGGAGAAACAACAGGCACACATTGGAGTTTTCTGAGTAGAATGCTAGAGAAACCAGGTTAAAAATGATATTTCTGTTTGCTAACATGACATTGAATCCACTTTCCCACGAAAAATACTTCTACTTTCTCCAAAACCTGCTTGAATGTGTTTTTCTGGGTGCTTTGCACATCAATGCCACACGAGTTTTTCCAGATGGGTCTGGATCTAACCAGAAATATCAGGTTCTGTTGTCGCTAAATGAATAGTGTGTGTTTGTTAGTGTTTTCTGAATATTAACTCTGTACTTGAGAGTTTGGAATGAATTCCGGCGTGAAACATTTTGTTTTTCTGTTGGCAAATGCTAATTGGATTCACATGGAGACACAACAGGTACATATTTGAGTTTTCTGAGGAGAATGCTACAGAAACCTGGTGAAAAATGTTATTTGTGTTTGTAAACATGATATTGTATCCACTTGCCCAAGAAAAAGACCTTGCTTTTCTCCAAAGCAAGTTTCAATATTTTTTATGGTTCCTTTGCACAAGAATTCCTCACGAGTTTGTCCAGATAGGTCTGGATCTATCCAGATATTTCTGGTTCTGTTCTGCCTAACTCAATCCTAATTCTTGCTACATCCTCTGTGTTTGTTTCTGTTTTCTGGATATTTTCTATTACATTTAGAGTTTGCACTGAATTCTGGCATGTAACACTTTGTTTTTTTGTTGACAAACACTAATTGGTTCCACCTGGAAACACAACAGGTACACATGCGAGTTTTCTGAGTAGAAATCTACAGAAACCATTTAAAAAAGAAATATGTGTTTGCTAACATGACATTGAATCCACTTGACCAAGAAAAAGACTTTGCTTTTCTCCAAAACCAGGTTGACTCTACTTTTCTGCGTGCTTTGCACAAAAACCCCCCAACACTTTGTCCGGATAGGGCTGGTTGAAACCAGGAATATCCTGTTCTGTGGTGGCTAAATCAATCCCAGCTCTTGCTACATCTTCTGTGCTTGTTTGTGCTTTGTTGATAGTATCTATGGACTTCATATTTGCGAATGCATTGTAGTATGTAACATTTTGTTTCTCTGTTGGCAAACGTTAATTGGTTTCACATGGAGACTCAACAGGTACACATTCGTGTTTTCTGAGAAAAAACCTGCAGAACCAGGTTAAAAATGATATTTGTGTTTGTAAACATGACATTGAATCCACTTGCCCAAGAAAAAGACTTTGCTTTTCTGCAAAACCAGGTTGACTCTGCTTTTCGGTGTGCTTTGCACACCAACTCCACACTAGTTTGTCCGGATAGGGCTGGATGAAACCAGAAATATCGGGTTCTGTGGTGGCTAACTCAATCCCAGCTCCTGCTACAGCTTCTGTGTTTGCTTGTGTTTTCGATAGTATCTATGGACTTTAGAGTTGTGAATGCATTGTCGCATGTAACATTTTGGTTTCACATCGAGACACAATAGGTACACATTCGTGTTTTCTGAGTAAAAAGCTGCAGAAACCAGGTTAAAAATGATATTTGTGTTTGTAAACATGACATTGAATCCACTTGCCCAAGAAAAAGACTTTGCTTTTCCTCAAAAGTAGGTTGACTCTGCTTTTCGGTGTGCTTTTCACACCAATTCCACACCAGTTTGTCTGGACAGGGCTGGATGAAACCAGAAATATCCGGTTCTGTCGTGGCTAACTCAATCCCAGCTCTTGCTACTGTTTCTGTGTTTCCTTGTGTTTTGTCGAGAGTATCTGTGGACTTTAGAGTTGTGAATGCATTGTAGCTTGTAACATTTTGTTTTACTGTTGGCAAACGCTAATTGGATTCACATGGAGACACACAGGTACACATCGTGTCTTTTTCTTTTTTTTTTTGACAGGCAGAGTGGACAGTGAGAGAGAGACAGAGAGAAAGGTCTTCCTTTGCCGTTGGTTCACCCTCCAATGGCTGCCGTGGACGGCGCGCTGCGGCCGGCGCACTGCGCTCATCCAATGGCAGGAGCCAGGTGCTAGGTCCTTATCCTGGTCTCCCATGGGGTGCAGGGCCCAAGCACTTGGACCATCCTCCACTGCACTCCGGGGCACAGCAGAGGGCTGGCCTGGAAGAGGGGCAACCAGGACAGATTCTGGCGCCCCAACGGGGACTAGAACCTGGTGTGCCGGCGCCGCAAGGTGGAGGATTAGCCTGTTGAGCCACGGCGCCGGCCCATCGTGTCTTCTGAGTAATAAGCTGCAGAAACCAGGTTAAAAATGATATTGGTGTTTATAAACATGACATTGAATCCACTTGCCCAAGAAATAGACTTTGCTTTTCCCCAAAACCAGGTTGACTCTGCTTTTCTGAGTGCTTTTCACACCAATTCCGCACCAGTTTGGCCAGATTGAGCTGGATGGAAGAAGAAATATCCAGTTCTGTTGTGGCTAACTCAATCCAAGCTCTTGCTACAGCCTCTGTGTTTGTTTGTTTTTTTTGTATGGTATCTATGGACTTTAGAGTTGTGTATGAATTGTAGCATGTAACATTTTGCTTCTTTTTGGCAAATGCTAATTGGTTTCACATGAAAACAACAGGTTCATATTCGTGTTTCCTAAGTGAAAAGATTCAATAACCAGGTTAAAAATGATGTTTGTGTTTGTAAACATGATATTGAATCCACTAGCCCACGAAAATGACTTTGCTTTTCTCCAAAACCAGTTTGACTCTGCTTTTCTGGGTCCTTTGCACACAGATTCCACATGAGTTTGTCCAGATAGGTCTGGACAAACCAGAAATATCCGCTTCTAATGTGGCTAAAAGAATATCAGCATGTAAAACAGCCTGTGTGTTTGTTAGTGTTTTCTGGATATTATCTATGAAGTTAAGATTTTTGCACGAATTTTAGCTTGTAACATATTGTTTTTTTTTTTTTTCAAACTCTAATTGGTTCCACATGGAGACACAACAGGTACACATTCGATTTTTCTGTTAGAATGCTACAGAAACCAGGTTAAAAATGACACATGTGTTTGTTAACGTGACATTGAATCCACTTGCCCAAGAAAAAGTCTTTGCTTTTCTCCAAAACCAGGTTGATTCTGCATTTCTGGGTCCTTTGTACATGAATTCCACACAAGTTTATCCACTTTGGTCTGGATCAAACCAGAAATATCCGGTTCTGTTGTGGCTAAATGAATATCAGCTTTTAAAACAGCCTGTGTGTTTCTTGGTTTTTTCTGGATGTTCTCTATGAACTTTAGAGTTTGGAATGAAGTTAGCACGTAACATTTGATATTTGTATTTGCTAACATTTTGCACGAATTTTGCCTTGTAACAATGTGTGTTTTTGTCAGAAACTCTATTTCCTTCCACATGGAGACACAACAGGTACACACTCGAGTTTTCTGAGTAGAATGCTACAGAAACCTTGTTAAAAATTTATTTGTGTTTGTAACCATGACATTGAATCCACTTGCCCGAGAAAAGACTTTGCTTTACTCCAAAATCAGTTTCAATATTATTTTCTGGGTCCTTTGTACAAGAATTCCACACGAGTTTGTCCAGATAGGTCTGGATCTAACCAGAAATTTCTGGTTATGTTCTGCCTAACTCAATCCCAGCTCATGCTACAGCCTCTGTGTTTGTTTCTGTGTTCTGGATATTATCTATGAAATTCAGAGTTTGGAATGAATTCTGACATGTAACACTTTGTATTTTTGTTGCCAAACTCTAATTGGTTCCACATGGCGACACAACAGGCACACATAAGAGTTTTCTGAGTAGAATGCTACAGAAACCAGGTTAAAAATGCAATTTGTGTTTGCTAACATGACATTGAATCCACTTGCCGAAGAAAAAGACTTTGCTTTTCTTCAAAACCTGTTTGACTCTGCTTTTCTGTGTACATTCCCCACGAATTCCACACGAGTTTGTCCAGAGAGTTCTGGATCTAACCAGAAATACCGTTTCTTTCTGCCTAACTCAATCCCAGCTCTTGCTACAGCCTCTGTGATTGTTTCTGTTTTCTGGATATTTTCTATGAACTTTAGAGTTTTGAATGAATTTTAGCATGTTACATTTAGTTTTTTTGTAGGCAAACGCTAATTGGTTCCAAATGGAGACACAACAGGTACACATTCGAGTTTTCTGAGTAGAATGCTACAGGCCAGGTTAAAAATTATATTTGTGTTTGCTAACATGACATTGAAACCACTTGCCCACGAAAAAGTCTTTGCTTTTCTCCAAAACCTGTTTGATTCTGCTTTTCTAGGTCTTTTGCACACGAATTCCTCATGGGTTTGTCCAGATAGGTCTGGATCAAACCAGAAATATCTGGTTCTGTTGTGGCTAAAAAATATCAGCTTTTAAAACAGTCTGTGTGTTTGTTAGTGTTTCTGGATATTAACTATGAACTTTAGAGTTTGGAATGAATTCTGGAATGTAACATAGTGTTTATTTGTTGGAAACGCTAATTGGTTCCACATGGAGACAAAACAAGTACACCTTTGAGAATTGTGAGTAGAATGCTATAGAAACCAGGTGAAAAATGGTATTTGTGTTGGTAAACATGACATTGAATACACTTGCCAAGGAAAAAGACTTTGCTTTTCTCGAAAACCAGTTTGATTCCGCTTTTCTTGGTTTTTTGCACACGAATTCAACACGAGTTTGTCCAGATTGGTCTGGATCTAACCAGAAATTTCCGGTTCTGTTCTGCTATCTCTATCACAGCTATTGCTACAGCCTCTGTGTTTGTTTCTGTTTTCTGGAGATTATCGATTTACTTTAGAGTTTGGAATGAATTCTGGCATGTAACATTTTGTTTTTTTGTTGGCACACACTAATTGGTTCCACATGGAGAAACAACAGGTACACATTCGAGTTTTCTGAGTAGAATGCTACAGAAACCAGGTTAAAAATAATATTTGTGTTTGCTAACATGACATTGAATCCACTTGCCCACGAAAAAGATTTTGCTTTTCTCCAAAACCAGTTTGACTCTGATTTTCTGGGTCCTTTGTACATGAATTCCACACAAGTTTATCCAGTTTGGTCTGGATCAAACCAGAAATATCCGGTTCTGTTGTGGCTAAATGAATATCAGCTTTTAAAACAGCCTGTGTGTTTCTTGGTTTTTTCTGGATGTTCTCTATGAACTTTAGAGTTTGGAATGAATTTAGCACGTAACATTTTTTTTTTTTTTTTGGCAAACACAATTTGGTTCAACGTGGAGACACAACAGGTACACATGTGAGTTTTCTGAGTAGAATACTACAGAAACAAAGTTAAAAATGATATTTGTATTTGCTAACATGACATTGAATCCACTTGCCCAAGAAAAAGACGTTGCTTTTCTCCAAAACCAGTTTGACTCTGCTTTTCTGGGTCCTTTGCACACGAATTCCACATGAGTTTGTCCAGTTATGTCTGGATCAATCCAGAAGTATCCAGTTCTGTTGTGGATAAATGAATATCAGCTTTTAAAACAACCTGTGTGTTTGTTAGTCTTTTCGGGATATTAACTATGAACTTTAGAGTTTGGAATGAATTCTGACATGTAACATTTTGTTTTGCTTTTGCCAATCGCTAATTGGATTCAAAGGGAGAAACAACAAGTACACATTCGAGTTTTCTGAGAAGAATGTACAGAAACCAGGTTAAAAATGATAGTTGTGTTTGCTAACATGACATTGAATCCAGTTGCCCAAGAAAAAGATTTTGCTTTTCTCCAAAACCATTTCCAATATTCTTTTCTTGGTCCGTTGCACAAGATTTCCACAGCATTATGTCCAGAATGTCTGGAACTAAGAAGAAATTTCCTGTTATGTTCTGCCTAACTTAATCCCAGCTCTTGCTAGAGCCTCTGTGTTTTCTCTGTTTTCTGGATATTATCTATGAACTTTAGAGTTTGGAATGAATTCTGGCATGTAACACTTTGTTTTATTTGTTGGCAAAAACTAATTGGTTCCACATGGAGACACAACATGTACACATTCGAGTTTTCAGAGTAGAATGCTACAGAAACGAGTTTAAAAATGATATTTGTGTTTGGTAACATGACATTGAATGCACTTGCCCACGAAAAAGTCTTTGCTTTTCTCCAAAACCCGTTTGACTCTGCTTTTCTGGGTCCTTTGCACACGAATTCCACTTGACTTTTTCCAGATAGGTCTGGATCAAACAAGAAATATCCGGTTCTGGTGTGCCTAAATTAATATCAGCTATGAAAACTGCCTGTGTGTTTGTTAGTGTTTTCTGGATATTATCTATGAACTTTAAAGTTTGGAATGAATTCTGACATGTAACATTTTGTTTTTCTGTTGGCAAACGTTAACTGGATTAAATTGGAAAAACAACAGGTACACATTCGAGTTTTTTGAGTAGAATGCTACAAAACCAGGTTAAAAATGATATTTCAGTTTGTAAATATGACATTGAATCCACTTGCCCAAGAAAAAGACTTTGCTTTGCTCCAAAACCAGTTAAAATATTCTTTTCTGTGTCCTTTGCACAGGAATTCCACACGAGTTTGTCCAGATAGGTCTGGATCTAACCGGAAATACACGGTTCTGTTCTGCCTAACTCAATCCCATCTCTTGCTACAGCCTCTGTGTTTTTCGTGTTTTCTGGATATTATCTATGAACTTTAGAGTTTGGAATGTATTCTGGCATGTAACACTTTGTTTTTTTGTTGGCCAAAACTAATTGGTTTCACATGGAGTCAGAACAGTTACACATAAGTGTTTACTGAGTAGAATGCTACAGAAACCAGGATAAAAATTATATTTGTGTTTGCTAACATGACATTGAATCCACTTGCCCATGAAAAAGACTTTGCTATTCTCCAAAACCAGTTTGACTCTGCTTTTCTTGGTCCATTGCACACAGATTCCACAAGAGTTTGTCCAGATAGGTGTGGATCAAACCAAAAATATTTTGTTCTATAGTGGCTAAATGAATATCATCTTTTAAAACAGCCTGTGGGATTGTTAGTCTTTTCTGGATATTAACTATGAACTTTAGAGATTAGAATGAATTTTGGCATGTAACATTTTATTTTTATGTTGGCAAACGGTAATTGGATTCACATGAAGACAACAGGTACACATTCGATTTTTCTGAGTAGAATGCTACAGAAACGAGTTTAAAAATGATACTTGTGTTTGTAAACATGACATTGAATCCACTTGCCCAAGATAAAGACTTTGCTTCTCTCAAAAACCAGTTTGACTCTGCTTTTCTGGGTCCTTTGCACACGAATTCCACATGAGTTTGTCCAGGTAGATCTGGATCCAACCTGAAATATCCGGTTCTTTTGTGGCTAAATGAATATAAGCTTTTGAAACAGCCTGTGTGTTTCTTAGTCTTTTCTGTGTATTAACTAAGAATTTTAGAGTTTGGAATGAATTCTGACATGTAACATTTTGTTTTCCTGTTGGCAAACGCTAATTGGATTGACATGGAGACACAACAGGTACACATTCGAGTTTTCTGAGTAGAATGCTACAGAAACCAGGTTAAAAATGATATTTGTGTTTGTAAACATGACATTGAATCCACTTGCCCAAGAAAAAGACTTTGCTTTTCTCCAAAACCAGTTTCAATATTCTTTTCTGGGTGCTTTGGGAAAAATTTCCACAGGAGTATGTCCAGATATGCCTGGATATAACCAGAAATTTCCGGTTCTGTTCTGCCGAACTCAGTCCCAGCTCCTGCTACAGCCTCTGTGTTTGTTTCTGTTTTCTGGATATTATCTATGAACTTTAGAGATTTGAATGAATTTTAGCATGTAACAATTTGTTTTTTTTTGTTGGCAAACGCTAATTGGTTCCATATGGAGACACAACAGGTACACATTCGAGTTTTGCTAACATGACATTGAATCCACTTGCCCACGAAAAAGTCTTTGCTTTTCTCCAAAACCAGTTTGACTCTGCTTTTCTGGGTCCTTTGCACACGAATGCCACATGACTTTGTCCAGATAGGTCTGGATCAAAACAGAAATATCCTGTTCTGGTGTGCCTAAATGACTATCAGCTTTGAAAACTGCCTGTGTGTTTGTTAGTGATTTCTGGATATTTTCAATGAACTTTAGAGTTTTGAATGAATTTTAGCATGTAACATTATGTTTTTTTGCTGGAAACACTAATTGGTTCCACATGAAGACACAACAGGTACACATAAGTGTTTTCTGGGTAGAATGCTACAGAAATAAGGTTAAAAATGATATTTGCGTCTGTAAACATGACATTGAATGCACTTGCCCAAGAAAAAGACCTTGCTTTTCTCCAAAACCAGTTGGACTTTGCTTTTCTGGGTCCTATGCACACGGATTCCTGACAAGTTTGTCCAGATAGGTCTGGATCTAATCAGAAAGATCCGGTTCTGTTCTGCCTAACCAATCCCAGCTTTTGCTACAGCCTCTGTGTTTGTTTCTGTTTTCTGGATATTTTCTATGAACTTTAGAGTTTGGTATGAATTCTGGCATGTAACACTTTGTGTTTTTGTTGGCAAACACTCATTGGTTCCACATGGAGTCACAACAGGTACACATTCGAGTTTTCTGAGTAGAATGTTACAGAAACCAGGTTAAAAAAGATATTTGTGTTTGTAAACATGACATTGAATCTACTTGCCCAAGAAAAAGACTTTCCTTTTCTGCAAAACCAGTTTCAATATACTTTTCTGGGTCTTCTGCACAAGAATGAAACACGAGTTTGTCCAGATAGGTCTGGATCCAACCAGAAAGATCCGGGTGTGTTCTGCCTAACTCAATCCAAGCTCTTGCTACAGCCTCTGTGTTTGTTTGCGTCTGTAAACATGACATTGAATCCACTTGCCCACAAAAAAGACTATGCTTTTCTCCAAAACCAGTTTGACTCTGCTTTTCTGGTTCCTTTGCACAAGAATTCCACACTAGGTTGTCCAGATATGTCTGGATCTAACCAGAAATACCCGTTTCTGTTCTGCCTAACTCAATCCCAGCTCTTGCTACAGCCTGTGTGTTTGTTAGTGTTTTCTGGATACTTTCTATTAAATTTAGAGTTTTGAATGAATTTTAGCATGTAACATTGTGTTTTTTTGGTGGAAAAGCTAATTCGTTCCACATGGAGACACAACAGGTACACATAAGTGATTTCTGAGTAGAATGCCACAGAAACCAGGTTAAAAATGACATTTGTGTTTGCAAACATGACATTGAATTCACTTGCCCACAAAAAAGACTTTGCTTTTCTCCAAAACCAGTTTGACTCTGATTTTCTGGGTCCTTTGCACACGAATTCCACACGAGTTTGTCCAGGTAGGTCTGGAACGAACCAGAAATATTGCTTCCGTTGTGGCTAAATGAATATCAGCTTTTAAAACAGCCTGTGTTTTTGTTTGTGTTTTCGGGATATTACCTATGAACTTTACTGTTTGGAATGAATTCTTGCATGTAACATTTTGTTTTTTTCTTGGCAAACGGTAATTGAATTCACATGGAGACACAACAGGTACACATAAGAGTTTTTTTGTTTTTTTTTTTTGACAGGCAGAGTGGACAGTGAGAGAGAGATACAGAGAGAAAGGTCTTCCGTTGCCATTGGTTCACCCTCCAATGGCCGCCGCAGACGGCGCGCTGCGGCCGGCGCACCGCGCTCGTCCGATGGCAGGAGCCAGGAGCCAGGTGCTTTTCCTGGTCTCCCCATGGGGTGCAGGGCCCAAGCACCTGGGCCATCCTCCACTGCACTCCCGGGCCACAGCAGAGGGCTGGCCTGGAAGAGGGGCAACTGGGACAGAATCCAGCGCCCGGACCGGGACTAGAACCCGGTGTGCTGGCGCCGCAAGGCAGAGGATTAGCCTGTTGAGCCACGGCGCCGGCAAAGAGTTTTCTGAGTAGAATGATACAACCAGGTTAAAAATGATATTTGTGTTTGCTAACATGAAATTGAATCCACTTGCCCATGAAAAAGACTTTGCTTTGATTCAAAAGCAGTTTGACTGTGCTTTTCTGGGTCCTTTGCACACGAATGCCACATGAGTTTGTCCAGATATGGCTGGATGAAACCAGAAATATCCGGTTCTGTTGTGGGTAAATGAATATCAGCTTTTAATACAGCCTGTGTGTTTGTTAGTGTTTTCTGGGTATTTTCTATAAACTTTAAAGTTTTCAATGAATTTTAGCATGAAACATTGTGGTTTTTTGTTGGAAACGCTAAATTGTTTCACATGGAGACACAACAGGTTCACATAAGAGTTTTCTGAGTAGAATGCTACAGAAACCAGGTTCAAAATGACATTTGTGTTTGTAAACATGGCATTGAATCCACTTGCCCACGAAAAGACTTTGCTTTTCTCCAAAACCAATTTGACTCTGCTTTTCTGGGTAGATTGCACACGAATTCCACACGAGTTTGTCCAGATATGTCTGGATCTAACCAGAAATATCCTGTTCTGTGTGGCTAAATGAATGTCATCTTTTAAAACAGCCTGTGCTTTTGTTAGTATTTTCTGGATATTATCTATGAACGTTAGAGGTTTGAATGAATTTTAGCATGTTACATTTTGTTTTTATTTTGGCAAACGCTAATTGGTTCCACATGGAGAAACAATAGGTACACATTCGAGTTTTCTGAGTAGAATGCTACAGAAACCAGGTTAAAAATGATATTTGCGATTGAAAACATGACATTGAATCCACTTGCCCATGAAAAAGTCTTTGCTTTTATCCAAAACCACTTTGCCTCTGCTTCTCTGGGTCCTCTGCACTAGAATTCAACATGAGTTTGTCCAGATTGGTCTGGATCAAACCAGAAAATCCGGTTATGTGTGGCTAAATGAATATCAGCTTTTAAAACAGCCTGTGTGTTTGTTTGTGTATTCTGGGTATTAACTATGTACTTTAGAGTTTGTATTGAATTCTGGCATGTAACTCTTTGTTTTTCTGTTGCCAAATGCTGATTGGATTCACATGGAGACACAACAGGTGCACATTCGAGTTTTCTGAGTAGAATGCTACAGAAACCAGGTTCAACATGATATTTGCCACTGTAAACATGACATTGAATCCACTAACCCAAGAAAAAGACCTTGCTTTTTTCCAAAACCAGTTTCAATATTCTTTTCTGGGTCCTTCGCACAAGATTTTCCACATGAGTTTGTCCAGATAGGTCTGGATCTTACCAGAAAGTCCGGGTCTGTTCTGCTTAACTCAAACCCAGCTCTTGCTACAGCCTCTGTGTTTCTTTCTGTTTTCTGGATATTATCTATGTACTATAGAGTTTAGAATGAATTCTGGCATGTAACACTTCATTTTTTGTTGGCAAAAACTAATTGGTTGCACATGGAGACACAACAGGTACACATAAGAGTTTTCTGAGTAGAATGCTATAGAAACCAGTTGAAAAATTATATTTGTGTTTCCTAACATGACATTAAATACACTTGCCCAAGAAAAAGACTTTGCTTTTTTCCAAAACCTGTTTGAATGTGCTTTTCTGGTCCTTTGCAGACGGATTCCACACGAGTTTGTCCAGATAGGTCTGGATCAAACCAGAAATATCCCGTTTTGTTGTGGCTTAATGAATATCAGCTTTTAAAAGAGCCTGTGTGTTTGTTAGTGTTTTCTGGATACTTTCTATTACATTTAGAGTTTAAATGAATTCTGGCATGTAACACTTTGTTTTTTTGTTGGCAAACGCTAATTGGTTCCACATGGAGACACAACAGGTACACAATTGTGTTTTCTGAGTAGAATGCTGCAGAAACCAGGTTCAAAATGATATTTGTGTTTGCTAACATGACTTTGAATCCACTTTCCCATGAAAAAGCCTTTGCTTTTCTCCAAAACCAGTTTGATTCTGCTTTTCTGGGTCCTATGCACACGACTTCCACATGAGTTTGTCCAGATAGGTCTTGATCCAACCAGAAATATCTGGTTCTTTTGTGGCTAAAAGAATATAAGCTTTTAAAACAGCCCGTGTGTTTGTTAGTGTTTTCTGGATACTTTCTATTAAATTTGGAATGTTTTCTGGATATTAACTATGAACTTTAGAGTTCGGAATGAATTCTGACATGTAACATTTTGTTTTGCTGTTGGCAAACGCTAATTGGATTCACATGGACAACCAAGAGGTACACATTCGAGTTTTCAGAGTAAAATGTTACAAAAACCTGGTTCAGAATGAAATTTGTGTTTGTGATCATGACAATGAATCTACATGCCCAAGAAAAAGACTTTGCTTTTACCAAAACCAGATTCATTCTGCTTCTCTGTGTCCTTTGCACAAGAATCCCACACGAGTTTGTCCAGATAGGTCTGGATCTAACCAGAAATATCTGTTCTGTTGTGGCTAAATGAATATCAGCCAGCATACATGAGTTCTGTATCGGAGGTGTGGAACGAAGCAGTTAGGAAGGGTTCCGAAGCCTGGGAGTAGGCATACTCAATATGCGGGATTTCTGTAGCCTGCCAATTGGAAACACAGCTTATGTTCGGTCTGCATAATGGCAGCAGAGAGATTCAGTTCACGGGAGTTCTGTATGCTAGTGGAGTACAAAGATGTTTCAGCAGTCTGTAGCCTAGGAATAGGCATACACAATGTGTGCAATGTCAGTAGCCTGAGTGTAAGAGACAGAGCTTACAGGAGTTCTGTAACCTGAGTGTAGTCAGATGCAGCTTACATTAGTTCTGTATCTGAGTTGTGGCATTTGCAATAATCGGGATTTCTGTAGCCTGAATCTGGGATGTGCAGCTTATAGCAATTCGGGATACAGGCTGTAGAGAGATTGAGTTTATGGGAGTTCTGTATGCTAGTGAAGTGCGAAGCTGATTCAGTGTTATTTAGCCTGGGAATACACTTACACAATATACGCAATTTCACTAGCCTGAGTGTAGGAGACAGAGCTTACAGAAGTTCTGTAACTTGAGGGTAGTCAGATGCAGCGTACATGAGTTATGTATTACAGGTGTGGAATGAAGCAGTTTGGAAGAGTTCTGTAGACTGGGAGTAGACATTTGCAATATGCGGGATTTCTGTAGCCTGTCTATAGGAAATGCAGCTTATGGTCGGTCTGCTTCCGGGCTTTAGAGAGATTCAGTTCAAGGGAGTTCTGTATGCCTGTGGAGTACAAAGCTGTTTGAGTGGTCTGTAGCCTGGGAATAGGCATAACAATGTGCACAATATCTGTAGCCTGATTGTAGCAGACAGAGCTTACAGCAGTTCTGTTACCTGAGTTTCGTCAGATGCAGCGTACATGATTTCTGTATTGGAGGTGTGGATGTAAGCAGTTTGGAGGAGTTCTGTAGCATGGGAGTAGGGATTCGCAATATGTGGGATTTCTGTAGCCTGACTCTAGGATGCGCAGCTTTTGGGCGTTCTGCGTCCAGGCTGTAGAGAGATTCAGTTCATGGGAGTTCTGTATGCTAGTGGAGTGCAAAGCTGTTTCAGCGGTCTGTAGCCTGGGAATAGGCATACACAATGTTCGCAATGACAGTAGCCTGAGTGTAGGAGACAGAGCTTACAGGAGTTCTGTAACCTGAGTGTAGTCAGATGCAGCTTACATTAGTTTTGTATCTGAGTTGTGGCATTGCAATAATCGGGATTTCTGTAGCCTGAATCTGGGAGGTGCAGCTTATAGGAATTCTGGATACAGGCTGTAGAGAGATTGAGTTTATGGGAGTTCTGTATGCTAGTGGAGTGCGAAGCTGTTTCAGTGTTATTTAGCCTGGGAATACGCTTACACAATGTACGCAATTTCGCTAGCCTGAGTGTAGGAGACAGAGCTTACAGAAGTTCAGTAACTTGAGAGTAGTCAGATGCAGCGTACATGAGTTATGTATTACAGGTGTGGAACGAAGCATTTTGGAAGAGTTCTGTAGCCTGGGAGTAGGCATTTGCAATATGCGGGAATTCTGTAGCCTGTCTATAGGAAACACAGCTTATGGTCGGTCTGCTTCCGGGCTTTAGAGAGATTCAGTTCACGGGAGTTCTGTATGCCTGTGGAGTACAAAGCTGTTTCAGCGGTCTGTAGCCTAGGAATAGGCATACACAATGTGCACAAAATCTGTAGCCTGAATGTAGCAGACAGAGCTTACATCAGTTGTGTAACCTGAGTTTCGTCAGATGCAGCGTACATGATTTCTGTATTGGAGGTGTGGATGTAACCAGTTTGGAAGAGTTCTGTAGCCTGGGAATAGGCATACACAATGTGCACAATGTCCATAGCCTGAGTGTAGGAGACAGAGCTTACAGAAGTTCTGTAACCTGAGTGTAGTCCGATGCTGCTTACATGAGTTCTGTATCTGAGTTGTGGAATGAGGCATTTTGGAAGAGTTCTGTAGCCTGGGAGTAGGCATTCGCAATATGCGTGATTTCTGTAGCCTGACTCTAGGATGCGCATCTTATGGGCGTTCTGCGTCCTGGCTGTAGAGAGATTCAGTTCATGGGAGTTCCGTATGACAGTGGAGTGCAAAGCTGCTTCAGAGTCCTGTTGCCTGGGAATAGGATGACACCATGTGTGCAATGTCCGTTTCCTTAGACAGAGCTTACAGGAATTCTATAACCTGAGAGTAGTCAGATGCAGCTTACATGAGTTCTGTATCTGAGTTGTGGAACGAGGCATTTTGGAAGAGTTCTGTAGCCTGGGAGTAGGCATTCGCAATATTCAGGATTTATGTCGCCTGACTCTGGGATGTGCAGCTTATAAGAATTCTGGATACAGGCTGTAGAGAGATTGAGTTTATGGGAGTTCTGTATGCCAGTGGAGTGCGAAGCTGTTTCAGTGTTATTTAGCCTGGGAATACGCTTACACATGCATGCAATTTCGGTAGCCTGAGTGTAGGAGACAGAGCTTTCAGAAGTTCTGTAACTTGAGGGTATTCAGATGCAGCGTACATGAGTTATGTATTACAGGTGTGGAACGAAGCATTTTGGAAGAGTTCTGTAGCCTGGGAGTAGGCATTTGCAAAATGCGGGATTTCTGCAGCCTGTCTATAGGAAACGCAGCTTATGGTCGGTCTGCTTCCTGGCTGTAGAGAGATGCAGTTCACGGGAGTTCTGTATGCCAGTGGAGTACAAAGCTGTTTGAGTGGTCTGTAGCCTGGGAATAGGCATACACAATGTGCGTAATGTCTGTAGCCTGAGTGTAGCAGACAGAGCTTACAGGAGGTCTGTAACCTGAGTTTCGTCAGATGCAGTGTACATGATTTCTGTATTGGAGGTGTGGATGTAAGCAGTTTGGAAGAGTTCTGTAGCCTGGGAGTAGGGATTCGCAATATGCGGGATTTCTGTAGCCTGACTCTAGGATGCGCAGCTTATGGGCATTCTGCGTCCTGGCTGTAGAGAGATTCAGTTCATGGGGGTTCTGTATGCTAGTGGAGTGCAAAGCTGTTTCAGCGTTCTGTAGCCAGGGAATACGCTTACTCAATGTGAGCAATTTCGGTATCCTGAGTGTAGGAGAGAGCGTACTGGATTTCTGCAACCTCAGTGTAGTGATTTACAGCATGCATGAGTTCTGTATTGGAGGTGGGGAATGAAGCATTTAGGAAGGGTTCTGTAGCCTGCGCATAGGCATTCGCAATAGGTGGGATTTCTGTAGCCTGTCTATAGGAAACGGAGCTTATGCTTGGTCTGCTGTTTGGCTGTAGAGAGATTAAGTTCAGGGGAGTTCTGAATGCTAATGGAGTACAAAGCTGTTTCAGCGGTCTGTAGCCTGGGAATAGGCATACACAATTTGCCCAATGTCTGTAGCCTGAGTGTAGGAGACAGAGCTTACAGGAGTTCAGTAACCTGAGTGCAGTCAGATGAAGCTTACATGAGTTCTGTATTACAGATGTGGAACGAAGCAGTTTGGAAGATTTCTGTATCCTGGGAGTAGGCATTCACAATGTGCGGGATTTCTGTAGCCTGCCTATAGGAAACGTAGCTTATGGTCGGGCTGCTTCCGGGCTCTAGAGAGATTCAGTTCACGGGAGTTCTGTATGCTAGTGGAGAACAAAGCTGTTTCATCGGTCTGTAGCCTGGGAATAGGCATACACAATGAGCGCAATGTCTATAGCCTGAGTGTAGGAGACTGAGATTACAGGAGTTCTGTAACTTGAGTGTAGTCGGATGCAGCTTACATGAGTTCTGTATCAGAAGTGTGGATGTAAGCAGTTTGGAAGAGTTTGGTAGCCTGGGAGTAGGGATTCGAAATATGTTGCATTTCTGTATCCTGACTCTAGGATGCGCATCTTATGGGCGTTCTGCATCCTGTCTGTAGAGAGATGCAGTTCACGCGAGTTCTGTATGCTAGTGGAGTGCAATTCTATTTCATAGTTCTGTTGCCTGGGAATAGGATGACACAATGTGCACAATGTCTGTATCCTTAGACAGAGCTTACAGGAGTTCTGTAACCTGAGTATAGTGAGGTGCAGCTTACATGATTTTCTATCGGTGGTGTGTAACAAAGCAGTTTGTAAGAGTTCTGTAGCCTGGGAATAGGCATTCGCAATATACGGGATTTCTGTAGCCTGACTCTGGGATGTGCAGCTTATAGGAATTCTGGATACAGGCTGTAGAGAGATTCAGTTCATGGGAGTTCTTTATGCTAGTGGAGGGCAAAGCTGTTTCAGCGTTCTTTAACCTGGGAATACGCTTACAAAATGTGCGCAATTTTGGTAGCATCAGTGTAGAAGACAGAGCATACATGATTTCTATTACGTGAGTGTAGTTTTTTACAGCATACTTAGTGCTGTATCGTAGGTGTGGAACAAACAGTTTGGAAGAGTTCTGCAGCCTGGGAGTAGGGATTCACAATATGCGGGATGTCTGAAGCCTGTCTATAGGAAACACAGCTTATGCTAGGTCTCCTTCCTGGCTGTAGAGAGATGCAGTTCACGGGAGTTCAGAATGCTAGTAGAGTACAAAGCTGTTTCAGCGGTCTGCAGCCTGGGAATAGGCATACACAATGTGCGCAATGTCTGTAGCCTGAGTGTAGGACACAGAGCTTACAGGAGTTCTATAACCTGAGTGTAGTCAGATGCTGCTTACATGAATTCTGTATTACAGGTGTGGAACGAAGCAGTTTGTTAGAGTTCTGTTGCCTGGGAGTAGGCATTCACAATATGCGGGATTTTTTAGCCTGACTCTAGGATTTGCATCTTATGGGCGTTCTGCGTCCTGGTTTTAGAGAGATTCAGTTCACGGGAGTTCTGTTTGCTAGTTGAGTGCAATGCTATTTCAGAGTTCTGTTGCCTGGGAATAGGATGACACATTGTCCCCAATGTATGTATCCTTAGACAGAGCTTACAGGAGTTCTGTAACCTGAGAGTACTTAGGTGCCGCTTACATGAGTTCTGTATCGGATGTGTGTAACGAAGCAATTTGTAAGAGAACTATACCTGGGAGTAGCCATTCGCTATATGCGGGATTTCTGTAGCCTGACATTGGGATGTGCAGCTTATAGAAATTCTGGAAACAGGCTGCAGAGAGATTCAGTTCATGGGAGTTCTGTATGGTAGTGGAGTGCAATGCTATTTCAGAGTTCTATTTCCTGTGAATAGGATGACACAATGTGCGCAATGTCTGTATACATAGACAGAGCTTAGAGGAGTTCTGTAGCCTGAGTGTTGTGAGGTGCAGCTTACATGAGTTGTGTATCGGAGGTGTGTAACAATGCAGTTTGTAAGAGTTCTGTAGCCTGGGAGTGGGCATTCGCAATATGTGGGTTTTCTGTAGTTGGTGTAGTCTGGAGTTGCTGTGCAAAGCACGCAGAAAAGTAGAGTCAACCTGGTTTTGGAGAAATGCAAAGTCTTTCTCTTGGGCAAGTGGATTCAATGTCATGTTTACAAACACAAATATCATTTTTAACCTGTATTCTGAGGCTTTTCACTTACAAAACACGAATGTGTACCTGTTATGTCTCCATGTGAAACCAATTAGCGTATGCCAACAGAAAACCAAATTGTTACATGCTACAATGCATTCACAACTCTAAAGTCCATATATACTATCGACAAAACACAAGCAAACTCAGAGGCTGTAGCAAGAACTGGGATTGAGTTAGCCACCACAGAACCGGATATTTCTGGTTTCATGCAGACCTATCCGGAGAAACTGGTGTGGAATTGGTGTGTAAAGCACCCAGAAAAGCTGAGTCAACCTGGTTTTGGAGAAAAGCAAAGTCTTTTTCTTGGGCAACTGTATTCAATGTCATGTTTACAAACACAAATATCATTTTTAACATGGATTCTGCAGGTTTTTACTCAGAAAACTCGAAAGTGTAGCTGTTGCGTGTACATGTGAAACCAATTAGCGTATGCCAACAGAAAAACAAAATGTTACATGCTACAATGCATTCACAACTCTAAAGTCCATAGATACTATCCAGAAAACACAAACAAACACAAAGGCTATAGCAAGAACTTGGATTGAGTTAGCCACCACAGAACCAGATATTTCTGGTTTCATCCAGCCCTATCCGGACAAACTGGTGTGGAATTGGTGTGCAAAGCACCCAGAAAAGCAGAGTCAACCTGGTTTTGGAGAAAGCAAAGTCTTTTTCTTGGGCAAGTGGAGTCAATGTCATGTTTATAAACACCAATATCATTTTTAACATGGATTCTGCAGGTTTTTACTCAGAAATCAGGAATGTGTACCTGTTGTTTGTACATGTGAAAACAATTAGCGTATTTCAACAGATAAACAAAATATTTCATGCTTCAATTCATACACAAATCTAAAGTCCGTAGATACTATCCAGAAAACACAAACAAACACAAAGTTTGTACAAGAGCTTCGATTGAGTTAGCCACCACACAACCAGATATTTCTGGTTTCATCCAGCCCTATCTGGACAACTTGTGTGGAATTGGTGTGCATAGCACCTAGAAAATCAGAGTCAACCTGGTTTGGGAGAAAAGCAAAGTCTTTTTCTTGGGCAAGTGGATTCAATGTCATGTTTACAAACACCAATATCATTTTTAACATGGATTCTTCAGGTTTTTACTCAGAAAACTCGAAAGTGTAGCTGTTGCGTGTACATGTGAAACCAATTAGCGTATGCCAACAGAAAAACAAAATGTTACATGCTACAATGCATTCACAACTCTAAAGTCCATAGATACTATCCAGAAAACACAAACAAACACAAAGGCTATAGCAAGAACTTGGATTGAGTTAGCCACCACAGAACTGGATATTTCTGGTTTCATCCAGCCCTATCCGGAAACTCTGGTGTGGAATTGGTGTGCAAAGCACCCAGAAAAGCAGAGTCAACCTGGTTTTGGAGAAAAGCAAAGTCTTTTTCTTGGGCAAGTGGAGTCAATCTCATGTTTATAAACACCAATATCAGTTTTAACCAGGTTTCTGCAGGTTTTTACTCAGAAATCAGGAATGTGTACCTGTTGTTTGTACATGTGAAAACAATTAGCGTATTTCAACAGATAAACAAAATATTTCATGCTTCAATTCATACACAAATCTAAAGTCCGTAGATACTATCCAGAAAACACAAACAAACACAAAGTTTGTAGCAAGAGCTTCGATTGAGTTAGCCATCACAGAATCAGTTATTTCTGGTTCATCCAACCCTATCTGGACAACTGGTGTGGAATTGGTGTGCATAGCACCCAGAAAAGCAGAATCAACCGTGTTTGGGAGAAAAGCAAAGTCTTTTTCTTGGGCAAGTGGATTCAATGTTATGTTTACAAGCACAAATATGATTTCTAACCTGGATTCTGCAGGTTTTTACTCAGAAAACTTGAAAGTGTAGCTGTTGTGTGTACATGTGAAACCAATTAGCGTATGGCAACAGAAAAACAAAATGTTACATGCTTCAATGCATTCACAACTCTAAAGTCCATAGATACTATCGACAAAACACAAACAAACTCAGAGGCTGTAGCAAGAGCTGGGATTGAGTTAGCCACCACAGAATCGGATATTTCTCATTTCATCCAGCCCTCTCTGGACTAACTGGTCTGGAAGTGGTGTGCAAAGCACCCAGAAAAGCAGAGTGAACCTGGTTTTGGAGAAAACCAAAGTCTTTTTCTTGGGCATGTGGATTCAATGTCATGTTTACAAATGCAAACATCATTTTTAACTTGGTTTCTGGAGGTTTTTACTCAGAAAACAAGAATGTGTACCTGTTGGGTCTCCATGTGAAACCAATGAACATATGGCAAAAGATAAACAAAATATTACATCCTACAATTCATACACAACTCTAATGTCCATAGATACTATCCAGAAAACAAAAACAAACACAAAGTCTGTAGCAAGAACTTTGATTGAGTTAGCGACCACAGAACCGGATATTTCTGGTTCCATCCAGCCCTCTCCGGACAAATTGGTGTGGAATTTGTGTGCAAAGCACCCAGAAAAGCAGAGTCAACCTGGTTTTGCAGAAAAGCGAAGACATTTTCTTGGGCAAGGGGATTCAATGTCATGTTTACAAACACCAATATCATTTTTAACCAGGTTTCTGCAGGTTTTCACTTAGAAAACACAAATGTGTACCTTTTGTGTATCCATGTGAAACCAATTAGCATATGCCAACATAAAACCCAAATCTTACATGCTACAATGCATTCACAACTCTAAAGTCCATAGATACTATCGACAAAACACAAGCAAACTCAGAGGCTGTAGCAAGAACTGGGATTGAGTTAGCGACCACAGAACCAGATATTTCTGGTTCATCCAGCCCTCTCTGGACAAACTGGTCTGGAAGTGGTGTGCAAAGCACCCAGAAAAGCAGAGTGAACCTGGTTTTGGAGAAAAGCAAAGTCTTATTCTTGGGCATGTGGATTCAATGTCATGTTTACAAATGCAAACATCATTTTTAACTTGGTTTCTGCAGGTTTTTACTCAGAAAACACGAATGTGTACCTGTTGTGTCTCCATGTGAAACCAATTAACGTATGCTAACAGATAAACAAAATATTACATCCTACAATTCATACACAACTCAAATGACCATAGATACTATCCAGAAAACACAAACAAACACAAAGGCTATACAAGAACTTGGATTGAGTTAGCCACCACAGAACCGGATATTTCTGGTTTCATCCAGCCCTATCCGGACAAACTGGTGTGGAATTGGTGTGCAAAGCACCCAGGAAAGCAGAGTCTACCTGGTTTTGGAGAAAACCAAAGTCATTTTCTTTGGCAAGTGGATTCAATGTCATGTTTACAAACACTAAATCATTTTAACCTTGTTTCTGGAGGTTTTTAAACTGAAATCACGAATGTGTACCTGTTGAGTGTACATATGAAACCAATTAGCGTATGCCAAGCGATAAAGAAAATATTACATCCTACAATTCATACACAACGCTTAAGTCCATAGATACTATCCAGAAAACACAAACAAACACAAAGTCTGTAGCAAGAACTTGGATTGAGTTAGACACCACACAACCAGATATTTCTGGTTCCATCCAGCCCTCTCCGGACAAATTGGTGTGGAATTGGTGTGCCAAGCACCCAGAAAAGCTGAGTCAACCTGGTTTTGGAAAAATGCGAAGACTTTTTCTTGGGCAAGTGGATTCAATGTTATGTTTACAAGCACAAATATGATTTCTAACCTGGATTCTGCAGGTTTTTACTCAGAAAACTCGAAAGTGTAGCTGTTGTGTTTACATGTGAAACCAATTAGCGTATGCCAACAGAAAAACAAAATGTTACATGCTACAATGAACTCACAACTCTAAAGTCCATAGATACTATCGAGAAAACTCAAGCAAACTCAGAGGCTGTAGCAAGAGCTGGGATTGAGTTAGCCACCACAGAGCCGGATATTTCTGGTTTCATCCAGCCCTCTCTGGACAAACTGGTGTGGAATTGGTGTGCAAAGCACCCAGAAAAGCGGAGTCAACCTGGTTTTGGTGAAAACCAAAGTCTTTTCTTGGGCATGTGGATTCAATGTCATGTTTACAAACACAAACATCATTTTTTTTTGACAGGCAGAGTGGACAGTGAGAGAGAGAGACAGAGAGAAAGGTCTTTCTTTTGCCGTTGGTTCACCCTCCAATGGCCGCCGCAGTTGCCGCGCTGCGGCCGGCGCACCGCGCTTGTCCGATGGCAGGACACACGAGCAAGGTGCTTTTCCTGGTCTCCCCATGGGGTACAGGGCCCAAGCACCTGGGCCATCCTCCACTGCACTCCCGGGCCACAGCAGAGGGCTGGCCTGGAAGAGGGGCAACCGGGACAGAATCCGGCGCCCCGACCGGGACTAGAACCCGGTGTGCCGGCGCCGCAAGATGGAGGATTAGCCTATTGAGCCACAGCGCCGGCCATACAAACATCATTTTTAACCTTGTTTCTGGATGTTTTTACTCAGAAAACTCGAAAGTGTAGCTGTTGCGTGTACATGTGAAACCAATTAGCGTATGCCCACAGAAAAACAAAATGTTACATGCTACAATGCATTCACAGCTCTAAAGTCCATAGATACTATAGAGAAAACACAAACAAACTCAGAGGCTGTAGCAAGAGCTGGGATTGAGTTAGCCACCACAGAACTGGATATTTCTGGTTTCATCCAGCCCTATCCGGACAAACTGGTGTGAAATTCGTGTGCAAAGCACCCAGAAATCAGAGTCTACCTGGTTTTGGAGAAAAGCGAAGACTTTTTCTTGGGCAAGTGGATTCAATGTCATATTTACAAACACAAATATCATTTTTAACCTGTATTCTGAGGCTTTTCACTTAGAAAACAGGAATGTGTACCTGTTGTGTCTCCATGTGAAACCAATTAGCGTATGCCAAGAGAAAACCAAAATGTTACATGCTACAATGCATTCACAACTCTAAAGTCCATAGATACTATCGACAAAACACAAGCAAACACAGAAGCTGTAGCAAGAGCTAGGATTGAGTTAGCCAGCACAGAACCGGATATTTCTGGTTTCATGCAGCCCTATGCAGAGAAACTGGTGTGGAACTGGTGTGCGAAGCACCCAGTAAAGCATAGTCAACCTGGTATTGGAGAAAAGCAAAGTCGTTTTCTTGGGCAAGTGGATTCTATGTCATGTTTACAAACACAAATGTCATTTTTAACATGGATTCTGCAGGTTTTTACTCCGAAAACTCAAAAGTGTAGCTGTTGCGTGTACATGTGAAACCAATTAGCGTATGCCAACAGAAAAACAAAATGTTACATGCTACAATGCATTCACAACTCTAAAGTCCATAAATACTATCGAGAAAACACAAACAAACTCAGAGGTTGTAGCAAGAGCTGGGGTTGAGTTAGCCAAAACAGAACCGGATACTTCTGGTTTCATGCAGCCCTATCCGGAGAAACTGGTGTGGAATTGGTGTGCAAAGCACCCAGAAAAGCTGAGTCAACCTGGTTTTGGAGAAAAGCAAAGATTTTTCTTGGGCAAGTGGATTCAATGTCATGTTTACAAACACAAATATCATTTTTAACCAGGTTTCTGCAGGTTTTCACTTAGAAAACAGGAATGGTTACCTGTTGTGTGTACATATGAAACCAATCAGCGTATAACAAGCGATAAAGAAAATATTACATCCTACAATTCATACACAACTCTAAAGTCCATAGATACTATCCAGAAAACACAAACAAACACAAAGGCTGTAGCAAGGACATGGATTGAGTTAGCCAGCACAGAATCGGATATTTCTGGTTTCAACCAGCCCTATCTGGACAAACTGGTGTGGAATCGCTGTGCTAAGCACCCAGAAAAGCAGAGTCAACCTGGTTTTGTAGAAAAGCAAAGTCTTTTTCTTGGGCAAGTGGATTCAATGTCATATTTTAAACACAAATATCATTTTTAACCTGTATTCTGAGGCTTTTCACTTAGAAAACACGAATGTGTACCTGTTGTGTCTCCATTTGAAATCAATTAGCGTGTGCCAACAGAAAACCAAAATGTTACATGCAACAATGCATTCACAACTCTAAAGTCCATAGATACTATCGACAAAACACAAGCAAACACAGAAGCTGTAGCAAGAGCTGGGTTTGATTTAGCCAGCACAGAACCGGATATTTCTGGTTTCATCCAGCCCTCTCCGGACAAACTGGTGTGGAATTGCTGTTCAAAGCACCCAGAAAAGCAGAGTCAACCTGGTTTTGGAGAAAAGCAAAGTCTTTTTCTTGGGCAAGTGGATTCAATGTCATGTTTACAAACACAAACCTCATTTTAACCTGGTTTCTGGAGGTTTTTAAACTGATCATGAATGTGTACCTGTAGTGTGTATATATGAAACCAATTAGCGTATGCCAAGCGATAAAGAAAATATTACATCCTACAATTCATACACAACTCTTAAGTCCATAGATACTATCCAGAAAACACAAACAAACACAAAGTCTGTAGCAAGAACTTGGATTGTGTTAGCCACCACAGAACCAGATATTTCTGGTTTCATCCAGCCCTCTCGGGACAAATTAGTGTGGAATTGGTGTGCAAAACACCCAGAAAAGCAGAGTCAACCTGGTTTTGGAGAAAAGCGAAGACTTTTTCTTGGGCAAATGGATTCAATGTCATGTTTACAAACACCAATATCATTTTTAACCAGGTTTCTGCAGGTTTTCACTTAGAAAACAGGAATGGTTAACTTTTGTGTAACCATGTGAAACCAATTAGCATATGCCAACAGAAAACCCAAATCTTACATGCTACAATGCATTCACAACTCTAAAGTCCATTGATACTATCGACAAAACACAAGCAAACACAGAGGCTACAGCAAGTGCTGGGATTGAGTTAGCCACCACAGAACCGGATATTTCTGGTTTCATTGAGCCCTATCCGGAGAAACTGGTGTGGAATTGGTGTGCAAAGCTCCCAGAAAAGCAGAGTCTACCTGGTTTTGGAGAAAAGAAAAGTCTTTTTCTTGGGCAAGTGGATTCAATGTCATATTTACAAACACAAATATCATTTTTAACCTGTATTCTGAGGCTTTTCACTTAGAAAACACGAATGTGTACCTGTTGTGTCTCCATGTGAAACCAATTAGTGTATGCCAACAGAAAACCAAAATGTTACATGCTACAATGCATTCACAACTCTAAAGTCCATAGATACTATCGACAAAACACAAGCAAACACAGAAGCTGTAGCAAGAGCTGGGTTTGATTTAGCCAGCACAGAACCGGATATTTCTGGTTTCATCCAGCCCTCTCCGGACAAACTGGTGTGGAATTGCTGTTCAAAGCACCCAGAAAAGCAGAGTCAACCTGGTTTTGGAGAAAAGCAAAGTCTTTTTCTTGGGCAAGTGGATTCAATGTCATGTTTACAAACACAAACCTCATTTTAACCTGGTTTCTGGAGGTTTTTAAACTGATCATGAATGTGTACCTGTAGTGTGTATATATGAAACCAATTAGCGTATGCCAAGCGATAAAGAAAATATTACATCCTACAATTCATACACAACTCTTAAGTCCATAGATACTATCCAGAAAACACAAACAAACACAAAGTCTGTAGCAAGAACTTGGATTGTGTTAGCCACCACAGAACCAGATATTTCTGGTTTCATCCAGCCCTCTCGGGACAAATTAGTGTGCAATTTGTGTGCAAAGCACCCAGAAAAGCAGAGTCAACCTGGTTTTGGAGAAAAGCGAAGACTTTTTCTTGGGCAAATGGATTCAATGTCATGTTAACAAACACCAATATCATTTTTAACCAGGTTTCTGCATGTTTTCACTTAGAAAACAGGAATGGTTAACTTTTGTGTATCCATGTGAAACCAATTAGCATATGCCAACAGAAAACCCAAATCTTACATGCTACAATGCATTCACAACTCTAAAGTCCATTGATACTATAGACAAAACACAAGCAAACACAGAGGCTACAGCAAGTGCTGGGATTGAGTTAGCCACCACAGAACCGGATATTTCTGGTTTCATTGAGCCCTATCCGGAGAAACTGGTGTAGAATTGGTGTGCAAAGCTCCCAGAAAAGCAGAGTCTACCTGGTTTTGGAGAAAAGAAAAGTCTTTTTCTTGGGAAGTGGATTCAATGTCATATTTACAAACACAAATATCATTTTTAACCTGTATTCTGAGGCTTTTCACTTAGAAAACACGAATGTGTACCTGTTGTGTCTCCATGTGAAACCAATTAGCATATGCCAACAGAAAACCAAAATGTTACATGCTACAATGCATTCACAACTCTAAAGTCCATAGATACTATCGACAAAACACAAGCAAACACAGAAGCTGTAGCAAGAGCTGGGATTGATTTAGCCATCACCGAACCAGATATTTCTGGTTTCATGCAGCCCTATCCGGAGAAACTGGTGTGGAATTGGTGTGTAAAGCACCCAGAAAAGCTGAGTCAACCTGGTTTTGGAGAAAAGCAAAGTCTTTTTCTTGGGCAAGTGGATTCAATGTCATGTTTACAAACACAAATATCATTTTTAACATGGATTCTGCAGGTTTTTACTCAGAAAACTCGAAAGTGTAGCTGTTGCGTGTACATGTGAAACCAATTAGCGTATGCCAACAGAAAAACAAAATGTTACAGGCTACAATGCATTCACAACTCTAAAGTCCATAGATACTATCGAGAAAACACAAAAAATCTCAGAAGTTGTAACAAGAGCTGGGGTTGAGTTAGCCACCACAGATCCGGATATTTCTGGTTTCATCCAGCCCTCTCTGGACAAACTGGTCTGGAAGTGGTGTGCAAAGCACCCAGAAAAGCAGAGTGAACCTGGTTTTGGAGAAAACCAAAGTCTTTTTCTTGGGCATGTGGATTCAATGTCATGTTTACAAATGCAAACATCATTTTTAACTTGTTTTCTGCAGGTTTTTACTCAGAAGTCCCGAATGTGTACCTGTTGTGTCTCCATGTGAAACCAATTAACGTATGCTAACAGATAAACAAAATATTACATCCTACAATTCATACACAACTCAAATGACCATAGATACTATCCAGAAAACACAAACAAACACAAAGTCTGTAGCAAGAACTTGGATTGTGTTAGACACCACACAACCAGATATTTCTGGTTCCATCCAGCCCTCTCCGGACAAATTGGTGTGGAATTGGTGTGCCAAGCACCCAGAAAAGCTGAGTCAACCTGGTTTTGGAAAAAAGCAAAGACTTTTTCTTGGGCAAGTGGATTCAATGTCATGTTTACAAACACCAATATCATTTTTAACCAGGTTTCCGAAGGTTTTTACTCAGAAATCATGAATGTGTACCTGTTGTTTGTACACGTGAAAACAATTACTGTATTTCAACAGACAAACAAAATATTTCATGCTTCAATTCATACACAAATCTAAAGTCCGTAGATACTATCCAGAAAACACAAACAAACACAAAGTTTGTAGCAAGAGCTTCGATTGAGTTAGCCACCACAGAACCAGATATTTCTGGCTTCATCCAGCCCTCTCCGGACAAACTGGTGTGGAATTGGTGTGCAAAGCACCCAGTAAAGCAGAGTCAACCTGGTTTTGGAGAAAAGCAAAGTCTTTTTCTTGGGCAAGTGGATTCAATGTCATGTTTACAAACACCAATATCATTTTCAACCAGGTTTCTGCAGGTTTTTAAAAGAAATCACGAATGTGTACCTGTTGTTGTACATGTGAAAACAATTAGCGTATTTCAACAGATAAACAAAATATATCATGCTTCAATTCATACACAAATTTAAAGTCCGTAGATACTATCCAGAAAACACAAACAAACACAAAGTTTGTAGCAAGAGCTTCGATTGAGTTAGCCACCACAGAACCAGATATTTCTGGCTTCATCCAGCCCTATCCTGAAAAACTGTTGTGGAATTGGTGTGCATAGCACCCAGAAAAGCAGAGTCAACCTGGTTTTGGAGAAAACCAAAGTCTTTTTCTTGGGCAAGTGGATTCAATGTTATGTTTACAAGCACAAATATGATTTCTAACCTGGATTCTGCAGGTTTTTACTCAGAAAACTCGAAAGTGTAGCTGTTGTGTGTACATGTGAAACCAATTAGCGTATGGCAACAGAAAAACAAAATGTTACATGCTACAATGCATTCACAACTCTAAAGTCCATAGATACTATCGACAAAACACAAACAAACTCAGAGGCTGTAGCAAGAGCTGGGATTGAGTTAGCCACCACAGAACCAGATATTTCTGGTTTCATCCAGCCCAATCCGGACAAACTGGTGTGAAATTGTTGTGCAAAGCACCCAGAAAAGCAGAGTCTACCTGGTTTTGGAGAAAAGCGAAGACTTTTTCTTGGGCAAGTGGATTCAATGTCATGTTTACAAACACAAATATCATTTTTAACCAATTTCTGCAGGTTTTCACTTAGAAAACAGGAATGGTTACCTGTTGTGTGTACTTATGAAACCAATTAGCGTATAACAAGCGATAAACAAAATATTACATCCTACAATTCATACACAACTCTAAAGTCCATAGATACTATCCAGAAAACACAAACAAACACAAAGGCTGTAGCAAGGACATGGATTGAGTTAGCCAGCACAGAACCGGATATTTCTGGTTTCATCCAGCCCTATCTGGAGAAACTGGTGTGGAATCACTGTGCTAAGCACCCAGAAAAGCAGAGTCAACCTGGTTTTGTAGAAAAGCAAAGTCTTTTTCTTGGGCAAGTGGATTCAATGTCATATTTACAAGCACAAATATCATTTTTAACCTGTATTCTGAGGCTTTTCACTTAGAAAACACGAATGTGTACCTGTTGTGTCTCCATGTGAAACCAATTAGCGTATGCCAACAGAAAACCAAAATGTTACATGCTACAATGCATTCACAACTCTAAAGTCCATAGATACAATCGACAAAACACAAGCAAACACAGAAGCTGTAGCAAGAGCTGGGATTGAGTTAGCCACCACACAACCGGATATTTCTGGTTTCATAGAGTCCTATCTTGTCAACTCTTGTGGAATTGGTGTGCAAAGCACCCAGAAAAGCTGAGTCAACCTGGTTTTGGAGAAAAGCAAAGTCTTTTTCTTGGGCAAGTGGATTCAATATCATGTTTACAAACACAAACATCATTTTTAACTGGTGTCTGGAGGTTTTTACTCAGAAATCACGAATGTCTACCTGTTGTGTGTACATGTGAAACCAATTAGCGTATGCCAACAGAAAACCTAAATGTTACATGCTACAATGCATTCACAACTCTAAAGTCCATAGATACTATCGACAAAACACAAGCAAACTCAGAGGCTGTAGCAAGAGCTGGGATTGAGTTAGCCACCACAGAACAGGATATTTCTGGTTTCATCCAGCCTTACCCGGAAAAACTGGTGTGGAATTTGTGTGCAAAGCACCCAGAAAAGCAGAGTCAACCTGGTTTTGGAGAAAAGCAAAGTCTGTTTCTTGGGCAAGTGGGATAAATATCATGTTTACAAACACCAATATCATTTGTAACCAGGTTTCTGAAGGTTTTCACTTAGAAAACACGAATGTGTACCTGTTGTGTATCCATGTGAAAACAATTAGCGTTTGCCAAGAGAAAATCCAAATCTTACATGCTGCAATGCAATCACAACTCTAAAGTACATAGATACTATCGACAAAACACAAGCAAACACAGAGGCTGTAGCAGAGCTGGGATTGAGTTAGCCACCACAGAACCGGATATTTCTGGTTTCATGGAGCCCTAACTGGAGAAACTGGTGTGGAATTGGTGTGCAAAGCACCCAGAAAAGCAGAATCTACCTGGTTTTGGAGAAAAGCAAAGTCTTTCTCTTGGGCAAGTGCATTCAATGTCATGTTTACAAACACAAATATCATTTTTAAACTGGTTTCTGCAGCTTTTACTCAGAAAACACTAATGTGTACCTGTTCTGTGTACATGTGAAACCAATTAGCGTATGCCAATAAAAAACCCAAATGTTACATGCTACAATGCATTCACAACACTAAAGTCCATAGATACTATTGAGAAAACACAAACAAACTCAGAGGCTGTAGCAAGAGCTGGGGTTTAGTTAGCCACCACAGAACCAGATATTTCTGGATTCATCCAGCCCTCTCCGGACAAACTGGTGTGGAATTGGTGTGCAAAGCAACCAGAAAAGCAGAGTCTACCTGGTTTTGGAGAAAACCAAAGTCTTTTTCTTGGGCATGTAGATTCAATGTCATGTTTACAAATGCAAACATCATTTTTAACCTGGTTTCTGGAGGTTTTTACTCAGAAATTACGAATGTGTACCTGTTGTGTCTCCATGTGAAACCAATTAACGTATGCCAAAGATAATCAAAATGTTACATCCTACAATTCATACACAACTCTAATGTCCACATATACTAGCCAGAAAACACAAACAAACACAAAGCCTGTAGCAAAAACTTGGATTGAGTTAGCCAGCACAGAACCGGATACTTCTGGTTTCATGGAGCCCTATCCGGAGAAACTGGTGTGGAATTGGTGTGCAAAGCACCCAGAAAAGCAGAGTCTACCTGGTTTAGGAGAAAAGCAAAGTCTTTTTCTTAGGCAAGTGGATTCAATGTCATGTTTACAAACACAAATATCATTTTTAAACTGGTTTCTGCAGCTTTTACTCAGAAAACACTAATGTGTACCTGTTGTGTGTACATGTGAAACAAATTAGCGTATGCCAATAAAAAACCCAAATTTTACATGCTACAATGAATTCACAACACTAAAGTCCATAGATACTATTGAGAAAACACAAACAAACTCAGAGTCTGTAGCGAGAGCTGGGGTTTAGTTAGCCACCACAGAACCGGATATTTCTGGATTCATCCAGCCCTCTCTGGAAACTCGTGTGTAATTGGTGTGCAAAGCACCCAGAAAGGCAGAGTCAACCTGGTTTTGGAGAAAAGCAAAGTCTTTTTCTTGGGCAAGTGGATTCAATGTCATGTTTACAAACACCAATATCATTTTTAAATTGGTTTCTGCAGCTTTTACTCAGAAAACACTAATGTGTACCTGTTGTGTGTACATGTGAAACCAATTAGTTTATGCCAACAGAAAAACAAAATGTTACATGCTACAATGCATTCACAACACTAAAGTCCATAGATACTATTGAGAAAACACAAACAAACTCAGAGGCTATAACAAGAGCTGGGATTGAGTTAGCCACCACAGAACTGGATATTTCTGATTTCATCCAGCCATATCCGGACAAACTAGAGTGAAATTGGTGTGCAAAGCACCCAGAAAAGCAGAGTCAACCTGGTTTTGCAGAAAACCAAAGTCTTTTTCTTGGGCAAGTGGATTCAATGTCATGTTTACAAACACAAACATCATTTTAACCTGGTTTCTGGAGGTTTTTAAACTGAAATCACGAATGTGTACATCTTGTGTGTACATAAGAAACCAATTAGCGTATAACAAGCGATAAACAAAATATTACATCCTACAATTCATACACAACTCTAAAGTCCATAGATACTATCGACAAAACACAAGCAAACACAGAGGCTGTAGCAGAGCTGGGATTGAGTTAGCCACCACAGGACCGGATATTTCTGGTTTCATGGAGCCCTATCTGGAAAAACTGGTGTGGAATTGGTGTGCAAAGCTCCCAGAAAAGCTGAGTCAACCTGGTTTTGGAGAAAAGCAAAGTCTTTTTCTTGGGCAAGTGGATTCAATGTCATGTTTACAAACACAAACCTCATTTTAACCTGGTTTCTGGAGGTTTTTAAACTGATCATGAATGTGTACCTGTAGTGTGTATATATGAAACCAATTAGCGTATGCCAAGCGATAAAGAAAATATTACATCCTACAATTCATACACAACTCTAAAGTCCATAGATACTATCGACAAAACACAAGCAAACACAGAGGCTGTAGCAAGAGCTGGGTTTGATTTAGCCAGCACAGAACTGGATATTTTTTGGTTTCATCCAGCCCTCTCCGGACAAACTGGTGTGGAATTGCTGTTCAAAGCACCCAGAAAAGCAGAGTCAACCTGGTTTTGGAGAAAAGCAAAGTCTTTTTCTTGGGCAAGTGGATTCAATGTCATGTTTACAAACACAAACCTCATTTTAACCTGGTTTCAGGAGGTTTTTAAACTGATCATGAATGTGTACCTGTAGTGTGTATATATGAAACCAATTAGCGTATGCCAAGCGATAAAGAAAATATTACATCCTACAATTCATACACAACTCTTAAGTCCATAGATACTATCCAGAAAACACAAACAAACACAAAGTCTGTAGCACGAACTTGGATTGTGTTAGCCACCACAGAACCAGATATTTCTGGTTTCATCCAGCCCTCTCGGGACAAATTAGTGTGGAATTTGTGTGCAAAGCACCCAGAAAAGCAGAGTCAACCTGGTTTTGGAGAAAAGCGAAGACTTTTTCTTGGACAAATGGATTCAATGTCATGTTTACAAACACCAATATCATTTTTAACCAGGTTTCTGCAGGTTTTCACTTAGAAAACAGGAATGGTTAACTTTTGTGTATCCATGTGAAACCAATTAGCATATGCCAACAGAAAACCCAAATCTTACATGCTACAATGCATTCACAACTCTAAAGTCCATTGATACTATAGACAAAACACAAGCAAACACAGAGGCTGCAGCAAGTGCTGGGATTGAGTTAGCCACCACAGAACCGGATATTTCTGGTTTCATTGAGCCCTATCCGGACAAACTAGAGTGAAATTGGTGTGCAAAGCACCCAGAAAAGCAGAGTCAACCTGGTTTTGCAGAAAACCAAAGTCTTTTTCTTGGGCAAGTGGATTCAATGTCATGTTTACAAACACAAACATCATTTTAACCTGGTTTCTGGAGGTTTTTAAACTGAAATCACGAATGTGTACATCTTGTGTGTACATAAGAAACCAATTAGCGTATAACAAGCGATAAACAAAATATTACATCCTACAATTCATACACAACTCTAAAGTCCATAGATACTATCGACAAAACACAAGCAAACACAGAGGCTGTAGCAGAGCTGGGATTGAGTTAGCCACCACAGGACCGGATATTTCTGGTTTCATGGAGCCCTATCTGGAAAAACTGGTGTGGAATTGGTGTGCAAAGCTCCCAGAAAAGCTGAGTCAACCTGGTTTTGGAGAAAAGCAAAGTCTTTTTCTTGGGCAAGTGGATTCAATGTCATGTTTACAAACACAAACCTCATTTTAACCTGGTTTCTGGAGGTTTTTAAACTGATCATGAATGTGTACCTGTAGTGTGTATATATGAAACCAATTAGCGTATGCCAAGCGATAAAGAAAATATTACATCCTACAATTCATACACAACTCTAAAGTCCATAGATACTATCGACAAAACACAAGCAAACACAGAGGCTGTAGCAAGAGCTGGGTTTGATTTAGCCAGCACAGAACTGGATATTTTTTGGTTTCATCCAGCCCTCTCCGGACAAACTGGTGTGGAATTGCTGTTCAAAGCACCCAGAAAAGCAGAGTCAACCTGGTTTTGGAGAAAAGCAAAGTCTTTTTCTTGGGCAAGTGGATTCAATGTCATGTTTACAAACACAAACCTCATTTTAACCTGGTTTCAGGAGGTTTTTAAACTGATCATGAATGTGTACCTGTAGTGTGTATATATGAAACCAATTAGCGTATGCCAAGCGATAAAGAAAATATTACATCCTACAATTCATACACAACTCTTAAGTCCATAGATACTATCCAGAAAACACAAACAAACACAAAGTCTGTAGCACGAACTTGGATTGTGTTAGCCACCACAGAACCAGATATTTCTGGTTTCATCCAGCCCTCTCGGGACAAATTAGTGTGGAATTTGTGTGCAAAGCACCCAGAAAAGCAGAGTCAACCTGGTTTTGGAGAAAAGCGAAGACTTTTTCTTGGACAAATGGATTCAATGTCATGTTTACAAACACCAATATCATTTTTAACCAGGTTTCTGCAGGTTTTCACTTAGAAAACAGGAATGGTTAACTTTTGTGTATCCATGTGAAACCAATTAGCATATGCCAACAGAAAACCCAAATCTTACATGCTACAATGCATTCACAACTCTAAAGTCCATTGATACTATAGACAAAACACAAGCAAACACAGAGGCTGCAGCAAGTGCTGGGATTGAGTTAGCCACCACAGAACCGGATATTTCTGGTTTCATTGAGCCCTATCCGGAGAAACTGGTGTGGAATTGGTGTGCAAAGCTCCCAGAAAAGCAGAGTCTACCTGGTTTTGGAGAAAAGCAAAGTCTTTTCTTGGGCAAGTGGATTCAATGTAATATTTACAAACACAAATATCATTTTTAACCTGTATTCTGAGGCTTTTCACTAAGAAAACACGAATGTGTACCTGTTGTGTCTCCATGTGAAACCAATTAGCGTATGCCAACAGAAAACCAAAATGTTACATGCTACAATGCATTCACAACTCTAAAGTCCATAGATACTATCGACAAAACACAAGCAAACACAGAAGCTGTAGCAAGAGCTGGGATTGAGTTAGCCACCACCGAACCAGATATTTCTGGTTTCATGCAGCCCTATCCGGAGAAACTGGTGTGGAATTTGTGTGTAAAGCACCCAGAAAAGCTGAGTCAACCTGGTTTTGGAGAAAAGCAAAGTCTTTTTCTTGGGCAAGTGGATTCAATGTCATGTTTACAAACACAAATATCATTTTTAACATGGATTCTGCAGGTTTTTACTCAGAAAACTCGAAAGTGTAGCTGTGGCGTGTACATGTGAAACCAATTAGCGTATGCCAACAGAAAAACAAAATGTTACATGCTACAATGCATTCACAACTATAAAGTCCATAGATACTATCGAGAAAACACAAAAAATCTCAGAAGTTGTAACAAGAGCTGGGGTTGAGTTAGCCACCACAGATCCGGATATTTCTGGTTTCATCCAGCCCTCTCCGGACAAACTGGTGTGGAATTGGTGTGCAAAGCACCCAGTAAAGCAGAGTCAACCTGGTTTTGGAGAAAAGCAAAGTCTTTTTCTTGGGCAAGTGGATTCAATGTCATGTTTACAAACACCAATATCATTTTCAACCAGGTTTCTGCAGGTTTTTAAAAGAAATCACGAATGTGTACCTGTTGTTGTACATGTGAAAACAATTAGCGTATTTCAACAGATAAACAAAATATATCATGCTTCAATTCATACACAAATTTAAAGTCCGTAGATACTATCCAGAAAACACAAACAAACACAAATTTTGTAGCAAGAGCTTCGATTGAGTTAGCCACCACAGAACCAGATATTTCTGGCTTCATCCAGCCCTATCCTGAAAAACTGTTGTGGAATTGGTGTGCATAGCACCCAGAAAAGCAGAGTCAACCTGGTTTTGGAGAAAACCAAAGTCTTTTTCTTGGGCAAGTGGATTCAATGTTATGTTTACAAGCACAAATATGATTTCTAACCTGGATTCTGCAGGTTTTTACTCAGAAAACTCGAAAGTGTAGCTGTTGTGTGTACATGTGAAACCAATTAGCGTATGGCAACAGAAAAACAAAATGTTACATGCTACAATGCATTCACAACTCTAAAGTCCATAGATACTATCGACAAAACACAAACAAACTCAGAGGCTGTAGCAAGAGCTGGGATTGAGTTAGCCACCACAGAACCAGATATTTCTGGTTTCATCCAGCCCAATCCGGACAAACTGGTGTGAAATTGGTGTGCAAAGCACCCAGAAAAGCAGAGTCTACCTGGTTTTGGAGAAAAGCGAAGACTTTTTCTTGGGCAAGTGGATTCAATGTCATGTTTACAAACACAAATATCATTTTTAACCAATTTCTGCAGGTTTTCACTTAGAAAACAGGAATGGTTACCTGTTGTGTGTACATATGAAACCAATTAGCGTATAACAAGCGATAAACAAAATATTACATCCTACAATTCATACACAACTCTAAAGTCCATAGATACTATCCAGAAAACACAAACAAACACAAAGGCTGTAGCAAGGACATGGATTGAGTTAGCCAGCACAGAACCGGATATTTCTGGTTTCATCCAGCCCTATCTGGAGAAACTGGTGTGGAATCACTGTGCTAAGCACCCAGAAAAGCAGAGTCAACCTGGTTTTGTAGAAAAGCAAAGTCTTTTTCTTGGGCAAGTGGATTCAATGTCATATTTACAAGCACAAATATCATTTTTAACCTGTATTCTGAGGCTTTTCACTTAGAAAACACGAATGTGTACCTGTTGTGTCTCCATGTGAAACCAATTAGCGTATGCCAACAGAAAACCAAAATGTTACATGCTACAATGCATTCACAACTCTAAAGTCCATAGATACTATCGACAAAACACAAGCAAACAGAAAAGCTGTAGCAAGAGCTGGGATTGAGTTAGCCACCACACAACCGGATATTTCTGGTTTCATAGAGTCCTATCTTGTCAACTCTTGTGGAATTGGTGTGCAAAGCACCCAGAAAAGCTGAGTCAACCTGGTTTTGGAGAAAAGCAAAGTCTTTTTCTTGGGCAAGTGGATTCAATATCATGTTTACAAACACAAACATCATTTTTAACTGGTGTCTGGAGGTTTTTACTCAGAAATCACGAATGTCTACCTGTTGTGTGTACATGTGAAACCAATTAGCGTATGCCAACAGAAAACCTAAATGTTACATGCTACAATGCATTCACAACTCTAAAGTCCATAGATACTATCGACAAAACACAAGCAAACTCAGAGGCTGTAGCAAGAGCTGGGATTGAGTTAGCCACCACAGAACAGGATATTTCTGGTTTCATCCAGCCTTACCCGGAAAAACTGGTGTGGAATTTGTGTGCAAAGCACCCAGAAAAGCAGAGTCAACCTGGTTTTGGAGAAAAGCAAAGTCTGTTTCTTGGGCAAGTGGGATAAATATCATGTTTACAAACACCAATATCATTTGTAACCAGGTTTCTGAAGGTTTTCACTTAGAAAACACGAATGTGTACCTGTTGTGTATCCATGTGAAAACAATTAGCGTTTGCCAAGAGAAAATCCAAATCTTACATGCTGCAATGCAATCACAACTCTAAAGTACATAGATACTATCGACAAAACACAAGCAAACACAGAGGCTGTAGCAGAGCTGGGATTGAGTTAGCCACCACAGAACCGGATATTTCTGGTTTCATAGAGCCCTAACTGGAGAAACTGGTGTGGAATTGGTGTGCAAAGCACCCAGAAAAGCAGAATCTACCTGGTTTTGGAGAAAAGCAAAGTCTTTCTCTTGGGCAAGTGCATTCAATGTCATGTTTACAAACACAAATATCATTTTTAAACTGGTTTCTGCAGCTTTTACTCAGAAAACACTAATGTGTACCTGTTCTGTGTACATGTGAAACCAATTAGCGTATGCCAATAAAAAACCCAAATGTTACATGCTACAATGCATTCACAACACTAAAGTCCATAGATACTATTGAGAAAACACAAACAAACTCAGAGGCTGTAGCAAGAGCTGGGGTTTAGTTAGCCACCACAGAACCAGATATTTCTGGATTCATCCAGCCCTCTCCGGACAAACTGGTGTGGAATTGGTGTGCAAAGCAACCAGAAAAGCAGAGTCTACCTGGTTTTGGAGAAAACCAAAGTCTTTTTCTTGGGCATGTAGATTCAATGTCATGTTTACAAATGCAAACATCATTTTTAACCTGGTTTCTGGAGGTTTTTACTCAGAAATTACGAATGTGTACCTGTTGTGTCTCCATGTGAAACCAATTAACGTATGCCAACAGATAATCAAAATGTTACATCCTACAATTCATACACAACTCTAATGTCCACATATACTAGCCAGAAAACAGAAACAAACACAAAGCCTGTAGCAAAAACTTGGATTGAGTTAGCCAGCACAGAACCGGATACTTCTGGTTTCATGGAGCCCTATCCGGAGAAACTGGTGTGGAATTGGTGTGCAAAGCACCCAGAAAAGCAGAGTCTACCTGGTTTAGGAGAAAAGCAAAGTCTTTTTCTTAGGCAAGTGGATTCAATGTCATGTTTACAAACACAAATATCATTTTTAAACTGGTTTCTGCAGCTTTTACTCAGAAAACACTAATGTGTACCTGTTGTGTGTACATGTGAAACAAATTAGCGTATGCCAGTAAAAAACCCAAATTTTACATGCTACAATGAATTCACAACACTAAAGTCCATAGATACTATTGAGAAAACACAAACAAACTCAGAGTCTGTAGCGAGAGCTGGGGTTTAGTTAGCCACCACAGAACCGGATATTTCTGGATTCATCCAGCCCTCTCTGGACAAACTGGTGTGGAATTGGTGTGCAAAGCACCCAGAAAGGCAGAGTCAACCTGGTTTTGGAGAAAAGCAAAGTCTTTTTTGGGCAAGTGGATTCAATGTCATGTTTACAAACACCAATATCATTTTTAAATTGGTTTCTGCAGCTTTTACTCAGAAAACACTAATGTGTACCTGTTGTGTGTACATGTGAAACCAATTAGTTTATGCCAACAGAAAAACAAAATGTTACATGCTACAATGCATTCACAACACTAAAGTCCATAGATACTATTGAGAAAACACAAACAAACTCAGAGGCTATAACAAGAGCTGGGATTGAGTTAGCCACCACAGAACCGGATATTTCTGATTTCATCCAGCCATATCCGGACAAACTAGAGTGGAATTGGTGTGCAAAGCACCCAGAAAAGCAGAGTCAACCTGGTTTTGCAGAAAACCAAAGTCTTTTTCTTGGGCAAGTGGATTCAATGTCATGTTTACAAACACAAACATCATTTTAACCTGGTTTCTGGAGGTTTTTAAACTGAAATCACGAATGTGTACATCTTGTGTGTACATAAGAAACCAATTAGCGTATAACAAGCGATAAACAAAATATTACATCCTACAATTCATACACAACTCTAAAGTCCATAGATACTATCGACAAAACACAAGCAAACACAGAGGCTGTAGCAGAGCTGGGATTGAGTTAGCCACCACAGAACCGGATATTTCTGGTTTCATGGAGCCCTATCTGGAAAAACTGGTGTGGAATTGGTGTGCAAAGCTCCCAGAAAAGCTGAGTCAACCTGGTTTTGGAGAAAAGCAAAGTCTTTTTCTTGGGCAAGTGGATTCAATGTCATGTTTACAAACACCAATATCATTTTTAAATTGGTTTCTGCAGCTTTTACTCAGAAAACACTAATGTGTACCTGTTGTGTGTACATGTGAAACCAATTAGCGTATGCCAACAGAAAAACAAAATGTTACATGCTACAATGCATTCACAACTCTAAAGTCCATAGATACTATTGAGAAAACACAAACAAACTCAGAGGCTATAACAAGAGCTGGGATTGAGTTAGCCACCACAGAACCGGATATTTCTGATTTCATCCAGCCATATCCGGACAAACTAGTGTGGAATTGGTGTGCAAAGCACCCAGAAAAGCAGAGTCAACCTGGTTTTGCAGAAAACCAAAGTCTTTTTCTTGGGCAAGTGGATTCAATGTCATGTTTACAAACACAAACATCATTTTAACCTGGTTTCTGGAGGTTTTTAAACTGAAATCACGAATGTGTACGTCTTGTGTGTACATATGAAACCAATTAGCGTATAACAAGCGATAAACAAAATATTACATCCTACAATTCATACACAACTCTAAAGTCCATAGATACTATCGACAAAACACAAGCAAACACAGAGGCTCTAGCAGAGCTGGGATTGAGTTAGCCACCACAGAACCGGATATTTCTGGTTTCATGGAGCCCTATCTGGAGAAACTGGTGTGGAATTGGTGTACAAAGCTCCCAGAAAAGCTGAGTCAACCTGGTTTTGGAGAAAAGCAAAGTCTTTTTCTTGGGCAAGTGGATTCAATGTCATGTTTACAAACACCAATATCATTTTTAAATTGGTTTCTGCAGCTTTTACTCAGAAAACACTAATGTGTACCTGTTGTGTGTACATGTGAAACCAATTAGCGTAAGCCAACAGAAAAACAAAATGTTACATGCTACAATGCATTCACAACTCTAAAGTCCATAGATACTATTGAGAAAACACAAACAAACTCAGAGGCTATAACAAGAGCTGGGATTGAGTTAGCCACCACAGAACCGGATATTTCTGATTTCATCCAGCCATATCCGGACAAACTAATGTGGAATTGGTGTGCAAAGCACCCAGAAAAGCAGAGTCAAACTGGTTTTGCAGAAAACCAAAGTCTTTTTCTTGGGCAAGTGGATTCAATGTCATGTTTACAAACACAAACATCATTTTAACCTGGTTTCTGGAGGTTTTTAAACTGAAATCACGAATGTGTACGTCTTGTGTGTACATATGAAACCAATTAGCGTATAACAAGCGATAAACAAAATATTACATCCTACAATTCATACACAACTCTAAAGTCCATAGATACTATCGACAAAACACAAGCAAACACAGAGGCTGTAGCAGAGCTGGGATTGAGTTAGCCACCACAGAACCGGATATTTCTGGTTTCATGGAGCCCTATCTGGAGAAACTGGTGTGGAATTGGTGTGCAAAGCACCCTGAAAAGCAGAGTAAACCTGGTTTTGGAGAAAAGCAAAGTCTTTTTCTTGGGCAAGTGGATTCAATGTCATGTTTACAAACACAAACATCATTTTAACCTGGTTTCTGGAGGTTTTTAAACTGAAATCACGAATGTGTACCTGTTGTGTGTACATATGAAACCAATTAGCGTATAACAAGCAATAAACAAAATATTACATCCTACAATTAATACACAAATCTAAAGTCAATAGATACTATCCAGAAAACACAAACAAACACAAAGTCTGTAGCAAGAACTTGGATTGAGTTAGCCACCACAGAACCAGATATTTCTGGTTTCATCCAGCCCTATCCGGACAAACTGGTGTGAAATTGGTGTGCAAAGCACCCAGAAAAGCTGAGTCAACCTGGTTTTGGAGAAAAGCAAAGTCTTTTTCTTGAAAGTGGGATAAATATCATGTTTAGAAACACAAACATCATTTGTAAACAGGTTTCTGCAGGTTTTCACATAGAAAACACGAATGTGTGCCTGTTGTGTCTCCATGTGAAACCAATTAGCATATGCCAGGAGAAAATCCAAATCTTACATGCGACAATGCATTCACAACTCTAAAGTCCATAGATACTATCGCGAAAACACAAGCAAACACAGAGGCTGTAGCAGAGCTGGGATTGTGTTAGCCACCACAGAACCGGATATTTCTGGTTTCATGGAGCCCTAACTGGAGAAACTGGTGTGGAATTGGTGTGCAAAGCACCCAGAAAAGAAGAGTCTACCTGGTTTTGGAGAAAACCAAAGTCTTTTTCTTGCGCAATTGGATTCAATGTCATGTTTACAAACACAAACATCATTTTAACCTGGTTTCTGAAGGTTTTTAAACTGAAATCACGAATGTGTACGTCTTGTGTGTACATATGAAACCAATTAGCGTATAACAAGTGATAAATAAAATATTACATCCTACAATTCATACACAACTCTAAAGTCCATAGATACTATCGACAAAACACAAGCAAACTCAAAGGCTGTAGCAGAGCTGGGATTGAGTTAGCCACCACAGAACTGGATATTTCTGGTTTCATGGAGCCCTATCTGGAGAAACTGGTGTGGAATTGGTGTGCAAAGCACCCAGAAAAGCAGTGTCTACCTGGTTTTGGAGAAAAGCAAAGTCTTTTTCTTGGGCAAGTGGATTCAATGTCATGTTTACAAACACAAACATCATTTTAACCTGGTTTCTGGAGGTTTTTAAACTGAAATCACGAATGTGTACCTGTTGTGTGTACATATGAAACCATTAGCGTATAACAAGCGATGTTCTTGCTACAGACTTTATGTTTGTTTGTGTTTTCTGGATAGTATCAATGGACTTTAGAGTTGTGTATGAATTGTAGGATGTAATATTTTCTTTATCGCTTGGCATACGCTAACTGGTTTCATATGTACACAAATCAGATACACATTCGTGATATCAGTTTAAAAACCTCCAGAAAGTATTTTAAAATGATTTTGTGTTTGTAAACATGACATTGAATCCACTTGCCAAAGAAAACGACTTTGCTTTTCTCCAAAACCAGGTACACTCTGCTTTTCTGGGTGCTTTGCACACCAATTCCACACCAGTTTGTCCAGATAGGGCTAGATGAAACCAGAAATATCCGGTTCTGTGGTGGCTAACTCAATCCAAGTTCTTGATACAGCCTTTGTCTTTGTTTGTGTTTTCTGGATAGTATCTATGGACATTAGACTTGTGTATGAATTGTAGGATGTAATATTTTGTTTATCTGTTGGCATACGTTAATTGGTTTCACATGTACACGCAACAGAACACTTTTGAGTTTTCTGTGTAAAAACCTCCAGAAACCAGGTTAAAAATGATGTTTGTGTTTGTAAACATGACATTGAATCCACTTGCCCAAGAAAATGACTTTGCTTTTCTCCCAAACCAGGTTCACTCTGCTTTTCTGGGTGCTTTGCACACCAATTCCACACCTGTTTGTCCGGAGAGGGCTGGATGAAACCAGAAATATCCCGTTCTGTGGTGGCTAACTCAATCCCAGATCTTGCTACAGCCTCTGAATTTGTTTGTATTTTCTCGATAGTATCTATGGACTTTAGAGTTGTGAATGCATTGTAGCATGTAACATTTTGTTTTTCTGTTGGCATACGCTAATTGGTTTCACATGTACACGCAACAGTTACACTTTCGACTTTTCTGAGTAAAAACCTGCAGAATCCATGTTAAAAAGGATATTTGTGTTTGTAAGCATGACATAAAATCCACTTGCCCAAGAAAAAGACTTTGCTTTTCTCCAATACCAGGTTGACTCTGCTTTTCTGGGTGCTTTGCACACAAATTCCACACCAGTTTCTCCGGATAGTGCTGCATGAAACCAGAAATATCCGGTTCTGTGGTGGCTAACTCAATCCCAGCTCTTGCTACAGCCTCTGAGTTTGCTTGTGTTTTGTCGATAGTATCTATGGACTTTAGAGTTGTGAATGCATTGTAGCATGTAACATTTTGTTTTTCTGTTGGCATACACTAATTGGTTTCACATGGAGACTTAACAGGTACACATTCGTGTTTTCTAAGTGAAAAGCTGCAGAAACCTGGTTAAAAATGATATTCGTGTTTGTAAACATGACATTGAATCCACTTGCCCAATAAAAAGACTTTGCTTTTCTCCCAAACCAGGCAGACTCTGCTTTTCTGGGTGCTTTGCACACCAATTCCACACCAGTTTGTCCGGATAGGGCTGGATGAAACCAGAAATATCCGGTTCTGTGGTGGCTAAATCAATCCAAGTTCTTGCTACAGGCTTTGTGTTTCTTTGTGTTTTCTGGATAGTATCTATGGACATTAGAGTTGTGTATGAACTGTAGGAGATAATATTTTGTTTATCTATAGGCATATGTTAATTGGTTTCACATGGAGACACAACAGGTACACATTCGTGATTTCTGAGTAAAAACCTCCAGAAACCAGGTTAAAAATGATGTTTGTGTTTGTAAACATGACATTGAATCCAGTTGCCCAAGAAAATGACTTTGCTTTTCTCCAAAACCAGGTTGACTCTGCTTTTCTGGGTGCTTTGCACACCAATTCCACACCAGTTTCTCTGGATAAGGCTGCATGAAACCAGAAATATACGGTTCTGTGGTGGCTAACTCAATCCCAGCTCTTGCTACAGCCTCTGAGTTTGCTTGTGTTTTGTCGATATTATCTATGGACTTTAGAGTTGTGAATGCATTGTAGCATGTAAGATTTGGGTTTTCTGTTGGCATATGCTAATTGGTTTCACATGGATACACAACAGGTACACATTCGTGTTTTCTAAATGAAAAGCTGCAGAAACCTGGTTCAAAATGATATTGGTGTTTGTAAACATGACATTGAATCCAGTTGCCCAAGAAAAAGTCTTCGCTTCTCTCCAAAACCAGGTTGACTCTGCTTTTCTGGGTGCTTTGCACACCAATTCCACACCAATTTGTCCAGAGAGGGCTGGATGGGATCAGAAATATCTGGTTCTGTGGTGGCTAACTCATTCCATGTTCTTGCTACACACTTTGTGTTTGTTTGTGTTTTCTGGTTAGTATCTATGGACTTAAGAGTTGTGTATGAATTGTAGGATGTAATATTTTTTTTATCGCTTGGCATATGTTAATTGGTTTCACATTTAGACACAACAGGTACACATTCATGATTTCTGAGTAAAAACCTCCAGAACCCAGGTTGAAAATGATGTTTGTGTTTGTAAACATGACATTGAATCCACTTGCCCAAGAAAATGACTTTGCTTTTCTCCCAAACCAGGTTCACTCTGCTTTTCTGGGTGCTTTGCACACCAATTCCACACCAGTTTGTCCAGAGAGCGCTGGATGAAACCAGAAATATCCGGTTCTGTGGTGGCTAACTCAATCCCAGCTCTTGCTACAGCCTCTGAGTTTGTTTGTGTTTTGTCGATAGTATCTATGGACTTTAGAGTTGTGAATGCATTTAGCATGTAACATTTTGGTTTTCTGTTGGCATACGCTAATTGGTTTCACATGTACACACAACAGCTACACTTTCGAGTTTTCTGAGTTAAAACCTGCATAATCCAGGTTAAAAATGGTATTTGTGCTTGTAAACATAACATTGAATCCACTTGCCCAAGAAAAAGACTTTGCTTTTCTCCAAAACCAGGTAGACTCTGCTTCTCTGGGTGCATTGCACAGCAATTCTACACCAGTTGTCCAGATAGTGCTGGATGAATCCAGAAATATCCGGTTCTGTGGTGGCTAACTCAATCCAAGTTCTTGCTATAGCCTTTGTGTTTGTTTGTGTTTTCTGGCTAGTATCAATGGACATTAGTTGTGTATGAATTGTAGGATGTAATATTTTCTTATCTGTTGGCATACATTAATTGGTTTCACATGTAGACACAGCAGGTTCACATTTGTGATTTGTGAGTAAAAACCTCCAGAAACCAGGTTAAAAATTATGTTTCTGTTTGTAAACATGACTTTGATTCCACATACCCAAGAAAAAGACTTTGCTTTTCTCCAAAACCAGGTTGACTCAGCTTTTCTGGGTGCTTTGCACACCAATTCCACACCAGTTTGTCCATAGAGGGCTGGATGAAACCAGAAATATCCGGTTCTGTGGTGGCTAACTCAATCCAAGTTCTTGCTACAGCCTTTGTGTTTGTTTGTGATTTATGGATAGTATCTATGGACTTTAGAGTTGTGTATGAATTGTAGGATGTAATATTTTGTTTATCTGTTGGCATACATTAATTGTTTTCACATGGAGACACAACAGGTACACATGTGTGATTTCTGAGTAAAAACTTCCAGAAACCAGGTGAAAAATGATGTTTGTGTTTGTAAACATGACATTGATTCCACATGCCCAAGAAAAAGACTTTGCTTTTCTCCCAAACCAGGTTCACTCTGCTTTTCTGGGTGCTTTGCACACCAATTCCACACCAGTTTGTCCGGAGAGGGCAGGATGAAACCAGAATATCCGGTTCTGTGGTGGCTAACTCAATCCCAGCTCTTGCTACAGCCTCTGAGTTTGCTTGTGTTTTGTCGATAGTATCTATGGACTGTAGAGTTGTGAATGCTTTGTAGCATGTATGATTTCGGTTTTCTGTTGGCATATGCTAATTGGTTTCACATGCATACACAACAGGTACACATTCGTGTTTTCTAAGTGAAAAGCTGCACAAACCTCGTTCAAAATGATATTGGTGTTTGTAAACATGACATTGAATCCACTTGCCCAAGAAAAACTCTTCGCTTTTCTCCAAAACCAGGTTGACTCTGCTTTTCTCGGTGCTTTGCACACCAATTCCACACCAATTTGTCCAGAGAGGGCTGGATGGGACCAGAAATATCTGGTTCTGTGGTGGCTAACTAAATCCATGTTCTTGCTACAGACTTTGTGTTTGTTTGTGTTTTCTGGATAGTATCAATGGACTTTAGAGTTGTGTATGAAAGGTAGGATGTAATATTTTCTTTATCGCTTGGCATACGCTAATTAGTTTCATATGTACACAAAACAGATACACATTCATGATTTCAGTTTAAAAACCTCCAGAAACCAGGTTAAAATGATTTTCTGTTTGTAAACATGACATTGAATCCACTTGCCCAAGAAAACGACTTTGCTTTTCTCCAAAACCAGGTAGACTCTGCTTTTCTGGGTGCTTTGCACACCAATTCCACACCAGTTTGTCCAGATAGGGCTAGATGAAACCAGAAATATCCGCTTCTGTGGTGGCTAACTCAATCCAAGTTCTTGCTACAGCCTTTGTCTTTGTTTGTGTTTTCTGGATAGTATCAATGGACATTAGACTTGTGTATGAAATGTAGGATGTAATATTTTGTTTATCTGTTGGCATACGTTAATTGGTTTCACATGTACACACAACAGCTACACTTTTGAGTTTTCTGTGTAAAAACCTCCAGAATCCAGGTTAAAAATGGTATTTGTGCTTGTAAACATAACATTGAATCCACTTGCCCAAGAAAAAGACTTTGCTTTTCTCCCAAACCACGTTGACTCTGCTTTTCTGGGTGCTATGCACACCAATTCCACACCAGTTGTCCAGATAGGGCTGGATGAAACCAGACATATCTGGTTCAGTAGTGGCTAACTAAATCGAAGCTCTTGCTACAAACTTTGTGTTTGTTCGTGTATTCTGGATAGTATATACGGACTTTAGATTTGTGTATGAATTGAAGCATGAAATATTTTGTTTATCTGTTGAAATACGCTAATTGTTTTCACATGTACAAACAACAGGTACACATTCGTGATTTCTGAGTAAAAACCTGCAGAAACCTGGTTAAAAATGATATTGGTGTTTATAAACCTGACATTGAATCCACTTGCCCAAGAAAAAGACTTTGCTTTTCTCCAAATCCAGGTTGACTCTGCTTTTCTGGGTGCTTTGCACACCAATTGCAAACCAGTTTGTCCGGATAGGGCTGTGTGAAACCAGAATTATCCGGATGGTGGTGGCTAACTCAACCCCAGCTCTTTCTACAACCTCTGCGTTTGTTTGTTTTCTCGAGAGTATCTGTGGAATTTAGAGTTGTGAATGCATTGTAGCATGTAAGATTTTGTTTTTCTGTTGGCATACGCTAATTGGTTTCACATGTACACGCAACAGCTACACTTTTGAGTTTTCTGAGTAAAAACCTGCAGAATCCATGTTAAAAATGATATCTGTGTTTGTAAACATGATATTGAATCCACTTGCCCAAGAAAAAGACTTTGCTTTTCTCCAAAACCAGGTTGACTCTGCCTTTCTGGGTGCTTTGCAAACCAATTCCACACCAGTTTGTCCGGATAGGGCTGGATGAAACCCGAAATATCCGGTTCTGTGGTGGCTAACTCAATCCCAGCTCTGGCTACAGCCTCTATGTTTGCTTGTGTTTTGTCGATAGTATCTATGGACTTTAGAGTTGTGAATGCATTGTAGCATGTAACATTTCGGTTTTCTGTTGGCATACGCTAATTGGTTTCACATGGAAACACAACAGGTACACATTCGTGTTTTCTAAGTGAAAAGCCCATTATACAGGTTAAAAATGATTTTGTGTTTGTAAACATGATATTGAATCCACTTGCCCAAGAAAAGTCTTTGCTTTTCTCCAAAACCACGTTTACTGTACTTTTCTGGGTGCTTTGCACACCAATTCCACACCAGTTTGTCCGGATAGGGCTGGATGAAACGAGAAATATCTGGTTCTGTGGTGGCTAACTCAATCCCAGCTCTTGCTACAGCCTCTGAGTTTGCTTGTGTTTTGTTGATAGTATCTATGGACTTTAGAGTTGTGAATGCATTGTAGCATGTAAGATTTGGGTTTTCTGTTGGCATATGCTAATTGGTTTCACATGGATACACAACAGGTACACATTCGTGTTTTCTAAGTAAAAAGCTGCATAAACATGGTTGAAAATGATATTGGTGTTTGTAAACATGACATTGAATCCACTTGCCCAAGAAAAGTCTTCGCTTCTCTCCAAACCAGGTTGACTCTGCTTTTCTGGGTGCTTTGCACACCAATTCCACACCAATTTGTCCGGAGAGGGCTGGATGGAACCAGAAATATCTGGTTCTGTGGTGGCTAACTCAATCCAAGTTCTTGTTACAGACTTTGTGTTTGTTTGTGTTTTCTGGATAGTATCTATGGACTTAAAAGTTGTGTATGAATTGTAGGATGTAATATTTTGTTTATCTGTTTGCATAAGTTAATTGTTTTCACATGGAGACACAACAGGTACACATTCGTGATTTCTGAGTAAAAACCTCCAGAACCCAGGTTAAAAATGATGTTTGTGTTTGTAAACATGACATTGAATCCACTTGCCCAAGAAAATGACTTTGCTTTTCTCCCAAATCAGGTTCACTCTGCTTTTCTGGGTGCTTTGCACACCAATTCCACACCAGTTTGTCCAGAGAGGGCTGGATGAAACCAGAAATATCTGGTTCTGTGGTGGCTAACTCAATCCCAGCTCTTGCTACAGCCTCTGAGTTTGTTTCTGTTTTCTCGATAGTATCTATGGACTTTAGAGTTGTGAATGCATTGTAGTATTTAACATTTTGGTTTTCTGTTGGCATACGCTAATTGGTTTCACATGTACACACAACAGCTACACTTTCGAGTTTTCTGTGTAAAAACCTCCAGTATCCAGGTTAAAAATGGTATTTGTGCTTGTAAACATAACATTGAATCCACTTGCCCAAGAAAAAGACTTTGCTTTTCTCCAAAACCAGGTTGACTCTGCTTTTCTGGGTACTATGCACACCAATTCCACACCAGTTGTCCAGATAGGGCTGGATGAAACCAGACATATCTGGTTCTGTTGTGGCTAACTCAATCGAAGCTCTTGTTACAAACTTTGTGTTTGTTTGTGTATTCTGGATAGTATCTACGGACTTTAGATTTGTGTATGAATTGAAGCATGAAATACTTTTTTTATCTGTTGAAATACGCTAATTGTTTTCACATGTACAAAAAACAGATACACATTCGTGTTTTCTGAGTAAAAACCTGCAGAAACCTGGTTAAAAATGATATCGGTGTTTATAAACATGACATTGAATCCACTTGCCCAAGAAAAAGACTTTGCTTTTCTCCAAAACCAGGTTGACTCTGCTTTTCTGGGTGCTTTGCACACCAACTCCACACCTATTTGTCCAGAGAGGGCTGGATGAAACCAAAAATATCTGGTTCTGTGGTGGCTAACACAATCCAAGTTCTTGCTACAGACTATCTGTTTGTTTGTGTTTTCTGGATAGTATCTATGGACTTTAAAGTTGTGTATGAATTGTAGGATGTAATATTTTCTTTATAGCTTGGCATATGCTAATTGGTTTCATATGTATACACCACAGGTACACATTCGTGATTTCAGTTTAAAAACCTCCAGAAACAATGTTAAAATGATGTTTGTGTTTGTACACATGACATTGAATCCACTTGCCCAAGAAAAAGACTTTGGTTTTCTGCAAAACCTGGTTGACTCTGCCTTTCTGGGTGCTTTGCACACCAATTCCACAAGAGTTGTCCAGATTTGGCTGGATGAAACCAGAAATATCCGGTTCTTGCTGGCTAACTCAATCCCAGCTCTTGCTACAGCTTCAGTGTTTGCTTGTGTTTTGTCGATAGTATCTATGGACTTTAGAGTTGTGAATGCATTGTAGCATGTAACATTTTGTTTTTCTGTTGGCATGTGCTAATTGGTTTCACATGGAGACACAACAGGTACATATTCGTGTTTTCTAAGTGAAAAGCCTCAGAATACAGGTTAAAAATGATATTTGTGTTTGTAAACATGACATTGAATCCACTTGCCCAAGAGAAAGACTTTGCATTTCTCCAAAACCAGGTAGACTCTGCTTTTCTGGGTGCTTTGCACACCAATTCCACACCAGTTTGTCCGGATAGGGCTGGATGAAACCAGAAATATCTGGTTCTGTGCTGGCTAACTCAATCCAAGTTCTTGCTACAACCTCTGAGTGTGTTTGTGTTTTCTCGATAGTATCTATGGACATTAGAGTTGTGAATGCATTGTAGCATGTAACATTTTGTTTATCTGTTGGCATACGCTAATTGGTTTCACATGTACACACAACAGCTACACTTTCGAGTTTTCTGAGTAAAAACCTGCAGAATCCAGGTAAAAAATGATATTTGTGCTTGTAAACATGACAGTGAATCCACTTGCCGAAGAAAATGACTTGCTTTTCTCCCAAACCAGGTTGACTCTGCTTTTCTGGGTGCATTGCACAGCAATTCCACACCAGTTGTCCAGATAAGGCTGGATGAAACCAGAAATATCTGGTTCTGTGGTGGCTAACTCAATCGAAGCTCTTGCTACACACTTTGTGTTTGTTTGTGTTTTCTGGATAGTATCTACGGACTTTAGATTTGTGTATGAATTGAAGCATGAAATATTTTGTTTATCTGTTGAAATACGCTAATTGCTTTCACATCTAAAAACAACAGGAACACATTCGTGATTTCTGAGTAAAAACCTGCAGAAACCTGGTTAAAAATGATATTGGTGTTTATAAACATGACATTGAATCCACTTGCCCAAGAAAAAGACTTTGCTTTTCTCCAAAACCAGGTTGACTCTGCTTTTCTGGGTGCTTTTCGCACCAATTGCACACCAGTGTGTCCGGATAGGGCTGGATGAAACCAGAAATATCCCGTTCTGTGGTGGCTAACTCAACCTCAGTTCTTGCTACAACCTCTGAGTTTGTTTGTTTACTCGATAGTATCTATGGACTTTAGAGTTGTGAATGCATTGTAGCATGTAACATTTTGTTTTTCTGTTTCAATACGCTAATTGGTTTCACATGTACACGCAAGAGCTACACTTTCCAGTTTTCTGAGTAAAAACCTGCAGAATCCATGTTAAAAATGATATTTGTGTTTGTAAACATGGCATTGAATCCACTTGCCCAAGAAAAAGACTTTGCTTTTCTCCAAAACCAGGTTCACTCTGCTTTTCTGGGTGCTTTGCACACCAATTCCACACCAGTTTCACCGGATAGGGCTGCATGAAACCAGAAATATCTGGTTCTGTGGTGGCTAACTCAATCCCAGCTCTTGCTACAGCCTCTGAGTTTGCTTGTGTTTTGTCGATAGTATCTATGGACTTTAGAGTTGGAATTCATTGTAGCATGTAACATTTTGGTTTTCTGTTGGCATACGCTAATTGGTTTCACATGGAGACATAAAAGGTACACATTCGTGTTTTCTAAGTGAAAAGCCCAGAATACAGGTTAAAAATGATATTTGTGTTTGTAAACATGACATTGAATCCACTTGACCAAGAAAAAGACTTTGCTTTTCTCCAAAACCAGGTTCACTCTGCTTTTCTGGGTGCTTTGCAAACCAATTCCACACCAGTTTGTCCATAGAGGGCTGGATGAAACCAGAAATATCCGGTTCTGTGGTGGCTAACTCAATCCCAGCTCTTGCTACATCCTCTGAGTTTGTTTGTGTTTTCTCGATAGTATCTATGGACTTTAGAGTTGTGAATGCATTGTAGCATGTAACATTTTGGTTTTCTGTTGGCATACGCTAATTGGTTTACATGTACACAAAACAGCTACACTTTAGAATTTTCTGAGTAAAAACCTGCAGAATCCAGGTTAAAAATTATATTTGTGCTTGTAAACATAACATTGAATCCACTTGCCCAAGAAAAAGACTTTGCTTTTCTCCCAAACCAGGTTGACTCTGCTTTTCTGGGTGATATGCACACCAATTCCACACCAGTTGTCCAGATAGGGCTGGATGAAACCAGAAATATCTGGTTCTGTGGTGGCTAACTCAATCGAAGCTCTTGCTACAAACTTTGTGTTTTTGTTTTCTGGATAGTATCTACGGACTTTAGATTTGTGTATGAATTGAAACATGAAATATTTTGTTTATCTGTTGAAATACGCTAATTGTTTTCACATGTACAAACAACAGGTACACATTCGTGATTTCTGAGTAAAAACCTGCAGAAACCTGGTTAAAAATGATATTGGTGTTTATAAACATGACATTGAATCCACTTACCCAAGAAAAAGACTTTGCTTTTCTCCAAAACCAGGTTGACTCTGCTTTTCTGGGTGCTTTGCACACCAATTCCACACCAGTTTGTCTGCATAGCACTGGATGAAACCAGAAATATCCGGTTCTGTGGTGGCTAACTCAACCCCAGCTCTTGCTACAACCTCTGAGTTTGTTTGTTTTCTCGATAGTATCTATGGACTTTAGAGTCGTGAATGCATTGTAGCATATAACATTTTGTTTTTCTATTGGCATACGCTAATTGGTTTCACATGTACACGCAACAGCTACACTTTCGAGTTTTCTGAGTAAAAACCTGCAGAATCCATGTTAAAAATGATATTTGTGTTTGTAAACATGGCATTGAATCCACTTGCCCAAGAAAAAGACTTTGCTTTTCTCCAAAACCAGGTTCACTCTGCTTTTCTGGGTGCTTTGCACACCAATTCCACACCAGTTGTCCAGATAAGGCTGGATGAAACCAGAAATATCTGGTTCTGTGGTGGCTAACTCAATCGAAGCTCTTGCTACACACTTTGTGTTTGTTTGTGTTTTCTGGATAGTATCTACGGACTTTAGATTTGTGTATGAATTGAAGCATGAAATATTTTGTTTATCTGTTGAAATACGCTAATTGCTTTCACATCTAAAAACAACAGGAACACATTCGTGATTTCTGAGTAAAAACCTGCAGAAACCTGGTTAAAAATGATATTGGTGTTTATAAACATGACATTGAATCCACTTGCCCAAGAAAAAGACTTTGCTTTTCTCCAAAACCAGGTTGACTCTGCTTTTCTGGGTGCTTTTCGCACCAATTCCACACCAGTGTGTCCGGATAGGGCTGGATGAAACCAGAAATATCCCGTTCTGTGGTGGCTAACTCAACCTCAGTTCTTGCTACAACCTCTGAGTTTGTTTGTTTACTCGATAGTATCTATGGACTTTAGAGTTGTGAATGCATTGTAGCATGTAACATTTTGTTTTTCTGTTTCAATACGCTAATTGGTTTCACATGTACACGCAAGAGCTACACTTTCCAGTTTTCTGAGTAAAAACCTGCAGAATCCATGTTAAAAATGATATTTGTGTTTGTAAACATGGCATTGAATCCACTTGCCCAAGAAAAAGACTTTGCTTTTCTCCAAAACCAGGTTCACTCTGCTTTTCTGGGTGCTTTGCACACCAATTCCACACCAGTTTCACCGGATAGGGCTGCATGAAACCAGAAATATCTGGTTCTGTGGTGGCTAACTCAATCCCAGCTCTTGCTACAGCCTCTGAGTTTGCTTGTGTTTTGTCGATAGTATCTATGGACTTTAGAGTTGGAATTCATTGTAGCATGTAACATTTTGGTTTTCTGTTGGCATACGCTAATTGGTTTCACATGGAGACATAAAAGGTACACATTCGTGTTTTCTAAGTGAAAAGCCCAGAATACAGGTTAAAAATGATATTTGTGTTTGTAAACATGACATTGAATCCACTTGACCAAGAAAAAGACTTTGCTTTTCTCCAAAACCAGGTTCACTCTGCTTTTCTGGGTGCTTTGCAAACCAATTCCACACCAGTTTGTCCATAGAGGGCTGGATGAAACCAGAAATATCCGGTTCTGTGGTGGCTAACTCAATCCCAGCTCTTGCTACATCCTCTGAGTTTGTTTGTGTTTTCTCGATAGTATCTATGGACTTTAGAGTTGTGAATGCATTGTAGCATGTAACATTTTGGTTTTCTGTTGGCATACGCTAATTGGTTTACATGTACACAAAACAGCTACACTTTAGAATTTTCTGAGTAAAAACCTGCAGAATCCAGGTTAAAAATGATATTTGTGCTTGTAAACATAACATTGAATCCACTTGCCCAAGAAAAAGACTTTGCTTTTCTCCCTAACCAGGTTGACTCTGCTTTTCTGGGTGATATGCACACCAATTCCACACCAGTTGTCCAGATAGGGCTGGATGAAACCAGAAATATCTGGTTCTGTGGTGGCTAACTCAATCGAAGCTCTTGCTACAAACTTTGTATTTTTGTTTTCTGGATAGTATCTACGGACTTTAGATTTGTGTATGAATTGAAACATGAAATATTTTGTTTATCTGTTGAAATACGCTAATTGTTTTCACATGTACAAACAACAGGTACACATTCGTGATTTCTGAGTAAAAACCTGCAGAAACCTGGTTAAAAATGATATTGGTGTTTATAAACATGACATTGAATCCACTTACCCAAGAAAAAGACTTTGCTTTTCTCCAAAACCAGGTTGACTCTGCTTTTCTGGGTGCTTTGCACACCAATTCCACACCAGTTTGTCTGCATAGCACTGGATGAAACCAGAAATATCCGGTTCTGTGGTGGCTAACTCAACCCCAGCTCTTGCTACAACCTCTGAGTTTGTTTGTTTTCTCGATAGTATCTATGGACTTTAGAGTTGTGAATGCATTGTAGCATATAACATTTTGTTTTTCTATTGGCATACGCTAATTGGTTTCACATGTACACGCAACAGCTACACTTTCGAGTTTTCTGAGTAAAAACCTGCAGAATCCATGTTAAAAATGATATTTGTGTTTGTAAACATGGCATTGAATCCACTTGCCCAAGAAAAAGACTTTGCTTTTCTCCAAAACCAGGTTCACTCTGCTTTTCTGGGTGCTTTGCACACCAATTCCACACCAGTTTCACCGGATAGGGCTGCATGAAACCAGAAATATCTGGTTCTGTGGTGGCTAACTCAATCCCAGCTCTTGCTACAGCCTCTGAGTTTGCTTGTGTTTTGTCGATAGTATCTATGGACTTTAGAGTTGGAATTCATTGTAGCATGTAACATTTTGGTTTTCTGTTGGCATACGCTAATTGGTTTCACATGGAGACATAAAAGGTACACATTCGTGTTTTCTAAGTGAAAAGCCCAGAATACAGGTTAAAAATGATATTTGTGTTTGTAAACATGACATTGAATCCACTTGACCAAGAAAAAGACTTTGCTTTTCTCCAAAACCAGGTTCACTCTGCTTTTCTGGCTGCTTTGCACACCAATTCCACACCAGTTTGTCCAGAGAGGGCTGGATGAAACCAGAATTATCCGGTTCTAGGGTGGCTAACTCAATCCCAGCTCTTGCTACAGCCTCTGAGTTTGTTTGTGTTTTCTCGATAGTATCTATGGACTTTAGAGTTGTGAATGCATTGTAGCATGTCACATTTTGTTTTTCTGTTGGCATACGCTAATTGGTTTACATGTACACAAAACAGCTACACTTTAGAATTTTCTGAGTAAAAACCTACAGAATCCAGGTTAAAAATGATATTTGTGCTTGTAAACATAACATTGAATCCACTTGCCTAAGAAAAAGACTTTGCTTTTCTCCCAAACCAGGTTGACTCTGCTTTTCTGGGTGATATGCACACCAATTCCACACCAGTTGTCCAGATAGGGCTGGATGAAACCAGAAATATCTGGTTCTGTGGTGGCTAACTCAATCGAAGCTCTTGCTACAAACTTTGTGTTTTTGTTTTCTGGATAGTATCTAAGGACTTTAGATTTGTGTATGAATTGAAACATGAAATATTTTGTTTATCTGTTGAAATACGCTAATTGTTTTCACATGTACAAACAACAGGTACACATTCGTGATTTCTGAGTAAAAACCTGCAGAAACCTGGTTAAAAATGATATTGGTGTTTATAAACATGACATTGAATCCACTTACCCAAGAAAAAGACTTTGCTTTTCTCCAAAACCAGGTTGACTCTGCTTTTCTGGGTGCTTTGCACACCAATTCCACACCAGTTTGTCTGCATAGCACTGGATGAAACCAGAAATATCCGGTTCTGTGGTGGCTAACTCAACCCCAGCTCTTGCTACAACCTCTGAGTTTGTTTGTTTTCTCGATAGTATCTATGGACTTTAGAGTTGTGAATGCATTGTAGCATATAACATTTTGTTTTTCTATTGGCATACGCTAATTGGTTTCACATGTACACGCAACAGCTACACTTTCGAGTTTTCTGAGTAAAAACCTGCAGAATCCATGTTAAAAATGATATTTGTGTTTGTAAACATGACATTGAATCCACTTGCCGAAGAAAAAGACTTTGCTTTTCTCCCAAACCAGGTTGACTCTGCTTTTCTGGGTGCTTTGCACACCAATTCCACACCAGTTTCTCCGGATAGGGCTGCATGAAACCAGAAATATCTGGTTCTGTGGTGGCTATCTCAATCCCAGTTCTTGCTACAGCCTCTGAGTTTGCTAGTGTTTTGTCGATAGTATCTATGGACTTTAGCGTTGTGAATGTTTTGTAGCATGTAACATTTTGGTTTTCTGTTGGCATACACTAATTGGTTTCACATGGAGACATAACAGGTACACATTCGTGTTTTCTAAGTGAAAAGCCTAGAATACAGGTTAAAAATGATATTTGTGTTTGTAAACATGACATTGAATCCACTTGCCCAAGAAAAAGTCTTTGCTATTCTCCAAAACCAGGTTTACTGTGCTTTTCTGGGTGCTTTGCGCACCAATTCCCCACAAGGTTGTCCGGACAGGGCTGGATGAAACCAGAAATATCCGGTTCTGTGGTGGCTAACTCAATCCAAGTTCTTGCTATAGCCCTTGTGTTTGTTTGTGTTTTCTGGATAGTATCTATGGACTTTAGAGTTGTGTATGAATTGTAGGATGTAATATTTTGTTTATCAGTTGGCATACGTTAATGGGTTTCACATGGAGACACAACAGGTACACATTTGTGAATTCTGAGTAAAAACCTCCAGAAACCAGTTAAAAATGATGTTTGTGTTTGTAAACATGACATTGAATCCACATGCCCAAGAAAAAGATTTTGCTTTTCTCCAAAACCAGGTTGACTCTGCTTTTCTGGGTGCTTTGCACACCAATTCCACACCAGCTTGTCTGGATAGGGCTGCATGTAACCAGAAATATCTGGATATGTGGTGGCTAACTCAATCCCAGCTCTTGCTACAGCCTCTGAGTTTGTTTGTGTTTTCTCGATAGTATCTATGGACTTTAGTGTTGTGAATGCATTGTAGCATGTAACATTTTATTTTCTGTTGGCATACGCTAATTGGTTTCACATGTACACACAACAGGTACACTTTCGAGTTTTCTGAGTAAAACCCTGCAGAATCCAGGTTAAAAATAATATTTGTGCTTGTAAACATGACTTTGATTCCACATACCCAAGAAAAAGACTTTGCTTTTCTCCAAAACCAGGTTGACTCAGCTTTTCTGGGTGCTATGCACACCAATTCCACACCAATTTGTACGGAGTGGGCTGGTTGAAACCAGAAATATCTGGTTCTGGGGTCGCCAACTCAATCCAAGTTCTTGCTACAGACTTTGTGTTTGTTTGTGTTTTCTGGATAGTATCTAAGGACTTAAGAGTTGTGTATGAATTGTAGGATGTAATATTTTCTTTATCGCTTGGCATACGCTAATTGGTTTCATATGTACACATTCGTGATTTCAGTTTAAAAACCTCCAGAAACCTGGTTACAAATGATATTGGTGTTTGTAAACATGATATTTATTCCACTTGCCCAAGAAACAGACTTTGCTTTTCTCCAAAACCAGGTTGACTCTACTTTTCTGGATGCTTTGCACACCAATTCCACACCACTTTGTCCGGATAGGATTGGATGAAACCAGAAATATCCGGTTCTGTGGTGGCTAACTCAATCCAAGTTCTTGCTACAGCCTTTGTGTTTGTTTGTGATTTCTGGATAGTATCTATGGACATTAGAGTTGTGTATGAATTGTAGGATGTAATATTTTGTTTATCTGTTGGCATACGTTAATGGGTTTCACATGGAGACACAACAGGTACACATTCGTGATTTCTGAGTAAAACCCTGCAGAAACCAGGTTAAAAATGATGTTTGTGTTTCTAAACATGACATTGAATACACATGCCCAAGAAAAAGACTTCGCTTTTCTCCAAAACCAGGTTGAATCTGCTTTTCTGGGTGCTTTGCGCACTAATTCCACACCAGTTTGTCCAGAGAGGCCTGATGAAACCAGAAATATCCGGTTCTGTGGTGGCTAACTCAACCCCAGCTCTTGCTACAACCTCTGAGTTTGTTTGTTTTCTCGATAGTATCTATGGACTTTAGAGTTGTGAATGCATTGTAGCATGTAACATTTTGTTTTTCTGTTGGCATACGCTAATTGGTTTCACATGTACACGCAACACCTACACTTTAGAGTTTTCTGAGTAAAATCCTGCAGAATCCATGTTAAAAATGATATTTGTGTTTGTAAACATGACATTGAATCCACTTGCCGAAGAAAAAGACTTTGCTTTTCTCCCAAACCAGGTTGACTCTGCTTTTCTGGGTGCTTTGCACACCAATTCCACACCAGTTTCTCAGGATGGGGCTGCATGAAACCAGAAATATCTGGTTCGGTGGTGGCTAACTCAATCCCAGTTCTTGCTACAGCCTCTGAGTTTGCTTGTGTTTTGTCGATAGTATCTATGGACTTTAGCGTTGTGAATGTTTTGTAGCATGTAACATTTTGGTTTTCTGTTGGCATACACTAATTGGTTTCACATGGAGACATAACAGGTACACATTCGTGTTTTCTAAGTGAAAAGCCTAGAATACAGGTTAAAAATGATATTTGTGTTTGTAAACATGACATTGAATCCACTTGCCCAAGAAAAGTCTTTGCTATTCTCCAAAACCAGGTTTACTGTGCTTTTCTGGGTGCTTTGCACACCAATTCCACACCAGTTTCTCAGGATAGGCTGGATGAAACCAGAAATATCTGGTTCTGTGGTGGCTAACTCAATCCCAGTTCTTGCTACAACCTCTGAGTTTGCTTGTGTTTTGTCGATAGTATCTATGGATTTTAGAGTTGTGAATGCATAGTAGCATGTAAGATTTGGGTTTTCTGTTGGCATATGCTAATTGGTTTCACATGGATACACAACAGGTACACATTCGTGTTTTCTAAGTGAAAATCTGCAGAAACCTGGTTAAAAATGATATTGGTGTTTGTAAACATGACATTGAATCCACTTGCCCAAGAAAAAGTCTTCGCTTTTCTCCAAACCCAGGTTGACTCTGCTTTTCTGGGTGCTTTGCCCACCAATTCCACACCAATTTGTCCGGAGAGGGCTGGATGGAACCAGAAATATCTGGTTCTGGGGTCGCTAACTCAATCCAAGTTCTTGCTACAGACTTTGTGTTTGTTTGTGTTTTCTGGATAGTATCTATGGACTTAAGAGTTGTGTATGAATTGTAGGATGTAATATTTTCTTTATCGCTTGGCATACGCTAATTGGTTTCATATGTACACACAACAGGAACACATTCGTGATTTCTGAGTAAAAACCTCCAGAAACCAGGTTAAAAATGATGTTTGTGTTTGTAAACATGACATTGAATCCACTTGACCAAGAAAAAGACTTTGCTTTTCTCCAAAACCAGGTTCACTCTGCTTTTCTGGCTGCTTTGCACACCAATTCCACACCAGTTTGTCCAGAGAGGGCTGGATGAAACCAGAATTATCCGGTTCTAGGGTGGCTAACTCAATCCCAGCTCTTGCTACAGCCTCTGAGTTTGTTTGTGTTTTCTCGATAGTATCTATGGACTTTAGAGTTGTGAATGCATTGTAGCATGTCACATTTTGTTTTTCTGTTGGCATACGCTAATTGGTTTACATGTACACAAAACAGCTACACTTTAGAATTTTCTGAGTAAAAACCTACAGAATCCAGGTTAAAAATGATATTTGTGCTTGTAAACATAACATTGAATCCACTTGCCCAAGAAAAAGACTTTGCTTTTCTCCCAAACCAGGTTGAATCTGCTTTTCTGGGTGATATGCACACCAATTCCACACCAGTTGTCCAGATAGGGCTGGATGAAACCAGAAATATCTGGTTCTGTGGTGGCTAACTCAATCGAAGCTCTTGCTACAAACTTTGTGTTTTTGTTTTCTGGATAGAATCTACGGACTTTAGATTTGTGTATGAATTGAAGCATGAAATATTTTGTTTATCTGTTGAAATACGCTAATTGTTTTCACATGTACAAACAACAGGTACACATTCGTGATTTCTGAGTAAAAACCTGCAGAAACCTGGTTAAAAATGATATTGGTGTTTATAAACATGACATTGAATCCACTTACCCAAGAAAAAGACTTTGCTTTTCTCCAAAACCAGGTTGACTCTGCTTTTCTGGGTGCTTTGCACACCAATTCCACACCAGTTTGTCTGCATAGGGCTGGATGAAACCAGAAATATCCGGTTCTGTGGTGGCTAACTCAACCCCAGCTCTTGCTACAACCTCTGAGTTTGTTTGTTTTCTCGATAGTATCTATGGATTTTAGAGTTGTGAATGCTTTGTAGCATGTAACATTTTGTTTTTCTGTTGGCATACGCTAATTGGTTTCACATGTACACGCAACAGCTACACTTTCGAGTTTTCTGAGTAAAAACCTGCAGAATCCATGTTAAAAATGATATTTGTGTTTGTAAACATGACATTGAATCCACTTGCCGAAGAAAAAGACTTTGCTTTTCTCCCAAACCAGGTTGACTCTGCTTTTCTGGGTGCTTTGCACACCAATTCCACACCAGTTTCTCAGGATAGGGCTGCATGAAACCAGAAATATCCGGTTCTGTGGTGGCTAACTCAATCGCAGTTCTTGCTACAGCCTCTGAGTTTGCTTGTGTTTTATCGATAGTATCTATGGACTTTAGAGTTGTGAATGCATTGTAGCATGTAACATTTTGTTTTTCTGTTGGCATACGCTAATTGGTTTCACATGTACACGCAACAGCTACACTTTCGAGTTTTCTGAGTAAAAACCTGCAGAATCCATGTTAAAAATGATATTTGTGTTTGTAAACATGACATTGAATCCACTTGCCGAAGAAAAAGACTTTGCTTTTCTCCCAAACCAGGTTGACTCTGCTTTTCTGGGTGCTTTGCACACCAATTCCACACCAGTTTCTCAGGATGGGGCTGCATGAAACCAGAAATATCTGGTTCGGTGGTGGCTAACTCAATCCCAGTTCTTGCTACAGCCTCTGAGTTTGCTTGTGTTTTGTCGATAGTATCTATGGACTTTAGCGTTGTGAATGTTTTGTAGCATGTAACATTTTGGTTTTCTGTTGGCATACACTAATTGGTTTCACATGGAGACATAACAGGTACACATTCGTGTTTTCTAAGTGAAAAGCCTAGAATACAGGTTAAAAATGATATTTGTGTTTGTAAACATGACATTGAATCCACTTGCCCAAGAAAAGTCTTTGCTATTCTCCAAAACCAGGTTTACTGTGCTTTTCTGGGTGCTTTGCACACCAATTCCACACCAGTTTCTCAGGATAGGCTGGATGAAACCAGAAATATCTGGTTCTGTGGTGGCTAACTCAATCCCAGTTCTTGCTACAGCCTCTGAGTTTGCTTGTGTTTTGTCGATAGTATCTATGGATTTTAGAGTTGTGAATGCATAGTAGCATGTAAGATTTGGGTTTTCTGTTGGCATATGCTAATTGGTTTCACATGGATACACAACAGGTACACATTCGTGTTTTCTAAGTGAAAATCTGCAGAAACCTGGTTAAAAATGATATTGGTGTTTGTAAACATGACATTGAATCCACTTGCCCAAGAAAAAGTCTTCGCTTTTCTCCAAACCCAGGTTGACTCTGCTTTTCTGGGTGCTTTGCCCACCAATTCCACACCAATTTGTCCGGAGAGGGCTGGATGGAACCAGAAATATCTGGTTCTGGGGTCGCTAACTCAATCCAAGTTCTTGCTACAGACTTTGTGTTTGTTTGTGTTTTCTGGATAGTATCTATGGACTTAAGAGTTGTGTATGAATTGTAGGATGTAATATTTTCTTTATCGCTTGGCATACGCTAATTGGTTTCATATGTACACACAACAGGAACACATTCGTGATTTCTGAGTAAAAACCTCCAGAAACCAGGTTAAAAATGATGTTTGTGTTTGTAAACATGACATTGAATCCACTTGACCAAGAAAAAGACTTTGCTTTTCTCCAAAACCAGGTTCACTCTGCTTTTCTGGCTGCTTTGCACACCAATTCCACACCAGTTTGTCCAGAGAGGGCTGGATGAAACCAGAATTATCCGGTTCTAGGGTGGCTAACTCAATCCCAGCTCTTGCTACAGCCTCTGAGTTTGTTTGTGTTTTCTCGATAGTATCTATGGACTTTAGAGTTGTGAATGCATTGTAGCATGTCACATTTTGTTTTTCTGTTGGCATACGCTAATTGGTTTACATGTACACAAAACAGCTACACTTTAGAATTTTCTGAGTAAAAACCTACAGAATCCAGGTTAAAAATGATATTTGTGCTTGTAAACATAACATTGAATCCACTTGCCCAAGAAAAAGACTTTGCTTTTCTCCCAAACCAGGTTGAATCTGCTTTTCTGGGTGATATGCACACCAATTCCACACCAGTTGTCCAGATAGGGCTGGATGAAACCAGAAATATCTGGTTCTGTGGTGGCTAACTCAATCGAAGCTCTTGCTACAAACTTTGTGTTTTTGTTTTCTGGATAGAATCTACGGACTTTAGATTTGTGTATGAATTGAAGCATGAAATATTTTGTTTATCTGTTGAAATACGCTAATTGTTTTCACATGTACAAACAACAGGTACACATTCGTGATTTCTGAGTAAAAACCTGCAGAAACCTGGTTATAAATGATATTGGTGTTTGTAAACATGACATTGAATCCACTTGCCGAAGAAAAAGACTTTGCTTTTCTCCCAAACCAGGTTGACTCTGCTTTTCTGGGTGCTTTGCACACCAATTCCACACCAGTTTCTCAGGATAGGGCTGCATGAAACCAGAAATATCCGGTTCTGTGGTGGCTAACTCAATCGCAGTTCTTGCTACAGCCTCTGAGTTTGCTTGTGTTTTGTCGATAGTATCTATGGACTTTAGAGTTGTGAATGCATTGTAGCATGTAACATTTTGTTTTTCTGTTGGCATACGCTAATTGGTTTCACATGTACACGCAACAGCTACACTTTCGAGTTTTCTGAGTAAAAACCTGCAGAATCCATGTTAAAAATGATATTTGTGTTTGTAAACATGACATTGAATCCACTTGCCGAAGAAAAAGACTTTGCTTTTCTCCCAAACCAGGTTGACTCTGCTTTTCTGGGTGCTTTGCACACCAATTCCACACCAGTTTCTCAGGATGGGGCTGCATGAAACCAGAAATATCTGGTTCGGTGGTGGCTAACTCAATCCCAGTTCTTGCTACAGCCTCTGAGTTTGCTTGTGTTTTGTCGATAGTATCTATGGACTTTAGCGTTGTGAATGTTTTGTAGCATGTAACATTTTGGTTTTCTGTTGGCATACACTAATTGGTTTCACATGGAGACATAACAGGTACACATTCGTGTTTTCTAAGTGAAAAGCCTAGAATACAGGTTAAAAATGATATTGTGTTTGTAAACATGACATTGAATCCACTTGCCCAAGAAAAGTCTTTGCTATTCTCCAAAACCAGGTTTACTGTGCTTTTCTGGGTGCTTTGCGCACCAATTCCCCACAAGGTTGTCCGGACAGGGCTGGATGAAACCAGAAATATCCGGTTCTGTGGTGGCTAACTCAATCCAAGTTCTTGCTATAGCCCTTGTGTTTGTTTGTGTTTTCTGGATAGTATCTATGGACTTTAGAGTTGTGTATGAATTGTAGGATGTAATATTTTGTTTATCAGTTGGCATACGTTAATGGGTTTCACATGGAGACACAACAGGTACACATTTGTGAATTCTGAGTAAAAACCTCCAGACACCAGTTAAAAATGATGTTTGTGTTTGTAAACATGACATTGAATCCACATGCCCAAGAAAAAGATTTTGCTTTTCTCCCAAACCAGGTTGACTCTGCTTTTCTGGGTGCTTTGCACACCAATTCCACACCAGTTTCTCAGGATAGGGCTGCATGAAACCAGAAATATCCGGTTCTGTGGTGGCTAACTCAATCCCAGTTCTTGCTACAGCCTCTGAGTTTGCTTGTGTTTTGTCGATAGTATCTATGGACTTTAGCGTTGTGAATGTTTTGTAGCATGTAACATTTTGGTTTTCTGTTGGCATACACTAATTGGTTTCACATGGAGACATAACAGGTACACATTCGTGTTTTCTAAGTGAAAAGCCTAGAATACAGGTTAAAAATGATATTTGTGTTTGTAAACATGACATTGAATACACATGCCCAAGAAAAAGACTTCGCTTTTCTCCAAAACCAGGTTGAATCTGCTTTTCTGGGTGCTTTGCGCACTAATTCCACACCAGTTTGTCCAGAGAGGCCTGATGAAACCAGAAATATCCGGTTCTGTGGTGGCTAACTCAACCCCAGCTCTTGCTACAACCTCTGAGTTTGTTTGTTTTCTCGATAGTATCTATGGACTTTAAAGTTGTGTATGAATTGTAGGATGTAATATTTTGTTTATCTGTTGGCATACATTAATTGGTTTCACATGGAGACACAACAGGTACACATTTGTGATTACTGAGTAAAAACCTCCAGAAACCAGGTTAAAAATTTTGTTTGTGTTTGTAAACATGACATTGATTCCACATGCCCAAGAAAAAGACGTTGGTTTTCTCCAAAACCAGGTTCACTCTGCTTTTCTGGGTGATTTGCCAACCAATTCCACACCAGTTGTCCTGATAGGGCTGGATGGAACCAGAAATATCTGGTTCTGTGGTGGCTAACTCAATCGAAGCTCTTGCTACAAACTTTGTGTTTGTTTGTGTTTTCTGGATAGTATCTACGGACATTATATTTGTGTATGAATTGAAGCATGAAATATTTTGTTTATCTGTTGAAATACGCTAATTGGTTTCATATGTACACACAACAGGTACACATTCGTGATTTCAGTTTAAAAACCTCCAGAAACCAGGTTAAAATGATTTTGTGTTTGTAAACATGACATTGAATCCACTTGCCCAAGAAAATGACATTGCTTTTCTCCAAAACCAGGTAGACTCTGCTTTTCTGGGTGCTTTGCACACCAATTCCACACCAGTTTGTCCGGATAGGGCTGGATGAAACCAGAAATATCTGGTTCTGTGGTGGCTAACTCAATCCAAGTTCTTGCTACAGCCTTTGTGTTTGTTTGTGTTTTCTGGATAGTATCTATAGACATTAGAGTTGTGTAAGAATTGTAGGATGTAATATTTTGCTTATCTGTTGGCATACGTTAATTGGTTTCACATGGAGACACAACAGGTACACATTCGGGACTTCTGAGTAAAAACCTCCAGAAACCAGGTTAAAAATGATGTTTGTGTTTGTAAACATGACATTGAATCCACTTGCCCAAGAAAAAGACTGCTTTTCTCCAAAACCAGGTTAACTCTGCTTTTCTGGGTGCTTTGCACACCAATTCCACACCAGTTTCTCCGGATAGGGCTGGATGAAACCAGAAATATCCGGTTCTGTGGTGGCTAACTCAATCCAAGTTCTTGCTACAGCCTTTGTGTTTGTTTGTGTTTTCTGGATAGTATCTATGGACATTAGAGTTGTGAATGCATTGTAGCATGTAACATTTTGTTTTTCTGTTGGCATACGCTAATTGTTTCACATGTACAAACAACAGGTACACATTCGTGATTTCTGAGTAAAAACCTGCAGAAACCTGGTTAAAAATGATATTGGTGTTTATAAACATGACATTGAATCCACTTGCCCTAGAAAAAGACTTTGCTTTTCTCCAAAACCAGGTTGACTCTGCTTTTCTGGGTGCTTTGCACACCAATTGTACATCAATTTGTACAGATAGGGCTGGATGAAACCAGAATTATCCGGTTCTGTGGTGGCTAACTCAACCCCAGCTCTTGCTACAACCTCTGAGTTTGTTTGTTTTCTCGATAGTATCTATGGACTTTAAAGTTGTGTATGAATTGTAGGATGTAATATTTTGTTTATCTGTTGGCATACATTAATTGGTTTCACATGGAGACACAACAGGTACACATTTGTGATAACTAAGTAAAAACCTCCAGAAACCAGGTTAAAAATTTTGTTTGTGTTTGTAAACATGACATTGATTCCACATGCCCAAGAAAAAGACTTTGGTTTTCTCCAAAACCAGGTTGACTCTGCTTTTCTGGGTGCTTTGCCAACCAATTCCACACCAGTTGTCCTGATAGGGCTGGATGGAAGCAGAAATATCTGGTTCTGTGGTGGCTAACTCAATTGAAGCTCTTGCTACAAACTTTGTGTTTGTTTGTGTTTTCTGGATAGTATCTATGGACTTAAGAGTTGTGTATGAATTGTAGGATGTAATATTTTCTTTATCGCTTGGCATACGCTAATTGGTTTCATATGTACACACAGCAGGTACACATTCGTGATTTCAGTTTAAAAACCTCCAGAAACCAGGTTAAAATGATTTTGTGTTTGTAAACATGACATTGAATCCACTTGCCCAAGAAAATGACATTGCTTTTCTCCAAAACCAGGTAGACTCTGCTTTTCTGGGTGCTTTGCACACCAATTCCACACCAGTTTGTCCGGATAGGGCTGGATGAAACCAGAAATATCTGGTTCTGTGGTGGCTAACTCAATCCAAGTTCTTGCTACAGCCTTTGTGTTTGTTTGTGTTTTCTGGATAGTATCTATGGACATTAGAGTTGCGTAAGAATTGTAGGATGTAATATTTTGCTTATCTGTTGGCATACGTTAATTGGTTTCACATGGAGACACAACAGGTACACATTCGGGACTTCTGAGTAAAAACCTCCAGAAACCAGGTTAAAAATGATGTTTGTGTTTGTAAACATGACATTGCATCCACTTGCCCAAGAAAAAGACTGCTTTTCTCCAAAACCAGGTTAACTCTGCTTTTCTGGGTGCTTTGCACACCAATTCCACACCAGTTTCTCCGGATAGGGCTGGATGAAACCAGAAATATATGGTTCTGTGGTGGCTAACTCAATCCAAGTTCTTGCTACAGCCTTTGTGTTTGTTTGTGTTTTCTGGATAGTATCTATGGACATTAGAGTTGTGAATGCATTGTAGCATGTAACATTTTGTTTTTCTGTTGGCATACGCTAATTGTTTCACATGTACAAACAACAGGTACACATTCGTGATTTCTGAGTAAAAACCTGCAGAAACCTGGTTAAAAATGATATTGGTGTTTATAAACATGACATTGAATCCACTTGCCCTAGAAAAAGACTTTGCTTTTCTCCAAAACCAGGTTGACTCTGCTTTTCTGGGTGCTTTGCACACCAATTGTACATCAATTTGTACGGATAGGGCTGGATGAAACCAGAATTTTCAGTTCTGTGGTGGCTAACTCAACCCCAGCTCTTGCTACAACCTCTGAGTTTGTTTGTTTTCTCGATAGTATCTATGGACTTTAAAGTTGTGTATGAATTGTAGGATGTAATATTTTGTTTATCTGTTGGCATACATTAATTGGTTTCACATGGAGACACAACAGGTACACATTTGTGATTACTAAGTAAAAACCTCCAGAAACCAGGTTAAAAATTTTGTGTGTGTTTGTAAACATGACATTGATTCCACATGCCCAAGAAAAAGACTTTGGTTTTCTCCAAAACCAGGTTGACTCTGCTTTTCTGGGTGCTTTGCACACCAATTGTACACCAATTTGTACGGATAGGGCTGGATGAAACCAGAATTATCCCGTTCTGTGGTGCCTAACTCAACCTCATCTCTTGCTACAGCCTTTTTGTTTGTTTGTGTTTTCTCGATAGTGTCTATGGACTTTAGAGTTGTGAATGCATTGTAGCATGTAACATTTTGTTTTTCTGTTGGCATACGCTTATTGGTTTCACATGTACACGCAAGAGCTACACTTTCCAGTTTTCTGAGTAAAAACCTGCAGAATCCATGTTAAAAATTATATTTGTGTTTGGAAACATGACATTGAATCCACTTGCCCAAGAAAAAGTCTTTGCTTTTCTCCAAAACCAGGTAGACTCTGCTTTTCTGGGTGCTTTGCACACCAATTACACACCAGTTTCTCCGGATAGGGCTGCATGAAACCAGAAATATCCGGTTCTGTGGTGGCTACCTCAATCCCAGTTCTTGCTACAGCCTCAGAGTTTGCTTGTGTTTTGTCGATAGTATCTATGGACTTTAGAGTTGTGAATGCATTGTAGCATGTAACATTTTGTTTTTCTGTTGGCATATGCTAATTGATTTCACATGGATACACAAAAGGTAACCATTCCTATTTTCTAAGTGAAAAGCTGCAGAAACCTGGTTTTAAATGATATTCGTGTTTGTAAACATGACATTGAATCCACTTGCCCAAGAAAAAGTCTTCGTTTTTCTCCAAAACCAGGTTGACTCTGCTTTTCTGGGTGCTTTGCACACCAATTCCACACCAATTTGTCCGGAGAGGGCTGGATGGAACCAGAAATATCTGGTTCTGGGGTCGCTAACTCAATCCAAGTTCTTGCTACAGACTTTGTGTTTGTTTGTGTTTTCTGGATAGTATCTATGGACTTAAGAGTTGTGTATGAATTGTAGGATGTAATATTTTCTTTATCGCTTGGCATACGCTAATTGGTTTCATATGTACACACAACAGGTACACATTCGTGATTTCAGTTTAAAAACCTCCAGAAACCAGGTTAAAATGATTTTGTGTTTGTAAACATGACATTGAATCCACTTGCCCAAGAAAATGACATTGCTTTTCTCCAAAACCAGGTAGACTCTGCTTTTCTGGGTGCTTTGCACACCAATTCCACACCAGTTTGTCCGGATAGGGCTGGATGAAACCAGAAATATCTGGTTCTGTGGTGGCTAACTCAATCCCAGCTCTTGCTACAGCCTTTGTGTTTGTTTGTGTTTTCTGGATAGTATCTATGGACATTAGAGTTGCGTAAGAATTGTAGGATGTAATATTTTGCTTATCTGTTGGCATACGTTAATTGGTTTCACATGGAGACACAACAGGTACACATTCGGGACTTCTGAGTAAAAACCTCCAGAAACCAGGTTAAAAATGATATTTGTGTTTGTAAACATGACATTGAATCCACATGCCCAAGAAAAAGACTTTGCTTTTCTCCAAAACCAGGTTCACTCTGCTTTTCTGGGTGCTTTGCACACCAATTCCACACCAGTTTGTCCAGAGAGGGCTGGATCAAACCAGAAATATCCGGTTCTGTGGTGGCTAACTCAATCCCAGCTCTTGCTACAGCCTCTGAGTTTGCTTGTGTTTTGTCGATAGTATCTATGGACTTTAGAGTTGTGAATGCATTGTAGCATGTAAGATTTGGGTTTTCTGTTGGCGTATGCTAATTGGTTTCACATGGATACACAACAGGTACACATTCGTGTTTTCTAAGTGAAAAGCTGCAGGAAGCTGGTTAAAAATGATATTGGTGTTTGTAAACATGACATTGAATCCACTTGCCCAAGAAAAAGTCTTCGCTTTTCTCCAAACCCAGGTTGACTCTGCTTTTCTGGGTGCTTTGCACACAAATTCCACACCAGTTTGTCCAGAGAGGGCTGGATGAAACCAGAAATATCCGGTTCTGTGGTGGCTAACTCAATCGAAGCTCTTGCTACAAACTTTGTGTTTGTTTGTGTTTTCTGGATAGTATCTACGGACATTAGATTTTTGTATGAATTGAAGCATGAAATATTTTGTTTATCTGTTTAAATACGCTAATTGTTTTCACATGTACAAACAACAGGTACACATTCGTGATTTCTGAGTAAAAACCTGCAGAAACCTGGTTAAAAATGATATTGGTGTTTGTAAACATGACATTGAATCCACTTGCCCAAGAAAAAGACTTTGCTTTTCTCCAAAACCAGGTTGACTCTGCTTTTCTGGGTGCTTTGCACACCAATTGTACACCAATTTGTACGGATAGGGCTGGATGAAACCAGAATTATCCCGTTCTGTGGTGCCTAACTCAACCTCATCTCTTGCTACAGCCTTTGTGTTTGTTTGTGTTTTCTCGATAGTGTCTATGGACTTTAGAGTTGTGAATGCATTGTAGCATGTAACATTTTGTTTTTCTGTTGGCATACGCTTATTGGTTTCACATGTACACGCAAGAGCTACACTTTCCAGTTTTCTGAGTAAAAACCTGCAAAATCCATGTTAAAAATGATATTTGTGTTTGTAAACATGACATTGAATCCACTTGCCCAAGAAAAAGTCTTTGCTTTTCTCCAAAACCAGGTAGACTCTGCTTTTCTGGGTGCTTTGCACACCAATTACACACCAGTTTCTCCGGATAGGGCTGCATGAAACCAGAAATATCCGGTTCTGTGGTGGCTACCTCAATCCCAGTTCTTGCTACAGCCTCAGAGTTTGCTTGTGTTTTGTCGATAGTATCTATGGACTTTAGAGTTGTGAATGCATTGTAGCATGTAACATTTTGTTTTTCTGTTGGCATATGCTAATTGATTTCACATGGATACACAAAAGGTAACCATTCCTGTTTTCTAAGTGAAAAGCTGCAGAAACCTGGTTAAAAATGATATTCGTGTTTGTAAACATGACATTGAATCCACTTGCCCAAGAAAAAGTCTTCGTTTTTCTCCAAAACCAGGTTGGCTCTGCTTTTCTGGGTGCTTTGCACACCAATTCCACACCAATTTGTCCGGAGAGGGCTGGATGGAACCAGAAATATCTGGTTCTGGGGTCGCTAACTCAATCCAAGTTCTTGCTACAGACTTTGTGTTTGTTTGTGTTTTCTGGATAGTATCTATGGACTTAAGAGTTGTGTATGAATTGTAGGATGTAATATTTTCTTTATCGCTTGGCATACGCTAATTGGTTTCATATGTACACACAACAGGTACACATTCGTGATTTCAGTTTAAAAACCTCCAGAAACCAGGTTAAAATGATTTTGTGTTTGTAAAAATGACATTGAATCCACTTGCCCAAGAAAATGACATTGCTTTTCTCCAAAACCAGGTAGACTCTGCTTTTCTGGGTGCTTTGCACACCAATTCCACACCAGTTTGTCCAGAGAGGGCTGGATGAAACCAGAAATATCCGGTTCTGTGGTGGCTAACTCAATCCAAGTTCTTGCTACAGCCTTTGTGTTTGTTTGTGTTTTCTGGATAGTATCTATGGACTTTAGAGTTGTGTAAGAATTGTAGGATGTAATATTTTGCTTATCTGTTGGCATATGTTAATTGGTTTCACATGGAGACACAACAGGTACACATTCGGGACTTCTGAGTAAAAACCTCCAGAAACCAGGTTAAAAATGATGTTTGTGTTTGTAAACATGACATTGCATCCACTTGCCCAAGAAAAAGACTGCTTTTCTCCAAAACCAGGTTAACTCTGCTTTTCTGGGTGCTTTGCACACCAATTCCACACCAGTTTCTCCGGATAGGGCTGGATGAAACCAGAAATATATGGTTCTGTGGTGGCTAACTCAATCCAAGTTCTTGCTACAGCCTTTGTGTTTGTTTGTGTTTTCTGGATAGTATCTATGGACATTAGAGTTGTGAATGCATTGTAGCATGTAACATTTTGTTTTTCTGTTGGCATACGCTAATTGTTTCACATGTACAAACAACAGGTACACATTCGTGATTTCTGAGTAAAAACCTGCAGAAACCTGGTTAAAAATGATATTGGTGTTTATAAACATGACATTGAATCCACTTGCCCTAGAAAAAGACTTTGCTTTTCTCCAAAACCAGGTTGACTCTGCTTTTCTGGGTGCTTTGCACACCAATTGTACATCAATTTGTACGGATAGGGCTGGATGAAACCAGAATTTTCAGTTCTGTGGTGGCTAACTCAACCCCAGCTCTTGCTACAACCTCTGAGTTTGTTTGTTTTCTCGATAGTATCTATGGACTTTAAAGTTGTGTATGAATTGTAGGATGTAATATTTTGTTTATCTGTTGGCATACATTAATTGGTTTCACATGGAGACACAACAGGTACACATTTGTGATTACTAAGTAAAAACCTCCAGAAACCAGGTTAAAAATTTTGTGTGTGTTTGTAAACATGACATTGATTCCACATGCCCAAGAAAAAGACTTTGGTTTTCTCCAAAACCAGGTTGACTCTGCTTTTCTGGGTGCTTTGCACACCAATTGTACACCAATTTGTACGGATAGGGCTGGATGAAACCAGAATTATCCCGTTCTGTGGTGCCTAACTCAACCTCATCTCTTGCTACAGCCTTTTTGTTTGTTTGTGTTTTCTCGATAGTGTCTATGGACTTTAGAGTTGTGAATGCATTGTAGCATGTAACATTTTGTTTTTCTGTTGGCATACGTTTATTGGTTTCACATGTACACGCAAGAGCTACACTTTCTAGTTTTCTGAGTAAAAACCTGCAGAATCCATGTTAAAAATTATATTTGTGTTTGGAAACATGACATTGAATCCACTTGCCCAAGAAAAAGTCTTTGCTTTTCTCCAAAACCAGGTAGACTCTGCTTTTCTGGGTGCTTTGCACACCAATTACACACCAGTTTCTCCGGATAGGGCTGCATGAAACCAGAAATATCCGGTTCTGTGGTGGCTAACTCAATCCCAGTTCTTGCTACAGCCTCAGAGTTTGCTTGTGTTTTGTCGATAGTATCTATGGACTTTAGAGTTGTGAATGCATTGTAGCATGTAACATTTTGTTTTTCTGTTGGCATATGCTAATTGATTTCACATGGATACACAAAAGGTAACCATTCCTATTTTCTAAGTGAAAAGCTGCAGAAACCTGGTTTTAAATGATATTCGTGTTTGTAAACATGACATTGAATCCACTTGCCCAAGAAAAAGTCTTCGTTTTTCTCCAAAACCAGGTTGACTCTGCTTTTCTGGGTGCTTTGCACACCAATTCCACACCAATTTGTCCGGAGAGGGCTGGATGGAACCAGAAATATCTGGTTCTGGGGTCGCTAACTCAATCCAAGTTCTTGCTACAGACTTTGTGTTTGTTTGTGTTTTCTGGATAGTATCTATGGACTTAAGAGTTGTGTATGAATTGTAGGATGTAATATTTTCTTTATCGCTTGGCATACGCTAATTGGTTTCATATGTACACACAACAGGTACACATTCGTGATTTCAGTTTAAAAACCTCCAGAAACCAGGTTAAAATGATTTTGTGTTTGTAAACATGACATTGAATCCACTTGCCCAAGAAAATGACATTGCTTTTCTCCAAAACCAGGTAGACTCTGCTTTTCTGGGTGCTTTGCACACCAATTCCACACCAGTTTGTCCGGATAGGGCTGGATGAAACCAGAAATATCTGGTTCTGTGGTGGCTAACTCAATCCCAGCTCTTGCTACAGCCTTTGTGTTTGTTTGTGTTTTCTGGATAGTATCTATGGACATTAGAGTTGCGTAAGAATTGTAGGATGTAATATTTTGCTTATCTGTTGGCATACGTTAATTGGTTTCACATGGAGACACAACAGGTACACATTCGGGACTTCTGAGTAAAAACCTCCAGAAACCAGGTTAAAAATGATGTTTGTGTTTGTAAACATGACATTGAATCCACATGCCCAAGAAAAAGACTTTGCTTTTCTCCAAAACCAGGTTCACTCTGCTTTTCTGGGTGCTTTGCACACCAATTCCACACCAGTTTGTCCAGAGAGGGCTGGATCAAACCAGAAATATCCGGTTCTGTGGTGGCTAACTCAATCCCAGCTCTTGCTACAGCCTCTGAGTTTGCTTGTGTTTTGTCGATAGTATCTATGGACTTTAGAGTTGTGAATGCATTGTAGCATGTAAGATTTGGGTTTTCTGTTGGCGTATGCTAATTGGTTTCACATGGATACACAACAGGTACACATTCGTGTTTTCTAAGTGAAAAGCTGCAGGAAGCTGGTTAAAAATGATATTGGTGTTTGTAAACATGACATTGAATCCACTTGCCCAAGAAAAAGTCTTCGCTTTTCTCCAAACCCAGGTTGACTCTGCTTTTCTGGGTGCTTTGCACACAAATTCCACACCAGTTTGTCCAGAGAGGGCTGGATGAAACCAGAAATATCCGGTTCTGTGGTGGCTAACTCAATCGAAGCTCTTGCTACAAACTTTGTGTTTGTTTGTGTTTTCTGGATAGTATCTACGGACATTAGATTTTTGTATGAATTGAAGCATGAAATATTTTGTTTATCTGTTTAAATACGCTAATTGTTTTCACATGTACAAACAACAGGTACACATTCGTGATTTCTGAGTAAAAACCTGCAGAAACCTGGTTAAAAATGATATTGGTGTTTGTAAACATGACATTGAATATACTTGCCCAAGAAAAAGACTTTGCTTTTCTCCAAAACCAGGTTGACTCTGCTTTTCTGGGTGCTTTGCACACCAATTGTACACCAATTTGTACGGATAGGGCTGGATGAAACCAGAATTATCCCGTTCTGTGGTGCCTAACTCAACCTCATCTCTTGCTACAGCCTTTTTGTTTGTTTGTGTTTTCTCGATAGTGTCTATGGACTTTAGAGTTGTGAATGCATTGTAGCATGTAACATTTTGTTTTTCTGTTGGCATACGCTTATTGGTTTCACATGTACACGCAAGAGCTACACTTTCCAGTTTTCTGAGTAAAAACCTGCAAAATCCATGTTAAAAATGATATTTGTGTTTGTAAACATGACATTGAATCCACTTGCCCAAGAAAAAGTCTTTGCTTTTCTCCAAAACCAGGTAGACTCTGCTTTTCTGGGTGCTTTGCACACCAATTACACACCAGTTTCTCCGGATAGGGCTGCATGAAACCAGAAATATCCGGTTCTGTGGTGGCTACCTCAATCCCAGTTCTTGCTACAGCCTCAGAGTTTGCTTGTGTTTTGTCGATAGTATCTATGGACTTTAGAGTTGTGAATGCATTGTAGCATGTAACATTTTGTTTTTCTGTTGGCATATGCTAATTGATTTCACATGGATACACAAAAGGTAACCATTCCTGTTTTCTAAGTGAAAAGCTGCAGAAACCTGGTTAAAAATGATATTCGTGTTTGTAAACATGACATTGAATCCACTTGCCCAAGAAAAAGTCTTCGTTTTTCTCCAAAACCAGGTTGGCTCTGCTTTTCTGGGTGCTTTGCACACCAATTCCACACCAATTTGTCCGGAGAGGGCTGGATGGAACCAGAAATATCTGGTTCTGGGGTCGCTAACTCAATCCAAGTTCTTGCTACAGACTTTGTGTTTGTTTGTGTTTTCTGGATAGTATCTATGGACTTAAGAGTTGTGTATGAATTGTAGGATGTAATATTTTCTTTATCGCTTGGCATACGCTAATTGGTTTCATATGTACACACAACAGGTACACATTCGTGATTTCAGTTTAAAAACCTCCAGAAACCAGGTTAAAATGATTTTGTGTTTGTAAAAATGACATTGAATCCACTTGCCCAAGAAAATGACATTGCTTTTCTCCAAAACCAGGTAGACTCTGCTTTTCTGGGTGCTTTGCACACCAATTCCACACCAGTTTGTCCAGAGAGGGCTGGATGAAACCAGAAATATCCGGTTCTGTGGTGGCTAACTCAATCCAAGTTCTTGCTACAGCCTTTGTGTTTGTTTGTGTTTTCTGGATAGTATCTATGGACTTTAGAGTTGTGTAAGAATTGAAGGATGTAATATTTTGCTTATCTGTTGGCATACGTTAATTGGTTTCACATGGAGACACAACAGGTACACATTCGTGATTTCTGAGTAAAAACCTCCAGAAACCAGGTTAAAAATGATGTTTGTGTTTGTAAACATGACATTGAGTCCACATGCCCAAGAAAAAGACTTTGCTTTTCTCCAAAACCAGGTTCACTCTGCTTTTCTGGGTGCTTTGCACACCAATTGTACATCAATTTGTACGGATAGGGCTGGATGAAACCAGAAATATCAGGTTCTGTGGTGGCTAACTCAATCCCAGCTCTTGCTACAGCCTCTGAGTTTGTTTGTGTTTTCTCGATAGTATCTATGGACGTTAGAGTTGTGAATGCATTGTAGCATGTAACATTTTGTTTTTCTGTTGGCATACGCTAATTGGTTTCACATGTACAAACAACAGGTACACATTCGTGATTTCTGAGTAAAAACCTGCAGAAACCTGGTTAAAAATGATATTGGTGTTTATAAACATGACATTGAATCCACTTGCCCTAGAAAAAGACTTTGCTTTTCTCCAAAACCAGGTTGACTCTGCTTTTCTGGGTGCTTTGCACACCAATTGTACATCAATTTGTACGGATAGGGCTGGATGGAACCAGAAATATCCGGTTCTGTGGTGGCTAACTCAACCCCAGCTCTTGCTACAACCTCTGAGTTTGTTTGTTTTCTCGATAGTATCTATGGACTTTAAAGTTGTGTATGAATTGTAGGATGTAATATTTTGTTTATCTGTTGGCATACATTAATTGGTTTCACATGGAGACACAACAGGTACACATTTGTGATTACTGAGTAAAAACCTCCAGAAACCAGGCTAAAAATTTTGTTTGTGTTTGTAAACATGACATTGAATCCACTTGCCCAAGAAAAAGACGTTGGTTTTCTCCAAAACCAGGTTCACTCTGCTTTTCTGGGTGCTTTGCCAACCAATTCCACACCAGTTGTCCTGATAGGGCTGGATGGAACCAGAAATATCTGGTTCTGTGGTGGCTAACTCAATCGAAGCTCTTGCTACAAACTTTGTGTTTGTTTGTGTTTTCTGGATAGTATCTACGGACATTAGATTTGTGTATGAATTGAAGCATGAAATATTTTGTTTATCTGTTGAAATACGCTAATTGGTTTCATATGTACACACAACAGGTACACATTCGTGATTTCAGTTTAAAAACCTCCAGAAACCAGGTTAAAATGATTTTGTGTTTGTAAACATGACATTGAATCCACTTGCCCAAGAAAATGACATTGCTTTTCTCCAAAACCAGGTAGACTCTGCTTTTCTGGGTGCTTTGCACACCAATTCCACACCAGTTTGTCCGGATAGGGCTGGATGAAACCAGAAATATCTGGTTCTGTGGTGGCTAACTCAATCCAAGTTCTTGCTACAGCCTTTGTGTTTGTTTGTGTTTTCTGGATAGTATCTATGGACATTAGAGTTGTGTAAGAATTGTAGGATGTAATATTTTGCTTATCTGTTGGCATACGTTAATTGGTTTCACATGGAGACACAACAGGTACACATTCGGGACTTCTGAGTAAAAACCTCCAGAAACCAGGTTAAAAATGATGTTTGTGTTTGTAAACATGACATTGAATCCACATGCCCAAGAAAAAGACTTTGCTTTTCTCCAAAACCAGGTTGACTCTGCTTTTCTGGGTGCTTTGCACACAAATTCCACACCAGTTTCTCCGGATAGGGCTGGATGAAACCAGAAATATCCGGTTCTGTGGTGGCTAACTCAATCCCAGTTCTTGCTACTGCCTCAGAGTTTGCTTTTGTTTTGTCGATAGTATCTATGGACTTAGAGTTGTGAATGCCTTGTAGCATGTAAGATTTGGGTTTTCTGTTGGCATATGCTAATTGGTTTCACATGGAGACACAACAGGTACACATTCGTGTTTTCTAAGTGAAAAGCTGCAGAAAGCTGGTTAAAAATGATTTTGTGTTTGTAAACATGACATTGAATCCACTTGCCCAAGAAAAAGTCTTCGCTTTTCTCCAAACCCAGGTTGACTCTGCTTTTCTGGGTGCTTTGCACACCAATTCCACACCAATTTGTCCGGAGAGGGCTGGATGGAACCAGAAATATCTGGTTCTGGGGTCGCTAACTCAATCCAGGTTCTTGCTACAGACTTTGTGTTTGTTTGTGTTTTCTGGATAGTATCTATGGACTTAAGAGTTGTGTATGAATTGTAGGATGTAATATTTTCTTTATCGCTTGGCATACGCTAATTGGTTTCATATGTACACACAACAGGTACACATTCGTGATTTCAGTTTAAAAACCTCCAGAAACCAGGTTAAAATGATTTTGTGTTTGTAAACATGACATTGAATCCACTTTCCCAAGAAAATGACATTGCTTTTCTCCAAAACCAGGTAGACTCTGCTTTTCTGGGTGCTTTGCACACCAATTCCACACCAGTTTGTCCGGATAGGGCTGGATGAAACCAGAAATATCTGGTTCTGTGGTGGCTAACTCAATCCAAGTTCTTGCTACAGCCTTTGTGTTTGTTTGTGTTTTCTGGATAGTATCTATGGACATTAGAGTTGTATAAGAATTGTAGGATGTAATATTTTGCTTATCTGTTGGCATACGTTAATTGGTTTCACATGGAGACACAACAGGTACACATTCGTGATTTCTGAGTAAAAACCTCCAGAAACCAGGTTAGAAATGATGTTTGTGTTTGTAAACATGACATTGAATCCACATGCCCAAGAAAAAGACTTTGCTTTTCTCCAAAACCAGGTTCACTCTGCTTTTCTGGGTGCTTTGCACACCAATTCCACACCAGTTTGTCCAGAGAGGGCTGGATGAAACCAGAAATATCCGGTTCTGTGGTGGCTAACTCAATCCCAGCTCTTGCTACAGCCTCTGAGTTTGCTTGTGTTTTGTCGATAGTATCTATGGACTTTAGAGTTGTGAATGCATTGTAGCATGTAAGATTTTGGTTTTCTGTTGGCATATGCTAATTGGTTTCACATGGATACACAACAGGTACACATTCGTGTTTTCTAAGTGAAAAGCTGCAGGAAGCTGGTTAAAAATGATATTGGTGTTTGTAAACATGACATTGAATCCACTTGCCCAAGAAAAAGTCTTCGCTTTTCTCCAAACCCAGGTTGACTCTGCTTTTCTGGGTGCTTTGCACACAAATTCCACACCAATTTGTCCGGAGAGTACTGGATGGAACCAGAAATATCTGGTTCTGGGGTCGCTAACTCAATCCAAGTTCTTGCTACAGACTTTGTGTTTGTTTGTGTTTTCTGGATAGTATCTATGGACTTTAGAGTTGTGTTTGAATTGTAGGATGTAATATTTTCTTTATCGCTTGGCATACGCTAATTGGTTTCATATGTACACACAACAGGTACACATTCTTGATTTCAGTTTAAAAACCTCCAGAAACCAGGTTAAAATGATTTTGTGTTTGTAAACATGACATTGAATCCAAATGCCCAAGAAAAAGACTTTGCTTTTCTCCAAAACCAGGTTTACTCTGCTTTTCTGGGTGCTTTGCACACCAATTCCACACCAGTTTGTCCAGAGAGGGCTGGATGAAACCAGAAATATCAGGTTCTGTGGTGGCTAACTCAATCCCAGCTCTTGCTACAGCCTCTGAGTTTGTTTGTGTTTTCTCGATGGTATCTATGGACGTTAGAATTGTGAATGTATTGTAGCATGTAACATTTTGTTTTTCTGTTGGCATACGCTAATTGGTTTCACATGTACAAACAACAGGTACACATTCGTGATTTCTGAGTAAAAATCTGCAGAAACCTGGTTAAAAATGATATTGGTGTTTATAAACATGACATTGAATCCACTTGCCCAAGAAAAAGACTTTGCTTTTCTCCAAAACCAGGTTGACTCTGCTTTTCTGGGTGCTTTGCACACCAATTGTACATCAATTTGTACGGATAGGGCTGGATGAAACCAGAAATATCCAGTTCTGTGGTGGCTAACTCAACCCCAGCTCTTGCTACAACTTCTGAGTTTGTTTGTTTTCTCGATAGTATCTATGGACTTTAAAGTTGTGTATGAATTGTAGGATGTAATATTTTGTTTATCTGTTGGCATACATTAATTGGTTTCACATGGAGACACAACAGGTACACATTTGTGATTACTGAGTAAAAACCTCCAGACACCAGGTTAAAAATTTTGTTTGTGTTTGTAAACATGACATTGAATCCACTTGCCCAAGAAAAAGACGTTGGTTTTCTCCAAAACCAGGTTCACTCTGCTTTTCTGGGTGCTTTGCCAACCAATTCCACACCAGTTGTCCTGATAGGGCTGGATGGAACCAGAAATATCTGGTTCTGTGGTGGCTAACTCAATCGAAGCTCTTGCTACAAACTTTGTGTTTGTTTGTGTTTTCTGGATAGTATCTACGGACATTACATTTGTGTATGACTTGAAGCATGAAATATTTTGTTTATCTGTTGAAATACGCTAATTGGTTTCATATGTACACACAACAGGTACACATTCGTGATTTCAGTTTAAAAACCTCCAGAAACCAGGTTAAAATGATTTTGTGTTTGTAAACATGACATTGAATCCACTTGCCCAAGAAAATGACATTGCTTTTCTCCAAAACCAGGTAGACTCTGCTTTTCTGGGTGCTTTGCACACCAATTCCACACCAGTTTGTCCGGATAGGGCTGGATGAAACCAGAAATATCTGGTTCTGTGGTGGCTAACTCAATCCAAGTTCTTGCTACAGCCTTTGTGTTTGTTTGTGTTTTCTGGATAGTATCTATGGACATTAGAGTTGTGTAAGAATTGTAGGATGTAATATTTTGCTTATCTGTTGGCATACGTTAATTGGTTTCACATGGAGACACAACAGGTACACATTCGGGACTTCTGAGTAAAAACCTCCAGAAACCAGGTTAAAAATGATGTTTGTGTTTGTAAACATGACATTGAATCCACTTGCCAAAGAAAAAGACTTTGCTTTTCTCCAAAACCAGGTAGACTCTGCTTTTCTTGGTGCTTTGCACACAAATTCCACACCAGTTTCTCCGGATAGGGCTGGATGAAACCAGAAATATCCGGTTGTGTGGTGGCTAACTCAATCCCAGTTCTTGCTACAGCCTCAGAGTTTGCTTTTGTTTTGTCGATAGTATCTATGGACTTTAGAGTTGTGAATGCATTGTAGCATGTAAGATTTGGGTTTTCTGTTGGCATATGCTAATTGGTTTCACATGGAGACACAACAGGTACACATTCGTGTTTTCTAAGTGAAAAGCTGCAGAAAGCTGGTTAAAAATGATTTTGTGTTTGTAAACATGACATTGAATCCACTTGCCCAAGAAAAAGTCTTCGCTTTTCTCCAAACCCAGGTTGACTCTGCTTTTCTGGGTGCTTTGCACACCAATTCCACACCAATTTGTCCGAAGAGGGCTGGATGGATCCAGAAATATCTGATTCTGTGGTGGCTAACTCAATCCAAGTTCTTGCTACAGACTTTGTGTTTGTTTGTGTTTTCTGGATAGTATCTATGGACTTTAGAGTTGTGTAAGAATTGTAGGATGTAATATTTTGCTTATCTGTTGACATACGCTAATTGGTTTCATATGTACACACAACAGGTACACATTCGTGATTTCAGTTTAAAAACCTCCAGAAACCAGGTTAAAATGATTTTGTGTTTGTAAACATGACATTGAATCCACTTGCCCAAGAAAAAGACTTTGCTTTTCTCCAAAACCAGGTTCACTCTGCTTTTCTGGGTGCTTTGCACACCAATTCCACACCAGTTTGTCCGGATAGGGCTGGATGAAACCAGAAATATCTGGTTCTGTGGTGGCTAACTCAATCCAAGTTCTTGCTACAGCCTTTGTGTTTGTTTGTGTTTTCTGGATAGTATCTATGGACTTTAGAGTTGTGTAAGAATTGTAGGATGTAATATTTTGCTTATCTGTTGGCATACGTTAATTGGTTTCACATGGAGACACAACAGGTACACATTCGGGACTTCTGAGTAAAAACCTCCAGAAACCAGGTTAAAAATGATGTTTGTGTTTGTAAACATGACATTGAATCCACATGCCCAAGAAAAAGACTTTGCTTTTCTCCAAAACCAGGTTCACTCTGCTTTTCTGGGTGCTTTGCACACCAATTCCACACCAGTTTCTCCGAATACGGCTGCATGAAACCAGAAATATATGGTTCTGTGGTGGCTAACTCAATCCCAGTTCTTGCTACAGCCTCTTAGTTTGCTTGTGTTTTGTCGATAGTATCTATGGACTTAGAGTTGTGAATGCATTGTTGCATGTAACATTTTGGTTTTCTGTTGGCACACGCTAATTGGTTTCACATGGAGACATAACAGGTACACATTCGTGTTTTCTAAGTGAAAAGCCCAGAATACAGGTTAAAAATGATATTTGTGTTTGTAAACAAGACATTGAATCCACTTGCCCAAGAAAAAGTCTTTGCTTTTCTCCAAAACCAGGTAGACTCTGCTTTTCTTGGTGCTTTGCACACAAATTCCACACCAGTTTCTCCGGAGAGGGCTGGATGAAACCAGAAATATCCGGTTCTGTGGTGGCTAACTCAATCCCAGTTCTTGCTACAGCCTCAGAGTTTGCTTTTGTTTTGTCGATAGTATCTATGGACTTTAGAGTTGTGAATGCATTGTAGCATGTAAGATTTGGGTTTTCTGTTGGCATATGCTAATTGGTTTCACATGGAGACACAACAGGTACACATTCGTGTTTTCTAAGTGAAAAGCTGCAGAAAGCTGGTTAAAAATGATATTCGTGTTTGTAAACATGACATTGAATCCACTTGCCCAAGAAAAAGACTGCTTTTCTCCAAAACCAGGTTGACTCTGCTTTTCTGGGTGCTTTGCACACCAATTCCACACCAATTTGTCTGGAGAGGGCTGGATGGAACCAGAAATATCTGGTTCTGGGTTCGCTAACTCAATCCAAGTTCTTGCTACAGACTTTGTGTTTGTTTGTGTTTTCTGGATAGTATCAATGGACTTTAGAGTTGTGTATGAATTGTAGGATGTAATATTTTCTTTATCGCTTGGCATACGCTAATTGGTTTCATATGTACACACAACAGGTACACATTCGGGACTTCTGAGTAAAAACCTCCAGAAACCAGGTTAAAAATGATGTTTGTGTTTGTAAACATGACATTGAATCCACATGCCCAAGAAAAAGACTGCTTTTCTCCAAAACCAGGTTGACTCTGCTTTTCTGGGTGCTTTGCACACCAATTGCACACCAGTTTGTCCGGAGAGGGCTGGATGAAACCAGAAATATCTGGTTCTATGGTAGCTAACTCAATCCAAGTTCTTGCTACAGCCTTTGTGTTTGTTTGTGTTTTCTGGATAGTATCTATGGACTTTAGAGTTGTGTATGAATTGTAGGATGTAATATTTTGCTTATCTGTTGGCATACGTTAATTGGTTTCACATGGAGACACAACAGGTACACATTCGGGACTTCTGAGTAAAAACCTCCAGAAACCAGGTTAAAAATGATGTTTGTGTTTGTAAACATGACATTGAATCCACATGCCCAAGAAAAAGACTTTGGTTTTCTCCAAAACCAGGTTCACTCTGCTTTTCTGGGTGCTTTGCACACCAATTCCACACCAGTTTGTCCAGAGAGGGCTGGATGAAACCAGAAATATCCGGTTCTGTGGTTGCTAACTCAATCCCAGCTCTTGCAACAGCCTCTGAGTTTGCTTGTGTTTTGTCGATAGTATCTATGGACTTTAGAGTTGTGAATGCATTGTAGCATGTAAGATTTGGGTTTTCTGTTGGCATATGCTAATTGGTTTCACATGGATACACAACAGGTACACATTCGTGTTTCCTAAATGAAAAGCTGCAGGAAGCTGGTTAAAAATGATATTGGTGTTTGTAAACATGACATTGAATCCACTTGCCCAAGAAAAAGTCTTCGCTTTTCTCCAAACCCAGGTTGACTCTGCTTTTCTGGGTGCTTTGCAAACAAATTCCACACTAATTTGTCCGGAGAGGGCTGGATGGAACCAGAAATATCTGGTTCTGGGGTCGCTAACTCAATCCAAGTTCTTGCTACAGACTTTGTGTTTGTTTGTGTTTTCTGGATAGTATCTATGGACTTTAGAGTTGTGTATGAATTGTAGGATGTAATATTTTCTTTATCGCTTGGCATACGCTAATTGGTTTCATATGTACACACAACAGGTACACATTCGTGATTTCAGTTTAAAAACCTCCAGAAACCAGGTTAAAATGATTTTGTGTTTGTAAACATGACATTGAATCCACTTGCCCAAGAAAAAGACTTTGCTTTTCTCCAAAACCAGGTTCACTCTGCTTTTCTGGGTGCTTTGCACACCAATTCCACACCAGTTTGTCCGGATAGGGCTGGATGAAACCAGAAATATCTGGTTCTGTGGTGGCTAACTCAATCCAAGTTCTTGCTACAGCCTTTGTGTTTGTTTGTGTTTCTGGATAGTATCTATGCACATTAGAGTTGTGTAAGAATTGTAGGATGTAATATTTTGCTTATCTGTTGGCATACGTTAATTGGTTTCACATGGAGACACAACAGGTACACATTCGGGACTTCTGAGTAAAAACCTCCAGAAACCAGGTTAAAAATGATGTTTGTGTTTGTAAACATGACACTGAATCCACATGCCCAAGAAAAAGACTTTGCTTTTCTCCAAAACCAGGTTCACTCTGCTTTTCTGGGTGCTTTGCACACCAATTCCACACCAGTTTCTCCGGATACGGCTGGATGAAACCAGAAATATCCGGTTGTGTGGTGGCTAACTCAATCCCAGTTCTTGCTACAGCCTCAGAGTTTGCTTTTGTTTTGTCGATAGTATCTATGGACTTTAGAATTGTGAATGCATTGTAGCATGTAAGATTTGGGTTTTCTGTTGGCATATGCTAATTGGTTTCACATGGAGACACAACAGGTACACATTCGTGTTTTCTAAGTGAAAAGCTGCAGAAAGCTGGTTAAAAATGATATTCGTGTTTGTAAACATGACATTGAATCCACTTGCCCAAGAAAAAGTCTTCGCTTTTCTCCAAAACCAGGTTGACTCTGCTTTTCTGGGTGCTTTGCACACTAATTTCACACGAGTTTTCCAGATAGGTCTGGATGAATCCAGAAATATCTGGTTCTGTGGTGGCTAACTCAATCCCAGCTCTTGCTACAGCTTCTTTGTTGGCTTGTGTTTTGTCGATAGTATCTATGGACTTTAGAGTTGTGAATGCATTGTAGCACGTAATATTTTGTTTTCTGTTGCCATACGCTAATTGTTTTCACATGTACACACAACAGCTACATTTTCGAGTTTTCTGAGTAAAAACCTGCAGAAACCAGGTTCAAAATGATATTGGTGTTTGTAAACATGACATTGAATCCACTTGCCCAAGACATAGACTCTGTTTTTTGCAAAAACAGGGTGACTCTGTTTTTCTGGGTGCTTTGCACACCAATTCCACACCAGTTTCTCCAGTTAGGTCTGGATGAAACCAGAAATATCCGGTTCTGAGTTGGCTATCTAAATCCCAGCTCTTGCTAGAGCTTCTGTGTTTGCTTGTGTTTTATGGATAGTATCTATGGACTTTAGAGTTGTGTATGAATTGTAGCTTGTAACATTATTTTTTGTTGGCATATGGTAATTGGTTTCACATGGAGACACAACACATACACATTCATCTTTTTTGAGTGAAAAGCTGCAGAAACCAGGTTAAAAATGATATTTGTGTTTGCAAACATGACATTGAATCCACTTGCCCAAGAAAAAGACTTTGCTTTTCTCCAAAACCAGGTGGACTCTGCTTTTCTGGGTGCTTTGCACACCAATTCCACACCAGTTTGTCCGGATAGGGCTTGTTGAAAGCAGAAATATCCGGTTCTGTGGTGGCTAACTTAATCCCAGCTCTTGCCAGAGCCTCTGAGTTTGTTTGTGTTTTCTCGATAGTATCTGTGGACTTTAGAGTTTTGAATGCATTGTAGCATGTAACATTTTGTTTTTCAGTTGGCATACGCTAATTGGTTTCACATGTACACACAACAGCTACTCTTTGGAGTTTTCTGAGAAAAAAGCTGCAGAAACCAGGTAAAAAATGATCTTTGTGCTTGTAAACATGACCTTGAATCAACTTGCCCAAGAAAAAGACTTTGCTTTTCTCCAAAACCAGGTTTACTCTGCTTTTCTGGGTGCTTTGCACACCAATTGCACACCAGTTTGTCCGGAGAGGGCTGGATGAAACCAGAAATATCTGGTTCTTTGGTGGCTAACTCAATCCAAGTTCTTGCTACAGCCATTGTGTTTGTTTGTGTTTTCTGGATAGTATCTATGGACTTTAGAGTTGTGTATCAATTGTAGGATTTAATATTTTGTTTAACCATTGGCATACGCTAATTGCTTTCACATGTACACACAACAGGTACACATTAGTGAATTCTGAGTAAAAACCTCCAGAAACCAGATTAAAAATGATGTTTGTATTTGTAAACATGACATTGAATCCTGTTGCCCAAGAAAAAGACTTTGCTTTTCTCCAAAACCAGGTTGATTCTGCTTTTCTGGGTGCTTTGCACACCAATTCCGCACCAGTTTGTCCAGTTAGGTCTGGATGAAACCAGAAATATTGGTTCTGTGGTGGCTAACTCAATCCAAGCTCTTTCTGCAGCTTCTGTGTTTGCTTGTGTTGTATGCATATTATCTATGGACATTAGAGTTGGGCATGAATTGTACCTTGTAACATTTTGCTTCTTGTTGGTATATGCTCATTGGCTCATATGGAGACACAACATGTACACATTCGTGTTTTCTGAGTGAAAAGCTGCAGAAACCAGCTTAAAAATGATATTTGTGTTTGTAAACATGACATTGCATCCACTTGCCCAAGAAAAAGACTTTGCTTTTCTCCAAATCCAGGTTGACTCTGGTTTTCTGGGTGCTTTGCACACCAATTCCACACCAGTTTGTCCAGATAGGCTTGGATGAACCCAGAAATATCCGGTTCTGTGGTGGCTAACTCAATCCCAGCTCTTGCTACAGCCTCTGAGTTTGTGTTTTATGGATAGTATCTACGGACTTTAGATTTGTGTATGAATTGTAGCTTGTAACATTTTGAATCCTGTTGGCATATGCTAATTGGTTTCATATGGAGACACAACACGTACACATTTGTCTTTTCTGAGTGAAAAGCTGCAGAAACCAGGTTAAAAATGATATTTGTGTTTGCAAACATGACATTGAATCCACTTGCCCAAGAAAAAGACTTTGCTTTTCTCCAAAACCAGGTGGACTCTGCTTTTCTGGGTGATTTGCACACTAATTCCACATGAGTTTTCCAGATAGGTCTGGATGAAACCAGAAATAACCGGTTCTGTGGTGGCTAACTCAATCCCAGCTCTTGCTACAGCTTCTTTGTTTGCTTGTGTTTTGTCGATAGTATCTATGGACTTTAGAGTTGTGAATGCATTGTAGCAAGTACATTTTGTTTTCTGTTGCCATACGCTAATTGTTTTCACATGAACACACAACAGCTACATTTTCGAGTTTTCTGAGTAAAAACCTGCAGAAACCAGGTTCAAAATGATATTGGTGTTTGTAAACATGACATTGAATCCACTTGCCCAAGACATAGACTCTGTTTTTCTGCAAAACCAGGTTGACTCTGTTTTTCTGGGTGCTTTGCACACCAATTCCACACCAGTTTGTCCAGTTAGGTCTGGATGAAACCAGAAATATCCGGTTCTGAGGTGGCTATCTCAATCCCAGCTCTTGCTAGAGCTTCTGTGTGTGCTTGTGTTTTATGGAGAGTATCTATGGACTTTAGAGTTGTGTATGAATTGTAGCTTGTAACATTATTTTTTGTTAGCATATGGTAATTATTTCACATGGAGACACAACACGTACACATTCGTCTTTTCTGAGTGAAAAGCTGCAGAAACCAGGTTAAAAATGATATTTGTGTTTGCAAACATGACATTGAATCCACTTGCCCAAGAAAAAGACTTTGCTTTTCTCCAAAACCAGGTGGACTCTGCTTTTCTGGGTGCTTTGCACACCAATTCCACACCAGTTTGTCCGGATAGGGCTTGTTGAAACCAGAAATATCCGGTTCTGTGGTGGCTAACTTAATCCCAGCTCTTGCTAGAGCCTCTGAGTTTGTTTGTGTTTTCTCGATAGTATCTGTGGACTTTAGAGTTGTTAATGCATTGTAGCATGTAACATTTTGTTTTTCAGTTGGCATACGCTAATTGGTTTCACATGTACACACAACAGCTACTCTTTGGAGTTTTCTGAGAAAAAAGCTGCAGTAACCAGGTAAAAAATGAGCTTTGTGCTTGTAAACATGACCTTGAATCAACTTGCCCAAGAAAAAGACTTTGCTTTTCTGCAAAACCAGGTTGACTCTGCTTTTCTGGGTGCTTTGCACACCGATTGCACACCAGTTTGTCCGGAGAGGGCTGGATGAAACCAGAAATATCTGGTTCTTTGGTGGCTAACTCAATCCAAGTTCTTGCTACAGCCTTTGTGTTTGTTTGTGTTTTCTGGATAGTATCTATGGACTTTAGAGTTGTGTATCAATTGTAGGATTCAATATTTTGTTTATCCGTTGGCATACGCTAATTGGTTTCACATGTACACACAACAGGTACACATTAGTGAATTCTGAGTAAACACCTCCAGAAACCAGATTAAAAATGATGTTTGTATTTGTAAACATGACATTGAATCCTGTTGCCCAAGAAAAAGATTTTGCTTTTCTACTGAACCAGGTTGATTCTGCTTTTCTGGGTGCTTTGCACACCAATTCCACACCAGTTTGTCCAGTTAGGTCTGGATAAAACCAGAAATATCTGGTTCTGTGGTGGCTAACTCAATCCAAGCTCTTTCTACAGCTTCTGTGTTTTTTGGATAGTCTATGGACTTTAGAGTTTTGTATGAATTTTAGCTTGTAACATTTTGCTTCTTGTTGGTATATTGCTCATTGGCTCACATGGAGACACAACACGTACACATTTGTCTTTTCTGAGTGAAAAGCTGCAGAAACCAGCTTAAAAATGATATTTGTGTTTCTAAACATGACATTGCATTCACTTGCCCAAGAAAAAGACTTTGCTTTTCTCCAAAATCAGGTTGACTCTGCTTTTCTGGGTGCTTTGCACACCAATTTCACACGAGTTGTCCAGATAGGTCTGGATGAAACCAGAAATATCTGGTTCTGTGGTGGCTAACTCAATCCCAGCTCTTGCTACAGCTTCTGTGTTTGCTTGTGTTTTGTCGATAGTATCTATGGACTTTAGAGTTGTGAATGCATTGTGTCATGTAACATTTTGTTTTTCTGTTGGCATACGCTAATTGGTTTCACATGTACACACAACAGCTACACTTTCGAGTTTTCTGATTAAAAGCCTGCAGAAACCTGGGTAAAAATGATATTGGTGTTTGTAAACATTACATTGAATCCACTTGCCCAAGAAAAAGACTTTGCTTTTCTCCAAAACCAGGTTGACTCTGCTTTTCTGGGTGCTTCGCAAATCAATTGCACACCAGTTTGACCGGAGACGGCTGGTTGAAACCAGAAATATCTGGTTCTGTGGTCGCTAACTCAATCCAAGTTCTTGCTAGAGCCTTTGTGTTTGTTTGTGTTTTCTGTATAGTATGTATGGACTTTAGAGTTGTGTAAGAATTGTAGCATGTAACATTTTGTATATCTGTTGGCATACATTAATTGGTTTCATATGTACTCACAACAGGTATACTTTCGAGTTTTCTGAGTAAAAACCTGCAGAAACCAGGTTAAAAATGATATTGGTGTTTGTAAACATGACATTGCATCCACTTGACCAAGAAAAAGACTTTGCTTTTCTCTAAAACCAGGTGGACTCTGCTTTTCTGGGTGCTTTGCACACCAATTCCACACCAGTTTGTCCGGATAGGGCTTGATGAATCCAGAAATATCCGGTTCTGTGGTGGCTAACTCAATCCCAGCTCTTGCTACAGCTTCTGTGTTTGCTTGTGTTTTGTCGATAGTATCTATGGACTTTAGAGTTGTGAATGTATTGTAGCACGTAATATTTTGTTTTCTGTTGCCATACGCTAATTGTTTTCACATGTACACACAACAGCTACATTTTCGAGTTTTCTGAGTAAAAACCTGCAGAAACCAGGTTCAAAATGATATTGGTGTTTGTAAACATGAATTTGAATCTACTTGCCCAAGAAATAGACTCTGTTTTTCTGCAAAACCAGGTTGACTCTGTTTTTCTGGGTGTTTTGCATACCAATTCCACACCAGTTTCTCCAGTTAGGTCTGGATGAAACCAGAAATATCCGGTTCTGAGGTGGCTATCTCAATCCCAGCTCTTGCTAGAGCTTCTGTGTTTGCTTGTGTTTTATGGATAGTATCTATGGACTTTAGAGTTGTGTATGAATTTTAGCTTGTAACATTATTTTTTGTTGGCATATGGTAATTGGTTTCACATGGAGACACAACACGTACACATTCATCTTTTTTGAGTGAAAAGCTGCAGAAACCAGGTTAAAAATGATATTTGTGTTTGCAAACATGACATTGAATCCACTTGCCCAAGAAAAAGACTTTGCTTTTCTCCAAAACCAGGTGGACTCTGCTTTTCTGGGTGCTTTGCACACCAATTCCTCACCAGATTGTCCAGATAGGGCTTGATGAATCCAGAAATATCCGGTTCTGTGGTGGCTAACTCAATCCCAGCTCTTGCTACAGCTTCTGTGTTTGCTTGTGTTTTGTCGATAGTATCTATGGACTTTAGCGTTGTGAATGCATTGTAGCACGTAACATTTTGTTTTCTGTTGCCATACGCTAATTGTTTTCACATGTACACACAACAGCTACATTTTCGAGTTTTCTGAGTAAAAACCTGCAGAAACCAGGTTCAAAATGATATTGGTGTTTGTAAACATGACATTGAATCCACTTGCCCAAGAGATAGACTCTGTTTTTCTTCAAAACCAGGTTGACTCTGTTTTTCTGGGTGCTTTGCACACCAATTCCACACCAGTTTGTCCAGTTAGGTCTGAATGAAACCAGAAATATCCGGTTCTGAGGTGGATATCTCAATCCCAGCTCTTGCTAGAGCTTCTGTGTTTGCTTGTGTTTTATGGAGAGTATCTATGGACTTTAGAGTTGTGTATGAATTGTAGCTTGTAACATTTTGCTTCCTGTTGGCATATGGTAATTGGTTTCACATGGAGACACAACACGTACACATTCGTCTTTTCTGAGTGAAAAGCTGCAGAAACCAGGTTAAAAATGATATTTGTGTTTGCAAACATGACATTGAATCCACTTGCCCAAGAAAAAGACTTTGCTTTTCTCTAAAACCAGGTGGACTCTGCTTTTCTGGGTGCTTTGCACACCAATTCCACACTAGTTTGTCCGGATAGGGCTGGTTGAAACCAGAAATATCCGGTTCTGTGGTGGCTAACTTAATCCCAGCTCTTGCTAGAGCCTCTGAGTTTGTTTGTGTTTTCTCGATAGTATCTGTGGACTTTAGAGTTGTGAATGCATTGTAGCATGTAACATTTTGTTTTTCAGTTGGCATACGCTAATTGGTTTCACATGTACACACAACAGCTACTCTTTGGAGTTTTCTGAGAAAAAAGCTGCAGTAACCAGGTAAAAAATGAGCTTTGTGCTTGTAAACATGACCTTGAATCAACTTGCCCAAGAAAAAGACTTTGCTTTTCTGCAAAACCAGGTTGACTCTGCTTTTCTGGGTGCTTTGCACACCGATTGCACACCAGTTTGTCCGAAGAGGGCTGGATGAAACCAGAAATATCTGGTTCTTTGGTGGCTAACTCAATCCAAGTTCTTGCTACAGCCTTTGTGTTTGTTTGTGTTTTCTGGATAGTATCTATGGACTTTAGAGTTGTGTATCAATTGTAGGATTCAATATTTTGTTTATCCGTTGGCATACGCTAATTGGTTTCACATGTACACACAACAGGTACACATTAGTGAATTCTGAGTAAACACCTCCAGAAACCAGATTAAAAATGATGTTTGTATTTGTAAACATGACATTGAATCCTGTTGCCCAAGAAAAAGATTTTGCTTTTCTACTGAACCAGGTTGATTCTGCTTTTCTGGGTGCTTTGCACACCAATTCCACACCAGTTTGTCCAGTTAGGTCTGGATAAAACCAGAAATATATGGTTCTGTGGTGGCTAACTCAATCCAAGCTCTTTCTACAGCTTCTGTGTTTTTTGGATAGTCTATGGACTTTAGAGTTTTGTATGAATTTTAGCTTGTAACATTTTGCTTCTTGTTGGTATATTGCTCATTGGCTCACATGGAGACACAACACGTACACATTTGTCTTTTCTGAGTGAAAAGCTGCAGAAACCAGCTTAAAAATGATATTTGTGTTTCTAAACATGACATTGCATTCACTTGCCCAAGAAAAAGACTTTGCTTTTCTCCAAAATCAGGTTGACTCTGCTTTTCTGGGTGCTTTGCACACCAATTTCACACGAGTTGTCCAGATAGGTCTGGATGAAACCAGAAATATCTGGTTCTGTGGTGGCTAACTCAATCCCAGCTCTTGCTACAGCTTCTGTGTTTGCTTGTGTTTTGTCGATAGTATCTATGGACTTTAGAGTTGTGAATGCATTGTGTCATGTAACATTTTGTTTTTCTGTTGGCATACGCTAATTGGTTTCACATGTACACACAACAGCTACACTTTCGAGTTTTCTGATTAAAAGCCTGCAGAAACCTGGGTAAAAATGATATTGGTGTTTGTAAACATTACATTGAATCCACTTGCCCAAGAAAAAGACTTTGCTTTTCTCCAAAACCAGGTTGACTCTGCTTTTCTGGGTGCTTCGCAAATCAATTGCACACCAGTTTGACCGGAGACGGCTGGTTGAAACCAGAAATATCTGGTTCTGTGGTCGCTAACTCAATCCAAGTTCTTGCTAGAGCCTTTGTGTTTGTTTGTGTTTTCTGTATAGTATGTATGGACTTTAGAGTTGTGTAAGAATTGTAGCATGTAACATTTTGTATATCTGTTGGCATACATTAATTGGTTTCATATGTACTCACAACAGGTATACTTTCGAGTTTTCTGAGTAAAAACCTGCAGAAACCAGGTTAAAAATGATATTGGTGTTTGTAAACATGACATTGCATCCACTTGACCAAGAAAAAGACTTTGCTTTTCTCTAAAACCAGGTGGACTCTGCTTTTCTGGGTGCTTTGCACACCAATTCCACACCAGTTTGTCCGGATAGGGCTTGATGAATCCAGAAATATCCGGTTCTGTGGTGGCTAACTCAATCCCAGCTCTTGCTACAGCTTCTGTGTTTGCTTGTGTTTTGTCGATAGTATCTATGGACTTTAGAGTTGTGAATGTATTGTAGCACGTAATATTTTGTTTTCTGTTGCCATACGCTAATTGTTTTCACATGTACACACAACAGCTACATTTTCGAGTTTTCTGAGTAAAAACCTGCAGAAACCAGGTTCAAAATGATATTGGTGTTTGTAAACATGAATTTGAATCTACTTGCCCAAGAAATAGACTCTGTTTTTCTGCAAAACCAGGTTGACTCTGTTTTTCTGGGTGTTTTGCATACCAATTCCACACCAGTTTCTCCAGTTAGGTCTGGATGAAACCAGAAATATCCGGTTCTGAGGTGGCTATCTCAATCCCAGCTCTTGCTAGAGCTTCTGTGTTTGCTTGTGTTTTATGGATAGTATCTATGGACTTTAGAGTTGTGTATGAATTTTAGCTTGTAACATTATTTTTTGTTGGCATATGGTAATTGGTTTCACATGGAGACACAACACGTACACATTCATCTTTTTTGAGTGAAAAGCTGCAGAAACCAGGTTAAAAATGATATTTGTGTTTGCAAACATGACATTGAATCCACTTGCCCAAGAAAAAGACTTTGCTTTTCTCCAAAACCAGGTGGACTCTGCTTTTCTGGGTGCTTTGCACACCAATTCCTCACCAGATTGTCCAGATAGGGCTTGATGAATCCAGAAATATCCGGTTCTGTGGTGGCTAACTCAATCCCAGCTCTTGCTACAGCTTCTGTGTTTGCTTGTGTTTTGTCGATAGTATCTATGGACTTTAGCGTTGTGAATGCATTGTAGCACGTAACATTTTGTTTTCTGTTGCCATACGCTAATTGTTTTCACATGTACACACAACAGCTACATTTTCGAGTTTTCTGAGTAAAAACCTGCAGAAACCAGGTTCAAAATGATATTGGTGTTTGTAAACATGACATTGAATCCACTTGCCCAAGAGATAGACTCTGTTTTTCTTCAAAACCAGGTTGACTCTGTTTTTCTGGGTGCTTTGCACACCAATTCCACACCAGTTTGTCCAGTTAGGTCTGAATGAAACCAGAAATATCCGGTTCTGAGGTGGATATCTCAATCCCAGCTCTTGCTAGAGCTTCTGTGTTTGCTTGTGTTTTATGGATAGTATCTATGGACTTTAGAGTTGTGTATGAATTGTAGCTTGTAACATTTTGCTTCCTGTTGGCATATGGTAATTGGTTTCACATGGAGACACAACACGTACACATTCGTCTTTTCTGAGTGAAAAGCTGCAGAAACCAGGTTAAAAATGATATTTGTGTTTGCAAACATGACATTGAATCCACTTGCCCAAGAAAAAGACTTTGCTTTTCTCTAAAACCAGGTGGACTCTGCTTTTCTGGGTGCTTTGCACACTAATTCCACATGAGTTTTCCAGATAGGTCTGGATGAAACCAGAAATAACCGGTTCTGTGGTGGCTAACTCAATCCCAGCTCTTGCTACAGCTTCTTTGTTTGCTTGTGTTTTGTCGATAGTATCTATGGACTTTAGAGTTGTGAATGCATTGTAGCAAGTACATTTTGTTTTCTGTTGCCATACGCTAATTGTTTTCACATGAACACACAACAGCTACATTTTCGAGTTTTCTGAGTAAAAACCTGCAGAAACCAGGTTCAAAATGATATTGGTGTTTGTAAACATGACATTGAATCCACTTGCCCAAGACATAGACTCTGTTTTTCTGCAAAACCAGGTTGACTCTGTTTTTCTGGGTGCTTTGCACACCAATTCCACACCAGTTTGTCCAGTTAGGTCTGGATGAAACCAGAAATATCCGGTTCTGAGGTGGCTATCTCAATCCCAGCTCTTGCTAGAGCTTCTGTGTGTGCTTGTGTTTTATGGAGAGTATCTATGGACTTTAGAGTTGTGTATGAATTGTAGCTTGTAACATTTTGCTTCCTGTTGGCATATGGTAATTGGTTTCACATGGAGACACAACACGTACACATTCGTCTTTTCTGAGTGAAAAGCTGCAGAAACCAGGTTAAAAATGATATTTGTGTTTGCAAACATGACATTGAATCCACTTGCCCAAGAAAAAGACTTTGCTTTTCTCCAAAACCAGGTGGACTCTGCTTTTCTGGGTGCTTTGCACACCAATTCCACACCAGTTTGTCCGGATAGGGCTTGTTGAAACCAGAAATATCCGGTTCTGTGGTGGCTAACTTAATCCCAGCTCTTGCTAGAGCCTCTGAGTTTGTTTGTGTTTTCTCGATAGTATCTGTGGACTTTAGAGTTGTGAATGCATTGTAGCATGTAACATTTTGTTTTTCAGTTGGCATACGCTAATTGGTTTCACATGTACACACAACAGCTACTCTTTGGAGTTTTCTGAGAAAAAAGCTGCAGTAACCAGGTAAAAAATGAGCTTTGTGCTTGTAAACATGACCTTGAATCAACTTGCCCAAGAAAAAGACTTTGCTTTTCTGCAAAACCAGGTTGACTCTGCTTTTCTGGGTGCTTTGCACACCGATTGCACACCAGTTTGTCCGGAGAGGGCTGGATGAAACCAGAAATATCTGGTTCTTTGGTGGCTAACTCAATCCAAGTTCTTGCTACAGCCTTTGTGTTTGTTTGTGTTTTCTGGATAGTATCTATGGACTTTAGAGTTGTGTATCAATTGTAGGATTCAATATTTTGTTTATCCGTTGGCATACGCTAATTGGTTTCACATGTACACACAACAGGTACACATTAGTGAATTCTGAGTAAACACCTCCAGAAACCAGATTAAAAATGATGTTTGTATTTGTAAACATGACATTGAATCCTGTTGCCCAAGAAAAAGATTTTGCTTTTCTACTGAACCAGGTTGATTCTGCTTTTCTGGGTGCTTTGCACACCAATTCCACACCAGTTTGTCCAGTTAGGTCTGGATAAAACCAGAAATATCTGGTTCTGTGGTGGCTAACTCAATCCAAGCTCTTTCTACAGCTTCTGTGTTTTTTGGATAGTCTATGGACTTTAGAGTTTTGTATGAATTTTAGCTTGTAACATTTTGCTTCTTGTTGGTATATTGCTCATTGGCTCACATGGAGACACAACACGTACACATTTGTCTTTTCTGAGTGAAAAGCTGCAGAAACCAGCTTAAAAATGATATTTGTGTTTCTAAACATGACATTGCATTCACTTGCCCAAGAAAAAGACTTTGCTTTTCTCCAAAATCAGGTTGACTCTGCTTTTCTGGGTGCTTTGCACACCAATTTCACACGAGTTGTCCAGATAGGTCTGGATGAAACCAGAAATATCTGGTTCTGTGGTGGCTAACTCAATCCCAGCTCTTGCTACAGCTTCTGTGTTTGCTTGTGTTTTGTCGATAGTATCTATGGACTTTAGAGTTGTGAATGCATTGTGTCATGTAACATTTTGTTTTTCTGTTGGCATACGCTAATTGGTTTCACATGTACACACAACAGCTACACTTTCGAGTTTTCTGATTAAAAGCCTGCAGAAACCTGGGTAAAAATGATATTGGTGTTTGTAAACATTACATTGAATCCACTTGCCCAAGAAAAAGACTTTGCTTTTCTCCAAAACCAGGTTGACTCTGCTTTTCTGGGTGCTTCGCAAATCAATTGCACACCAGTTTGACCGGAGACGGCTGGTTGAAACCAGAAATATCTGGTTCTGTGGTCGCTAACTCAATCCAAGTTCTTGCTAGAGCCTTTGTGTTTGTTTGTGTTTTCTGTATAGTATGTATGGACTTTAGAGTTGTGTAAGAATTGTAGCATGTAACATTTTGTATATCTGTTGGCATACATTAATTGGTTTCATATGTACTCACAACAGGTATACTTTCGAGTTTTCTGAGTAAAAACCTGCAGAAACCAGGTTAAAAATGATATTGGTGTTTGTAAACATGACATTGCATCCACTTGACCAAGAAAAAGACTTTGCTTTTCTCTAAAACCAGGTGGACTCTGCTTTTCTGGGTGCTTTGCACACCAATTCCACACCAGTTTGTCCGGATAGGGCTTGATGAATCCAGAAATATCCGGTTCTGTGGTGGCTAACTCAATCCCAGCTCTTGCTACATCTTCTGTGTTTGCTTGTGTTTTGTCGATAGTATCTATGGACTTTAGAGTTGTGAATGTATTGTAGCACGTAATATTTTGTTTTCTGTTGCCATACGCTAATTGTTTTCACATGTACACACAACAGCTACATTTTCGAGTTTTCTGAGTAAAAACCTGCAGAAACCAGGTTCAAAATGATATTGGTGTTTGTAAACATGAATTTGAATCTACTTGCCCAAGAAATAGACTCTGTTTTTCTGCAAAACCAGGTTGACTCTGTTTTTCTGGGTGTTTTGCATACCAATTCCACACCAGTTTCTCCAGTTAGGTCTGGATGAAACCAGAAATATCCGGTTCTGAGGTGGCTATCTCAATCCCAGCTCTTGCTAGAGCTTCTGTGTTTGCTTGTGTTTTATGGATAGTATCTATGGACTTTAGAGTTGTGTATGAATTTTAGCTTGTAACATTATTTTTTGTTGGCATATGGTAATTGGTTTCACATGGAGACACAACACGTACACATTCATCTTTTTTGAGTGAAAAGCTGCAGAAACCAGGTTAAAAATGATATTTGTGTTTGCAAACATGACATTGAATCCACTTGCCCAAGAAAAAGACTTTGCTTTTCTCCAAAACCAGGTGGACTCTGCTTTTCTGGGTGCTTTGCACACCAATTCCTCACCAGATTGTCCAGATAGGGCTTGATGAATCCAGAAATATCCGGTTCTGTGGTGGCTAACTCAATCCCAGCTCTTGCTACAGCTTCTGTGTTTGCTTGTGTTTTGTCGATAGTATCTATGGACTTTAGCGTTGTGAATGCATTGTAGCACGTAACATTTTGTTTTCTGTTGCCATACGCTAATTGTTTTCACATGTACACACAACAGCTACACTTTCGAGTTTTCTGAGTAAAAACCTGCAGAAACCAGGTTCAAAATGATATTGGTGTTTGTAAACATGACATTGAATCCACTTGCCCAAGAGATAGACTCTGTTTTTCTTCAAAACCAGGTTGACTCTGTTTTTCTGGGTGCTTTGCACACCAATTCCACACCAGTTTGTCCAGTTAGGTCTGAATGAAACCAGAAATATCCGGTTCTGAGGTGGATATCTCAATCCCAGCTCTTGCTAGAGCTTCTGTGTTTGCTTGTGTTTTATGGATAGTATCTATGGACTTTAGAGTTGTGTATGAATTGTAGCTTGTAACATTTTGCTTCCTGTTGGCATATGGTAATTGGTTTCACATGGAGACACAACACGTACACATTCGTCTTTTCTGAGTGAAAAGCTGCAGAAACCAGGTTAAAAATGATATTTGTGTTTGCAAACATGACATTGAATCCACTTGCCCAAGAAAAAGACTTTGCTTTTCTCTAAAACCAGGTGGACTCTGCTTTTCTGGGTGCTTTGCACACCAATTCCACACTAGTTTGTCCGGATAGGGCTGGTTGAAACCAGAAATATCCGGTTCTGTGGTGGCTAACTTAATCCCAGCTCTTGCTAGAGCCTCTGAGTTTGTTTGTGTTTTCTCGATAGTATCTGTGGACTTTAGAGTTGTGAATGCATTGTAGCATGTAACATTTTGTTTTTCAGTTGGCATACGCTAATTGGTTTCACATGTACACACAAGAGGTACACATTCGTGATTTCTGAGTAAAAACCTGCAGTAACCAGGTAAAAAATGATCTTTGTGCTTGTAAACATGACATTGAATAAACTTGCCCAAGAAAAAGACTTTGCTTTTCTCCAAAACCAGGTTGACTCTGCTTTTCTGGGTGCTTTGCACACCGATTGCAAACCAGTTTGTCCGGAGAGGGCTGGATGAAACCAGAAATATCTGGTTCTGTGGTGGCTAACTCAGTCCAAGTTCTTGCTACAGCCTTGTGTATGTTTGTGTTTTCTGGATAGTATCTATGTACTTTAGAGTTGTTTATCAATTGTAGGATTTAATATTTTGTTTATCCGTTGGCATACGCTAATTGGTTTCACATGTACACACAACAGGTACACATTAGTGAATTCTGAGTAAAAACCTCCATAAACCAGATTAAAAATGATGTTTGTATTTGTAAACATGACATTGAATCCTGTTGCCCAAGAAAAAGACTTTGTTTTCTTCCAAAACCAGGTTCACTCTGCTTTTCTGGGTGCTTTGCACACCAATTCCACACCAGTTTGTCCAGTTAGGTCTGGATGAAACCAGAAATACTGGTTCTGTGGTGGCTAACTCAATCCAAGCTCTTTCTGCAGCTTCTGTGTTTGCTTGTGTTGTATGCATATTATCTATGGACATTAGAGGTGTGCATGAATTGTACCTTGTAACATCTTGCTTCTTGTTGGTATATACTCATCGGCTCATATGGAGACACAACACGTACACATTCGTGTTTTCTGAGTGAAAAGCTTCAGAAACCAGCTTAAAAATGATATTTGTGTAGGTAAACATGACATTGCATCCACTTGCCCAAGAAAAAGACTTTGCTTTTCTCCAAAACCAGGTTGACTCTGCTTTTCTGGGTGCTTTGCACATGAATTCCACACCAGTTTGTCCAGATAGGCTTGGATGAACCCAGAAATATCTGGTTCTGTGGTGGCTAACTCAATCCCAGCTCTTGCTACAGCCTCTATTGTTTGTGTTTTCTCGATAGTATTATGGAATTTAGAGTTGTGAATGCATTGTAGCATGTAACATTTTGGTTTTCTGTTGGCATACCTTAATCAGTTTCACAAGTACACACAACAGGTACACTTTCGTGTTTTATGAGTGAAAACCTGCAGAAACCAGGTAAAAATGATATTTCTGTTTGTAAACATGACATTGAATCGACGTATCCAGAAAAAGACTTTGTTTTTCTCCATAACCAGGTTGACTCTGCTTTTCTGGGTGCTTTGCACAACAATTCAACACCAGTTTGTCCGGAGAGGGCTGGATGAAACCAGAAATATCTGGTTCTGTGGTGGCTAACTCAATCCAAGCTCTTGCTACAGCCTTTGTGTTTGTTTTTGTTTTCTGGATGGTATCTATGGACTTTAGAGTTGTGTATTAATTGTAGCAGATATAATTTGTTTATCTGTTGAAACACGCTAATCGGTTTCACATGAACACACAACAGCTACACATTCTTGATTTCTAGTTAAAACCTCCAGAAACAAGGTGAAAAATGATATTTGTGTATGTAAACCTGACATTGAATCCAATTGCCCAAGAAAAAGACTTTGCTTTTCTCCAAAACCAAGTTGACTCTCTTTTTCTTGGTGCTTTGCGCACCTATTCCTCACAAGTTTGTCCGGATAGGGCTGGATGAACCCAGAAATATCCGGTTCTGTGGTGGCTAACTCAATCCCAGCTCTTGCTAGAGCTTCTGTGTTTGCTTGTGTTTTATGGATAGTATCTATGGACTTTAGAGTTGTGTATGAATTGTAGCTTGTAGCATTTTGATTCTTGTTGGTATATGCTCATTGGCTCACATGGAGACACAACAGGTACACATTCATGTTTTCTGAGTGAAAAGCTGCAGAAACCAGGTTAAAAATGATATTTGTGTTTGAAAACATGACATTGAATCCACTTGCCCAAGAAAAAGACTTTGCTTTTCTCCAAAACAAGGTGGACTCTGCTTTTCTGGGTGCTTTGCACTCCAATTCCACACCAGTTTGTCCAGTTAGGTCTGGATGAAACCAGAAATATCTGGTTCTGTGGTGGCCAGCTCAATCCAAGCTCTTTCTACAGCGTCTGTGTTTGCTTGTGTTTTGTCGATAGTATCTATGGACTATAGAGTTGTAAATGCATTCTAGCATGTAACATTTTGGTTTTCTGTTGGCATACGCTAATTGGTTTCACATGTACACACAACAGGTACACTTTCGAGTTTTCTGAGTGAAAAGCTGCATAAACCTGGTTAAAAATGATATTTGTCTTTCTAAACGTGACATTGAATCCTCTTTCCCAAGAAAAAGACTTTACTTTTCTCCAAAACCAGGTTGACTCTGCTTGTCTGGGTGCTTTGCACACCAATTCCTCACCAGATTGTCCAGATAGGACTTGATGAATCCAGAAATATCCGGTTCTGTGGTGGCTAACTCAATCCAAGCTCTTGCTATAGCTTCTGTGTTTGCTTATGTTTTGAGGATAGTATCTATGGACTTTAGAGTTGTGAATGCATTGTAGCATGTAACATTTTGTTTTTCAGTTGGCATACGCTAATTGGTTTCACATGGTGGCACTACACATACACTGTAGAGTTTTCTGATCAAAATCTTGCAGAAACCAGGTTGAAAATGATATTAGTGTTTGTAAACACGACATTGAATCCACTTGCCCATGTACAGACTTTGCTTTTCTTCAAAATCAGGTTGACTTTGCTTTTCTGGGTGATTTGCACACCAATTCCACACCAGTTTGTCCAGTTAGGTCTGGATGAATCAAAAAATATCTGGTTCTGTGGTGGCTCACTCAATCCAAGCTCTTTCTACAGCTTCTGTATTTGCTTGTGTTTGATGGATAGTATCTATGGACCCTAGAGTTGTCTATGAATTGTAGCTTGTAACATTTGGCTTCTTTTTGGTATATGCTCATTGGCTCACATGGAGACACAACACGTACACATTCGTGTTTTCTGAGTGAAAAGCTGCAGAAACCATTTAAAAAAGATACTTGTGTTTGTAAACATAACATTGCATCCACTTGCCCAAGAAAAAGACTTTGCTTTTCTCCCAAACCAGGTTGACTCTGCTTTTCTGGGTGCTTTGCACACGAATTCCACACCAGTTTGTCCGGATAGGGCTGGTTGAAACCAGAAATATCCGGTTCTTCGGTGGCTAACTCAATCCCAGCTCTTGCTACAGCCTCTGAGTTTGCTTGTGTTTTGTCGATAGTATCTATGGACTTTAGAGTGGTGAATGCATTGTAGCATGTAACATTTTGGTTTTCTGTTGGCAGACGCTAATTGGTTTCACATGTACACACAACAGGTACACTTTCGTGTTTTATGAGTGAAAAGCTGCAGAAACCACATTAAAATGATATTTCTGTTTGTAAACATGACATTGAATCCACTTGCCCAAGAAATAGACTTTGCTGTTCTCCAAAACCAGGTTGACTCTGCTTTTCTGGGTGCTTTGCACACCAATTCCACAGAAGTTTTTCCAGATAGGGCTGGATGAAACCAGAATTATCTGGTTCTGTGGGGGCTAAATCAACCCCAGCTCTTGCTACAGCCTTTGTGTTTGTTTGTGTTTTCTGGATAGTATCTATGGCCTTTATCTTTGTGTATGAATTGTACGATGTAATATTTTGTCTATCTATTGGCATACGCTAATTGGTTTCACATGTACACACAAGAGGTACACATTCGTGATTTCTGAGTAAAAACCTCCAGAAACCAAGTTAAAAATGATGTTTGTGTTTTTAAACATGACATTGAATCCTCTTGCCCAAGAAAAAGACTTTGCTTTTCTCCAAAACCAGGTTGACTCTGCTTTTCTGGGTGATTTGCACACCGATTCCACAGAAATTTGTCCAGATAGGGCTGGATGAAACCAGAAATATCCGGTTCTGTGGTGGCTAACTCAACCCCAGCTCTTGCTACAGCTTCTGTGTTTGCTTGTGTTTTCTGGATAGTATCTAAGGACTATAGAGTTGTGAATGCATTGTAGCATGTAACATTTTGGTTTTCTGTTGGCATACGCTAATTGGTTTCACATTTACACACAACAGGTACACATTCGTGTTTTCTAAGTGAAAAGCTGCAGAAACCAGGTTAAAAATGATATTTCTGATTGTAAACATCACATGGAAACCACTTGCCCAAGAAAATGACTATGCTTTTCTCCAAAACCAGGTTGACTCTGCTTTTCTGGGTGCTTGCACACCAGTTCGACACCAGTTTGTCCAGATAGGGCTGGATGAAACCAGAAATATCTGGTTCTGTGGTGGTTAACTCAATCCAAGTTCTTGCTACAGCCTTTGTGTTTGTTTGTGTTTTCTGGATAGTCTCTATGTGCTTTAGAGTTGTGTATGAATTGTAGGATGTAATATTTTGTTTATCTGTTGGCATACGCTAATTGGTTTCACATGTACACACAACAGCTCCTCTTTGGACTTTTCTGAGAAAAAACCAGCAGAAACCAGGTAAAAAATGATGTTTGTGTTTGTAAACATGACATTGAATCCACTTGCCCAAGAAAAAGACTTTGCTTTTCTCCAAAACCAGGTTGACTCTGCTTTTCTGGGTGCTTTGCACACCAATTCCACAGAAGTTTGTCCAGATAGGGCTGGATGAAACCAGAAATATTCGGTTCTGTGGGGGCTAACTCACCCCTAGCTCTTGCTACATCTTCTGTGTTTGCTTGTGTTTTGTCGATAGTATCTATGTACTTTAGAGTTGTTAATGCATTGTAGCATGTAACATTTTGGTTTTCTGTTAGCGAACGCTACTTGGTTTCACATCGAGGCACAACAGGTACACATTCGTGTTTTCTGAGTAAAAACCTGCAGAAACCAGGTTATAATGATATTTGTGTTGGTAAACATGACATTGAATCCACTTGCCCAAGAAAAAGACTTTGCTTTTCTCCAAAACCAGGTATTGCCTCTGCTTTTCTGGGAGCTTTGCACACCAATTCCACACCAGTTTGTCTGGATAGGGCTGGTTGAAACCAGAAATATCCGGTTCTGCGGTGGCTAACACAATCCAAGCTCTTTCTACCGCTTCTGTGTTTGCTTGTGTTTTCTGGATAGTATCTATGGGCTTTAAAGTTGTGCATGAATTGTAGGATGTAATATTTTGTTTATCTGTTGGCATACGCTAATTGGTTTCACATGTACACACAACAGGTATACATTCATGATTTCTTAGTAAAAACCTCCAGAAACCAGGTTAAAAATGATATTTGTGCTTCTAAGCATGACATTGAATCCACTTGCCGAAGAAAATGACTTTGCTTTTCTCCAAAACCAGGTTGACTCTGCTTTTCTCGTTGCTTTGCATACCAATTCCACACTCGTTTTTCCGTATAGGGCTGGTTGAAACCAGAAATATCTGGTTCTGTGGTGGCTAACTCAATCCCAGCTCTTGCTACAGCATCAGATTTTGCTTGTGTGTTCTCGATAGTATCTATGGACTTTAGAGTTGTTAATGCCTTGTAGCATGTAACATTTTGTTTTTCTGTTGGCATACGCTAATTGGTTTCACATGTACACACAACAGCTACACTTTCGTGTTTTATGAGTGAAAAGCTGCAGAAACCACATTAAAATGTTATTTCTGTTTGTAAACATGACATTGAATCCACTTGCCCAAGAAATACACTTTGCTTTTCGGCAAAACCAGGTTGACTCTGCTTTTCTGGGTGCTTTGCACACCAATTCCACACCAGTTTGTCCGGATAGGGCTGGTTGTAACCAGAAATATCTGGTTCTGTGGTGGCTAACTCAATCCCAGCTCTTGCTAAAGCCTCTGAGTTTGTTTGTGTTTTCTCGATAGTATCTGTGGACTTTAGAGTTGTGAATGCATTGTAGCATGTAACATTTTGTTTTTCAGTTGGCATATGCTAATTGGTTTCACATGTACACACAACAGCTTCTCTTTGTATTTTTCTGAGAAAAAAGCTGCAGAAACCAGGTAAAAAATGATGTTTGTGCTTGTAAACATGACTTTGAATAAACTTGCCCATGAAAAAGACTTTGCTTTTCTCCAAAACCAGGTTGACTCTGCTTTTCTGGGTGCTTTGCACACCAATTCCACACCAGTTTGTCCGGACAGGGCTGGATGAAACCAGAAATATCTGGTTCTGTGGTGGTTAACTCAATGCAAGTTCTTGCTACAGCCTTTGTGTTTGTTTGTGTTTTCTGGATAGTATCTATGGACTTTAGAGTTGTGTATCAATTGTAGGATGTAATATTTCATTTATCCGTTGGCATAGGCTAATTGGTTTCACATGTACACACAACAGCTACACTTTCGTGATTTCTGAGTAAAAACCTCCAGAAATCAGATTAAAAATGATGTTTGTATTTGTAAACATGACATTGAATCCAGTTGCCCAAGAAAAAGACTTTGCTTTCCTCCAAAACCAGGTTGACTCTGCTTTTCTGGGTGCTTTGCACACCAATTCCATACCAGTTTATCCGGAGAGGGCTGCATGAAACCAGAAGTATCCGGTTCTGCCGTAGCTAACTCAATCACAGTTCTTGCTATGCCTCTGCGTTTGTTTGTGTTTTCTCAATAGTAACTATGGACTTTAGAGTTGTGAATGCATTGTAGCATGAAACATTTTGTTTTTCTGTTGGCAAACGCTAATTGGTTTCACATGGAGGCACAACAGGTAAAGTTTCGAGTTTTCTGATTTAAAGGCTGCAGAAATCAGGTTAAAATGATATTTGTGTTTGTAAACTTGACATTGAATCCACTTGCCCAAGAAAAAGACTTTGCTTTTCTCCAAAACCAGGTTGACTCTGCTTTTCTGGGTGCTTTGCACACGAATTCCACACCCATTTGTCCAGTTAGGTCTGGATGAAACCAGAAATATCCGGTTCTTTGGTGGCTAACTCAATCCCAGCTCTTGCTACAGCATCTGAGTTTGCTTGTGTTTTCTCGATAGTATCTATGGACTTTAGAGTTGTGAATGCATTGTAGCATGTAACATTTTGTTTTTCTGTTGGCATATGCTAATTGGCTTCACATATACGCAGAACAGATATACATTCGTGTTTTCTACGTGAAAAGCTGCAGAAACCAGGTTAAAATGATATTTGTGTTTGTAAACATGACATTGAATCCACTTGCCCAAGAAAACGACTTTTCTTTTCTCCAAAACCAGGTATTGACTCTGCTTTTCTGCGTGCTTAGCAGACCAATTCCACACCAGTTTCTTGGGAGAGGGCTGGATGAAACCAGAAATATCTGGTTCTGTGGTGGCTAACTCAACCCCAGCTCTTGCTACAGCTTCTGTGTTTGCTTGTGTTTTGTCGATAGTATCTATGGACTTTAGAGTGGGGATTGCATTTTAGCATGTAACATTTTGGTTTTCTGTTGGCATACGCTAACTGGCTTGAGATGTACACACAACAGGTACACTTTCGTGTTTTATGAGTGAAAAGCTGCAAAAACCAGGTTAAAAATGATGTTTGTGTTTGTAAACATGACATTGAATCCCCTTGCCCAAGAAATAGACTTTGCTTTTCTCCAAAACCAGGTGGACTCTACTTTTCTGGGTGATTTGCACACCAATTCCACACCAGTTTGTCCAGATAGGGTTGGATGAAACCAGAAATATCCGGTTCTGTGGTGGCTAACTCCACCCCAGCTCTTGCTACAATTTCTGTGTTTGCTTGTTTTTTCTGGATAGTATCTATGGACTTTAGAGTTGTGAATGCATTTTAGCATGTAACATTTTCGTTTTCTGTTGGCATATGCTAATTGGTTTCACATGTACACACAACAGCTACACTTTGGAGTTTTCTGAGTAAAAAGCTGCAGAAACCAGGTTAAAAATGATATTTCTGATTGTAAACATGACATGGAAACCACTTGCCCAAGAAAACGACTATGCTTTTCTCAAAAACCAGGTTGACTCTGCTTTTCTGGGTGCTTTGCACACCAGTTCCACGCCGGTTTGTCCAGATAGGGCTGGATGAAACCAGAAATATCTGGTTCTATGGTGGTTAACACAATCCAAGTTCTTGCTACAGCCTTTGTGTTGGTTTGTTTTTTCAGGAAAGTATCTATGGGCATTAGAGTTGTGTATGAATTGTAGGATGTAATATTTTGTTTATCTGTTGGCATACGCTAATTGGTTTCACATGTACACACAACAGGTACACATTCGTGATTTCTGAGTAAAAACTTCCGGAAACCAGGTTAAAAATGATGTTTGTGTTTGTAAACATGACATTGAATCCACTTTCCCAAGAAAAAGACTTTGCTTTTCTACAAAACCAGGTTGAATCTGCTTTTCTGGGTGCTTTGCTCAACAATTCCACACAAGTATCCCGGGTAGGGCTGGATGAAACCAGAAATATCCGGTTCTGTGGTGGCTAACTCAATCCCAGCTCTTGCAACAGCCTCTGAGTTTGTTTGTGTTTTCTCTATAGTACATATGGACTTTAGAGTGGTGAATGCATTGTAGCATGTAACATTTTGGTTTTCTCTTGGCATACGCTATTTGGTTTCACATGTACACACAACAGGTACACTTTCATGTTTTATGCGTGAAAAGCTGCAGAAACCAAATTAAAATGATATTTCTGTTTGTAAACATGACATTGAATACACTAGCTGAAGGAAAAGACATTACTTTTCTCCAAAACCAGGTTGACTCTGCTTTTCTGGGTGCTTTGCACACCAATTCCACAGATTTTTGTCCAGATAGGGCTGGTTGAAACCAGAAATATCCGGTTCTTTGGTGGCTATCTCAATCCCAGGTCTTGCTACAGCTTCTGTGTTTGCTTGTGTTTTGTCGATAGTATCTGTGGACTTTAGAGTTGTGAACGCATTGTAGCATGTAACATTTTGTTTTCTGTTGTCAAATAGTAATTGGTTTCACATGGAGAAACAACAGGTACACATTCGTGTTTTCTGAGTAAAAAGCTGCAGAAATCAGGTTAAAAATGATGTTTGTGTTTGTAAACATGACATTGAACGCACTTGCCCAAGAAAAAGACATTACTTTTGTTTTCTCGATAGTATTTATGGACTTTAGATTTGTGAATGCATTGTAGCATGTAACATTTTTGTTTTCTGTTCGCGAACGCTAGTTGGTTTCACATGGAGTCACAACAGGTACACATTCGAGTTTTCTGAGTAAAAACCTGCAGAAACCAGGTTAAAATGTAATTTGTGTTGGTAAACATGACATTGAATCCACTTGCCCAAGAAAAAGACTTTGCTTTTCTCCAAAATCAGGTTGAGTCTGCTTTTCTCGATGTTTTTTGTACACCAACCCCACAACACTTTGTCCGGATAGGGCTGGATGAATCCAGAAATGTCCTGTTCTGTCGTGTCTAAATCAATCCCAGCTCTTGCTACTACTGCTGTGTTTGCATGTGCTTTTCCGATAGTATCTATGGACTTTAGAGTTGTGAATGCATTGTAGCATGTAACATTTTGTTTTCTGTTGGCAAACAGTAATTGGTTTCACATGGAGAAACAACAGGTACACCTTCGTGTTTTCTGAGTAAAAAGCTGCAGAAATCAGGTTAAAAATGATGTTTGTGTTTGTAAACATGACATTGAACGCACTTGCCCAAGAAAAAGACATTGCTTTCCTCCAAAAATAGGTTGACTCTGCTTTTCTGGGTGCTTTTCACACCAATTCCACACCAGTTTGTCCAGATAGAGCTGGATGAAACCAGAAATATCCGGTTCTGAGGTGGCTATCTCAATCCCAGCTCTTGCTACAGCTTCTGTGTTTGCTTGTGTTTTGTCGATAGTATCTGTGGACTTTAGAGTTGTGAACGCATTGTAGCATGTAACATTTTGTTTTCTGTTGTCAAATAGTAATTGGTTTCACATGGAGAAACAACAGGTACACATTCGTGTTTTCTGAGTAAAAAGCTTCAGAAACCAGGTTAAAAATGATATTTGTGTTGGAAAACCTGACATTGAATCCACTTGCCCAAGAAAAAGACATTGGTTTTCTCCAAAACCAGGTTGACTCTGCTTTTCTGGGTGCTTTGCACACCAATTCCACACCAGTTTGTCCAGATAGAGCTGGATGAAACCAGAAATATCCGGTTCTGTGGTGGCTAACTCAATCCCAGCTCTTGCTACAGCTTCTGTCTGTCCTTGTGTTTTTGCGATATTATCTGTGGACTTTAGAGTTGTGAAAGCATTGTAGCATGAAACATTTTGTTTTTCTGTTGGCATATGCTAATTGGTTTCAGATGTACAAACAATAGGTACACATTCGTGTTTTCTAAGTGAAAAGCTGCAAAAACCAGGTTAAAAATGATATTTGTGTTTCTAAACATGGCATTGAATCCAGTTTACCAAGAAAAAGACTTTGCTTTTCTCCAAACCCAGGTAGAATCTAGTTATCTGGGTGCTTTGCACACCAATTCAACACCATTTTGTCCGGAGAGTGCTGGATGAAACCAAAAATATCTGGTTCTGTGGTGGCTAACTCAATCCAAGTTCTTCCTACAGCCTTTGTGTTTGTTTGTGTTTTCTGGATAGTAGGTATGGACTTTAGAGTTGTGTATGAATTTTAGCATGTAATATTTTGTTTATCTGTTGAAATATGCTAATTGCTTTCACATGTACACACAACTGGTACACATTCGTGATTTCTGAGTAAAAACCTCCAGAAACCAGGTTAAAAATGATGTTTGTGTTTGAAACATGACATTGAATCCACTGCCAAAGAAAAAGACTTTGCTTTTCTCCCAAACCAGGTTCACTCTGCTTTTCTTGGTGCTTTGCACACCAATTCCATACGAGCTGTCCAGATATGTCTGGATGAAACCAGAAATATCCGGTTCTGTGGTGGCTAACTCAATTCCAGCTCTTGCTACAGCTTCTGTGTTTGCTTGTGTTTTGTCGATAGTATCTGTGGACTTTAGAGTTGTGAATGCATTGTAGCATGTAACATTTTGTTTTTCTGTTGGCATACGCTAATTGGTTTCACATGGTGGCACAACACATACACTTTAGAGTTTACTGATCAAAAGCTTGCAGAACCAGGTTAAAAATGATATTGGTGTTTGTAAACATGACATTGAATACACTTGCCCAAGAAATAGACTCTGCTTTTCTGCAAAACCAGGTATTGACTCTGCTTTTCTGGGTGATTTGCACACCAATTCCACCCCAGTTTGTCCAGTTAGGTCTGGATGAAAGCAGAAATATCTGGTTCTGTGGTGGCTAACTCAATCCCAGCTCTTGCTACAGGTTCTGTGTTTGCTTGTATTTTGTCGATAGTATCTATGGACTATAGAGTTGAGAATGCATTGTAGCATGTAACATTTTGGTTTTCTGTTGGCATACGCTAATTGGTTTCACATGTACACACAACAGCTACACATTCGTGTTTTCTAAGTGAAAAGCTGCATAAACTTGGTTAAAAATGATATTTCTGTTTCTAAACATGACATTGAATCCACTTGCCCAAGAAAAAGACTTTGCTTTTCTCCAAAACCAGGTTGACTCTGCTTTTCTGGGTGCTTCGCACACCAATTGCAAACCAGTTTGTCTGGAGAGGGCTGGATGAAACCAGAAATATCTGATTCTTAGGTGGCTAACTCAATCCAAGTTCTTGCTACAGCCTTTGTGTTTGTTTGTGTTTTCTGGATAGTAGGTATGGACTTTAGAGTTGTGTATGAATTGTACCATGTAATATTTTGTTTATCAGTTGCCATACGCTAATTGGTTTCACATGTACACACAACAGGTACACTTTCGAGTTTTCTGAGTAAAAACCTGCAGAAACCAGGTTAAAAATGATATTGGTGTTTGTAAACATGACATTGCATCCACTTGCCCAAGAAAAAGACTTTGCTTTTCTCCAAAACCAGGTTGACTCTGCTTTTCTGGGTGCTTTGCACACCAATTCCTCACCAGATTGTCCAGATAGGACTTGATGAATCCTGAAACATCCGGTTCTGAGGTGGCTAACTCAATCCCAGCTCTTGCTAGAGCTTCTGTGCTTGCTTGTGTTTTATGGATAGTATCTATGGACTTTAGAGTTGTGTATCAATTGTAGTTGTAACATTTTGATTCTTGTTGGTATGTGCTCATTGGCTCTCATGGAGACACAACAGGTACACATTCGTGTTTTCTGAGTGAAAAGCTGCAGAAACCAGCTTAAAAATAATACTTGGGTTTGTAAACATGACATTGCATCCACTTGCCCAAGAAAAAGACTTTGCTTTTCTCCAAAACCAGGTTGAGTCTGCTTTTCTGTGTGCTTTGCACATGATTCCACACCAGTTTGTCCGGATAGGCTTGGATGAACCCAGAAATTTCTGGTTTGTGGTGGCTAACTCAATCCCAGCTCTTACTACAGCCTCTGAGTTTGTTTGTGTTTTATGGATAGTATCTATGGACTTTAGAGTTGTGTATGAATTGTAGCTTGGAACATTTTGCTTCCTGTTGGCATATGCTAATTGGTTTCACATGGAGACACAACACGTACACATTTGTCTTTTCTGAGTGAAAAGCTGCAGAAACCAGGTTAAAAATGATATTTGTGTTTGCAAACATGACATTGGCTCCACTTGCCCAAGAAAAAGACTTTGCTTTTCTCCATAACCAGGTGGACTCTGCTTTTCTGGGTGCTTTGCACACCAATTCCACACGAGTTTTCCAGATAGGTCTGGATGAAACCAGAAATATCCGATTCTGTGGTGGCTAACTCAATCCCAGCTCTTGCTACAGCTTCTGTGTTTGCTTGTGTTTTGTCGATAGTATCTATGGACTTTAGAGTTGTGAATGCATTGTAGCACGTAACATTTTGCTTTCTGTTGGCATACGCTAATTGGTTTCACATGTACACACAACAGCTACATTTTCGAGTTTTCTGAGTAAAAACCTGCAGAAAGCAGGTTCAAAATGATATTGGTGTTTGTAAACATGACATTGAATCCACTTGCCCAAGAAATAGACTCTGTTTGTCTTCAAAACCAGGTTGACTCTGTTTTTCTGGGTGCTTTGCACACCAATTCCACACCAGTTTGTCCAGTTAGGTCTGGATGAAAACAGAAATATCCGGTTCTGAGGTGGCTATCTCAATCCCAGCTCTTGCCAGAGCTTCTGTGTTTGCTTGTGTTTTATGGATAGTATCTATGGACTTTAGAGTTGTGTATGAATTGTAGCTTGTAACATTTTGTTTTCTGTCGGCAAACGGTAATTGGTTTCACATGGAGACACAACACGTACACATTTGCATTTTCTGAGTGAAAAGCTGCAGAAACCAGGTTAAAAATTATATTTGTGTTTGCAAACATGACATTGAATCGACTTGCCCAAGAAAAAGACTTTGCTTTTCTCCAAAACCAGGTAGACTCTGCTTTTCTGGGTGCTTTGCCCACCAATTCCACACCAGTTTTTCCGGATAGGGCTGGTTGAACCCAGAAATATACGGTTCTGTGGTGGTTAACTCAATCCAAGCTCTTGCTACAGCCTTTGTGTTTGTTTGTGTTTTCTGGATAGTATCTATGGACTTTAGAGTTGTGTATGAATTGTAGCATGTAACATTTTGTTTTTCTGTTGGCATACGCTAATTGGTTTCACATGTACACACAACACTTACACTTTCGAGTTTTCTGAGTAAAAACCTGCACAAACCAGGTTAAAAATGATATTGGTGTTTGTAAACATGACATTGAATCCACTTGCCCAAGAAAAAGATTTTGCTTTTCTCCAAAACCAGGTTGACTCTTTTTTTCTGGGTGCTTTGCACACCAATTCCACACCAGTTTGTCCAGATAGAGCTCGATGGGACCAGAAATTTCCGGTTCTGTGGTGGCTAACTCAATCCCAGCTCTTGCTAAAGCCTCTGAGTTTGTTTGTGTTTTCTCGATAGTATCTGTGGACTTTAGAGTTGTGAATGCATTGTAGCATGTAACATTTTGTTTTTCAGTTGGCATATGCTAATTGGTTTCACATGTACACACAACAGCTTCTCTTTGTATTTTTCTGAGAAAAAAGCTGCAGAAACCAGGTAAAAAATGATGTTTGTGCTTGTAAACATGACTTTGAATAAACTTGCCCATGAAAAAGACTTTGCTTTTCTCCAAAACCAGGTTGACTCTGCTTTTCTGGGTGCTTTGCACACCAATTCCACACCAGTTTGTCCGGACAGGGCTGGATGAAACCAGAAATATCTGGTTCTGTGGTGGTTAACTCAATGCAAGTTCTTGCTACAGCCTTTGTGTTTGTTTGTGTTTTCTGGATAGTATCTATGGACTTTAGAGTTGTGTATCAATTGTAGGATGTAATATTTCATTTATCCGTTGGCATAGGCTAATTGGTTTCACATGTACACACAACAGCTACACTTTCGTGATTTCTGAGTAAAAACCTCCAGAAATCAGATTAAAAATGATGTTTGTATTTGTAAACATGACATTGAATCCAGTTGCCCAAGAAAAAGATTTTGCTTTCCTCCAAAACCAGGTTGACTCTGCTTTTCTGGGTGCTTTGCACACCAATTCCATACCAGTTTATCCGGAGAGGGCTGCATGAAACCAGAAGTATCCGGTTCTGCCGTAGCTAACTCAATCACAGTTCTTGCTATGCCTCTGCGTTTGTTTGTGTTTTCTCAATAGTAACTATGGACTTTAGAGTTGTGAATGCATTGTAGCATGAAACATTTTGTTTTTCTGTTGGCAAACGCTAATTGGTTTCACATGGAGGCACAACAGGTAAAGTTTCGAGTTTTCTGATTTAAAGGCTGCAGAAATCAGGTTAAAATGATATTTGTGTTTGTAAACTTGACATTGAATCCACTTGCCCAAGAAAAAGACTTTGCTTTTCTCCAAAACCAGGTTGACTCTGCTTTTCTGGGTGCTTTGCACACGAATTCCACACCCATTTGTCCAGTTAGGTCTGGATGAAACCAGAAATATCCGGTTCTTTGGTGGCTAACTCAATCCCAGCTCTTGCTACAGCATCTGAGTTTGCTTGTGTTTTCTCGATAGTATCTATGGACTTTAGAGTTGTGAATGCATTGTAGCATGTAACATTTTGTTTTTCTGTTGGCATATGCTAATTGGCTTCACATATACGCAGAACAGATATACATTCGTGTTTTCTACGTGAAAAGCTGCAGAAACCAGGTTAAAATGATATTTGTGTTTGTAAACATGACATTGAATCCACTTGCCCAAGAAAACGACTTTTCTTTTCTCCAAAACCAGGTATTGACTCTGCTTTTCTGCGTGCTTAGCAGACCAATTCCACACCAGTTTCTTGGGAGAGGGCTGGATGAAACCAGAAATATCTGGTTCTGCGGTGGCTAACTCAACCCCAGCTCTTGCTACAGCTTCTGTGTTTGCTTGTGTTTTGTCGATAGTATCTATGGACTTTAGAGTGGGGATTGCATTTTAGCATGTAACATTTTGGTTTTCTGTTGGCATACGCTAACTGGCTTGAGATGTACACACAACAGGTACACTTTCGTGTTTTATGAGTGAAAAGCTGCAAAAACCAGGTTAAAAATGATGTTTGTGTTTGTAAACATGACATTGAATCCCCTTGCCCAAGAAATAGACTTTGCTTTTCTCCAAAACCAGGTGGACTCTACTTTTCTGGGTGATTTGCACACCAATTCCACACCAGTTTGTCCAGATAGGGTTGGATGAAACCAGAAATATCCGGTTCTGTGGTGGCTAACTCCACCCCAGCTCTTGCTACAATTTCTGTGTTTGCTTGTTTTTTCTGGATAGTATCTATGGACTTTAGAGTTGTGAATGCATTTTAGCATGTAACATTTTCGTTTTCTGTTGGCATATGCTAATTGGTTTCACATGTACACACAACAGCTACACTTTGGAGTTTTCTGAGTAAAAAGCTGCAGAAACCAGGTTAAAAATGATATTTCTGATTGTAAACATGACATGGAAACCACTTGCCCAAGAAAACGACTATGCTTTTCTCAAAAACCAGGTTGACTCTGCTTTTCTGGGTGCTTTGCACACCAGTTCCACGCCGGTTTGTCCAGATAGGGCTGGATGAAACCAGAAATATCTGGTTCTATGGTGGTTAACACAATCCAAGTTCTTGCTACAGCCTTTGTGTTGGTTTGTGTTTTCAGGAAAGTATCTATGGGCATTAGAGTTGTGTATGAATTGTAGGATGTAATATTTTGTTTATCTGTTGGCATACGCTAATTGGTTTCACATGTACACACAACAGGTACACATTCGTGATTTCTGAGTAAAAACTTCCGGAAACCAGGTTAAAAATGATGTTTGTGTTTGTAAACATGACATTGAATCCACTTTCCCAAGAAAAAGACTTTGCTTTTCTACAAAACCAGGTTGAATCTGCTTTTCTGGGTGCTTTGCTCAACAATTCCACACAAGTATCCCGGGTAGGGCTGGATGAAACCAGAAATATCCGGTTCTGTGGTGGCTAACTCAATCCCAGCTCTTGCAACAGCCTCTGAGTTTGTTTGTGTTTTCTCTATAGTACATATGGACTTTAGAGTGGTGAATGCATTGTAGCATGTAACATTTTGGTTTTCTCTTGGCATACGCTATTTGGTTTCACATGTACACACAACAGGTACACTTTCATGTTTTATGAGTGAAAAGCTGCAGAAACCACATTAAAATGATATTTCTGTTTGTAAACATGACATTGAATACACTAGCTGAAGGAAAAGACATTACTTTTCTCCAAAACCAGGTTGACTCTGCTTTTCTGGGTGCTTTGCACACCAATTCCACAGATTTTTGTCCAGATAGGGCTGGTTGAAACCAGAAATATCCGGTTCTTTGGTGGCTATCTCAATCCCAGGTCTTGCTACAGCTTCTGTGTTTGCTTGTGTTTTGTCGATAGTATCTGTGGACTTTAGAGTTGTGAACGCATTGTAGCATGTAACATTTTGTTTTCTGTTGTCAAATAGTAATTGGTTTCACATGGAGAAACAACAGGTACACATTCGTGTTTTCTGAGTAAAAAGCTGCAGAAATCAGGTTAAAAATGATGTTTGTGTTTGTAAACATGACATTGAACGCACTTGCCCAAGAAAAAGACATTACTTTTGTTTTCTCGATAGTATTTATGGACTTTAGATTTGTGAATGCATTGTAGCATGTAACATTTTTGTTTTCTGTTCGCGAACGCTAGTTGGTTTCACATGGAGTCACAACAGGTACACATTCGAGTTTTCTGAGTAAAAACCTGCAGAAACCAGGTTAAAATGTAATTTGTGTTGGTAAACATGACATTGAATCCACTTGCCCAAGAAAAAGACTTTGCTTTTCTCCAAAATCAGGTTGAGTCTGCTTTTCTCGATGTTTTTTGTACACCAACCCCACAACACTTTGTCCGGATAGGGCTGGATGAAACCAGAAATGTCCTGTTCTGTCGTGTCTAAATCAATCCCAGCTCTTGCTACTACTGCTGTGTTTGCATGTGCTTTTCCGATAGTATCTATGGACTTTAGAGTTGTGAATGCATTGTAGCATGTAACATTTTGTTTTCTGTTGGCAAACAGTAATTGGTTTCACATGGAGAAACAACAGGTACACCAACGTGTTTTCTGAGTAAAAAGCTGCAGAAATCAGGTTAAAAATGATGTTTGTGTTTGTAAACATGACATTGAACGCACTTGCCCAAGAAAAAGACATTGCTTTCCTCCAAAAATAGGTTGACTCTGCTTTTCTGGGTGCTTTTCACACCAATTCCACACCAGTTTGTCCAGATAGAGCTGGATGAAACCAGAAATATCCGGTTCTGAGGTGGCTATCTCAATCCCAGCTCTTGCTACAGCTTCTGTGTTTGCTTGTGTTTTGTCGATAGTATCTGTGGACTTTAGAGTTGTGAACGCATTGTAGCATGTAACATTTTGTTTTCTGTTGTCAAATAGTAATTGGTTTCACTTGGAGAAACAACAGGTACACATTCATGTTTTCTGAGTAAAAAGCTTCAGAAACCAGGTTAAAAATGATATTTGTGTTGGAAAACCTGACATTGAATCCACTTGCCCAAGAAAAAGACATTGGTTTTCTCCAAAACCAGGTTGACTCTGCTTTTCTGGGTGCTTTGCACACCAATTCCACACCAGTTTGTCCAGATAGAGCTGGATGAAACCAGAAATATCCGGTTCTGTGGTGGCTAACTCAATCCCAGCTCTTGCTACAGCTTCTGTCTGTCCTTGTGTTTTTGCGATATTATCTGTGGACTTTAGAGTTGTGAAAGCATTGTAGCATGAAACATTTTGTTTTTCTGTTGGCATATGCTAATTGGTTTCAGATGTACAAACAATAGGTACACATTCGTGTTTTCTAAGTGAAAAGCTGCAAAAACCAGGTTAAAAATGATATTTGTGTTTCTAAACATGGCATTGAATCCAGTTTACCAAGAAAAAGACTTTGCTTTTCTCCAAAACCAGGTAGAATCTAGTTATCTGGGTGCTTTGCACACCAATTCAACACCATTTTGTCCGGAGAGTGCTGGATGAAACCAAAAATATCTGGTTCTGTGGTGGCTAACTCAATCCAAGTTCTTCCTACAGCCTTTGTGTTTGTTTGTGTTTTCTGGATAGTAGGTATGGACTTTAGAGTTGTGTATGAATTTTAGCATGTAATATTTTGTTTATCTGTTGAAATATGCTAATTGCTTTCACATGTACACACAACTGGTACACATTCGTGATTTCTGAGTAAAAACCTCCAGAAACCAGGTTAAAAATGATGTTTGTGTTTGAAACATGACATTGAATCCACTGCCAAAGAAAAAGACTTTGCTTTTCTCCCAAACCAGGTTCACTCTGCTTTTCTTGGTGCTTTGCACACCAATTCCATACGAGCTGTCCAGATATGTCTGGATGAAACCAGAAATATCCGGTTCTGTGGTGGCTAACTCAATTCCAGCTCTTGCTACAGCTTCTGTGTTTGCTTGTGTTTTGTCGATAGTATCTGTGGACTTTAGAGTTGTGAATGCATTGTAGCATGTAACATTTTGTTTTTCTGTTGGCATACGCTAATTGGTTTCACATGGTGGCACAACACATACACTTTAGAGTTTACTGATCAAAAGCTTGCAGAACCAGGTTAAAAATGATATTGGTGTTTGTAAACATGACATTGAATACACTTGCCCAAGAAATAGACTCTGCTTTTCTGCAAAACCAGGTATTGACTCTGCTTTTCTGGGTGATTTGCACACCAATTCCACCCCAGTTTGTCCAGTTAGGTCTGGATGAAAGCAGAAATATCTGGTTCTGTGGTGGCTAACTCAATCCCAGCTCTTGCTACAGGTTCTGTGTTTGCTTGTATTTTGTCGATAGTATCTATGGACTATAGAGTTGAGAATGCATTGTAGCATGTAACATTTTGGTTTTCTGTTGGCATACGCTAATTGGTTTCACATGTACACACAACAGCTACACATTCGTGTTTTCTAAGTGAAAAGCTGCATAAACTTGGTTAAAAATGATATTTCTGTTTCTAAACATGACATTGAATCCACTTGCCCAAGAAAAAGACTTTGCTTTTCTCCAAAACCAGGTTGACTCTGCTTTTCTGGGTGCTTCGCACACCAATTGCAAACCAGTTTGTCTGGAGAGGGCTGGATGAAACCAGAAATATCTGATTCTTAGGTGGCTAACTCAATCCAAGTTCTTGCTACAGCCTTTGTGTTTGTTTGTGTTTTCTGGATAGTAGGTATGGACTTTAGAGTTGTGTATGAATTGTACCATGTAATATTTTGTTTATCAGTTGCCATACGCTAATTGGTTTCACATGTACACACAACAGGTACACTTTCGAGTTTTCTGAGTAAAAACCTGCAGAAACCAGGTTAAAAATGATATTGGTGTTTGTAAACATGACATTGCATCCACTTGCCCAAGAAAAAGACTTTGCTTTTCTCCAAAACCAGGTTGACTCTGCTTTTCTGGGTGCTTTGCACACCACTTCCTCACCAGATTGTCCAGATAGGACTTGATGAATCCTGAAACATCCGGTTCTGAGGTGGCTAACTCAATCCCAGCTCTTGCTAGAGCTTCTGTGCTTGCTTGTGTTTTATGGATAGTATCTATGGACTTTAGAGTTGTGTATCAATTGTAGTTGTAACATTTTGATTCTTGTTGGTATGTGCTCATTGGCTCACATGGAGACACAACAGGTACACATTCGTGTTTTCTGAGTGAAAAGCTGCAGAAACCAGCTTAAAAATAATACTTGGGTTTGTAAACATGACATTGCATCCACTTGCCCAAGAAAAAGACTTTGCTTTTGTCCAAAACCAGGTTGAGTCTGCTTTTCTGTGTGCTTTGCACATGATTCCACACCAGTTTGTCCGGATAGGCTTGGATGAACCCAGAAATTTCTGGTTTGTGGTGGCTAACTCAATCCCAGCTCTTACTACAGCCTCTGAGTTTGTTTGTGTTTTATGGATAGTATCTATGGACTTTAGAGTTGTGTATGAATTGTAGCTTGGAACATTTTGCTTCCTGTTGGCATATGCTAATTGGTTTCACATGGAGACACAACACGTACACATTTGTCTTTTCTGAGTGAAAAGCTGCAGAAACCAGGTTAAAAATGATATTTGTGTTTGCAAACATGACATTGGCTCCACTTGCCCAAGAAAAAGACTTTGCTTTTCTCCATAACCAGGTGGACTCTGCTTTTCTGGGTGCTTTGCACACCAATTCCACACGAGTTTTCCAGATAGGTCTGGATGAAACCAGAAATATCCGATTCTGTGGTGGCTAACTCAATCCCAGCTCTTGCTACAGCTTCTGTGTTTGCTTGTGTTTTGTCGATAGTATCTATGGACTTTAGAGTTGTGAATGCATTGTAGCACGTAACATTTTGCTTTCTGTTGGCATACACTAATTGGTTTCACATGTACACACAACAGCTACATTTTCGAGTTTTCTGAGTAAAAACCTGCAGAAAGCAGGTTCAAAATGATATTGGTGTTTGTAAACATGACATTGAATCCACTTGCCCAAGAAATAGACTCTGTTTGTCTTCAAAACCAGGTTGACTCTGTTTTTCTGGGTGCTTTGCACACCAATTCCACACCAGTTTGTCCAGTTAGGTCTGGATGAAACCAGAAATATCCGGTTCTGAGGTGGCTATCTCAATCCCAGCTCTTGCCAGAGCTTCTGTGTTTGCTTGTGTTTTATGGATAGTATCTATGGACTTTAGAGTTGTGTATGAATTGTAGCTTGTAACATTTTGTTTTCTGTCGGCAAACGGTAATTGGTTTCACATGGAGACACAACACGTACACATTTGCATTTTCTGAGTGAAAAGCTGCAGAAACCAGGTTAAAAATTATATTTGTGTTTGCAAACATGACATTGAATCCACTTGCCCAAGAAATAGACTTGGCTTTTCTGCAAAACCAGGTTGACTCTGCTTTTCTGGGTTCTTTGCACACCAATTCCACAGCAGTTTGTCCAATTAGGTCTGGATGAAATCAGAAGTATCTGGTTCTGTGGTGGCTAACTCAATCCCAGCTCTTGCTACTGATTCTGAGTTTGCTTGTGTTTTTTCAATAGTATCTATGGACTTTAGAGTTGTGTATGAATTGTAGCTTGTTACATTTTGCTTCTTGTTGGTATATACTCATTTGCTCAAAGGAGACACAACAGGTACACTTTAGAGTTTTCTGATAAAAACCTGCAGAAACCAGTTTAAAAATGATATAGGTGTTTGTAAACATGACATTGAATCCACTTGCCCAAGAAAAAGACTTTGATTTTCTCCATAACCAGGTTGACTCTGCTTTTCTGGGTGCTTTGCACACCAATTCCTCACCAGTTTGTCCAGATAGGGCTGGATGAATCCAGAAATATCCAGTTCTGTGGTGGCTAACTCAATCCCAGCTCTTGCTACTGATTCTGTGTTTGCTTGTGTTTTGTAGATAGTATATATGGATTTTAGAGTTGTGAATGCATTGTAGCATGTAACATTTTGCTTCTTGTTGGTATATGCTCATTGGCTCACATGGAGACATAACAGGTACACAATCATGTTTTCTGAGTGAAAAACTGCAGAAACCAGGTTAAAAATGATATTTGTGCTTGTAAACATGACATTTACTCCACTTGCCCAAGAAAAAGAATTTGCTTTTCTCCAAATCCAGGTTGACCTTGCTTTTCTGGGTGCTTTGCACACGAATTCCACACCAGTTTTTCCGGATAGGCTTGGATGAACACAGAAATATCCGGTTCTTTGGTGGCTAATTCAATCCCAGCTCTTGCTTTGCACACCAATTCAACACCAGTTTGTCTGGAGAGCGCTTGATGAAACCAAATATCTGGTTCTGTGGTGGCTAACTGAATCCAAACTCTTGCTACAGCCTTTGTGTTTGTTTGTGTATTCTGGATAGTATCTATGGACTTTAGAGTTGTTTATGAATTGTAGCTTATATAATTTGTTTATCTGTTGAAATACGCTAATCGGTTTCACATGTACACACAACATATACACATTCAAGTTTTCTGAGTAAAAACCTCCAGAAACCAGGTTAAAAATGATATTTGTGTTTGTAAACATGACATTGAATCCAATTGCCCAAGAAAAAGACTTTGCTTTTCTCCAAAACCAGGTTGACTCTGCTTTTCTGAGTGCTTTGCACACCACTTGCACAAAAAATTATCCAGATAGGGCTGGATGAAACCAGAAATATCCGGTTCTGTGGTGGCTAACTCAATCCCAGCTCTTGCTACAGCTTCTGTCTGTGCTTGTGTTTTCGCGATATTTTCTGTAGAGTTTAGAGCTGTGAAAGCATTGTAGCATGAAACATTTTGGTTTTCTGTTGGCATACGCTAATTGGTTTCACATGGTGGCACAACACATACACTTTAGAATTTTCTGATCAAAAGCTTGCAGAAACCAGGTTAAAAATCATATTGGTGTTTGTAAACGTGACATTGAATCCACTTGCCCAAGAAATAGACTTTGCTTTTCTCCAAAACCAGGTTGACTCTGCTTTTCTGGGTGCTTTGCACACCAATTCCACACCAGTTTGTCCAGTTAGGTCTGGATGAAACCTGAAATATCTGGTTCTGTGGTGGCTATCTCAATCCAAGCTCTTTCTACAGCTTCTGTGTTTCCTTGTGTTTTATGGATAGTATCTATGGACATTAGAGTTGTGTATGAGTTGTAGCTTGTAACATTTTGCTTCTTGTTGCCATATGCTCATTGGCTCACATGGAGACACAACACGTACACATTCATGTTTTCTGAGTGAAAAGCTGCAGAAACCATTTAAAAATGATATTTGTGTTTGTAAACATGACATTGAATCCACTTGCCCAAGAAAAAGACTTTGCTTTTCTCCAAAACCTAGTTGACCTTGCTTTTCTGGGTGCTTTGCACACCAATTCCACACCATTTTGTCCGGATAGGCTTGGATGAACCCAGAAATATCCAGTTCTGTGGTGGCTAACTCAATCCCACCTCTTGCTACAGCCCCTGAGTTTGTTTGTGTTTTCTCGATTGTATCTATGGACTTTAGAGTTGTGTATGCTTTGTAGCATGTAACATTTTGTTTTTCTGTTGGCATACGCTAATTGGTTTCACATGTACACACAACAGGTACACTTTCGTGTTTTATGAGTGAAAACCTGCAGAAACCTGGTAAATATGATATTTCTGTTGGTAAATTGACATTGAATCCACTTGGCCAGAAAAAGACTTTGCTTTTCTGCAAAACCAGGTTGACTCTGCTTTTCTGGGTACTTTGCGCAACCAATTCAACACCAGTTTATCCAGAGAGGGCTGGATGAAACCAGAAATATCTGGTTCTGTGGTGTCTAACTCAATCCAAGCTCTTGCTACAGCCTTTGTGTTTGTTTGTGTTTTCTCAATAGTATCTATGAACTTTAGAGTTGTGAATGCATTGTAGCATGTAACACTTTGTTTATCTGTTGAAATACGCTAATCGGTTTCACATGTACACACAACAGCTTCACTTTCGAGTTTTCTGAGTAAAAACCTGCAGAAACCAGGTTAAAAATGATATTGGTGTTTGCAAACATGACATTGAATCCACTTGCTCAAGAAAAAGACTTTGCTTTTCTCCAAAACCAGGTTGACTCTGCTTTTCTGGGTGCTTTGCATAGCAATTCCTCACCAGTTTGTCCAGATAGGGCTGAATGAATCCAGAAATATCCGGTTCTGTGGTGGCTAACTCAATCCAAGCTCTTGCTAGAGCTTCTGTGTTTGCTTGTGTTTTGTCGATAGTATCTATGGACTTTAGAGTTGTGAATGCATTGTAGCATGTAACATTATGGTTTTCTGTTGGCATACGCTAATTGGTTTTCATGGTGGCACAACACATACACTTTAGAGTTTTCTGATCAAAAGCTTGCAGAAACCAGGTTAAAAATGATATTGGTGTTTGTAAACATGACATTGAATCCATTTGCCCAAGAAATAGACTTGGCTTTTCTGCAAAACCAGGTTGACTCTGCTTTTCTGGGTTCTTTGCACACCAATTCCACAGCAGTTTGTCCAATTAGGTCTGGATGAAATCAGAAGTATCTGGTTCTGTGGTGGCTAACTCAATCCAAACTCTTTCTACAGCTCCTGTGTTTGCTTCTGTGTTATGGATAATATCTTTGCACATTAGAGTTGTGTATGAGTTGTAGCTTGTAACATTTTGCTTCTTGTTGTATATGCTCAATGGCACACATGGAGACACAACAGGTACACATTCGTGTTTTCTGAGTGAAAAGCTGCAGAAACCAGGTTAAAAATGATATTTGTGCTTGTAAACATGACATTGCATCCACTTGCCCAAGAAAAAGACTTTGCTTTTCTCCAAAACCAGGTTGACTCTGCTTTTCTGGGTGCTTTGCACACCAATTCCACATTAGTTTGTCTGGAGATAGCTGGATGAAACCAGAAATACCTGGTTCTGTGGTGGCCTACTCAATCCAAGCTCTTGCTACAGCCTTTATGTTTGTTTGTGTTTTCTGGATAGTATCTATGGACTTTAGAGTTGTTTATGAATTGTAGCTTATATAATTTGTTTATCTGTTGAAATACGCTAATCGGTTTCACATGTACACACAACATATACACATTCAAGTTTTCTGAGTAAAAACCTCCAGAAACCAGGTTAAAAATGATATTTGTGTTTGTAAACATGACATTGAATCCAATTGCCCAAGAAAAAGACTTTGCTTTTCTCCAAAACCAGGTTGACTCTGCTTTTCTGAGTGCTTTGCACACCACTTGCACAAAAAATTATCCAGATAGGGCTGGATGAAACCAGAAATATCCGGTTCTGTGGTGGCTAACTCAATCCCAGCTCTTGCTACAGCTTCTGTCTGTGCTTGTGTTTTCGCGATATTTTCTGTAGAGTTTAGAGCTGTGAAAGCATTGTAGCATGAAACATTTTGGTTTTCTGTTGGCATACGCTAATTGGTTTCACATGGTGGCACAACACATACACTTTAGAATTTTCTGATCAAAAGCTTGCAGAAACCAGGTTAAAAATCATATTGGTGTTTGTAAACGTGACATTGAATCCACTTGCCCAAGAAATAGACTTTGCTTTTCTCCAAAACCAGGTTGACTCTGCTTTTCTGGGTGCTTTGCACACCAATTCCACACCAGTTTGTCCAGTTAGGTCTGGATGAAACCTGAAATATCTGGTTCTGTGGTGGCTATCTCAATCCAAGCTCTTTCTACAGCTTCTGTGTTTCCTTGTGTTTTATGGATAGTATCTATGGACATTAGAGTTGTGTATGAGTTGTAGCTTGTAACATTTTGCTTCTTGTTGCCATATGCTCATTGGCTCACATGGAGACACAACACGTACACATTCATGTTTTCTGAGTGAAAAGCTGCAGAAACCATTTAAAAATGATATTTGTGTTTGTAAACATGACATTGAATCCACTTGCCCAAGAAAAAGACTTTGCTTTTCTCCAAAACCAGGTTGACTCTGTTTTTCTGGGTGCTTTGCACACCAATTCCACACCATTTTGTCCGGATAGGCTTGGATGAACCCAGAAATATCCAGTTCTGTGGTGGCTAACTCAATCCCACCTCTTGCTACAGCCCCTGAGTTTGTTTGTGTTTTCTCGATTGTATCTATGGACTTTAGAGTTGTGTATGCTTTGTAGCATGTAACATTTTGTTTTTCTGTTGGCATACGCTAATTGGTTTCACATGTACACACAACAGGTACACTTTCGTGTTTTATGAGTGAAAACCTGCAGAAACCTGGTAAATATGATATTTCTGTTGGTAAATTGACATTGAATCCACTTGGCCAGAAAAAGACTTTGCTTTTCTGCAAAACCAGGTTGACTCTGCTTTTCTGGGTACTTTGCGCAACCAATTCAACACCAGTTTATCCAGAGAGGGCTGGATGAAACCAGAAATATCTGGTTCTGTGGTGTCTAACTCAATCCAAGCTCTTGCTACAGCCTTTGTGTTTGTTTGTGTTTTCTCAATAGTATCTATGAACTTTAGAGTTGTGAATGCATTGTAGCATGTAACACTTTGTTTATCTGTTGAAATACGCTAATCGGTTTCACATGTACACACAACAGCTACACTTTCGAGTTTTCTGAGTAAAAACCTGCAGAAACCAGGTTAAAAATGATATTGGTGTTTGCAAACATGACATTGAATCCACTTGCTCAAGAAAAAGACTTTGCTTTTCTCCAAAACCAGGTTGACTCTGCTTTTCTGGGTGCTTTGCATAGCAATTCCTCACCAGTTTGTCCAGATAGGGCTGAATGAATCCAGAAATATCCGGTTCTGTGGTGGCTAACTCAATCCAAGCTCTTGCTAGAGCTTCTGTGTTTGCTTGTGTTTTGTCGATAGTATCTATGGACTTTAGAGTTGTGAATGCATTGTAGCATGTAACATTATGGTTTTCTGTTGGCATACGCTAATTGGTTTTCATGGTGGCACAACACATACACTTTAGAGTTTTCTGATCAAAAGCTTGCAGAAACCAGGTTAAAAATGATATTGGTGTTTGTAAACATGACATTGAATCCATTTGCCCAAGAAATAGACTTGGCTTTTCTGCAAAACCAGGTTGACTCTGCTTTTCTGGGTTCTTTGCACACCAATTCCACAGCAGTTTGTCCAATTAGGTCTGGATGAAATCAGAAGTATCTGGTTCTGTGGTGGCTAACTCAATCCAAACTCTTTCTACAGCTCCTGTGTTTGCTTCTGTGTTATGGATAATATCTTTGCACATTAGAGTTGTGTATGAGTTGTAGCTTGTAACATTTTGCTTCTTGTTGTATATGCTCAATGGCTCACATGGAGACACAACAGGTACACATTCGTGTTTTCTGAGTGAAAAGCTGCAGAAACCAGGTTAAAAATGATATTTGTGCTTGTAAACATGACATTGCATCCACTTGCCCAAGAAAAAGACTTTGCTTTTCTCCAAAACCAGGTTGACTCTGCTTTTCTGGGTGCTTTGCACACCAATTCCACATTAGTTTGTCTGGAGATAGCTGGATGAAACCAGAAATACCTGGTTCTGTGGTGGCCTACTCAATCCAAGCTCTTGCTACAGCCTTTATGTTTGTTTGTGTTTTCTGGATAGTATCTATGGACTTTAGAGTTGTGTATTAATTGTAGCAGATATAATTTGTTTATCTGTTGAAATACGCTAATCGGTTTCACTTGTACACACAACAGGTACACATTCGTGATTTCTTAGTAAAAACCTCCAGAAACCAGGTTAAAATTGATATTTGTTTTTGTAAAGATGTCATTGAATCCACTTGCCCAAGAAAAAGACTTTGCTTTTCTCCAAAACCAGGTTGACTCTGCTTTGCTGGGTGCTTTGCACACCAATTCCTCACCAGTTTGTCCAGATAGGGCTGGATGAAACCAGAAATATGCAGTTCTGTGTTGGCTAACTCAGCCCCAACTCTTGCTACAGCCTCTGTGTTTGTTTGTGTTTTCTCGATAGTATCTATGGACTTTAGAGTTGTGAATGCATTGTAGTATGTAACATTTTGTTTTTCTCTTGGCATATGGTAATTGGTTTCACATGTACACACAACAGCTACACTTTCGAGTTTTCTGGGTAAAAACCTGCAATAACAAGGTTAAAAATGATATTGGTGTTAGAAAACATGACATTGAATCCACTTGCCCAAGAAAAAGACTTTGCTTTTCTCCAAAACCAGGTTGACTCTGCTTTTCTGTGTGCTTTGCCCACCAATTCCACACCATTTTGTGCACATAGGAATGGATGAAACCAGAAATATCCGGTTCTGTGGTGGCTAACTCAACCCCAGCTCTTGCTACAGCCTCTGTGTTTGTTTCTGTTTTCTTGATAGTATCTATAGACTTTAGAGTTGTGAATGCATTGTAGCTTGTAACATTTTGTTTTTCTGTTGGCAAACACTAATTGGTTTTACATGGAGACACAACAGGTACACTTTCGAGTTTTCTGAGTAAAAAACTGCAGAAACAATGTCAAAAATGATATTTGTGTTTGCAAACATGACATTGAATCCACTTGCCCAAGAAAAAGACTTTGCTTTTCTCCAAAACCAGGTTGACTCTGCTTTTCTGGGTGCTTTGCACACCAACTCCTCACCAGTTTATCCGGATAGGGCTGGATGAAACCAGAAATATCCGGTTCTGTGGAGGCTACTCAATCCCAGCTCTTGCTACAATTTCTGTGTTTGCTTGTGTTTTCTGGATAGTATCTGTGGACTTTAGAGTTGTGAATGCATTGTAGCATGTAACATTTTGTTTTCTGTTGGCAAACGCTAATTGGTTTCACATGGAGACACAACAGGTACACATTCGTGTTTTCTGAGTAAAAAGCTGCAGAAACGAGGTTAAAAATGATATTTGTGTTTGTAAACATGATATTGAAACCACTTGCCCAAGAAAGATCTTGCTTTTCTCCAAAATCAGGTTGTCTCTGCTTTTCTGGGTGTTTTGGACACCAACCCCACAACAATTTTCTGGATAGGACTGGATGAAACGAGAAATGTCCTGTTCTGTCGTGTCTAAATCATTCCCAGCTCTTGCTACTACTGCTGTGTTTGCGTGTGCTTTTCTGATAGTATCTATGGACTTTAGAGTTGTGAATGCATTGTAGCATGTAACATTTTGTTTTCTGTTGGCAAACGATAATTGGTTTCACATGTACACAGAACAGCTACACGTTCGTGTTTTCTGAGTAAAAAGCTGCAGAAACCAGGTTAAAAATAATATTTGTGTTTGTAAACATGACATTGAATCCACTTGCCCCAGAAAAACACATTGCTTTTCTCCAAAACCAGGTTGAGTCTGCTTTTCTGGGTGCTTTGCACACCAGTTCCACACCAGTTTGTCCAGATAGAGCTGGATGATTCCAGAAATATCCGGTTCTGAGGTGGCTATCTCAATCCCAGCTCTTGCTAGAGCTTCTGTGTTTGCTTGTGTTTTGTCGATAGTATCTGTGGACTTTAGTGTTGTGAACGCATTGTAGCATGAAACATTTTGTTTTCTGTCGGCAAACGCTAATTGGTTTCACATGGAGACACAACAGGTACACATTCGTGTTTTCTGAGTAAAAAGCTGCAGAAATCAGGTTAAAAATGATATTGGTGTTTGTAAACATGATATTGAATCCACTTGCCCAAGAAAAAGACTTTGCTTTTCTCCAAAACCAGGTTGACTCTGTTTTTCTGGGTGCTTTGCACACCAATTCCACACCAGTTTGTCCAGATAGAGCTGGATGCAACCAGAAATATTCGGTTCTTTGGTGGCTATCTCAATCCCAGCTCTTGCTACTGCTTCTGTGTTTGCTTGTGTTTTCTGGATAGTATCTTTAGACTTTAGAGTTGTGAATGCATTGTAGCATGTAACATTTTGTTCTCTGTTTGTAAACGCTATTTGGTTTCACATGGAGACACAACAGGTACACATTCATGTTTTCTGAGTAAAAAGCTGCAGAAACCAGGTTAAAAATGATATTTGTGTTGGAAAACCTGACATTGAATCCACTTGCCCAAGAAAAAGACTTTGCTTTTCTCCAAAACCAGGTTGACTCTGCTTTTCTGGGTGCTTTGCACACCAGTTCTCCACCACTTTGTCCGGATAGGACTGGATGCAAACAGAAATATCCGGTTCTGTGGTGGCTAACTCAATCCCACCTCTTGCTACAATTTCAGTGTTTGCTTGTGTTTTCTGGATAGTATCTGTGGACTTTGGAGTTGTGAATTCATTGTAGCATGTAACATTTTGTTTTTCTGGTGGCAAATGCTAATTGGTTTCACATGGAAACGCAACAAGTACACATTCGTGTTTAATGAATAAATGCTACAGAAACCAGGTTAAAATGATATTTGTGTTTGTAAACATGACATTGAATCCACTTGCCCAAGAAAAAGAATTTGCTTTTCTCCAAACCAGGTTGATTCTGCTTTTCTAGGTGCTTTGCACACCAACTCCACACCAGTTTATCAGGATAGGGCTGGATGAAACCATAAATATCCGCTTCTGTGGAGGCTACTAAATCCCAGATCTTGCTATAATTACTGTGTTTGCTTGTGTTTTCTGGATAGTATCTGTGGACTTTGGAGTTGTGAATGCATTGAAGCATGTAACATTTTGTTTTTCTGTGGGCAAACGCTAATTGGTTTCACACGGAGACACAACAGGTACACATTCGTGTTTTCTGAGTAAATGCTACAGAAACCAGGTTAAAACTGATATTTGTGTTTGTAAACATGACATTGAATCCACTTGCCCAAGAAAAAGACTTTGCTTTTCTCCAAAACCAGGTTGACTCTGTTTTTCTGGGTGCTTTGCACACCAATTCCACACCAGTTTGTCCAGATAGAGCTGGATGCAACCAGAAATATCCGGTTCTGAGGTGGCTATCTCAATCCCAGCTCTTGCTAGAGCTTCTGTGTTTGCTTGTGTTTTGTCGATAGTATCTGTGGACTTTAGTGTTGTGAACGCATTGTAGCATGTAACATTTTGTTTTCTGTCGGCAAACGCTAATTGGTTTCACATGGAGACACAACAGGTACACATTCGTGTTTTCTGAGTAAAAAGCTGCAGAAATCAGGTTAAAAATGATATTGGTGTTTGTAAACATGACATTGAATCCACTTGCCCAAGAAAAAGACTTTGCTTTTCTCCAAAACCAGGTTGACTCTGCTTTTCTGGGTGCTTTGCACACCAACTCCTCACCAGTTTATCCGGATAGGGCTGGATGAAACCAGAAATATCCGGTTCTGTGGAGGCTACTCAATCCCAGCTCTTGCTACAATTTCTGTGTTTGCTTGTGTTTTCTGGATAGTATCTGTGGACTTTAGAGGTGTGAATGCATTGTAGCATGTAACATTTTGTTTTCTGTTGGCAAACGCTAATTGGTTTCACATGGAGACACAACAGGTACACATTCGTGTTTTCTGAGTAAAAAGCTGCAGAAACGAGGTTAAAAATGATATTTGTGTTTGTAAACATGATATTGAAACCACTTGCCCAAAAAAGATCTTGCTTTTCTCCAAAATCAGGTTGTCTCTGCTTTTCTGGGTGTTTTGGACACCAACCCCACAACACTTTTTCTGGATAGGACTGGATGAAACGAGAAATGTCCTGTTCTGTCGTGTCTAAATCATTCCCAGCTCTTGCTACTACTGCTGTGTTTGCGTGTGCTTTTCTGATAGTATCTATGGACTTTAGAGTTGTGAATGCATTGTAGCATGTAACATTTTGTTTTCTGTTGGCAAACAATAATTGGTTTCACATGTACACAGAACAGCTACACGTTCGTGTTTTCTGAGTAAAAAGCTGCAGAAACCAGGTTAAAAATAATATTTGTGTTTGTAAACATGACATTGAATCCACTTGCCCCAGAAAAACACATTGCTTTTCTCCAAAACCAGGTTGAGTCTGCTTTTCTGGGTGCTTTGCACACCAGTTCCACACCAGTTTGTCCAGATAGAGCTGGATGATTCCAGAAATATCCGGTTCTGAGGTGGCTATCTCAATCCCAGCTCTTGCTAGAGCTTCTGTGTTTGCTTGTGTTTTGTCGATAGTATCTGTGGACTTTAGTGTTGTGAACGCATTGTAGCATGAAACATTTTGTTTTCTGTCGGCAAACGCTAATTGGTTTCACATGGAGACACAACAGGTACACATTCGTGTTTTCTGAGTAAAAAGCTGCAGAAATCAGGTTAAAAATGATATTGGTGTTTGTAAACATGATATTGAATCCACTTGCCCAAGAAAAAGACTTTGCTTTTCTCCAAAACCAGGTTGACTCTGTTTTTCTGGGTGCTTTGCACACCAATTCCACACCAGTTTGTCCAGATAGAGCTGGATGCAACCAGAAATATTCGGTTCTTTGGTGGCTATCTCAATCCCAGCTCTTGCTACTGCTTCTGTGTTTGCTTGTGTTTTCTGGATAGTATCTTTAGACTTTAGAGTTGTGAATGCATTGTAGCATGTAACATTTTGTTCTCTGTTTGTAAACGCTATTTGGTTTCACATGGAGACACAACAGGTACACATTCATGTTTTCTGAGTAAAAAGCTGCAGAAACCAGGTTAAAAATGATATTTGTGTTGGAAAACCTGACATTGAATCCACTTGCCCAAGAAAAAGACTTTGCTTTTCTCCAAAACCAGGTTGACTCTGCTTTTCTGGGTGCTTTGCACACCAGTTCTCCACCACTTTGTCCGGATAGGACTGGATGCAACCAGAAATATCCGGTTCTGTGGTGGCTAACTCAATCCCACCTCTTGCTACAATTTCAGTGTTTGCTTGTGTTTTCTGGATAGTATCTGTGGACTTTGGAGTTGTGAATTCATTGTAGCATGTAACATTTTGTTTTTCTGGTGGCAAATGCTAATTGGTTTCACATGGAAACGCAACAGGTACACATTCGTGTTTAATGAATAAATGGTACAGAAACCAGGTTAAAAATGATATTTGTGTTTGTAAACATGACATTGAATCCACTTGCCCAAGAAAAAGACTTTGCTTTTCTCCAAACCAGGTTGATTCTGCTTTTCTAGGTGCTTTGCACACCAACTCCACACCAGTTTATCAGGATAGGGCTGGATGAAACCATAAATATCCGGTTCTGTGGAGGCTACTAAATCCCAGATCTTGCTATAATTACTGTGTTTGCTTGTGTTTTCTGGATAGTATCTGTGGACTTTGGAGTTGTGAATGCATTGAAGCATGTAACATTTTGTTTTTCTGTGGGCAAACGCTAATTGGTTTCACATGGAGACACAACAGGTACACATTCGTGTTTTCTGAGTAAATGCTACAGAAACCAGGTTAAAACTGATATTTGTGTTTGTAAACATGACATTGAATCCACTTGCCCAAGAAAAAGACTTTGCTTTTCTCCAAAACCAGGTTGACTCTGTTTTTCTGGGTGCTTTGCACACCAATTCCACACCAGTTTGTCCAGATAGAGCTGGATGCAACCAGAAATATCCGGTTCTGAGGTGGCTATCTCAATCCCAGCTCTTGCTAGAGCTTCTGTGTTTGCTTGTGTTTTGTCGATAGTATCTGTGGACTTTAGTGTTGTGAACGCATTGTAGCATGTAACATTTTGTTTTCTGTCGGCAAACGCTAATTGGTTTCACATGGAGACACAACAGGTACACATTCGTGTTTTCTGAGTAAAAAGCTGCAGAAATCAGGTTAAAAATGATATTGGTGTTTGTAAACATGACATTGAATCCACTTGCCCAAGAAAAATACTTTGCTTTTCTCCAAAACCAGGTTGATTCTGTTTTTCTGGGTGCTTTGCACACCAATTCCACACCAGTTTGTCCAGATAGAGCTGGATGCAACCAGAAATATCCGGTTCTTTGGTGGCTATCTCAATCCCAGCTCTTGCTACTGCTTCTGTGTTTGCTTGTGTTTTCTGCATAGTATCTTTGGACTTTAGAGTTGTGAATGCATTGTAGCATGTAACATTTTGTTTTCTGTTTTTAAACGCTATTTGGTTTCACATGGAGACACAACAGGTACACATTCGTGTTTTCTGAGTGAAAAGCTGCAGAAACCCGGTTAAAAATGATATTTGTGCTTGTAAACATGACATTGAATCCACTTGCCCAAGAAAAAGACTTTGCTTTTCTCCAAAACCAGGTTGACTCTGCTTTTCTGGGTGCTTTGCACACCAACTCCTCACCAGTTTATCCGGATAGGGCTGGATGAAACCAGAAATATCCGGTTCTGTGGAGGCTAACTCAATCCCACCTCTTGCTACAGTTTCAGTGTTTGCTTGTGTTTTCTGGATAGTATCTGTGGACTTTGGAGTTGTGAATGCATTGTAGCATGTAACATTTTGTTTTTCTGTGGGCAAACGCTAATGGGTTTCACATGGAGTCGCAACAGGTACACATTCGTGTTTTCTGAGTAAATGCTACAGAAACCAGGTTTAAAATGATATTTGTGTTTGTAAACATGACATTGAATCCACTTGCCCCAGAAAAAGACATTGCTTTTCTCTAAAACCAGGTTGACTCTGCTTTTCTGAGTGGCTTGCACATAAATTCCACACCAGATTCTCCGGATAGGCCTGGATGGAACCAGAAATATCTGGTACTTAGGTGGCTATCTCAATCCCCGCTCTTCCTACTCCTTCTCTGTGTGCTTGTGTTTTGTCAATAGTATCTGTGGACTTTAGATTTGTGAATGCATTGTAGCATGTTACATTTTGTTTTTCTGTGGGCAAACGCTAATTGGTTTCACATGCAGACACAACAGGTACATATTCGTGTTTTCTGAGTAAAAAGCTGCAGAAACCCGGTTAAAAATGATATTTGTGCTTGTAAACCTGACATTGAATCCACTTGCCCAAGAAAAAGACTTTGCTTTTCTCCAAAACCAGGTTGAGTCTGCTTTTCTGGGTGTTTTGGACACCAACCCCACAACACTTTGTCCGGATAGGGCTGGATGAAACCAGAAATGTCCTGTTCTGTCGTGTCTAAATCAATCCCAGCTCTTGCTACAACTGCTGTGTTTGCGTGTGCTTTTCTGATAGTATCTATGGACTTTAGAGTTGTGAATGCATTGTAGCATGTAACATTTTGTTTTCTGTTGGCAAACGATAATTGGTTTCACATGTACACAGAACAGCTACACGTTCGTGTTTTCTGAGTAAAAAGCTGCAGAAACCAGGTTAAAAATGATATTTGTGTTTGTAAACATGACATTGAATCCACTTGCCCCAGAAAAAGACATTGCTTTTCTCCAAAACCAGGTTTACTCTGTTTTTCTGGGTGCTTTGCACACCAGTTCCACACCAGTTTGTCCAGATAGAGCTGGATGATTCCAGAAATATCCAGTTCTGAGGTGACTATCTCAATCCCAGCTCTTGCTAGAGCTTCTGTGTTTGCTTGTGTTTTGTCGATAGTATCTCTGGACTTTAATGTTGTGAACGCATTGTAGCATGTAACATTTTGTTTTCTGTCGGCAAACGCTAATTGGTTTCACATGGAGACACAACAGGTACACATTCATGTTTTCTGAGTGAAAAGCTGCAGAAACCCGGTTAAAAATGATATTTGTGCTTGTAAACATGACATTGAATCCACTTGCCCAAGAAAAAGACTTTGCTTTTCTCCAAAACCAGGTTGACTCTGCTTTTCTGGGTGCTTTGCACACCAATTCCACATTAGTTTGTCTGGAGATAGCTGGATGAAACCAGAAATACCTGGTTCTGTGGTGGCCTACTCAATCCAAGCTCTTGCTACAGCCTTTATGTTTGTTTGTGTTTTCTGGATAGTATCTATGGACTTTAGAGTTGTGTATTAATTGTAGCAGATATAATTTGTTTATCTGTTGAAATACGCTAATCGGTTTCACTTGTACACACAACAGGTACACATTCGTGATTTCTTAGTAAAAACCTCCAGAAACCAGGTTAAAATTGATATTTGTTTTTGTAAAGATGTCATTGAATCCACTTGCCCAAGAAAAAGACTTTGCTTTTCTCCAAAACCAGGTTGACTCTGCTTTGCTGGGTGCTTTGCACACCAATTCCTCACCAGTTTGTCCAGATAGGGCTGGATGAAACCAGAAATATGCAGTTCTGTGTTGGCTAACTCAGCCCCAACTCTTGCTACAGCCTCTGTGTTTGTTTGTGTTTTCTCGATAGTATCTATGGACTTTAGAGTTGTGAATGCATTGTAGTATGTAACATTTTGTTTTTCTCTTGGCATATGGTAATTGGTTTCACATGTACACACAACAGCTACACTTTCGAGTTTTCTGGGTAAAAACCTGCAGAAACAAGGTTAAAAATGATATTGGTGTTAGAAAACATGACATTGAATCCACTTGCCCAAGAAAAAGACTTTGCTTTTCTCCAAAACCAGGTTGACTCTGCTTTTCTGTGTGCTTTGCCCACCAATTCCACACCATTTTGTGCACATAGGAATGGATGAAACCAGAAATATCCGGTTCTGTGGTGGCTAACTCAACCCCAGCTCTTGCTACAGCCTCTGTGTTTGTTTCTGTTTTTTGATAGTATCTATAGACTTTAGAGTTGTGAATGCATTGTAGCTTGTAACATTTTGTTTTTCTGTTGGCAAACACTAATTGGTTTTACATGGAGACACAACAGGTACACTTTCGAGTTTTCTGAGTAAAAAACTGCAGAAACAATGTCAAAAATGATATTGGTGTTTGTAAACATGACATTGAATGCACTTGCCCAAGAAAAAGACTTTGCTTTTCTCCAAAACCAGGTTGACTCTGCTTTTCTGGGTGCTTTGCACACCAACTCCTCACCAGTTTATCCGGATAGGGCTGGATGAAACCAGAAATATCCGGTTCTGTGGAGGCTACTCAATCCCAGCTCTTGCTACAATTTCTGTGTTTGCTTGTGTTTTCTGGATAGTATCTGTGGACTTTAGAGGTGTGAATGCATTGTAGCATGTAACATTTTGTTTTCTGTTGGCAAACGCTAATTGGTTTCACATGGAGACACAACAGGTACACATTCGTGTTTTCTGAGTAAAAAGCTGCAGAAACGAGGTTAAAAATGATATTTGTGTTTGTAAACATGATATTGAAACCACTTGCCCAAAAAAGATCTTGCTTTTCTCCAAAATCAGGTTGTCTCTGCTTTTCTGGGTGTTTTGGACACCAACCCCACAACACTTTTTCTGGATAGGACTGGATGAAACGAGAAATGTCCTGTTCTGTCGTGTCTAAATCATTCCCAGCTCTTGCTACTACTGCTGTGTTTGCGTGTGCTTTTCTGATAGTATCTATGGACTTTAGAGTTGTGAATGCATTGTAGCATGTAACATTTTGTTTTCTGTTGGCAAACAATAATTGGTTTCACATGTACACAGAACAGCTACACGTTCGTGTTTTCTGAGTAAAAAGCTGCAGAAACCAGGTTAAAAATAATATTTGTGTTTGTAAACATGACATTGAATCCACTTGCCCCAGAAAAACACATTGCTTTTCTCCAAAACCAGGTTGAGTCTGCTTTTCTGGGTGCTTTGCACACCAGTTCCACACCAGTTTGTCCAGATAGAGCTGGATGATTCCAAAAATATCCGGTTCTGAGGTGGCTATCTCAATCCCAGCTCTTGCTAGAGCTTCTGTGTTTGCTTGTGTTTTGTCGATAGTATCTGTGGACTTTAGTGTTGTGAACGCATTGTAGCATGAAACATTTTGTTTTCTGTCGGCAAACGCTAATTGGTTTCACATGGAGACACAACAGGTACACATTCGTGTTTTCTGAGTAAAAAGCTGCAGAAATCAGGTTAAAAATGATATTGGTGTTTGTAAACATGATATTGAATCCACTTGCCCAAGAAAAAGACTTTGCTTTTCTCCAAAACCAGGTTGACTCTGTTTTTCTGGGTGCTTTGCACACCAATTCCACACCAGTTTGTCCAGATAGAGCTGGATGCAACCAGAAATATTCGGTTCTTTGGTGGCTATCTCAATCCCAGCTCTTGCTACTGCTTCTGTGTTTGCTTGTGTTTTCTGGATAGTATCTTTAGACTTTAGAGTTGTGAATGCATTGTAGCATGTAACATTTTGTTCTCTGTTTGTAAACGCTATTTGGTTTCACATGGAGACACAACAGGTACACATTCATGTTTTCTGAGTAAAAAGCTGCAGAAACCAGGTTAAAAATGATATTTGTGTTGGAAAACCTGACATTGAATCCACTTGCCCAAGAAAAAGACTTTGCTTTTCTCCAAAACCAGGTTGACTCTGCTTTTCTGGGTGCTTTGCACACCAGTTCTCCACCACTTTGTCCGGATAGGACTGGATGCAACCAGAAATATCCGGTTCTGTGGTGGCTAACTCAATCCCACCTCTTGCTACAATTTCAGTGTTTGCTTGTGTTTTCTGGATAGTATCTGTGGACTTTGGAGTTGTGAATTCATTGTAGCATGTAACATTTTGTTTTTCTGGTGGCAAATGCTAATTGGTTTCACATGGAAACGCAACAGGTACACATTCGTGTTTAATGAATAAATGCTACAGAAACCACGTTAAAAATGATATTTGTGTTTGTAAACATGACATTGAATCCACTTGCCCAAGAAAAAGACTTTGCTTTTCTCCAAACCAGGTTGATTCTGCTTTTCTAGGTGCTTTGCACACCAACTCCACACAAGTTTATCAGGATAGGGCTGGATGAAACCAGAAATATCCGGTTCTGTGGAGGCTACTAAATCCCAGCTCTTGCTATAATTACTGTGTTTGCTTGTGTTTTCTGGATAGTATCTGTGGACTTTGGAGTTGTGAATGCATTGAAGCATGTAACATTTTGTTTTTCTGTGGGCAAACGCTAATTGGTTTCACATGGAGACACAACAGGTACACATTCGTGTTTTCTGAGTAAATGCTACAGAAACCAGGTTAAAACTGATATTTGTGTTTGTAAACATGACATTGAATCCACTTGCCCAAGAAAGAGACTTTGCTTTTCTCCAAAACCAGGTTGACTCTGTTTTTCTGGGTGCTTTGCACACCAATTCCACACCAGTTTGTCCAGATAGAGCTGGATGCAACCAGAAATATCCGGTTCTGAGGTGGCTATCTCAATCCCAGCTCTTGCTAGAGCTTCTGTGTTTGCTTGTGTTTTGTCGATAGTATCTGTGGACTTTAGTGTTGTGAACGCATTGTAGCATGTAACATTTTGTTTTCTGTCGGCAAACGCTAATTGGTTTCACATGGAGACACAACAGGTACACATTCGTGTTTTCTGAGTAAAAAGCTGCAGAAATCAGGTTAAAAATGATATTGGTGTTTGTAAACATGACATTGAATCCACTTGCCCAAGAAAAATACTTTGCTTTTCTCCAAAACCAGGTTGATTCTGTTTTTCTGGGTGCTTTGCACACCAATTCCACACCAGTTTGTCCAGATAGAACTGGATGCAACCAGAAATATCCGGTTCTTTGGTGGCTATCTCAATCCCAGCTCTTGCTACTGCTTCTGTGTTTGCTTGTGTTTTCTGCATAGTATCTTTGGACTTTAGAGTTGTGGATGCATTGTAGCATGTAACATTTTGTTTTCTGTTTGTAAACGCTATTTGGTTTCACATGGAGACACAACAGGTACACATTCGTGTTTTCTGAATAAAAAGCTGCAGAAACCAGGTTAAAAATGATATTTGTGTTTGTAAACATGACATTGAATGCACTTGCCCAAGAAAAAGACTTTGCTTTTCTCCAAAACCAGGTTGACTCTGCTTTTCTGGGTGCTTTGCACACCAACTCCTCACCAGTTTATCCGGATAGGGCTGGATGAAACCAGAAATATCCGGTTCTGTGGAGGCTAACTCAATCCCACCTCTTGCTACAGTTTCAGTGTTTGCTTGTGTTTTCTGGATAGTATCTGTGGACTTTGGAGTTGTGAATGCATTGTAGCATGTAACATTTTGTTTTTCTGTGGGCAAACGCTAATGGGTTTCACATGGAGTCGCAACAGGTACACATTCATGTTTTCTGAGTAAATGCTACAGAAACCAGGTTTAAAATGATATTTGTGTTTGTAAACATGACATTGAATCCACTTGCCCCAGAAAAAGACATTGCTTTTCTCTAAAACCAGGTTGACTCTGCTTTTCTGAGTGGCTTGCACATAAATTCCACACCAGATTCTCCGGATAGGCCTGGATGGAACCAGAAATATCTGGTACTTAGGTGGATATCTCAATCCCCGTTCTTCCTACTCCTTCTCTGTGTGCTTGTGTTTTGTCAATAGTATCTGTGGACTTTAGATTTGTGAATGCATTGTAGCATGTTACATTTTGTTTTTCTGTGGGCAAACGCTAATTGGTTTCACATGCAGACACAACAGGTACATATTCGTGTTTTCTGAGTAAAAAGCTGCAGAAACCCGGTTAAAAATGATATTTGTGCTTGTAAACCTGACATTGAATCCACTTGCCCAAGAAAAAGACTTTGCTTTTCTCCAAAACCAGGTTGAGTCTGCTTTTCTGGGTGTTTTGGACACCAACCCCACAACACTTTGTCCGGATAGGGCTGGATGAAACCAGAAATGTCCTGTTCTGTCGTGTCTAAATCAATCCCAGCTCTTGCTACAACTGCTGTGTTTGCGTGTGCTTTTCTGATAGTATCTATGGACTTTAGAGTTGTGAATGCATTGTAGCATGTAACATTTTGTTTTCTGTCGGCAAACGATAATTGGTTTCACATGTACACAGAACAGCTACACGTTCGTGTTTTCTGAGTAAAAAGCTGCAGAAACCAGGTTAAAAATGATATTTGTGTTTGTAAACATGACATTGAATCCACTTGCCCCAGAAAAAGACATTGCTTTTCTCCAAAACCAGGTTGACTCTGCTTTTCTGGGTGCTTTGCACACCAGTTCCACACCAGTTTGTCCATATAGAGCTGGATGATTCCAGAAATATCCAGTTCTGAGGTGACTATCTCAATCCCAGCTCTTGCTAGAGCTTCTGTGTTTGCTTGTGTTTTGTCGATAGTATCTCTGGACTTTAATGTTGTGAATGCATTGTAGCATGTAACATTTTGTTTTTTTGTCGGCGAACGCTAATTGGTTTCACATGCAGACACAACAGGTACACATTCGTGTTTTCTGAGTAAAAAGCTACAGAAACCAGGTTAAAAATGATATTTGTGTTTGTAAACATGACATTGAATCCACTTGCCCAAGAAAAAGACATTGCTTTTCTCCAAAACCAGGTTGACTCTGCTTTTCTGAGTGGTTTGCACTTAAATTCCACACCAGATTCTCCGGATAGGCCTGGATGGAACCAGAAATATCCGGTACTTAGGTGGCTATCTCAATCCCCGCTCTTGCTACTCCTTCTCTGTGTGCTTGTGTTTTGTCAATAGTATCTGTGGACTTTAGATTTGTGAATGCATTGTAGCATGTAGCATTTTGTTTTTCTGTGGGCAAACGCTAATTGGTTTCACATGCAGACACAACAGGTACACATTCGTGTTTTCTGAGTGAAAAGCTGCAGAAACCCGGTTAAAAATGATATTTGTGCTTGTAAACATGACATTGAATCCACTTGCCCAAGAAAAAGACTTTGCTTTTCTCCAAAACCAGGTTGACTCTGCTTTTCTGGGTGCTTTGCACACCAACTCCTCACCAGTTTATCCGGATAGGGCTGGATGAAACCAGAAATATCCGGTTCTGTGGAGGCTACTCAATCCCAGCTCTTGCTACAATTTCTGTGTTTGCTTGTGTTTTCTGGATGGTATCTGTGGACTTTAGAGGTGTGAATGCATTGAAGCATGGAACATTTTGTTTTCTGTTGGCAAACGCTAATTGGTTTCACATGGAGACACAACAGGTACACATTCGTGTTTTCTGAGTAAAAAGCTGCAGAAACGAGGTTAAAAATGATATTTGTGTTTGTAAACATGATATTGAAACCACTTGCCCAAAAAAGATCTTGCTTTTCTCCAAAATCAGGTTGACTCTGCTTTTCTGGGTGTTTTGGACACCAACCCCACAACACTTTAACTGGATAGGACTGGATGAAACCAGAAATGTCCTGTTCTGTCGTGTCTAAATCATTCCCAGCTCTTGCTACTACTGCTGTATTTGCGTGTGCTTTTCTGATAGTATCTATGGACTTTAGAGTTGTGAATGCATTGTAGCTTGTAACATTTTGTTTTCTGTTGGAAAACGATCATTGGTTTCACATGTACACAGAACAGCTACACGTTCGTGTTTTCTGAGTAAAAAGCTGCAGAAACCAGGTTAAAAATAATATTTGTGTTTGTAAACATGACATTGAATCCACTTGCCCCAGAAAAAGACATTGCTTTTCTCCAAAACCAGGTTGAGTCTGCTTTTCTGGGTGCTTTGCACACCAGTTCCACACCAGTTTGTCCAGATAGAGCTGGATGATTCCAGAAATATCCTGTTCTGAGATGGCTATCTCAATCCCAGCTCTTGCTAGAGCTTCTGTGTTTGCTTGTGTTTTGTCGATATTATCTGTGGACTTTAGTGTTGTGAACGCATTGTAGCATGTAACATTTTGTTTTCTGTCGGCAAACGCTAATTGGTTTCACATGGAGACACAACAGGTACACATTCGTGTTTTCTGAGTAAAAAGCTGCAGAAATCAGGTTAAAAATGATATTGGTGTTTGTAAACATGTTATTGAATCCACTTGCCCAAGAAAAAGACTTTGCTTTTCTCCAAAACCAGGTTGACTCTGTTTTTCTGGGTGCTTTGCACACCAATTCCACACCAGTTTGTCCAGATAGAACTGGATGCAACCAGAAATATTCGGTTCTTTGGTGGCTATCTCAATCCCAGCTCTTGCTACTGCTTCTGTGTTTGCTTGTGTTTTCTGGATAGTATCTTTAGACTTTAGAGTTGTGAATGCATTGTAGCATGTAACATTTTGTTCTTTGTTTGTAAACGCTATTTGGTTTCACATGGAGACACAACAGGTACACATTCGTGTTTTCTGAGTAAAAAGCTGCAGAAACAAGTTAAAAATGATATTTGTGTTTGTAAACCTGACATTGAATACACTTGCCCGAGACAAAGACTTGGCTTTTCTCCAAAACCAGGTTGACTCTGCTTTTCTGGGTGCTTTGCACACCAGTTCTCCACCACTTTGTCCGGATAGGACTGGATGCAACCAGAAATATCCGGTTCTGTGGTGGCTAACTCAATCCCACCTCTTGCTACAATTTCAGTGTTTGCTTCTGTTTTCTGGATAGTATCTGTGGACTTTGGAGTTGTGAATTCATTGTAGCATGTAACATTTTGTTTTTCTGGTGGCAAATGCTAATTGGTTTCACATGGAAATGCAACAGGTACACATTCGTGTTTAATGAGTAAATGCTACAGACACCAGGTTAAAAATGATATTTGTGTTTGTAAACATGACATTGAATCCACTTGCCCAAGAAAAAGACTTTGCTTTTCTCCAAAACCAGGTTGATTCTGCTTTTCTGGGTGCTTTGCACACCAACTCCACACCAGTTTATCAAATAGGGCTGGATGAAACCAGAAATATCCGGTTCTGTGGAGGCTACTAAATCCCAGCTCTTGCTACAATTACTGTGTTTGCTTGTGTTTTCTGGATAGTATAGGTGGACTTTGGAGTTGTTAATGCATTGTAGCATGTAACATTTTGTTTTTCTGTGGGCAAACGCTAATTGGTTTCACATGGAGACGCAACAGGTACACATTCGTGTTTTCTGAGTAAATGCTACAGAAACCAGGTTAAAAATGATATTTGTGTTTGTAAACATGACATTGAATCCACTTGCCCCAGAAAAAGACATTGCTTTTCTCCAAAACCAGGTTGACTCTGCTTTTCTGAGTGGTTTGCACTTAAATTCCACACCAGATTCTCCGGATAGGCCTGGATGGAACCAGAAATATCCGGTACTTAGGTGGCTATCTCAATCCCCGCTCTTGCTACTCCTTCTCTGTGTGCTTGTGTTTTGTCAATAGTATCTGTGGACTTTAGATTTGTGAATGCATTGTAGCATGTAACATTTTGTTTTTCTGTGGGCAAACGCTAATTGGTTTCACATGCAGACACAACAGGTACACATTCGTGTTTTCTGAGTGAAAAGCTGCAGAAATCAGGTTAAAAATGATATTTGTGCTTGTAAACATGACATTGAATCCACTTGCCCAAGAAAAAGACTTTGCTTTTCTCCAAAACCAGGTTGACGCTGCTTTTCTGGGTGCTTTGCACACCAACTCCTCACCAGTTTATCCGGATAGGGCTGGATGAAACCAGAAATATCCGGTTCTGTGGAGGCTACTCAATCCCAGCTCTTGCTACAATTTCTGTGTTTGCTTGTGTTTTCTGGATAGTATCTGTGGACTTTAGAGGTGTGAATGCATTGTAGCATGTAACATTTTGTTTTCTGTTGGCAAACGCTAATTGGTTTCACATGGAGACACAACAGGTACACATTCGTGTTTTCTGAGTAAAAAGCTGCAGAAACAAGTTAAAAATGATATTTGTGTTTGTAAACCTGACATTGAATACACTTGCCCGAGACAAAGACTTGGCTTTTCTCCAAAACCAGGTTTACTCTGCTTTTCTGGGTGCTTTGCACACCAGTTCTCCACCACTTTGTCCGGATAGGACTGGATGCAACCAGAAATATCCGGTTCTGTGGTGGCTAACTCAATCCCACCTCTTGCTACAATTTCAGTGTTTGCTTCTGTTTTCTGGATAGTATCTGTGGACTTTGGAGTTGTGAATGCATTGTAGCATGTAACATTTTGTTTTTCTGGTGGCAAACGCTAATTGGTTTCACATGGAAATGCAACAGGTACACATTCGTGTTTAATGAGTAAATGCTACAGACCCCAGTTTAAAAATGATATTTGTGTTTGTAAACATGACATTGAATCCACTTGCCCAAGAAAAAGACTTTGCTTTTCTCCAAACCAGGTTGATTCTGCTTTTCTAGGTGCTTTGCACACCAACTCCACACAAGTTTATCAAATAGGGCTGGATGAAACCAGAAATATCCGGTTCTGTAGAGGCTACTAAATCCCAGCTCTTGCTACAATTACTGTGTTTGCTTGTGTTTTCTGGATAGTATAGGTGGACTTTGGAGTTGTGAATGCATTGCAGCATGTAACATTTTGTTTTTCTGTGGGCAAACGCTAATTGGTTTCACATGGAGACGCAACAGGTACACATTCGTGTTTTCTGAGTAAATGCTACAGAAACCAGGTTAAAAATGATATTTGTGTTTGTAAACATGACATTGAATCCACTTGCCCCAGAAAAAGACATTGCTTTTCTCCAAAACCAGGTGGACTCTGCTTTTCTGGGTGCTTTGCACACCAGTTCCACACCACTTTGTCCAGATAGAGCTGGATGATTCCAGAAATATCCGGTTCTGAGGTGACTATCTCAATCCCAGCTCTTGCTAGATCTTCTGTGTTTTCTTGTGTTTTGTCGATAGTATCTGTGCACTTTAGTGTTGTGAACGCATTGTAGCATGTAACATTTTGTTTTTCTGTGGGCAAACGCTAATTGGTTTCACATGGAGACACAACAGGTACACATTCGTGTTTTCTGAGTAAAAAGCTACAGAAACCAGGTTAAAAATGATATTTGTGTTTGTAAACATGACATTGAATCCACTTGCCCCAGAAAAAGACATTGCTTTTCTCCAAAACCAGGTTGACTCTGCTTTTCTGAGTGGTTTGCACATAAATTCCACACCAGATTCTCCGGATAGTAATGGATGGAACCAGAAATATCCGGTACTTAGGTGGCTATCTCAATCCCCGCTCTTGCTACTCCTTCTCTGTGTGCTTGTGTTTTGTCGATAGTATCTGTGGACTTTAGATTTGTGAATGCATTGTAGCATGTTACATTTTCTTTTTCTGTGGGCAAATGCTAATTGGTTTCACATGCAGACACAACAGGTACACATTCGTGTTTTCTGAGTGAAAAGCTGCAGAAACCCGGTTAAAAATGATATTTGTGCTTGTAAACATGACATTGAATCCACTTGCCCAAGAAAAAGACTTTGCTTTTCTCCAAAACCAGGTTGACTCTGCTTTTCTGGGTGCTTTGCACACCAACTCCTCACCAGTTTATCCGGATAGGGCTGGATGAAACCAGAAATATCCGGTTCTGTGGAGGCTACTCAATCCCAGGTCTTGCTACAATTACTGTGTTTGCTTGTGTTTTCTGGATAGTATCTGTGGACTTTAGAGGTGTGAATGCATTGAAGCATGTAACATTTTGTTTTCTGTTGGCAAACGCTAATTGGTTTCACATGGAGACACAACAGGTACACATTCGTGTTTTCTGAGTAAAAAGCTGCAGAAACAAGTTAAAAATGATATTTGTGTTTGTAAACCTGACATTGAATCCACTTGCCCAAGAAAAAGATCTTGCTTTTCTCCAAAATCAGGTTGAGTCTGCTTTTCTGGGTGTTTTGGACACCAACCCCACAACACTTTGTCCGGATAGGGCTGGATGAAACCAGAAATGTCCTGTTCTGTCGTGTCTAAATCAATCCCAGCTCTTGCTACAACTGCTGTGTTTGCGTGTGCTTTTCTGATAGTATCTATGGACTTTAGTGTTGTGAACGCATTGTAGCATGTAACATTTTGTTTACTGTCGGCAAACGCTAATTGGTTTCACATGGAGACACAACAGGTACACATTCGTGTTTTCTGAGTAAAAAGCTGCAGAAATCAGGTTAAAAATGATATTGGTGTTTGTAAACATGACATTGAAACCACTTGCCCAAGAAAAAGACTTTGCTTTTCTCCAAAACCAGGTTGACTCTGTTTTTCTGGGTGCTTTGCACACCAATTCCACACCAGTTTGACCAGATAGAGCTGGATGAAACCAGAAATATCCGGTTCTTTGGTGGCTATCTCAATCCCAGCTCTTGCTACTGCTTCTGTGTTTGCTTGTGTTTTCTGGATAGTATCTTTAGACTTTAGAGTTGTGAATGCATTGTAGCATGTAATATTTTGTTTTCTGTTTGTAAACGCTATTTGGTTTCACATGGAGACACAACAGGTACACATTCGTGTTTTCTGAGTAAAAAGCTGCAGAAACCAGGTTAAAAATGATATTTGTGTTTGTAAACCTGACATTGAATACACTTGCCCAAGAAAAAGACTTTGATTTTCTCCAAAACCAGGTTGACTCTGCTTTTCTGGGTGCTTCGCACACCAATTCTCCACCAGTTTGTCCGGATAGGACTGGATGAAAACAGAAATATCCGGTTCTGTGGTGGCTAACTCAATCCCACCTCTTGCTACAGTTTCAGTGTTTGCTTGTGTTTTCTGGATAGTATCTGTGGACTTTGGAGTTGTGAATGCATTGTAGCATGTAACATTTAGTTTTTCTGTGGGCAAACGCTAATTGGTTTCACATGGAGACGCAACAGGTACACATTCGTGTTTTCTGAGTAAATGCTACAGAAACCAGGTTAAAAATGATATTTGTGTTTGTAAACATGACATTGAATCCACTTGCCCAAGAAAAAGACTTTGCTTTTCTCCAAAACCAGGTTGACTCTGCTTTTCTGGGTGCTTTGCACACCAAGTCCACACCAGGTTATCCGGATAGGGCTGGATGAAACCAGAAATATCCGGTTCTGTGGAGGCTACTCAATCCCAGCTCTTGCTACAATTACTGTGTTTGCTTTGTGTTTTCTGGATAGTATCTGTGGACTTTAGAGGTGTGAATGCATTGAAGCATGGAACATTTTGTTTTCTGTTGGCAAACGCTAATTGGTTTCACATGGAGACACAACAGGTACACATTCGGGTTTTCTGAGTAAAAAGCTGCAGAAACGAGGTTAAAAATGATATTTGTGTTTGTAAACCTGACATTGAATCCACTTGCCCAAGAAAAAGACTTTGCTTTTCTCCAAAATCATGTTGAGTCTGCTTTTCTGGGTGTTTTGGACACCAACCCCACAACACTTTGTCCGGATAGGGCTGGATGAAACCAGAAATGTCCTGTTCTGTCGTGTCTAAATCAATCCCAGCTCTTGCTACAACTGCTGTGTTTGCGTGTGCTTTTCTGATAGTATCTATGGACTTTAGAGTTGTGAATGCATTGTAGCATGTAACATTTTGTTTTCTGTTGGCAAACGATAATTGGTTTCACATGTACACAGAACAGCTACACGTTCGTGTTTTCTGAGTAAAAACCTGCAGAAACCAGGATAAAAACGATATTTGTGTTTGTAAACATGATATTGAATCCACTTGCCCAAGAAAAAGACTTTGTCTTTCTTCAACACCAGTTTGACTCTGCTTTTCTGGATATTTGCACACCAAACCCACACCAAATGATAACAACAAATGATAGTTGTGTTTGTAAACATGACATTGAATCCACTTGCCCAAGAAAAGGACTTTGCTTTTCTCAACACCAGGTTGACTCTGCTTTCTGGTTGCTTTGCACACCAATTCCACACCAGTTTGTCCAGATAGGGCTGGATGAAACCAGAAATATCCGGTTCTGTGGTGGCTAACTCAATCCCAACACTTGCTACAGATTCTGTATTTCTTTGTGTTTTCCGTATACTATCTATGGATTTTAGAGTTGTGAATGCATTGTAGCATGTAACATTTTGTTTTTTTGTTGGCAAACACTAATTGGTTTCAAATGGACACACAACAGGGACCCATTCGTGTTTTCTGAGTGAAAACCTGCAGAAACCAGGATAAAAATGAAATTTGTGTTTGTAAACATGACATTGAATCCACTTGCCCAAGAAAAAGACTTTGCCTTTCTCCCACACCAGGTTGACTCTGCTTTTCTGTGTGCTTTCCACACCAATTCCACACCAGTTTATTCAGATACATCTGGATCAAACCGCATGTATCCGGTTCTGTGGTGGCTAACTCAGTCCCAACACTTGCTACATCCTCTGTGTTTGTGTGTGTTTTCTGGATAGTACCTATGGTCTTTAGAGTTGTGTATGAATTGTAGCATGCAACATTTTGTCTTTGTTGGCAAACGCTAATTGGTTTCACATGGAGACACAACAGTTACACATTCATGTTTTCTGAGTGAAAAGCTGCAGAGACCAGCTTAAAAATGATATTTGTGTTTGTAAACATGACATTGAATCCACTTGCCCAAGAAAAAGACTTTGCTTTTCTCCAAATCCAGGTTGACTCTGCTTTCTGGGTGCTTTGCACACCAATTCCACACCAGTTTGTCCAGAAAGGGCTGGATTAAACCAGAAATATCCGGTTCTGTGGTGGTTAACTCAATCACAACACTTGCTACAGCTTCTGTGTTTGTTTGTGTTTTCCGTATAATATCTATGGACTTTAAAGTTGTGAATGCATTTTAGCATGTAACATTTTTTTGTTGTTGTTGCCAAACAGTAATTGGTTTCACAAGGAGACACAACAGGTGCACATTCCTGTTTTCTGAGTGAAAAGCTGCAGAAACCAGGTTAAAAATGATATTTGTGTTTGTAAACATGACATTGAATCCACTTGCCCAAGAAAAAGACTTTGCCTTTTTTCCATAACCAGGTTCACATGCTTTTCTGGGTGTTTTGCCCATGAATTCCACACCATTTTTCCAGATAGGGCTAAATGAAACCAGAAATATACGGTTTTGTGTTGGCTATCTCTATCCCAGCTCTTGCTACAGCTTCTGTGTTTGTTTGTGTTTTCTGGATTGTATCTATGGACTTTAGCAGATGGAATATATTGCAGCATGTAACATTTTGCTTTTTGTTGGCCAACGCTAATTGGATTCACATGGACACACAACAGGAACACATTCGTGTTTTCTGAGTGAAAAGGTGCAGAAACAAGCTTAAAAATGATATTTGTGTTTGTAAACTTGACATTGAATCCTCTTGCCCAAGAAAAATACTTTGCTTTTCTCCAAAAACAGGTTGACTCTGCTTTTCTGGGTGCTTTGCACACCAATTCCACACCAGTTTCTCAAAATATGTCTGGTCAAACCAGAAATATCCGGTTCTGTGGTGGCTAACTCCATACAAAATCTTGCTACAGCTACTGTGTTTGTGTGTGTTTTCTGGATAGTACCTATGGTCTTTAGTTTGTGTATGAATGTAGTATGCAACATTTTGTTTTTTTGTTAGCAAACGCTAATTGGTTTCACATGGAGACACAACAGGTACACATTCGTGTTTTCTGAGTGAAAAGCTGCAGAAGTCAGGTTAAAAATGATATTTGTGTTTGTAAACATGACCTTGAATCCACTTGCCCAAGAAAAAGTTTTTGCTTTTCTCCAAAAGCAGGTTGACTCTGCTTTCTAGGTGCTTTGCACACCAATTCCCCACCATTTATCCAGATAGGGCTAAATGAAACCAGAAATATCCGGTTCTGTGTTGGCCTGCTCTATCCCAGCTTTGCTACAACTGCTGTGTCTGTTTGTATTTTCAAGATAGTATCTATGGACTTTAGAGTTGCGAATGCATTGTAGCATGTGACATTTTGTTTTTTTGTTGGCAAACGCTAATTGGTTTCACGTGGAGACACAACAGGTACACATCGTGTTTTCTGAGTAAAAACCTGCAGAAACAGGATAAAAACGATATTTGTGTTTGTAAACATGACATTGAATCCACTTGCCCAAGAAAAGGACTTTGCTTTTCTCAACACCAGGTTGACTCTGATTTCTGGGTGCTTTGCACACCAATTCCACACCAGTTTGTCCAGATAGGGCTGGATGAAACCAGAAATATCCGGTTCTGTGGTGGCTATATCAATCCCAACACTTGCTACAGATTCTGTGTTTCTTTGTGTTTTCCGTATACTATCTATGGATTTTAGAGTTGTGAATGCATTGTAGCATGTAACATTTTGTTTTTTTGTTGGCAAACACTAATTGGTTTCAAATGGTCACACAACAGGGACCCATTCGTGTTTTCTGAGTGAAAACCTGCAGAAACCAGGATAAAAATGAAATTTGTGTTTGTAAACATGACATTGAATCCACTTGCCCAAGAAAAAGACTTTGCCTTTCTCCCACACCAGGTTGACTCTGCTTTTCTGTGTGCTTTCCACACCAATTCCACACCAGTTTATTCAGATACATCTGGATCAAACCACATGTATCCGGTTCTGTGGTGGCTAACTCAGTCCCAACACTTGCTACATCCTCTGTGTTTGTGTGTGTTTTCTGGATAGTACCTATGGTCTTTAGAGTTGTGTATGAATTGTAGCATGCAACATTTTGTCTTTGTTGGCAAACGCTAATTGGTTTCACATGGAGACACAACAGTTACACATTCATGTTTTCTGAGTGAAAAGCTGCAGAAACCAGCTTAAAAATGATATTTGTGTTTGTAAACATGACATTGAATCCACTTGCCCAAGAAAAAGACTTTGCTTTTCTCCAAATCCAGGTTGACTCTGCTTTCTGGGTGCTTTGCACACCAATTCCACACCAGTTTGTCCAGAAAGGTCTGGATCAAACCAGAAATATCCGGTTCTGTGGTGGTTAACTCAATCACAACACTTGCTACAGCTTCTGTGTTTGTTTGTGTTTTCCGTATAATATCTATGGACTTTAAAGTTGTGAATGTATTTTAGCATGTAACATTTTGTTTTTTTTGTTGCCAAACAGTAATTGGTTTCACAAGCAGACACAACATGTGCACATTCCTGTTTTCTGAGTGAAAAGCTGCAGAAACCAGGTTAAAAATGATATTTGTGTTTGTAAACATGACATTGAATCCACTTGCCCAAGAAAAAGACTTTGCTTTTTTTCCATAACCTGTTTCATATGCTTTTCTGGGTGTTTTGCCCATGAATTCCGCACCATTTTTCCAGATAGGGCTAAATGAAACCAGAAATATACGGTTTTGTGTTGGCTATCTCTATCCCAGCTCTTGCTACAGCTTCTGTGTTTGTTTTTGTTTTCTGGATTATATCTATGGACTTTAGAAGATGGAATATATTGCAGCATGTAACATTTTGCTTTTTGTTGGCCAACGCTAATTGGATTCACATGGACACACAATAGGAACACATTCGTGTTTTCTGAGTGAAAAGCTGCAGAAACCAGGATAAAAACGATATATGCGGGATTTCTGTAACCTGAATATAGGAAATGATTCAGAAGGGTTATATGTTTCCTTTCTGTAGAGAGATGCCTTTTATGGGAGTGCTCTATCCCAGTGTAGCACGAAGTAGTTTTAGAGTGCTTTAGCCTGGTTATAGGCTTACACAATCTGCGCAATGTCTGCAGACTGAGTGTAGCAGATAGTGCTTACAGAAGTTCGGCAACACGAGTGTAGTGAGATGCAGCTTACATGAGTTCTGAATTGGAGGTATACAATGAAGCTGTTCACAAGAGTTCTGTAGCCTGTGAGTAAGAATTCACAATATGCGGGATTTCTGTAGCCTGAATTTAGGAAGGAAAGGTTTTGGGCATTCTGTATCCTGGCTGTAGAGAGATGCAGTTTATGGGAGTTCTGTATCCTAGTGTTGTGCGAAACAATTTCAGAGTGCTTTACCCTGGGAATAGGCTTACACAATGTGTTCGATGTCTGTAGCCTGAGTGTAGGTGATAGTGCTTACTCGAGTTCTGCAGTCCGAGTGTAGAGAGATGCAGCTTACAAGAGTTCAGCATTTTAGGTATACAATGAACCTGTTCACAAGTGTTCTGTAGCCTGTGAGTAGGAATTCGCAATATGCGGGATTTCTGTAGCCTGACTGTAGGAAATGCAGCTAATGGGCATTCTGTATCCTGGCTGTGGAGAGATGCAGTTTACGGGAGTTCTGTATCCTAGTGTTGTGCGAAGTAGTTTCAGAGTGCTTTTGCCTGGGAAATGGCTTAAACAATGTGCTCGATGTCTGTAGCCTGAGTGTAGATGATAGTGCTTACTGGAGTTCTGCAGTCCGAGTGTAGTGAGATGCTGCTTACAAGAGTTTTGTATCAGAGTTGTGCAAAGAAGCAGTTCACTGGAGTTCTGTACCCTGCGAGAAGGAATTCGCAATATGCAGGATTTTTAGCCAGAATATAGGAAATGCTGCTTACGGGTTTTCTGTATCCTTTCTGTAGAGAGATGCCGTTTATTGGAGGGCTGTATTCCAGTGTAGCGAGATGCAGTTTCAGAGGGCTTTAGCCTGGGAATAGGCTTACACAATGTGTGCAATGTCTGTAGACTGAGTGTAGGAGATAGTGCTTACAGGAGTTCGGCAACCCAAGTGTAGTGAGATGCAGCTTACATGAGTTCTGAATTGGAGGTTTGCAAAGGAGCAGTTCACAAGAGTTCTGTAGCATGCAGGTAGGAATTCACAATATGCAGGATTTCTATAGCCTGACTGTAGGAAATTCAGCGCATGGGCATTCTGTATCCTGGATGTAGAGAGATGCAGTTTACGGGAGTTCTGTGTCGCAATGTTGTGTAAAGCGTTTTCAGAGTGCTTTAGCTTGGGAATTGGCTTACACAATATGCCCAATGTCTGCACATGAGTTTATGAGACAGAGGTTTCAGGAGTTCTACAGCTCAAGTGTATTGAAATGCAGCTTACATGCGTTCTGTATCGGAGGTGTGCAACGAAGCAGTGCACAAGAGTTCTGCAGTCTGCAAGTAGGAATTCGCAATATGCGGGATTTCTGTAGCCTGACTGTAGGAAACATAGCTAATGGGCATTCTGTATCCTGGCTGTAGAAAGATGCAGTTTATGGGAGTTCTGTATCCTAGTGTTGTGCGAAGCAGTTTCAGAGTGTTTTAGCCTGGGAATAGGCTTACACAATGTACTCAATGTCTGTAGCCTGAGTGTAGGTGATAGTGCTTACTGGAGTTCTGCAGTCCAAGTGTAGTGAGATGCAGCTTACATGAGTTCTGAATTGGAGGTATACAATGAAGCTGTCACAAGGGTTCTGTAGCCTGTGAGTAAGAATTCACAATATGCGGGATTTCTGTAGCCTGAATTTAGGAAGGGAAGGTTATGGGTATTCTGTATCGTGGCTGAGGAGAGATGCTGTTTACGGGAGTTATGTATCCTAGTTTTTTGCGAAACAGTTTCAGAGTTTTTTAGCCTGGGAAATGGCTTACACAATGTGCGCAATGTCTGTCACCTGAGTTTAGGAGACAGAGGTTTCAGGAGTCCTACCGCTCGAGTGTACTGAAATGCAGCTTACCTGAATTCTGGATCGGAGGTGTGCAACGAAAAACTTCACAAGAGTTCTGTAGTATGCAAGTAGTAATTCGCAATATGCGGGATATCTGAAGCCTGACTGTAGGAAATGCAGCTAATGGGCATTCTGTACCCTGGCTGTAGAAAGATGCAGTTTATGGGAGTTCTGTATCCTGGTGTTTTGAGAAGCAGTTTCAGAGTGTTTTAGCTTGGGATTAGGCTTAGACAATGTGCTCGATGTCTGTAGCCTGAGTGTAGGTGATAGTGCTAACTGGAGTTCTGCAGTCCAAGTGTTGTGAGAGGCAGCTTACATGAATTCTGTATCAGAGATGTGCAAATAAATACTTCACAAGTGTTCTGCAGTCTGCAAGTAGGAATTCGCAATAGGCTGGATTTCTGTAGCCTGATTGTAGCAAACGCAGCTAATTTGCATTCTATATCCCGGCTGTAGACTGATGCAGTTTACAGGAGTTCTGTATCCTACTGTTGTGCGAAGCAGTTTCAGAGTGTTTTAGCTTGGGAAGAGGCTTACACAATGTGCTGATGTCTTAGCCTGAGTGTAGGTGATAGTGCTTACTGGAGTTCTGCAGCCCGAGTGAAGTCAGACTGAGCTTACAAGGTTTCTGTATCGGAGGTGTGCAAAGAAGCAGTTCACTAGAGTTCTGTAGCCTGAGAGTAGGAATTCACAATATGCGGAATTTCTGTAGCCTGAATATAGCAAATGCTGCTTATGGATTATCTGTGTCCTTTTGTAGAGAGATGCCATTTATGGGAGTGCTGTATCCCAGTGTAGCACGAAGCAGTTTTAGAGTGCTTTAGCCTCGTTATAGGCTTACACAATCTGCACAATGCCTTCAGACTGAGTGTAGGAGAGAGTGCTTACAGGAGTTCGGCCACCCGAATGTAGTGAGATGCAGCTTACATGAGTTCTGAATTGGAGGTATACAATGAAGCAGTTCACAAGTGTTCTGTAGCATGCAGGCAGGAATTCACAATATGCGGCATTTGTGCAGCCTGACGATAGGAAACGCAGCTAAAGGGCATTCTGTATCCTGGCTGTAGAATGATGCAGTTTACGGGAGTTCTGTATCCTAGTGTTGTGCGAAGCAGTTTCAGAGTGCATTAGCTTGGGAATAGGCTTACACAATGTGCGCAATGTCTGTAGACTGAGTGAAGGAGATAGTGCTTACAGGAGTTCGGCAACCCGAGTTTAGTGAGATGCAGCTTACATGAGTTCTGAATTGGAGATATACAATGAAGCTTTTCACTAGACTTCTGTAGCCTGTGAGTAGGAATTCGCAATATGCGAGATTTCTGTAGCCTGAATTTAGGAAGGGAAGGTTATGGGCATTCTGTATCCTGGCTGTAGAGAGATGCAGTTTATGGTACTTCTGTATCTTAGTGTTGTGAAAAGCAGTTTCAGAGTGTTTTAGCTTGGGAATAGGCTTACACAAAGTGCGCAAAGTCTGCACATGAGTTTAGGAGACAGAGGTTTCAGGAGTTCTACAGCTCGAGTGTATTGAAATGCAGCTTACATGCGTTCTGTATTGGAGGTGTGCAATGAATCAGTGCACAAGAGTTCTGTTGTCTGCAAGTAGGAATTCGCAATATGCTGGATTTCCATAGCATGATTATAGGAATTGCTGCTTACGGTTTTACTGTATCCTTTCTGTAGAGAGATGCCATTTATGGGAGTGCTGTACCCCCATGTAGCGCGAAGCAGTTTCAGAGTGTTTTCGCTTGGGAATAGGCTTAAACAATGTGCTTGATGTCTGTAGCCTGAGTGTAGGTGATAGTGGTTACTAGAGCTCTGCAGTCTGAGTATAGTGAGATGCAGCTTACAAGAGTTCTGTATCGGACGTGTGCAAAGAAGACGTTCAGTGGAGTTCTGTAGCCTAGGAGAAGGAATTGGTAATATGCGGGATTTCTGTAGCCTGAATATAGGAAATGCTGCTTACGTGTTATCTGTATTCTTTCTGTAGAGAGATGCCGTTTATCAGAGTGCTATAACCCAGTGTAGCGCGAAGCATTTTCAGAGTGCTTTAGCCTTTGAATAGGCTTACACAATGTGTGCAATGTCTGTAGACTCATTGTAGAAGATAGTGCTTACAGGAGTTCGGCAACCCAAGTGTAGTGAGATGCAGCTTACATGAGTTCTGAATTGGAGGTATACAATGGTTTAGAAGAGTTCTGTAGCATGCAAGTAAGGATTCTCAATAAGCGGGATTTCTGTAGCCTGACTGTAGGAAACACAGCTAATGGGCATTCTGTATCCTGGCTGTAGAGAGATGCAGTTTACGGGAGTTCTGTATCCTGGTGTTGTGTAAAGCAGTTTCAGAGTCATTTAATTTCGGAATAGGCTTACACAAAGTGCGCAATGTCTTCCACATGATTTTAGGAGACAGAGATTTCAGGAGTTCTGTGTCCTTTCTGTAGACAGATGCCATTTATGGGAGTGCTGTATCCCAGTGTAGCACGAAGCAGTTTTAGAGTCTTTAGCCCGGTTATAGGCTTACACAATCTGTGCAATGTCTGCAGACTGAGTGTAGGTGATAGTGCTTACTGGAGTTCTGCAGTCCAAGTGTAGTGAGATGCAGCTTACATGAGTTCTGAGTTGGTGGTATATAATGAACCTGTTCACAAGAGTTCTGTGGCCTGTGAGTAGGAATTCGCAATATGCGGGATTTCTGTTGCCTGAGTTTAGGAAGGGAAGGTTATGGGCATTCCGTATCCTGGCTGTGGAGAGATGCTATTTACTGGAGTTATGTGTCCTAGTTTTTTGCGAAACAGTTTCAGAGTTTTTTAGTGTGGGAATAGGCTTACTCAATGTGCTCGATGTCTGTCACCTGAGTTTAGGAGATAGAGCTTACAGGAGTTCTACAACCCGAGTGTTGTGAGAGGGAGCTTACATGAATTCTGTATCGGAGGTGTGCAACGAAAAACTTCATAACAGTTCTGTAGCATGCAAGTGGGAATTCGCAATATGCGGGATTTCTGTAGCCTGACTGTAGAAAACGCAGCTAATGGGCTATCTGTATCCTGGCTGTAGAGAGATGCAGTTTACGGGAGTTCTGTATTCTAGCGTAGTGCGAAGCAGTTTCAGAGTGTTTTAACTTTGGAATAGTCTTACAGAACTTGCTCGATGTCTGTAGCCTGAGTGTTGGTTGATAGTGCTTACTGGTGTTCTGCAGCCCGAGTGTAGTGTGCGGCAGCTTACAAGGGTTCTGTATGGGAGGTGTGCAAAGAAGCACTTCACTGGAATTCTGTAGCCTGCGAGAAGGAATTCGCATTATGCAGGATTTCTTTAGCCAGAATATAGGAAATGCTGCTTACAGCTTATCTGTATCCTTTCTGTAGAGAGATGCCGTTTATTGGAGTGCTGTATCCCAGCGTAGTGCGAAGCAGTTTCAGAGTGCTTTAGCCTGGGAATAGGCTTACACAATGTGTGCAATGTCTGTAGACTGAGTGTATGAGATAGTGCTTACAGGAGTTCGACAACCCAAGTGCAGGGTAATGTAGCTTACATGAGTTCTGAATTGGAGCTGTGCAAAGAAGCAGTTCACAAGATTTCTGTAGCATGCAGGTAGGAATTCGCAATATGCGGGATTGCTGTAGCCTGACTGTAGGAAACGCATATAATGGGCATTCTGTATCCTGGCTGTAGAAAGATGCAGTTTATGGGAGTTCTGTATCCTAGTGTTTTGCGAAGCAGTTTCAGAGTGTTTTAGCTTGGGAATAGGCTTACATAATGTGCTCAATGTCTGTAGCCTGAGTGATGGTGATAGTGCTTACTGGAGTTCTGCAGTGCGAGTATAGTGAGATGCAGCTTACAAGAGTTCTGTATCGGAGTTGTACAAAGAAGCAGTTTACTGGAGTTGTGTAGCCTGCGAGTAGCAATTCGCAATATGCGGGATTTCTGAGGCCTGAATTTAGAAAGGGAAGGTTATGGGGATTCTGTATCCTGGCTGTGGAGAGATGCTGTTTACGGGAGTTATGTATCCTAGTTTTTTTGCGAAGCAGTTTCAGAGTTTTTTAGCCTAGGAATAGGCTTACACAATGTGTGCAATGTCTGTCACCTGAGTTTAGGAGACAGACCTCACAGGAGTTCTACAACCCGAGTGTTGTAAGAGGCAGCTACATGAATTCTGTATCGGAGGTGTGCAACGAAAAACTTCACAAGAGTTCTGTAGCATGCAAGTAGGAATTCGCAATATGCGGGATTTCTGTAGCCTGACTGTAGGAAACGCAGCTAATTGGCATTCTGTATCCTGGCTGTAGAGAGATGCAGTTTACAGGAGTTCTGTATCCTAGTGTTGTGTGAAGCAGTTTCAGAGTGTTTTAGCTTGGAAATAGGCTTACACAATTTGCTCGATGTCTGTAGCCTGAGTGTAGGTGATAGTGCTTACTGGAGTTCTGCAGCCCGAGTGAGGTGAGACGCAGCTTACAAGGGTTCTGTATCGGAGGTGTGCAAAGAAGCAGTTCACTAGAGTTCTGTAGCCTGCGAGAAGGAATGCTTCTGAAGGGTTATATGTGTCCTTTCTGTAGAGAGATGCCGTTTATGGGAGTGCTGTATCCCAGTGTAGCACGAAGCAGTTTTAGCGTGCTTTAGCCTGGTTATAGGCTTACACAATCTGCGCAATATCTGCAGACTGAGTGTAGGAGATAGTGCTTACAGGAGTTCGGCAACCCGAGTGTAGTGAGATGCAGCTTACATGAGTTCTGCATTGGAGGTATACAATGAAGCTGTTCACAAGAGTTCTGTAGCAGCAGGTAGGAATTCGCAATATGTGGGATTTCTGTAGCCTGACTGTAGGAAACGCAGCTAATGGACATTCTGTATCCTGGCTGTAGAGAGATGCAGTTTACAGGAGTTCTGTATCCTAGTGTTGTGTGAAGCAGTTTCAGAGTGTTTTAGCCTGGGAATAGGCTTACACAATGTGCTCGATGTCTGTAGCCTGAGTGTAGGTGATAGTGCTTACTGGAGTTCTGCAGTCCGAGTGTAGAGAGATGCAGCTTACATGAGTTCTGCATTTTAGTTATACAATGAACCTGTTCACAAGTGTTCTGTAGCCTATGAGTAGGAATTCGCAATATGCGGGATTTCTGTAGCCTGAATTTAGGAAAGGAACGTTATGGGCATTCTGCATCCTGGCATGTGGAGAGATGCTATTTACGGGAGTTCTGTATCCTGGTGTTGTGCGAAGCAGTTTCAGAGTGTTTTAGCTTGGGAAATTGGCTTACACAATGTGCTCGATGTCTGTAGCCTGAGTGTAGGTGATAGTGCGTACTGGAGTTCTACAGTCCGAGTAGTGAGATGCAGCTTACAAGAGTTCTATATCAGAGGTGTGCAAAGAAGCAGTTCACTGGAGTTCAGTAGCCTGAGAGAAGGAATTCGCATTATGCTGGATTTCTTTCGCCAGAATATAGGAAATGCTGCTTAAGGGTTATCTGTATCCTTTCTGTAGAGAGATGCCGTTTATTGGAGGGCTGTATCCCAGTGTAGTGCGAAGCAGTTTCAGAGTGCTTTAGCCTGGGAATAGGCTTACACAATGTGCGCAATGTCTGTAGACTGAGTGTAGGAGACAGAGGTTTCAGGAGTCCTACACTAGGATACAGAACTCCCGTAAACTGCATATTTCTACAGCCAGGATACAGAATGCCCATTAGCTGCGTTTCCTACCGTCAGGCTGCACAAATGCCGCATATTGTGAATTCCTGCCTGCATGGTACAGAACACTTGTGAACTGCTTCATTGTATACCTCCAATTCAGAACTCATGTAAGCTGCATCTCACTATACTCGGGTGGCCGAACTCCTGTAAGCACTATCTCCTACACTCAGTCTGAAGGCATTGCGCAAATTGTGTAAGCCTATAACGAGGCTAAAGCACTCTAAAACTGCTTCGTGCTACATTGGGATACAGCACTCCCATACACGGCATCTCTCTACAGAAAGGACAGATAACCCGTAAGCAGCATTTCCTACATTCAGGCTACATAAATCCCGAATATAGCGAATTCCTACTCGCAGGCTACAGAACTCTTGTGCAGTTTTTCGTTGCACACCTCCAATACAGAATTCATGTAGGCTGCCTCTCACCACACTCGGGTTCTAGAACTGCTGTAATTCTGCCTCCTAAACTCAGGTGACAGATATTGCGCACATTGTGTAAGCCTATTCCCAGGGTAAAAATCTCTGAAACTGTTTCACAAAAAACTAGGATACATAACTCCTGTAAGTAACGTCTCTCCACAGCCAGGATACAGAATGCCCATAACCTTCCCTTCCTAAATTCAGACTACAGAAATCCCGCATATTGCGAATTCCTACACACAGGCTACAGAACTCTTGTAAACAGGTTCATTGTATACCTCCAATTCAGAACTCATGTAAGCTGCATCTCACTACATTGGGTTGCCGAACTCCTGTAAGCACTATCACCTACACTCAGGCTACAGACATCGAGTACATTGTGTAAGCCTATTCCCAAGCTAAGACACTCTGAAACTGATTCGGAAAACACCATAATACAGAACTCCTGTAAACTGAATCTCTCTAAAGCCAGGATACAGAATGCCCATTAGCTGCGTTTCCTACAGTCAGGCTACAGAAATCCCGCATATTGCCAATTCCTACCTGCAAGATACAGAACTCTTGTGAACTGCTTCTTTGCACACCTCCAATTCAGAACTCATGTAAGCTGCATCTCCCTACACTTGGGTTGCCGAACTCCTGTAAGCACTATCTCCTACACTCCGTCTACAGACATTGCGCACATTGTGTAAGCCTATTCCCAGGCTAAAGCACTCTGAAACTGCTACACGCTACACTGGGGTACAGCACTCCCATGAACGGAATCTCTCTACAGAAAGGATACAGAAAACCCATAAGCAGCAATTCCTATATTCAGGCTATAGAAATCCCGCATATTGCGAATTCCTACTTGCAGACAGCAGAACGCTTCTGCACTGCTTCATTGCACACCTCCAATACAGAACGCATGTAAGCTGCATTTCAGTACACTCGAGGTGTAGAAATCCTGAATCTTCTCTCTCCTAAACTCATGTGGCAGACATTGCGCACTTTGTGTAAGCATATTCCCAAGCTAAAACACTCTGAAACTGCTTCGCACAACACTAGGATACAGAACTCCCGTAAACTGCATCTCTCTACAGCCAGGATACAGAATGCCCATTAGCTGCATTTCCTACAGTCAGGCTACAGAAATCCCGCATATTGCGAATTGCTACTCGCAGGCTACAGAACACTAGTGAACTGCTTCTATGCACACCTCCGATACAGAACCCTTATAAGCTGCATCTCACTACACTCGGGCTGCAGACCTCCAGTAAATACTATCACCTACACTCAGGCTACAGACATGGAGCACATTGTGTAAGCCTATTCCCAAGCTAAGACAGTCTGAAACTGCTTCGCACAACACTAGGATACAGAACTCCCGTAAACTGCGTCTCTCTACAGCCAGGATACAGAATGCCCATTAGCTGCGTTTCCTACAGTCAGGCTACAGAAATCCCGCACATTGCGAATTCCTACTTGCATACTACAGAACTCTTGTGAAGTTTTCTTTGCATACCTCCGATACAGAATTCATGTAAGCTGCCTCTCACAACACTCGCATTATAGAACTCCTGTAATCTCTGTCTCCTAAACTCAGGTGACAGACATTGCACACACTGTGTAAGCCTATTCCCAAGCTAAAGCACTCTGAAACTGCTTCGCACAACACTAGTTTACAGAACTCCCGTAAACTGCATCTTTCTACAGCCAGGATACAGAATGCCCATTAGCTGCGATTCCTACCGTCATGCTACAGAATTCCTGCATATTGCGAATTCCTACCTGCATGCTACAGAACACTTGTGAACTGCTTCATTGTATACCTCCAATTCAGAATTCATGTAAGCTGCATCTCATTACACTCAGGTGTCCGAACTCCTGTAAGCACTATCTCCTACACTCAGTCTGAAGACATTGTGCACATTGTGTAAGCCTATAACCAGGCTAAAGCACGCTAAAACTGCTTCGTGCTACACTGGGATACAGCACTCCCATAAACGGCATCTCTCTACAGAAGCACACAGAAAAACCGTAAGCAGCATTTCTTATATTCAGTCTACAGAAATCCCGCATATAGCAATGTCCTACTCGCAGGCTACAGAACTCTAGTGAACTGCTTCAATGCACACATCCGACACAGAACCCTTGTATACTGCATCTCACTACACTTTGGCTGCAGACCTCCAGTAAATACTATCACCTACACTCAGGCTACAGACATCGAGCACATTGTGTAAGCCTATTCCCAAGCTAAGACACTCTGAAACTGCTTCGCACAACACTAGGATACAGAACTCCCATAAATTGCATCTCTCTACAGCCAGGATACAGAATGCCCATTAGCTGCGTATTCTACAGTCAGGCTACAGAAATCCCGCATATTGCCAATTCCTACTTGCATGCTACAGAACTCGAGTGAACTGCTTCTTTGCACACCTGCGATACAGAACCCTTGTAAGCTGCCTCTCACAACACGCGGGTTGTAGAACTCCTCTAAGCTCTGTCTCCTAAACTCAGGTGACAGACATTGCGCACATTGTGTAAGCCTATTCCCAAGCTAATGCACTCTGAAACTGTTGCGCACAACACTAGGATAGAGAACTCCCGTAAACTGCATCTTTCTACAGCCAGGATACAAAATGCCCATTAGCTGCGTTTTCTACCGTCAGGCTGCACAAATGCCGCATATTGTGAATTCCTGCCTGCATGCTACAGAACACTTGTGAACTGCTTCATTGTATACCTCCAATTCAGAACTCATGTAAGCTGCATCTCACTACATTCAGGTGGCCGAACTCCTGTAAGCACTATCTCCTACACTCAGTCTGAAGGCATTGTGCAGAATGTGTAAGCCTATAACGAGGCTAAAGCACTCTAAAACTGCTTCGTGCTACACTGGGATACAGCACTCCCATACACGGCATCTCTCTACAGAAAGGACACAGATAATCCGTAAGCAGCATTTCCTATATTCAGGCTACAGAAATCCCGCATACAGCGAATTCCTACTCGCAGGCTACAGAACTCTTGTGAAGTTTTTCGTTGCACACGTCCGATACAGAATTCATGTAGGCTGCCTCTCACCACACTCGGGTTCTAGAACTCCTGTAAGCTGTGTCTCCTAAACTCAGGTGACAGACATTGCGCACATTGTGTAAGCCTATTCCCAGGCTAAAAAACTCTGAATCTGTTTCACAAAAAACTAGGATACATAACTTCCGTAAATAGCGTCTCTCCACATCCAGGATACAGAATGCCCATAACCTTCCCTTCCTAAATTCAGGCTACAGAAATCCCGCATATTGCCAATTCCTACCTGCAAGATACAGAACTCTTGTGAACTGCTCCTTTGCACACCTCCAATTCAGAACTCATGTAAGCTGCATCTCACTATACTTGGGTTGCCAAACTCCTGTAAGCACTATCTCCTACACTCCGTCTACAGACATTGCGCACATTGTGTAAGCCTATTCCCAGGCTAAAGCACTCTGAAACTGCTTCATGCTACACTGGGGTACAGCACTCCCATGAACGGAATCTCTCTACAGAAAGGATACAGAAAACCCATAAGCAGCAATTCCTATATTCAGGCTATAGAAATCCCGCATATTGCGAATTCCTACTTGCAGACTGCAGAACGCTTCTGCACTGCTTCATTGCACACCTCCAATACAGAACGCATGTAAGCTGCATTTCAATACACTCGAGGTGTAGAAATCCTGAATCCTCTCTCTCCTAAACTCATGTGGCAGACATTGCGCACTTTGTGTAAGCATATTCCCAAGCTAAAGCACTCTGAAACTGCTTCGCACAACACTAGGATACAGAACTCCCGTAAACTGCATCTCTCTACAGCCAGGATACAGAATGCCCATTAGCTGCATTTCCTACAGTCAGGCTACAGAAATCCCGCATATTGCGAATTGCTACTTGCAGGCTACAGAACACTAGTGAACTGCTTCTATGCACAGCTCCGATACAGAACCCTTATAAGCTGCATCTCACTACACTTGGGCTGCAGACCTCCAGTAAATACTATCACCTACACTCAGGCTACAGACATGGAGCACATTGTGTAAGCCTATTCCCAAGCTAAGACACTCTGAAACTGCTTCGCACAACACTAGGATACAGAACTCCCGTAAATTGCATCTCTCTACAGCCAGGATACAGAATGCCCATTAGCTGCGTATTCTACAGTCAGGCTACAGAAATCCCGCATATTGCGAATTCCTACTTGCATGTTACAGAACTCGAGTGTACTGCTTCATTGCACACCTGCGATACAGAACCCTTGTAAGCTGCCTCTCACAACACGCGGGTTGTAGAACTCCTCTAAGCTCTGTCTCCTAAACTCAGGTGACAGACATTGCGCACATTGTGTAAGCCTATTCCCAAGCTAAAACACTCTGAAACTGCTTCGCACAACACTAGGATACAGAACTCCCGTAAACTGCATCTTTCTACAGCCAGGATACAAAATGCCCATTAGCTGTGTTTCCTACCGTCAGGCTGCACAAATGCCGCATATTGTGAATTCCTGCCTGCATGCTACAGAACAATTGTGAACTGCTTCATTGTATACCTCCAATTCAGAACTATGTAAGCTGCATCTCACTACATTCAGGTGGCCGAACTCCTGTAAGCACTATCTGCTACACTCAGTCTGAAGACAGTGTGCAGATTGTGTAAGCCTATAACGAGGCTAAAGCACGCTAAAACTGCTTCGTGCTACACTGGGATACAGCACTCCCATAAACGGCATCTCTCTACAGAAAGGACACTGAAAACCCGTAAGCAGCATTTCCTATATTCAGGCTACAGAAATCCCGCATATAGCGAAGTAATACTCGCAGGCTACAGAACTCTAGTGCACTGCTTCTTTGCACACCTGCGATACAGAACCCTTGTAATCTGCGTCTCACTACACTCGGGATGCAGAACTCCAGTAAGCATTATCACCTACACTCAGGCTACAGACATCGAGCACATAATGTAAGCCTATTCCCAAGCTAAGACACTCTGAAACTGCTTCGCACAACAATAGGATACAGATCTCCCATAAACTGCATCTCTCTACAGCCAGGATACAGAATGCCCATTAGCTGCGTTTCCTACAGTCAGGCTACAGAAATCCCGCATATTGCCAATTCCTACTTGCATGCTACAGAACTCTTGTGAAGTTTTTCGTTGCACACCTCCGATACAGAATTCATGTAAGCTGCATCTCACAACACTCGGGTTGTAGAACTCCGGTAAGCTCTGTCTCCTAAACTCAGGTGACAGACATTGCGCACATTGTGTAAGCCTATTCCCAAGCTAATGCACTCTGAAACTGCTTCGCACAACACTAGGTTACAGAACTCCGGTAAACTGCATATTTCTACAGCCAGGATACAGAATGCCATTTAGCTGCGTTTCCTATCGTCAGGCTACAGAAATGCCGCATATTGTGAATTCCTGCCTGCATGCTACAGAACACTTGTGAACTGCTTCATTGTATACCTCCAATTCAGAACTCATGTAAGCTGCATCTCACTACACTCGGGTGGCCGAACTCCTGTAAGCACTCTCTCCTACACTCAGTCTGAAGGCATTGTGCAGAATGTGTAAGCCTATAACGAGGCTAAAGCACTCTAAAACTGCTTCGTGCTACACTGGGATACAGCACTCCCATAAATGGCATCTCTCTACAGAAAGGACACAGATAATCCGTAAGCAGCATTTCCTATATTCAGGCTACAGAAATCCCGCATACAGCGAATTCCTACTCGCAGGCTACAGAACTCTTGTGAAGTTTTTCGTTGCACACGTCCGATACAGAATTCATGTAGGCTGCCTCTCACCACACTCGGGTTCTAGAACTCCTGTAAGCTGTGTCTCCTAAACTCAGGTGACAGACATTGCGCACATTGTGTAAGCCTATTCCCAGGCTAAAAAACTCTGAATCAGTTTCACAAAAAACTAGGATACATAACTTCCGTAAATAGCGTCTCTCCACATCCAGGATACAGAATGCCCATAACCTTCCCTTCCTAAATTCAGGCTACAGAAATCCCGCATATTGCCAATTCCTACCTGCAAGATACAGAACTCTTGTGAACTGCTCCTTTGCACACCTCCAATTCAGAACTCATGTAAGCTGCATCTCACTATACTTGGGTTGCCAAACTCCTGTAAGCACTATCTCCTACACTCCGTCTACAGACATTGCGCACATTGTGTAAGCCTATTCCCAGGCTAAAGCACTCTGAAACTGCTTCATGCTACACTGGGGTACAGCACTCCCATGAACGGAATCTCTCTACAGAAAGGATACAGAAAACCCATAAGCAGCAATTCCTATATTCAGGCTATAGAAATCCCGCATATTGCGAATTCCTACTTGCAGACTGCAGAACGCTTCTGCACTGCTTCATTGCACACCTCCAATACAGAACGCATGTAAGCTGCATTTCAATACACTCGAGGTGTAGAAATCCTGAATCCTCTCTCTCCTAAACTCATGTGGCAGACATTGCGCACTTTGTGTAAGCATATTCCCAAGCTAAAGCACTCTGAAACTGCTTCGCACAACACTAGGATACAGAACTCCCGTAAACTGCATCTCTCTACAGCCAGGATACAGAATGCCCATTAGCTGCATTTCCTACAGTCAGGCTACAGAAATCCCGCATATTGCGAATTGCTACTTGCAGGCTACAGAACACTAGTGAACTGCTTCTATGCACAGCTCCGATACAGAACCCTTATAAGCTGCATCTCACTACACTTGGGCTGCAGACCTCCAGTAAATACTATCACCTACACTCAGGCTACAGACATGGAGCACATTGTGTAAGCCTATTCCCAAGCTAAGACACTCTGAAACTGCTTCGCACAACACTAGGATACAGAACTCCCGTAAATTGCATCTCTCTACAGCCAGGATACAGAATGCCCATTAGCTGCGTTTTCTACAGTCAGGCTACAGAAATCCCGCATATTGCGAATTCCTACTTGCATGTTACAGAACTCGAGTGTACTGCTTCATTGCACACCTGCGATACAGAACCCTTGTAAGCTGCCTCTCACAACACGCGGGTTGTAGAACTCCTCTAAGCTCTGTCTCCTAAACTCAGGTGACAGACATTGCGCACATTGTGTAAGCCTATTCCCAAGCTAAAACACTCTGAAACTGCTTCGCACAACACTAGGATACAGAACTCCCGTAAACTGCATCTTTCTACAGCCAGGATACAAAATGCCCATTAGCTGTGTTTCCTACCGTCAGGCTGCACAAATGCCGCATATTGTGAATTCCTGCCTGCATGCTACAGAACAATTGTGAACTGCTTCATTGTATACCTCCAATTCAGAACTATGTAAGCTGCATCTCACTACATTCAGGTGGCCGAACTCCTGTAAGCACTATCTGCTACACTCAGTCTGAAGACAGTGTGCAGATTGTGTAAGCCTATAACGAGGCTAAAGCACGCTAAAACTGCTTCGTGCTACACTGGGATACAGCACTCCCATAAACGGCATCTCTCTACAGAAAGGACACTGAAAACCCGTAAGCAGCATTTCCTATATTCAGGCTACAGAAATCCCGCATATAGCGAAGTAATACTCGCAGGCTACAGAACTCTAGTGCACTGCTTCTTTGCACACCTGCGATACAGAACCCTTGTAATCTGCGTCTCACTACACTCGGGATGCAGAACTCCAGTAAGCATTATCACCTACACTCAGGCTACAGACATCGAGCACATAATGTAAGCCTATTCCCAAGCTAAGACACTCTGAAACTGCTTCGCACAACAATAGGATACAGATCTCCCATAAACTGCATCTCTCTACAGCCAGGATACAGAATGCCCATTAGCTGCGTTTCCTACAGTCAGGCTACAGAAATCCCGCATATTGCCAATTCCTACTTGCATGCTACAGAACTCTTGTGAAGTTTTTCGTTGCACACCTCCGATACAGAATTCATGTAAGCTGCATCTCACAACACTCGGGTTGTAGAACTCCGGTAAGCTCTGTCTCCTAAACTCAGGTGACAGACATTGCGCACATTGTGTAAGCCTATTCCCAAGCTAATGCACTCTGAAACTGCTTCGCACAACACTAGGTTACAGAACTCCGGTAAACTGCATATTTCTACAGCCAGGATACAGAATGCCATTTAGCTGCGTTTCCTATCGTCAGGCTACAGAAATGCCGCATATTGTGAATTCCTGCCTGCATGCTACAGAACACTTGTGAACTGCTTCATTGTATACCTCCAATTCAGAACTCATGTAAGCTGCATCTCACTACACTCGGGTGGCCGAACTCCTGTAAGCACTCTCTCCTACACTCAGTCTGAAGGCATTGTGCAGAATGTGTAAGCCTATAACGAGGCTAAAGCACTCTAAAACTGCTTCGTGCTACACTGGGATACAGCACTCCCATAAATGGCATCTCTCTACAGAAAGGACACAGATAATCCGTAAGCAGCATTTCCTATATTCAGGCTACAGAAATCCCGCATACAGCGAATTCCTACTCGCAGGCTACAGAACTCTTGTGAAGTTTTTCGTTGCACACGTCCGATACAGAATTCATGTAGGCTGCCTCTCACCACACTCGGGTTCTAGAACTCCTGTAAGCTGTGTCTCCTAAACTCAGGTGACAGACATTGCACACATTGTGTAAGCCTATTCCCAGGCTAAAAAACTCTGAAACTGTTTCACAAAACGCTAGGATTGAGACATCCACCATAGAATCGGATATTTCTGGGTTGATGCAGACCTATCTGGACAAGCTGGTGTGGAATTGGTGTGCAAAACACCCAGAAAAGCAAGTGAAGCTGGTCTTGGAGAAAAGCAAAGTCTTTTTTATTGGGCAAGTGGATTCAATCTCATGTTTACAAACACAAATATCATTTTTCACATGGTTTCTGCAGATTTTCACTCAGAAAACCCTAAAGTGTACCTGTTGTGTGTCCTATTGAAACCAATTAGCGTTTGCCAAAAAAAAACCCAAATGTTACATGCTACAATGCATTCACATCTCCAAAGTACATAGATACTATCCAGAAAACACAAAGAAACACAGAAGCTGTAGCAAGAGCTTGCATTGAGTTAGCCCACCTTGAACCGGATATTTCTGGTTTGATCCAGCCCTATGAGACAAACTGGAGTGGAATTCATGTGCAAAGCACACAGAAAAGCATAGTCAAAATGGTTTTCGAGGAAAGCAAAGTCTTCTTTTTGGGCAAGTGGATTCAATGCCATGTTTTCAAACACAAATATCATTTTTAACCTGGTTTCTGCAGCTTTTCACTCAGAAAACATGAATGTGTACATGTTGTGTGTCCCTTGTGAAACCAATTAGTGTTTGCAAACATAAAAAAAATGTTACATACTACAATTCCTACACAACTCTAAAGTCCATAGGTACTATCCAGAAAACACAAACAAACACAGAAGCTGTAGAAAGAGCTTGCATTGAGTTAGGCACCACAGAACCGGATATTTCTGGTTCCATCCAGCCCTATAGGACAAACTGGTGTGGAACTGGTGTGCCAAGCTCCCAGAAAAGCAGAGTCAAGCTGGTTTTGGAGAAAATCAAAGGCTTTTTCTTGGGCAAGTGGATTCAATGTCATGTTTACAAACACAAATATCATATTTAACCCGGTTTCTACAGCTTTTCCCTATGAAAACAGGAACGTGTCCCTGTTGTATGTCCATGTTAAACATAATTAGCGTTTGCCAACAAAAAAAAAATTGTTACATGCTACAACGCATTCACAATTCTAAAGTGCATAGATATTATCCAGAAAACACAAACAAACACAGAAGCTGTAGCAAGAGCTTGGATTGCGATATCCACCACACAATCAGATATTTCTGGGTTGATCCAGGCATATCTGGACAAACTGGTGTGGAATTGGTGTGCAAAGCACCCAGAAAAGCAGAGTGAAGCTGGTCTTGGAGAAAAGCAAAGTCTTTTTCTTGGGCAAGTGGATTCAATGTCATGTTTACAAACACAAATATCATTTTTAACCTGGTTTCTGCATCTTTTCACTCAGAAAACAGGAATTTGTACCTGTTGTGTGTCCATATGAAAGCAATTAGCGTTTGCCAACAAAAAACTCAAAATGTTACATGCTACAATGCATTCACATCTCTAAAGTCCATAGATAATATACAGAAAACACACACACACAAAAAAAAACAGAAGCTGCAGCAAGAGCTTGATTGAGTTAGCCACCACAGAACCAGATATTTCTGGGTTGATCCAGACCTATCTGGAAAACCTGGTGTGGAATTGGTGTGCAAGGCACCCAGAAAAGCAGAGTGAAGCTGGTCTTGCAGAAATGTAAAGTCTTTTTCTTGGGCATTGGATTCAATGTCATGTTTTCAAACACAAATATCATTTTTCACCTGGTTTCTGAGTTTCTCACTCAGAAAACTCGAATGTGTACCTGTTGTGTCTCCAAGTGAAAGAAACTAGCATTGGGCAAAAAGAAAACAAAACATTACATGCTACAATTCATACACAACTCTAAAGTCCATATGTGGATCCAGAAAACACACACAAACACAGAGGCTGTAGCAAGAGTTGGGATTGAGTTAACCAAAACAGAACAGGATATTTCTGGGTTGATCCAGATATATCAGGACAAACTGCTGTGGAATTGGTGTGCAAAGCACCAAGAAAAGCAGAGTCAACCTGGTTTTGCAGAAAAGCAAAGTCTTTTTCTTGGGCAAGTGGATTCAGTGTCATGTCAGCAAACACAAATATCATTTTTAACCTGGTTTCTGCAGCTTTTCACTCAGAAAACACGAATTTTTACAAACACAAATATGATTTTTAACATGGTTTCTGCGTCTTTGCACTCAGAATACAGGAATGTGTACCTGTTGTGTCTCCTTGTGAAACCAATTAGCGTTCCCAATAAAAAACCAAAATGCTACATGCTACAATTTATACACAACTCTAAAGTCCATAGGTACTATCCAGAAAACACAACAAACACAGAAGCAGTAGAAAGAGCATGGATTGTGCTGTTCACCTTGAACCGGATATTTCTGGTTTGGTCAATCCCTATCTCGACACACTGGTATGGACTTCGTGTGCAATACACCCAGAAATGCAGAGTCAATCTGGTTTTGGAGAAAAGCAATGTCTTTTTCTTGGGCAAGTGGATTCAATGTCATGTTTACAAACACAAATATCATTTTTAAACTGTTTCTGCAGTTTCTCACTCAGAAAACTCGAATATGTAACTGATGTATCTCCATGTGAAACGAATTAGCATTTGGCAACAACAAAAACCAAAATGTTAAATGCTACAATGCATTCACAACACGAAAGTCCATGGATACTATCCAGAAACACACACAAGCACAGAAGTTTCAGCAACAGCTGGGATTGTGTTAGCCACCTTGACCGGATATTTCTGCTTTGATCCAGCCCTACGAGACCAACTGGAGTGGAATTCGTGTGCAAAGCACCCAGAAAAGCAGAGTCAAACTTGTTTTGGAGAAAAGCAAATTCTTTTTCTTGGGCAAGTGGATTCAATGTCATGTTTTCAAACACAAATATCATTTTTAACCTGGTTTCTGCAGCTTTTCACTCAGAAAACATGAATGTGTACATGTTGTGTGTCCATGTGAAACCAATTACTGTTGGCCAACAAAAAAACAAAATATTACATACAATGCATTCACAACTCTAAAGTTATAGATACTATGCAGAAAACACAATCATACACAGAGGCTGTACCAAGAGCTTGGATTGATATAGCCACCACAGAACCAGATATTTCTGGTTTCAAGCAGACCAAGGTCGACAAACAGATGTGGAATTCGTGTGCAAAGCACGCAGAAAAGCAGAGTCAACCTGGTTTTGGAGAAAAGCATAGTCTTTTTTGTGGGCAAGTGGATTCAATGTCATATTTACAAACACAATATATCACTTTTTACCTGGTTTCTGAGTTTCTCACTCAGAAAACTCGAATGTGTACCTGTAGTATCTCCACGTGAAACCAATTAGCGTTTGCCAACAAAAAAACAAAATGTTACATGTTACAATGCATTCACAACTTAAAGCCCATAGATAATATCCAGAAAACACAAACAAACACAGAAGCTGTAGCAAGTGTTGGGACTGAGTTAGCCACCACAGAACCAGATATTTCTGCTTTCATCCAGACCTTGGTCGACAAACTGGAGTGGAATTCCTGTGCAAAGCACCCAGAAAAGCAGATTCAACCTGGTGTTGGAGAGAAGCAAAGTCTTTTTCTTGGGCAAGTGGATTCAATGTCATGTTTACAAACACAAATATAATTTTTAACCTGCTTTCTGCAGCTTTTTATTCCAAAAATAAGAATGTGTACCGGTTGTTTGTCCATGTGAAACCAATTAGCCTTTGCAAACAAAAAAACCAAAATGTTACATGCTACAATGCATTCACAACTCTAAAGTCCATAGATACTATGCAGAAAACACAAACAAACACAGAGGATGTAGCAAGAGCTTGGATTGAGTTAGCCAACACAGAACCAAATATTTCTGGTTTCATGCAGACGTATGTGGACAAACTGGAGTGGAATTCATGTGCAAAGCACCCAGAAAAGCAGAGTCAACCTGGTTTTGGAGAAAAGCAAATTCTTTTTCTTGGGCAAGTGGATTCAATGTCATGTTTACAAACACAAATATGATTTTTAACCTGGTTTCTGCATTTTCACAATCAGAAAACTCGAATGTGTACCTGTTGTGTCTCCATGTGAAATCAATTAGCGTTTGCCAACAAAAAAACAAAACGTCATATGCTATAATGCATTCACAACTTTAATGTCCATAGATAATATCCAGAAAACACACACAAACACAGAAGTTGTAGGAAGTGTTGGGACTGAGTTAGCCACCACCGAACTGGATATTTCTGGTTTGATCTAGACCTATCTGGAAAAACTGGTGGGGAATTGGTGTGCAAAGCACCCAGAAAAGCAGAGTCAACCTGGTTTTGGAGAAAAGCAAAGACTTTTTCTTGGGCAAGTGGATTCAATGTCATGTTTACAAACACGAATATCATTTTTAACCTGGTTTCTGCAGCTTTTCACTCAGAAAACACGAATGTGTACCTGTTGTGTGTCCATGTGAAACCAATTAGCCTTTGCAAGCAAAAAAACAAAATGTTACATGCAACAATGCATTCACAACTCTAAAGTCCTTAGATACTATCGAGAAAACATAATCAAACACAGAGGATGTAGCAAGTGTTGGGATTGAGTTAGCCACGACAGAACTGGATATTTATGTTTTGATCCAGACGTATTTTGAAAAACTGGTGTGGAATTGGTGTGCAAAGCACCCAGAAAAGCAGAGGCATCCTTGTGTTGGAGTGAAGCAAAGTCTTTTTCTTGGGCAAGTGGATTCAATGTCATGTTTACAAATACAAATATAATTTTTAACCTGGTTTCTGCAGCTTTTTATTCCAAAAATAAGAATGTGTACCTGTTGTGTGTCCATGTGAAACCAATTAGCCTTTGCAAACAAAAAAACCAAAATTTACATGCTACAATGCATTCACAACTCTAAATCCATAGATAATATCCAGAAAACACAAACAAACACAGAGGATGTAGCAAGAGCTTAGATTGAGTTAGCCAACACAGACCCTGATATTTCTGGTTTCATGCAGACGTATGTGGACAAACTGGTGTGGAACTCATGTGCAAAGCACCCAGAAAAGTAGAGTCAACCTGGTGTTGGAGAAAAGCAAAGTCTTTTACTTGGACAATTGATTCAATGTCATGTTTACAAACACAAAAATCATTTCTCACCTGGTTTCTGCAGCTTTTTACTCAGAAAATACAATTGTGTACCTGTTGTGTCTCCATGTGAAACCAATTAGCGTTTGCCAACAAAGAAACTAAATGTTACATGCTACAATATATTCCTACATCTAAAGGCCATGGATGCTATCCAGAAAACACACACAAACACAGAAGCTGCGCAAGAGCTGGGATTGTGTTAGCCACCAAAGAACTGGATATTTCTGGTTTGATCCAAATGTATCTGGACAATCTGGTGTGGAATTCGTGTACAAAGCACCCAGAAAAGCAGAGTCAAACTGGTTTTGGAGAAAAGCAAAGTCTTTTTCTTGGGCAAGTGGATTCAATGTCATGTTTACAAACACGAATATCATTTTTCACCTGGTTTCTGCAGCTTTTCACTCAGAAAACACGAATGTGTATTTTTTGTGTCTCCATGGGAAACCAAATAGCATTGGCCAACAAAACACCCAAAATGTAACATGCTGCAATTCATACACAACACTAAAATCCATAGATACTATGCAGAAAACACAAGCAAACAGAGAGGCTGTAGCAAGGGCTTGGATTGAGTTATCCACCACATAACCAGATATTTCTGTTTTCGTCCAGCCCTATCTGCACAAAATGGTGTGGAATTCGTGTGCAAAGCACCCAGAAAAGCAGAGTCAAGCTGGTTTTGGAGAAAAGCAATGTCTTTTTCTTGGGTAAGTGGATTCAATGTCATGTTTACAAACACAAATATCATTTTTCACCTGGTTTCTGCAGCTTTTTACTCAGAAAACACGAATGCGTACCTGTTGTGTCTCCATGTGAAACCAATTAGTGTTTACCAACAAAAAAACAAAATGTTACATGCTACAATATATTCCAACCTCTAAAGTCCATAGATACTATCCAGAAAACACACACAAACACGAAGCTGTAGCAGTAGCATGGATTTTTTTAGCCACCACAGAACCGGATATTTATCGTTGATCCAGACCTGTCTGCACATACTGGTGTGGAATTCATGTGCAAAGCACCCAGAAAAACAGAGTTAACCTGGTGTTGGAGAAAAGCAAAGTCTTTTTCTTGGGCAAGTGGATTCAATGTCATGTTTACAAACACAAATATCATTTTTAATCTGGTGTCTGTAGCTTTTCACTTAGAAAACATGAATGTGTACCTGTTGTGTCTGCATGTGAAACCAATTAGTGTTTACCAACAAAAAAACAAAATGTTACATGCTACAATATATTCCAACCTCTAAAGTCCATTGATACTATGGAGAAAACACAAACAAAAACAGAGGCTGTAGCAAGAGCTCAGATTGAGTTAGCCATCTTGAACCGGATATTTCTGGTTTCATCCAGCCCTATCTGGACAAACTGGTGTGGAATTGGTGTGCAAAGCACCCAGAAAAGCAGAGTCAACCTGGTTTTGGAGAAAAGCAAAGTCTATATCATGGTCAAGTGCATTGAAAGTCATGTTTACAAACACAAATATCAATTTTCACCTGGTTTCTGCAGCTTTTTACTCAGAAAACACGAATGTGTATTTTTTGTGTCTCCATGTAAACCAATTAGCGTTGGCCAACAACAAACCAAAATGTTGCATGCTACAATGCATTCACAATTCTAAAGTCCATAGATAATATCCAGAAAACACACAGAAACACAGAAGCTGTAGCAAGAGCTGGGATTGAGTTAGCCACCACATAACCAGATATTTCTGGTTGGATCCAGATGTATCTGGACAAACTGATGTGGAATTCGTGTGCAAAGCACCGATAAAAGTAGAGAGGTTTTGGAGAAAAGCAAAGTCTTTTTCTTGGGCAAGTGGATTCAAAGTCATGTTTACAAACAGAAATATCATTATTAATCTGGTTTCTGCAGCTTTTCACTCAGAAAACACGAATGTGTACCTGTTGTGTGTCCATGTGAAACCAATTAGCGTTTGCCAACAAAAAAACAAGATGTTACATCCTACAATGCATTCAGAATTCTAAATTCTGTAGATACTATCCAGAAAACACAAAGAAACACAGAGGCTGTAGCAAGAACTTGGATTGAGTTAGCCACCACAGAACCGGATATTTCTGGTATGATCCAGCCCTTTGGACAAACTGGTGTGGAACTCATGTGCAAAGAACCCAGAAAAGTAGAGTGAACATGGTTTTGGAGAAAAGCAACGTCTTTTGCTTGGGCAAGTCGATTCAAAGTCATGTTTACAAACACAAATATCATTTTTAACCTTGTGCCTGCAGCTTTTTACTCAGAAAAAACGAATGTGTACCTGTTGGGTCTCCATGTGTAACCAAATAGTGTTGACCAACAAAAAAAAATGTTACATGCTACAATGCATTCATAACTCTAAAGTCCATAGATACTATCCAGAAAACACACACAAACACAGAAGTTGCAGCAAGAGCTGGGATTGAGTTAGCCACCACAGAACCAGATATTTCTTGGTTGATCCAGATGTATCTGGAAAATTGGTGTGGAATTGGTATACAAAGCACTGAGAAAAGCAGAGTCAAACTGGTTTTGGAGAAAAGCTATGTATTTAGCTTATTCAAGTGCATTCATAGTCATGTTTACAAACACAAATATCATTTTTAACCTGGTTTCTGCAGCTTTTCACTCAGAAAACAAGAATGTGTACCTGTTGTGTCTCCATGTGAAACCAATTAGCATTGGCCAACAAAAAAACAAAATGTTACATGCTACAATGCATTCACAATTCTGAGGTGAATAGATACTATCCATAAAACAGAAGCAAGCAGATAGGCTGTAGCAAGAGATTGGATTGAGTTAGCCACCACAGAACCGGATATTTCTGGTTTCATCCAGCCCTATGTGGACAATCTGGTGTGGAATTCTTGTGCAAAGCACCCAGAAAAGCAGTGTCGATCTGCTTTTGGAGAAAAGCAAAGTCTTTTTCTTGGTCAAGGGCATTCAAAGTCATGTTAACAAACACGAATATCATTTTTCACCTGGTTTCTGCAGCTTTTTACTCAGGAAACACGAATGTGTACCTGTTGTGTCTCCATGTGAAACCAATTAGTGTTGGCCAACAAAAAAACAAAATGTTACCTGCTACAGTATATTCCAACCTCTAAATCCATAGATGGTATCCAGAAAACACACGCAAACACGAAGCTTTAGCAGGAGCAAGGATTGTGTTAGCCACCACAGAACCGGATATTTCTGGTTGATCCAGCTCTATCTGGACAAACTGGTGTTGAATTCGTGTGCAAAGCATCCAGAAAAGCAGAGTCAACCTGGTGTTGGAGAAAAGCAAAGTCTTGGCTGGTGCCGTGGCTCAACAGGCTAATCCTCCGCCTTGCGGCGCCGGCACACCGGGTTCTAGTCCCGGTTGGGGCACCGGATTCTGTCCCGGTTGCCTCTCTTCCAGGCCAGCCCTCTGCTGTGGCCCGGGAGTGCAGTGGAGGATGGCCCAAGTGCTTGGGCCCTGCACCCCATGGGAGACCAGGAGAAGCACCTAGCACCTGGCTCCTGCCACCGGATGAGCGCGGTACGCCGGCCGCAGTGCGCCGTCCGCGGCAGCCATTGGAGGGTGAACCAACGGCAAAGGAAGACCTTTCTCTCTGTCTCTCTCTCTCACTGTCCACTCTGCCTGACCAAAAAAAAATAAAATAAAAAAAAAGAAAAGCAAAGTCTTTTTCTTGAGCAAGTGGATTGAATGTCAGGTTTACAAACACAAATTTCATTTTTAATCTGGTTTCTGCAGCTTTTCACTCAGAAAACATGAATGTGTACCTGTTGTGTCTCCATGTGAAACCAATTAGCGTTTGCCAACAAAAAAACAAAATGTTACATGCTACAACATATTCCAACTTCTAAAGTCTATAGATACGATATGGAAAACACAAACAAACACAGAGGCTGTAGCAAGAGCTTGGATTGAAGTAGGCACCACAGAATGGGACATTTCTGATTTCATCCATCCCTATCTGGACAAACTGGTGTGGAATTGGTGTGCAAAGTACCCAGAAAAGCAGAGTCAACCTGGATTTGGAGAGAAGCAAAGTCTATATCTTGGTCAAGTGGATTCAAAGTCATATTTACAAACACAAATATCATTATTAACCTGGTTTCTGCAGCTTTTTACTCAGAAAACACGAATATGTACCTGTGGTATCTCCATGTGAAACCAATTAGCGTTTGCCAACAAAGAAACAAATGTTACATGCTATAATATATTCCAACTTCTAAAGTCCATAGATACTATCCAGAAAACACAAACAAAGACAGAGACTGTAGCAAGAGCTCAGATTGAGTGAGCCACCACAGAATGGGATATTTCTGGTTGGATCCAGATGTATCTGGAAAAACTGATGTGGAATTGGTGTGCAAAGCACCCAGAAATGTAGACTCAAACTGGTTTTGGAGATAAGCAAAGTCTTTTTCTTGGGCAAGTGGATTCAAAATCATGTTTACAAACAGAAATATCATTATTAATCTGCTTTCTGCAGCTTTTCACTCAGAAAACAGGAATGTTTACCTGTTCTGTGTCCATGTGAAACCAATTAGCGTTTGCCAACAAAAAAACAAAATGTTACATGCTACAATGCATTCAGAATTCTAAAGTCCATAGATATTATCCAGAAAACACAAGCAAACACAGAGGCTGTAGCAAGAGCTTGGATTGAGTTAGCCACCACAGAACCAGATATTTCTGATTTGATGCAGATGTATCTGGAAAACTGGCTGTGAATTGGTATACAATGCACCAAGAAAAGCAGAGTCAGACTGGTGTTGGAGAAAAGCAAAGTCTTTTGCTTGGGCAAGTGGATTCAATGTCATGTTTACAAACACAAATATCATTTTTCACCTGGTTTCTGCAGCTTTTTACTCAGAAAACACGAATGTGTACCTGTTGTGTCTCCATGTGAAACCAATTAGTGTTGGCCAACAAAAAAACAAAATGTTACCTGCTACAGTATATTCCAACCTCTAAAGTCCATAGATACTATCCAGAAAACACACACAAACACGAAGCTGTAGCAGGAGCATGGATTGTGTTAGCCACCACAGAACCGGATATTTCTCGTTGATCCAGACCTATCTGCACATACTGGTGTGGAATTCGTGTGCAAAGCACCCAGAAAAACAGAGTTAACCTGGTGTTGGAGAAAAGCAAAGTCTTTTTCTTGGGCAAGTGGATTCAATGTCATGTTTACAAACACAAATATCATTTTTAATCTGGTGTCTGTAGCTTTTCACTTAGAAAACATGAATGTGTACCTGTTGTGTCTGCATGTGAAACCAATTAGTGTTTACCAACAAAAAAACAAAATGTTACATGCTACAATATATTCCAACCTCTAAAGTCCATTGATACTATGGAGAAAACACAAACAAAAACAGAGGCTGTAGCAAGAGCTCGGATTGAGTTAGCCACCTTGAACCGGATATTTCTGGTTTCATCCAGCCCTATCTGGACAAACTGGTGTGGAATTGGTGTGCAAAGCACCCAGAAAAGCAGAGTCAACCTGGTTTTGGAGAAAAGCAAAGTCTATATCATGGCCAAGTGCATTGAAAGTCATGTTTACAAACACAAATATCATTTTTCACCTGGTTTCTGCAGCTTTTTACTCAGAAAACACGAATGTGTACCTGTTGTGTCTCCATGTAAACCAATTAACGTTGGCCAACAAAAAACCAAAATGTTGCATGCTACAATGCATTCACAATTCTAAAGTCCATAGATAATATCCAGAAAAAACACAGAAACACAAAAGCTGTAGCAAGAGCTGGGATTGAGTTAGCCACCACATAACCAGATATTTCTGGTTGGATCCAGATGTATCTGGACAAACTGATGTGGAATTCGTGTGCAAAGCACCGATAAAAGTAGAGTTAAACAGGTTTTGGAGAAAAGCAAAGTCTTTTTCTTGGGCAAGTGGATTCAAAGTCATGTTTACAAACAGAAATATCATTATTAATCTGGTTTCTGCAGCTTTTCACTCAGAAAACACGAATGTGTACCTGTTGTGTGTCCATGTGAAACCAATTAGCGTTTGCCAACAAAAAAACAAGATGTTACATCCTACAATGCATTCAGAATTCTAAATTCTGTAGATACTATCCAGAAAACACAAAGAAACACAGAGGCTGTAGCAAGGACTTGGATTGAGTTAGCCACCACAGAACCGGATATTTCTGGTATGATCCAGCCCTTTGGACAAACTGGTGTGGAACTCATGTGCAAAGAACCCAGAAAAGTAGAGTGAACATGGTTTTGGAGAAAAGCAACGTCTTTTGCTTGGGCAAGTCGATTCAAAGTCATGTTTACAAACACAAATATCATTTTTAACCTTGTGCCTGCAGCTTTTTACTCAGAAAAAACGAATGTGTACCTGTTGGGTCTCCATGTGTAACCAAATAGTGTTGACCAACAAAAAAAAAATGTTACATGCTACAATGCATTCATAACTCTAAAGTCCATAGATACTATCCAGAAAACACACACAAACACAGAAGTTGTAGCAAGAGCTGGGATTGAGTTAGCCACCACAGAACCAGATATTTCTTGGTTGATCCAGATGTATCTGGAAAATTGGTGTGGAATTGGTATACAAAGCACTGAGAAAAGCAGAGTCAAACTGGTTTTGGAGAAAAGCTATGTATTTAGCTTATTCAAGTGCATTCATAGTCATGTTTACAAACACAAATATCATTTTTAACCTGGTTTCTGCAGCTTTTCACTCAGAAAACAAGAATGTGTACCTGTTGTGTCTCCATGTGAAACCAATTAGCATTGGCCAACAAAAAAACAAAATGTTACATGCTACAATGCATTCACAATTCTGAGGTCAATAGATACTATCCATAAAACAGAAGCCAGCAGATAGGCTGTAGCAAGAGCTTGGATTGAGTTAGCCACCACAGAACCGGATATTTCTGGTTTCATCCAGCCCTATGTGGACAATCTGGTGTGGAATTCGTGTGCAAAGCACCCAGAAAAGCAGTGTCGATCTGCTTTTGGAGAAAAGCAAAGTCTTTTTCTTGGTCAAGGGCATTCAAAGTCATGTTAACAAACACGAATATCATTTTTCACCTGGTTTCTGCAGCTTTTTACTCAGGAAACACGAATGTGTACCTGTTGTGTCTCCATGTGAAACCAATTAGTGTTGGCCAACAAAAAAACAAAATGTTACCTGCTACAGTATATTCCAACCTCTAAATCCATAGATGGTATCCAGAAAACACACGCAAACACGAAGCTTTAGCAGGAGCAAGGATTGTGTTAGCCACCACAGAACCGGATATTTCTGGTTGATCCAGCTCTATCTGGACAAACTGGTGTTGAATTCGTGTGCAAAGCATCCAGAAAAGCAGAGTCAACCTGGTGTTGGAGAAAAGCAAAGTCTTGGCTGGTGCCGTGGCTCAACAGGCTAATCCTCCGCCTTGCGGCGCCGGCACACCGGGTTCTAGTCCCGGTCGGGGCACCGGATTCTGTCCCGGTTGCCTCTCTTCCAGGCCAGCCCTCTGCTGTGGCCCGGGAGTGCAGTGGAGGATGGCCCAAGTGCTTGGGCCCTGCACCCCATGGGAGACCAGGAGAAGCAACTAGCACCTGGCTCCTGCCACCGGATGAGCGCGGTACGCCAGCCGCAGCGCGCCGTCCGCGGCAGCCATTGGAGGGTGAACCAACGGCAAAGGAAGACCTTTCTCTCTGTCTCTCTCTCTCACTGTTCACTCTGCCTGACAAAAAAAAAAGAAAAAAAAAGAAAAGCAAAGTCTTTTTCTTGAGCAAGTGGATTGAATGTCAGGTTTACAAACACAAATTTCATTTTTAATCTGGTTTCTGCAGCTTTTCACTCAGAAAACATGAATGTGTACCTGTTGTGTCTCCATGTGAAACCAATTAGCGTTTGCCAACAAAAAACAAAATGTTACATGCTACAACATATTCCAACTTCTAAAGTCTATAGATACGATATGGAAAACACAAACAAACACAGAGGCTGTAGCAAGAGCTTGGATTGAAGTAGGCACCACAGAATGGGACATTTCTGATTTCATCCATCCCTATCTGGACAAACTGGTGTGGAATTGGTGTGCAAAGTACCCAGAAAAGCAGAGTCAACCTGGATTTGGAGAGAAGCAAAGTCTATATCTTGGTCAAGTGGATTCAAAGTCATATTTACAAACACAAATATCATTATTAACCAGGTTTCTGCAGCTTTTTACTCAGAAAACACGAATATGTACCTGTGGTATCTCCATGTGAAACCAATTAGCGTTTGCCAACAAAGAAACAAAAATGTTACATGCTATAATATATTCCAACTTCTAAAGTCCATAGATACTATCCAGAAAACACAAACAAAGACAGAGACTGTAGCAAGAGCTCAGATTGAGTGAGCCACCACAGAATGGGATATTTCTGGTTGGATCCAGATGTATCTGGAAAAACTGATGTGGAATTGGTGTGCAAAGCACCCAGAAATGTAGACTCAAACTGGTTTTGGAGATAAGCAAAGTCTTTTTCTTGGGCAAGTGGATTCAAAATCATGTTTACAAACAGAAATATCATTATTAATCTGCTTTCTGCAGCTTTTCACTCAGAAAACAGGAATGTGTACCTGTTTTGTGTCCATGTGAAACCAATTAGCGTTTGCCAACAAAAAAACAAAATGTTACATGCTACAATGCATTCAGAATTCTAAAGTCCATAGATATTATCCAGAAAACACAAGCAAACACAGAGGCTGTAGCAAGAGCTTGGATTGAGTTAGCCACCACAGAACCGGATATTTCTGATTTGATGCAGATGTATCTGGAAAACTGGTTGTGAATTGGTATACAATGCACCGAGAAAAGCAGAGTCAGACTGGTGTTGGAGAAAAGCAAAGTCTTTTGCTTGGGCAAGTGGATTCAATGTCATGTTTACAAACACAAATATCATTTTTCACCTGGTTTCTGCAGCTTTTTACTCAGAAAACACGAATGTGTACCTGTTGTGTCTCCATGTGAAACCAATTAGTGTTGGCCAACAAAAAAACAAAATGTTACATGCTACAATATATTCCAACCTCTAAAGTCCATAGATACTATCCAGAAAACACACACAAACACGAAGCTGTAGCAGGAGCATGGATTGTGTTAGCCACCACAGAACCAGATATTTCTCGTTGATCCAGACCTTTCTGCACATACTGGTGTGGAATTCGTGTGCAAAGCACCCAGAAAAACAGAGTTAACCTGGTGTTGGAGAAAAGCAAAGTCTTTTTCTTGGGCAAGTGGATTCAATGTCATGTTTACAAAGACAAATATCATTTTTAATCTGGTGTCTGTAGCTTTTCACTTAGAAAACACGAATGTGTACCTGTTGTGTCTGCATGTGAAACCAATTAGTGTTTACCAACAAAAAAACAAAATGTTACATGCTACAATATATTCCAACCTCTAAAGTCCATTGATACTATGGAGAAAACACAAACAAAAACAGAGGCTGTAGCAAGAGCTCGGATTGAGTTAGCCACCTTGAACCGGATATTTCTGGTTTCATCCAGCCCTATCTGGACAAACTGGTGTGGAATTGGTGTGCAAAGCACCCAGAAAAGCAGAGTCAACCTGGTTTTGGAGAAAAGCAAAGTCTATATCATGGCCAAGTGCATTGAAAGTCATGTTTACAAACACAAATATCATTTTTCACCTGGTTTCTGCAGCTTTTTACTCAGAAAACACGAATGTGTATTTTTTGTGTCTCCATGTAAACCAATTAGCGTTGGCCAACAACAAACCAAAATGTTGCATGCTACAATGCATTCACAATTCTAAAGTCCATAGATAATATCCAGAAAAAACACAGAAACACAAAAGCTGTAGCAAGAGCTGGGATTGAGTTAGCCACCACATAACCAGATATTTCTGGTTGGATCCAGATGTATCTGGACAAACTGATGTGGAATTCGTGTGCAAAGCACCGATAAAAGTAGAGTTAAACAGGTTTTGGAGAAAAGCAAAGTCTTTTTCTTGGGCAAGTGGATTCAAAGTCATGTTTACAAACAGAAATATCATTATTAATCTGGTTTCTGCAGCTTTTCACTCAGAAAACACGAATGTGTACCTGTTGTGTGTCCATGTGAAACCAATTAGCGTTTGCCAACAAAAAAACAAGATGTTACATCCTACAATGCATTCAGAATTCTAAATTCTGTAGATACTATCCAGAAAACACAAAGAAACACAGAGGCTGTAGCAAGAACTTGGATTGAGTTAGCCACTACAGAACCGGATATTTCTGATATGATCCAGCCCTTTGGACAAACTGGTGTGGAACTCATGTGCAAAGAACCCAGAAAAGTAGAGTGAACATGGTTTTGGAGAAAAGCAACATCTTTTGCTTGGGCAAGTCGATTCAAAGTCATGTTTACAAACACAAATATCATTTTTAACCTTGTGCCTGCAGCTTTTTACTCAGAAAAAACGAATGTGTACCTGTTGGGTCTCCATGTGTAACCAAATAGTGTTGACCAACAAAAAAAAATGTTACATGCTACAATGCATTCATAACTCTAAAGTCCATAGATACTATCCAGAAAACACACACAAACACAGAAGTTGTAGCAAGAGCTGGGATTGAGTTAGCCACCACAGAACCAGATATTTCTTGGTTGATCCAGATGTATCTGGAAAATTGGTGTGGAATTGGTATACAAAGCACTGAGAAAAGCAGAGTCAAACTGGTTTTGGAGAAAAGCTATGTATTTAGCTTATTCAAGTGCATTCATAGTCATGTTTACAAACACAAATATCATTTTTAACCTGGTTTCTGCAGCTTTTCACTCAGAAAACAAGAATGTGTACCTGTTGTGTCTCCATGTGAAACCAATTAGCATTGGCCAACAAAAAAACAAAATGTTACATGCTACAATGCATTCACAATTCTGAGGTCAATAGATACTATCCATAAAACAGAAGCAAGCAGATAGGCTGTAGCAAGAGCTTGGATTGAGTTAGCCACCACAGAACCGGATATTTCTGGTTTCATCCAGCCCTATGTGGACAATCTGGTGTGGAATTCGTGTGCAAAGCACCCAGAAAAGCAGTGTCGATCTGCTTTTGGAGAAAAGCAAAGTCTTTTTCTTGGTCAAGGGCATTCAAAGTCATGTTAACAAACACGAATATCATTTTTCACCTGGTTTCTGCAGCTTTTTACTCAGGAAACACGAATGTGTACCTGTTGTGTCTCCATGTGAAACCAATTAGTGTTGGCCAACAAAAAAACAAAATGTTACCTGCTACAGTATATTCCAACCTCTAAATCCATAGATGGTATCCAGAAAACACACGCAAACACGAAGCTTTAGCAGGGCAAGGATTGTGTTAGCCACCACAGAACCGGATATTTCTGGTTGATCCAGCTCTATCTGGACAAACTGGTGTTGAATTCATGTGCAAAGCATCCAGAAAAGCAGAGTCAACCTGGTGTTGGAGAAAAGCAAAGTCTTGGCTGGTGCCGTGGCTCAACAGGCTAATCCTCCGCCTTGCGGAGCCAGCACACCGGGTTCTAGTCCCGGTTGGGGCACCGGATTCTGTCCCGGTTGCCTCTCTTCCAGGCCAGCCCTCTGCTGTGGCCCGGGAGTGCAGTGGAGGATGGCCCAAGTGCTTGGGCCCTGCACCCCATGGGAGACCAGGAGAAGCAACTAGCACCTGGCTCCTGCCACCGGATGAGCGCGGTACGCCGGCCGCAGTGCGCTGTCCGCGGCAGCCATTGGAGGGTGAACCAATGGCAAAGGAAGACCATTCTCTCTGTCTCTCTCTCTCACTGTCCACTCTGCCTCACAAAAAAAAAAAAGAAAAAAAAAGAAAAGCAAAGTCTTTTTCTTGAGCAAGTGGATTCAATGTCAGGTTTACAAACACAAATTTCATTTTTAATCTGGTTTCTGCAGCTTTTCACTCAGAAAACATGAATGTGTACCTGTTGTGTCTCCATGTGAAACCAATTAGCGTTTGCCAACAAAAAAACAAAATGTTACATGCTACAACATATTCCAACTTCTAAAGTCTATAGATATGATATGGAAAACACAAACAAACACAGAGGCTGTAGCAAGAGCTTGGATTGAAGTAGGCACCACAGAATGGGATATTTCTGATTTCATCCATCCCTATCTGGACAAACTGGTGTGGAATTGGTGTGCAAAGCACCCAGAAAAGCAGAGTCAACCTGGATTTGGAGAGAAGCAAAGTCTATATCTTGGTCAAGTGGATTCAAAGTCATATTTACAAACACAAATATCATTATTAACCTGGTTTCTGCAGCTTTTTACTCAGAAAACACGAATATGTACCTGTGGTATCTCCATGTGAAACCAATTAGCGTTTGCCAACAAAGAAACCAAAATGTTACATGCTATAATATATTCCAACTTCTAAAGTCCATAGATACTATCCAGAAAACACAAACAAAGACAGAGACTGTAGCAAGAGCTTGGATTGAGTGAGCCACCACAGAATGGGATATTTCTGGTTGGATCCAGATGTATCTGGACAAACTGATGTGGAATTCGTGTGCAAAGCACCCAGAAATGTAGACTCAAACTGGTTTTGGAGATAAGCAAAGTCTTTTTCTTGGGCAAGTGGATTCAAAATCATGTTTACAAACAAAAATATCATTATTAATCTGCTTTCTGCAGCTTTTCACTCAGAAAACACGAATGTGTACCTGTTGTGTGACCATGTGAAACCAATTAGCGTTTGTCAACAAAAAAACAAGATGTTACATCCTATAATGCATTCAGAATTCTAAATTCTGTAGATACGATCCAGAAAACACAAAGAAACACAGAGGCTGTAGCAAGGACTTGGATTGAGTTAGCCACTACAGAACCGGATATTTCTGGTATGATCCAGCCCTTTGGACAAACTGGTGTGGAACTCATGTGCAAAGAACCCAGAAAAGTAGAGTGAACATGGTTTTGGAGAAAAGCAACGTCTTTTGCTTGGGCAAGTCGATTCAAAGTCCTGTTTACAAACACAAATATCATTTTTAACCTTGTGCCTGCAGCTTTTTACTCAGAAAAAACGAATGTGTACCTGTTGGGTCTCCATGTGTAACCAAATAGTGTTGACCAACAAAAAAAAATGTTACATGCTACAATGCATTCATAACTCTAAAGTCCATAGATACTATCCAGAAAACACACACAAACACAGAAGTTGTAGCAAGAGCTGGGATTGAGTTAGCCACCACAGAACCAGATATTTCTTGGTTGATCCAGATGTATCTGGAAAATTGGTGTGGAATTGGTATACAAAGCACTGAGAAAAGCAGAGTCAAACTGGTTTTGGAGAAAAGCTATGTATTTAGCTTATTCAAGTGCATTCATAGTCATGTTTACAAACACGAATATCATTTTTAACCTGGTTTCTGCAGCTTTTCACTCAGAAAACAAGAATGTGTACCTGTTGTGTCTCCATGTGAAACCAATTAGCATTGGCCAACAAAAAAACAAAATGTTACATGCTACAATGCATTCACAATTCTGAGGTCAATAGATACTATCCATAAAACAGAAGCCAGCAGATAGGCTGTAGCAAGAGCTTGGATTGAGTTAGCCACCACAGAACCGGATATTTCTGGTTTCATCCAGCCCTATGTGGACAATCTGGTGTGGAATTCGTGTGCAAAGCACCCAGAAAAGCAGTGTCGATCTGCTTTTGGAGAAAAGCAAAGTCTTTTTCTTGGTCAAGTGCATTCAAAGCCATGTTAACAAACACGAATATCATTTTTCACCTGGTTTCTGCAGCTTTTTACTCAGGAAACACGAATGTGTACCTGTTGTGTCTCCATGTGAAACCAATTAGTGTTGGCCAACAAAAAAACAAAATGTTACCTGCTACAGTATGTTCCAACCTCTAAATCCATAGATGGTATCCAGAAAACACACGCAAACAGAAAGCTTTAGCAGGAGCAAGGATTGTGTTAGCCACCACAGAACCAGATATTTCTGGTTGATCCAGCTCTACCTGGACAAACTGGTGTTGAATTCGTGTGCAGGGCATCCAGAAAAGCAGAGTCAACCTGGTGTTGGAGAAAACCAAAGTCTTTTTCTTGAGCAAGTGAATTCAATGTCAGGTTTACAAACACAAATTTCATTTTTAATCTGGTTTCTGCAGCTTTTCACACAGAAAACATGAATGTGTACCTGTTGTGTCTCCATGTGAAACCAATTAGCGTTTGCCAACAAAAAAACAAAATGTTACATGCTACAACATATTCCAACTTCTAAAGTCTATAGATATGATATAGAAAACACAAACAAACACAGAGGCTGTAGCAAGAGCTTTGATTGAAGTAGGCACCACAGAATGGGATATTTCTGATTTCATCCATCCCTATCTGGACAAACTGGTGTGGAATTGGTGTGCAAAGCACCCAGAAAAGCAGAGTCAACCTGGATTTGGAGAGAAGCAAAGTCTATATCTTGGTCAAGTGGATTCAAAGTCATATTTACAAACACAAATATCATTATTAACCTGGTTTCTGCAGCTTTTTACTCAGAAAACACGAATATGTACCTGTGGTATCTCCATGTGAAACCAATTAGCGTTTGCCAACAAAGAAACCAAAATGTTATATGCTATAATATATTCCAACTTCTAAAGTCCATAGATACTATCCAGAAAACACAAACAAAGACAGAGACTGTAGCAAGAGCTCGGATTGAGTGAGCCACCACAGAATGGGATATTTCTGGTTGGATCCAGATGTATCTGGAAAAACTGATGTGGAATTGGTGTGCAAAGCACCCAGAAATGTAGACTCAAACTGGTTTTGGAGATAAGCAAAGTCTTTTTCTTGGGCAAGTGGATTCAAAGTCATGTTTACAAACAGAAATATCATTATTAATCTGCTTTCTGCAGCTTTTCACTCAGAAAACAGGAATGTTTACCTGTTTTGTGTCCATGTGAAACCAATTAGCGTTTGCCAACAAAAAAACAAAATGTTACATGCTACAATGCATTCAGAATTCTAAAGTCCATAGATATTATCCAGAAAACACAAGCAAACACAGAGGCTGTAGCAAGAGCTTGGATTGAGTTAGCCACCACAGAACCGGATATTTCTGATTTGATGCAGATGTATCTGGAAAACTGGTTGTGAATTGGTATACAATGCACCGAGAAAAGCAGAGTCAGACTGGTGTTGGAGAAAAGCAAAGTCTTTTGCTTGGGCAAGTGGATTCAATGTCATGTTTACAAACACAAATATCATTTTTCACCTGGTTTCTGCAGCTTTTTACTCAGAAAACACGAATATGTACCTGTTGTGTCTCCATGTGAAACCAATTAGTGTTGGCCAACAAAAAAACAAAATGTTACATGCTACAATATATTCCAACCTCTAAAGTCCATAGATACTATCCAGAAAACACACACAAACACGAAGCTGTAGCAGGAGCATGGATTGTGTTAGCCACCACAGAACCGGATATTTCTCGTTGATCCAGACCTATCTGCACATACTGGTGTGGAATTCGTGTGCAAAGCACCCAGAAAAACAGAGTTAACCTGGTGTTGGAGAAAAGCAAAGTCTTTTTCTTGGGCAAGTGGATTCAATGTCATGTTTACAAACACAAATATCATTTTTAATGTGGTGTCTGTAGCTTTTCACTTAGAAAACATGAATGTGTACCTGTTGTGTCTGCATGTGAAACCAATTAGTGTTTACCAACAAAAAAACAAAATGTTACATGCTACAATATATTCCAACCTCTAAAGTCCATTGATACTATGGAGAAAACACAAACAAAAACAGAGGCTGTAGCAAGAGCTCGGATTGAGTTAGCCACCTTGAACCGGATATTTCTGGTTTCATCCAGCCCTATCTGGACAAACTGGTGTGGAATTGGTGTGCAAAGCACCCAGAAAAGCAGAGTCAACCTGGTTTTGGAGAAAAGCAAAGTCTATATCATGGCCAAGTGCATTGAAAGTCATGTTTACAAACACAAATATCATTTTTCACCTGGTTTCTGCAGCTTTTTACTCAGAAAACACGAATGTGTATTTTTTGTGTCTCCATGTAAACCAATTAGCGTTGGCCAACAAAAAACCAAAATGTTGCATGCTACAATGCAATCACAATTCTAAAGTCCATAGATAATATCCAGAAAACACACAGAAACACAGAAGCTGTAGCAAGAGCTGGGATTGAGTTAGCCACCACATAACCAGATATTTCTGGTTGGATCCAGATGTATCTGGACAAACTGATGTGGAATTCATGTGCAAAGCACCGATAAAAGTAGAGAGGTTTTGGAGAAAAGCAAAGTCTTTTTCTTGGGCAAGTGGATTCAAAGTCATGTTTACAAACAGAAATATCATTATTAATCTGCTTTCTGCAGCTTTTCACTCAGAAAACACGAATGTGTACCTGTTGTGTGTCCATGTGAAACCAATTAGCGTTTGCCAACAAAAAAACAAGATGTTACATCCTACAATGCATTCAGAATTCTAAATTCTGTAGATACTATCCAGAAAACACAAAGAAACACAGAGGCTGTAGCAAGGACTTGGATTGAGTTAGCCACCACAGAACCGGATATTTCTGGTATGATCCAGCCCTTTGGACAAACTGGTGTGGAACTCATGTGCAAAGAACCCAGAAAAGTAGAGTGAACATGGTTTTGGAGAAAAGCAACGTCTTTTGCTTGGGCAAGTCGATTCAAAGTCATGTTTACAAACACAAATATCATTTTTAACCTTGTGCCTGCAGCTTTTTACTCAGAAAAAACGAATGTGTACCTGTTGGGTCTCCATGTGTAACCAAATAGTGTTGACCCACAAAAATAATGTTACATGCTACAATGCATTCATAACTCTAAAGTCCATAGATACTATCCAGAAAACACACACAAACACAGAAGTTGCAGCAAGAGCTGGGATTGAGTTAGCCACCACAGAACCAGATATTTCTTGGTTGATCCAGATGTATCTGGAAAATTGGTGTGGAATTGGTATACAAAGCACTGAGAAAAGCAGAGTCAAACTGGTTTTGGAGAAAAGCTATGTATTTAGCTTATTCAAGTGCATTCATAGTCATGTTTACAAACACAAATATCATTTTTAACCTGGTTTCTGCAGCTTTTCACTCAGAAAACAAGAATGTGTACCTGTTGTGTCTCCATGTGAAACCAATTAGCATTGGCCAACAAAAAAACAAAATGTTACATGCTACAATGCATTCACAATTCTGAGGTCAATAGATACTATCCATAAAACAGAAGCCAGCAGATAGGCTGTAGCAAGAGCTTGGATTGAGTTAGCCACCACAGAACCGGATATTTCTGGTTTCATCCAGCCCTATGTGGACAATCTGGTGTGGAATTCGTGTGCAAAGCACCCAGAAAAGCAGTGTCGATCTGCTTTTGGAGAAAAGCAAAGTCTTTTTCTTGGCCAAGGGCATTCAAAGTCATGTTAACAAACACGAATATCATTTTTCACCTGGTTTCTGCAGCTTTTTACTCAGGAAACACGAATGTGTACCTGTTGTGTCTCCATGTGAAACCAATTAGTGTTGGCCAACAAAAAAACAAAATGTTACCTGCTACAGTATATTCCAACCTCTAAATCCATAGATGGTATCCAGAAAACACACGCAAACACGAAGCTTTAGCAGGAGCAAGGATTGTGTTAGCCACCACAGAACCGGATATTTCTGGTTGATCCAGCTCTATCTGGACAAACTGGTGTTGAATTCGTGTGCAAAGCATCCAGAAAAGCAGAGTCAACCTGGTGTTGGAGAAAAGCAAAGTCTTGGCTGGTGCCGTGGCTCAACAGGCTAATCCTCCGCCTTGCGGCGCCGGCACACCGGGTTCTAGTCCCGGTCGGGGCACCGGATTCTGTCCCGGTTGCCTCTCTTCCAGGCCAGCCCTCTGCTGTGGCCCGGGAGTGCAGTGGAGGATGGCCCAAGTGCTTGGGCCCTGCACCCCATGGGAGACCAGGAGAAGCACCTAGCACCTGGCTCCTGCCACCGGATGAGCACGGTACGCCGGCCGCAGCGCGCCGTCCACTGCATTCATTGGAGGGTGAACCAACGGCAAAGAAGACCTTTCTCTCTGTCTCTCTCTCTCACTGTCCACTCTGCCTGACCAAAAAAAAAAAAAGAAAAAAAAAGAAAAGCAAAGTCTTTTTCTTGAGCAAGTGGATTCAATGTCAGGTTTACAAACACAAATTTCATTTTTAATCTGGTTTCTGCAGCTTTTCACTCAGAAAACATGAATGTGTACCTGTTGTGTCTCCATGTGAAACCAACTAGCGTTTGCCAACAAAAAAACAAAATGTTACATGCTACAACATATTCCAACTTCTAAAGTCTATAGATACGATATGGAAAACACAAACAAACACAGAGGCTATAGCAAGAGCTTGGATTGAAGTAGGCACCACAGAATGGGATATTTCTGATTTCATCCATCCCTATCTGGACAAACTGGTGTGGAATTGGTGTGCAAAGTACCCAGAAAAGCAGAGTCAACCTGGATTTGGAGAGAAGCAAAGTCTATATCTTGGTCAAGTGGATTCAAAGTCATATTTACAAACACAAATATCATTATTAACCTGGTTTCTGCAGCTTTTTACTCAGAAAACACGAATATGTACCTGTGGTATCTCCATGTGAAACCAATTAGCGTTTGCCAACAAAGAAACCAAAATGTTACATGCTATAATATATTCCAACTTCTAAAGTCCATAGATACTATCCAGAAAACACAAACAAAGACAGAGACTGTAGCAAGAGCTCGGATTGAGTGAGCCACCACAGAACGGGATATTTCTGGTTTGATCCAGATGTATCTGGAAAAACTGATGTGGAATTGGTGTGCAAAGCACCCAGAAATGTAGACTCAAACTGGTTTTGGAGATAGGCAAAGTCTTTTTCTTGGGCAAGTGGATTCAAAATCATGTTTACAAACAGAAATATCATTATTAATCTGCTTTCTGCAGCTTTTCACTCAGAAAACAGGAATGTTTACCTGTTCTGTGTCCATGTGAAACCAATTAGCGTTTGCCAACAAAAAAACAAAATGTTACATGCTACAATGCATTCAGAATTCTAATGTCCATAGATATTATCCAGAAAACACAAGCAAACACAGAGGCTGTAGCAAGAGCTTGGATTGAGTTAGCCACCACAGAACCGGATATTTCTGATTTGATGCAGATGTATCTGGAAAACTGGTTGTGAATTGGTATACAATGCACCAAGAAAAGCAGAGTCAGACTGGTGTTGGAGAAAAGCAAAGTCTTTTGCTTGGGCAAGTGGATTCAATCTCATGTTTACAAACACAAATATCATTTTTCACCTGGTTTCTGCAGCTTTTTACTCAGAAAACACGAATGTGTACCTGTTGTGTCTCCATGTGAAACCAATTAGTGTTGGCCAACAAAAAAACAAAATGTTACCTGCTACAGTATATTCCAACCTCTAAAGTCCATAGATACTATCCAGAAAACACACACAAACACGAAGCTGTAGCAGGAGCATGGATTGTGTTAGCCACCACAGAACCGGATATTTCTCGTTGATCCAGACCTATCTGCACATACTGGTGTGGAATTCGTGTGCAAAGCACCCAGAAAAACAGAGTTAACCTGGTGTTGGAGAAAAGCAAAGTCTTTTTGTTGGGCAAGTGGATTCAATATCATGTTTACAAACACAAATATCATTTTTAATGCGGTGTCTGAGGCTTTTCACTTAGAAAACATGAATGTGTACCTGTTGTGTCTGCATGTGAAACCAATTAGTGTTTACCAACAAAAAAACAAAATGTTACATGCTACAATATATTCCAACCTCTAAAGTCCATTGATACTATGGAGAAAACACAAACAAAAACAGAGGCTGTAGCAAGAGCTCGGATTGAGTTAGGCACCTTGAACCGGATATTTCTGGTTTCATCCAGCCCTATCTGGACAAACTGGTGTGGAATTGGTGTGCAAAGCACCCAGAAAAGCAGAGTCAACCTGGTTTTGGAGAAAAGCAAAGTCTATATCATGGCCAAGTGCATTGAAAGTCATGTTTACAAACACAAATATCATTTTTCACCTGGTTTCTGCAGCTTTTTACTCAGAAAACACGAATGTGTACCTGTTGTGTCTCCATGTAAACCAATTAACGTTGGCCAACAAAAAACCAAAATGTTGCATGCTACAATGCATTCACAATTCTAAAGTCCATAGATAATATCCAGAAAACACACAGAAACACAGAAGCTGTAGCAAGAGCTGGGATTGAGTTAGCCACCACATAACCAGATATTTCTGGTTGGATCCAGATGTATCTGGACAAACTGATGTGGAATTCGTGTGCAAAGCACCGATAAAAGTAGAGTTAAACAGGTTTTGGAGAAAAGCAAAGTCTTTTTCTTGGGCAAGTGGATTCAAAGTCATGTTTACAAACAGAAATATCATTATTAATCTGGTTTCTGCAGGTTTTCACTCAGAAAACACGAATGTGTACCTGTTGTGTGTCCATGTGAAACCAATTAGCGTTTGCCAACAAAAAAGCAAGATGTTACATCCTACAATGCATTCAGAATTCTAAATTCTGTAGATACTATCCAGAAAACACAAAGAAACACAGAGGCTGTAGCAAGAACTTGGATTGAGTTAGCCACCACAGAACCGGATATTTCTGGTATGATCCAGCCCTTTGGACAAACTGGTGTGGAACTCATGTGCAAAGAACCCAGAAAAGTAGAGTGAACATGGTTTTGGAGAAAAGCAACGTCTTTTGCTTGGGCAAGTCGATTCAAAGTCATGTTTACAAACACAAATATCATTTTTAACCTTGTGCCTGCAGCTTTTTACTCAGAAAAAACGAATGTGTACCTGTTGGGTCTCCATGTGTAACCAAATAGTGTTGACCAACAAAAAAAAATGTTACATGCTACAATGCATTCATAACTCTAAAGTCCATAGATACTATCCAGAAAACACACACAAACACAGAAGTTGTAGCAAGAGCTGGGATTGAGTTAGCCACCACAGAACCAGATATTTCTTGGTTGATCCAGATGTATCTGGAAAATTGGTGTGGAATTGGTATACAAAGCACTGAGAAAAGCAGAGTCAAACTGGTTTTGGAGAAAAGCTATGTATTTAGCTTATTCAAGTGCATTCATAGTCATGTTTACAAACACGAATATCATTTTTAACCTGGTTTCTGCAGCTTTTCACTCAGAAAACAAGAATGTGTACCTGTTGTGTCTCCATGTGAAACCAATTAGCATTGGCCAACAAAAAAACAAAATGTTACATGCTACAATGCATTCACAATTCTGAGGTCAATAGATACTATCCATAATACAGAAGCAAGCAGATAGGCTGTAGCAAGAGCTTGGATTGAGTTAGCCACCACAGAACCGGATATTTCTGGTTTCATCCAGCCCTATGTGGACAATCTGGTGTGGAATTCGTGTGCAAAGCACCCAGAAAAGCAGTGTCGATCTGCTTTTGGAGAAAAGCAAAGTCTTTTTCTTGGTCAAGGGCATTCAAAGTCATGTTAACAAACACGAATATCATTTTTCACCTGGTTTCTGCAGCTTTTTACTCAGGAAACACGAATGTGTACCTGTTGTGTCTCCATGTGAAACCAATTAGTGTTGGTCAACAAAAAAACAAAATGTTACCTGCTACAGTATATTCCAACCTCTAAATCCATAGATGGTATCCAGAAAACACACGCAAACAGAAAGCTTTAGCAGGAGCAAGGATTGTGTTAGCCACCACAGAACCAGATATTTCTGGTTGATCCAGCTCTACCTGGACAAACTGGTGTTGAATTCGTGTGCAAAGCATCCAGAAAAGCAGAGTCAACCTGGTGTTGGAGAAAAGCAAAGTCTTTTTCTTGAGCAAGTGAATTCAATGTCAGGTTTACAAACACAAATTTCATTTTTAATCTGGTTTCTGCAGCTTTTCACTCAGAAAACATGAATGTGTACCTGTTCTGTCACCATGTGAAACCAATTAGCGTTTGCCAACAAAAAAACAAAATGTTACATGCTACAACATATTCCAACTTCTAAAGTCTATAGATATGATATGGAAAACACAAACAAACACAGAGGCTGTAGCAAGAGCTTGGATTGAAGTAGGCACCACAGAATGGGATATTTCTGATTTCATCCATCCCTATCTGGACAAACTGGTGTGGAATTGGTGTGCAAAGCACCCAGAAAAGCAGAGTCAACCTGGATTTGGAGAGAAGCAAAGTCTATATCTTGGTCAAGTGGATTCAAAGTCATATTTACAAACACAAATATCATTATTAACCTGGTTTCTGCAGCTTTTTACTCAGAAAACACGAATATGTACCTGTGGTATCTCCATGTGAAACCAATTAGCGTTTGCCAACAAAGAAACCAAAATGTTACATGCTATAATATATTCCAACTTCTAAAGTCCATAGATACTATCCAGAAAACACAAACAAAGACAGAGACTGTAGCAAGAGCTCGGATTGAGTGAGCCACCACAGAACGGGATATTTCTGGTTTGATCCAGATGTATCTGGAAAAACTGATGTGGAATTGGTGTGCAAAGCACCCAGAAATGTAGACTCAAACTGGTTTTGGAGATAAGCAAAGTCTTTTTCTTGGGCAAGTGGATTCAAAATCATGTTTACAAACAGAAATATCATTATTAATCTGCTTTCTGCAGCTTTTCACTCAGAAAACAGGAATGTTTACCTGTTCTGTGTCCATGTGAAACCAATTAGCGTTTGCCAACAAAAAAACAAAATGTTACATGCTACAATGCATTCAGAATTCTAATGTCCATAGATATTATCCAGAAAACACAAGCAAACACAGAGGCTGTAGCAAGAGCTTGGATTGAGTTAGCCACCACAGAACCGGATATTTCTGATTTGATGCAGATGTATCTGGAAAACTGGTTGTGAATTGGTATACAATGCACCAAGAAAAGCAGAGTCAGACTGGTGTTGGAGAAAAGCAAAGTCTTTTGCTTGGGCAAGTGGATTCAATCTCATGTTTACAAACACAAATATCATTTTTCACCTGGTTTCTGCAGCTTTTTACTCAGAAAACACGAATGTGTACCTGTTGTGTCTCCATGTGAAACCAATTAGTGTTGGCCAACAAAAAAACAAAATGTTACCTGCTACAGTATATTCCAACCTCTAAAGTCCATAGATACTATCCAGAAAACACACACAAACACGAAGCTGTAGCAGGAGCATGGATTGTGTTAGCCACCACAGAACCGGATATTTCTCGTTGATCCAGACCTATCTGCACATACTGGTGTGGAATTCGTGTGCAAAGCACCCAGAAAAACAGAGTTAACCTGGTGTTGGAGAAAAGCAAAGTCTTTTTGTTGGGCAAGTGGATTCAATATCATGTTTACAAACACAAATATCATTTTTAATGCGGTGTCTGAGGCTTTTCACTTAGAAAACATGAATGTGTACCTGTTGTGTCTGCATGTGAAACCAATTAGTGTTTACCAACAAAAAAACAAAATGTTACATGCTACAATATATTCCAACCTCTAAAGTCCATTGATACTATGGAGAAAACACAAACAAAAACAGAGGCTGTAGCAAGAGCTCGGATTGAGTTAGGCACCTTGAACCGGATATTTCTGGTTTCATCCAGCCCTATCTGGACAAACTGGTGTGGAATTGGTGTGCAAAGCACCCAGAAAAGCAGAGTCAACCTGGTTTTGGAGAAAAGCAAAGTCTATATCATGGCCAAGTGCATTGAAAGTCATGTTTACAAACACAAATATCATTTTTCACCTGGTTTCTGCAGCTTTTTACTCAGAAAACACGAATGTGTACCTGTTGTGTCTCCATGTAAACCAATTAACGTTGGCCAACAAAAAACCAAAATGTTGCATGCTACAATGCATTCACAATTCTAAAGTCCATAGATAATATCCAGAAAACACACAGAAACACAGAAGCTGTAGCAAGAGCTGGGATTGAGTTAGCCACCACATAACCAGATATGTCTGGTTGGATCCAGATGTATCTGGACAAACTGATGTGGAATTCGTGTGCAAAGCACCGATAAAAGTAGAGTTAAACAGGTTTTGGAGAAAAGCAAAGTCTTTTTCTTGGGCAAGTGGATTCAAAGTCATGTTTACAAACAGAAATATCATTATTAATCTGGTTTCTGCAGTTTTTCACTCAGAAAACACGAATGTGTACCTGTTGTGTGTCCATGTGAAACCAATTAGCGTTTGCCAACAAAAAAGCAAGATGTTACATCGTACAATGCATTCAGAATTCTAAATTCTGTAGATACTATCCAGAAAACACAAAGAAACACAGAGGCTGTAGCAAGAACTTGGATTGAGTTAGCCACCACAGAACCGGATATTTCTGGTATGATCCAGCCCTTTGGACAAACTGGTGTGGAACTCATGTGCAAAGAACCCAGAAAAGTAGAGTGAACATGGTTTTGGAGAAAAGCAACGTCTTTTGCTTGGGCAAGTCGATTCAAAGTCATGTTTACAAACACAAATATCATTTTTAACCTTGTGCCTGCAGCTTTTTACTCAGAAAAAACGAATGTGTACCTGTTGGGTCTCCATGTGTAACCAAATAGTGTTGACCAACAAAAAAAAATGTTACATGCTACAATGCATTCATAACTCTAAAGTCCATAGATACTATCCAGAAAACACACACAAACACAGAAGTTGTAGCAAGAGCTGGGATTGAGTTAGCCACCACAGAACCAGATATTTCTTGGTTGATCCAGATGTATCTGGAAAATTGGTGTGGAATTGGTATACAAAGCACTGAGAAAAGCAGAGTCAAACTGGTTTTGGAGAAAAGCTATGTATTTAGCTTATTCAAGTGCATTCATAGTCATGTTTACAAACACGAATATCATTTTTAACCTGGTTTCTGCAGCTTTTCACTCAGAAAACAAGAATGTGTACCTGTTGTGTCTCCATGTGAAACCAATTAGCATTGGCCAACAAAAAAACAAAATGTTACATGCTACAATGCATTCACAATTCTGAGGTCAATAGATACTATCCATAAAACAGAAGCAAGCAGATAGGCTGTAGCAAGAGCTTGGATTGAGTTAGCCACCACAGAACCGGATATTTCTGGTTTCATCCAGCCCTATGTGGACAATCTGGTGTGGAATTCGTGTGCAAAGCACCCAGAAAAGCAGTGTCGATCTGCTTTTGGAGAAAAGCAAAGTCTTTTTCTTGGTCAAGGGCATTCAAAGTCATGTTAACAAACACGAATATCATTTTTCACCTGGTTTCTGCAGCTTTTTACTCAGGAAACACGAATGTGTACCTGTTGTGTCTCCATGTGAAACCAATTAGTGTTGGTCAACAAAAAAACAAAATGTTACCTGCTACAGTATATTCCAACCTCTAAATCCATAGATGGTATCCAGAAAACACACGCAAACAGAAAGCTTTAGCAGGAGCAAGGATTGTGTTAGCCACCACAGAACCAGATATTTCTGGTTGATCCAGCTCTACCTGGACAAACTGGTGTTGAATTCGTGTGCAAAGCATCCAGAAAAGCAGAGTCAACCTGGTGTTGGAGAAAAGCAAAGTCTTTTTCTTGAGCAAGTGAATTCAATGTCAGGTTTACAAACACAAATTTCATTTTTAATCTGGTTTCTGCAGCTTTTCACTCAGAAAACATGAATGTGTACCTGTTCTGTCACCATGTGAAACCAATTAGCGTTTGCCAACAAAAAAACAAAATGTTACATGCTACAACATATTCCAACTTCTAAAGTCTATAGATATGATATGGAAAACACAAACAAACACAGAGGCTGTAGCAAGAGCTTTGATTGAAGTAGGCACCACAGAATGGGATATTTCTGATTTCATCCATCCCTATCTGGACAAACTGGTGTGGAATTGGTGTGCAAAGCACCCAGAAAAGCAGAGTCAACCTGGATTTGGAGAGAAGCAAAGTCTATATCTTGGTCAAGTGGATTCAAAGTCATATTTACAAACACAAATATCATTATTAACCATGGTTTCTGCAGCTTTTTTCTCAGAAAACACGAATATGTACCTGTGGTATCTCCATGTGAAACCAATTAGCGTTTGCCAACAAAGAAACCAAAATGTTACATGCTATAATATATTCCAACTTCTAAAGTCCATAGATACTATCCAGAAAACACAAACAAAGACAGAGACTGTAGCAAGAGCTCAGATTGAGTGAGCCACCACAGAATGGGATATTTCTGGTTGGATCCAGATGTATCTGGAAAAACTGATGTGGAATTGGTGTGCAAAGCACCCAGAAATGTAGACTCAAACTGGTTTTGGAGATAAGCAAAGTCTTTTTCTTGGGCAAGTGGATTCAAAATCATGTTTACAAACAGAAATATCATTATTAATCTGCTTTCTGCAGCTTTTCACTCAGAAAACACGAATGTGTACCTGTTGTGTGTCCATGTGAAACCAATTAGTGTTTGCCAACAAAAAAACAAGATGTTACATCCTACAATGCATTCAGAATTCTAAAGTCCATAGATATTATCCAGAAAACACAAGCAAACACAGAGGCTGTAGCAAGAGCTTGGATTGAGTTAGCCACCACAGAACCGGATATTTCTGATTTGATGCAGATGTATATGGAAAACTGGCTGTGAATTGGTATACAATGCACCAAGAAAAGCAGAGTCAGACTGGTGTTGGAGAAAAGCAAAGTCTTTTTCTTGGGCAAGTGGATTCAATGGCATGTTTACAAACACAAATAGCATTTTTCACCTGGTTTCTGCAGCTTTTTACTCAGAAAACACGAATGTGTACCTGTTGTGTCTCCATGTGAAACCAATTAGCGTTTGTAGGAAAAAAAAAATGTTACATGCTACAATTCATACAAAACATTCTATTCCATAGATACTATCCTGAAAAACACACAAAGAGGAAGTAGCAAGATCTGGGATTGACTAAGCCATCAGAGAACCGGTTATTTCTGGTTTGATTGAGACCTATATGGACAAACTGGTGTGGAATTCGTGTACAAAGCACCCAGAAAAGCAGAGTCAAACTTGTTTTGGAGAAAAGCAAAGTCTTTCTCTTGGGCAAGTGGATTCAATGTCATGTTTACAAACACAAATATCATTTTTAACCTGGTTTCTGCAGCTTTTCACTCAGAAAACACGAATGTGTACCTGTTGTGTCTCCATGTGAAACCAATTAACTTTTCCCAACAAAAAAAACAAAATGTTAAATGCTACAATGCATTCACAACTCTAAAGTCCATAGATACTATCCAGAAACACACACAAACACGGAAGCTTCAGCAACAGCTGGGATTGTGTTAGCCACCTTGAACTGGATATTTCTGGTTTGATCCAGGCGTTTCTGGACAAACTGGTGTGGAATTGGTTGCAAAGCACACAGAAAAGCAGAGTCAACGTGGTTTGGGAGAAAGGCAAGGTCTTTTTCTTGGGCAAGTGGATTCAATGTCATGTTTTCAAACACAAATATCATTTTTCACCTGGTTTCTGCAGCTTTTCGTTCATTAAACACGAACGTGTACCTGTTGTGTCTCTATGTGAAACCAATTAGCGTTAGCCAACAAAAAAACTAAATGTTACATGCTACAATGCATTCACAACTCTAAAGTCCATAAATACTATCCAGAAAACACAAGCAAACACAGAAGCTGCAGCAAGAGCTGGGATTCTGTTAGCCACCTTGAACCGGATATTTCTGGTTTGATCCAGGCGTATCTGGACAAACTGGTGTGGAATTCACGTGCAAAGCACCCAGAAAAACAGAGTCATACGGCTTTTGGAGAAAAACAATGTCTTTTGCTTGGGCAAGTGGATTCAATGTCATGTTTACAAACACAAATATCATTTTTACCTGGTTTCTGCAGATTTTCACTCAGAAAACACGAATGTGTACCTGTTGTGTGTCCATGTGAAACCAATTAGCGTTTGCCAACAAAAAAAAAAAATGTTACATGCTACAATATATTCCAACCTCTAAAGTCCATTGATACTATCCAGATAACAAACACAAACACAGAAGCTGTAGCAATAGCGTGGATTGTGTTAGCCAAAACAGAACGAGATATTTCTGGTTTGATCCAGACGTATCTGGACAGACTGGTGTTGAATTAATGTGCAAAGCACCCAGAAAAGCAGAGTCAAACTAGTTTTGGAGAAAAGCAAGGTCTTTTTCTTGGGCAAGTGGATTCAATGTCATGTTTACAAACACAAATAACATTTTTCACCTGGTTTCTGCAGCTTTTCGTTCATTAAACACGAATGTGTACCTGTTGTGTCTCCATGTGAAACCAATTAGCGTTTGTCAACAAAAAAACTAAATGTTACATGCTACAATGCATTCACAACTCTAAAGTTCATAGATACTATCCAGAAACACACACAAACACAGAAGCTGCACCAAGAGCTGGGATTCTGTTAGCCACCTTGAACCGCATATTTCTGGTTTGATCCAGGCGTATCTGGACAAACTGGTGTGGAATTAATGTGCAAAGCACCCAGAAACACAGAGTCATACGGCTTTTGGAGAAAAACAATGTCTTTTGCTTGGGCAAGTGGTTAGGATGTCATGTTTACAAACACAAATATCATTTTTAACCTGGTTTCTGCAGCTTTTCGTTCATAAAACACGAATGTGTACCTGTTGTGTCTCTATGTGAAACCAAATAGCGTTTGCCAACAAAAAAACTAAATGTTACATGCTACAATGCATTCACAACTCTAAAGTCCATAGATACTATACAGAAAACACACACAAACACAGAAGCTGTAGGAAGTGTTGGGACTGAGTTAGCCACCACAGAACTGGATATTTCTGGTTTGATCCAGACCTATCTGGAAAAAATGGTGTGGAATTGGTGTGCAAAGCACCCAGAAAAGCAGAGTCAACCTGGTTTTACAGAAAAGCAAAGTCTTTTGCTTGGGCAAGTGGATTCAAAATCATGTTTGCAAACACAAATATCATTTTTCACCTGGTTTCTGCAGCTTTTCACTCAGAAAACACGAATGTGTACCTGTTGTGTCTGCATGTGAAACCAATTAGTGTTTGCCAACCAAAAAACAAATGTTACATGCTAAAATATATTCCAACCTCTAAATTCCATAGAGATTATCCAGACAACACAAACAAACACAGAAGCAGTAGCAAGAGCTTGGATTCTGTTAGCCAACACAGAACCAGATATTTCTGGTTTCATCCATCACTATATGGACAAACTGGTGTGGAATTGGTGTGCAAAGCACCCAGAAAAGGAGAGAAAACCTGGTGTTGGAGAAAAGCAAAGTCTTTTTCTTGGGCAAGTGGATTCAATGTCATGTTTACAAACACAAATAGCATTTTTCACCTGGTTTCTGCAGCTTTTCACTCAGAAAACATGAATGTGACCTGTTGTGTGTCCATGTGAGACCAATTACTGTTGGCCAACAAAAAAACAAAATGTTACATACTGCAATATATTCCAACCTCTAAAGTCCATAGATACTATCCAGAAAACACACACAAACACAGAAGCTGCAGCAAGAGATTGGATTGTGTTAGCCACCACAGAACCGGATATGTCTGGTTTCATCCATCCCTATCTGGACAAACTGGTGTGTAATTCGTGTGCAAAGAACCGAGAAAAGTAGTGTCGGTTGCTTTTGGAGAAAATAAAAGTCTTTTTCATGGGAAAGTGGATTCAATGTCATATTTACAAACACAAATATCATTTTTCACCTAGTCTCTGCAGCTTTTCGTTCATAAAACACGAATGTGTACCTGTTGTGTCTCCTTGTGAAACCAATTAGGGTTGGCCAACAAAAAAACAAAATGCTACATGCTACAATATATTACAAACTCTAAAGTCCATAGATACAATCCAGAAAAAAAACACAAACACAGAAGCTGCAGCAAGAGCTGGGATTGTGTTAGCCACCTTGAACCGGATATTTCTGCTTTGATCCAGGTGTATCTGGACAAACTGGTGTGGAATTCACGTGCAAAGCACCCAGAAAAGCAGAGTCATACGGCTTTTGGAGAAAAACAATGTCTTTTGCTTGAGCAAGGGGTTAGAATGTCTTGTTTACAAACACAAATATCATCTTTAACCTGGTTTCTGCAGCTTTTCGTTCATAAAACACGAATGTGTACCTGTTGTGTCTCTATGTGAAACCAATTAGCATTTGCAACAAAAAAACTAAATGTCACATGCTACAATGCATTCACAACTCTAAAGTCCATAGATAATATCCAGAAAACACACACAAAACGGAAGCTGTAGGAAGTGTTGAGACTGAGTTAGCCACCACAATACCGGATATTTCTTGTTTGATCCAGACCTATCTGGAAAAACTGGTGTGGAATTGGTGTGCAAAGCACCCAGAAAAGCAGAGTCAACCTGGTTTTGGAGAAAAGCAACGTCTTTTTCTTGGGCAAGTGGATTCAACGTCATGTTTTCAAACACAAATATCATTTTTCACCTGGTTTCTGCAGCTTTTCACTCAGAAAACACGAATGTGTACCTGTTGTGTCTGCATGTGAAACCAATTAGTGTTTGCCAACAAAAAAACAAAAAAGTTACATGCTACAATATATTCCAACCCATGAAGTCCATAGATATTATCCAGAAAACACAAACAAACACAGAAGCAGTAGCAAGAGCTTGGATTCTGTTAGCCAACACAGAACCGGATATTTCTGGTTTCATCCATCCCTATATGGACAAACTCGTGAGGAATTGGTGTGCAAAGCACCCAGAAAAGCAGAGTCAACCTGGTTTTGGAAAAATCAAAGTCTTTTTCTTGGGCAAGTGGACAGAATGGCATGTTTACAAACAGAAATAGCATTTTTCACCTGGTTTCAGCAGCTTTTCACTCAGAAAACACGAATGTGTACCTGTTGTGTCTCCATGTGAAACCAATTAGCGTTTGTAGGAAAAAAAATGTTACATGCTACAATTCATACAAAACATTCTATTCCATAGATACTATCTAGAAAAAACACACAAACAAAGAGGAAGTAGCAAGAGCTGAGATTGACTAAGCCATCAGAGAACCTAATATTTCTGGTTTGATTGAGACCTATATGGACAAACTGGTGTAGAATTCACGTGCAAAGCACCCAGAAAAACAGAGTCATACGGCTTCTGGGGAAAAACAATGTCTTTTGCTTGGGCAAGTGGTTAGAATGTCATGATTACAAACACAAATATCATTTTTAACCTGGTTTCTGCAGCTTTTCGTTCAAAAAACACGAATGTGTACGAGTTGCATGTCCATGTGAAACCAATTAGTGTTGGCCAACAAAAAAACAAAATGATAAATGCTACAATGCATTCACAACTCTAAAGTCCATATATACTATCCAGAAACACACACAAACACAGAAGCTGCAGCAAGAGCTTGGATTGTGTTAGCCACCACAGAACCGGATATGTCTGGTTTCATCCAGCCCTATCTGGACAAACTGGTGTGTAATTCATGTGCAAAGCACCGAGAAAAGCAGTGTCGGTTACTTTTGGAGAAAATAAAAGTCTTCTTCATGGGAAAGTGGATTCAATGTCATGTTAACAAACACAAATATCATTTTTCACCTGGTTTCTGCAGCTTTGTACTCAGAAAACACGAATGTGTGCCTGTTGTGCCTCCTTGTGAAACCAATTAGGGTTGGCCAACAAAAAAACAAAATGCTACATGCTACAATATATTACAAACTCTAAAGTCCATAGATACAATCCAGAAAGAAAAACACAAACACAGAAGCTGCAGCAAGAGCTGGGATTCTGTTAGCCAACTTGAACCGGATATTTCTGGTTTGATCCAGGAGTATCTGGACAAACTGGTGTGGAATTCACGTGCAAAGCACCCAGAAAAACAGAGTCATACGGCTTTTGGAGAAAAACAATGTCTTTTTCTTAGGCAAGTGGTTAGAATGTCATGTTTACAAACACAAATATCATTTTTAACCTGGTTTCTGCAGCTTTTCGTTCATAAAACACGAATGTGTACCTGTTGTGTCTCCATGTGAAACCAATTAGCGTTTGCCAACAAAAAAACTAAATGTTACATGCTACAATGCATTCACAACTCTAAAGTCCATAGATACTATCCAGAAAACACAAGCAAACACAGAGGCTGTAGAAAGAGCTTGGATTGAGTTAGCCACCACAGAACCGGATATTATGGTTTGATCCAGACTTATCTTGATAAACTGGTGTGGAATTGGTGTGCAAAGCACCCAGAAAAGCAGAGTCAACCTGGTGTGGAGAAAGGCAAAGTCTTTTTCTTGGGCAAGTGGATTCAATGTCATGTTTTCAAACACAAATATCATATTTAACCTGGTTTCTGCAGATTTTTACTCAGAAAACACAAATGTGTCCCAGTTGTCTGTCCATATGAAACCAATGAGCATTTGCCAACAAAGAAACCAAAATGTTACATGCTACAATATATTCCAACTTCTAAAGTAAATAGGTACTATCCAGAAAACACATGCAAACCCAGAAGCTGTAGCAAGTGTTGGGACTGAGTTAGCCACCACAGAACCTGATATTTCTGGATTGATCCAGATGTATCTTGAAAAACGGGTGTGGAATTGGTGTGCAAAGCACCCAGAAAAGCAGAGTCAACCTGGTTTTACAGAAAAGCAAAGTCTTTTGCTTGGGCAAATGCATTCAAAGTCATGTTTGCAAACACAAATATCATTTTTCACCTGGTTTCTGCAGCTTTTTACTCAGAAAACACGAATGTGTACCTATTGTGTCTCCATGTGAAACCAATTAGCGTTGGCCAACAAAAAAACAAAATGTTACATGCTACAATTCATACAGAACACTAAAGTGCATAGATACTTTCCAGAAAACACACACAAACACAGAGGCTGTAGCAAGAGCTTGGATTGAGTTAGCCACCACAGAACCAGATATTTCTCGTAAGATCCAGCCCTCTCTGGACAAACTGGTGTGGAATTTGTGTGCAAAGCATCCAGAAAAGCAGAGTGAACCTGGTTTTGGAGGAAACGATGGTCTTTTTCTTGAGCAAGTGGATTCAATGTCATGTTTACAAACACAAATATCATTTTTAACCTGGTTTCTGCAGCTTTTTACTCAGAAAACAGGAATGTGTACCTGTTGTGTCTCCATGTGAAACCAATTAGCGTTTGTCAACAAAAAAACAAAATGTTACATGCTACAATGCATTCACAACTCTAAAGTCCATTGATACTATGCAGAAAACACAAGCAAACACAGAGGCTGTAGAAAGAGCTTGGATTGAGTTAGCCATCACAGAACCAGATATTTCTTGTTTCATGAAGGCCTCTTGGACAATCTGGTATGGAATTCATGTGGAAAGCACCGAGAGAAGCAATGTTGATTTGCTTTTGGAGGAAATAAAAGTCTTTTTCTTGGGCAATTGGATTCAATGTCATGTTTTCAAACACAAATATCATTTTTCACCTGGTTTCTGCAGCTTTTTACTCAGAAAACTCGAACATGTACCTGCTGAGTTTCCTTGTGAAACCAATTAGCGTTTGCCAACAAAAAACCAAAATGTTACATGCTACAATATATTCCAACCTCTAAAGTCCATTGATACTATCCAGAAAACACACCCAAATTCAGAAGCTGTAGCAATAGCGTGGATTGTGTTAGCCAACACAGAACGGGTTATTTCTGGTTTGATCCAGACATATCCGGACAAACTGGTGTGGAATTGGTGTGCAAAGCACCCAGAAAAGCAGAGTCAAACTAGTTTTGGAGTAAAGCAATGTCTTTTTCTTGGGCAAGTGGATTCAATGTCATGTTTTAAAACACAAATATCATTTTTAATCTGGTTTCTGCAGCTTTTCACTCAGAAAACACGAATGTGTACGAGTTGCGTGTCCATGTGAAACCAATTAGCGTTTGCCAACAAAAAAACAAAATGTTACATGCTACAATATATTCCAACCTCTAAAGTCCATTGATACTATCCAGAAAACACACCCAAACACAGAAGCTGCAGCAAGAGCTGGGATTGTGTTAGCCACCTTGAACCGGATATTTCTGGTTTGATCCAGGTGTATCTGGACAAACTGGTGTGGAATTCATGTGCAAAGCACCCAGAAAAGCAGAGTCATATGGCTTTTGGAGAAAAACAATGTCGTTTGCTTGCCAAGTAGATTCAATGTCATGTTTACAAACACAACTATCATTTTTAACCTGGTTTCTGCAGCTTTTCACTCAGAAAACACGAATGTGTACCTGTTGTGTCTCCATGTGAAACCAATTAGTGTTTGCCAACAAAAAAACTAAATGTTACATGTTACAATGCATTCACAACTCTAAAGTCCATAGATACTACCCAGAAAACACAAGCAAACACAGAGTCTGTAGCAAGAGCATGGATTGTGTTATCCACCTTGAACCGGATATTTCTGGTTTGATCCAGCCCTATGAGACAAACCTGTGTGGAATTGGTGCGCAAAGCACGGAGAAAAGCAGAGTCAACCTGGTGTGGTAGAAAATCTAAGTCTTTTCCTTGGGCAAGTGGATTCAATGTCATGTTTACAAACACAAATATGATTTTTAACCTGGTTTCTGCGTCTTTGCACTCAGAAAACAGGAATGTGTACCTGTTGTGTCTCCTTGTGAAACCAATTAGCGTTTGCCAACAAAAAAACAAAATGTTACATGCTACAATTTCTACACAACTCTAAAGTCCATAGGTACTATCCAGAAAACACAAACAAACTCAGAAGCAATAGCAAGAGCATGGATTGTGCTGGCCACCTGAACCGGATATTTCTGGTTTCATCCAGACATATCTGGACACACTGGTGTGGAATTCGTGCGCAAAGCATCCAGAAAAGCAGAGTCCACCTGGTTTTGGAGAAAAGCAAAGTCTCTTTCTTGGGCAAGTGGATTCAATGTCATGTTTACAAACACAAATATCATTTTTAACCTCTTTCTGCAGTTTCTCACTCATAAAACTCGAATGTGTACCTGCTGTATCTCCATGTGAAACCAATTAGTGTTTGCCACCAAAAAAACAAAATGTTATATGCTACAATGCATTCACAACTCTAAAGTCCATAGATACTATCCAGAAAGCACAAACAAACACAGAAGCTGTAGCAAGAGCATGGATTGTGTTATCCACCTTGAACCGGATATTTCTGGTTTGATCCAGCCCTATGAGACAAACCTGTGTGGAATTGGTGCGCAAAGCACGGAGAAAAGCAGAGTCAACCTGGTGTTGGAGAAAAGCAAAGTCTTTTCCTTGGGCAAGTGGATTCAATGTCATGTTTACAAACACAAATATGATTTTTAACCTGGTTTCTGCGTCTTTGCACTCAGAAAACAGGAATGTGTACCTGTTGTGTCTCCTTGTGAAACCAATTAGCGTTTGCCAACAAAAAAACAAAATGTTACATGCTACAATTTCTACACAACTCTAAAATCCATAGGTACTATCCAGAAAACACAAACAAACTCAGAAGCAATAGCAAGAGCATGGATTGTGCTGGCCACCTGAACCGGATATTTCTGGTTTCATCCAGACATATCTGGACACACTGGTGTGGAATTTGTGCGCAAAGCACCCAGAAAAGCAGAGTCCACCTGGTTTTGGAGAAAAGCAAAGTCTCTTTCTTGGGCAAGTGGATTCAATGTCATGTTTACAAACACAAATATCATTTTTAACCTCTTTCTGCAGTTTCTCACACATAAAACTCGAATGTGTACTTGCTGTATCTCCATGTGAAACCAATTAGTGTTTGCCACCAAAAAAACTAAATGTTACATGCTACAATGCATTCACAACTCTAAAGTCCATAGATACTATCCAGAAAGCACAAACAAACACAGAAGCTGTAGCAAGAGCATGGATTGTGTTAGCCACCTTGAACCGGATATTTCTGGTTTGATGCAGCCCTATGAGACAAACTGGAGTGGAATTCGTGTGCAAAGCACCCAGAAAAGCAGAGTCATATGGCATTTGGAGAAAAACAATGTCATTTGCTTGGGCAAGTGGATTCAATGTCATGTTTACAAACACAACTATCATTTTTAACCTGGTTTCTGCAGCTTTTCACTCAGAAAACACGAATGTGTACCTGTTGTATCTCCATGTGAAACCAATTAGCGTTTGCCAACAAAAAAACTAAATGTTACATGCTACAATGCATTCACAACTCTAAAGTCCATAGATACTATCCAGAAAACACAAGCAAACACAGAGTCTGTAGCAAGAGCATGGATTGTGTTATCCACCTTGAACCGGATATTTCTGGTTTGATCCAGCCCTATGAGACAAACCTGTGTGGAATTGGTGCGCAAAGCACGGAGAAAAGCAGAGTCAACCTGGTGTGGTAGAAAATCTAAGTCTTTTCCTTGGGCAAGTGGATTCAATGTCATGTTTACAAACACAAATATGATTTTTAACCTGGTTTCTGCGTCTTTGCACTCAGAAAACAGGAATGTGTACCTGTTGTGTCTCCTTGTGAAACCAATTAGCGTTTGCCAACAAAAAAAAAAAATGTTACATGCTACAATTTCTACACAACTCTAAAGTCCATAGGTACTATCCAGAAAACACAAACAAACTCAGAAGCAATAGCAAGAGCATGGATTGTGCTGGCCACCTGAACCGGATATTTCTGGTTTCATCCAGACATATCTGGACAGACTGGTGTGGAATTCGTGCGCAAAGCACCCAGAAAAGCAGAGTCCACCTGGTTTTGGAGAAAAGCAAAGTCTCTTTCTTGGGCAAGTGGATTCAATGTCATGTTTACAAACACAAATATCATTTTTAACCTCTTTCTGCAGTTTCTCACTCATAAAACTCGAATGTGTACCTGCTGTATCTCCATGTGAAACCAATTAGTGTTTGCCACCAAAAAAACAAAATGTTACATGCTACAATGCATTCACAACTCTAAAGTCCATAGATACTATCCCCAAAGCACAAACAAACACAGAAGCTGTAGCAAGAGCATGGATTGTGTTAGCCACCTTGAACCGGATATTTCTGGTTTGATGCAGCCCTATGAGACAAGCTGGAGTGGAATTCGTGTGCAAAGCACCCAGAAAAGCAGAGTCAAACATGTTTTGGAGAAAAGCAAAGTCTTTTCCTTGGGCAAGTGGATTCCATGTCATGTTTACAAACACAACTATCATTTTTAACCTGGTTTCTGCATCTTTTCACTCAGAAAACACGAATGTGCACCGGTTGTGTGTCCATGTGTAACCAATTAACATTTGCCAACAAAAAAAACCAAAATGTTACATGCTTCAATGCATTCACAACTCTAAAGTCCATAGATAGTATCCAGAAACACACACAAACACAGAAGCTTCAACAACACCTGGGATTGTGTTAGCCACCTTGAACCGGATATTTCTGGTTTGATCCAGCCCTATGAGACAAACCTGTGTGGAATTCATGTGCAAAGTACCCAGAAAATGGGAGTCATACTGCTTTTGGAAAAAAGCAATGTCTTTTGTTGGGCAAGTGGATAGAATGTCATGTTTCCAAACACAAATATCATTTTAAACATGCTTTCGGCAGCTTTTTACTCAGAAAACACGAATGTGTACCTGTTGTGTGTCCATATGAAACCAATTAGCATTTGCCAACAAAAAAACTAAATGTTACATGCTACAATATATTTCAACTTCTAAAGTAAATAGGTACTATCCAGAAAACACACACAAACACAGAAGCTGTAGCAAGTGTTGGGACTGAGTTAGCCACCAAAGAACTGGATATTTCTGGTTTGATCCAGACCTATCTGGTAAAACTGGTGTGGAATTGGTGTGCAAAGCACCCAGAAAAGCAGAGTCAACCTGGTTTTGGAGAAAAGCAAAGTCTTTTTCTTGGACAAGTGGATTCAATGTCATGTTTACAAACACAAATATCATTTTTCACCTGATTTCTGCAGCTTTTTACTCAGAAAACACCAATGTGTACCTGTTGTGTTTCCTTGTGAAACCAATTAGCGTTAGGCAAAAAAAAAACAAAATGTTACATGCTACAATGCATTCACAACTCTAAAGTCCATAGACTATCGAGAAAAAACAATCAAACAGAGAGGATGTAGCAAGTGTTGGGATTGAGTTAGCCACCGCAGAACTGGATATTTCTGGTTAGATCCAGACCTATCTGGAAAAACTGGTGTGGAATTGGTGTGCAAAGCACCCAGAAAAGCAGAGTCAACCTGGTGTTGGAGAGAAGCAAAGTTTTTTTCTTGGGCAAGTGGATTCAATGTCATGTTTACAAACACAAATATCATTTTTTACCTGGTTTCTGCAGCTTTTCACTCAGGAAACATTAATGTGACCTGTTGTGTGTCAATGTGAAACCAATTACTGTTGGCCAACAACAAAACAAAATATTAAATGCTACAATGCATTCACAACTCTAAAGTCCATAGATACTATGCAGAAAACACAAAAAAAAACACAGGCTTTAGCAAGAGCTTGGATTGATTTAGCCACCAAAGAACCAGATATTTCTGGTTTCGTCCTACCTAGGACGACAAACTGGTGTGGAATTCGTGTGCAAAGCACCCAGAAAAGCAGAGTCCACCTGGTTTTGGAGAAAAGCAAAGTCTTTTTCTTGGGCAAGTGGATTCAATGTCATGTTTAGAAACACAAATATCATTTTTAACCTGGTTTCTGCAGCTTTTCACTAAGAAAACACAAATGTGTACCTTTGTGCATCCTTGTGAAACCTATTAGCATTTTCCAACAAAAAAACTAAATATTACATGCTACAATTCATAAACAACTCTAAAGTCTATAGGTACTATCCTGAAAACACGAACAAACACAGAAGATGTAGCAAGAGCTTGGATTGTTTTAGCCACCACAGAACCAGATATGTCTGGTTTGATTCAGACCTATGAGACAAACTGGAGTGGAATTCATGAGCAAAGCACCCAGAAAAACAGAGTCAAACTTGTTTTGGAGAAAAGCAAATTGTTTTCCTTGGGCAAGTGGATTCAATGTCATGTTTTTCAAACACAAATATCATTTTTAACCTGGTTTCTGAAGCTTTTCACTCAAAAACATGAATGTGTACCTGTTGTAACTCCATGTGAAAACAATTAGCATTGTCCAATAAAAAAACAAAATATTACCTGCTACAATGCATTCACAATTCTAAAGTCCATAGATACTATGCAGAAAACACAAACAAATACAGAGGCTGTAGCAAGAGCTTGGATTGATTTAGCCACCACAGAACCAGTATTTCAGGTTTCATCCAGACCTATGTGGAAAAACTGGAGTGGAATTCATGTGCAAGCAACCAGAAAAGCAGAGTCAACCGGGTTTTGGAGAAAAGCAAAGTCTTTTTCTTGGGCAAGTGGATTCAATGTCATGTTTACAAACACAACTATCATTGTTAACCTGGTTTCTGCAGCTTTTCACTCAGAAAACACGAATGTGTACCTGTTGTGTCGGCATATGAAACGAATTAGTGTTTGCCAATAAAAAACAAAGTGTTACATGTTACAATATATTCCAACCTCTAAAGTCCATAGATATTATCCAGAAAACATAAACAAACACAGAAGCGGTAGGAAGAGCTTGGATTTTGTTAGCCACAACAGAACCAGATATTTCTGGTAAGATCCAGCCCTATATGGACCAACTGGTGAGGAATTCGTGTGCAATGGACCCAGAAAAGCAGTGTCAACCTGGTTTTGAAGAAAAGCAATGTCTTTTTCTTGGGCAAGTGGATTCAATGTCATGTTTACAAACACAAATATCATTTTTCACATGGTTTCTGCAGCTTTTTACTCAGAAAACATGAATGTGTACCTGTTGTTTCTCCATGTGAAACCAATTAGTGTTTGCCAGGAAAAAACAAAATGTTACATGCTATAATGCATTCACAATTTAAAGTCCATAGGTACTAAACAGAAAACACACACAAACACAGAAGCTGTAGGAAGTGTTGGGACTGAGTTAGCCACCACAGAACTGGATATTTCTGGTTTGATTGAGACCTATATGGACAAAATGGTGTGGAATTTGTGTACAAAGCACCCAAAAGCAGAGTCAAACTGGTTTTGTAGAAAAGCAAAGTCCGTTGCTTGGGCAAGTGGATTTTAGTCATGTTTACAAACACAAATATAATTTTTAACCTGCATTATGCAGATTTTCACTCAGAAAACACGAATGTGTACCTGTTGTGTGTCCATGTGAAACGAATTAGCATTTGCCAACAAAAAACAAATGTTAAATAGTTCAATGTATTCACAACTCTAAATTCCATAGATACTATCCAGAAACACACACAAACCAGAACCGCAGCAAGAGCTGGGATTGTGTTAGCCACCTTGAACCGGATATTTCTGGTTTGATCCAGGCATATCTGGACAAACAGGAGTGGAATTCACGTGCAAAGCTCCCAAAAAAGCAGAGTCATACGGCTTTTGGAGAACAACAATGTCATTTGCTTGGGCAAGTGGACAGAATGTCATCTTAACAAACACAAATATCATTTTTAACCTGGTTTCTGCAGCTTTTCACTCATAAAACACGAATGTGTACCTGATGTGTCTCTATATGAAACCAATTAGTGTTGGCCAATAAAAAACCAAAATGTTAAGTGCTACAATGCATTCACAACTCTAAAGTCCATAGATACTATCCAGAAAACACACACGAACGCAGAAGTTGTAGGAAGAGCATGGATTGTGCTGCCTACCTTGAACCGGATATTTCTGGTTTGTTCCTGCCCTATGAGACAAACTGGTGTGGAATTGGTGTGCAAAGCACCCAGAAAAGCAGAGTCAACCTGGATTTGGAGAAAGGCAAGTTCTTTTTCTTGGGCATGTGGATTCAATGTCATGTTTTCAAACACAAATATCATTTTTAACCTGGTTTCTGCAGCTTTTTACTCAGAAAACACCTATGTGTACGTGTTGTGTCTCCATGTGAAACCAATTAGCGTTGGGCAACAAAAAAACTAAATGTTACATGCTACAATGCATTCACAACTCTAAAGTCCATAGATACTATGCAGAAAACAGAAGCAAACACAGAGACTGTTGCAAGAGCTTGGATTAAGTTAGCCACCACAGAACCGGATATTTCTGGTTTCATCCAGCCTTATCTGCACAAACTGGTGTGGAATTGGTGTGCAAAGAACCCAGAAAAGCAGAGTCAACCTGGTGTTGGTGAAAATCAAAGTCTTTTTCTTGGACAAGTGGATTCAATGTCATGTTTACAAACACAAATATCATTTTTAACCTGGTTTCTGCAGTTTTTCACTCAGAAAACACGAATGTGTACCTGTTGTGTTTTCTTGTAAAACCCATTACCTTTTGGCAACAACAAAGAAAAAACCAAATGTTACATGCTACAATGCATTCACAACTCTAAATTCCATAGATACTATACGGAAAATACAAAAACACAGAAGCTGTAGCAAGTGTTGGGATTGAGTTAGCCACCTTGAACCGGCGATTTCTGGTTTGATCCAGCCCAATCTGGATAAACTGGTGTGGAATTGGTGTGCAAAGCACCCAGAAAAGCAGAGTCAACCTGGTTTTGGAGAAAAGCAAAGTCTTTTGCTTGGGCAAGTGGATTCAATGTCATGTTTACAAACACAAATATCATTTTTAACCTGGTTTCTGCAGCTTTTCACTCAGAAAACATGAATGTGTACCTGTTGTGTGTCCATGTGAAACCAATTAGCGTTTGCCAACAAAAATACAAAATGTTCCATGCTACAATGCATTTACAACTCTAAAGTCCATAGATACTATCCAGAAAACACAAACAAACACAGAATCTGTAGCAAGTGTTGGGACAGAGTTAGCCACGACCACAGAACTGGATATTTCTGGTTTGATCCAGACCAATCTGGACAAACTGGTGTAGAATTTGTGTGCAAAGCACACAGAAAAGCAGAGACCACCTGGTTTTGGAGAAAAGCATTCTTTTGCTTGGGCAAGTGTATTCATTTTCATGTTTACATACACAAATATCATTTTTAACCTGGTTTCTGCAGCTTTTCACTCAGAAAACACGAATGTGTACCTGTTGTGTCTCCATGTGAAACCAATTAGAGTTGGCCAACAAAAAAAACACATGTTACATGTTACAATATATTCCAACATCTGAAGTCCATGGATGCTATCCAGAAAACAAACACAAACACAGAAGCTGTAGCAAGAGCTGGGATTGATTTATCCACCACAGAACTGGATATTTCTGGTTTGATCCAAATGTATCTGGACAATCTGGTGTGGAATTGGTTTGCAAAGCACCCAGAAAAGCAGAGTCAAACTGGTTTTGGAGAAAAGCAAAGTCTTTTTCGTGGGCAAGTGGATTCAAAGTCATATTTACAAACACAAATATCATTTTTAACCTGGTTTCTGCAGCTTTTCACTCAGAAAACACGAATGTGTACCTGTTGTGTTTCCATGTGAAACCAATTAACATTTGCCAACATAAAAACAAAATGTTACATGCTACAATTCATACACAACACTAAAATCTATAGATACTATCCAGAAAACACACACAAACACAGAGTCTGTAGCCAGAGCTGGGATTGAGTTAGCCACCACAGAACCGGATATTTCAGGTTTCATCCATTCCTATGTGCACAAAATGGTGTGGAATTGGTGTGCAAAGCACCCAGAAAAGCAGAGTCAAACTGGTATTGGAGAAAAGCAATGTCTTTTTCTTGGGCAAGTGGATTCAAAGTCATATTTACAAACACAAATATCATTTTTCACCTGGTTTCTGCAGCTTTTTACTCAGAAAACACGAATGTGTACCTGTTGTGTATCCATGTGAATCCAATTAGTGTTGGCCAACAAAAAAAACAAAATGTTACATGTTACAGTATATTCCAACCTCTAAAGTCCACAAATACTATCCAGAAAACACACGCAAACACGAAGTTGTAGCAGGAGCATGGATTGTGTTAGCCAACACAGAAACGGATATTTCTGGGTGATCCAGACGTATCTGGACAAACTGGTGTGGAATTCGTGTGCAAAGCACCCAGAAAAGCAGAGTCAAACTGGTTTTGGAAAAAAACATAGTCTTATTCTTAGGCAAGTGGATTCAATGTCATGTTTACAAACACAAATATCATTTTTAATCTGGTTTCTACAGCTTTTCACTTAGAAAACACGAATGTGTACCTGTTGTGTCTCCATGTGAAACCAATTAGCGTTTGCCAACAAAAAACCAAAATGTTACATGCTATAATATATTCCAACTTCTAAAGTTTGGAAAACACAAACACAAAGGCTGTAGCAAGAGGTTGGATTGATATAGGCACTACAGAACGGGATATTTCTGATTTCATCCAGCCCTATCTGGACAAACTGGTGTGGAATTGGTGTGTAAAGCACCCAGAAGGAGAGTCAACCTGGTGTTGGAGAAAATCAAAGTCTTTTTCTTGGACAAGTGTATTCAATGTCATGTTTACAAACACAAATATCATATTTAACCTGGTTTCTGCAGTTTTTTACGCAGAAAACACGAATGTGTCCCTTTGTGGGACCATATGAAACCAATTAGCGATTGCCAACAAAGAAACCATAAGATGCAGTTTAAGGGAGTGCTATATCCCAGTGTAGCCCGAAGCAGTTTCAGAGTGCTTTAGGCTGGGAATAGGCTTACACAGTGTGCGCAATGTCTGTAGACTGAGTGTAGGAGATAGTGCTTACAGGAGTTCGGCAACCCAAGTGTAGTGAGATGCAGCTTACATGAGTTCTGAATTGGAGGTGTGCAAAGAAGCAGTTCACTACAGTTCTGAGCATGCAGGTAAAAATTCGCAATATGCGGGATTTCTATAGCCTGACTGTAGGAAATTCAGCTAATGGGCATTCTGTATCCTGGATGTAGAGAGATGCAGTTTATGGGAGTTCTGTGTCCTAATGTTGTACAAAGCAGTTTCAGAGTGTTTTCGCTTGGGAATAGGCTTACACAATATGCTCAAAGTCTGCACATGAGTTTAGGACACAGAGGTTTCAGGAGTTCTACAGCTCGAGTGTATTGAAATGCAGCTTACATGCGTTCTGTAGCAGAGGTGTGCAACGAAGCAGTGCACTAGAATTTTGCAGTCTGCAAGAAGGAATTCGCAATATGCGGGATTTCTGTAGCCTGACTGTAGGAAACGCAGCTAATGGGCATTCTGTACCCTGGCTGGAGAAAGATGCAGTTTATGGGAGTTCTGTATCCTGGTGTTTTGCGAAGCAGTTTCAGAGTGTCTTACCTTGGGAATAGGCTTACACAATGTGCTCGATGTCTGTAGCCTGAGTGTAGGTGATAGTGCTTACTGGAGTTCTGCAGCCCGAGTGTAGTGAGATGCAGCTTACAAGAGTTCTGTATCAGAGGTGTGCAAAGAAGCAGTTCACTAGAGATCTGTAGCCTGTGAGAAGGAATTCGCCATATGCGAGATTTCTGTAGCCTGATTATAGGAAATGCTGCTTACGTGTTATCTGTATCCTTTCTGTAGAGAGATGCCATTTATCTGAGTGCTGTATCCCAGTGTAGCGCGAAGCAGTTTCAGAGTGCTTTAGGCTGGGAATAGGCTTACACAATGTGCGCAATGTCTGTAGACTGAGTGTAGGAGATAGTGCTTTCAGGAGTTCGGCAACGCAAGTGTAGTGAGATGCAGCTTACATGAGTTCTGAATTGGATGTGTGCAAAGAAGCAGTTCACAAGAGTTCTGTAGCATGCAAGTAGGAATTCGCAATATGCGGGATTTCTGTAGCCTGAATTTAGGATGGGAAGGTTATGGGCATTCTGTATCCTGGCTGTGGAGAGATGCTGTTTAGGGGATTTATGTATCCTAATTTTTTTGCGAAAGAATTTCAGAGTGCTTTAGCCTGGGTATAGGCTTACAGAATGTGCGCAATGTCTGTCATCTGAGTTTAGGAGACAGAGGTTACAGGTTTCTTTTTTTTTTTTTTTTTTATTTTTGACAGGCAGAGTGGACAGTGAGAGAGAGAGAGAGACAGACAGAAAGGTCTTCCTTTTGCCGTTGGTTCACCCTCCAATGGCCGCCGCGGACGGCGCGCAGTGGCCGGCGCACCGCGCTTGTCCGATGGCAGGAGCCAGGAGCCAGGTGCTTTTCCTGGTCTCCCCATGGGGTGCAGGGCCCAAGCACCTGGGCCATCCTCCACTGCACTCCCGGGCCACAGCAGAGGGCTGGCCTGGAAGAGGGGCAACCGGGACAGAATCCGGCGCCCCGACCGGGACTAGAACCCGGTTTGCCGGCGCCGCAAGGCGGAGGATTATCCTGTTGAGCCACGGCGCCGGCCGAGGTTACAGGTTTCTAAAACCCGAGTGTTGTGAGAGGCAGCTTACATGAATTCTATATCAGAGATGTGCAAATAAATACTTCACAAGAGTTCTGTAGCATGCAAGTAGAAATTCACAAAATGCGGGATTTCTGTAGCTGGAATTTAGGAAGGGAAGGTTATGGGCCTTCTGTATCTTGGCTGTGGAGAGATGCTATTTACCGGAGTTATGTAACCTAGTTTTTTGAGAAACAATTTCAGAGATTTTTAGCATGGGAATAGGCTTACACAATGTGCGCAATATCTGTAGACTGAGTGAAGGAGATAGTGCTTACAGGAGTTCGCAACCCAAGTGTAGTGAGATGCAGCTTACATGAGTTCTGAATTGGAGGTATACAATGGTTCACAAGAGTTCTGTAGCCTGTGAGTAGGAATTCGCAATATGCGGGATTTCTGTAGCCTGACTGTAGGAAATGCAGCTAATGGACATTCTGTTCCTGGCTGTAGAGAGATGCAGTTTAAGGGAGTTCTGTATCCTAGTGTTGTGCGAAGCAGTTTTAGAGTGTTTTAGCTTGGGAATAGGCTTACACAATGTGCTCGATGTCTGTAGCCTGAGTGTAGGTGATAGTGCTTACTGGAGTTCTGAAGTCCAAGTGTAGTGAGATGCAGCTTACATGAGTTCTGAATTGGTGGTATACAATGAACCTGTTCACAAGAGTTCTGTAGCCTGCGAGTAGGAATTCGCAATATGTGCGATTTCTGTTGCCTGAATTTAGGAAGGGAAGGTTATGGGCATTCTGCATCCTGGCTTGGAGAGATGCTATTTACTGGAGTTATGTATCCCAGTTTTTTGCGAAACAGTTTCAGAGTTTTTTAGCCTGGGAATAGGCTTACACAATGTGTGCAATGTCAGTCACCTGAATTTAGGAGATAGAGCTTACAGGATTTCTACAACCCGAGTGTTGTGAGAGGCAGCTTACATGAATTCTGTATCGGAGGTGTGCTTGATAAACTTCACAAGAGTTCTGTAGTATGCAAGAAGGAATTTGCAATATGCGGGATTTCTGTAGCCTGACTGTAGGAAACGCAGCTAATTTGCATTCTGTATCCTGGCTGTAGAGAGATGCAGTGTACGGGAGTTCTGTATCTTAGTGTTGTGCGAAGCAGTTTCAGAGTGTTTTAACTTCGGAATAGTCTTACAGAATTTGCTCGATGTCTGTAGCCTGAGTGTTGGTTGATAGTGCTTACAGGAGTTCAGCAACCCGAGTGAAGTGAGATGCAGGTTACATGAGTTTTGAATTGGAGGTAAACAATGAAGCTGTTCACAAGAGTTCTGTAGCATGCAAGTAGGAATTCGCAATATGTGGGATTTCTGTAGCCTGAATATAGGAAATGCTGCTTACGGGTTATCTGTATACTTTCTGCAGAGAGATGCCGTTTATGGGAGTGCTATATCCCAGTGTAGCGCGAAGCAGTTTCAGACTGCTTTAGGCTGGGAATAGGCTTACACAATGTTCGCAATGTCTGTAGACTGAGTGTAGGAGATAGTGCTTTCAGGAGTTCGGCAACCCAAGTGTAGTGAGATGCAGCTTACATGAGTTCTGAATTGGAGGTATACAATGAAGCAGTTCACAAGAGTTCTGCAGTCTGCAAGTAGGAATTCGCAATATGCGGGATTTCTGTAGCGTGACTGTAGGAAACGCAGCTAATGGGCATTCTGTATCCTGGCTGTAGAGAGATGCAGTTTACGGGAGTTCTGTATCCTGGTGTTATGCAAAGCAGTTTGAGTGTTTTAGCTTGGGAATAGGCTTACACAATGTGCTCGATGTCTGTAGCCTGAGTGTAGGTGATAGTGCTTACTGGAGTTCTGCAGTCCGAGTGTAGTGAGATGCAGCTTACATGTGTTCTGTAGCAGAGGTGTGCAACAAAGCAGTTCACAAGAGTTCTGTAGCCTGTGAGTAGCAATTCACAATATGCAGGATTTCTGTAGCCTGAATGTAGGAAATGCTGCTTACGGGTTATCTGTATACTTTCTGCAGAGAGATGCCGTTTATGGGAGTGCTATATCCCAGTGTAGTGCGAAGCAGTTTCAGACTGCTTTAGGCTGGGAATAGGCTTACACAATGTTCGCAATGTCTGTAGACTGAGTGTAGGAGATAGTGCTTTCAGGAGTTCGGCAACCCAAGTGTAGTGAGATGCAGCTTACATGAGTTCTGAATTGGAGGTATACAATGAAGCAGTTCACCAGTGTTCTGCAGTCTGCAAGTAGGAATTCGCAATATGCGGGATTTCTGTAGCGTGACTGTAGGAAACGCAGCTAATGGGCATTCTGTATCCTGGCTGTAGAGAGATGCAGTTTACGGGAGTTCTGTATCCTGGTGTTATGCAAAGCAGTTTGAGTGTTTTAGCTTGGGAATAGGCTTACACAATGTGCTCGATGTCTGTAGCCTGAGTGTAGGTGATAGTGCTTACTGGAGTTCTGCAGTCCGAGTGTAGTGAGATGCAGCTTACATGTGTTCTGTAGCAGAGGTGTGCAACAAAGCAGTTCACAAGAGTTCTGTAGCCTGTGAGTAGCAATTCACAATATGCAGGATTTCTGTAGCCTGAATGTAGGAAATGCTGCTTACGGGTTATCTGTATACTTTCTGCAGAGAGATGCCGTTTATGTGAGTGCTATATCCCAGTGTAGTGCGAAGCAGTTTCAGACTGCTTTAGGCTGGGAATAGGCTTACACAATGTTCGCAATGTCTGTAGACTGAGTGTAGGAGATAGTGCTTTCAGGAGTTCGGCAACCCAAGTGTAGTGAGATGCAGCTTACATGAGTTCTGAATTGGAGGTATACAATGAAGCAGTTCACCAGTGTTCTGCAGTCTGCAAGTAGGAATTCGCAATATGCGGGATTTCTGTAGCGTGACTGTAGGAAACGCAGCTAATGGGCATTCTGTATCCTGGCTGTAGAGAGATGCAGTTTACGGGAGTTCTGTATCCTGGTGTTATGCAAAGCAGTTTGAGTGTTTTAGCTTGGGAATAGGCTTACACAATGTGCTCGATGTCTGTAGCCTGAGTGTAGGTGATAGTGCTTACTGGAGTTCTGCAGTCCGAGTGTAGTGAGATGCAGCTTACATGTGTTCTGTAGCAGAGGTGTGCAACAAAGCAGTTCACAAGAGTTCTGTAGCCTGTGAGTAGCAATTCACAATATGCAGGATTTCTGTAGCCTGAATGTAGGAAATGCTGCTTACGGGTTATCTGTATACTTTCTGCAGAGAGATGCCGTTTATGGGAGTGCTATATCCCAGTGTAGTGCGAAGCAGTTTCAGACTGCTTTAGGTTGGGAATAGGCTTACACAATGTTCGCAATGTCTGTAGACTGAGTGTAGGAGATAGTGCTTTCAGGAGTTCGGCAACCCAAGTGTAGTGAGATGCAGCTTACATGAGTTCTGAATTGGAGGTATACAATGAAGCAGTTCACAAGTGTTCTGCAGTCTGCAAGTAGGAATTCGCAATATGCGGGATTTCTGTAGCGTGACTGTAGGAAACGCAGCTAATGGGCATTCTGTATCCTGGCTGTAGAGAGATGCAGTTTACGGGAGTTCTGTATCCTGGTGTTATGCAAAGCAGTTTGAGTGTTTTAGCTTGGGAATAGGCTTACACAATGTGCTCGATGTCTGTAGCCTGAGTGTAGGTGATAGTGCTTACTGGAGTTCTGCAGTCCGAGTGTAGTGAGATGCAGCTTACATGTGTTCTGTAGCAGAGGTGTGCAACAAAGCAGTTCACAAGAGTTCTGTAGCCTGTGAGTAGCAATTCACAATATGCAGGTTTTCTGTAGCCTGAATGTAGGAAACACAGGTTATGAGCATACTGTATCCTTGCTGCAGAGAGACGTAGTCTATGGGAGTTCTGTGTCCTATTGTTGTGCGAAGCAATTTCTGAGTTCTGTAGCTTGGGAATAGGCTTATGAAATGTGCTCAATGTCTCCCACCTGAGTTTAGGAGAGAGAGGTTACAGCAGTTCAACAGCTCCAGTGTATTGAAATGCAGCTTACATGCTTTATGTAGCGGAGGTGAGCAATGAAGAGGTTCACAAGTGTTCTGCAGTCTGCAAGTAGGAATTCACAATATGCAGGATTTCTGTAGCCTGAATGTGGGAAACACAGGTTATGAGCATTCTGTATCCTGGCTGTAGAGAGACGCAGTCTATGGGAGTTCTGTGTCCTATTGTTGTGCAAAGCAGTTTCTGAGTTCTGAAGCTTAAGAATAGGCTTACACAATGTGCGCAATGTCTGCCACCTGAGTTTAGGAGACAGAGCTTACAGGAGTTCAACAGCTCGATTGTATTGAAATGCAGCTTACATGCGTTCTGTAGTGGAGGTGTGCAATGATGCAGTTCACAAGATTTCTGCACTCTGAAAGTAGGAATTTGCAATATGCGGGATTTCTATAGCCTGAATATAGGAAATGCTGCTTAAAGGTAATCGGTATCCTGTCTGTAGAGAGATTCCGTTTATGGCAGTGCTGTATCCCAGTGTAGCGCGAAGCAGTTTCAGACTGCTTTAGCCTGGGAATAGGCTTACACAATGTGTGCAATTTCTGCAGACTGAGTGTAGGAGATAGTGCTTACAGGAGTTTGGCAACCCAAGTGTAGTGAGATGCAGCTTACATGAGTTCTGAATTGGAGGTGTGCAAAGAAGCAATTCACAAGAGTTCTGTAGCATGATAGTAGGAATTCGCAATATGCGGGATTTCTGTAGCCTGAATGTAGGAAACGCATATAATGGGCATTCTGTATCCTGGCTTTAGACAGATGTAGTTTACGGGAGTTCTGTATCCTAGTGTTGTGCAAAGCAGTTTCAGAGTGTTTTAGCTTGGGAATAGGCTTACACAATGTGCTCAATGTCTGTAGCCTGAGTGTAGGTGATAGTGCTTACTGGAGTTCTGCAGTCCGAGTATAGTAAGACGCAGCTTACAAGAGTTCTGTATTGGAGGTGTGCAAAGAAGCAGTTCACTAGAATTCTGTAGCCTGCGAGTAGGAATTCGCAATATGTGGGATTTCTATAGCCTGAATATAGGAAATGCTGCTTACGGGTTATCTGTATCCTTTGTGTAGAGAGATGCCGTATATCAGAGTGCAGTATCCCAGTGTAGCGCGAAGCAGTTTCAGAGTGCTTTAGCCTGGGAATTGGCTTGCACAATGTGCGCAATGTCTGCAGACTGAGTTTAGGAGATAGTGCTTACAGGAGTTCGGCAACCCAAGTGTAGTGAGATGCAGGTTACATGAGTTCTGTAGTGGAGGTGTGCAAAGAAGCAGTTCACTAGAGTTCTGTAGCCTGTGAGTAGGAATTCGCAATATGCGGGATTTTTGTAGCCTGACCGTAGGAAACACAGCTAATGGGCATTCTGTATCCTGGCTGTAGGGAGATGCAGTTTACAGGAGTTCTGTATCCTGGTGTTTTGCGAAGCAGTTTCAGAGTGTTTTAGCTTGGGAATAGGCTTACACAATGTGCGCAATGACTGCCACCTGGTCTAGAAGACAGAGCTTACAGGAGTTCTGCAGCTCGAGTGTATTGAAATGCAGCTTACATGCGTTCTGTAGCGGAGGTGTGCAACGAAGCAGTTCACAAGAGTTCTGTAGCCTGTGAGTAGGAATTCATAATATGCGGGATTTCTGTAGCCTGACTTTAGGAAACACAGAAATGGGCATTCTGTATCCTTTCTGTAGAGAGATGCTGTTTACGGGAGTTCTGTATCCTAGTGTTTTGCGAAACAGTCTCAGAGTTTTTTAGCCTGGGAATAGGCTTACACAATGTGTGCATTGTCTTTCACCTGAATTAAGGAGACAGAAGTTTCAGGAGGTTTACAACCAGAGTGTCGACAGAGGCAGCTTACATGAATTCTGTATCGGAGGTGTGCAACGAAAAACTTCACAAGAGTTCTGTAGCCTGTGAGTAGGAATTCGCAATATGCGGGATTTCTGTAGCCTTACTGTAGGAAACGCAGCTAAAGGGCTTTCTGTATCCTTTCTGTAGAGAGATGCAGTTTATGGGAGTTCTGTATCCTAGTGTTGTGCGAAGCAGTTTCAGAGTGCTTTTGCATGGGAATAGGCTTAAACAATGTGCTCGATGTCTGTAGCCTGAGTGTAGGTGATAGTTCTTACTGGAGTTCTATAGCCCAAGTTTAGTGAGATGCTGCTTACATAAGTTCTAATCGGAGGTGTGCAATGAAGCAGTTTACAAGAGTTCTGTAGCCTGCAAGTAGGAATTCGCAATATGCAGCAATTCTGTAGCCTGAATGTAGGAAATGCAGATTATGGGCATTCTGTATCCTGGCTCTAGAGAAATGCAGTTTATGGTAGTTCTATATCCCAGTGCAGCGTAAAGCATTTTCAGAGTGCTTTTGCCTGGGAATAGGCTTACAGATTGTCCACAATGTCAGTAGCCTGAGTGTAGGAGATAGTGCTTACAGGAGTTCAGCAACCCGAGTGAAGTGAGATGCAGCTTACATGAGTTTTGAATTGGAGGTATACAATGAAGCTGTTCACAAGAGTTCTGTAGCATGCAAGTAGGAATTCGCAATATGCGGGATTTCTGTAGCCTGAATATAGGAAATGCTGCTTACGGGTTATCTGTATACTTTCTGCAGAGAGATGCCGTTTATGGGAGTGCTATATCCCAGTGTAGCGCGAAGCAGTTTCAGAGTGCTTTAGCCTGGGAATAGGCTTACACAATGTGCGCAATGTCTGTAGACTGAGTGTAGGAGATAGTGCTTACAGGAGTTCGGCAACCATAGTGCAGTGAAATGCAGCTTACATGAGTTCTGAATTGGAGGTATACAATGAAGCTGATCACAAGAGTTCTGTAGCATGCATGTAGGAATTCGCAATATGTGGGATTTCTGTAGCGTGACTGTAGGAAACGCAGCTAATGGGCATTCTGTATCCTGGCTGTAGAGAGAAGCAGTTTACGGGAGTTCTGTATCCTGGTGTTGTGCGAAGCAGTTTCAGAGTATTTTAGCTTGGGAATAGGCTTACACAATGTGCTCAATGTCTGTAGCCTGAGTGTAGGTGATAGTGCTTACTGGAGTTCTGCAGTCCGAGTATAGTGAGATGCAGGTTACAAGAATTCTGTATCGGAGGTGTGCAAAGAAGCAGTTCACAAGACTTCTGTAGCCTGCGAGAAGGAATTCGAAATATGCGGGATTTCTGTAGCCTGAATATAGAAACTGCTGCTTACAGGTTATCGTATCCTTTCTGTAGAGAGATGCCGTTTATGGGAGTGCTATATCCCAGTGTAGCACAAAGCAGTTTCAGAGTGCTTTAGCCTGGGAATGGGCTTACACAACGTGCGCAATGTCTGTAGAGTGAGTGTAGGAGATAGTGCTTACAGGAGTTTGGCAACCCAAGTGTAGTGAGATGCAGCTTACATGAGTTCTGAATTGGAGGTATACAATGAAGCTGTTCACAAGACTTCAGTAGCATGCAGGTAGGGATTTGTAATATGTGGGATTTTTGTAGCCTGAATGTAGGTAACGCAGATTATGAGCATTCTGTATCCTGGCTGTAGAGAGATGCAGTTCATGGGAGTTCTTTGTCCTATTGTTGTGCAAAGCAGTTTCACAGTGTTTTAGATTGGGAATAGGCTTACACAATGTGCTCGATGTCTGTAGCCTGAGTGTAGGTGACAGAGGTTTCAGGAGTTCTACAGCTCGAGTGATTTGAAATGCAGCTTACATGCGTTCTGTAGCGGAGGTGTGCAACGAAGCAGTTTACAAGAGTTCTGTTGCCTGTGAGTAGGAATTCGCAACATGCGGGATTTCTGTAGCCTGAATGTGGGAAACACAGGTTATGAGCATTCTGTATCCTGGCTGTAGAGAGACGCAGTCTATGGGAGTTCTGTGTCCTATTGTTGTGCAAAGCAGTTTCTGAGTTCTGAAGCTTAAGAATAGGCTTACACAATGTGCGCAATGTCTGCCACCTGAGTTTAGGAGACAGAGCTTACAGGAGTTCTACAGCTCGATTGTATTGAAATGCAGCTTACATGCGTTCTGTAGTGGAGGTGTGCAAAGAAGCAATTCACAAGAGTTCTGTAGCATGTTAGTAGGAATTCGCAATATGCGGGATTTCTGTAGCCTGCCTGTAGGAAACGCAGCTAATGGGCATTCTGTATCCTGGCTTTAGACAGATGTAATTTACGGGAGTTCTGTATCCTACTGTTGTGCAAAGCAGTTTCAGAGTGTTTTAGCTTGGGAATAGGCTTACACAATGTGCTCGATGTCTGTAGCCTGAATGTAGGTGATAGTGCTTACTGGAGTTCTGCATTCCGAATATAGTGCGATGCAGCTTACAAGAGTTCTGTATTGGAGGTGTGCAAAGAAGCAGTTCACTAGAGTTCTGTAACATGCAAGTAGGAATTCACAATATGCGGGATTCTTGTAGCCTGAATATAGGAAATGCTTCTTACGAGTATTTTTTTCCTTTCTGTAGAGAGATGCCGTTTATCAGAGTCCTGTATCCTAGTGTAGCCCGAAGCAGTTTCAGAGTGATTTAGCCTGGGAATAGGCATTTTCAACCTGATTTCTGTAGCATTCTACTCAGAAAACTCGAATGTGTACCTGTTGTGTCTCCATGTGGAACCAATTAGTGTTTGCTCACAAAAAAACAAAGTGTTACCTGCAAGAATTCATTCCAAACTCTAAAGTTTATAGATAATATCCAGGAAACACTAACAAACACACAGACTGTTTTAAAAGCTGATATTCATTTCGCCACAACAGAACTGGATATTTCTGGCTTGATACAGACCTATCTGGACATACTCGTGTGGAATTCATGTGCCAAGGACGCAGATAAGCAGAGTCAAACTGGTTTTGGAGAAAACAATGTCTTTTTCTTGGGCAAGTGGATTCAATATCAGCTTTGCAGTCGCAAATATCATTTTAACCTTGTTTCTGTAGCATTCTACTCAGAGAACACTTATGTGTACCTGTTTTGTCTCCATGTGAATCCAATTAGCTTTTGCCAACAGAAAAACAAAATGTAACATGCTAAAATTCATTCCAAGCTCTAAGGTTCACAGACAATATCCAGAAAACACTAACAAACACACAGGCTGTTTTAAGAGCTGATATTTTTTAGCCACAACAGAACCGGATATTTCTGGTTTGATCCAGACCTGTCTGGAAAAAATCATGTGGATTTCGTGTGCAAAGGACCCAGAAAAGCAGAGTCAAACTGGTTTTGGAGAAAAGCAAAGTCTTTTTCATGGGCAAGTGGATTCAATGTCATGTTAGCAAACACAAATATCATTTTTAACCTGGTTTCTGTAGCTTTCTACTCAGAAAACTCGAGTGTGTAGCTGTTGTGTTTCCATGTGGAACCAATTAGTGTGTGCAATCAAAAAAATAAAGTGATACATGCCAGAATTCATTCTAAACTCTAAAGTTCATAGATAATATGCACAAAACAGAACCAAGCACAGAGGCTGTAGCAAGAGCTGGGATTTAGTTAGGCAGATGAGAACCGGATATTTTCGGTTAGATCCAGAACTGTCTGGACAAACTCGCGTGGAATTCTTGTGCAAAGGACGCAGAAAAGAATATTGAAACAGGTTTTGGAGAAAAGCAAAGTCTTTTTCTTGGGTACGTGGATTCAATGTCATTTTTACAGTAGAAAATATCATTTTTAACCTGATTTCTGTAGCATTCTACTCAGAACCCTCGAATGTGTACCTGTTGTGTCTCCATGTGGAACCAATTAGCGTTTGCCAACAGAAAAATAAAATGTTACATGCTAAAATTCATTCAAAACTCTCAAGTTCATAGTTAATATCCAGAAAACACTAACTAACTCAAGTTAAAAATGATATTTGTGTTTGTAAACATGACATTGAATCCACTTGCCCAAGCAAAATGCATTGCTTTTCTCCAAAAGCAGTATGATTCTGCTTTTCTGGGTACTTTGCACGTGATTTCCACACCAGTTTATCCCAATACGCCTGGATCAAACTTGAAATATCCAGTTCTGTGATGGCTAAGTCAATCTCAGCTCTTGCTACACCCTCTGTGTTTGTTTGTGTTTTCTGGATAGTATCTATGGACTTTAGAGTTGTGTATGAATTGTAGCATGTAACATTTTGTTTTTTTGTTTGCAAATGCTAATTGGTTTCACAAGGAGGCACATCAGGTACACATTCGTGTTTTCTGAGTGAAAAGCTGCAGAAACCAGGTTAAAAATGATATTTGTGTTTGTAAACATGACATTGAATCCACTTGCCCAAGAAAAAGACTTTGATTTTCTCCAACACCAGGTTGACTCTGCTTTTCTGGGTGCTTTGCACACCAATTCCATACCAGTTTTTCAGATAGGTCTGGATGAAACCAGAAATGTGCAGTTCTGTGGTGGCTAACACAGTCCCAACACTTCCTAGAGCTTCTGTGTTTGTTTGTGTTTCCTGGATAGGACCTATGGACTTTAGAGTTGTGAATGCATTGTAGCATGTAACATTTTGGTTTTTTGTTGGCAAACACTAAATGGTTTCACAAGGAGACACAGCAGGTACACATTCGTATTTTCTGAATGAAAAGCTTCAGAAACCAGGTTAAAAATGATATTTGTTTTTGTAAACATGACATTGAATCCACTTGCCAAAGAAAAAGTCTTTGACTTTTCTCCAAATCCAGGTTGCCTCTGCTTTTCTGGAAGCTTTGCACACCAATTCTACACCAGTTTTTCAAGATCCATCTGCATCAAACCAGAAATATCCAGTTCAAGGTGGATAACTCAGTCCCAACACTTGCTACAGCTTCTGTGTTTGTTTGTGTTTTCTGGATAATATCAATGGACTTTAGAGGTTGGAATATATTGTAGTATGTAACATTTAGTTTTTTTGTTGGCAAATGCTAATTGGTTTCACAAGGAAACACAACAGGTAGACATTCCTGTTTTCTGAGTGAAAAGCTGCAGAAACCAGGTTAAAAATGATATTTGTGTTTGTAAACATTACATTGAATCCACTTGCCCAAGAAAAAGACTTTGGTTTTCTCCAAAACCAGGTTCACTCTGCTTTTCTGGGTGCTTTGCACATGAATTCCACTCCAGTTTGTCCAGATACGGCTGGATGAAACCAGAAATATCTGGGTCTGAGGTGGCTAACTCAATCCCAACACTTGCTACTGCTTCTGTGTTTGCTTGTGTTTTCTGGATAGTATTTATGGACTTTCGAGTTGTGAATGCTTTGTAGCATGTAACATTTTGTTTTTAAGTTGGCAAACACTAATTGGTTACACATAGAGACACAGCAGGTACACATTCGTATTTTCTGAGTGAAAAGCTGCAGAATACAGGTTAATAATTATATTTGTGTTTGTAAACATGACATTGAATTGACTTGCCCAGGAAAAAGCCTTTGCTTTTCTCCAAAAGCAGTTTTACTCCGCTTTTCTGGGTGCTTTGCACGTAAATTCCACACCAGTTTGTCCAGAGAGGGCTGGATTTTACCAGAAATATCCGGTTCTGTGGTGGCTAACTCAATCCAAGCTCTTGCTACAGCCTATGTGTTTGTGTGTGTTTTCTGGATAGTATCTATGGACTTTAGTGTTCTGTATGAATTGTAGCATGAAACATTTTGTTTTTTTCTTGGCAAATGCTAATTCGTTCACATGGACACACAACAGGTACACATTCGTGTTTTCTGAGTGAAAAGCTGCAGAATCCAGGTTAATAATTATATTTGTGTTTGTAAACATGACATTGAATCGACTTGCCCAGGAAAAAGACTTTGCTTTTCTCCAAAAGCAGTATGACTCTCCTTTTCTAGGTACTTTGCACATGAATTCCACACCAGTTTGTCCAGAGAGGGCTGGATATTACCAGATAATCGGTTCTGTGGTGGCTAACTCAATCCAATCTCTTGATACAGCCTCTGTGTTTGTGTTTGTTTTCTGGATAGTATCTATGGATTTTAGTGTTCTGTATGAATTGTAGCATGTAACATTTTGTTTTTTTGTTGGCAAACGCTAATTCGTTTCACATGCACACACAACAGGTACACATTCGTGTTTTCTGAGTGAAAAGCTGCGGAAACCAGGTGAAAAATGATATTTGTGTTTGTAAATATGACTTTGAATCCAATTGCCCAAGAAAAAGACCTTGCTTTTCTCCAAAACTAGTTTGACTCTGCTTTTCTGGGTGCTTTGCACAACAATTCCACACCATTTTGTCCAGATACATCTGGATCAAACCAGAAATATCCGGTTCTGTGTTGGGTAACACAATCCACGCTATTGCTACAGCTTCTGTGATTGTGTGTGTTTTCTGGATAGTATCAATGGACTTTAGAGGTTGGAATATATTGTAGCATGTAACATTTTGTGTTTTTGTTGGCAAACACTAATTCATTTCACATGCACACACAACAGGTACACATTCGTGTTTTCTGAGTGAAAAGCTGCAAAAACCAGGTTAAAAATGATATTTGTGTTTGTAAACATGACATTGAATCCACTTGCCCAAGAAAAAGACTTTGCCTTTCTCCAACACCAGGTTCACTCTGCTTTTCTGTGTGATTTGCACACCAATTCCACACCAGTTTATCCAGATGGGTCTGGATCAAACCAGAAATATCCGGTTCTGTGGTGGATAACTCAGTCCCAACACTTGCTACAGCCTCTGTGTTTTCTTGTGTTTTCTGGATAGTATTTATGGACTTTAGAGTTGTGAATGCATTGTAGCATGTAACATTTAGTTTTTTTGTTGGCAAACACTAATTGGTTACACATGGAGACACAGCAGGTACACATTCGTATTTTCTGAGTGAAAAGCTGCAGAAACCAGGTGAAAAATGATATTTGTGTTTGTAAACATGACATTCTGTCCACTTGCCCAAGCAAAAGACATTGCTTTGCTCCAAAAACCGTATGACTCTGCCTTTCTGGGTGCTTTGCACACCAATTCCACACCAGTTTGTCCAGATACTCCTGGATCAAACCAGAAATATCTGGTTCAAGGTGGCTAACACAATCCCAGCAATTGCTGCAGCTTCTGTGTTTGTGTGTGTTTCTGGATAGTATCTATGGAATTTAGAGTTGTGAATGCATTGTAGCATTTAACATTTCGTTTTTTTGTTGGCAAATGATAATTTGTTTCACATGGACACAAAACAGGTACACATTCGTGTTTTCTGAGTGAAAAGCTCCAGAAACCAGGTTAAAAATGATATTTGTGTTTGTAAACATGACATTGAATCCACTTGCCCAAGCAAAAGACTTTGCTTTTCACCAAAACCAGGTTGACTCTGCTTTTCTGGGTGTTTTGCACACGAATTCCACTCCAATTTGCCGACATACGTCTGGATGAAACCAGAAATATCTGGGTCTTAGGTGGCTAAATCAATCCAAGCTCTTGCTACAGCCTCTGAGTTCGCTTGTGTTTTCTGCATAGTATCTATGTACTTTAGAGTTGTGAATGCATTGTAGCATGTAACATTTAGTTTTGTTGTTGGCAAACGCTAATTGGTTACAAATGGAGACACAACAGGTACACATTCCTGTTTTCTGAGTAAAAAGCTGCAGAATACAGGTTAATAATTATATTTGTGTTTGTAAACATGACATTGAATCGACTTGCCCAGGAAAAAGACTTTGCTTTTCTCCAAAAGCAGTATGACTCTCCTTTTCTGGGTACTTTGCACATGAATTCCACACCAGTTTGTCCAGAGAGGGCTGGATATTACCAGATAATCGGTTCTGTGGTGGCTAACTCAATCCAAGCTCTTGATACAGCCTCTGTGTTTGTGTGTGTTTTCTGGATAGTATCTATGGATTTTAGTGTTCTGTATGAATTGTAGCATGTAACATTTTGTTTTTTTGTTGGCAAACGCTAATTCATTTCACATGCACACACAACAGGTACACATTCGTGTTTTCTGAGTGAAAAGCTGCAGAAACCAGGTGAAAAATGATATTGGTGTTTGTAAACATGACATTGAATCCACTTGCCCAAGAAAAAGACAATGCTTTTCTCCAAAACCAGTTTGACTCTGCTTTTCTGGGTGCTTTGCACACCAATTCCACACCAGTTTTTCCAGATAGGTCTGGATCAAACCAGAAATATAAAGTTCTGTGGTGGCTAACTCAGTCCCAACACGTGCTACAGCTTCTGTGTTTGTGTGTGTTTTGTGGATAGTATATGGACTTTAGAATTGTGAATGCATTGTAGCATGTAACATTTTGGTTTTTTGCTGGCAATCGCTAATTGGTTTCACATGGAGAAACAACAGGTAAACATTTGTGTTTTCTGAGTAAAAAGCTGCAGAAACCAGGTGAAAAATGATATTTGTGTTTGTAAACATGACATTGAATCCACTTGCCCGAGAAAAATAGTTTCCTTTCCTCAAAACCAGGTTGACTCTGCTTTTCTGGGTGCTTTGCACAACAATTCCTCACCAGTTGGTCCATATAGGTCTGGATGAAACCAGAAATATCCGGTTCTGTGTTGGCTAAAATAATCCAAGCTCTTGCTACTGCTTCTGTGTTTGTTTGTGTTTTCTGGATAATATCTATGGACTATAGAGGTTGGAATATATTGTAGCATGTAACATTTTGTGTTTTTGTTGGCAAACACTAATTCATTTCACATGCAGACACAACAGGCACACATTCGTGTTTTCTGAGTGAAAAGCTGCAGAAACCAGGTTAAAAATGATATTTGTGTTTCTAAACAAGACATTGAATCCACTTGCCCAAGCAAAAGACTTTGCTTTTCTCCAAAACCAGTCTGACTCTGCTTTTCTGGGTGCTTTGCACATGAATTCCACTCCAGTTTGTCCACATAGGTCTGGATGAAACCAGAAATATCTGGTTCTGTGTTGGCTAACAGAATCCAAGCTCGTGCTACAGCCTCTGTGTTTGCTTGTGTTTTCTGAATAGTATCATTGCACTTTACATTTGTGAATGCATTGTAGCATTTAACATTTTGTTTTTTGTTGCCAAATGCTAATTGGTTTCACATGGAGACATAACAGGTACACATTCGTGTTTTCTGAGTAAAAAGCTGCAGAAACCAGGTTAAAAATGATATTTGTGTTTGTAAACATGACATTGAATCCACTTGCCCAAGAAAAAGACTTTGCCTTTCTCCAACACCAGGTTCACTCTGCTTTTCTGTGTGCTTTGCCCACGAATTCCCCACCAGTTTATCCAGATAGGTCTGGATCAAACCAGAAATATCTGGTTCTGTGGTGGCTAACTCAATCCAAGCTCTTGCTACAGCCTCTGTGTTTGTGTGTGTTTTCTGGATAGTATGTATGGACTTTAGAGTTTTGAATGCATTGTAGCATGTAACATTTAGTTTTTTTGTTGGCAAACACTAGTTGGTTTCACATGGAGACACAGAAGGTACACATTCGTATTTTCTGAGTGAAAAGCTGCAGAAACCAGGTGAAAAATGATATTTGTGTTTTTTAAACATGACATTCTGTCCACTTGCCCAAGCAATAGACATTGCTTTTCTCCAAAAGCCGTATGACTGTGCTTTTCTGGGTGCTTTGCACGTGAATTCCAACCCAGTTTGTCCAGATACGCCTGGATCAAACCAGAAATATCCGGTTCAAGTGGCTAACACAATCCCAGCTCTTGCTGCAGCTTCTGTGTTTGTTTGTGTTTTCTGGATAGTATCTATGGAATTTAGAGTTGTGAATGCATTGTAGCATGTAACATTTTGTTTCTTTGTTGGCAAATAATAATTTGTTTCACATGGACACAAAACAGGTACACATTCGTGTTTTCTGAGTGAAAAGCTGCAGAAACCAGGTTAAAAATGATATTTGTGTTTCTAAACATGACATTGAATCCACTTGCCCGAGAAAAATAATTTCCTTTCCTCAAAACCAGGTTGACTCTGCTTTTCTGGGTGCTTTGCACAACAATTCCTCACCAGTTGGTCCATATAGGTCTGGATGAAACCAGAAATATCCGGTTCTGTGTTGGCTAAAACAATCCAAGCTCTTGCTACTGCTTCTGTGTTTGTTTGTGTTTTCTGGATAATATCTATGGACTATAGAGGTTGGAATATATTGTAGCATGTATAATTTTGGTTTTTTATTGGCAAACACTAATTGATTTCACATGCAGACACAACAGGTACACATTCATGTTTTCTGAGTGAAAAGCTGCAGAAACCAGGTTAAAAATGATATTTGTGTTTCTAAACATGACATTGAATCCACTTACCCACGAAAAAGAATTTGCTTTTCTCAAAAAGCAGGTTGACTCTGCTTTTCTGGGTGCTTTGCACACGAATTCCACTCCAGTTTGTCCACATAGATCTGGATGAAACCAGAGATATCTGGGTCTGAGGTGGCTAAATCAATCCAAGCTCTTGCTACAGCCTCTGTGTTTGCTTGTGTTTTCTGAATAGTATCATTGCACTTTACATTTGTGAATGCATTGTAGCATTTAACATTTTGATTTTTGTTGCCAAACGCTAATTGGTTTCACATGGAGACACAACAGGTACACATTCGTGTTTTATGAACGAAAAGCTGCAGAAACCAGGTTAAAAATGATATTTGTGTTTGTAAACATGACATTGAATCCACTTGCCCAAGAAAAAGACTTTGCCTTTCTCCAACACCAGGTTCACTCTGATTTTCTGTGTGCTTTGCCCATGAATTCCCCACCAGTTTATCCAGATAGGCCTGGATCAAACCAGAAATATCTGGTTCTGTGGTGGCTAACTCAAACCAAGCTCTTGCTACAGCCTCTGTGTTCGTGTGTGTTTTCTGGATAGTATGTATGGACTTTAGAGTTGTGAATGCATTGTAGCATGTAACATTTAGTTTTTTTGTTGGCAAACACTAATTGGTTTCACATGCAGACAAAACAGGTACATATTCATGTTTTCTGAGTGAAAAGCTGCAGAAACCAGGTTATAAATGATATTTGTGTTTGAAAACATGACATTGAATCCACTTGCCCAAGAAAAAGACTTTGCTTTTCGCTAAAACCAGGTTGACTCGGATTTTCTGCTTGCTTTGCACACGAATTCCACAGCAGTTTATCCAGTTATGTCTGGATCAAACCAGAAATATCCGGTTCTGTGGTGGCTAACTCAGTCCCAACACTTCCTACAGCCTCTGTGTTTGTGTGTGTTTTCTGGATAGTATCTATGGACTTTGGATTTGTGAATGCATTGTAGCATGTAACATTTAGTTTTTTTGTTGGCAAACGCTAATTGGTTTCACATGGAGACACAACAGGTCCACATTTGTGTTTTCTGAGTGAAAATCTGCAGAAACCAGGTTAAAAATGATATTTGTGTTTGTAAACATGACATTGAATTAACTTGCTCAAGAAAAAGACATTGTTTTTCTCCAAAAGCCGTATGACTCTGCTTTTCTGGGTGCTTTGCACGTGAATACCACAACAGTTTGTCTAGATACGCCTGGATCAAACCAGTAATATCAGGTTCAAGGTGGCTAACACAATCCCACCTCTTGCTACAGCTTCTGTGTTTGTGTGTGTTTTCTGGATAGTATCAATGGACTTTAGAGGTTGAATATATTGTAGCATGTAACATTTTTGTTTATTGTTGGCAAACGCTAATTAGTTTCACAAGGAAACACAACAGGTACACATTCGTGTTTTCTGAGTACAAAGCTGCAGAAACCAGGTCTAAAATGATATTTGTGTTTGTAAACATGACATTGATTCCACTTGCCCAAGAAAAAGAATTTTATTTTCTCCAAAAGCAAATCGACACTGCTTTTCTCGGTGCTTTCCACATGAATTCCACACCAGATTGTCCAAGAGGCCTGCATGAAACCAGAAATATCTGGTTCTGTCTGGCTAACTCAATCCAAGCTCTTGCTATAGCGCCTGTGTTTGCTTATGTTTTCTGCGTAGTATCTATGGACTTTAGAGTTGTGAATGCATTGTAGCATGTAACATTTTGTTTTTTGTTGGCAAATGCTAATTGGTTACACATGGAGACACAACAGGTACACATTCCTGTTTTCTGAGCAAATAGCTGCAGAAACCAGGTGAAAAATGATATTTGTGTTTGTAAACATGACATTGAATCCACTTGCTCAAGAAAAAGACCTTGGTTTTATACAAAACCAGTTTCACTCTGCTTTTCTGGGTGCTTTGCACATGAATTCCACACCAGTTTGTCCACATAGGTCTGGATGAAACCAGAAATATCTGGTTCTGTGGTGGCTAAATCAATCCAAGCTCTTGCTACAGCCTCTGTTTTTGTTTGTGTTTTGGGCATAGTATCTATGGACTTTAGAGTTGTGAATGCATTGTAGCATTTAACATTTTGTTTTTTTGTTCCCAACGCCAATTGGTTTCACATGGAGTCACAACAAGTAAACATTCGTGTTTTCTGAGTGAAAATCTGCAGAAACCAGGTTAAAAATGATATTTGTATTTGAAAACATGACATTGAATGCACTTGCCCAAGAAAAAGACTTTGCCTTTCTCCCACACCAGGTTGACTCTGCTTTTCTGGGTGCTTTGCACACCAATTCCACACCAGTTTGTCTCATAGGGCTGGATCAAACCAGAAATATCTGGTTCACGGTGGCTAACACAATCCATGCTCTTGCTACAGACTCTGTGTTTGCTTTTGTTTTCTGGATAGTATTTATGGACTTTAGAGTTGTGAATGCATTGTAGCATGTAACATTTAGTTTTTTTGTTGGCAAACACTAATTGGTTTCACATGGAGACAGAACAGGTACACATTCGTGTTTTATGAACGAAAAGCTGCAGAAACCAGGTTAAAAATGATATTTGTGTTTTTTAAACATGACGTTCTGTCCACTTGCCCAAGCAAAAGACATTGCTTTTCTCCAAAAGCCGTATGACTCTGCTTTTCTGGGTGCTTTGCACCTGAATTCCAGATACACCTGGGTCAAACCAGAAATATCCAGTTTAATGTGGCTAACACAATCCCAGCTCTTGCTGCAGCTTTTGTGTTTTTGTGTGTTTCTGGATATTATCAATGAACTTTAGAGTTCTGAATGCATTGTAGCATTTAACATTTTGCTATTTGTAGGCCAATGCTAATTGGTTTCACATGGAACCACAACTCGTACACATTCGTGTTTTCTGAGTGAAAAGCTGCAGAAACCAGGTGAAAAATGATATTTGTGTTTGTAAACATGACATTCTGTCCACTTGCCCAAGCAAAAGACATTGCTTTGCTCCAAAAACCGTATGACTCTGCCTTTCTGGGTGCTTTGCACACCAATTCCACACCAGTTTGTCCAGATACTCCTGGATCAAACCAGAAATATCTGGTTCAAGGTGGCTAACACAATCCCAGCAATTGCTGCAGCTTCTGTGTTTGTGTGTGTTTCTGGATAGTATCTATGGAATTTAGAGTTGTGAATGCATTGTAGCATTTAACATTTCGTTTTTTTGTTGGCAAATGATAATTTGTTTCACATGGACACAAAACAGGTACACATTCGTGTTTTCTGAGTGAAAAGCTCCAGAAACCAGGTTAAAAATGATATTTGTGTTTGTAAACATGACATTGAATCCACTTGCCCAAGCAAAAGACTTTGCTTTTCACCAAAACCAGGTTGACTCTGCTTTTCTGGGTGTTTTGCACACGAATTCCACTCCAGTTTGCCGACATACGTCTGGATGAAACCAGAAATATCTGGGTCTTAGGTGGCTAAATCAATCCAAGCTCTTGCTACAGCCTCTGAGTTCGCTTGTGTTTTCTGCATAGTATCTATGGACTTTAGAGTTGTGAATGCATTGTAGCATGTAACATTTAGTTTTGTTGTTGGCAAACGCTAATTGGTTACAAATGGAGACACAACAGGTACACATTCCTGTTTTCTGAGTAAAAAGCTGCAGAATACAGGTTAATAATTATATTTGTGTTTGTAAACATGACATTGAATCGACTTGCCCAGGAAAAAGACTTTGCTTTTCTCCAAAAGCAGTATGACTCTCCTTTTCTGGGTACTTTGCACATGAATTCCACACCAGTTTGTCCAGAGAGGGCTGGATATTACCAGATAATCGGTTCTGTGGTGGCTAACTCAATCCAAGCTCTTGATACAGCCTCTGTGTTTGTGTGTGTTTTCTGGATAGTATCTATGGACTTTATGTTCTGTATGAATTGTAGCATGTAACATTTTGTTTTTTTGTTGGCAAACGCTAATTCATTACACATGCACACACAACAGGTACACATTCGTGTTTTCTGAGTGAAAAGCTGCAGAAACCAGGTGAAAAATGATATCTGTGTTTGTAAACATGACTTTGAATCCACTTGCCCAAGAAAAAGACAATGCTTTTCTCCAAAACCAGTTTGACTCTGCTTTTCTGGGTGCTTTGCACACCAATTCCACACCAGTTTTTCCAGATAGGTCTGGATCAAACCAGAAATATAAAGTTCTGTGGTGGCTAACTCAGTCCCAACACGTGCTACAGCTTCTGTGTTTGTGTGTTTTGTGGATAGTATATGGACTTTAGAATTGTGAATGCATTGTAGCATGTAACATTTTGGTTTTTTGCTGGCAATCGCTAATTGGTTTCACATGGAGAAACAACAGGTAAACATTTGTGTTTTCTGAGTAAAAAGCTGCAGAAACCAGGTGAAAAATGATATTTGTGTTTGTAAACATGACATTGAATCCACTTGCCCGAGAAAAATAGTTTCCTTTCCTCAAAACCAGGTTGACTCTGCTTTTCTGGGTGCTTTGCACAACAATTCCTCACCAGTTGGTCCATATAGGTCTGGATGAAACCAGAAATATCCGGTTCTGTGTTGGCTAAAATAATCCAAGCTCTTGCTACTGCTTCTGTGTTTGTTTGTGTTTTCTGGATAATATCTATGGACTATAGAGGTTGGAATATATTGTAGCATGTAACATTTTGTGTTTTTGTTGGCAAACACTAATTCATTTCACATGCAGACACAACAGGCACACATTCCTGTTTTCTGAGTGAAAAGCTGCAGAAACCAGGTTAAAAATGATATTTGTGTTTCTAAACAAGACATTGAATCCACTTGCCCAAGCAAAAGACTTTGCTTTTCTCCAAAACCAGTCTGACTCTGCTTTTCTGGGTGCTTTGCACATGAATTCCACTCCAGTTTGTCCACATAGGTCTGGATGAAACCAGAAATATCTGGTTCTGTGTTGGCTAACAGAATCCAAGCTCGTGCTACAGCCTCTGTGTTTGCTTGTGTTTTCTGAATAGTATCATTGCACTTTACATTTGTGAATGCATTGTAGCATTTAACATTTTGTTTTTTGTTGCCAAATGCTAATTGGTTTCACATGGAGACATAACAGGTACACATTCGTGTTTTCTGAGTAAAAAGCTGCAGAAACCAGGTTAAAAATGATATTTGTGTTTGTAAACATGACATTGAATCCACTTGCCCAAGAAAAAGACTTTGCCTTTCTCCAACACCAGGTTCACTCTGCTTTTCTGTGTGCTTTGCCCACGAATTCCCCACCAGTTTATCCAGATAGGTCTGGATCAAACCAGAAATATCTGGTTCTGTGGTGGCTAACTCAATCCAAGCTCTTGCTACAGCCTCTGTGTTTGTGTGTGTTTTCTGGATAGTATGTATGGACTTTAGAGTTTTGAATGCATTGTAGCATGTAACATTTAGTTTTTTTGTTGGCAAACACTAGTTGGTTTCACATGGAGACACAGAAGGTACACATTCGTATTTTCTGAGTGAAAAGCTGCAGAAACCAGGTGAAAAATGATATTTGTGTTTTTTAAACATGACATTCTGTCCACTTGCCCAAGCAATAGACATTGCTTTTCTCCAAAAGCCGTATGACTGTGCTTTTCTGGGTGCTTTGCACGTGAATTCCAACCCAGTTTGTCCAGATACGCCTGGATCAAACCAGAAATATCCGGTTCAAGTGGCTAACACAATCCCAGCTCTTGCTGCAGCTTCTGTGTTTGTTTGTGTTTTCTGGATAGTATCTATGGAATTTAGAGTTGTGAATGCATTGTAGCATGTAACATTTTGTTTCTTTGTTGGCAAATAATAATTTGTTTCACATGGACACAAAACAGGTACACATTCGTGTTTTCTGAGTGAAAAGCTGCAGAAACCAGGTTAAAAATGATATTTGTGTTTCTAAACATGACATTGAATCCACTTGCCCGAGAAAAATAATTTCCTTTCCTCAAAACCAGGTTGACTCTGCTTTTCTGGGTGCTTTGCACAACAATTCCTCACCAGTTGGTCCATATAGGTCTGGATGAAACCAGAAATATCCGGTTCTGTGTTGGCTAAAACAATCCAAGCTCTTGCTACTGCTTCTGTGTTTGTTTGTGTTTTCTGGATAATATCTATGGACTATAGAGGTTGGAATATATTGTAGCATGTATAATTTTGGTTTTTTATTGGCAAACACTAATTGATTTCACATGCAGACACAACAGGTACACATTCATGTTTTCTGAGTGAAAAGCTGCAGAAACCAGGTTAAAAATGATATTTGTGTTTCTAAACATGACATTGAATCCACTTACCCACGAAAAAGAATTTGCTTTTCTCAAAAAGCAGGTTGACTCTGCTTTTCTGGGTGCTTTGCACACGAATTCCACTCCAGTTTGTCCACATAGATCTGGATGAAACCAGAGATATCTGGGTCTGAGGTGGCTAAATCAATCCAAGCTCTTGCTACAGCCTCTGTGTTTGCTTGTGTTTTCTGAATAGTATCATTGCACTTTACATTTGTGAATGCATTGTAGCATTTAACATTTTGATTTTTGTTGCCAAACGCTAATTGGTTTCACATGGAGACACAACAGGTACACATTCGTGTTTTATGAACGAAAAGCTGCAGAAACCAGGTTAAAAATGATATTTGTGTTTGTAAACATGACATTGAATCCACTTGCCCAAGAAAAAGACTTTGCCTTTCTCCAACACCAGGTTCACTCTGATTTTCTGTGTGCTTTGCCCATGAATTCCCCACCAGTTTATCCAGATAGGCCTGGATCAAACCAGAAATATCTGGTTCTGTGGTGGCTAACTCAAACCAAGCTCTTGCTACAGCCTCTGTGTTCGTGTGTGTTTTCTGGATAGTATGTATGGACTTTAGAGTTGTGAATGCATTGTAGCATGTAACATTTAGTTTTTTTGTTGGCAAACACTAATTGGTTTCACATGCAGACAAAACAGGTACATATTCATGTTTTCTGAGTGAAAAGCTGCAGAAACCAGGTTATAAATGATATTTGTGTTTGAAAACATGACATTGAATCCACTTGCCCAAGAAAAAGACTTTGCTTTTCGCTAAAACCAGGTTGACTCGGATTTTCTGCTTGCTTTGCACACGAATTCCACAGCAGTTTATCCAGTTATGTCTGGATCAAACCAGAAATATCCGGTTCTGTGGTGGCTAACTCAGTCCCAACACTTCCTACAGCCTCTGTGTTTGTGTGTGTTTTCTGGATAGTATCTATGGACTTTGGATTTGTGAATGCATTGTAGCATGTAACATTTAGTTTTTTTGTTGGCAAACGCTAATTGGTTTCACATGGAGACACAACAGGTCCACATTTGTGTTTTCTGAGTGAAAATCTGCAGAAACCAGGTTAAAAATGATATTTGTGTTTGTAAACATGACATTGAATTAACTTGCTCAAGAAAAAGACATTGTTTTTCTCCAAAAGCCGTATGACTCTGCTTTTCTGGGTGCTTTGCACGTGAATACCACAACAGTTTGTCTAGATACGCCTGGATCAAACCAGTAATATCAGGTTCAAGGTGGCTAACACAATCCCACCTCTTGCTACAGCTTCTGTGTTTGTGTGTGTTTTCTGGATAGTATCAATGGACTTTAGAGGTTGAATATATTGTAGCATGTAACATTTTTGTTTATTGTTGGCAAACGCTAATTAGTTTCACAAGGAAACACAACAGGTACACATTCGTGTTTTCTGAGTAAAAAGCTGCAGAAACCAGGTCTAAAATGATATTTGTGTTTGTAAACATGACATTGATTCCACTTGCCCAAGAAAAAGAATTTTATTTTCTCCAAAAGCAAATCGACACTGCTTTTCTCGGTGCTTTCCACATGAATTCCACACCAGATTGTCCAAGAGGCCTGCATGAAACCAGAAATATCTGGTTCTGTCTGGCTAACTCAATCCAAGCTCTTGCTATAGCGCCTGTGTTTGCTTATGTTTTCTGCGTAGTATCTATGGACTTTAGAGTTGTGAATGCATTGTAGCATGTAACATTTTGTTTTTTGTTGGCAAATGCTAATTGGTTACACATGGAGACACAACAGGTACACATTCCTGTTTTCTGAGCAAATAGCTGCAGAAACCAGGTGAAAAATGATATTTGTGTTTGTAAACATGACATTGAATCCACTTGCTCAAGAAAAAGACCTTGGTTTTATACAAAACCAGTTTCACTCTGCTTTTCTGGGTGCTTTGCACATGAATTCCACACCAGTTTGTCCACATAGGTCTGGATGAAACCAGAAATATCTGGTTCTGTGGTGGCTAAATCAATCCAAGCTCTTGCTACAGCCTCTGTTTTTGTTTGTGTTTTGGGCATAGTATCTATGGACTTTAGAGTTGTGAATGCATTGTAGCATTTAACATTTTGTTTTTTTGTTCCCAACGCCAATTGGTTTCACATGGAGTCACAACAAGTAAACATTCGTGTTTTCTGAGTGAAAATCTGCAGAAACCAGGTTAAAAATGATATTTGTATTTGAAAACATGACATTGAATGCACTTGCCCAAGAAAAAGACTTTGCCTTTCTCCCACACCAGGTTGACTCTGCTTTTCTGGGTGCTTTGCACACCAATTCCACACCAGTTTGTCTCATAGGGCTGGATCAAACCAGAAATATCTGGTTCACGGTGGCTAACACAATCCATGCTCTTGCTACAGACTCTGTGTTTGCTTGTGTTTTCTGGATAGTATTTATGGACTTTAGAGTTGTGAATGCATTGTAGCATGTAACATTTAGTTTTTTTGTTGGCAAACACTAATTGGTTTCACATGGAGACAGAACAGGTACACATTCGTGTTTTATGAACGAAAAGCTGCAGAAACCAGGTTAAAAATGATATTTGTGTTTTTTAAACATGACATTCTGTCCACTTGCCCAAGCAAAAGACATTGCTTTTCTCCAAAAGCCGTATGACTCTGCTTTTCTGGGTGCTTTGCACCTGAATTCCAGATACACCTGGGTCAAACCAGAAATATCCAGTTTAATGTGGCTAACACAATCCCAGCTCTTGCTGCAGCTTTTGTGTTTTTGTGTGTTTCTGGATATTATCAATGAACTTTAGAGTTCTGAATGCATTGTAGCATTTAACATTTTGCTATTTGTAGGCCAATGCTAATTGGTTTCACATGGAACCACAACTCGTACACATTCGTGTTTTCTGAGTGAAAATCTGCAGAAACCAGGTGAAAAATGATATTTGTGTTTGTAAACATGACATTGAATCCACTTGCCCAAGAAAAAGTCCTTGCTTTTCTCCAAAACTAGTTTGACTCTGCTTTTCTGGGTGCTTTGCACACGAATTCCACACCAGTTTGTCCAGATACGTCTGGATCAAACCAGATGTATCCCGTTCTGTGTTGGCTAACACGATCCATGCTATTGCTACAGCTTCTGTGTTTGTGTGTGTTTTCTGTAGTATCGATGGACTTTAGACGTTGGAATATATTGTAGCATGTACATTTTGTTTTTTTTGTTGGCAAACGCTAATGGGTTTCACAAGAAAACACAACAGGTACACATTCGTGTTTTCTGAGTAAAAAGCTGCAGAAACCAGGTTAAAAATGATATTTGTGTTTGTAAACATGACATTGAATCGAATTGCCCAAGAAAAAGACTTTTATTTTCTCCAAAAGCAAATCGACACTGCTTTTCTCGGTGCTTTGCACACCAATTCGACACCAGTTTTTCCACATAGGGCTGGATCATACCAGAAATATCCGGATCTGTGGTGGCTAACTCAATCCAAGCTCTTGCTACAGCCTCTGTGTTTGCTTGTGTTTTCTGGATAGTATCTATGGACTTAAGAATTCTGAATGCATTGTAGCATGTAACATTTAGTTTTTTTTTTGGCAAACGCTAATTGGTTTCACATGGACACAGAACCGGTACACATTCGTGTTTTCTGAGTAAAAAGCTGCAGAATCCATGTTAATAATTATATTTGTGTTTGTAAACATGTAAAAAGACTTTGCTTTTTTCCAAAACCAGTTTGACTCTGCTTTTCTGGGTGCTTTGCACATGAATTCCATACCAGTTTGTCCAGATAGGGATGGATGAAACCAGAAATATCCGGTTCTTTGGTGGCTAACTCAATCCAAGCTCTTGCTACAGCCTTTGTGTTTGTGTGTGTTTTCTGGATAGTATCTATGGACTTTATAGTTGTGCCTGCATTGTAGCATGTATAATTTTGTTTTTTTATTGGCAAACGCTAATTGGTTTCACGTGGACATACAACAGGTACACATTCGTGTTTTCTGAGTGAAAAGCTGCAGAACCCAGGTTAAAAATGATATTTGTGTTTGTAAACATGACATTGAATCTACTTACCCAAGCAAAAGACTTTGCTCTTTTCCAAAACTAGTTTGACTCTGCTTTTGTTGGTGCTTTGCACACGAATTCCACACCAGTTTTTCCAGAGAGGTTTGGATCAAACCAGAAATATCCGGTTCTCTGTTGGCTAACCCAATCCCAGCTCTTGCTACAGCTTCTTTTTTTGTGTGTGTTTTCTGTGTAGTATCTATGGACTTTAGAGTTTTGAATGCATTGTAGCAAGTAACATTTTGTTTTTTTGTTGGCCAACGCTAATTGGTTTCACAGGAATCACAACAGATACACATTCAAATTTTCTGAGTGAAATGCTGCAGAAACCAGGTTAAAAATGATATTTGTTGGCTGTAGATGTTTGGATTGATTTCTGGTGTTTATATTCTGTTGCATTGGTCTATCCATCTGTTTCTGTACCAGTACCATGCTGTTTTGATAACAACTGCCCTGTAGTATGTGCTGAAATCTGGTATTGTGATGCCTCTGGCTTTGTTTTTGTTGTACAAGATTGCTTTAGCTATTCGAGGTCTCCTGTGTCTCCATATGAATTTCACCATCATTTTTTCCAGATCTGAGAAGAATGTCCTCAGTATCTTGAATGGTATTGCATTGAATCTGTAAATTGCTTTTGGCAGAATGGACATTTTGATGATATTGATTCTTCCAATCCATGAGCATGGAAGATTTCTCCATTTTTTGGTATCCTCTTCTATTTCTTTCTTTAAGGTTTTGTATTTTCATTGTAGAGATCTTTAATGTCCTTGGTTAAGTTTATTCCAAGGTATTTGTTTTTGTAGCTATTGTGAATGGGATTGATCTTAGCAGTTCTTCCTCAGCCGTGGCATTGCCTGTGTATACAAAGGCTGTTGATTTTTGTGCATTGATTTTATATCCTGCTACTTTGCCAAACTCTTCTACGAGTTCAAATAGTCTCCTAGTAGAGTTCTTTGGGTACCCTAAATAAAGAATCATGTCGTCTGCAAAGAGGGATAGTTTGAGTTCTTCCTTCCCAATTTGTATCCCTTTAACTTCTTTTTCTTGCCTAATAGCTCTGGCTAAGACTTCCAGCATTATATTGAATAGCAGTGGTGAGAGTGGGCATCCTTGTCGGGTACCAGATCTCAGTGGAAATGCTTCCAACATTTCCCCATTCAATAGGATATTGGCCATGGGTTTTTCATAAATTTCTTTGATTGTATTGAGGAATGTGCCTTTTATACCCATCCCTTTTATACCAATCCCTGGAGTAAGGACATTCTGTTTAATAAATGGTGCTGGGAAAACTGGATTTCCACGTGCAGAATCATGAAGCAAGATCCCTACCTTTCTCCTTACACAAAAATCCATTCAACATGGATTAAAAATTTAAACCTATGACCCGACACCATCAAATTATTAGAGAGCATAGGAGAAACCCTGCAAGACATAGGTACTGGCAAAAACTTCTTGGAAAAGACCCCAGAAGCACAGGCACTGAAAACCAAAATTAACTACTGGGATTGCATCAAATTGAAACGTTTCTGTACTGCAAAAGAAACAGTCAGGAAAGTGAATAGGAAACCGACAGAATGGGAAAATATATTTGCAAACTATGCAACAGATAAATGGTTGATAACCAGAATCTACAAAGAAATTAAGAAACTCCACAACATCAAAACAAACAACCCACTTAAGAGATGGGCCAAGGACCTCAATAGACATTTTTCAAAAGAGGAAATCCAAATGGCCAACAGACACATGAAAAAATGTTCAAGATCCCTAGCAATCAGGGAAATGCAAATCAAAACCACAATGAGGTTTCACCTCACCCCGGTGAGAATGGCTCACATTCAGAAATCCACCAACAATAGATGCTGGAGAGGATGTGGGGAAAAAGGGACACTAATCCACTGTTGGTGGGAATGCAAACTGGTGAAGCCACTATGGAAGTCAGTCTGGAGATTCCTCAGAAACATGAATATAACCCTACCATTCAACCCAGCCATCCCACTCCTTGGAATTTACCCAAAGGAAATTAAATGGGCAAACAAAAAAGCCGTCTGCACAGTAATGTTTATTGCGGCTCAATTCACAATAGCTAAGACTTGGAACCAACCCAAATGCCCATCAACAGTAGACTGGATTAGGAAATTATGGGACATGTACTCTACAGAATACTATACAGCAGTCAAAAACAATGAAATCCGGTCACTTGCAACAAAATGGAGGAATCTGGAAAACATCATGCTAAGTGAATTAAGTCAGTCCCAAAGAGACAAATATCATTTGTTTCCCTTGATTGGCGATGACTAACTGAGCACCAAAGGGGAAACCTGTAGAAGTGAAATGGACACTATGAGAAACAGTGACTCGATCAGCATTGTGCTGACTGTTGTTGTACAATGTAATACTTTATCCATGGTAGTATTTTTTTTATCCTAGTACTAGTGGTTGAACTCTGTAATTAACACACAATTATTCTTAGGTGTTTAAATTTTAACTGAAAAGTGATCTCTGTGAAATATAAGAGTGGGAATAAGAGAGGGAGGAAATGTAAAATTTGGGACATGCTCAATCGGAACGGCCCCAAATGATGGAGTTAGAATTGTGCCAGGGGTTTCCAATACAATCCCATCAAGGTGGCATGTACCAAGGCCATCTCATTAGTCCAAGTGATCAATTTCAGCTCACAATTGATCACACTGATAGGTCTAAGAGTCAAAGGGATCGCACAAGCAAGACTAGTGTCTGTTAATACTAACTGATAGAATGAAAAAGGGAGAGAATGATCCAACATGGGAAGCAGGATACACAGCAGACTCATAGAATGGCAGATGTCCTAAATAGCACTCTGGCCTCAGAATCAGCCCTTAAGGCATTCGGATCTGGCTGAAGAGCCCATGAGAATAGTTTAGGCATGGAAAGCTAAGACACTCTGAAAAACAAAAAAAAAGAAGACCTAAATGAAAAATCTGTGCGAGTGAGATCCCAGTGGAAAGAACGGGGCCATCAAAGAAGGAGGTACCTTTCTCTGAACGGAGGAGAGAACTTCCACTTTGACTATGACCCTGTCGGAATAAGATTGAAGTTGGCGAACCCTAAAGGCTTCCATAGCCTCGGCAACTCATGACTAGAGCCTAGGGAGATTACTGACGCCATAAACAAGAGTGTCAAATTGTTAAATCAACTTCAGGAGTCACTGTGTACCTACGTCTCATGTGGGATCTGTCCTTAATGTGTTATCCAATGTGAAATAATGCTATTACTAGTACTGAAACAATATTTTTACACTTGGTGTTTCTGTGTGGGTACAAACTGATGAAATCTTTACATAGTATATATTGAAGTGATCTTCTGTATATAAAGATAATTGCAAATGATTAAAAAATCTTGGTGTTAAATTGGAAATTGCATAGATAATTAATCAATTCTTTAAAAAAAATCATGTAGGATCTCTGTCCTTAATGTGCTGTACATTGTGAATTAATACTATAACTAGTACTCCAACAGTATTTTCATTTTGTGTCTCTATGTGAGGGCAAACTGTTGAAATCTTTACATAATATGTACTAAACTGATCTTCTGTGTATAAAGAGATTTGATAATGAATCTTGATGTGAACAGAAGGGGAGAGGGAGCGGGAGAGGGGAGGGTAGCGGGAGGGAGGGAAGTTGTGTGGGGGGGAGCCATTGTAATCCATAAGCTGTACTTTGGAAATTTATATTCTTTAAATAAAAGCTTTATATAAAAAAAACTTATATTCATTTACCCTCAAGAAAACCGGATATTTCTGGTTTGATCCAGACATATCTGGACAAAATAGTTTGGAATTCGTGTGCAAAGGACCCAGAAAAGAATATTGAAACTGGTTTTGGAGAAAACAAAAGTCTTTTTCTTCTGCAAGTAGATTCAATGTCATGTTTACAGTCGCAAATATGATTTTTAACCTGGTTTCTCTAGCATTCTACTCAGAAAACTCGAATGTGTACCTGTTGTGTCTCCATGTGGAACCCCATAGTGTTTGCCAACAGAAAAACAAAGTGTTACATGCCAGAATTCATTCAAAACTCTAAAGTATAAAGATAATATCCAGAAAACACTAACAAACACACAGACTGTAGCAAGAGCTGGGACTGAGTTAGGCAGAACAGAAACGGGTATTTCTGGTTAGATCCGGACCTATCTGGACAAACTTGTGTGGAATTTGTGTGCAAAGTACCCAGAAAAGAATATTGAAACTGGTTTTGAAGAAAAGCAAAGTCTTTTTCTTGGGCAAGTGGATTCAATGTCATGTTTACTGTCGGAAATATCATTTTTGACCTGGTTTCTGCAGCATTCTACTCAGAAAAAACGTATGTGTACCTGTTGTGTCTCCATGTGGAACCAATTAGCATTTGTCAACAAAAAACAAAATGTAACATGCTAAAATCCATTCAAAACTCTAAAGTTCACAGATAATATCCAGAAAACACTAACAAACACACAGGCTCTTTTAAAAGCTGATATTCATTTAGCGACACAGAACCAGATATTTCTGGTTATTTCCAGACCTATCTCGACAAACTCATGTTAAATTCGTGTGCCAAGGACCCAGAAAAGCAGAGTCAAAGTGGTTTTGGAGAAAAGCAAAGACTTTTTCTTGGGCAAATGGATTCAATGTCATGTTTACAAACACAAATGGCATTTTTCACCTGGTTTCTGTAGCATTCTACTCAGAAATCTCAAATATGTACCAGTTGTGTCTCCATGTGAATCCAATTAGCGTTTGCCAACAGGAAAACAAAATGTTACATGCCAGAATTCATTTCAATCTCTATAGTTCATAGAAAATATCCTGAAAACACTCAGAAACACGCACGCTTTTTTAAAAGTTGATATTCATTTATCCACAACAGAACCAGATATTTCTGGTTGGATCCAGAACTATCTGGACAAACTCGTGTGGAATCCGTGTGCAAAGGACCCAGAAAAACAGAGTCAAACTAGTTTTGGAGAAAAGCAAATCTTTTTCCTGGGCAAATGGATTCAATGTTAGGTTTACAAACACAAATGGCATTTTTCACCTGGTTTCTGTAGCATTCTACTCAGAAAAAACGTATGTGTACCTGTTGTGTCTCCATGTGGAACCAATTAGCGTTTCCAACAAAAAAAACACAATGTTACTTGCTAAAATTCATTCAAAACTCTAAAGTTCATCGATATTATCTAGAAAACAGAAACAAACACACAGGCTGTTTTAAAAGCTGATATTCATTTAGCCACAAAGAACCGGATATTTCTGGTTAGATCCAGACCTATCCGTACAAACTCGTGTGGAATCCGTGTGCAAAGGACCCAGAAAAGCATAGTCAAACTAGTTTTGGAGAAAAGCAAAGTCTTTTTCGTGGGCAAGTGGATTCAATGTCATGTTTACAAACAGAAATGGCATTTTTCACCTGGTTTCTGTAACATTCTACTCAGAAAACCCGAATGTGTACCTGTTGTTTCTAAATGTGGAACGAATTAGCATTTGCCAACAGAAAAACAAAATGTTACATTCCAGAATTCATTCCAAACTCTAAAGTTCATAGTTAATATCCAGAAAATACTAACAAACACACAGGCTGTTTGAAAAGCTGATATTCAGTTAGCCACAACAGAACCGTATATTTCTTTTTAGATCCAGATCTATCTGGACAAACTAGTGTGCAATTCTTGTGCAAAGGATTCACAAAAGAATATTGATACTGGTTTTGGAGAAAAGCAAGGACTTTTTCTTGGGCAGTGGATTCAAGGTCATGTTTACAGTCGCAAATATCATTTTTAACCGGGTTACTGTAGCATTCTACTCAGAAAACTCCAATGTGTACCAGTTGTGTCTCCATGTGGAATGAATTAACGTTTGCCTACAAAAAAAACAAAGTGTTACATGCCAGAATTCATTCCAAACTCTAAAGTTCATAGATAATATCCAGAAAACACTAACAAACACACAGGCTGTTTTAAAAACTGATATTCATTTACCCTCAAGAAAACCGGATATTTCTGATTTGATCCAGACCTATCTGGACAAAATAGTTTGGAATTCATGTGCAAAGGACCCAGAAAAGAATATTGAAACTGGTTTTGGAGAAAACGAAAGTCTTTTTCTTCTGCAAGTAGATTCAATGTCATGTTTACAGTCGCAAATATGATTTTTAACCTGGTTTCTCTAGCATTATACTCAGAAAACTCGAATGTGTACCTGTTGTGTCTCCATGTGGAACCCCATAGTGTTTGCCAACAGAAAAACAAAGTGTTACATGCCAGAATTCATTCAAAACTCTAAAGTATAAAGATAATATCCAGAAAACACTAACAAACACACAGGCTGTAGCAAGAGCTGGGATTGAGTTAGGCAGAACGGAAACGGGTATTTCTGGTTAGATCCAGACCTATCTGGACAAACTTGTGTGGAATTTGTGTGCAAAGTACCCAGAAAAGAATATTGAAACTGGTTTTGAAGAAAAGCAAAGTCTTTTTCTTGGGCAAGTGGATTCAATGTTATGTTTACTGTCGCAAATATCACTTTTCACCTGGTTTCTGTAGCATTCTACTCAGAAAACTCAAATGTGTACCTGTTGTTTCTCCATGTGAATCCAATCAGCGTTTCCCAACAGAAAAACAAAATGTTACATGCCAGAATTCATTCCAAACTCTAAAGTTCATAGATAATACCCAGAAAACACTAACAAACTCACAGGTTTTTAAAAAGCTGATATTCATTAAGCCACACAGAACCGGATATTTCTGGTTTGATCCAGACCTATCTGGAAAAACTCGTGTGGCATTCATGTGCAAAGGATTCAGAAAAGAATATTGATACTGGTTTTGGAGAAAAGCAAAGTCTTTTTCTTGGGCAAATGGATTCAATGTCATGTTTACAAACACAAATGTCATTTTTAACCTGGTTTCTGTAGCTCTACTCAGAGAACTCTTATTTTTTTTTATTTTTTGACAGGCAGAGTGGACAGTGAGAGAGAGAGGCAGAGAGAAAGGTCTTCCTTTTGCCGTTGGTTCACCCTCCAATGGCTGCCGCAGATGGCGTGCTGCGGCCGGTGCACCACACTCATCCGATGCCAGGAGCCAGGTGCTAGGTGCTTATCCTGGTCTCCCATGGGGTGCAGGACCCAAGCACTTGGGCCATCCTCCACTGCACTCCCGGGCCACAGAAGAGGGCTGGCCTGGAAGAGGGGCAACCGGTACAGAATCCGGCGCCCCGACCTGCACTAGAACACGGTGTTCCGGAGCCGCAAGTCAGAGGATTAGCCTGTTGAGCCATGGCGCCGGCCTGAGAGAACGCTTATGTGTACCTGTTGTGTCTCCATGTGGAACCACTTAGTGTTTGCCAACAAAAAAACAAAGTGTTACATGCCAGAATTCATTCCAAACTCTATAGTTCATAGAAAATATCCAGAAAACAGAAACAAACACAGAGGCTTTAGCAAGAGCTGGGATTGAGTTAAGCAGAACAGAAACGGGTATTTCTGGTTAGATCCAGACCCATCTGGACAAACGCGTGTGGAATTCTCGTGCAAAGGACCCAGAAAAGCACAGTCAAACTGGTTTTGGATAAAAGCAAAGTCTTTTTCTTGGGCAAGTGTATTCAATGTCATGTTTACAGTTGCAAATACCATTTTTAACCTGTTCTCTGTATCATTCTACTCAGAAACCCTTATGTGTACCTGTTGTGTCTCCATGTGGAACCAATTAGCGTTGCCAACAAAAAAACAAAGTGTTACATACCATAATACATTCAAAACTCTAAAGTTCATAGAAAATATCCAGAAAACACTAACAAACACAGAGGCTGTAGCAAGAGCGGGGATTGAGTTAAGCAGAAGAGAAAGGGGTATTTCTGGTTAGATCCGGACCTATCTGCACAAACTCGTGTGGAATTCGTGTGCAAAGGACCCAGAAAAGAATATTGAAACTGATTTTGGAGAAAAGTAAAGTCTTTTTCTTGGGCAAGTGGATTCAATGTCATGTTTACAAACAGAAATGGCATTTTTCACCTGGTTTCTGTAGCATTCTACTCAGAAATCTCAAATATGTACCAGTTGTGTCTCCATGTGGAACGAATTAGCATTTCCAACAAAAAAACACAATGTTACATGCTAAAATTCATTCAAAACTCTAAAGTTCATAGATCATATCCAGAAAACACTAACAAACACACAGGCTGTTTTAAAAGCTGATATTCATTTATCCACAACAGAACCGGATATTTCTGGTTTCATCCAGACCTATCTGGACGAACTCGTGTGGCATTCATGTGCAAAGGATGCAGAAAAGCAGAGTCAAACAGGTTTTGGAGAAAAGAAAATCTTTTCCCTTGTCAAGTGGATTCAATGTCATGTTTACAGTCCCAAATATCATTTTTAACCTCATTTCTGTAACATTCTGCTCAGAAATCTCAAATGTGTACCTGTTGTTTCTCCATGTGAATCCAATTAGCGTTTGCCAACAGAAAAACAAAATGTTACATGCCAGAATTCATTCCAAACTCTAAAGTTCTTGGTTAATACCCAGAAAATACTAACAAACACACAGGCTGTTTGAAAAGCTGATATTCATTTAGCCACAACAGAACCGGATACTTCTGCTTTGATCCAGACATATCTGGATAAACTCGTGTGGCATTCATGTGCAAAGCACCCAGAAATCAGAGTCTAACTGGTTTTGGAGTAAAGCAAAGTCTTTCTCGTGGCAAATGGATTCAATGTCATGTTTACAAACACAAATGTCATTTTTAACCTGGTTTCTGTAGCTCTACTCAGAGAACTCTTATTTTTTTTTTTATTTTTTGACAGGCAGAGTGGACAGTGAGAGAGAGAGACAGAGAGAAATGTCTTCCTTTTGCCGTTGGTTCACCCTCCAATGGCTGCCGCAGATGGCGTGCTGCAGCCAGCGCACCACGCTCATCCAATGGCAGGAGCCAGGTGCTAGGTGCTTATCCTGGTCTCCCATGGGGTGCAGGACCCAAGCACTTGGGCCATCCTCCACTGCACTCCCGGGCCACAGAAGAGGGCTGGCCTGGAAGAGAGGCAACCGGGACGGAATCCGGTGCCCCGACCGGGACTAGAGCCAGGTGTGCTGGAGCCACAAATGGAGGATTAGCCTGTTGAGCCACGGCGCCGGCCTGAGAGAACTCTTATGTGTACCTGTTGTGTCTCCATGTGGAACCACATAGTGTTTGCCAACAAAAAAACAAAGTGTTACATGCCAGAATTCATTCCAAACTCTATAGTTCATAGAAAATATCCAGAAAACAGAAACAAACAGAGGCTTTAGCAAGAGCTGGGATTGAGTTAAGCAGAACAGAAACGGGTATTTCTGGTTAGATCCGGACCTATCTGGACAAACTTGTGTGGAATTCTTGTGCAAAGGACGCAGAAAAGCACAGTCAAACTGGTTTTGGATAAAAGCAAAGTCTTTTTCTTGGGCAAGTGTATTCAATGTCATGTTTACAGTTGCAAATATCATTTTTAACCTGGTTTCTGTAGCATTCTACTCAGAAAACCCTTATGTGTACCTGTTGTGTCTCCATGTGGAACCAATTAGTGTTGCCAACAAAAAAACAAAGTGTTACATACCATAATACATTCAAAACTCTAAAGTTCATAGAAAATATCCAGAAAACAGAAACAAACATAGAGGCTGCAGCAAGAGCGGGGATTGAGTTAAGCTGAAGAGGAAGGGGTATTTCTGGTTAGATCCAGACCTATCTGCACAAACTCATGTGGAATCCGTGTGCAAAGGACCCAGAAAAACAGAGTCAAACTAGTTTTGGAGAAAAGCAAAGTCTTTTTCGTGGGCAAGTGGATTCAATGTCATGTTTCCAAACACAAATGGCATTTTTCAAGGGGTTTCTGTAGCATTCTACTCAGAAAACTCGAATGTGTACCTGTTGTGTCTCCATGTGGAACGAATTAGCATTTCCAACAAAAAAACACAATGTTACATGCTAAAACTCATTCAAACCTCTAAAGTTCATAGAAAATATCCAGAAAACACTAACAAACACACAGGATGTATTAAAAGCTGATATTCATTTAGCCACAACAGAATCAGATATTTGTGGTTAGATCCAGACCTATCTGGACAAACTCGTGTGGAATCCGTGGGCAAAGGACCCAGAAAAGCACAGCCAAACTGGTTTTGGAGAAAAGCAAAGTCTTTTTCGTGGGCAATTGGATTCAATGTCATGTTTACAGTCGCAAATATCATTTTTAACCTCATTTCTGTAGCATTCCACTCAGAAAACTCAAATGTGTACCTGTTGTGTCTCCATGTGAATCCAATTAGCGTTTGCCAACAGAAAAACAAAATGTTACATGCCAGAATTCATTCCAAACAGGAAAGTCCATAGATAGTATCCAGAAAACAGAAACAAACACACAGGCTTTTTTAAAAGCTGATATTCATTTAGTCACACAGAACTGGATATTTCTGGTTAGATCCAGACAATCTCGTGTGGAATCCGTGTGCCAAGGACCCAGAAAATCACAGCCAAACTGGTTTTGGAGAAAAGCAAAGTCTTTTTCGTGGCCAAGTGGATTCACTGTCACGTTAGCAAACACAAATACCATTTTTAACCTGGTTTCTGTAGCATTCTACTCAGAAAACTCGAATGTATACCTGTTGTGTCTCCATGTGGAATCAATTAGTGTTTGCCAACAAAAAAACAAAGTGTTACATGCCAGAATTCATTCCAAACTCTAAGTTCATAGAAAATATCCAGAAAACAGAAACAAACACAGAAGCTGTAGGAAGAGCTGGGATTGAGTTAGGCAGAGCAGAACGGGTATTTCCAGTTAGATCCGGACCTGTCTGGACAGACTCGTGTGGAATTCATGTGCAAAGGACCCAGAAAAGAATATTGAAACTGGATTTGGAGAAAGGAAAGGTCTTTTTCCTGGTAAAGTGGATTCAATGACATGTTTACTGTCGCAAATATCATTTTTAACCTGGTCTGTAGCATTCCACACAGAAAACATTTAGGTGTACCAGTTGTGTCTCCAGTGAATACAATTAGCATTTGCCAACAAAAAACCAAAATGTAACATGCTAAAATTCATTCTAAACTCTAACGTTCATAGATAATATTCAGAAAACACTAACAAACACACAGGCTGTATTAAAACCTGATATTTTTAAGCCACACAGAACCGGATATTTCTGGTTTGACCCAGACCTATCTGGACAAACTCGTGTGGAATTCCTTTGCAAAGGATCCAGGAAACAGCGTCAAAGTGGTTTTGGATAAAAAAATTCTTTTTCTTGGGCAATTGGAATCAATGTCATGTTTACAGTGGCAAATATCATTTTTAAACTCATTTCTGTAGCATTCTACTAAGAAGACTCAAATGTGAACCTGTTGTGTCTCCATGTGAATCCAATTTGCGTTTGGCAACAGAAAAACACAATGTTACATGCCAGAATACATTCCAAACAGGAAAGTCCATAGATAATATCCAGAAAACAGAAACAAACACACATGCTGTTTTAAAAGCTGATATTCATTTAGCCACACAAAACTGGATATTTCTGTTTAGATCCAGACCTATCTAGACAAACTCATTTGGAATCCGTATGCAAAGGACCCAGAAAAGCACAGCCAAACTGGTTTCGGAGAAAAGCAAAGTCTTTTTCGTGCGCAATTGGATTCAATGTCATGTTAGCAAACACAAATATCATTTTTAACCTGGTTTCTGTAGCATTCTACTCAGAAAACTCGAATGTGTACCTGTTGTGTCTCCATGTGAATCCAATTAGTGTTTGCCAACAAAAAAACAAAGTTTTACATGCCAGAATTCATTCCAAACTCTAAGTTCATATAAAATATCCAGAAAACAGAAACAGACACACAGGCTGTATTAAAAGCTGATATTCATTTACCCGCAAGAGAACCGGACATTTCTCTTTAGATCCAGACCTATCTGGATAAACTGGTGTGGAATTCGTGTGCAAAGGACCCAGAAAAGCACAGCCAAACTGGTTTTGGAGAAAAACAAAGTCTTTTTCGTGAGCAAGTGGATTCAATGTCATGTTAGCAAACACAAATATCATTTTTAACCTGGTTTCTGTAGCATTCTACTCAGAAAACTCGAATGTGTACCTGTTGTGTCTCCATGTGGATCCAATTAGTGTTTGCCAACCAAAAAACAAAGTTTTACATGCCAGAATTCATTCCAAACTCTAAGTTCATAGAAAATATCCAGAAAACAGAAACAGACACACAGGCTGTATTAAAAGCTGATATTCATTTACCCGCAAGAGAACCAGACATTTCTCTTTAGATCCAGACCTATCTGGATAAACTGGTGTGGAATTCGTGTGCAAAGGACCCAGAAAAGCACAGCCAAACTGGTTTTGGAGAAAAGCAAAGTCTTTTTCATGAGCAAGTGGATTCAATGTCATGTTAGCAAACACAAATGTCATTTTTAACCTGGTTTCTGTAGCATTCTACTCAGAAAACACTAACGTGTACCTGTTGCGTCTCCATTTGGAATGAATTAGCGTTTGCCAACCAAAAAACAAAGTGTTACATGCCGGAATTCATTCCAAACTCTAAAGTTAATAGTTAATGTCCAGAAAACACTAACAAACACACAGGCTGTTTTAAAAACTGATATTCATTTACCCTCAAGAAAACCGGATATTTCTGGTTTGAACCAGACCTCTCTGGACAAAATAGTTTGGAATTCATGTGCAAAGGACCCAGAAAAGAATATTGAAACTGGTTTTGGAGAAAACGAAAGTCTTTTTCTTGTGCAAGTAGCTTCAATGTCATGTTTACAGTCGCAAATATCATTTTTAACGTTGTTTCTGTAGCATTCTACTCAGAAAACTCGAATGTGTACCTGTTGTGTCTCCATGTGGAACTAATAAGCATTTGGCAACAAAAAAACAAGATGTTACATGCCATAATTCATTCCAAACTCTAAAGTTCATATCTAATATCCAGTAAACAAAAACAAGCACACAGGCTGTTTTAAAAGCTGATGTTCTTTAAGCCACACAGAATTGCATTCTGCCTAGAAAACTGGAACATTTGTGGTTTTTTTATACCGTTCCTTCCATTGCATTCTACAGCAAGAAAACAAAATGTGTCATGCTAAAATTCATATGAAACCATGAAGTCCATGAAGAATGTCCAGAAACCCAATCATATTCAGAGGTTGTACCAAGATATGTGATTGAATTCTCTTAAAAAACTGGTTTTTCTGGTTTGAACCAGCCATATCCGGATAAAGATTTGTGGAAATTGGGGGAATTGGTCCCAGAAAATCACGGTCAAACTGGTTTTGGAGCAAAGTGAAATTCTTATCATCTACAAATGTCTTTAATTTACAAATAATTCATGTTGCCCACATTTTCTTTTTGCATTCTGCCTAGAAAATTCTAATGTTACCCCATTGCATTCAGCAGGAAGAAAACAAAATATTACATGTTAAAATTCATTCAAAACCATGCAGTCTATGAAGAATGTCCAGAAAACACAAACAAACACAGAGGCTGTAGCAAGATCTGTGACTGAGTTACCCTCACCAGCCATATCCGGACAAAGTGTTGTGGAATTCAAGTGAAATTGACCACGAAAATCAAGGTCAAACTGGTTTTGCAGCAAATTGAGATTATTCTCATTGACAACTGTCTTTAATTTAATGCTTACAAACAAATAATTCATGTTGCCCACGGTTTCTGTTGCATTCTGCCTAGGAAACTTAAATACAGTTCCCTCCCTTCCACTCAGCAGCAAAAAAAAAAAAAGTTACATGCTAAAATTTATTCAAAGCCATGCAGGCTATGATGAATGTCCAGAAAACACAAACAAATTCAGAGGCTGTACCACGATATGTGATTGAGTTATCTTCACAAAACCGGTTTTTTCTGGTTTGAAACAGCCCTATCCGGAGAAAGTGTTGTGGAATTTGGGTGAAATGGACCCAGAAATTCACAGTCAAACTGGTTTTGGAGTAAAGTGAAAATCATCTCATCCATAACTGTCTTTAATTTCATGCTTACAAACAAATAATTCATTTTGCCCATGCTTTGTTTTGCATTCTGACTGGAAATCTCGAATGTGTATGGATTTTTCATCCAGTTTGCACTCTTGCATTCAGCAGCAAGAAAACAGAATGTTACATGCTAAAATTGATTGAAAATCGTGCAGTCTATGAAGAATGTCGAGAAAACACAAACAAACACAGAGGCTGTAGCAAAATCTGGGATTGAGTTAGCCTCACCCAAACCAGTTTTTTCCAGTTTGTACCAGCCATATCCACACAAAGTGTTGTGGAATTCTGGTGAAATGGACCCAGAAAATCACACTCAAACTGGTTTTGGAGAAAAGTAAAATTATTCTCATTGACAATTGTCTTTAATTTCATCCTACCAACCAATCATTCATGTTGCCCACGGTTTCTGTTGCATTCTGCCTTGAAAAATTGAATGTGTACGGTTTTTCTACCCAGTGCCCTCCATTGCAATCAGCAGCCAGTGAACATAATGTTACATGCTAAAATTCATTTAAAACCGTGAACTCCATGAATACTATCCACAAAACACAAACAAACATGGAGGCTGTAGCAAGACTGGGATTGAGTTAGCCTCACCCAAACTCGTTTTTTTTCCATTTTGAAGCAGCCATATCTGGACAAAGTGTTGTGGAATTTGGGTGAAATGGACCCAGAAAATCACAGTCAATCTGATTTTGGAGAAAAGTAAAATTCTTCTCATCAACAACTGTCTTTGGTTTCATGTTTACAAACCAATTCTTTGGTTTCATGTTTACAAACCAATAATTCATTTTGCCCACAGTTTCTGTGGCATTCTTCCTAGAAAACTTTAATGTGTACAGTTTTCTCTTATCCTGGGCCCTCCATGTATTCAGCAGCAAGAAAAGAAAATGTTACATGCTAAAATTCATTGAAAACCGTGAAGTCCATGGATAATGTCCAGAGAACACAAACAAACAGAGAGGCTGTAACAAGATCTGGGATGGATTTAGCCAAACTGATCTGGATATTTCTGATTTGCTCCTGACATATCTGGTTAAAGTGTGGTGGAATTCCCGTGATATTGACCCAGAAAATCACAGTCCAGCTGGTTTTGGAGAAAAGTAAAATTCTTCTCATCGGCAATAGCGTTTAATTTAATGTTTACAAACAAATGTATCATGTTGAACACAGTTACTGTAGTATTCTGCCTAGAAAACTCGAATGTGTAGGGTTTTGTATCCAGAACCCTCCATTGCATTCAGCAGAAAGAAAACAAATGTTACATGCTACAATTCTTTCCAAACCGTTAAATTCATGAATAATGTTGAGAAAACACAAACAAACACAGAGGCTGTAGCATGATCTGGGACTGAGTTAGAAACAACACAACCAGATATTTCTGGTTTGACCCAGCCATATCCGGACAAAGTGTTGTGGAATTCGGGTGAAATTGACCCAAAAATCACTGTCAAAATGGTTTTGGAGAAAATTAATCTTTCTCCTTGGCTAGTGGCTTAGTGTTATGTTTACAAACACAAATATCATGTTGCCCATGGTTAATGTACCATTCTGCCTAGAAAACTCGAATGTGTATGGTTTCCTTATCCAGTTCCCTCCATTGCAATCAGCAGAAAAAAAGAAAATGCTACATGCTAAAATTCATTCAAAACCGTGCAGTCTGTGAAGAATGTCCAGAAAACACAAACAAACACAGAGGCTGCAGCAAGATCTAGGATTGAGTTAACCTCACCCAAGCCAGTTTTTTCGGGTTTGAACCAGCCATATCCGGAGAAAGTGTTGTGGAATTCTGGTGAAATGGACCCAGAAAATCACAGTCAAACTGGTTTTGGAGCAAAGTAAAATTCTTCTCATCTCCAACTGTCTTTAATTTCATACTTACAAACAAATAATTCGAGTTGCTGACAGTTTGTGTTGCATTCTGCCTAGAAAACTCGAATGTGTATGGTTTTCTTTTATCCAGTTCCCTCCATTGCAATCAGCAGAAAGAAAACAAAATGTTGCAAGCTAAAATTGATCCAAAACCGTGCAGATGATGTAGAATGTCCAGAAAACACAAACAAACACAGAGGCTGTAGCCAGATCTGGGATTGAGTTAGCCTCACCCCAACCTTTTTTTCCAGTTTGAAGCAGCCATATCCGGATAAAGTGTTGTGGAATCTGGGTGAAATGGACCCAGAAATTCACAGTCAAACTGGTTTTGGAGCAACGTACAATTCTTCTCAACGGAAACTTTCTTTCATTTAATGCTTACAAACAAATAATTCATGTTTCCCATGGTTTCTGTTGCATTCTGCCTAGAAAACTCGAATGTGTACGGTTTTTGTATCCAGTGCCCTCCATTGCATTCAGCAGCAAGGAAACAAAATGCTACATTCTAAAATTCATTCAAAAAAGTGCATTCTGTGAAGAATGATCAGAAAACACAAACAAACACAGAGGCTGTAGCAAGATTGGGATTGAGTTAGCCTCACCCAAACTGGTTTTTTCCAGTTTGAAGCAGCCATATCCACACAAAGTGTTGTGGAATTCTGGTGAAATGGAACCAGAAAATCACAGTCAAACTGATTTTGTAGAAAAGTAAAATTCTTCTCATAGAAAACTGTCCTTAATTTCATGCTTACCAACCAATAATTCATGTTGCCAATGGTTTCTGTTGCATTCTGCATAGAAAACTTGAATGTGCACAGTTTTTGTATCCAGTGCCCTCCATTACATTCAGCAGCAAGAAAACTAAATGTTACATGCTAAAATTCATTCAAAACCATGAACTCCATGAATACTATCCACAAAACACAAACAAACACAGAGGCTGTAGCAAGACAGATTGAGTTAGCCTTACCCAAACTCATTTTTTCCATTTTGAAGCAGCCATATCCGGACAAAGTGTTGTGGAATTTGGGTGAAATGGACCCAGAAAATCACAGTTAAACTGATTTTGGAGAAAAGTAAAATTCTTCTCATTGACAACTGTCTTTAGTTTCATGTTTACAAACCAATAATTCATGTTGCCCATGGTTTCTATTGCATTCTGCATAGAAAACATGAATGTGTACAGTTTTCTCTTATCCTGGGCCCTCCATTGTATTCAGCAGCAAGAAAAGAAAATGTTACATGCTAAAATTCATTCCAAACCATGAAATCCATGGATAATCTCCAAAAAAAAAAAAAAAAACACAGAGGCTGTAGGAAGATCTGGAATTCAGTGAGCCACAACTGAACCGGATATTTCTGGTTTGATCCAGCCATAACCGGACAAAGTGTTGTGGAATTCAGTTGAAATTCACCCAGAAAATTACAGTCAACATGGTTGTGGAGTAAAATAAAATCCCTCTTTTTGGCTGGTGGCTTAGATATTATTTTTAGTGTATGGTCACTCCTCTTGACACAGTGCTGAATTGCAGCATGCCAGGTAGTTCTCTAGTGCCTAAGTTCAAGCCAGAGTCAGGTTTCGGGTGGGGTATTCACAGCAAGGGACCCAAGCACTGCAGGAGCAAGCTAGGCTGGGAACTCACCGCACCCTTCCTGCCACCTCTGAAGGTGGCTCCCAGAAACTGGCAGTGGCAGTGGATGTGGCATCGATGGGTGTTGGCCAGAAAGGTGTGAGGCGACGGTGTCAGGGTGGACGGCACCTTTGGAAATAGCAACTGCCAGGTCCATGTTTCCCCACAGGTAGCTCCTATTGTGCAGGAAGAACTTAGCTACGTGTAGCACAGCGCTGTTCACCTAAGTTCCTGGAGTGCACTGTGAAGGGCAACTGCCTTGTTTCTGGGTGCTAACTTGCTGTGCATAGAATGCTTTGGTGACTGTTCCTTGCAACTGCTGGAGAATTATGCAGGCTGTATGCAGCTGCCTTGATGGAGAAGAGGCAGTGGGCCACCCACCACTCAGCCTTCTCCAAACCAGGGGGACAATCAGCACGTTGTGGAGCCCAGTCAAAGCAGGGTCTCACTTTATTGTAAGAGGGAGATGTATATATAACTGAGGTACAATATGGATGGTACAGAGCAGATGTGGGCAAGGGGTGTGGTGTTGTAATGCAAAAGGGTCTTAGCCACACCTATTATACCACCTTAATGATCCTTAGACAAAAGAGCTCTGGCTCTGGGGTGTTTGATAACAGGGATTTGAAACATAAAGACAGGTTTTCAGGCCTCTCAGGATTCATCCTCCCCCACAACTCCCACTTTTTGTTTCAACAGGAGGTCCCTGTCTTAGGTTGCCCCCTTACCTGTCATTGGTAACCCAGGCAGCTTGGCCGTGAACCCTGTCTTAGGTTGGTACAGGACGCTGGGTGCTTTACCTGTCTTGGGGTATTGCGTGACTTGTAATTATGGGCATGTGGTGAGCCTTATCCACCACCCATCTTAGGTTGTTCAGGTTCATCCAGAATCTTACCTTTCATTGGCAATGTGGGGAGCACCAGGGGTGCCTCCTCAGTTTAGGGGATCGTAGCCCTCTGTGGCTACCAGCCTCTGGTAATGAACCTCAACCTGTCTCACATTTATTGCCTCTATGAGCTGTTGTGTAAACAGTATAAGCTTATTCATTATGCATGGGCCAATATCAAGGATTAAAAGCAGGGCAAGAAGCAGTCCAAGAAGAGGAGGTAGGGCAAGAGTCCATTAAGTCCCATCCAAAAGGGGCTTTCTTGGAGTTCTCTTCATCTTTTTCAGGTCCTCCCAAAGTGTTTTGATGATCACATTTGGGTCATCGAATCCCCCATCATTGGGCTGGGCACTTATTGTCAGGATCACAGTAAAGAGTAGCATCCACATCATCACCTGCCTCTGGATCACCATCCGTTTCTGGAAGAGGAAAGACAAGGGAATCTCCCTCAGGAGCAAACTGCTCCCTGGGTGGGTTGTTACTTGCATCAGGCATAGGCCTGATATTTCTGGCTGGTATCCAAATCAGAGTTTACTCTCCTATGGGGAACACACAGCCAAACCCTCTCCCCAATGGAATCAGTGGGTCAGGCCCTCTCCAGAGTCGGGTGAGAGGCTCTCTCCATGTAATGAGCATCTGTGGTTTAGGGGTTAAATGTCCCCAATGTTTTTGGAACCTTGACTCCCTTGACCCTTTCAAAAAATTAAAATATTGATGGTAAACAAGGCCTTATGTAACTGTAGATGGGGATAGCCACTCCTCCTTTTTGTTTTAATAACTGTTCCTGGAGGCATAGCCTGTTCCTGTGGGTTGTGAGGAATTTTAGCAGAGTGTTATATCATTTTACGTCTTGGCAGCACTTTTAATCTAAACATCCTGATTGGTTATTATCTCTGTAAGATGAGAGATTTATCTTTTGACATCTCCAGGGGGCCCTTTTGGAGATACCAAAAGTTTAGAGAATTTAGAACTTTGATTTTTAGAAAGTTTGTTAAAGGCACCAAGAGAACTTAGAGTATCTGGTTAGAATAGAATGTTTTAACATCCTGAAATGACAGTCATTTATTGAATTAGGGCTATTTTAACATCTTTAGACCAGATCTGATGATATTTATGTAGCTTTTTAAGACTTAATGCTTTTTTTATTAATTTGAACTGAAACAGTAGAGTACACAATAGATTACCTTGGCAAAACATGAATTTTATGTTTTTTGCTGTTGAATAAACCGGAAAAAAAAAACCTTGAACATAAGAGTTAGCACACAAAATTATCACAAAACTCAGAACTATTTAATAGAGTTAAAAAGAGCTTACATGACCTAACTTTAGAAATGGCAGAGTAACCGATTAAGTAGACACTGTTAAAAAGAGACACTATAGTTTTTGCAAAAACAGATCTGTAAAGCATATGAAGGACAGTAAAGACTTGTATACACAGAATATAAAACCACTTTAGCTGGAAAGCAAAAACATGAATACAACATAGGTCTGACATCATTTACAACATTTTAATACACTTTGCATAATTTGAATTGATTCAAACAGTTGTTACTTTAACAAATTTAGAGTCCCATCCTTTGAGAGTACCAGGGATCCTACTGGAACTCCCAAAGTTGGTAGACTCCATTTGAGAATTTAAACTGTTAGTCAAACTGCTCAGCCAAACACTAGTATATAACCTGAATATTTTAACCAAAGCTGTGGAGTAGATATGATCAGTTAGGTAATCACTCAAACGTTAAAGACAGACAAATCCAATAAAACGTGAAATCAGCACAAAAAAGAACTGGTCATCAGTGTAGGAGCCTATTGCTTAGGACAAGGAAACACATCCTGAAACAAAGCAGCAGGGAATGAGAGGCTTCTGTAGGGCTGGAGGAAAAGTTTCCTTAACTGCAAAGAAAGACTCATCAGGTTGGAAACTGTTAATGGATTGAGGTTTTTGTTTCCTTAGGTAAGGCCAGTTCCTTTCCCCCCTCCTAGTGAGGAGGGCATTGAATTGTAAATGGGGAGAAAAAAGCAGACCTAGGGAGTGCTCTCCCTAGAGACATCTGGCCATGCCTGCCTATTAGCTTTGGCCAATTCCTGTGATTCCTGTATTTCTCCTCCTAATATGCCACTCATTTAATGAATTGTGGGCCACTGAGGGTAGCCCTTGCACAGTCAAGCCAATCCTTAGGCACACAGGGGTGATATGCTATGTCCTGAAGGAGAGTAAGCACCCATGGTGAATTGGGGCCGTCCTCAGCGACCGCCTTGCAGAGCTCCTTGAGGTCTTTGGCCTCCCAGGGGTACCATGCTTGCGCCCTGGCTCCCCCAGGCTCTAAGTTGACCAGGAAGGCCTGGATTTTAGCTGGTGCCAGTCGTGAATTGCCCCCTCCCACCCAAGAAGGAGAGGAGTGATCCAATGCAAAAGCCCAATCCCCTCCAGGATCACGCCAGGACTTGAGGTCCTCCCTTACACCTGCATAAGGGGAATTGGCGCCCATCCTTGCCTCAGCAGCCTCATGCGGAACATAGGAGGGAGGAAGTTCTGCTCGTCCCTGAGCCCTTTCAGGGAGAGGGGAAGCTGTGGCTGTAGGCACATCTACACCCACCTCCCCTGCCCCTGCCCCTGCCCCTGCCCCTGCCCCTGCCTTCCTCAGGCTCAGAGCGGCTAGCCGTTTGCTAAAGTCAGTCCAGGCTTCCTCCTCCCTGTGCTCTTCCTCTGTGGCTGACACCTGATCCAGCCTACCCTCCTGGCAACAAAGGGGTGAGCCCTTCTCCAATCCCAGGGAAGGCCTAACAGGACCTATGGCTCCCAACATAAGGCCTTTATCATCTCCCTGTTGTCTGGAGAATGCCTTAGCAGCTTTGCTGCAGGCTAGGGAGGAGGCTTCACCACCTGGTTCTCTTATAGGGGGAACAAAGCCCTCTGGTTGAAATGAGGCTTTGAGAGCCCAGATGGTAGGGAAGAACCCCAGTGGAGGGGCAATCCCAAGATGTTTCTATCTATGGCTATTTTCTCAACCCTTGCCCATGTGGTCCAGGAAGAGTTCCAAATCTCCGGACCTGAGCATAAGCTGTAGAGCTTTCAAGGTTGGGTCCTTTCTTGCTGAAGTTGCATTACCCATATTTTTAGGGTTTCACTTACCCTGACAAACTGCTTGGCATTGGCCAGATGTTCTGGTTGTGCCCTTTGTGCCTCACATTGGGCACCAACTGCGGTCACTGTTCCTCGCCACCGCTGGAGAATTAGGCAGGCTGCCCACAGCTTGCCTTGACTGAGGAGGGGAAGTGCGCCACCCACCACTCAGCCTTCCCCAAACCCAGAGGACAATCAGGCACGGTGTGGAGCCCAGTCAAAACAGGGTCTCACTTCAATGGAAAAGGGAGGTGTATACAAAGCTGAGGTACAGGGTGCATTGTACAGAGCAGATGAGCTGATGTGGGCAAGGGGTGGGGAGTTGTGAAGCAAAAGAGACTTAGTCACTCCTATTATACACCTTAATGATCCTTAAGCAAAAGCACCATACCTCTGCGGTGTTTGTTACCAGGGATTTGAAACTTAAAGACAGGTTTTCAAATTTGAGGCAAGCATAGGAAGTTTCCTCTTGGCCTGTCCAGACTGAAAATCCCCCAAACAACAGGGGATGAGTTTTGAATCCTATACCTTGGTGCCAGTAACATGGGCACACCTAGCACCTAGCCCATCACAAGGTGACTGCGCTTCCTCAGGTTCTGTACAATCCCGAGAACAGGAGCAGGAAGCTTTCTCCTGCTATCCCATGAGGGTCCAGGTTCCACTGATTTGGCCATCTTCCCCTGCTTTCCCAGGCCATAGCAGAGAGTGGAGCAGAAGCGGAGCAGCTGGAGCAGAAGTGGCTGGTATCAAATTGGTATTGCTGCCTGCTGCTTCTCCCCTAGGCCCCAGCATTAGACCACATGAACAGACGCTTCCAAAGAAAAGAGGTCTCTGCTGACTCACCTGAGAAAGTGTATGCTCTCTGCTCTCGACATGGCGCTGAATTGCAGCAGCATGCCAGTCCATTGGTTCTCTAGTGCCTAAGCTCAAGCCAGAGTCAGGTTTCAGGCGGGGTATTCACAGTGCATGAACCAAGCACTGCAGGAGCGAGTAAGCCCCATGAGTCCCAATACCCTTGCCACCACAACTGCAGGTGGCTCTGAGAAACTGGCAGTGGGAGTGGATGTGGCATCGAGGAGAGGAGGCCAGAAACATGTGAGGAGGCAGTATCAGGGTGCACAGCACCATTGGAAACGGCAAATGCCAGGTCTGTGTTTCACAACAGCTAGCTCCTATTGTGCAGCAAGAACTAGGTATGTGTAGCACAGCGCTGTTACTCTAGGTTCATGGAGCACACTGTGAACGGCAACTGCCTTGTTCGTGGGTGCTATCATACCATTCATACAACCTTGGAAGAGCTTTGCTAAATGCAACTGTGTGGTGGTCACCTGTCTGCACCTAGAGCTTTGCCCATGGCTAGGGGACTGCGTTTCCTCAGGTTCTGTACTGCTCTGAGGCCAGGAGCCAGAAGTTTTCTCCTGCTCTCCCACGAGGGTCCAGCTTCTCCTGCTGCATGGGGCCATCTTCCCAGGCTGTAGCAGAGAACTGGAGCAGAAGCAGAGCAGCCGGAGCAGAAGTGGCACGTTCTCGAAATGGCACTACAGGGAGCTGCTTCTCTGCTAGGACCCAGCGATGGCCCCAGTGAACTGAAGTTTCCAGTGAGAAGCACATTCCGCTGGCTCTCCTGGAAAACTCTGCGATCACTCCCCTTGACACAGTGCTGTATTGCAGCATGCCAATCGGTTCTCTAGAGCCAAAATTAAAGGCAGACTCTGTTCTCAGGTAGGGTATTCACAGCATGTGAACCAAGCACTGCAGGAGCGAGCTAGGCCGGGCACTCACCGCAAACTTCCTGCCAACTTTGAGGGTGGCTTGCAGAAACTGGCAGTGGCAGTGGATGTGGATCGATAGGAGGCGGCAAGGAATGGTGCGAGGAGGCAGTGTGAGGGTGGACGGCACCACTGGAAACAGCAACTGCCATGTCCATGTTTCCCCACAGGTAGCTCCAATAGTGCAGGAAGAACTTAGCTACGTGTAGCACAGCGCTGTTTCCCTAGGTTCCCGGAGCGCACTGTGAAAGGCAACTTCCTTGTGCGTGGGTGCTATCATGCTGGTCGCACAATGCGAGATGAGTTGTGCTCTGTGTACCTGGGGGCCTGTCAGCTGTTTGCACATAGCGCTTCTCCCATGGCTAAGGGACTGCGCTTCCTCAGGTTCTGTGCTGCTCTGAGGCCAGGAGCCAGAAGCTTTCTCCTGCTCTCCCATGAGGGTCCAGCTTCTCCTGCTGCTTGGGGCCATCTTCACCTGCTTTCTCAGGCCGTACCAGAGAGATGGAGCATAAGTGGAGCAACCAGAGCAGAAGTGGCCCATTCTCGCAAGGGCGCTAATGCCTGCTGGTTTCATCACTAGACCCCAGAGCCGGTCCCCTTGCACGGAAGATTCCAGCGAGCAGCGCTCTCTGCTGACTCACCTGAGAAAGTGTATGCTCACTGCTCTGGACATGGTGCTGAATTGCAGCAGCATGGTACTCGAATTTCTGCTGCCTAAGCTCAAGCCAGAGTCTGGTTTCAGGTGGGGTCTTCACAGCACGTGAACCAAGCACTGCAGGAGCGAGCTAGGCCGGGCACTCACCACACCTTACCTGCCAACTCCGAAGGTGGCTCCCAGAAACTGGCAGTGGCAGTGGATGTGGCATCGATGGGATGCGGCAAGGAATGGTGCGAGGAGGCAGTGTGAGGGTGGACGGCACCACTGGAAACAGCAACCGCCAGGTCCGTGTTTCCCCACAGGTAGCTCCAATAGCGCAGGAAGAACTTAGCTACGTGTAGCACAGAGCTGTTTCCCTAGGTTCCCGGAGCACACTGTGAAGGGCAACTGCCTTGTGCGTGGGTGCTATCGTGCCGGTCGTACAATGTGGGATGAGTTGCGCTCCGTGTACCTGGGTGCCGGTCACCTGTTTGCACCTAGCGCTTTGCCCATGGCTAGGGGACTGCGCTTCCTCAGGTTCTGTCCTGCTCTGAGGCCAGGAGCCAGAAGCTTTCTCCTGCTCTCCCACGAGGGTCCAGCTTCTCCTGCTGCTTGGGGCCATCTTCCCCTGATTCCCAGGCCGTAGCAGAGAATGGAGCAAGAGCAGAGCAGCCGGAGAAACGTGGCCCGTTCTCCCAAGGGTACTGCTAGCTGCTGCTTTTCTTGCTGGGCCAGAGCGATGGTCCCCGTGCACGGAAGCTTCCAGCGAGCAGTGCTCTCTGCTGACTCACCTGAGAAAGTGTATGCTCACTGCTCTGGTCATGGAGCTGAATTGCAGCAGCATGCCAGTTAGTTGGATCTCTAGTGCCTAAGCTCAAGCCAGACTCAGGTTTTGGGTGGGGTCTTCACAGCACGTGAACCAAGCACTGCAGGAGCAAGCTAGGCCGGGCACTCATGGCACCCTTTCTGCCACCTCTGAAGGTGGCTCCCAGAAACTGGCAGTGGGAGTGGATATGGCATAGATGGGATGCAGGAATGAATGGTGCGAGGAGGCAGTGTGAGGGTGGATGGCACCACTGGAAACAGCAACTGCCAGGTCCGTGTTTCCCCACAGCTAGCTCCAATTGTGCAGGAAGAACTTCGCTACGTGTAGCACAGCGCTGTTTCCCTAGGTTCCCGGAGCGCACTGTGAAGGGCAACTGCCTTGTGCGTGGGTGCTATCGTGCCGGTCATACAATGTGCGCTTCGTGTACCTGGGTGCCGGTCACCTGTTTGCTGGTCACCTGTTTGCACCTAGGACTTTGCCCATGGCTAGGGGACTGCGCTTCCTCAGGTTCTGTGCTGCTCTGAGGCCAGGAGCCAGAAGCTTTCTCTTGCTCTCCCACGAGGGTCCAGCTTCTCCTGCTGCTTGGGGCCATCTTCCCCTGCTTTCCCAGGTCGTAGCAGAGAACTGGAGCAGAAGCGGAACAGCCGGAGCAGAAGAGGCCCGTTCTCCCAAGGGTACTGCTGGCTGCTGCTTTCCTGACTAGGCCCCAGCACCAGTACCAATGCACAGAAACTTCCAGCGAGCAGCGCTCTCTGCTGACTCACCTGAAAAAGTGCATGCTCACTGCTCTGGACACAGCGCTGAATTGCAGCAGCCTGCCAGTCGGTTTATTCTCTAGTGCATAAGCTCAAACCAGACTCAGGTTTCGGGTGGGGTCTTCACAGCACGTGAACCAAGCACTGCAGGAGTGAGCTAGCCTGGGCACTCAAGGCACCCTTGCTGCCACCTCTGAAGGTGGCTCCCAGAAACTGGCAGTGGGAGCAGATATGGCATCGATGGGAGGCGGCAAGGAATGGTGCGAGGAGGCAGAGTGAGGGTGGATGGCACCACTGGAAACAGCAACTGCCAGGACCGTGTTTCCCCACAGCTAGCTCCAGCAGTGCAGGAAGAACTTAGCTACGTGTAGCACAGCACTGTTTCCCTAGGTTCCTGGAGCACACAGTGAAGGGCAACTGCCTTGTGCCTGGGTGCTATCGTGCCGGTCATACAATGTGGGATGAGTTGCGCTCCGGGTACCTGGGTGCCAGTTACCTGTTTGCCGGTCAGCCTCTTGCACCTAGCGCTTTGCCCATGGCTAGGGGACTGAGCTTCCTCAGGTTCTGTGCTGCTCTGAGGCCAGGAGCCAGTATCTTTCTCCTGCTCTCCCACGAGGGTCCAGCTTCTCCTGCTGCTTGGGGCCATCTTCCCCTGCTTTCCCAGGCCGTAGCAGAGAACTGGGGCAGAAGCGGAACAGCCGGAGCAGAAGAGGCCCGTACTCCCAAGGGTACTGCTGGCTGCTGTATTCCTCACTCGTTCCCAGCACCGTTCCCCATGCATGGAAGCTTCCAGCGAGCAGGGCTCTCTGCTGACTCACCTGAGAAAGTGTATGCTCACTGCTCTGGACATGGAGCTGTATTGCAGCAGCATGCCAGTCTGTTGGTTCTCTAGTGCTTAGTTCATGCCAGAGTAAGGTTTCGGGTGGGGTCTCAACAGCATGTGAACCAAGCACTGCAGGAGCAAGCTAGGCCGGGCACTCATCGCACCTTTCCTGCCACTTCTGAGGGTGGCTCCCAGAAACTGGCTGTGGCAGTGGATGTGGCATCGATGGGAGGCAGCAAGGAAAGTTGTGAGGAGGCAGAGTGAGGGTGGACGGCACCACTGGAAACAGCAACTGCCAGGTCCGTTTTTCACCACAGCTAGCTGCTATTGTGCTCGAAGAACTTAGCTACGTGTAGCACATTGCTGTTTCCCTAGGTTCCCGGAGCACACTGTGAAGGGCAACTGCCTTGTGCATGGGTGCTATCGTGCCGGTCATACAATGTGGGATGAGGTGCGCTCCGTGTACCTGGGTGCCGGTCACCTGTTTGCACCTAGCGCTTTGCCCATGGCTAGGGGACTACGCTTCCTCAGGTTCTGTGCTGCTCTGAGGCCAGGATCCAGAAGCTTTCTCCTGCTCTCCCACTAGGGTCCAGCTTCTCCTGCTGCTTGGGGCCATCTTCCCCTGCTTTCCCAGGCTGTAGCAGAGAGTTGAGCAGAAGCGGAACAGCCGGAGCAGAGGCAGCCCATTCTTGCAATGGAACTGGTGGCTGCTGCTTTCCTCGCTGGTCCCCAGCACCGGTCCCTGTGCATAGAAGTTTCCAGCAAGCAGCGCTCTCTGCTGACTCACTTGAGAAAGTGTATGCTCACTGCTCTGGACATGGAGCTGCATTGCGGCAGCATGCCAGTCTGTTGGTTCTCTAGTGCTTAAACTCAAGCCAGACTCAGGTTTCGGGTGGGGTCTTCACAGCACGTGAACCAAGCACTGCAGGAGCGAGCTAGGCCGGGCACTCACCGCACCCTTCCTGTCACCTCTGAAGGTGGCCCCCAGAATCTGGCAGTGGGAGTGGATGTGACATCGATGGGATGCGGCAAGGAATGGTGCGAGGAGGCAGTGTGAGGGTGGACGGCACCACTGGAAACAGCAACTGCCAGGTCCGTGTTTCCCCACAGGTAGCTCCAATTGTGCAGGAAGAACTTAGCTACGTGTAGCACAGCGCTGTTTCCCTAGGTTCACGTAGCGCACTGTGAAGGGCAACTGCCTTGTGCGTGGGTGCTATCGTGCCAGTCATACAATGTGGGATGAGTTGCGCTCCGTGTACCTGGGTGCCGGTCACCTGTTTGAATCTAGCGCTTCGCCCATGGCTAGGGGACTGCACTTCCTCAGGTTCTGTGCTGCTCTGAGGCCAGGAGCCAGAAGCTTTCTCCTGCTCTCCCACGAGGGTCCAGCTTCTCCTGCTGCTTGGGGCCATTTTCCCCTGCTTCCCAAGGCCTTAGCAGAGAATGGGGCAAGAGCAGAACAGCCGGAGCAGAAGCAGCCCATTCTCGCAATGGCGCTGCTGGCTGCTGCTTTCCTCACTAGGCCCCAGCACCAGTCCCTGTGCACGGAATCTTCCAACGAGCAGTGCTCTCTGCTGACTCACCTGAGAAAGTGTATGCTCACTGCTCTGGACATGGCGCTGAATTGCAGCAGCATGCCAGTCGTTATATTCTCTAGTGCGTAAGCCCAAGCCAGACTCAGGTTTCGGGTGGGGTCTTCACAGCACGTGAACCAAGCACTGCAGGAGCGAGCTAGGCCGGGCACTCACCGCACCCTTCCTGTCACCTCTGAAGGTGGCTCCCAGAAACTGGCAGTGGGAGTGGATATGGCATCGATGGGAGGCGGCAAGGAATGGTGCGAGGAGGCAGTGTGAGGGTGGACGGCACCACTGGAAACAGCAACTGCCAGGTCCGTGTTTCCCCACAGGTAGCTCCAATAGTGCAGAAAGAACTTAGCTACGTGTAGCACAGCGCTGTTTCCCTAGGTTCCCGGAGCGCACTGTGAAGGGCAACTGCCTTGTGCGTGGGTGCTATCGTGCCAGTCATACAATGTGGGATGAGGTGCGCTCCGTGTACCTGTGTGCCGGTCACCTGTTTGCTGGTCACCTGTTGGCACCTAGCACTTTGCCCATGGCTAGGGGACTGCGCTTCCTCAGGTTCTGTGCTGCTCTGAGGCCAGGAGCCAGAAGCTTTCTCCTGCTCTCCCACGAGGGTCCAGCTTCTCCTGCTGCTTGGGACCATCTTATCCTGCTTTCCCATGGTCGTAGCAGAGAACTGGAGCAGAAGCGGAACAGCCGGAGCAGAAGAGGCCCGTTCTCCCAAGGGTACTGCTGGCTGCTGCTTTCCTGACTAGGCCCCAGCACCGGTACCCATGCACGGAAGCTTCCAGCGAGCAGCGCTCTCTGCTGACTCACCTGACAATGTGCATGCTCACTGCTCTGGACACAGCGCTGAATTGCAGCAGCCTGCCAGTCGGTTTATTCTCTAGTGCGTAAGCTCAAACCAGACTCAGGTTTCGGGTGGGGTCTTCACAGCACGTGAACCAAGCACTGCAGGAGCGAGCTAGCCTGGGCACTCGCGGCACCCTTGCTGCCACCTCTGAAGGTGGCTCCCAGAAACTGGCAGTGGGAGTGGATATGGCATCGATGGGAGGCGGCAAGGAATGGTGCGAGGAGGCAGTGTGAGGGTGGATGGCACCACTGGAAACAGCAACTGCCAGGTCCGTGTTTCTCCACAGGTAGCTCCAATAGTGCAGGAAGAACTTAGCTACGTGTAGCACAGCGCTGTTTCCCTAGGTTCCCGGAGCGCACTGTGAAGGGCAACTGCCTTGTGCGTGGGTGCTATCATGCCGGTCATACAATGTGGGATGAGGTGCGCTCCGTGTACCTGGGTGCCGGTCACCTGTTTGCACCTAGCGCTTTGCCCATGGTTAGTGGACTGCGATTCCTCAGGTTCTGTACTGCTCTGAGGCCAGGAGCCGGAAGCTTTGTCCTGCTCTCCCACGAGGGTCCAGCTTCTCCTGCTGCTTGGGGCCATTTTCCCCTGCTCTCCCAGGCCGTAACAGAGAATGGAGCAAGAGCGGTGCAGCCAGGGCAGACCCGGCCCGTTCTCTCAAATGTACTGCCAGCTGCATCATTCCTCGCTGGACCTCAGCCCTGGGCATGCCAGTTAGTTGGTTCTCTAGTGCCTAAGCTCAAGCCAGACTCAGGTTTCGGGTGGGGTCTTCACAGCACGTGAACCAAGCACTGCAGGAGCGAGCTAGGCCGGGCACTCACCACACCTTACCTGCCAACTCCGAAGGTGGCCCCCAGAATCTGGCAGTGGGAGTGGATGTGGCATCAATGGGATGCGGCAAGGAATGGTGCGAGGAGGCAGTGTGAGGGTGGATGGCACCACTGGAAACAGCAACTGCCAGGTCCGTGTTTCCCCACAGGTAGCTCCAATTGTGCGGGAAGAACTTAGCTACGTGTAGCACAGCGCTGTTTCCCTAGGTTCACGTAGCGCACTGTGAAGGGCAACTGCCTTGTGCGTGGGTGCTATCATGCCAGTCATACAATGTGGGATGAGTTGCGCTCCGTGTACCTGTGTGCCGGTCACCTGTTTGCACCTAGCGCTTCGCCCATGGGTAGGGGACTGTGCTTACTCAGGTTCTGTGCTACTCTGAGGCCAGGAGCCAGAAGCTCTGTCCTGCTCTCCCACGAGGGTCCAGCTTCTCCTGCTGCTTGGGGCCATTTTCCCCTGCTTCCCCAGGCTGTAGCAGAGAATGGAGCAAGAGCGGAACAGCCGGAGCAGAAGCAGCCCATTCTCGCAATGGCGCTGCTGGCTGCTGCTTTCCTCACTAGGCCCCAGCACCAGTCCCTGTGCACGGAATCTTCCAACGAGCAGCTCTCTCTGCTGACTCACCTTAGAAAGTGTATGCTCACTGCTCTGGACATGGCGCTGAATTGCAGCAGCATGCCAGTCGTTATATTCTCTAGTGCTTAAGCCCAAGCCAGACTCAGGTTTCGGGTGGGGTCTTCACAGCACGTGAACCAAGCACTGCAGGAGCAAGCTAGGCCGGGCACTCACCGCACCCTTCCTGTCACCTCTGAAGGTGGCTCCCAGAAACTGGCAGTGGGAGTGGATATGGCATCGATGGGAGGCGGCAAGGAATGGTGCGAGGAGGCAGTGTGAGGGTGGACGGCACCACTGGAAACAGCAACTGCCAGGTCCGTGTTTCCCCACAGCTAGCTCCAATAGTGCAGGAAGAACTTAGCTACGTGTAGCACAGCGCTGTTTCCCTAGGTTCCCGGAGCGCACTGTGAAGGGCATCTGCCTTGTGCGTGGGTGCTATCGTGCCGGTCATACAATGTGGGATGAGTTGCGCTTCATGTACCTGGGTGCCAGGAACCTGTTTGCCGGTCAACTGTTTGCACCTAGCGCTTTGCCCATGGCTAGGGGACTGCGCTTCCTCAGGTTCTGTGCTGCTCTGAGGCCAGGAGCCAGAAGCTTTCTCCTGCTCTCCCACGAGGGTCCAGCTTCTCCTGCTGCTTGGGGCCATCTTCCCCTGCTTTCCCAGGCCGTAGCAGAGAACTGGAGCAGAAGCGGAACAGCCGGAGCAGAAGAGGCCCGTACTCCCAAGAGTACTGCTGGCTGCTGCTTTCCTCACTCGTTCCCTGCACCGGTCCCCATGCACAGAACCTTCCAGCGAGCAGGGCTCTCTGCTGACTCACCTGAGAAAGTGTATGCTCACTGCTCTGGACATGGAGCTGAATTGCTGCAGCATGCCAGTTAGTTGGATCTCTAGTGCCTAAGCTCAAGCCAGACTCAGGTTTCGGGTGGGGTCTTCACAGCACGTGAACCAAGCACTGCAGGAGCGAGCTAGGCCGGGCACTCACCGCACCCTTCCTGTCACCTCTGAAGGTGGCTCCCAGAAACTGGCAGTGGGAGTGGATATGGCATCGATGGGAGGCGGCAAGGAATGGTGCGAGGAGGCAGTGTGAGGGTGGACGGCACCACTGGAAACAGCAACTGCCAGGTCCGTGTTTCCCCACAGGTAGCTCCAATAGTGCAGAAAGAACTTAGCTACGTGTAGCACAGCGCTGTTTCCCTAGGTTCCCGGAGCGCACTGTGAAGGGCAACTGCCTTGTGCGTGGGTGCTATCGTGCCAGTCATACAATGTGGGATGAGGTGCGCTCCGTGTACCTGTGTGCCGGTCACCTGTTTGCTGGTCACCTGTTGGCACCTAGCACTTTGCCCATGGCTAGGGGACTGCGCTTCCTCAGGTTCTGTGCTGCTCTGAGGCCAGGAGCCAGAAGCTTTCTCCTGCTCTCCCACGAGGGTCCAGCTTCTCCTGCTGCTTGGGACCATCTTATCCTGCTTTCCCATGGTCGTAGCAGAGAACTGGAGCAGAAGCGGAACAGCCGGAGCAGAAGAGGCCCGTTCTCCCAAGGGTACTGCTGGCTGCTGCTTTCCTGACTAGGCCCCAGCACCGGTACCCATGCACGGAAGCTTCCAGCGAGCAGCGCTCTCTGCTGACTCACCTGACAATGTGCATGCTCACTGCTCTGGACACAGCGCTGAATTGCAGCAGCCTGCCAGTCGGTTTATTCTCTAGTGCGTAAGCTCAAACCAGACTCAGGTTTCGGGTGGGGTCTTCACAGCACGTGAACCAAGCACTGCAGGAGCGAGCTAGCCTGGGCACTCGCGGCACCCTTGCTGCCACCTCTGAAGGTGGCTCCCAGAAACTGGCAGTGGGAGTGGATATGGCATCGATGGGAGGCGGCAAGGAATGGTGCGAGGAGGCAGTGTGAGGGTGGATGGCACCACTGGAAACAGCAACTGCCAGGTCCGTGTTTCTCCACAGGTAGCTCCAATAGTGCAGGAAGAACTTAGCTACGTGTAGCACAGCGCTGTTTCCCTAGGTTCCCGGAGCGCACTGTGAAGGGCAACTGCCTTGTGCGTGGGTGCTATCATGCCGGTCATACAATGTGGGATGAGGTGCGCTCCGTGTACCTGGGTGCCGGTCACCTGTTTGCACCTAGCGCTTTGCCCATGGTTAGTGGACTGCGATTCCTCAGGTTCTGTACTGCTCTGAGGCCAGGAGCCGGAAGCTTTGTCCTGCTCTCCCACGAGGGTCCAGCTTCTCCTGCTGCTTGGGGCCATTTTCCCCTGCTCTCCCAGGCCGTAACAGAGAATGGAGCAAGAGCGGTGCAGCCGGGGCAGACCCGGCCCGTTCTCTCAAATGTACTGCCAGCTGCATCATTCCTCGCTGGACCTCAGCCCTGGGCATGCCAGTTAGTTGGTTCTCTAGTGCCTAAGCTCAAGCCAGACTCAGGTTTCGGGTGGGGTCTTCACAGCACGTGAACCAAGCACTGCAGGAGCGAGCTAGGCCGGGCACTCACCACACCTTACCTGCCAACTCCGAAGGTGGCCCCCAGAATCTGGCAGTGGGAGTGGATGTGGCATCAATGGGATGCGGCAAGGAATGGTGCGAGGAGGCAGTGTGAGGGTGGATGGCACCACTGGAAACAGCAACTGCCAGGTCCGTGTTTCCCCACAGGTAGCTCCAATTGTGCGGGAAGAACTTAGCTACGTGTAGCACAGCGCTGTTTCCCTAGGTTCACGTAGCGCACTGTGAAGGGCAACTGCCTTGTGCGTGGGTGCTATCATGCCAGTCATACAATGTGGGATGAGTTGCGCTCCGTGTACCTGTGTGCCGGTCACCTGTTTGCACCTAGCGCTTCGCCCATGGGTAGGGGACTGTGCTTACTCAGGTTCTGTGCTACTCTGAGGCCAGGAGCCAGAAGCTCTGTCCTGCTCTCCCACGAGGGTCCAGCTTCTCCTGCTGCTTGGGGCCATTTTCCCCTGCTTCCCCAGGCTGTAGCAGAGAATGGAGCAAGAGCGGAACAGCCGGAGCAGAAGCAGCCCATTCTCGCAATGGCGCTGCTGGCTGCTGCTTTCCTCACTAGGCCCCAGCACCAGTCCCTGTGCACGGAATCTTCCAACGAGCAGCTCTCTCTGCTGACTCACCTTAGAAAGTGTATGCTCACTGCTCTGGACATGGCGCTGAATTGCAGCAGCATGCCAGTCGTTATATTCTCTAGTGCTTAAGCCCAAGCCAGACTCAGGTTTCGGGTGGGGTCTTCACAGCACGTGAACCAAGCACTGCAGGAGCAAGCTAGGCCGGGCACTCACCGCACCCTTCCTGTCACCTCTGAAGGTGGCTCCCAGAAACTGGCAGTGGGAGTGGATATGGCATCGATGGGAGGCGGCAAGGAATGGTGCGAGGAGGCAGTGTGAGGGTGGACGGCACCACTGGAAACAGCAACTGCCAGGTCCGTGTTTCCCCACAGCTAGCTCCAATAGTGCAGGAAGAACTTAGCTACGTGTAGCACAGCGCTGTTTCCCTAGGTTCCCGGAGCGCACTGTGAAGGGCATCTGCCTTGTGCGTGGGTGCTATCGTGCCGGTCATACAATGTGGGATGAGTTGCGCTTCATGTACCTGGGTGCCAGGAACCTGTTTGCCGGTCAACTGTTTGCACCTAGCGCTTTGCCCATGGCTAGGGGACTGCGCTTCCTCAGGTTCTGTGCTGCTCTGAGGCCAGGAGCCAGAAGCTTTCTCCTGCTCTCCCACGAGGGTCCAGCTTCTCCTGCTGCTTGGGGCCATCTTCCCCTGCTTTCCCAGGCCGTAGCAGAGAACTGGAGCAGAAGCGGAACAGCCGGAGCAGAAGAGGCCCGTACTCCCAAGAGTACTGCTGGCTGCTGCTTTCCTCACTCGTTCCCTGCACTGGTCCCCATGCACAGAACCTTCCAGCGAGCAGGGCTCTCTGCTGACTCACCTGAGAAAGTGTATGCTCACTGCTCTGGACATGGAGCTGAATTGCTGCAGCATGCCAGTTAGTTGGATCTCTAGTGCCTAAGCTCAAGCCAGACTCAGGTTTCGGGTGGGGTCTTCACAGCACGTGAACCAAGCACTGCAGGAGCGAGCTAGGCCGGGCACTCACCGCACCCTTCCTGTCACCTCTGAAGGTGGCTCCCAGAAACTGGCAGTGGGAGTGGATATGGCATCGATGGGAGGCGGCAAGGAATGGTGCGAGGAGGCAGTGTGAGGGTGGACGGCACCACTGGAAACAGCAACTGCCAGGTCCGTGTTTCCCCACAGGTAGCTCCAATAGTGCAGAAAGAACTTAGCTACGTGTAGCACAGCGCTGTTTCCCTAGGTTCCCGGAGCGCACTGTGAAGGGCAACTGCCTTGTGCGTGGGTGCTATCGTGCCAGTCATACAATGTGGGATGAGGTGCGCTCCGTGTACCTGTGTGCCGGTCACCTGTTTGCTGGTCACCTGTTGGCACCTAGCACTTTGCCCATGGCTAGGGGACTGCGCTTCCTCAGGTTCTGTGCTGCTCTGAGGCCAGGAGCCAGAAGCTTTCTCCTGCTCTCCCACGAGGGTCCAGCTTCTCCTGCTGCTTGGGACCATCTTATCCTGCTTTCCCATGGTCGTAGCAGAGAACTGGAGCAGAAGCGGAACAGCCGGAGCAGAAGAGGCCCGTTCTCCCAAGGGTACTGCTGGCTGCTGCTTTCCTGACTAGGCCCCAGCACCGGTACCCATGCACGGAAGCTTCCAGCGAGCAGCGCTCTCTGCTGACTCACCTGACAATGTGCATGCTCACTGCTCTGGACACAGCGCTGAATTGCAGCAGCCTGCCAGTCGGTTTATTCTCTAGTGCGTAAGCTCAAACCAGACTCAGGTTTCGGGTGGGGTCTTCACAGCACGTGAACCAAGCACTGCAGGAGCGAGCTAGCCTGGGCACTCGCGGCACCCTTGCTGCCACCTCTGAAGGTGGCTCCCAGAAACTGGCAGTGGGAGTGGATATGGCATCGATGGGAGGCGGCAAGGAATGGTGCGAGGAGGCAGTGTGAGGGTGGATGGCACCACTGGAAACAGCAACTGCCAGGTCCGTGTTTCTCCACAGGTAGCTCCAATAGTGCAGGAAGAACTTAGCTACGTGTAGCACAGCGCTGTTTCCCTAGGTTCCCGGAGCGCACTGTGAAGGGCAACTGCCTTGTGCGTGGGTGCTATCATGCCGGTCATACAATGTGGGATGAGGTGCGCTCCGTGTACCTGGGTGCCGGTCACCTGTTTGCACCTAGCGCTTTGCCCATGGTTAGTGGACTGCGATTCCTCAGGTTCTGTACTGCTCTGAGGCCAGGAGCCGGAAGCTTTGTCCTGCTCTCCCACGAGGGTCCAGCTTCTCCTGCTGCTTGGGGCCATTTTCCCCTGCTCTCCCAGGCCGTAACAGAGAATGGAGCAAGAGCGGTGCAGCCGGGGCAGACCCGGCCCGTTCTCTCAAATGTACTGCCAGCTGCATCATTCCTCGCTGGACCTCAGCCCTGGGCATGCCAGTTAGTTGGTTCTCTAGTGCCTAAGCTCAAGCCAGACTCAGGTTTCGGGTGGGGTCTTCACAGCACGTGAACCAAGCACTGCAGGAGCGAGCTAGGCCGGGCACTCACCACACCTTACCTGCCAACTCCGAAGGTGGCCCCCAGAATCTGGCAGTGGGAGTGGATGTGGCATCAATGGGATGCGGCAAGGAATGGTGCGAGGAGGCAGTGTGAGGGTGGATGGCACCACTGGAAACAGCAACTGCCAGGTCCGTGTTTCCCCACAGGTAGCTCCAATTGTGCGGGAAGAACTTAGCTACGTGTAGCACAGCGCTGTTTCCCTAGGTTCACGTAGCGCACTGTGAAGGGCAACTGCCTTGTGCGTGGGTGCTATCATGCCAGTCATACAATGTGGGATGAGTTGCGCTCCGTGTACCTGTGTGCCGGTCACCTGTTTGCACCTAGCGCTTCGCCCATGGGTAGGGGACTGTGCTTACTCAGGTTCTGTGCTACTCTGAGGCCAGGAGCCAGAAGCTCTGTCCTGCTCTCCCACGAGGGTCCAGCTTCTCCTGCTGCTTGGGGCCATTTTCCCCTGCTTCCCCAGGCTGTAGCAGAGAATGGAGCAAGAGCGGAACAGCCGGAGCAGAAGCAGCCCATTCTCGCAATGGCGCTGCTGGCTGCTGCTTTCCTCACTAGGCCCCAGCACCAGTCCCTGTGCACGGAATCTTCCAACGAGCAGCTCTCTCTGCTGACTCACCTTAGAAAGTGTATGCTCACTGCTCTGGACATGGCGCTGAATTGCAGCAGCATGCCAGTCGTTATATTCTCTAGTGCTTAAGCCCAAGCCAGACTCAGGTTTCGGGTGGGGTCTTCACAGCACGTGAACCAAGCACTGCAGGAGCAAGCTAGGCCGGGCACTCACCGCACCCTTCCTGTCACCTCTGAAGGTGGCTCCCAGAAACTGGCAGTGGGAGTGGATATGGCATCGATGGGAGGCGGCAAGGAATGGTGCGAGGAGGCAGTGTGAGGGTGGACGGCACCACTGGAAACAGCAACTGCCAGGTCCGTGTTTCCCCACAGCTAGCTCCAATAGTGCAGGAAGAACTTAGCTACGTGTAGCACAGCGCTGTTTCCCTAGGTTCCCGGAGCGCACTGTGAAGGGCATCTGCCTTGTGCGTGGGTGCTATCGTGCCGGTCATACAATGTGGGATGAGTTGCGCTTCATGTACCTGGGTGCCAGGAACCTGTTTGCCGGTCAACTGTTTGCACCTAGCGCTTTGCCCATGGCTAGGGGACTGCGCTTCCTCAGGTTCTGTGCTGCTCTGAGGCCAGGAGCCAGAAGCTTTCTCCTGCTCTCCCACGAGGGTCCAGCTTCTCCTGCTGCTTGGGGCCATCTTCCCCTGCTTTCCCAGGCCGTAGCAGAGAACTGGAGCAGAAGCGGAACAGCCGGAGCAGAAGAGGCCCGTACTCCCAAGAGTACTGCTGGCTGCTGCTTTCCTCACTCGTTCCCTGCACCGGTCCCCATGCACAGAACCTTCCAGCGAGCAGGGCTCTCTGCTGACTCACCTGAGAAAGTGTATGCTCACTGCTCTGGACATGGAGCTGAATTGCTGCAGCATGCCAGTTAGTTGGATCTCTAGTGCCTAAGCTCAAGCCAGACTCAGGTTTCGGGTGGGGTCTTCACAGCACGTGAACCAAGCACTGCAGGAGCGAGCTAGGCCGGGCACTCACCGCACCCTTCCTGTCACCTCTGAAGGTGGCTCCCAGAAACTGGCAGTGGGAGTGGATATGGCATCGATGGGAGGCGGCAAGGAATGGTGCGAGGAGGCAGTGTGAGGGTGGACGGCACCACTGGAAACAGCAACTGCCAGGTCCGTGTTTCTCCACAGGTAGCTCCAATAGTGCAGAAAGAACTTAGCTACGTGTAGCACAGCGCTGTTTCCCTAGGTTCCCGGAGCGCACTGTGAAGGGCAACTGCCTTGTGCGTGGGTGCTATCGTGCCAGTCATACAATGTGGGATGAGGTGCGCTCCGTGTACCTGTGTGCCGGTCACCTGTTTGCTGGTCACCTGTTGGCACCTAGCACTTTGCCCATGGCTAGGGGACTGCGCTTCCTCAGGTTCTGTGCTGCTCTGAGGCCAGGAGCCAGAAGCTTTCTCCTGCTCTCCCACGAGGGTCCAGCTTCTCCTGCTGCTTGGGACCATCTTATCCTGCTTTCCCATGGTCGTAGCAGAGAACTGGAGCAGAAGCGGAACAGCCGGAGCAGAAGAGGCCCGTTCTCCCAAGGGTACTGCTGGCTGCTGCTTTCCTGACTAGGCCCCAGCACCGGTACCCATGCACGGAAGCTTCCAGCGAGCAGCGCTCTCTGCTGACTCACCTGACAATGTGCATGCTCACTGCTCTGGACACAGCGCTGAATTGCAGCAGCCTGCCAGTCGGTTTATTCTCTAGTGCGTAAGCTCAAACCAGACTCAGGTTTCGGGTGGGGTCTTCACAGCACGTGAACCAAGCACTGCAGGAGCGAGCTAGCCTGGGCACTCGCGGCACCCTTGCTGCCACCTCTGAAGGTGGCTCCCAGAAACTGGCAGTGGGAGTGGATATGGCATCGATGGGAGGCGGCAAGGAATGGTGCGAGGAGGCAGTGTGAGGGTGGATGGCACCACTGGAAACAGCAACTGCCAGGTCCGTGTTTCTCCACAGGTAGCTCCAATAGTGCAGGAAGAACTTAGCTACGTGTAGCACAGCGCTGTTTCCCTAGGTTCCCGGAGCGCACTGTGAAGGGCAACTGCCTTGTGCGTGGGTGCTATCATGCCGGTCATACAATGTGGGATGAGGTGCGCTCCGTGTACCTGGGTGCCGGTCACCTGTTTGCACCTAGCGCTTTGCCCATGGTTAGTGGACTGCGATTCCTCAGGTTCTGTACTGCTCTGAGGCCAGGAGCCGGAAGCTTTGTCCTGCTCTCCCACGAGGGTCCAGCTTCTCCTGCTGCTTGGGGCCATTTTCCCCTGCTCTCCCAGGCCGTAACAGAGAATGGAGCAAGAGCGGTGCAGCCGGGGCAGACCCGGCCCGTTCTCTCAAATGTACTGCCAGCTGCATCATTCCTCGCTGGACCTCAGCCCTGGGCATGCCAGTTAGTTGGTTCTCTAGTGCCTAAGCTCAAGCCAGACTCAGGTTTCGGGTGGGGTCTTCACAGCACGTGAACCAAGCACTGCAGGAGCGAGCTAGGCCGGGCACTCACCACACCTTACCTGCCAACTCCGAAGGTGGCCCCCAGAATCTGGCAGTGGGAGTGGATGTGGCATCAATGGGATGCGGCAAGGAATGGTGCGAGGAGGCAGTGTGAGGGTGGATGGCACCACTGGAAACAGCAACTGCCAGGTCCGTGTTTCCCCACAGGTAGCTCCAATTGTGCGGGAAGAACTTAGCTACGTGTAGCACAGCGCTGTTTCCCTAGGTTCACGTAGCGCACTGTGAAGGGCAACTGCCTTGTGCGTGGGTGCTATCATGCCAGTCATACAATGTGGGATGAGTTGCGCTCCGTGTACCTGTGTGCCGGTCACCTGTTTGCACCTAGCGCTTCGCCCATGGGTAGGGGACTGTGCTTACTCAGGTTCTGTGCTACTCTGAGGCCAGGAGCCAGAAGCTCTGTCCTGCTCTCCCACGAGGGTCCAGCTTCTCCTGCTGCTTGGGGCCATTTTCCCCTGCTTCCCCAGGCTGTAGCAGAGAATGGAGCAAGAGCGGAACAGCCGGAGCAGAAGCAGCCCATTCTCGCAATGGCGCTGCTGGCTGCTGCTTTCCTCACTAGGCCCCAGCACCAGTCCCTGTGCACGGAATCTTCCAACGAGCAGCTCTCTCTGCTGACTCACCTTAGAAAGTGTATGCTCACTGCTCTGGACATGGCGCTGAATTGCAGCAGCATGCCAGTCGTTATATTCTCTAGTGCTTAAGCCCAAGCCAGACTCAGGTTTCGGGTGGGGTCTTCACAGCACGTGAACCAAGCACTGCAGGAGCAAGCTAGGCCGGGCACTCACCGCACCCTTCCTGTCACCTCTGAAGGTGGCTCCCAGAAACTGGCAGTGGGAGTGGATATGGCATCGATGGGAGGCGGCAAGGAATGGTGCGAGGAGGCAGTGTGAGGGTGGACGGCACCACTGGAAACAGCAACTGCCAGGTCCGTGTTTCCCCACAGCTAGCTCCAATAGTGCAGGAAGAACTTAGCTACGTGTAGCACAGCGCTGTTTCCCTAGGTTCCCGGAGCGCACTGTGAAGGGCATCTGCCTTGTGCGTGGGTGCTATCGTGCCGGTCATACAATGTGGGATGAGTTGCGCTTCATGTACCTGGGTGCCAGGAACCTGTTTGCCGGTCAACTGTTTGCACCTAGCGCTTTGCCCATGGCTAGGGGACTGCGCTTCCTCAGGTTCTGTGCTGCTCTGAGGCCAGGAGCCAGAAGCTTTCTCCTGCTCTCCCACGAGGGTCCAGCTTCTCCTGCTGCTTGGGGCCATCTTCCCCTGCTTTCCCAGGCCGTAGCAGAGAACTGGAGCAGAAGCGGAACAGCCGGAGCAGAAGAGGCCCGTACTCCCAAGAGTACTGCTGGCTGCTGCTTTCCTCACTCGTTCCCTGCACCGGTCCCCATGCACAGAACCTTCCAGCGAGCAGGGCTCTCTGCTGACTCACCTGAGAAAGTGTATGCTCACTGCTCTGGACATGGAGCTGAATTGCTGCAGCATGCCAGTTAGTTGGATCTCTAGTGCCTAAGCTCAAGCCAGACTCAGGTTTCGGGTGGGGTCTTCACAGCACGTGAACCAAGCACTGCAGGAGCGAGCTAGGCCGGGCACTGGCGGCACCCTTGCTGCCACCTCTGAAGTTGGCTCCCAGAAACTGGCAGTGGGAGTGGATATGGCATAGATGGGATGCAGGAATGAATGGTGCGAGGAGGCAGTGTGAGGGTGGACGGCACCACTGGAAACAGCAACTGCCAGGTCCGTGTTTCCCCACAGCTAGCTCCAATTGTGCAGGAAGAACTTAGCTACGTGTAGCACAGCGCTGTTTCCCTAGGCTCCCGGAGCGCACTGTGAAGGGCAACTGCCTTGTGCGTGGGTGCTATCGTGCCAGTCATACAATGTGGGATGAGGTGCGCTCCGTGTACCTGTGTGCCGGTCACCTGTTTGCTGGTCACCTGTTTGCACCTAGCACTTTGCCCATGGCTAGGGGACTGCGCTTCCTCAGGTTCTGTGCTGCTCTGAGGCCAGTAGCCAGAAGTTTTCTCCTGCTCTCCCACGAGGGTCCAGCTTCTCCTGCTGCTTGGGACCATCTTATCCTGCTTTCCCATGGTCGTAGCAGAGAACTGGAGCAGAAGCGGAACAGCCGGAGCAGAAGAGGCCCATTCTCCCAAGGGTACTGCTGGCTGCTGCTTTCCTGACTAGGCCCCAGCACCGGTACCCATGCACGGAAGCTTCCAGCGAGCAGCGCTCTCTGCTGACTCACCTGACAATGTGCATGCTCACTGCTCTGGACACAGCGCTGAATTGCAGCAGCCTGCCAGTCGGTTTATTCTCTAGTGCATAAGCTCAAACCAGACTCAGGTTTCGGGTGGGGTCTTCACAGCACGTGAACCAAGCACTGCAGGAGCGAGCTAGCCTGGGCACTCGCGGCACCCTTGCTGCCACCTCTGAAGTTGGCTCCCAGAAACTGGCAGTGGGAGTGGATATGGCATCGATGGGATGCGGCAAGGAATGGTGCGAGGAGGCAGTGTGAGGGTGGATGGCACCACTGGAAACAGCAACTGCCAGGTCCGTGTTTCCCACAGGTAGCTCCAATAGTGCAGGAAGAACTTAGCTACGTGTAGCACAGCGCTGTTTCCCTAGGTTCCCGGAGCGCACTGTGAAGGGCAACAGCCTTGTGCGTGGGTGCTATCATGCCGGTCATACAATGTGGGATGAGGTGCGCTCCGTGTACCTGTGTGCCGGTCACCTGTTTGCACCTAGCGCTTCTCCCATGGCTAGGGGACTGCGCTTCCTCAGGTTCTGTGCTGCTCTGAGGCCAGGAGCCAGAAGCTTTGTCCTGCTCTCCCACGAGGGTCCAGCTTCTCCTGCTGCTTGGGGCCATCTTAATCTGCTTTCCCAGGCTGTAGCAAAGAATGGAGCAGAAGCGGAACAGCCGGAGCAGAAGCAGCCCATTCTCGCAATGGCGCTGCTGGCTGCTGCTTTCCTTGCTGGGTCCCAGCGCCGGTCCCTGTGCACTGAAGCTTCCAGCAAGCAGTGCTCTCTGCTGACTCACCTGAGAAAGTGTATGCTCACTGCTCTGGACACGGTGCTGAATTGCAGCAGCATGCCAGTCCGTTGGTTCTCTAGTGTCTAAGCTCAAGCCAGACTCAGGTTTCGGGTGGGGTCTTCACAGCACGTGAACCAAGCACTGCAGGAGCAAGCTAGGATGGGAACTCACGGCACTCATCCGTACACCTCTGAAGGTGGCTCCCAGAAACTGGCAGTGGGAGTGGATATGGCATCGATGGGATGCAGCAAGGAATGGTGCGAGGAGGCAGTGTGAGGGTGGACGGCACCACTGGAAACAGCAACTGCCAGGTCCGTGTTTCAACACAGGTAGCTCCAGTAGTGCAGGAAGAACTTAGCTTCGTGTAGCACAGCGCTGTTTCCCTAGGTTCCCGGAGCACACTGTGAAGGGCAACTGCCTTGTGCGTGGGTGCTATCGTGCCGGTCATACAATTTGGGATGAGTTGCGCTCCGTGTACCTGGGTGCCGGTCACCTGTTTGCACCTAGTGCTTCGCCCATGGTTAGGGAACTGCGCTTCCTCAGGTTATGTGCTGCTCTGAGGCCAGGAGCCAGAAGCTTTCTCCTGCTCTCCCACGAGGGTCCAGCTTCTCCTGCTGCTTGGGGCCATTTTCCCCTGCTCTCCCAGGCTGTAACAGAGAATGGAGCAAGAGCGGAGCAGCTGGAGCAGACGCGGCCCGTTCTCGCAAATGTACTGCTAGCTGCTGCATTCCTCGCTGGACCTCAGCCCTGGGCATGCCAGTTAGTTGGTTCTCTAGTGCCTAAGCTCAAGCCAGACTCAGGTTTCGGGTGGGGTCTTCACAGCACGTGAACCAAGCACTGCAGGAGCGAGCTAGGCCGGGCACTCGCGGCACCCTTGCTGCCACCTCTGAAGTTGGCTCCCAGAGACTGGCAGTGGCAGTGGATATGGCATCGATGGGATGCGGCAAGGAATGGTGCGAGGAGGCAGTGTGAGGGTGGACGGCACCACTGGAAACAGCAACTGCCAGGTCCGTGTTTCCCCAAGGTAGTTCCAATAGTGCAAGAAGAACTTAGCTACGTGTAGCACAGCGCTGTTTCCCTAGGTTCCCGGAGCGCACTGTGAAGGGCAACTGCCTTGTGCGTGGGTGCTATCGTGCCAGTCATACAATGTGCGATGAGTTGCACTCCGTGTACCTGGGTTCCGGTCACCTGTTTGCACCTAGCGCTTCTCCATGGCTAGGGGACTGCGCTTCCTCAGGTTCTGTGCTGCTCTGAGGCCAGGAGCCAGAAGCTTTCTCCTGCTCTCCCACGAGGGTCCAAATTCTCCTGCTGCTTGGGGCCATTTTCCCCTACTTCCCCAAGCCATAGCAGAGAATGGAGCAAGAGCGGAACCGCCGGAGCAGAAGCAGCCCATTCTCGCAATGGCGCTGCTGGCTGCTGCTTTCCTCACTAGGCCCCGGCACGAGTCCCTGTGCACGGAAGCTTCCAGCGAGCAGCGCTCTCTGCTGACTCACCTGAGAAAGTGTATGCTCACTGCTCTAGACATGGCGCTGAATTGCAGCAGCATGCCAGTCTGTTGGTGCTCTAGTGCTAAGTTCAAGCCAGAGTTAGGTTTCGGGTGGGGTCTTCACAGCACGTGAACCAAGCACTGCAGGAGCAAGCTAGGCCGGGCACTCATCACACCTTTCCTTCCACCTCTGAAGGTGGCTCCCAGAAACTGGCAGTGGGAGTTGATTATGGCATCGATGGGAGGCAGCAAGGAAAGTTGTGAGGAGGCAGTGTAGGGTGGACGGCACCACTGGAAACAGCAACTGCCAGGTCCGTGTTTCCCCACAGGTAACTCCAATAGTGCAGGAAGAACTTAGCTACGTGTAGCACAGCGCTGTTTCCCTAGGTTCCCGGAGCGCACTGTGAAGGGCACCTGCCTTGTGCGTGTGTTCTATCATGCCGGTCATACAATGTGGGATGAGTTGCGCTCCGTGTACCTGGGTGCCGGTCAGCTGTTTGCACCTAGCGCGTTGCCCATGGCTAGGGGACTGCGCTTCCTCAGTTTCTGTGCTGCTCTGAGGCCAGGACCCAGAAGCTTTGTCCTGCTCTCCCACAAGGGTCCAGCTTCTCCTGCTGCTTGGGGCCATCTTCCCCTGCTTCCCCAAGCCATAGCAGAGAATGGAGCAAGAGCGGAACAGCCGGAGCAGAAGCAGCCCATTCTCACAATGGTACTGCTAGCTGCTGTTTTCCTCGCTGGTCCCTGTGCACAGAAGCTTCCAGCGAGCAGGGCTCTCTGCTGACTCACCTGAGAAAGTGTATGCTCACTGCTCTGGACATGGAGCTGAATTGCAGCAGCATGCCAGTTAGTTGGATCTCTAGTGCCTAAGCTCAAGCCAGATTCAGGTTTCGGGTGGGGTCTTCACAGCACGTGAACCAAGCACTGCAGGAGTGAGCTAGGCCAGGCACTCATGGCACCCATCCTGGCACCTCTGAAGTTGGCTCCCAGAATCTGGCAGTGGGAGTGGATATGGCATCCATGGGAGTCAGCAAGGAAAGTTGAGGAGGCAGTGTGAGGGTGGACGGCACCACTGGAAACAGCAACTGCCAGGTCCATGTTTCCACACAGGTAGCTGTAACCAGAGTGTATTGAGATGCAGCGTACATGAGTTCTGTAACGGAGGTGTGGATATAAGCAGTTTGGAAGAGTTCTGTACCCTGGGAGTAGGCATTCTCAATACACGGGATTTTTGTAGCCTGACTGAAGGAAATGCAGCTTATTTGCGTTCTCCGTAGCGGCTGTAGAAACATTCAGTTCATGGGAGTTCTGTATTCTAGTGGAGTGCAAAGCTATTTCAGATTTCTGTAACCTGGGAATAGGCTTATGCAATGTATGCAATGTCTGTAGCCTGCGTGTAGGAGAGAGAGCACACAGGACTTCCCTAACCTGAGTGTGGTGAGATGCAGGCTACATGAGTTCTGTATTGGATGTCTGGAAAGAAGCAGTTTGGAAGAGTTCTGTAGCCTGAGGAGTAGGCATTCGCAATAAGTGGGATTTCTGTAGCCAAACTATAGGAAACGCAGCTTATGGGCGTTGTGCATCCTGGCTGTAGAGAGATGCAGTTCACGGGAGTTCTGTATGCTAGGAAAGTGCAAAGCTGCTTCAGCATTCTGTAGCCTGGGAATAGGCTTACACAATGTGCACCTTGCCTGTACCCTGAATGTAGGAAACACAGCTTACAGGAGTTCTGTAAACTGAGTGTGGTGAGATGCAGTGTACATGAGTTCTGTATTACAGGTGTGGAACAAAGCAGTTTGGAAGAGTTCTGTAGCCTGGGAGTAGGTATTCGCAATAGGCGGGATTTGTGTAGCCTGACTGTAGGAAATGCAGCTTATGGGCGTTCTGCCTCCTGGCTGTAGAGCGATGCAGTTCACGGGATTTCTGTATTCTAGTGGAGTGCAATGCTGTTTCAGAGTTCTGTAGCCTGGGAATATGCTTCCACAATGTGCTCAATGTCTACAGCCTGAGTGTAGGGGACAGAGCTTACAGAAGTTCTGTAACCTGAGTGTAGTGAGATACAGCATACAGGAGTTGGGCATCGGAGGTGTGCAACGTAGCAGTGTGGAAGACTTCTGTAGCTGGCAGTAGGCATTTGCAATATGCGGGATTTGTGCACCCTTGCAGTAGGAACCTCAGCTTATGGGCGGTCTGCATCCTGTTTGTAAAGAGATGCAATACACGGGAGTTCTGTATACTAGTGGAGTGCAAAATTGTTTCAGCGTTCTGTAGCCTGGGAATAGGCTTACACAATGTGCGCAATATCTGTAGCCTGAGTGTAGGAAAGAGAGCGTACAAGAGTTCTGTAAGTTGAGTGTAGTGAGATGAAGTGTACATAGCTCTGTATTGGAGGTGTGGAAGGCTTCTGTAGCTGGCAGTAGGCATTTGCAATATGTGGGATTTGTGTAGCCTGACTCTAGGAAACGCAGCTTATGGGCGTTGTGCATCCTGGCTGTAGAGAGATGCAGTTCATGTGAGTTCTCTATGCTAATGGAGTGCAAAGCTGTTTCAGAGTTCTATAGCCTGGGAATAGGCTTACACAATGTGCGCAACATCCTTAGCCTGAGTATAGGAGACGGAGAATACAGGAGTTCTATAACCTGAGTGTACTGAGATGCAGCGTACATGAGTTCTTATCGGAGGTACGGAACGAAGCAGTTTGGAAGAGTTCTGTTCCCTGGCAGAAAGAACGAATCAGTTTGGAAGAGTTCTGTTGCCTGGGAGAAGGCATTCGCAATATGTGGGATTTGTGTAGCTTACTCTAGGAAACGCACCTTGTGGGTGTTTTGAGTCCTGGCTGTAGATGCATGTAGTTCACAGCAGTTCTGTATTCTAGTGGAGTGCAAAGCTGTTCCAAAGTTCTTTAGCTTGGGAATACGCTTACACAATGTGCGCAATAGCTGTAGTTTGAGTGTAGGAGACAGAGAGTACAGGAGTTCTGTAACCTGAGTGTGGTGAGATGCAGGGTACATGAGTACTGTATCGGAGTTGTGTAAGGAATCAGTTTGGAAGATTTCTGTTGCCTGGGAGAAGGCATTCACAATATATGGGATTTGTGTAGCCTGACTATAGGAAATGCAGCTTATGGGCATTGTGCGTCCTGGCTGTAGAGAGATGCAGTTCATGGGAGTTCTATATGGTAGTGGAGTGCAAAGCTGTTTCAGAGTTCTGTAGCCTGGGAATAGGCTTATACAATGTGCGCAATAGCTGTAGCCTGAGTGTAGGAGACAGTGAGTACAGGAATTTTGTAACTTGAGTGAAGTGAGATGCAGCATACATGAGCTGTGTATCAGAGGAGTGCAACGAAGCAATTGGAAGACCTCTGTAGCTGGGAGTAGGCATTCGCAATATGTGTGATTTGTGTCCCCTGACAGTAGGAACCGCAGCTTATGGGCGGTCTGAATCCTGGCTGTAGAGAGATTCAGTTCATGGGAGTTCTGTATGCTAGTCGATTGCAAAGCTGTTTCAAAGTTCTGTAGCCTGGGAATAGGCTTACACAATGTGCGCCTTGCTTGTAGCCTGAATATAGGAAACAGAGCTTACAGGAGTTCTGTAAACTGCTGTGGTGAGATGCAGTGTACATGAGTTCTGTATCGGAGGTGTGGAACGAAGCAGTTTGGAAGAGTTCTGTTCCCTGGGAGAAAGAACGAATCAGTATGGAAGAGTTCTGTTGCCTGGGAGAAGGCTTTCGCAATATGTGGGAGTTGTGTAGCCTGACTCTAGGAAACGTAGCTTATAGGCTTTCTGCCTCCTGGCTGTAGAGAGGTTCAGTTCATGGCAGTTCTGTATGCTACTGGAGTTCAAAGCTATTTCAGAGTTCTGCAGCGTGGCAATAGGCTTACACATGTGCGAAATGTCTGTAGCCTGAGTGTGGGAGACAGAGCTTACAGGAGCTATGTAACCTGAGTTTAGTGAGATGCAGCGTACATGAGTTCTGTATCGGAGGTGTGGAACGTAACAGTTTGGAAGGGTTCTGTAGCCTGTGAGTAGGCATTCAAAATACGCGGGGTTTCTGTAGCATGACTCTAGGAAACGCAGCTTATGGGCAGTCTGAATCCTGGCTATTGAGAGATTCATTTCATGGGAGTTCTGTATACTAGTGGAGTACAAAGTTGTTTCAGAGTTCTGTAGCATGGGAATAGGCTTAAACAATGTGCGCAATGTCTTTAGCCTATGTGTGGGAGACAGAGCGTACAGGAGTTCTGTAACCTGAGTGTGGTGAGATGCAGTGTACATGAGTTCTGTATCCGAGGCGTGGAACGAAGCAGTTTGGAAGAGTTCTGTTGCCTGGGAGAAGGCATTCGCAATATGTGGGATTTGTGTAGCCTCACTCTAGGAAACGCAGCTTGTGGATATTCTACGGCCTGCTGTAGAGAGATGCAGTTCACAGGAGTTCTGTATGCTAGTGGAGTACAATGCTATTTCAGAGTTCTGTAGCGTGGGAATAGGATTACACATGTGCGCAATGTCTGTAGCCTGAGTGTGGGAGACAGAGCTTCCAGGAGCTCTATAACCTGAGTGTGGTGAGATGCAGGGTACATGAGTTCTGTATTGGAGGAGTGGAAAGAATCAGTTTGGAAGAGTTCTGTGGCCTGGGAGTAGGCATTCACAATACGCGGGGTTTCTGTAGCCTGACTCTCGGAAACGCAGCTTATGAGCATTCTGCATCATGGCTGTAGAGAGATGCAGTTCATGGGAGTTCTTTATGCTAGTGGAGTGCATAGCTGTTTCAGAGTTCTGTAGCCTGGGAATACGCTTACACAATGTGCGCAATGTCTTTAGCCTGAGTGTGGGAGACAGAGCGTACAGGAGTTCTGTAACTTGAGTGTAGTGAGATGAAGCATACATGAGCTGTGTATCGGAGGTGTGCAATGAAGCAGTGTGGAAGACTTTTGTAGCTGGGAGTAGGCATTCGCAATATGCGGGATTTTGTGTAGCCTGACTCTAGGATACGCAGCTTATGGGCGTTGTGCGTCCTGGCTTTATAGAGATGCAGTTCACGGGATTTCTGTATGCTAGTGGAGTGCAAAGCTGTTTCAGAGTTCTGTAGCCTGGGAATACGTTTAACCAATGTGCGCAATGTCTGTAGCATGAGTGTAGGAGAGAGAGCTACAGGACTTCTCTAACCTGAGTGTGGTGAGATGCAGGGTACATGAGTTCTGTATCGGCGGTGTGGAACGAAGCAGTTTGGAAGAGTTCTGTAGCCTGGGAGTAGGTATTCGCAATATGGGGGATTTGTGTAGCCTGACTTTAGGAAACGCAGCTGATGGGCATTCTCTCTCCTGGCTGTAGAGAGATGCAATTCACAGGACTTCTGTATGCTAGAGGAGTGCAAAGCTGTTTCAGAGTTCTGTAGCCTGGGAATACGGTTACATAATGTGCGCAATGTCTGCAGCCTGATTGCAGGAGAGAGAGCGTATATGAGTTCTGTATCGGAGGTGTGGAACGAATCAGTTTGGAAGAGTTTTGTTGCCTGGGAGAAGGCATTCGCAGTATGCAGGATTTGTGTAGCTTGTCTGTAGGAAACGAGCATACGGGCGTTGTGCTTTCTGGCTGTAGAGCGATGCAGTACACGGGAGCTCTGTATGCTCGTGGAGTGCAAAGCTGTTTTAGAGTTCTGCAGCCTGGGTATAGGCTTACTCAATGTGCGCAATGTCTGTTGCCTGAGTGTAGGGGAGAGAGTATACAGGAGTTCTGTAACCTGAGTGTAGTGAGATGCAGCGTATATGAGTTCTGTATCGGAGGTGTGGAACGAAACAGTTTGGAAGTGTTCTGTATTGTGGGAGTAAGCATTCACATTATATGGGATTTGCGTAGCTTGACTGTAGGAAATACAGCTTATGGGCTGTCTGAATCCTGGCTGTAGAGAGATGCAGTTCACGGGAGTTCTGTATGCTAGTGGAGTGCAAAGCTGTTTCAGCGTTCTGTAGCGTGGGAATACGCTTACACAATGTGCGCAATGTCTGTTGCCTGAGTGTAGGGGACAGAGCGTACAGGAGTTCTGTAACCTGAGTGTAGTGAGATGCAGCGTATATGAGTTCTGTATCCGAGGTGTGGAATGAAGCAGTGTGGAAATGTTCTGTATTCTGGGAGTAGGCATTTACAAAATGCGGGATTGCGTAGCCTCACTGTAGGAAAGGCAGCTTATGGGCTGTCTGAATCCTGGCTGTAGAGAGGTTCAGTTCATGGCAGTTCGGTATGCTAGTGGAGTACAAAGCTGTTTCAGAGTTCTGTAGCCTGGTAGTAGGATTACACATAGTGCACAATGTCTGTAGCCTGAGTGTGGGAGAGAGAGCATACAGGAGTTCTGTAACCTGAGTGTAGTGAGATGCAGCGTATATGAGTTCTGTATCGGAGGTGTGGAACGAAACAGTTGGGAAGTGTTCTGTATTGTGGGAGTAAGCATTCGCAATATATGCGATTTGTGTAGCTTGACTGTAGGAAAGGCAGCTTTTGGGCTGTCTGAATCCTGGCTGTAGAGAGATGCAGTTCACGGGAGTTCTGTATGCTAGTGGAGTACAAAGCTGTTTCAGAGTTCTGTAGCGTGGGAATACGCTTACACAATGTGCGCAATGTCTGTAGCATGAGTGTAGGGAACAGAGCATACAGGATTTCTGTAACCTGAGTGTAGTGAGATGCAGCGTATATGAGTTCTGTATCGGAGGTGTGGAACGAAACAGTTTGGAAGTGTTCTGTGTTGTGGGAGTAAGCATTCGCAATATATGGGATTTGTGTAGCTTGACTGTAGGAAAGGCAGCTTATGGGCTGTCTGAATCCTGGCTGTAGAGAGATGCAGTTCACGGGAGTTCTGTATGCTAGTGGAGTACAAAGCTGTTTCAGCATTCTGTATCATGGGAATACGCTTACACAATGTGTGCAATGGCTGTAGCCTGACTGTGGGAAACAGAGAATACAGGAGTTCTGTAACCTGAGTGTAGGGAGATGCAGCGTATATGAGTTCTGTATCCGAGGAATGGAACGAATCAGTTTGGAAGAGTTCTGTAGCCTGGGAGGAGATATTCACAATATGCGGGTTTGTGAAGCCTCACTCTGGAAACGCAGCTTGTGGGCAATCTGCCTTCTGGCTGTAGAGAGATGCAGTTCATGTGAGTTCTGTGTGCTCCTAGAGTGCAAAGCTGTTTCAGCGTTCTGTAGCTTGGGAAAACCCTTCCACAATTTGCGCAATGTCTGTTGCTTGAGTGTAGGAGAGAGAGTACACAGCAGTTTTGTAACCAGAGTGTAGTGAGATGCAGCGTATAAGAGTTCTGTATCGCAGGTGTGGAACGCAACAGTTTGGAAGTGTTCTGTATTGTGGGAGTAAGCATTCGCAATATATGGGATTTGTGTTGCTTGACTGTAGGAAACGCAGCTTATGGGCGGTCTGAATCCTGGCTGTAGAGAGACGCAGTTCACGGGAGTTCTGTATGCTAGTGGAGTGCAAAGCTGTTTCAGAGTTCTGTAGCCTGAGAGTAGGATTACACATTGTGCGCAATGTCTGTTGCCTGAGTGTGGGGGACAGAGCGTACAGGAGTTCTGTAACCTGAGTGTAGTGAGATGCAGCGTATATGAGTTCTATATCCGAGGTGTGGAATGAAGCAGTGTGGAAATGTTCTGTAATCTGGGAGTAGGCATTTACAATATGCGGGATTTGCGTAGCCTGACTGTAGGAAATGCAGCTTGGGGGTGTCTGAATCATCTCTCTAGAGAGATTCAGTTCATGGTAGTTCTGTATGCTAGTGGAGTACATAGCTGTTACAGAGTTCTGTAGCCTGGGGGTAGGATTACACATACTGCACAATGTCTGTAGCCTGAGTGTGGGAGAGAGAGCATACAGGAGTTCTGTAACCTGAGTGTCGTGAGATGCAGCGTATATGAATTCTGAATCAAAGGTGCGGAACTAATCAGTTTGGAAGAGTTCTGTTGCCTGGGAGAAGGCGTTCGAAATATGCAGTATTTGTGTAGCCTGTCTGTAGGAAATACAGCTTATGGGCGTTGTGCGTTCTGGCTGTAAAGAGATGCAGTACACGGGAGTTCTGTATGCTCGTGGAGTGCAAAGCTGTTTTAGAGTTCTGCAGCCTGGGTATAGGCTTACTCAATGTGCGCAATGTCTGTTGCCTGAGTGTAGGGGACAGAGCGTAAAGGAGTTCTGTAACCTGAGTGTCGTGAGATGCAGCGTATATGAGTTCTGAATCCGAGGCGTGGAACGAAGCAGTTTGGAAGAGTTCTGTAGCCTGGGAAGAGGTAATCGCAATATGCTGGTTTGTGAAGCCTCACTCTAGGAAACGCAGCTTATGGGCATTCTGCTCCTGGCTGTAGAGATATGCAGTTCACGGGAGTTCTGTATGCTAGTGAAGTGCAAAGCTGTTTCAGAGTTCTGTAGCGTGGTAATACGCTTACACAATGGGCGCAATGTTTATTGCCTGAGTGTAGGGGACAGAGCATACAGGAGTTCTGTAACCTGAGTGTAGTGAGATGCAATGTATATGAGTTCTGTATCGCAGGTGTGGAACGAAGCAGTTTGGAAATGTTCTGTATTCTGGGAGTTGGCATTTACAATAAGGCGGGGTTTGCGTAGCCTCACTGTAGCAAAGGCAGCTTATGGGCTGTCTGAAACCTGGCTGTAGAGAGGTTCAGTTCATGGCAGTTCTGTATGCTAGTGGAGTGCAAAGCTGTTTCAGAGTTCTGTAGCCTGGGAATACGCTTACACAATGTGCGCAAGGTCTGTAGCATGAGTGTAGGGAACAGAGCATACAGGAGTTCTGTAACCTGAGTGTAGTGAGTTGCAGTGTATATGAGTTCTGTATCGGAGCTGTGGAACGAAAGAGTTTGTAAGTGTTCTGTGTTGTGGGAGTAAGCATTCGCAATATATGGGATTTGTGTAGCTTGACTGTAGGAAAGGCAGCTTATGGGCTGTCTGAATCCTGGCTGTTAGAGATGCAGTTCACGGGAGTTCTGTATGCTAGTGGAGTACAAAGCTGTTTCAGCGTTCTGTAGCATGGGAATACGCTTACACAATGTGTGCAATGTCTGTAGCCTGAGTGTGGGAGACAGAGCATACAGGAGTTCTGTAACCACAGTGTAGAGAGGTGCAGCGTATATGAGTTCTGTATCGGAGGTGCAAAACGAATCAGTTTGGAAGAGTTCTGTTGCCTGGGAGAAGGCATTCGCAATATGTGCGATTTGTGTAGCCTGACTGTAGGATACGCAGCTTATGGGCGTTGTGCGTCCTGGCTTTATAGAGATGCAGTTCACGGGATTTCTGTATGCTAGTGGAGTGCAAAGCTGTTTCAGAGTTCTGTAGCCTGGGAATACGTTTAACCAATGTGCGCAATGTCTGTAGCATGAGTGTAGGAGAGAGAGCTACAGGACTTCTCTAACCTGAGTGTGGTGAGATGCAGGGTACATGAGTTCTGTATCGGCGGTGTGGAACGAAGCAGTTTGGAAGAGTTCTGTAGCCTGGGAGTAGGTATTCGCAATATGGGGGATTTGTGTAGCCTGACTTTAGGAAACGCAGCTGATGGGCATTCTCTCTCCTGGCTGTAGAGAGATGCAATTCACAGGACTTCTGTATGCTAGAGGAGTGCAAAGCTGTTTCAGAGTTCTGTAGCCTGGGAATACGCTTACATAATGTTTGCAATGTCTGCAGCCTGATTGCAGGAGAGAGAGCGTATATGAGTTCTGTATCGGAGGTGTGGAACGAATGAGTTTGGAAGAGTTCTGTTGCCTGGGAGAAGGCATTCGCAGTATGCAGGATTTGTGTAGCTTGTCTGTAGGAAACGAGCATATGGGCGTTGTGCGTTCTGGCTGTAGAGCGATGCAGTACACGGGAGTTCTGTATGCTCGTGGAGTGCAAAGCTGTTTTAGAGTTCTGCAGCCTGGGTATAGGCTTACTCAATATGCGCAATGTCTGTTGCCTGAGTGTAGGGGAGAGAGCATACAGGAGTTCTGTAACCTGAGTGTAGTGAGATGCAGCGTATATGAGTTCTGTATCGGAGGTGTGGAACGAAACAGTTTGGAAGTGTTCTGTATTGTGGGAGTAAGCATTCACATTATATGGGATTTGCGTATCTTGACTGTAGGAAATACAGCTTATGGGCTGTCTGAATCCTGGCTGTAGAGAGATGCAGTTCACGGGAGTTCTGTATGCTAGTGGAGTGCAAAGCTGTTTCAGCGTTCTGTAGCGTGGGAATACGCTTACACAATGTGCGCAATGTCTGTTGCCTGAGTGTAGGGGACAGAGCGTACAGGAGTTCTGTAACCTGAGTGTAGTGAGATGCAGCGTATATGAGTTCTGTATCCGAGGTGTGGAATGAAGCAGTGTGGAAATGTTCTGTATTCTGGGAGTAGGCATTTACAAAATGCGGGATTGCGTAGCCTCACTGTAGGAAAGGCAGCTTATGGACTGTCTGAATCCTGGCTGTAGAGAGGTTCAGTTCATGGCAGTTCGGTATGCTAGTGGAGTACAAAGCTGTTTCAGAGTTCTATAGCCTGGTAGTAGGATTACACATAGTGCACAATGTCTGTAGCCTGAGTGTGGGAGAGAGAGCATACAGGAGTTCTGTAACCTGAGTGTAGTGAGATGTAGCGTATATGAGTTCTGTATCGGAGGTGTGGAACGAAACAGTTGGGAAGTGTTCTGCATTGTGGGAGTAAGCATTCGCAATATATGGGATTTGTGTAGCTTGACTGTAGGAAAGGCAGCTTTTGGGCTGTCTGAATCCTGGCTGTAGAGAGATGCAGTTCACGGGAGTTCTGTATGCTAGTGGAAGACAAAGCTGTTTCAGCGTTCTGTAGCATGGGAATACGCTTACACAATGTGTGCAATGTCTGAAGCCTGAGTGTGGGAAACAGAATACAGGAGTTCTGCAACCTGAGTGTCGTGAGATGCAGTGTATATGAGTTCTGTAAAGGAGGTGCGGAACGAATCAGTTTGGAAGAGTTCTGTTGCCTCGGAGAAGTCATTCGCAATATGCAGGATTTGTGTAGCCTGTCTGTAGGAAATACAGCTTATGGGCGTTGTGCAGTCTGACTGTAAATAGATGCAGTACACGGGAGTTCTGTATGCTCGTGGAGTGCAAAGCTATTTTAGAGTTCTGCATCCTGGGTATAGGCTTACTCAATGTGCGCAATGTCTGTTGCCTGAGTGTAGGGGACAGAGCATACAGGAGTTCTGTAACCTGAGTGTAGTGAGATGCAGCGTATATGAGTTCTGAATCCGAAGCGTGGAACGAAGCAGTTTGGAAGAGTTCTGTAGCCTGGGAAGAGGAATTCTCAATATGCGGGTTTGTGCAGCCTGACTGTAGGAAAGGCAGCTTATGGGCTGTCTGAATCCTGGCTGTAGAGATATGCAGTTCACGGGAGTTCTGTATGCTAGTGAAGTGCAAAGCTGTTTCAGCGTTCTGTAGCCTGGGAATACGCTTACACGATGTGCGCAATGTCTGTAGTATGAGTGTAGGGAACAGAGCATACAGGATTTCTGTAACCTGAGTGTAGTGAGATGCAGCGTATATGAGTTCTGTATCGGAGCTGTGGAACAAAAGAGTTTGTAAGTGTTCTGTGTTGTGGGAGTAAGCATTCGCAATATATGGGATTTGTGTAGCTTGACTGTAGGAAAGGCAGCTTATGGGCTGTCTGAATCCTGGCTGTAGAGAGATGCAGTTCACGGGAGTTCTGTATGCTAGTGGAGTACAAAGCTGTTTCAGCGTTCTGTAGCATGGGAATACGCTTACACAATGTGTGCAATGTCTGTATCCTGAGTGTGGGAAACAGAGAATATAGGAGTTCTGTAACCTGAGTGTAGTGAGATGCAGCGTATATGAGTTCTGTATCCGAGGAATGGAACGAATCAGTTTGAAGAGTTCTGTAGCCTGGGAGGAGGTATTCGCAATATGCGGGTTTGTGAAGCCTCACTCTGGAAACGCAGCTTGTGGGCAATCTGCCTTCTGGCTGTAGAGAGATGCAGTTCATGTGAGTTCTGTGTGCTCCTAGAGTGCAAAGCTGTTTCAGCGTTCTGTAGCGTGGGAAAACCCTTCCACAATCTGCGCAATGTCTGTTGCCTGAGTTTAGGAGAGAGAGCATACAGGAGTTCTGTAACCAGAGTGTAGTGAGATGCAGCGTATAAGAGTTCTGTATCGCAGGTGTGGAACGAAACAGTTTGGAAGAGTTCTGTTGCCTGGGAGAAGGCGTTCGAAATATGCAGTATTTGTGTAGCCTCTCTGTAGGAAATAGAGCTTATGGGCATTGTGCGTTCTGGCTGTAAAGAGATGCAGTACATGGGAGTTCTGTATGCTCGTGGAGTGCAAAGCTGTTTTAGAGTTCTGCAGCCTGGGTATAGGCTTACTCAATGTGTGCAATGTCTGTTGCCTGAGTGTAGGGGACAGAGCATACAGGAGTTCTGTAACCTGAGTGTAGTGAGATGCAATGTATATGAGTTCTGTATCGCAGGTGTGGAACGAAGCAGTTTGGAAATGTTCTGTATTCTGGCAGTTGGCATTTACCATAAGGCGGGGTTTGCGTAGCATGACTGTAGCAAAGGCAGCTTATGGGCGGTCTGAATCCTGGCTGTAGAGAGGTTCAGTTCATGGCAGTTCGGTACGCTAGTGGAGTACAAAAATGTTTCAGAGTTCTGTAGCCTGGTAGTAGGATTACACATAGTGCACAATGTCTGTAGCCTGAGTGTGGGAGAGTGAGCATACAGGAGTTCTGTAACCTGAGTGTAGTGAGATACAGCGTATATGAGTTCTGTATCGGAGGTGTGGAACGAAATAGTTGGGAAGTGTTCTGTATTGTCGGAGTAAGCATTCGCAATATGTGGGATTTGTGTAGCTTGACTGTAGGAAAGGCAGCTTTTGGGTTGTCTGAATCCTGGCTGTAGAGAGACGCAGTTCACGGGAGTTCTGTATGCTAGTGGAGTGTAATGCTCTTTCAGAGTTCTGTAGCGTGGGAATAGGCTTACACATGTGCGCAATGTCTGTAGCCTGAATGTGGGAGACAGAGCTTACAGGAGCTGTATAACGTGAGTGTGGTGAGATGCAGGGTACATGAGTTCTGTATTGGAGGAGTGGAACGAATCAGTTTGGAAGAGTTCGGTGGCCTGGGAGTAGCTATTCACAATACGCGGGGTTTCTGTAGCCTGTCTGTAGGATACGCAGCTTATGGTCGGTCTGCTTCCTGGCTGTAGAGAGTTGCAGTTCAAGGGAGTTCTGTATGCTATTGGAGTGCAAAGCTGTTTCAGAGTTCTGAAGCCTGGGATTACGTTTAACCAATGTGCGCAATGTCTGTAGCATGAGTGTAGGGGAGAGAGCTTATATGAGTTCTGTATCGGATGTGTGGAACGAATCAGTTTCGAAGAGTTCTGTTGCCTGGGAGAAGGCATTCGCACTATGCAGGATTTGTGTAGCCTGTCTATAGGAAACGCAGCTTATGGGCGTTGTGCGTTCTGGCTGTAGAGAGATGCAGTACACGGGAGTTCTGTATGCTCGTGGAGTGCAAAGCTATTTTAGAGTTCTGCAGCCTGGGTATTGGCTTACTCAATGTGCGCAATGTTTGCAGCCTGATTGCAGGAGAGAGAGCGTATATGAGTTCTTTATCGGAGGTGTGGAACGAAACAGTTTGGAAGTGTTCTGTATTGTGGGAGTAAGCATTCGCAATATATGGGATTTGTGTAGCTTGACTGTAGGAAACGCAGCTTATGGGCGGTCTGAATTCTGGCTGTAGAGAGGTTCAGTTCATGGCAGTTCTGTATGCTAGTGGAGTACAAAGCTGTTTCAGAGTTCTGTAGCCTGGGAGTAGGATTACACATAGTGCACAATGTCTGTAGCCTGAGTGTGGGAAAGAGCATACCGGAGTTCTGTAACCACAGTGTAGTGAGATGCAGTGCATATGAGCTCTGTATCGGAGGTGTGGTACGAATCAGTTTGGAAGAGTTCTGTTGCCTGGGAGAAGGCATTCGCAATATGTGCGATTTGTGTAGCCTGACTGTAGGATACGCAGCTTATGGGCAGTCTGCCTCCTGGCTGTAGAGAGTTGCAGTTCATGGGAGTTCTGTATGCTTGTGGAGTGCAAAGCTGTTTCAGAGTTCTGTAGCCTGGGAATACGTTTAACCAATGTGCGCAATGTCTGTAGCATGAGTGTAGGAGAGAGAGCTACAGGACTTCTGTAACCTGAGTGTGGTCAGATGCAGGGTACATGAGTTCTGTATCGGCGGTGTGGAACGAGCAGTTTGGAAGAGTTCTGTAGCCTGGGAGTAGGTATTCGCAATATGGGGGATTTGTGTAGCCTGACTTAGGAAACGCAGCTGATCGGCATTTTGTCTCCTGGCTGTAGAGAGATGCAGTTCAAGGGAGTTCTGTATGCTAGGGGAGTGCAAAGCTGTTTCAGACTTCTGTAGCGTGGGAATACGCTTACATAATGTGCGCAATGTCTGCAGCCTGATTGCAGGAGAGAGAGCGTATATGAGTTCTGTATCGGAGGTGTGGAATGAATCAGTTTGGAAGAGTTCTGTTGTCTGGGAGAATGCATTTGCACTATGCAGGATTTGTGTAGTCTGCCTGTAGGAAATACAGCTTATGGGCATTGTGCGTTTTGGCTGTAGAGCGATGCAGTACACGGGAGTTCTGTATGCTCATGGAGTGCAAAGCTGTTTCAGCGTTCTGTAGCATGGGAATACGCTTACACAATGTGCGCAATGTCTGTTGCCTGAGTGTAGGAGAGAGCATACAGGAGTTGTGTAACCTGAGTGTAGTGAGATGCAGCGTATATGAGTTCTGTATCCGAGGCATGGAACGAAGCAGTTTGCAAGTGTTCTGTATTGTGGGAGTAAGCATTCACAATATATGGGATTTATGTAACCTGACTTTAGGAAACGCAGCTTATGGGCAATCTGCCTTCTGGCTGTAGAGAGATGCAGTTCACGGGGGTTCTGTGTGCTCATGGAGTGCAAAGCTCTTTCAGCGTTTTGTAGCGTGGGAATACGCTTACACAATGTACGCAATGTCTGTTGCCTGAGTGTAGGAGAGAGAGCGTACAGCATTTCTGTAACCTGAGTGCAGTGAGATGCGGCGTATATGAGTTCTGTATCTGAGCTGTGGAACGAAGCTGTTTGAAAGTGTTCTATATTGTGGGAGTAAGCATTCGCAATATATGGGATTTGTGTAGCTTGACTGTAGGAAAGGCAGCTTATTAGCGGTCTGAATCCTTGCTGTAGAGAGATCCAGTTCACGGTATTTCTGTATGTTAGTGGAGTACAAAGCTGTTTCAGGGTTCTGTAGCATGGGAATACGCTTACACAATGTGTGCAATGTCTGTAGCCTGAGTGTGGGAAACAGAGAATACAGGAGTTCTGTAACCTGAGTGTAGTGAGATGCAGCGCATATGAGTTCTGTATCCGAGGCATGGAACGAATCTGTTTGGGAGAGTTCTGTAGCCTGGGAGTTGGTATTTGCAATATGCCGGGTTGTGAAGCCTCACTCCGGGAAATGCAGCTTATGGGCAATCTGCCTTCTGGCTGTAGAGAGTTGCAGTTCAAGGGAGTTCTGTATGCTAGTGGAGTGCAAAGCTGTTTCAGTGTTCTGTAGCGTGGGAATACGTTTACACAATGTGCACAATGTTGCCTGAGTGTAGGGGAAAAAGAGTACAGGAGTTCTGTAACCTGAGTGTAGTGAGGTGCAGCGTATATGAGTTCTGTATCCAAGGCGTGCAACGAAGCAGTTTGGAAGAGTTCTGTTTTCTTGGAGAAGGCATTCGTAGTATGCAGGATTTGTGTAGCCTGTCTGTAGGAAACGCAGCTTATGGGCATTCTGCCTCCGGTCTGTAGAGAGATGCATTTCACGGGAATTCTGTATTCTAGTGGAGTGCAAAGCTGTTTCAGCGTTCTGTAGCATGGGAATACGCTTACACAATGTGCACAATGTCTGTTGCCTGAGTGTAGGAGAGAGAGCATACAGGAGTTGTGTAACCTGAGTGTAGTGAGATGCAGCGTATATGAGTTCTGTATCCGAGGCATGGAACGAAGCAGTTTGGAAGTGTTCTGCATTGTGGGAGTAAGCATTCGCAATATATGGGATTTATGTAGCCTGACTTTAGGAAACGCAGCTTATGGGCAATCTGCCTTCTGGCTGTAGAGAGATGCAGTTCACGGGGGTTCTGTGTGCTCATAGAGTGCAATGCTTTTCAGCGTTTTGTAGCGTGGGAATACGCTTACACATTGTACGCAATGTCTGTTGCCTGAGTGTAGGAGAGAGAGCGTACAGGAGTTCTGAAACCTGAGTGTAGTGAGACGCAGCCTATATGCGTTCTGTATCTGAGGTGTAGAACGAAGCAGTTTGAAAGTGTTCTATATTGTGGGAGTAAGCATTCGCAATATATGGGATTTGTGTAGCTTGACTGTAGGAAAGGCAGCTTATGGGCGGTCTGAATCCTTGCTGTAGAGAGATCCAGTTCATGGGAGTTCTGTATGTTAGTGAAGTACAAAGCTGTTTCAGCCTTCTGTAGCATGGGAATACGCTTACACAATGTGTGCAAGGTCTGTAGCCTGAGTGTGGGAGACAGAGCATACAGGAGTTCTGCAACCTGAGTGTAGTGAGATGCAGCGTATATGAGTTCTGTATCTGAGGTTTGGAACGAATCAGTTTGGAATAGTTCTGTTGCCTGGGAAGAGGTATTCGCAATATGCGGGTTTGTGAAGCCTCACTCTAGGAAACGCAGCTGATGGGCATTCTGTCTCCTGGCTGTAGATAGATGAGTTCACAGGACTTCTGTATGCTAGTGGAGTGCAAAGCTGTTTCAGGGTTCTGTAGCGTGGGAATACGCTTACACAATGTGCACAAATCTGTTGCCTGAGTGTACGGGACAGAGCGTACAGCAGTTCTGTAACCTGAGTGTAGTGAGATGCAGCGTATATGAGTTCTGTATCAGAGGTGTGGAACGAAACAGTTTGGAAGTGTTCTGTATTGTATGAGTAAGCATTCGCAATATATGGGATTTGTGTAGCTTGACTGTAGGAAAGGCAGCTTATGGGCTGTCTGAATCCTGGCTGTAGAGTGACGCAGTTCACGGGAGTTCTGTATGCTAGTGGAGTACAAAGCTGTTTCAGCGTTCTGTAGCGTGGGAATACGCTTACACAATGTGTGCAAGGTCTGTAGCCTGAGTGTGGAAAAAGAGAATACAGGAGTTCTGTAACCTGAGTGTAGTGTGATGCAGCGTATATGAGTTCCGTATCGGAGGTGCGTAATGAATCAGTGTGGAAATGTTCTGTATTTGGGAGTAGGCATTACAGTATGCGGGATTTGTGTAGCCTGACTGTAGGAAAGGCAGCCTCTGGGCCTTTTGCTAGTGGAATGCAAAGCTGTTTCAGAGTTCTGTAGCCTGGGAGAATGATTACACATAGTGCACAATGTCTGTAGCCTGAGTGTGGGAGACAGAGCATACAGGAGTTCTGTAACCTGAGTGTAGTGAGATGCAGGGTACATGAGTTCTGTATCGGCGGTGTGGGACGAATCAGTTTGGAAGAGTTCTGTTGCCTGGGTGAAGGCATTCGCAGTATGCAGCATTTGTGTAGCCTGTCTTTAGGAAATGCAGCTTATGGGCGTCGTGTATTGTGTATGTAGAGAGATGCAGTACACGGGATTTCTGTATGCTTGTGCAGTACAAAGCTGTTTTAGAGTTCTGCGCAATGGCTTTTGCCGGAGTGTACGGGACAGAGCGTACAGGAGTTCTGTAACCTGAGTGTAGTGAGATGCAGCGTATATGAGTTCTGTATCCAAGGTGTGCAAGGAAGCAGTTTGGAAGAGTTCTGTTTTCTTGTAGAAGGCATTCGCAGTATGCAGGATTTGTATAGCCTGTCTGTAGGAAACGCAGCTTATGGGCGTTGTGCGGTCTGGCTGTAAATAGATGCAGTACACAGGAGTTCTGTATGCTCGTGGAGTGCAAAGCTGTTTCAGCGTTCTGTAGCGTGGGAATATGCTTACACAATGTGCGTAATATCTGTTGCCTGAGTGTAGGAGAGAGTGCATACAGCAGTTCTGCAACCTGAGTGTAGTGAGATGCAGCCTATATGAGTTCTGTATCGGAGGTGTGGAACGAAACAGTTTGGAAGAGTTCTGTATTGTGGGAGTAAGCATTCGCAATATATGGGATTTGTGTAGCTTGACTGTAGGAAAGGCAGCTTATGGGCTGTCTGAATCCTGGCTGTAGAGAGAAGCAGGTAATGGGAGTTCTGTATGTTAGTGCAGTACAAAGCTGTTCCAGGGTTCTGTAGCGTGGGAATACGCTTACACAATGTGTGCAATGTCTGTAGCCTGAGTGTGGGAAACAGAGAATACAGGAGTTCTGTAACCTGAGTGTGGTGAGATGCAGCGTATATGAGTTCCATATAGGAGGTGCGGAACTAATCAGTTTGGAAGAGTGTTGTAGCCTGGGAGTTGGTATTCGCAGTATGTAGGATTTGTGTAGCCTGTCTGTAGGAAACGCAGCTTATGGGCATTCTGCCTCCTGGCTGTAGAGAGATGAAATTCACAGGAGTGCTGTATGCTAGTGGAGTGCAAAGCTGTTTCAGAGTTCTGTAGCATGGGAATACGCTTACACAATGTGCGCAAGGTCTGTAGCATGAGTGTAGGAGAGAGAGCATACAGCAGTTCTGTAACCTGAGTGTAGTGAGATGCAGCGTATATGAGTTCTGTATTGGAGGTGTGGAACGAAACAGTTTGGAAGTGTTCTGTATTGTGGGAGTAAGCATTCACAATATATGGGATTTGTGTAGCTTGACTGTAGGAAACGCAGTTTATGGGCAATCTACCTTCTGGCTGTAGAGAGATGCAGTTCACGGGAGTTCTGTATGCTACTGGAGTGCAAAGCTGTTTCAGCGTTCTGTAGCGTGGGAATACGCTTACACAATGTGTGCAAGGTCTGTAGCCTGAGTGTGGGAAACAGAGAATACAGGAGTTCTGTAACCTGAGTGTAGTGTGATGCAGCGTATATGAGTTCCGTATCGGAGGTGCGGAACGAATCAGTTTGGAAGAGTTCTGTAGCATGGGAGTTGTGTATTCGCAATATGCGGGATTGTGAAGCCTCTCTCTGGGAAACGCAGCTTATGGGCAATCTGCCTTCTGGCTGTAGAGAGTTGCAGTTCACGGGAGTTCTGTATGCTAGTGGAGTGCAAAGCTGTTTCAGCGTTCTGTAGCGTGGGAATAGGCTTACACAATGTGCGCAATGTCTGTTGCCTGAGTGTAGGAGAGAGAGCATACAGGAGTTCTGTAACCTGAGTGTAGTGAGATGCAGCGTATATGAGTTCTGTATCCGAGGTGTGGAACGAAACAGTTTGGAAGTGTTCTGTATTGTGGGAATAAGCATTCGCAATATATGGGATTTGTGTAGCTTGACTGTAGGAAATACAGCTTATGGGCGATCTGAACCCTGGCTGTAGAGAGATGCAGTTCATGGGAGTTCTGCGTGCTCGTGGAGTGCAAAGCTGTTTCAGCTTTTGTAGCATGGGAATACGCTTACACAATGTGCGCAATGTCTGTTGCCTGAGTGTAGGAGAGAGAGCGTACAGGAGTTCTGAAACCTGAGTGTGGTGAGATGCACCGTATATGAGTTCTGTATCGGAGGTGTGGAACGAAACAGTTTGGAAGTGTTCTGTATTGTGGGAGTAAGCATTCGCAATATATGGGATTTGTGTAGCTTGACTCTAGGAAAGGCAGCTTATGGGCAGTCTGAATCCTGGCTGTAGAGAGACGCAGTTCACGGGAGTTCTGTATGCTAGTGGAGTACAAAGCTGTTTCAGCCTTCTGTAGCATGGGAATACGCTTACACAATGTGTGCAAGGTCTGTAGCCTGAGTGTGGGAGACAGAGCATACAGGAGTTCTGTAACCTGAGTGTAGTGTGATGCAGCGTATATGAGTTCCGTATCGGAGGTGCGGAACGAATCAGTTTGGAAGAGTTCTGTAGCCTGGGAGTTGTGTATTCGCAATATGCAGTTTTGGGAAGCCTCTCTCTGGGAAAAGCAGCTTCTGGGCAATCTGCCTTCTGGCTGTAGAGTGTTGCAGTTCACGAGAGTTCTGTATGCTAGTGGAGTGCAAAGCTGTTTCAGCGTTCTGTAGCGTGGGAATACGCTTACACAATGTGCGCAATGTCTGTTGCCTGAGTGTAGGAGAGAGAGCATACAGGAGTTCTGTAACATGAGTGTAGTGAGATGCAGCCTATATGAGTTCTGTATCGGAGGTGTGGAACGAATCAGTTTGGAAGAGTTCTGTTGCCTCGGAGAAGGCATTCGCAATATGCAGCATTTGTGTAGCCTGTCTGTAGGAAATACAGCTTATGGGCGTTGTGCGGTTTGTGTGTAAATAGATGCAGTACACAGGAGTTCTGTATGCTCATGGAGTGCAAAGCCGTTTCAGAGTTCTGTACCTGGTAGTAGGATTACTCAATGTGCGCAATGTCTGTTGCCTGAGTGTAGAGGACAGAGCTTACAGGAGTTCTGTAACCTGAGTGTAGTGAGATGCAGCGTATATGAGTTCTGTATCCGAGGTGTGGAACGAAACAGTTTGGAAGTGTTCTGTATTGTGGGAATAAGCATTCGCAATATATGGGATTTGTGTAGCTTGACTGTAGGAAACGCAGCTTATGGGCGATCTGAACCCTGGCTGTAGAGAGATGCAGTTCACGGGAGTTCTGCGTGCTCGTGCAGTGCAAAGCTGTTTCAGCGTTCTGTAGCATGGGAATACGCTTACACAATGTGTGCAATGTCTGTTGCCTGAGTGTAGGAGAGAGAGCGTACAGGTGTTCTGAAACCTGAGTGTGGTGAGATGCACCGCATATGAGTTCTGTATCGGAGGTGTGGAATGAAACAGTTTGGAAGTGTTCTTATTGTGGGAGTAAGCATTCGCAATATATGGGATTTGTGTAGCTTGACTCTAGGAAAGGCAGCTTATGGGCAGTCTGAATCCTTGCTGTAGAGAGACGCAGTTCACGGGAGTTCTGTATGCTAGTGGAGTGCAAAGCTGTTTCAGCGTTCTGTAGCGTGGGAATACGCTTACACAATGTATGCAATGTCTGAGGCCTGAGTGTGGGAAACAGAGAATACAGGAGTTCTGTAACCTGAGTGTAGTGTGATGCAGCGTATATGAGTTCCGTATCGGAGGTGCAGAACGAATCAGTTTAGGAAGAGTTCTGTACCCTGGGAGTTGGTATTCGCAATATGCAGGTTTGGGAAGCCTCTCTCTGGGAAACGCAGCTTATGGGCAATCTGCCTTCTGGCTGTAGAGAGTTGCAGTTCACGGGAGTTCTGTATGCTAGTGGAGTGCAAAGCTGTTTCAGCGTTCTGTAGCGTGGGAATAGGCTTACACAATGTGCGCAATGTCTGTTGCCTGAGTGTAGGAGAGAGAGCATACAGGAGTTCTGTAACCTGAGTGTAGTGAGATGCAGCCTATATGAGTTCTGTAAAGAAGGTGTGGAACGAATCAGTTTGGAAGAATTCTGTTGCCTCGGAGAAGGCATTCGCAATATGCAGCATTTGTGTAGCCTGTCTGTAGGAAATACAGCTTATGGGCGTTGTGCGGTCTGGCTGTAAATAGATGCAGTACACATGAGTTCTGTATGCTCATGGAGTGCATAGCTGTTTCAGAGTTCTGTACCTGGTAGTAGGATTACTCAATGTGCGCAATGTCTGTTGCCTGAGTGTAGAGGACAGAGCGAACAGGAGTTCTGTAACCTGAGTGTAGTGAGATGCAGCGTATATGAGTTCTGTATCCGAGTTGTGGAACGAAAAGGTTTGGAAGTGTTCTGTATTGTGGGAATAAGCATTCGCAATATATGGGATTTGTGTAGCTTGACTGTAGGAAATACAGCTTATGGGCGATCTGAACCCTGGCTGTAGAGAGATGCAGTTCACGGGAGTTCTGCGTGCTCGTGGAGTGCAAAGCTGTTTCAGCGTTCTGCAGCATGGGAATATGCTTACACAATGTGCGCAATGTCTGTTGCCTGAGTGTAGGAGAGAGAGCGTACAGGAGTTCTGAAACCTGAGTGTGGTGAGATGCAGCGTATATGAGTTCTGTATCCGAGGTGTGGAACGAAACAGTTGGGAAGTGTTCTGTATTGTGGGAGTAAGCATTCGCAATATATGGGATTTGTGTAGCTTGACTGTAGGAAACACAGCTTATGGGCAGTCTGAATCCTGGCTGTAGAGAGAGGCAGTTCACGGGAGTTCTGTATGCTAGTGGAGTGCAAAGCTGTTTCAGCGTTCTGTAGCGTGGGAATAGGCTTACACAATGTGCGCAATGTCTGTTGCCTGAGTGTAGGAGAGAGAGCATACAGGAGTTCTGTAACCTGAGTGTAGTGAGACGCAGCCTATATGAGTTCTGTAAAGGAGGTGTGGAATGAAACAGTTTGGAAGTGTTCTGTATTGTGGGAGTAAGCATTCGCAATATATGGGATTTTTGTAGCTTGACTCTAGGAAAGGCAGCTTATGGGCAGTCTGAATCCTGGCTGTAGAGAGACGCAGTTCACTGGAGTTCTGTATGCTAGTGGAGTACAAAGCTGTTTCAGCCTTCTGTAGCATGGGAATACGCTTACACAATGTGTGCAAGGTCTGTAGCCTGAATGTGGGAGACAGAGCATACAGGAGTTCTGTAACCTGAGTGTAGTGTGATGCAGCGTATATGAGTTCCGTATCGGAGGTGCGGAACGAATCAGTTTGGAAGAGTTCTGTAGCCTGGGAGTTGGTATTCGCAATATGCGGGTTTGTGAAGCCTCTCTCTGGGAAACGCAGCTTATGGGCAATCTGCCTTCTGGCTTAGAGAGTTGCAGTTCACGGGAGTTCTGTATGCTAGTGGAGTGCAAAGCTGTTTCAGCGTTCTGTAGCGTGGGAATAGGCTTACACAATGTGCGCAATGTCTGTTGCCTGAGTGTAGGAGAGAGAGCATACAGGAGTTCTGTAACCTGAGTGTAGTGAGATGCAGCCTATATGAGTTCTGTAAAGGAGGTGTGGAACGAATCAGTTTGGAAGAGTTCTGTTGCCTCGGAGAAGGCATTCGCAATTTGCAGCATTTGTGTAGCCTGTCTGTAGGAAATACAGCTTATGGGCGTTGTGCGGTCTGGGTGTAAATAGATGCAGTACACAGGAGTTCTGTATGCTCATGGAGTGCAAAGCTGTTTCAGAGTTCTGTACCTGGTAGTAGGATTACTCAATGTGCGCAATGTCTGTTGACTCAGTGTAGGGGACAGAGCATACAGGAGTTCTGTAACCTGAGTGTAGTGAGATGCAGCGTATATGAGTTCTGAATCCGAGGCGTGGAACGAAGCAGTTTGGAAGAGTTCTGTAGCCTGGTAAGAGTTATTCGCAATATGCGGGTTTGTGAAGCCTCACTCTAGGAAACGCAGCTTATGGGCATTCTGCCTCCTGGCTGTAGAGAGTTGCAATTCACGGGAGTTCTGTATGCTAGTGAAGGGCAAAGCTGTTTCAGCGTTCTGTAGCGTTGCAATACGCTTACACAATGTGCACAATGTCTGTAGCATTAGTGTAGGGAACAGAGCATACAGCAGTTCTGTAACCTGAGTGTAGTGAGATGCAGCGTATATGAGTTCCGTATCCGAGGTGTGGAACGAAACAGTTTTGAAGTGTTCTGTATTCTGGGAGTAGGCAAACCCAGTATGTGGGTTTTGCGTAGCCTGACTGTAGGAAAGGCAGCTTATGGGCTGTCAGAATCCTGGCTGTAGAGAGATTCAGTTCATGGCAGTTCTGTATGCTAGTGGAGTGCAAAGCTGTTTCAGAGTTCTGTACATGGGAGTAGGATTACACATAGTGCACAATGTCTGTAGCCCCAGTGTGGGAGACAGAGCATACAGGAGTTCTGTAACCTGAGTGTAGTGAGATGCAGCGTATATGGGTTCTGTATCGGAGGTGTAGAACGAAACAGTTTTGAAGTGTTCTGTATTCTGGGAGTAGGCATTTACAGTATGCGGGATTTGCGTAGCCTGACTGTAGGAAAGGCAGCTTATGGGCGGTCTGAATCCTAGCTGTAGAGAGACGCAGTTCTTGGGAGTTCTGTATGCTAGTGGAGTACAAAGCTGTTTTATCGTTCTGTAGCATGGGAATACGCTTACACAATGTGTGCAATGTCTGTAGCCTGAGTGTGGGAGACAGCGCATACAGGAGTTCTGTAACCTGAGTGTAGTGAGATGCAGCGTATATGGGTTCTGTATCGGAGGTGTGGAACGAATCAGTTTGGAAGAGTTTTGTTGCCTGGGAGAATTAATTAGCAGTATGCAGGATTTGTGTAGCCTGTCTGTAGGAAATGCAGCTTATGGGCGTTGTGCGTTCTGGCTTTAGAGAGATGCAATACATGGGAGTTTTGTATGCTCGTGGGGTGCAAAGCTGTTTTAGAGTTCTGCAGCCTGGGTATAGGCTTACTCAATGTGCGCAATGTCTGTTGCCTGAGTGTAGAGGACAGAGCGTACAGGAGTTCTGTAACCTGAGTGTAGTGAGATGCAGCGTATATCAGTTCTGTATCAGAGGTGTGGAACGAAACATTTTGGAAGTGTTCTGTATTGTAGGAGTATGCATTCGCAATATATGGGATTTGTGTAGCTTGACTGTAGGAGGTGCAGCTTATGGGCGGTATGAATCCTGGCTGTAGAGAGGTTCAGTTCACGGGAGTTCTGTATGCTACTGGAGTGCAAAGCTGTTTCAGTGTACTGTAGCATGGGAATACGCTTACAATATGTGCGCAATGTCTGTTGCCTGAGTGTAGGAGAGAGCGTACAGGAGTTCTGTAACCTGAGTGTAGTGAGATGCAGCGTATATGAGTTCCATATAGGAGGTGCGGAATGAATCAGTTTGGAAGAGTTATGTAGCCTGGGAGGTGGTATTCGCAGTATGTAGGATTTGTGTAGCCTGTCTGTAGGAAACGCAGCTTATTGGCATTCTGCCTCCTAGCTGTAGAGAGATGAAATTCACAGGAGTTCTGTATGCTAGTGGAGTGCAAAGCTGTTTCAGCGTTCTGTAGCATGGGAATACGCTTACACAATGTGCGCAAGATCTGTAGCATGAGTGTAGGAGAGAGAGCATACAGCAGTTCTGTAACCTGAGTGTAGTGAGATGCAGCGTATATGAGTTCTGTATTGGAGGTGTGGAACGAAACAATTTTGAAGTGTTCTGTATTGTGAAAGTAAGCATTCACAATATATGGGATTTGTGTAGCTTGACTGTAGGAAACGCAGTTTGTGGGCAATCTGCATTCTGGCTGTAGAGAGATGCAGTTCACGGGAGTTCTGTATGCTAGTGGAGTACAAAGCTGTTTCAGCATTCTGTAGCATGGGAATACGCTTACACGATGTGCGCAATGTCTGTAGCATGAGTGTAGGGAACAGAGCATACAGGATTTCTGTAACCTGAGTGTAGTGAGATGCAGCGTATATGAGTTCTGTATCGGAGATGTGGAACTAAAGAGATTGTAAGTGTTCTGTGTTGTGGGAGTAAGCATTCGCAATATATGGGATTTGTGTAGCTTGACTGTAGGAAAGGCAGCTTATGGGCTGTCTGAATCCTGGCTGTAGAGAGATGCAGTTCACGGGAGTTCTGTATGCTAGTGGAGGGCAAAGCTGTTTCAGCGTTCTGTAGCATGGGAATACGCTCACACAATGTGCGCAATGTCTGTTGCCTGAGTGTGGGAAACAGAGAATACAGGAGTTCTGTAACATGAGTGTAGTGAGATGCAGCCTATATGAGTTCTGTAAAGGAGGTGCGGAACGAATCAGTTTGGAAGAGTTCTGTTGCCTCGGAGAAGGCATTCGCAACATGCAGCATTTGTGTAGCCTGTCTGTAGGAAATACAGCTTATGGGCGTTGTGCGGTCTGGCTGTAAATAGATGCAGTACACAGGAGTTCTGTAATCTGAGTGTAGTGAGATGCAGCGTATATGAGTTCTGAATCCGAGGCGTTGAAAGAAGCAGTTTGGAATAGTTCTGTAGCCTGGGAAGAAGTATTCACAATATGCGGGTTTGTGAAGCCTCACTCTAGGAAACGCAGCTTATGGGCATTCTGCCTCCTGGCTGTAGAGAGATGCAGTTCACGCGAGTTCTGTATGCTAGTGAAGTGCAAAGCTGTTTCAGCGTTCTGTAGCGTTGCAATACGCTTACACAATGTGCACAATGTCTGTAGCATTAGTGTAGGGAACAGAGCATACAGCAGTTCTGTAACCTGAGTGTAGTGAGATGCAGCGTATATGCGTTCCGTATCTGAGGTGTGGAACGAAACAGTTTTGAAGTGTTCTGTATTCTGGGAGTAGGCATTTACAGTATGCGGGATTTGGGTAGCCTGACTGTAGGAAAGGAAGCTTATGGGCTGTCAGAATCCTGGCTGTAGAGAGATTCAGTTCATGGCAGTTCTGTATGCTAGTGCAGTGCAAAGCTGTTTCAGAGTTCTGTACCTGGAAGTAGGATTACACATAGTGCACAATGTCTGTAGCCTCAGTGTGGGAGACAGAGCATACAGGAGTTCTGTAACCTGAGTGTAGTGAGATGCAGCGTATATGGGTTCTGTATCGGAGGTGTGGAACGAATCAGTTTGGAAGAGTTCTGTTGCCTGGGAGAAGTAATTAGCAATACGCAGGATTTGTGTAGCCTGTCTGTAGGAAATGCAGCTTATAGGCGTTGTGCGTTCTGCCTTTAGAGAGATGCAGTACATGGGAGTTCTGTATGCTCGTGGGGTGCAAAGCTGTTTTGGAGTTCTGCAGCCTGGGTATAGGCTTACTCAATGTGCGCAATGTCTGTAGCATGAGTGTAGAGGACAGAGCGTTCAGGAGTTCTGTAACCTGAGTGTAGTGAGATGCAGCGTATATGAGTTCTGTATCCGAGGTGTGGAACGAAACAGTTTGGAAGTGTTCTGTATTGTGGGAATAAGCATTTACAGTATGCGGGATTTGCGTAGCCTGACTGTAGGAAAGGCAGCTTATGGGCTGTCAGAATCCTGGCTGTAGAGAGATTCAGTTCATGGCAGTTCTGTATGCTAGTGGAGTGCAAAGCTGTTTCAGAGTTCTGTACCTGGAAGTAGGATTACACAGAGTGCACAATGTCTGTAGCCTCAGTGTGGGAGACAGAGCATACAGGAGTTCTGTAACCTGAGTGTAGTGAGATGCAGCGTATATGGGTTCTGTATCGGAGGTGTGGAACGAATCAGTATGGAAGAGTTCTGTTGCCTGGGAGAAGTAATTAGCAGTACGCAGGATTTGTGTAGCCTGTCTGTAGGAAATGCAGCTTATGGGCGTTGTGTGTTCTGCCTTTAGAGAGATGCAGTACATGGGAGTTCTGTATGCTCGTGGGGTGCAAAGCTGTTTTGGAGTTCTGCAGCCTGGGTATAGGCTTACTCAATGTGCGCAACGTCTGTTGCCTGAGTGTAGAGGACAGCGTGTTCAGGAGTTCTGTAACCTGAGTGTAGTGAGATGCAGCATATATGAGTTCTGTATCCGAGGTGTGGAACGAAACAGTTTGGAAGTGTTCTGTATTGTGGGAATAAGCATTCGCAATATATGGGATTTGTGTAGCTTGACTGTAGGAAACGCAGCTTATGGGCGATCTGAACCCTGGCTGTAGAGAGATGCAGTTCACGGGAGTTCTGCGTGCTCGTGGAGTGCAAAGCTGTTTCAGCGTTCTGTAGCATGGGAATACGCTTACACAATGTGCGCAATGTCTGTAGCCTGAGTGTAGGGGACAGAGCATACAGGAGTTCTGTAACCAAAGTGTAGAGAGATGCAGCGTATATGAGTTCTGTATCCGACGTGTGGAACGAAACAGTTTGGAAGTGTTCTGTATTGTGGGAATAAGCATTCGCAATATATGGGATTTGTGTAACTTGACTGTAGGAAATGCAGCTTATGGGCGATCTGAACCCTGGCTGTAGAGAGATGCAGTTCACGGGAGTTCTGCGTGCTCGTGGAGTGCAAAGCTGTTTCAGCGTTCCGAAGCATGGGAATACGCTTACACAATGTGCGCAATGTCTGTTGCTGAGTGTAGGAGAGAGAGCGTACAGGAGTTCTGAAACCTGAGTGTGGTGAGATGCACCGTATATGAGTTCTGTATCGGAGGTGTAGAACGAAACACTTTGGAAGTGTTCTGTATTGTGGGAGTAAGCATTCGCAATATATGGGATTTGTGTAGCTTGACTCTAGGAAAGGCAGCTTATGGGCAGTCTGAATCCTTGCTGTAGAGAGACGCAGTTCACGGGAGTTCTGTATGCTAGTGGAGTGCAAAGCTGTTTCAGCGTTCTGTAGTGTGGGAATAGGCTTACACAATGTGCGCAATGTCTGTTGCCTGAGTGTAGGAGAGAGAGCATACAGGAGTTCTGTAACATGAGTGTAGTGAGATGCAGCCTATATGAGTTCTGTAAAGGAGGTGTGGAACGAATCAGTTTGGAAGAGTTCTGTTGCCTCGGAGAAGGCATTCGCAAGATGCATCATTTGTGTAGCCTGTCTGTAGGAAATACAGCTTATGGGCGTTGTGCGGTCTGGGTGTAAATAGATGCAGTTCACGGGAGTTCTGTATGCTAGTGGAGTGCAAAGCTGTTTCAGAGTTCTGTACCTGGTAGTAGGATTACTCAATGTGCGCAATGTCTGTTGACTCAGTGTAGGGGACAGAGCATACAGGAGTTCTGTAACCTAAGTGAAGTGAGATGCAGCGTATATGAGTTCTGAATCCGAGGCGTTGAAAGAAGCATTTTGGAATAGTTCTGTAGCCTGGGAAGAGGCATTCGCAATATGCGGGTTTGTGAAGCCTCACTCTAGGAAACGCAGCTTATGGGCATTCTGCCTCCTGGCTGTAGAGAGATGCAGTTCACGGGAGTTCTGTATGCTAGTGAAGTGCAAAGCTGTTTCAGCGTTCTGTAGCGTTGCAATATGCTTACACATTGTGCACAATGTCTGTAGCATTAGTGTAGGGAACAGAGCATACAGCAGTTCTGTAACCTGAGTGTAGTGAGATGCAGGGTATATGCGTTCCGTATCCGAGGTGTGGAACGAAACAGTTTTGAAGTGTTCTGTATTCTGGGAGTAGGCATTTACAGTATGCGGGATTTGCGTAGCCTGACTGTAGGAAAGGCAGCTTATGGGCTGTCAGAATCCTGGCTGTAGAGAGATTCAGTTCATGGCACTTCTGTATGCTAGTGGAGTGCAAAGCTGTTTCAGAGTTGTGTACCTGGAAGTAGGATTACACATAGTGCACAATGTCTGTAGCCTCAGTGTGGGAGACAGAGCATACAGGAGTTCTGTAACCTGAGTGTAGTGAGATGCAGCGTATATGGGTTCTGTATCGGAGGTGTGGAACGAATCAGTTTGGAAGAGTTCTGTTGCCTGGGAGAAGTAATTAGCAGTACGCAGGATTTGTGTAGCCTGTCTGTAGGAAATGCAGCTTATGGGCGTTGTGCGTTCTGCCTTTAGAGAGATGCAGTACATGGGAGTTCTGTATGCTCGTGGGGTGCAAAGCTGTTTTGGAGTTCTGCAGCCTGGGTATAGGCTTACTCAATGTGCGCAATGTCTGTTGCCTGAGTGTAGAGGACAGAGCGTTCAGGAGTTCTGTAACCTGAGTGTAGTGAGATGCAGCGTATATGAGTTCTGTATCCGAGGTGTGGAACGAAACAGTTTGGAAGTGTTCTGTATTGTGGGAGTAGGCATTTACAGTATGCGTGATTTGCGTAGCCTGACTGTAGGAAAGGCAGCTTATGGGCTGTCAGAATACTGGCTGTAGAGAGATTCAGTTCATGGCAGTTCTGTATGCTAGTGGAGTGCAAAGCTGTTTCAGCGTTCTGTAGCATGGAAATATGATTACACAATGTGTGCAAGGTCTGTAGCATAAGTGTAGTAGAGAGAGCGTACAGGAGTTCTGTAACCAGAGTGTAGTGAGGTGCAGCTTACATGAGTTCTGTATCCGAGGTGTGGAAGGAAGCAGTGTGGAAATGTTTTGTATTCTGGGAGTAGGCATTTACAGTATGCGGGATTTCCGTAGCCTGACTGTAGGAAAGGCAGCTTATGGGCGGTCTGAATCCTGGCTGTAGAGAGGTTCAGTTCACGGGAGTTGTGTATGCTAGCGGAGTGCAAAGCTGTTTCAGCGTACTGTATCATGGGAATACGCTTACACAATGTGCGTAATGTCTGTTGCCTGAGTGTAGGGGACCTAGCATACAGCAGTTCTGTAACCTGAGTGTAGTGAGATGCAGCGTATATGAGTTCTGTATAGCAGGTGTGGAAGGAAACAGTTTGGAAGTGTTCTGTATTGTGGGAGTAAGCATTCGCAATATATGGGATTTGTGTAGTTTCACTGTAGGAAACGCAGCTTATTGCCGGTCTGAATCCTGGCGGTAGAGTGATGCAGTTCACGGGAGTTCTGTATGCTAGTGGAGTACGAAGCTGTTTCAGCGTTCTGTAGCATGGGAATACGCTTACACAATTTGTGCAATGTCTGTAGCCTGAGTGTGGGAAACAGAGAATAGAGGAGTTCTGTAACCTGAGTGTAGTGAGATGCAGCCTATATGAGTTCTGTATCTGAGGCGTGGAACGAAGCATTTGGAAAAGTTCTGTTGCCTAGCAGAAGGCATTCGCACTATGTAGGATATGTGTAGCCTGTCTGTACGAAATGCAGCTTATGGGAGTTGTGCGTTCTGGCTTTAGAGAGATGCAGTACATCGGAGTTCTGTATGCACGTGGGGTGCAAAGCTGTTTTAGAGTTCAGCAGCCTCGGTAGGGGCTTACTCAATCTGCGCAATTTCTCTTGCCTGAGTGTAGAGGACAGAGCGTACAGGAGTTCTGTAACCTGAGTGTAGTGAGATGCAGCGTATATGAGTTCTGTATAGGAGGTGTGGAACGAAACAGTTTGGAAGTGTTCTGTATTGTAGGAGTAAGCATTCGCAATATATGGAATTTGTGTAGCTTGACTGTAGGAAAGGCAGCTTATGGGCGGTTTAAATCCTGGCTGTAGAGAGGTTCAGTTCACGGGAGTTCTGTATGCTAGTGGAGTGCAAAGCTGTTTCAGCGTTCTGTAGCGTGGGAATACGCTTACATAATGTGCGCAATATCTGTTGCCTGAGTGTAGGAGAGAGATCGTACAGGAGTTCTGTAACCTGAGTGTAGTGAGATGCAGCGTATATGAGTTCTGTATAGCAGGTGTGGAACGAAACAGTTTGTAAGTGTTCTGTATTGTAGGAGTAATCATTCGGAATATGTGGGATTTGTGTAGCCTGTCTGTAGAAAACGCAGCTTATGAGCGGTCTGCTCCCTGGCTGTAGAGAGTTGCAGTTCACAGGAGTTCTGTATGCCAGTGGAGTGCAAAGCTGTTTCAGAGTTCTGTAGCCTGGGAATACGTTTAAACAATGTGCACAATGTATGCAGCATGTGTTTAGGAGAGATTGCTGCAGGACATTTCTAACCTGAGTGTGGTGAGATGCAGCATATATGAGTTCTGTATCGGAGGTGTGGAACGAAACAGTTTGGAAGTGTTCTGAACTGTGTGAGTAAGCATTTCGCAATATATGGGATTTGTGTAGCTTGACTGTAGGAAAGGCAGCTTATGGGCGGTCTGAATCCTGGCTGTAGAGAGATGCAGTTCACGGGAGTTCTGTATGCTAGTGGAGTACAAAGCTGTTTCAGCGTTCTGTAGCATGGGAATAGGCTTACACAATGTGTGCAATGTCTGTAGCCTGAGTGTGGGAAACAGAGAATACAGGAGTTCTGTAACCTGAGTGTAGTGAGATGCAGCGTATATGAGTTCTGTATCCAAGGTGTGGAACGAAGCAGTTTGGAAGAGTTCTGTAGCCTGGGAAGAGTTATTCCCAATATGCGGGTTTGTGTAGCCTTTCTGTAGGACACACAGCTTATGGGCGGTCTGCTCCCTGGCTGTAGAGATATGCAGTTCACGGGAGTTCTGTATGCTAGTGAAATGAAAAGCTGTTTCAGCGTTCTGTAGCGTGGTAATACGCTTACATGATGTGCGCAATGTCTGCAGCATTAGTGTGGGGAACAGAGCATACAGGAGTTCTGTAACCTGAGTGTAGTGAGATGCAGCGTTTGAGTTCTGTGTCAGAGGTTTGGAACGAAACAGTTTGTAAGTGTTCTGTATTGTAGGAGTAAGCATTCGCAATATATGGAACTTGTGTAGCTTGACTGTAGGAAAGGCAGCTTATGGGCGGTTTGAATCCTGGCTGTAGAGAGGTTCAGTTCACGGGAGTTCTGTATGCTAGTGGAGTGCAAAGCTGTTTCAGCGTTCTGTAGCGTGGGAATACGCTTACACAATGTGCGCAATATCTGTTGCTTGAGAGTAGGAGAGAGAGAGCGTACAGGAGTTCTGTAACCTGAGTGTAGTGAGATGCAGCGTATATGAGTTCTGTATCGGAGGTGTGGAACGAAACAGTTTGTAAGTGTTCTGTATTGTAGGAGTAATCATTCGGAATATGTGGGATTTGTGTAGCCTGTCTGTAGAAAACGCAGCTTATGAGCGGTCTGCTCCCTAGTTGTAGAGAGTTGCACTTCACAGGAGTTCTGTATGCTAGTGGAGTGCAAAGCTGTTTCAGAGTTCTGTAGCCTGGGAATACGTTTAAACAATGTGCACAATGTATGCAGCATGTGTTTAGGAGAGATTGCTACAGGACATTTCTAACCTGAGTGTGGTGAGATGCAGCATATATGAGTTCTGTATCGGAGGTGTGGAACGAAACAGTTTGGAAGTGTTCTGTACTGTGGGAGTAAGCATTCGCAATATATGGGATTTGTGTAGCTTGACTCTAGGAAAGGCAGCTTTTGGGCGGTCTGAATCCTGGCTGTAGAGAGATGCAGTTCACGGGAGTTCTGTATGCTAGTGGAGTACAAAGCTGTTTCAGCGTTCTGTAGCATGGGAATAGGCTTACACAATGTGTGCAATGTCTGTAGCCTGAGTGTGGGAAACAGAGAATACAGGAGTTCTGTAACCTGAGTGTAGTGAGATGCAGCGTATATGAGTTCTGTATCCAAGGTGTGGAACGAAGCAGTTTGGAAGAGTTCTGTAGCCTGGGAAGAGTTATTCGCAATATGCGGGTTTGTGTAGCCTTTCTGTAGGACACGCAGCTTATGGGCGGTCTGCTCCCTGGCTGTAGAGATATGCAGTTCACGGGAGTTCTGTATGCTAGTGAAATGAAAAGCTGTTTCAGCGTTCTGTAGTGTGGTAATACGCTTACAAGATGTGCGCAATGTCTGTAGCATTAGTGTGGGGAACAGAGCATACAGGAGTTCTGTAACCTGAGTGTAGTGAGATGCAGTGTTTGAGTTCTGTGTCAGAGGTTTGGAACAAAACAGTTTGGAAGTGTTCTGTATTGTAGGAGTAAACATTCGCAATATATGGGATTTGTGTAGCTGGACTGTAGGAAAGGCAGCTTATGGGCTGTCTGAATCCTGGCTGTAAAGAGGTTCAGTTCACGGTAGTTCTGTATGCTAGTGGAGTACAAAGCTGTTTCAGTGTTCTGTAGCATGGGAATACGCTTACACAATGTGCACAATGTTTGTTGCGTGATTGTGGGAAACAGAGAATACAGGAGTTCTGTAACCTGAGTATAATGAGATGCAGCGTATATGAGTTCTGTATCCGAGGCGTGGAACGAAGTACTTTGGAAGAGTTCTGTTGCCTGGGAGAAGGCATTCGCAGTATGTAGGATTTGTGTAGCCTGTCTGTAGGAATCGCAGCTTATGGGCGGTCTGCTCCCTGGCTATAGAGAATTGCAGTTCACGGGAGTTCTGTATGCTAGTGGAGTGCAAAGCTGTTTCAGAGTTCTGTAGCATGGGAATACGTTTAAACAATGTGCACAATTTCTGCAGCATGAGTTTAGGAGAGATTGCTACAGGACTTTTCTAACCTGAGTGTGGTGAGATGCAGCATATATGAGTTCTGTATCGGAGGTGTGGAACGAAACAGTTTGGAAGTGTTCTGTACTGTGGGAGTAAGCATTCGCAATATATGGGATTTGTGTAGCTTGACTCTAGGAAAGGCAGCTTATGGGCAGTCTGAATCCTTGCTGTAGAGAGACGCAGTTCACGGGAGTTCTGTATGCTAGTGGAGTGCAAAGCTGTTTCAGCGTTCTGTAGCGTGGGAATAGGCTTACACAATGTGCGCAATGTCTGTTGCCTGAGTGTAGGAGTGAGAGCATACAGGAGTTCTGTAACATGAGTGTAGTGAGATGCAGCCTATATGAGTTCTGTATCGGAGGTGTGGAACGAATCAGTTTGGAAGAGTTCTGTTGCCTCGGAGAAGGCATTCGCAAGATGCAGCATTTGTGTAGCCTGTCTGTAGGAAATACAGCTTATGGGCGTTGTGCGGTCTGGGTGTAAATAGATGCAGTACACAGGAGTTCTGTATGCTCATGGAGTGCAAAGCTGTTTCAGAGTTCTGTACCTGGTAGTAGGATTACTCAATGTGCGCAATGTCTGTTGACTCAGTGTAGGGGACAGAGCATACAGGAGTTCTGTAACCTGAGTGAAGTGAGATGCAGCGTATATGAGTTCTGAATCCGAGGCGTGGAACGAAGCAGTTTGGAAGAGTTCTGTAGCCTGGTAAGAGTTATTCGCAATATGCGGGTTTGTGAAGCCTCACTCTAGGAAACGCAGCTTATGGGCATTCTGCCTCCTGGCTGTAGAGAGTTGCAATTCACGGGAGTTCTGTATGCTAGTGAAGTGCAAAGCTGTTTCAGCGTTCTGTAGCGTTGCAATACGCTTACACAATGTGCACAATGTCAGTAGCATTAGTGTAGGGAACAGAGCATACAGCAGTTCTGTAACCTGAGTGTAGTGAGATGCAGGGTATATGCGTTCCGTATCCGAGGTGTGGAACGAAACAGTTTTGAAGTGTTCTGTATTCTGGGAGTAGGCATTTACAGTATGTGGGAATTGGGTAGCCTGACTGTAGGAAAGGCATCTTCTGGGCTGTCAGAATACTGGCTGTAGAGAGATTCAGTTCATGGCAGTTCTGTATGCTAGTGGAGTGCAAAGCTGTTTCAGAGTTCTGTACCTGGGAGTAGGATTACACATAGTGCACAATGTCTGTAGCCCCAGTGTGAGAGACAGGGCATACAGGAGTTCTGTAACCTGAGTGTAGTGAGATGCAGCATATATGGGTTCTGTATCGGAGGTGTAGAATGAAACAGTTTTGAAGTGTTCTGTATTCTGGGAATAGGCATTTACAGTATGCGGGATTTGCATAGCCTGACTGTAGGAAAGGCATCTTATGGGCTGTCAGAATACTGGCTGTAGAGAGATTCAGTTCATGGCAGTTCTGTATGCTAGTGGAGTGCAAAGCTGTTTCAGCGTTCTGTAGCATGGGAATATGATTACACAATGTGTGCAAGGTCTGTAGCATAAGTGTAGTAGAGAGAGCGTACAGGAGTTCTGTAACCAGAGTGTAGTGAGGTGCAGCTTACATGAGTTCTGTATCCGAGGTGTGGAAGGAAGCAGTGTGGAAATGTTTTGTATTCTGGGAGTAGGCATTTACAGTATGCGGGATTTGCGTAGCCTGACTGTAGGAAAGGCAGCTTATGGGCGGTTTAAATCCTGGCTGTAGAGAGGTTCAGTTCACGGGAGTTCTGTATGCTAGTGGAGTGCAAAGCTGTTTCAGCGTTCTGTAGCGTGGGAATACGCTTACACAATGTGCGCAATATCTGTTGCCTGAGTGTAGGAGAGAGATCGTACAGGAGTTCTGTAACCTGAGTGTAGTGAGATGCAGCGCATATGAGTTCTGTATAGCAGGTGTGGAACGAAACAGTTTGTAAGTGTTCTGTATTGTAGGAGTAATCATTCGGAATATGTGGGATTTGTGTAACCTGTCTGTAGAAAACGCGGCTTATGAGCAGTCTGCTCCCTGGCTGTAGAGAGTTGCAGTTCACAGGAGTTCTGTATGCTAGTGGAGTGCAAAGCTGTTTCAGAGTTCTGTAGCCTGGGAATACGTTTAAACAATGTGCACAATGTATGCAGCATGTGTTTAGGAGAGATTGCTACAGGACATTTCTAACCTGAGTGTGGTGAGATGCAGCATATATGAGTTCTGTATCGGAGGTGTGGAACGAAACAGTTTGGAAGTGTTCTGAACTGTGTGAGTAAGCATTCGCAATATATGGGATTTGTGTAGCTTGACTCTAGGAAAGGCAGCTTATGGGCGGTCTGAATCCTGGCTGTAGAGAGATGCAGTTCACGGGAGTTCTGTATGCTAGTGGAGTACAAAGCTGTTTCAGCGTTCTGTAGCATGGGAATAGGCTTACACAATGTGTGCAATGTCTGTAGCCTGAGTGTGGGAAACAGAGAATACAGGAGTTCTGTAACCTGAGTGTAGTGAGATGCAGCGTATATGAGTTCTGTATCCAAGGTGTGGAACGAAGCAGTTTGGAAGAGTTCTGTAGCCTGGGAAGAGTTATTCGCAATATGCGGGTTTGTGTAGCCTTTCTGTAGTACACGCTTCTTATGGGCGGTCTGCTCCCTGGCTGTAGAGATATGCAGTTCACGGGAGTTCTGTATGCTAGTGAAATGAAAAGCTGTTTCAGAGTTCTGTAGCGTGGTAATACGCTTACATGATGTGCGCAATGTCTGTAGCATTAGTGTGGGGAACAGAGCATACAGGAGTTCTGTAACCTGAGTGTAGTGAGATGCAGCGTTTGAGTTCTGTGTCAGAATTTGGAACGAAACAGTTTGGAAGTGTTCTGTATTGTAGGAGTAAGCATTCGCAATATATGGAATTTGTGTAGCTTGATTGTCGGAAAGGCAGCTTATGGGCGGTTTGAATCCTTTCTGTAGAGAGGTTCAGTTCACGGGAGTTCTGTATGCTAGTGGAGTGCAAAGCTGTTTCAGAGTTCTGTAGCCTGGGAATACGTTTAAACAATGTGCACAATGTATGCAGCATGTGTTTAGGAGAGATTGCTACAGGACATTTCTAACCTGAGTGTGGTGAGATGCAGCATATATGAGTTCTGTATCGGAGGTGTGGAACGAAACAGTTTGGAAGTGTTCTGTACTGTGGGAGTAAGCATTCGCAATATATGGGATTTGTGTAGCTTGACTCTAGGAAAGGCAGCTTATGGGCTGTCTGAATCCTGGCTGTAGAGAGATGCAGTTCACGGGATTTCTGTATGCTAGTGGAGTGCAAAGCTGTTTCAGCGTTCTGTAGCCTGGGAATACACTTACATAATGTGCGCAATGTATGTTGCCTGAATGCAGGAGAGAGAGCGAATATGAGTTCTGTATCAGAGGTGTGGAACGAATCAGTTTGGAAGAGTTCTGTTGCCTGGGAGAAGGTATTCGCAGTATGTAGGATTTGTGTAGCCTGACTGTAGGAAAGGCAGCTTATGGGCGGTCTGCTTCCTGGCTGTAGAGAGTTGCATTTCACGGAAGTTCTGTATGCTAGTGGAGTGCAAAGCTGTTTCAGAGTTCTGTAGCCTGGGAGTAGGATTACACATAGTGCGCAATGTCTGTAGCCTGAGTGTGGGAGATAGAGCATACAGGAGTTCTGTAACCTGAGTGTAGTGAGATGCAGCGTATATGGGTTCTGTATCGGAGGTGTGGAACGAATCAGTTTACAAGAATTCTGTTGCCTGGGAGGAGTAATTAGCAGTATGCAGGTTTTGTGTAGCCTGTATGTAGGAAATGCAGCTTATGGGCGTTGTGCGTTCTGGCTTTAGAGAGATGCAGTACATGGGAGTTCTGTATGCTCGTGGGGTGCAAAGCTGTTTCAGCGTTCTGTAGCATGGGAATACGCTTACACAATGTGCGCAATGTCTGTTGCCTGAGTGTAGGGGACCTAGCATACAGCAGTTCTGTAACCTGAGTGTAGTGAGATGCAGCGTATATGAGTTCTGTATCGGAGGTGTGGAACGAAACAGTTTGGAAGTGTTCTGTATTGTAGGAGTAAGCATTCGCAGTATGTAGGGTTTGTGTAGCCTGTCTGTAGGAAAGGCAGCTTATGGGCGGTCTGAATGCTGGCTGTAGAGAGGTTCAGTTCACGGGAGTTCTGTATGCTAGTGGAGTGCAAAGCTGTTTCAGCGTTCTGTAGCGTGGGAATACGCTTACACAATGTGAGCAATGTCTGTTGCCTGAGTGTAGGAGAGAGAGCGTACAGGAGTTCTATAACCTGAGTGTAGTGAGATGCACCGTATATGAGTTCTGTATACCAGGTGTGGAACGAAACAGTTTGTAAGTGTTCTGTATTGTAGGAGTAATCATTCGGAATATATGGGATTTGTGTAGCCTGTCTGTAGGAACCGCAGCTTATGGGCGGTCTGCTCCCTGGCTGTTGTGATATGCAGTTCACGGGAGTTCTGTATGCTAGTGAAGTGCAAAGCTGTTTCAGCGTTCTGTAGCGTGGCAAAATGCTTACATGATGTGCGCAATGTCTGTAGCATTAGTGTCGAGAACAGAGCATACAGGAGTTCTGTAGCCTGAGTATAGTGAGATGCAGCATATATTAGTTCTGTGTCAGAGGTGTGGAACGAAACAGTTTGGAAGTGTTCTGTATTGTAGGAGTAAACATTCGCAATATATGGGATTTGTGTAGCTTGACTCTAGGAAAGGCAGCTTATGGGCGGTATGAATCCTGGCTGTAGAGAGGTTCAGTTCACGGGAGTTCTGTATGCTAGTGGAGTGCAAAGCTGTTTCAGCGTACTGTAGCATGGGAAAACGCTTACACAATGTGTGCAATGTCTGTAGCCTGAGTGTGGGAAACAGAGAATACAGGAGTTCTGTAACCTGAGTGTAGTGAGATGCAGCGTATATGAGTTCTGTTCCGAGACGTGGAACGAAGCAGCTTGGAAGAGTTCTGTTGCCTGTGAGAAGGCATTCACAGTATGTAGGATTTGTGCAGCCTGTCTGTAGGAAACGAAGCTTACGGGCTTTCTGCCTCCTGGCTGTAGAGAGATGCAGTTCACGGGATTTCTGTATGCTAGTGGAGTACAAAGCTTTTTCAGCGTTCTGTAGCATGGGAATACTCTTACACAATGTGCACAATGTCTGTTGCCTGAGTGTGGGAAACAGAGAATACAGGAGTTCTGTAACCCGAGTGTAGTGATATGCAGAGTATATGAGTTCTGTATCCGAGGCGTGGAACAAAGCAGTTTGGAAGAGTTCTGTTGCCTGGGAGAAGGCATTCGCAGTATGTAGGATTTGTGTAGCCTGTCTGTAGGAATCGCAGCTTATGGGCGGTCTGCTCCCTGGCTGTAGAGAGTTGCAGTTCACGGGGGTTCTGTATGCTAGTGGAGTGCCAAGCTGTTTCACAGTTCTGTAGCCTGTGAATACGTTTAAACAATTTGCACAATTTCTGCAGCATGAGTTTAGGAGAGATTGCTACAAGACTTTTCTAACCTCAGCGTGGTGAGATGCAGCGTATATGAGTTGTGTATCGGAGGTGTGGAAAGAAACAGTTTGGAAGTATTCTGTACTGTGGGAGTAAGCATTCGCAATGTATGGGATTTGTGTAGCTTGACTGTAGGAAACACAGCTTATGGGCTGTCTGAATCCTGGCTGTAGAGAGATGCAGTTCACAGGCCTTCTGTATGCTAGTGGAGTACAAAGCTGTTTCAGCGTTCTGTATAATGGGAATACGCTTACACAATGTGTGCAATGTCTGTAGCCTGAGTGTGGGAAACAGAGAATACAGGAGTTCTGTAACCTGAGTGTAGTGAGATGAAGCTTATATGAGTTCTGTATCCGAAGCATGGAACGAAGCAGTTTGGAAGAGTTCTGTTGCATGGCAGAAGGCATTCGCAGTATGTAGGATTTGTGTAGCTTGACTGTAGGAAACGCAGCTTATGGGCATTCTGCCCCCTGCAGTAGAGTGATGAAACTCACGGGAGTTCTGTATGCTAGTGGAGTGCAAAGCTGTTTTAGAGTTCTGCAGCCTGGGTATAGGCTTACTCAATGTGCGCAATGTCTGTTGCCTGAGTGTAGGAGAGAGAACGTATAGCAGTTCGCGTATATGAGTTCTGTATAGAAGGTGTGGAACGAATCAGTTTGGAAGTGTTCTGTATTGTGGGAATAAGCATTCGCAATATATGGTATTTGTGTAGCTTGACTGTAGGAAATGCAGCTTATGGGCAGTCTGAATCCTGGCTGTAGAGAGATGCAGTTCACGGGAGTTCTGTATGCTAGTGGAGTACAAAGCTGTTTCAGCGTTCTGTAGCATGGGAATACGCTTACACAATGTGTGCAATGTCTGTAGCCTGAGTGTGGGAAACAGAGAATACAGGAGTTCTGTAACCTGAGTGTAGTGAGATGCAGCGTATATGAGTTCTGTACCAAAGGATGTGGAACGATACAGTTTGGAAGTGTTCTGTATTGTGGGAATAAGCATTCACAATATATGGGATTTGCATAGCTTGACTGTAGGAAACGCAGCTTATGAGCTGTCTGTATCCTGGCTGTAGAGAGATGCAGTTCACATGTCTTCTGCATGCTAGTGGAGTGCAAAGCTGTTTCAGAGTTCTGTAGCCTGGGAATACACTTACATAAATGTGCGCAATGTCTGCAGCCTGATTGCAGGAGAGAGAGCGAATATGACTTCTGTATCGGAGGTGTGGAACGAATCTGTTTTGAAGATTTCTGTTGCCTGGGAAAAGGCATTCGCAGTATGTAGGATTTGTGTAGCCTGTCTGTAGGAAACGCAGCTTATGGGCGGTCTGCTCCCTGGCTGTAGAGAGTTGCAGTTCACGGGAGTTCTGTATGCTAGTGGAGTGCAAAGCTGTTTCAGAGTTCTGTTGCCTGGGAATACGTTTAAACAATGTGCACAATGTCTGTTGCCTGAGTGTTGGAGAGAGAGAGTACAGGAGTTCTGTAACCTGAGTGTAGTGAGATGAAGCTTATATGAGTTCTGTAAGAGGTGCGGAACGAAACAGTTTGGAAGTGTTCTGTATTGTGGGAGTAAGCATTCGCAATATATGGGATTTGTGTAGCTTGACTGTAGTAAACGCAGCTTATGGGCAATCTGCCTTCTGGCAGTAGAGAGATGCAGTTCACGGGAGTTCTGTATGCTCGTGGAGTGCAAAGCTGTTTTAGAGTTCTGCAGCCTGGGTATAGGCTTACTCAATGTGCGCAATGTCTGTTGCCTGAGTGTAGGAGAGAGAACGTACAGCAGTTCGCGTATATGAGTTCTGTATAGAAGGTGTGGAACGAAACAGTTTGGAAGTGTTCTGTATTGTGGGAATAAGCATTCGCAATATATGGTATTTGTGTAGCTTGACTATATGAAATGCAGCTTATGGGCAGTCTGAATCCTGGCTGTAGAGAGATGCAGTTCACGGGAGTTCTGTATGCTAGTGGAGTACAAAGCTGTTTCAGCGTTCTGTAGCATGGGAATACGCTTACACAATATGTGCAATGTCTGTAGCCTGAGTGTGGGAAACAGAGAATACAGGAGTTCTGTAACCTGAGTGTAGTGAGTTGCAGCGTATATGAGTTCCGTATCGCAGGTGTGGAACGAATGAGTTTGGAAGAGTTCTGTTGCCTGGGAGAAGGAATTCGCAGTACGCAAGATTTGTGTAGCCTGTCTGTAGGAAACTCAGCTTATGGGCAATCTGCCTTCTGGCTGTAGAGAGATGCAGTACACCTGAGTTCTGTATGCTTCTGGAGTACAAAGCTGTTTTTGTTCTGCAGCCTGGGTATATGCTTACTCAATGTGCGCAATGTCTGTTGCCTGAGTGTACGGGACAGAGCATACAGCAGTTCTGTAAACTGAGTGTAGTAAGATGCAGCGTATATGAGTTCTGTATCCGAGGTGTGGAAGGAAGCAGTGTGGAAATGTTCTGTATTCTGGGACTAGGCATTTACAGTATGCTGGATTTGCGTAGCATGACTGTATGAAAGGCAGCTTATGGGCTGTCGGAATCCTGGCTGTAGAGAGGTTCAGTTCACGGGACTTCTGTATGCTAGTGGAGTGCAAAGCTGTTTCAGCGTTCTGTAGCGTGGGAATACGTTTAACCAATGTGCGCAGTGTCTGTAGCATGAGTGTAGGAGGGAGAGCTACAGGACTTCACTAAGTTGAGTGTGGTGAGATGCAGGGTACATGAGTTCTGTATCGGCGGTGTGGAAAGAAACAGTTTGGAAGAGTTCTGTAGCCTGGGAGTAAGTATTCGCAGTATGTGGGATTTGTGTAGCCTGACATTAGGAAACGCAGCTGATGGGCATTCTGTCTCCTGGCTGTACAGTGATTCAGTTCACAGGACTTCTGTATGCTAGTGGAGTGCAAAGCTGTCAGAGTTCTGTAGTGTGTGAATACGTTTAACCAATGTGCGCAATGTCTGTAGCATGAGTGTAGGAGGGAGAGCTACAGGACTTCACTAATTTGAGTGTGGTGAGATGCAGGGTGCATGAGTTCTGTATCGGCGGTGTGGAACGAATCTGTTTGGAAGAGTTCTGTAGCCTGGGAGTAGGTATTCGCAATATGGGGGATTTGAGTAGCCTGACTTTAGGAAACGCAGCTGATGGGCATTCTGTCTCCTGGCTGTAGAGAGATGCAGTTCACAGGACTTCTGTATGCTAGTGGAGTGCAAATTTGTTTCAGAGTTTTGTAGCTTGGGAATACACTTACATAATGTGTGCAATGTCTGCAGCCTGATTGCGGGAAGAGAGCGTTCAGGAGTTCTGTAACCTGAGTGTAGTGAGATGCAGCGTATATGAGTTCTGTATCACAGGTGTGGATCGAATCAGTTTGGAAGAGTTCGTAGCCTGGGAGTAGGTATTCGCAATATGGGGGATTTGTGTAGCCTCACTCTAGGAAACGCAGCTTATGGGCATTCTGCCTCCTGGCTGTAGAGAGTTGCAGTTCACGGGAGTTCTGTATGTTAGTGGATGCAAAGCTGTTTCAGCGTTCTGTAGCCTGGGAATACGCTTACACAATGTGCGTAATGTCTGTTGCCTGAGTGTAGGAGAGAGAGCGTACAGCAGTTCTGTAACCTAAGTGTAGTGAGATGCAGGGTATTTGAGTCCTGTATCGGAGGTGTGGAACGAAACAATTTGGAAATGTTCTGTATTGTGGGAGTAATCATTCGCAATATATGGGATTCGTGTAGCCTGACTCTAGGAAAGGCAGCTTATGGGCTGTGTGAATCCTGGCTGTAGAGAGATTCAGTTCATGGCACTTCTGTATGCTAGTGCAGTGCAAAGCTCTTTCAGAGTTCTGTAGCCTGGGAGTAGGATTACACATAGTGCACAATGTCTGTAGCCTGTGTGTGGGAGACAGAGCATACAGGAGTTCTGTAACCTGAGTGTAGTGAGATGCAGCGTACATGAGTTCTGTATCGGCGGTGTGGAAGGATTCAGTTTGGAAGAGTTCTGTTGCCTGGGAGAAGGTATTCGCAACATGCAGGATTTGTGTAGCCTGTCTGTAGGAAATACAGCTTATGGCGTTGTGCGTTCTGGCTGTAAAGAGATGCAGTACACGGTAGTTCTCTATGCTCGTGCTTGCAATGCTGTTTTAGAGCTCTGCAGCCTGGGTATATGCTTACTCAATGTGCGCAATGTCTGTTGCCTGAGTGTAGGGGACAGAGCATACAGCAGTTCTGTAACCTGTGTGTAGTGAGATGCAGCGTATATGAGTTCTGTATCGGAGGTGTGGAATGAAGCAGTTTGGAAATATTCTATATTCTGGGAGTAGGCATTTACAATATGCGAGATTTGCGTAGCCTGACTGTAGGAAAGGCATCTTAGGGGTGTCTGAATCATCGCTGTAGAGAGCTTCAGTTCATGGCAGTTCTGTATGCTAGTGGAGTGCAAAGCTGTTTCAGAGTTCTGTAGCCTGGGAATACACTTACATAATGTTAGCAATGTGTGATTGCAGGAAGAGAGCATATATGAGTTCTGTATCACAGGTGTGGAACGAATCAGTTTGGAAGAGTTCTGTAGACTGGGAGTTGGTATTCGCAATATGCGGGTTTGTGAAGCCTCACTCTGGGAAACGCAGCTTATGGGCAATCTGCCTTCTGGCTGTAGAGAGTTGCAGTTCACGGGAGTTCTGTATGCTAGTGGAGTGCAAAGCTGTTTCAGCGTTCTGTAGCGTGGGAATACGCTTACACAATGTGTGCAATGTCTTTTGGCTGAGTGTAGGAGAGAGAGCGTACTGGAGTTCTGTAACCTGAGTGTAGTGAGATGCAGCGTATATGACTCTGTATAGGAGGTGTGGAAAGAAACAGTTTGGAAATGTTCCGTATTGTAGGAGTAATCATTCGCAATATATGGGATTTGTGTAGCTTGACTGTAGGAAACGCAGCTTATGGGCTGTGTGAATCCTGGCTGTAAAGAGATGCAGTTCACAGGATTTCTGTATGCTAGTGGAGTACAAAGCTGTTTCAGCGTTCTGTAGCATGGGAATACTCTTACACAATGTGTGCAATGTCTGTAGCCTGAGTGTGGGAAACAGAGAATGCAGGAGTTCTTCAACCTGAGTGTAGTGAGATGCAGCGAATATGAGTTCTGTATCCGAGGCATGGAACGAATCTGTTTGGGAGAGTTCTGTAGCCTGGGAGTTGGTATTCGCAATATGCGGGTTTGTGAAGCCTCACTCTGGGAAATGCAGCTTATGGGCAATCTGCCTTCTGGCTGTAGAGAGATGCAGTTCACAGGTCTTCTGTATGCTAGTGGAGTGCAAAGCTGTTTCAGAGTTCTGTAGCCTGGGAATACACTTACATAATGTGCGCAATGTCTGCATCCTGATTGCAGGAGAGAGAGCGAATATGAGTTCTGTATCGGAGGTGTGGAACGAATCTGTTTGGAAGAGTTCTGTTGCCTGGGGTATAGGCATTCGCAATATGCAGGATTTGTGTAGCCTGTCTGTAGGAAATGCAGCTTATGGGCGTTGTGCGTTCTGGCTGTAAAGAGATGCAGTACACGGGAGTTCTGTATGCTCGTGGAGTGCAAAGCTGTTTTAAAGTTTTGTAGCCTGGGAATAGGCTTACTCAATGGGTGCAATGTCTGTTGCCTGAGTGTAGGGGACAGAGCGTACAGGAGTTCTGTAACCTGAGTGTAGTGAGATGCAGCGTATATGAGTTCTGTATCCGAGGCATGGAACGAAGCAGTTTGGAAGAGTTTTGTAGCCTGGGAGTAGGATTACACATAGTGCGCAATGTCCGTAGCCTGAGTGTGGGAGACAGAGCAAACATGAGTTTTGTAACCTGAGTGTAGTGAGATGCAGTTTATATGAATTCTGTATCGCAGGTGTGGAACGAATCACTTTGGAAGAGTTCGTAGCCTGGGAGTAGGTATTCGCAATATGCGGGTTTGTGAAGCCTCACTCTAGGAAACGTAGCTTATGGGCATTCTGCCTCCTGGCTGTAGCGAGTTACAGTTCACGGGAGTTCTGTATGTTAGTGGAGTGCAAAGCTGTTTCAGCGTTCTGTAGCCTGGGAATATGCTTACACATTGTGCACAATGTCTGTAGCCTGAGTGTAGGAGAGAGAGCGTACAGCAGTTCTGTAACCTAAGTGTAGTGAGATGCAGCGTATATGAGTTCTGTACGGGAGGTGTGGAACGAAACAGTTTGGAAATGTTCTGTATTGTGGGAGTAATCATTCGCAATACATGGGATTCGTGTAGCCTGACTCTAGGAAAGGCAGCTTATGGGCTGTCAGAATCCTGGCTGTAGAGAGATTCAGTTCATGGCAGTTCTGTATGCAAGCGGAGTGCAAAGCTGTTTCAGAGTTCTGTAGCCTGGTAGTAGGTTTACACATACTGCACAATGTCTGTAGCCTGAGTGTGGGAGACAGAGCATACAGGAGTTCTGTAACCTGAGTGTAGTGAGATGCAGCGTACATGAGTTCTGTATCGCAGGTGTGGAACGAATCAGTTTGGAAGAGTTCTGTTGCCTGGGAGAAGATATTCACAATATGCAGGATTTGTGTAGCCTGTCTGTAGGAAATACAGCTTATGGCGTTGTGCGTTCTGGCTGTAAAGAGATGCAGTACACGGTAGTTCTCTATGCTCGTGCTTGCAATGCTGTTTTAGAGTTCTGCAGCCTGGGTATAGGCTCACTCAATGTGTGCAATGTCTGTTGCCTGAGTGTAGCGGACAGAGCATACAGCAGTTCTGTAACCTGTGTGTAGTGAGATGCAGCGTATATGAGTTCTGTATCCGAGGTGTGGAACGAAGCAATTTGGATGTGTTCTGTATTCTGGGAGTAGGCATTTACAGTATGCGGGATTTGCGTAGCCTGACTATAGGAAAGGCAGCTTATGGGCTGTCAGAATTCTGGCTGTAGAGAGATTCAGTTCATGGCAGTTCTGTATGCTAGTGGAGTGCAAAGCTGTTTCAGAGTTCTGTAGCCTGGTAGTAGGTTTACACATAGTGCACAATGTCTGTAGCCTGAGTGTGGGAGACAGAGCATACAGGAGTTCTGTAACCTGAGTGTAGTGAGATGCAGCGTACATGAGTTCTCTATCGCCGGTGTGGAACGAATCAGTTTGGAAGAGTTCTGTTGCCTGGGAGAAGTAATTAGCAGTATGCAGGATTTGTATAGCCTGTCTGTAGGAAATGCAGCTGATGGGCGTTGTGCGTTCTGGCTTTAGAGAGATGCAGTACATGGGAGTTCTGTATGCTCGTGGGGTGCAAAGCTGTTTTAGAGTTCTGCAGCCTGGGTATAGGCTTACACAATGTGCGCAATGTCTGTTGCCTGAGTGTAGGGGACAGAGCGTACAGCAGTTCAGTAACATGAGTGTAGTGAGATGCAGCGTATATGAGTTCCTTATCGGAGGTGTGGAACGAATCAGTTTGGAAGTGTTCTGTATTGTGGGAATAAGCATTCGCAATATGCGGGTTTGTGAAGCCTCACTCTGGGAAACGCAGCTTATGGGCAGTCTGAATCCTGGCTGTAGAGAGATGCAGTTCACGGGAGTTCTGTATGCTCGTGGAGTGCAAAGCTGTTTCAGCATTCTGTAGCGTGGGAATATGCTTACACAATGTGCGCAATGTCTGTTGCCTGAGTGTAGGAGAGAGAGCGTACTGGAGTTCTGTAACCTGAGTGTAGTGAGATGCAGCGTATATGAGTTCTGTACGGGAGGTGTGGAACGAAACAGTTTGGAAGAGTTCTGTGGGAGTAATCATTCGCAATATATGGGATTTGTGTATCTTGACTGTAGGAAAGGCAGCTTATGGGCTGTCTGAATCCTGGCTGTAGAGTGATTCAGTTCACAGGCCTTCTGTATGCTAGTGGAGTGCAAAGCTGTTTCAGCGTTCTGTAGTGTGTGAATACGTTTAGCCAATGTGCGCAATGTCAGTAGCATGAGTGTAGGAGAGAGAGCTACAGGACTTCTCTAACCTGAGTGTGGTGAGATGCAGGGTACATGACTTCTGTATCGGATATGTGGAACGAAGCAGTTTGGAAGAGTTTTGTAACCTGGGAGTAGGTATTCGCAATATGGGGGATTTGTGTAGCCTGACTTTAGGAAACGCAGCTGATGGGCATTCTGTCTCCTGGCTGTAGAGAGATGCAGTTCACAGGACTTCTGTATACTAGTGGAGTGCAAAGCTGTTTCAGAGTTTTGTAGCCTGGGAATACACTTACATAATGTGCGCAATGTCTGCAGCCTGATTGCATGAAGAGTGCGTACAGGAGTTCTGTAACCAGAGTGTAGTGAGATGCAGTGTATATGAGTTCTGTATCGCAGGTGTGGAACGAATCAGTTTGGAAGAGTTCGTAGCCTGGGAGTAGGTATTCGCAATATGCGGGTTTGTGAAGCCTCACTCTGGGAAACGCAGCTTATGGGCAGTCTGAATCCTGGCTGTAGAGAGATGCAGTTCACGGGAGTTCTGTATGCTCGTGGAGTGCAAAGCTGTTTCAGCATTCTGTAGCATGGGAATACGCTTACACAATGTGCGCAATGTCTGTTGCCTGAGTGTAGGGGACAGAGCGTACAGCAGTTCTGTAACATGAGTGTAGTGAGATGCAGCGTATATGAGTTCCTTATCGGAGGTGTGGAACGAATCAGTTTGGAAGTGTTCTGTATTGTGGGAATAAGCATTCGCAATATGCGGGTTTGTGAAGCCTCACTCTGGGAAACGCAGCTTATGGGCAGTCTGAATCCTGGCTGTAGAGAGATGCAGTTCACGGGAGTTCTGTATGCTCGTGGAGTGCAAAGCTGTTTCAGCATTCTGTAGCGTGGGAATATGCTTACACAATGTGCGCAATGTCTGTTGCCTGAGTGTAGGAGAGAGAGCGTACTGGAGTTCTGTAACCTGAGTGTAGTGAGATGCAGCGTATATGACTCTGTATAGGAGGTGTGGAACAAAACAGTTTGGAAGTGTTCTGTCTTGTAGGAGTAATCATTCGCAATTATGGGATTTGTGTAGCTTGACTGTAGGAAACGCAGCTTATGGGCTGTGTGAATCCTGGCTGTAGAGAGATGCAGTTCACGGGATTTCTGTATGCTAGTGGAGTACAAAGCTGTTTCAGCGTTCTGTAGCATGGGAATACGCTTACACAATATGTGCAATGTTTGTATCCTGAGTGTGGGAAACAGAGAATGCAGGAATTCTGTAACCTGAGTGTAGTGAGATGCAGCGTATATGAGTTCTGTATCCAAGGCATGGAACGAATCTGTTTGGGGGAGTTCTGTAGCCTGGGAGTTGGTATTCGCAATATGCGGGTTTGTGAAGCCTCACTCTGGGAAACGCAGCTTATGGGCAATCTGCCTTCTGGCTGTAGAGTGATGCAGTTCACGGGAGTTCTGTATGCTAGTTGAGTGCAAAGCTGTTTCAGCGTTCTGTAGCGTGGGAATACGCTTACACAATGTGCGCAATGTCTGTTTCCTGAGTGTAGCGGGCAGAGCGTACACTAGTTCTGTAACCTGAGTGTGGTTAGATGCAGGGTACATGAGTTCTGTATCGGCGGTGTGGAATGAAACAGTTTGGAAGAGTTCTGTAGCCTGGGAGTAAGTATTCGCAGTATGTGGGATTTGTGTAGCCTGACATTAGGAAACGCAGCTGATGGGCATTCTGTCTCCTGGCTGTAGAGTGATTCAGTTCACAGGACTTCTGTATGCTAGTGGAGTGCAAAGCTGTCAGAGTTCTGTAGTGTGTGAATACGTTTAACCAATGTGCGCAATGTCTGTAGCATGAGTGTAGGAGGGATTGCTACAGGACTTCACTAAGTTGAGTGTGGTGAGATGCAGGGTGCATGAGTTCTGTATCGGCGGTGTGGAACGAATCTGTTTGGAAGAGTTCTGTAGCCTGGGAGTAGGTATTCGCAATATGGGGGATTTGAGTAGCCTGACTTTAGGAAACGCAGCTGATGGGCATTCTGTCTCCTGGCTGTAGAGAGATGCAGTTCACAGGACTTCTGTATACTAGTGGAGTGCAAATTTGTTTCAGAGTTTTGTAGCTTGGGAATACACTTACATAATGTGTGCAATGTCTGCAGCCTGATTGCGGGAAGAGAGCGTTCAGGAGTTCTGTAACCTGAGTGTAGTGAGATGCAGCGTATATGAGTTCTGTATCGCAGGTGTGGATCGAATCAGTTTGGAAGAGTTCGTAGCCTGGGAGTAGGTATTCGCAATATGGGGGATTTGTGTAGCCTCACTCTAGGAAATGCAGCTTATGGGCATTCTGCCTCCTGGCTGTAGAGAGTTGCAGTTCACGGGAGTTCTGTATGTTAGTGGATGCAAAGCTGTTTCAGCGTTCTGTAGCCTGGGAATACGCTTACACAATGTGCGCAATGTCTGTTGCCTGAGTGTAGGGGACAGAGCGTACAGCAGTTCTGTAACATGAGTGTAGTGAGATGCAGCGTATTTGAGTTCCTTATCGGAGGTGCGGAACGAATCAGTTTGGAAGTGTTCTGTATTGTGGGAATAAGCATTCGCAATATGCGGGTTTGTGAAGCCTCACTCTGGGAAACGCAGCTTATGGGCAGTCTGAATCCTGGCTGTAGAGAGATGCAGTTCACGGGATTTCTGTATGCTCGTGGAGTGCAAAGCTGTTTCAGCATTCTGTAGCGTGGGAATACGCTTACACAATGTGCGCAATGTCTGTTGCCTGAGTGTAGGAGAGAGAGCGTACTGGAGTTCTATAACCTGAGTGTAGTGAGATGCAGCGTATATGACTCTGTATAGGAGGTGTGGAACAAAACAGTTTGGAAGTGTTCTGTCTTGTAGGAGTAATCATTCGCAATATATGGGATTTGTGTAGCTTGACTGTAGGAAATGCAGCTTATGGGCTGTGTGAATCCTGGCTGTAGAGAGATGCAGTTCACGGGATTTCTGTATGCTAGTGGAGTACAAAGCTGTTTCAGCGTTCTGTAGCATGGGAATACGCTTACACAATATGTGCAATGTTTGTATCCTGAGTGTGGGAAACAGAGAATGCAGGAATTCTGTAACCTGAGTGTAGTGAGATGCAGCGTATATGAGTTCTGTATCCAAGGCATGGAACGAATCTGTTTGGGAGAGTTCTGTAGCCTGGGAGTTGGTATTCGCAATATGCGGGTTTGTGAAGCCTCACTCTGGGAAACGCAGCTTATGGGCAATCTGCCTTCTGGCTGTAGAGTGATGCAGTTCACGGGAGTTCTGTATGCTAGTTGAGTGCAAAGCTGTTTCAGCGTTCTGTAGCGTGGGAATACGCTTACACAATGTGCGCAATGTCTGTTTCCTGAGTGTAGCGGGCAGAGCGTACACTAGTTCTGTAACCTGAGTGTGGTTAGATGCAGGGTACATGAGTTCTGTATCGGCGGTGTGGAACGAAACAGTTTGGAAGAGTTCTGTAGCCTGGGAGTAAGTATTCGCAGTATGTGGGATTTGTGTAGCCTGACATTAGGAAACGCAGCTGATGGGCATTCTGTCTCCTGGCTGTAGAGTGATTCAGTTCACAGGACTTCTGTATGCTAGTGGAGTGCAAAGCTGTTTCAGCGTTCTGTAGTGTGTGAATACGTTTAACCAATGTGCGCAATGTCTGTAGCATGAGTGTAGGAGGGATTGCTACAGGACTTCACTAAGTTGAGTGTGGTGAGATGCAGGGTGCATGAGTTCTGTATCGGCGGTGTGGAACGAATCTGTTTGGAAGAGTTCTGTAGCCTGGGAGTAGGTATTCGCAATATGGGGGATTTGAGTAGCCTGACTTTAGGAAACGCAGCTGATGGGCATTCTGTCTCCTGGCTGTAGAGAGATGCAGTTCACAGGACTTCTGTATGCTAGTGGAGTGCAAATTTGTTTCAGAGTTTTGTAGCTTGGGAATACACTTACATAATGTGTGCAATGTCTGCAGCCTGATTGCGGGAAGAGAGCGTTCAGGAGTTCTGTAACCTGAGTGTAGTGAGATGCAGCGTATATGAGTTCTGTATCGCAGGTGTGGATCGAATCAGTTTGGAAGAGTTCGTAGCCTGGGAGTAGGTATTCGCAATATGGGGGATTTGTGTAGCCTCACTCTAGGAAACGCAGCTTATGGGCATTCTGCCTCCTGGCTGTAGAGAGTTGCAGTTCACGGGAGTTCTGTATGTTAGTGGAGTGCAAAGCTGTTTCAGCGTTCTGTAGCCTGGAAATTCGCTTACACAATGTGCGCAATGTCTGTTGCCTGAGTGTAGGAGAGAGAGCGTACAGCAGTTCTGTAACCTAAGTGTAGTGAGATGCAGGGTATTTGAGTTCTGTATCGGAGGTGTGGAACGAAACAATTTGGAAATGTTCTGTATTGTGGGAGTAATCATTCGCAATATATGGGATTCGTGTAGCCTGACTCTAGGAAAGGCAGCTTATGGGCTGTGTGAATCCTGGCTGTAGAGAGATTCAGTTCATGGCACTTCTGTATGCTAGTGCAGTGCAAAGCTCTTTCAGAGTTCTGTAGCCTGGGAGTAGGATTACACATAGTGCACAATGTCTGTAGCCTGTGTGTGGGAGACAGAGCATACAGGAGTTCTGTAACCTGAGTGTAGTGAGATGCAGCGTACATGAGTTCTGTATCGGCGGTGTGGAAGGAATCAGTTTGGAAGAGTTCTGTTGCCTGGGAGAAGGTATTCGCAACATGCAGGATTTGTGTAGCCTGTCTGTAGGAAATACAGCTTATGGCGTTGTGCGTTCTGGCTGTAAAGAGATGCAGTACACGGTAGTTCTCTATGCTCGTGCTTGCAATGCTGTTTTAGAGCTCTGTAGCCTGGGTATATGCTTACTCAATGTGCGCAATGTCTGTTGCCTGAGTGTAGGGGACAGAGCATACAGCAGTTCTGTAACCTGTGTGTAGTGAGATGCAGCGTATATGAGTTCTGTATCGGAGGTGTGGAATGAAGCAGTTTGGAAATGTTCTATATTCTGGGAGTAGGCATTTACAATATGTGAGATTTGCGTAGCCTGACTGTAGGAAAGGCATCTTAGGGGTGTCTGAATCATCGCTGTAGAGAGCTTCAGTTCATGGCAGTTCTGTATGCTAGTGGAGTGCAAAGCTGTTTCAGAGTTCTGTAGCCTGGGAGTAGGATTACACCTAGTGCACAATGTCTGTAGCCTGAGTGTGGGAGACACAGCATACAGGAGTTCTGTAACCTGAGTGTAGTGACATGCAGCAGATATGAGTTCTGTATCGGAGGTGTGCGAACGAATCAGTTTGGAAGAGTTCTGTTGCCTGGGAGTAGGTATTCGCAATATGGGGGATTTGTGTAGCCTGACTTTAGGAAACACAGCTTATGGGCTGCCTGAATCCTGGCTGTAGAGAGATGAGGTTCATGGGAGTTCTGTATGCTAGTGGAGGCAAAGCTTTTTCAGAGTTCTGCAGCCTGGGTATAGGCTTACTCAATGTGCGCAACGTCTGTAGCCTGATTGCAGGAGAGAGAGCATTTATGAGTTCTGTATCCGAGGTGTGGAACGAATCAGTTTGGAAGAGTTCTGTTTCCTGGGAGAAGGCATTCGCAGTACGCAGGATTTGTGTATCCTGACTGCAGGTAACGCAGCTTATGGGCGTTGTGTGTTCTGGCTGTAGAGAGATGCAGTTCACGGGAGTTCTGTATGTCATTGGAGTGCAAAGCTCTTTAAGAGTTCTGTAGCCTGGGAGTAGGATTACACATAGTGCGCAATGTCTGTAGCCTGAGTGTGGGAGACAGAGCATACAGGAGTTCTGTAACCTGAGTGTAGTGAGATGCAGTGTACATGAGTTCTGTATCGGAGGTATGAAATGAAGCAGTTTGGAAGTGTTCTGTATTCTGGGAGTAAGCATTCGCAATATGCGTGATTTGTTTAGACTGACTGTAGGAAATGCGCCTTATTTGCGTCTGACTAGTGGCTGTAGAGAGATGTAGTTCATAGGAATCCTGTATGCTAGTGGAGTGCAAAGCTGTTTCAGCGTTCTGTAGCCTGGGAATACTCTTACATAATGTGCACAATGTCTGCATCCTGATTGCAGGAGAGAGAGCGTATATGAGTTCTGTATCGGAGGTGTGGAACGAATCAGTTTGGAATAGTTCTTTTTCCTGGGAGAAGGCATTCGCAATATGCAGGATTTGTGTAGCCTGTCTGTAGGAAATACAGCTTATGGGCGTTGTGTGTTCTGGCTGTAGAGAGATGCAGTTCACGGGAGTTCTGTATGCTAGTGGAGTGCAAAGCTGTTTCAGCGGTCTGTAACTTGGGAATACGCTTACACAATGTGCGCAAAGTTTCTTGCCTGAGTGTAGCGGATAGAGCATACAGGAGTTCTGTAACCTGAGTGTAGTGAGATGCAGCTTATATGAGTTCTGTATCGTAGGTGTGGAACCAGTTAGGAAGAGTTCTGTTGCCTGGGAGAAGGCATTCCCAATATGTGCGATTTGTGTAGCCTGACTGTAGGATACGCAGCTTATGGGCATTCTGCTTCCTGGCTGTAGAGAGTTGCAGTTCAGGGGAGTTCTGTATGCTAGTGGAGTGCAAAGCTGTTTCAGCGTTCTGTAGTGTGTGAATACGTTTAACCAATGTGCGCAATGTCTGTAGCATGAGTGTAGGAGAGAGAGCTACAGGACTTCTCTAACCTGAGTGTGGTGAGATGCAGGGTACATGAGTTCTGTATCTGCGGTGTGGAACGAATCTGTTTGGAAGAGTTCTGTAGCCTGGGAGTAGGTATTCGCAATATGGGGGATTTGTGTAGCCTGACTTTAACTGGATATTTCTGGATTGATCCAGAGTTATCTGGACAAACTGGTGTGGAGTTGGTGTGCAAAGCACCCAGAAAAGCAGAGTGAAACTGGTTTTGGAAAAAGCAAAGTCTTTTGCTTGGCCAAGTGGATTCAATGTCACGTTTACAAACACAAAAATATCATTTTTATCCTGGTTTCTGCAGCTCTTCACTCAAAAAAAAATGAATGTGTACCTGTTTTGTCTCCATGTGAAAACAATTAGCATCTGGAACAAAAAATTAAATGTTACATGCTACAATATATTCCAACCTCTAAAGTCCATAGATACTATCCAGAAAACACAAACACAGAGGCTGTAGCAAGAGCTTGGATTGAGTCAGCCACCACAGAACTGGATATTTCTGGTTTCTTTCAGCCATATCTGGAAAAACTGGTGTGGAATTCATGTGCAAAGCACCCAGAAAAGCAGAGTCAACCTGGTTTTGGAGAAAAGCAAAGTGTATTTCTTGGATCAGTGGATTCAATGTCATGTTTACAAACATAGATTTCATTTTTAACCTGGTTTCTGCAGCTTTTTTAATGAGAAAACAAGAATGTGTACCTGTTGCACCTCCATGTGAAACGTATTAGCGTTTGCCAACAAAAAAACCAAATGTTACATGCTACAATATATTCCAACCTCTAACGTCCATAGATACTATCAAGAAAACACACACAAACACAGCGGCTGTAGCAAGAGCTTGGATTGAGTCAGCCACCACAGAACCGGATATTTCTGGTTTCATGCAGACCAGTCTGGATAAACTGGTGAGGAATTGGTGTGCAAAGCACCCAGAAAAGTAGAGTCAACCTGGTTTTGGAGAAAAGCAAAGTCTTTTTCTTGGGCAAGTGGATTCAATGTCATGTTTACAAACACAAATATCATTTTTAACCTGGTTTCTGCAGCTTTTCACTCAGAAAACACGAATGTGTACCTGTTGTGTCTCCATGTGAAACCAATTAGCATTGGCCAAAAATAAAAAAGAAAATGTTGCATGCTACAATATATTCCAACCTCTAAAGCCCATAGATACTATGCAGAAAACACAAACAAACACAGAGGCTGTAGAAAGAGCTGGAATTGAGTTAGCCAACGTAGAACCGGATATTTCTGGTTGATTCAGACTTATCTGGACAAATGGGTGTGGAATCGGTGTGCAATACACCCAGAAAAGCTGAGTCATCCTGGTTTTGGAGCAAAGCAAATTCTTTTTCTTGGGCAAGTGGATTCAATGTCAAGTTTACAAACACAAATATCATTTTTAACCTGGTTTCTGCAGCTTTTTACTCAGAAAACATGAATGTATACATTTGTGTGACCATGTGAAACCAATTAGCTTTTGCCAACAAAAAATCAAAATGTTACATGCTACAATATATTCCAACCTCTAAATTCCATAGATACTATCCAGAAAACACAAACAAACACAGAGGCTGTAGCAAGAGCTTGGAATGAGTTAGCCTCCACAGAACTGGATATTTCTGGTTTCTTTCAGCCATATCTGGAAAAACTGGTGTGGAATTTATGTGCAAAGCACCCAGAAAATCAGAGTCAACCTGGTTTTGGAGAAAAGCAAAGTCTTTTTCTTGGGTCAGTGGATTCAATGTCAAGTGTACAAACACAAATATCATTTTTAACCTGGTTTCTTCAGCTATTCACTCAGAAAACACGAATGTGTACCTGTTGTGTCTCATTGTGAAACCATTAGCATTTACCAACCAAAAGCAAAATATTAATGCTGCAATATGTTCCAGCTTCTATAGTCCACAGATACTATCCAGATAACACAAAAAAACACAGAGGCTGTAGAAACAGCTTGGAATGAGTTAGCCTCCACAGAACCGGATATTTCTGGTTTCTTTCAGTCCTATCTGGACAAACTGGTGTGGAATTCATGTGCAAAGCACAAACAAAAGCATAGTCAACCTGGTTTTGGAGAAAAGCAAAGTAGTTTTCTTGGGCAAGTCGATTCAATGTCATGCTTACAAACACAAATGTCATTTTTAACCTGGGATATGCAGGTTTTACTCGGAAAACACGAATGCGTACTGTTGTCTGTCGATGTGAAACCAATTAGCGTTTGCCAACAAAAAAACAAAATATTACATGCTACAATTCATACACAACTCTAAAGTCCACTGATACTATCCAGAAAACACACGCAAACACAGAAGTTGTAGCAAGAGCTGGAAATTAGTGTGCAAAGTACCCTGAAAACCACAGTCAACCTGGTTTTGGAGAAAAGCAAAGTCTTTTGGTTGGGCAAGTGGGTTCAATGTCAAGTTTACAAACACAAATATCATTTTTAACCTGGTTTCTGCAGCTTTTTACTCAGAATACATGAATGTGTACCTGTTGTGTGTCCATGTGAAACCATTTAGCATTTGCCAACAAAAAACCAAAATGTTACATGCTACAATTCATACACAACTCTGAAGTCCATAGATACTATTGAGAAAACACAAGCAAACACAGAGGCTGTAGCAAGAGTTGGGAAGGAGTTAGCCACTGCAGAACCGGATATTTCTGCTTTGATCCAGACCTATCTGGAAAAACTCGTGTGGATTTTGTGTACCCAGAAAATCAGAGTCAACCCGGTTTTGGAGAAAAGCAAAGTCTTTTTCTTGGGCAAGTGGATTCAATGTCATGTTTACAAACACAAATATCATTATTAACCTCGTTTCAGCAGCTTTTCACTCAGAAAACATGAATGTGTACCTGTTGTGTGACCATGTTAAACCATTTAGCTTTTGCAAACAAAAAAATCTAAATGTTACATGCTACAATATATTCCAACCTCTAAAGTCCATAGATTACATCCAGAAAACACAAACAAACACAGAAGCTGTAGGAAGAGTTGGGATTGAGTTAGCCAACACAGAACCGGATATTTCTGGTTTGATCCATACCTATCTGGAAAAATTGATTTGGAATTATTGTGCAAAGCACCCAGAAAAGCAGAGACAACGTGGTGTGGAATTGGTGTGCACAGCACCCAGGGAAGCCGAGTCAACCTAGTTTTGGAGAAAAGCAAAGTCTTTTTCTTGGGCAAGTGAATTCAATGTCATGTTTACAAACACAAATATCATTTTTTACCTGGTTTCTGCAGCTTTTCACTCAGAATACATGAATGTGTACCTTTTGTCTCCATGTGAATCCAGTTAGCATTTGCCAACAAAAAACAAAAACGTTGGATGCTACAATTCAGATATAACTTCAAAGTTCTTAGATACTATCCAGAAAACACAAACAAACACAGAGGTTGTAGCAAGAGCTGGGAAGCAGTTAGTGACTGCAGAACTGGATATTTCTGGTTTGATCCACACCTATCTCGACAAACTCGTGTGGAATTCGTGTGTAAAGCACCCAGAAAAGCATAGTCAACCTGGTTTTGGAGAAAAGCAAAGTCTTTTTCTTGGGCAAGTGGATTCAATGTCATGTTTACAAACACAAATATCATTTTTAACCTGGGTTCTGCAGCTTTTAACTCGGAAAACACGAATGTGTACCTGTTGAGTGTCCATGTGAAAGCAATTAGCATTTGCCTACAAAAAAACATAATGTTACATGCTACAATTCATACACAACTCTAAAGTCCATAGATACTATCCAGAAAACACAAACAAACACAGAGGCTGAGCAAGGGCTTGGATTGAGTTAGCCACCACAGAACCAGATATTTCTGGTTTGATTGTGACCTATCTAGAAAAACTGGTGTGGAATTCAAGTGCCAAGCACCCACAAAAGCAGAGTCAACCTGGTTTTGGAGAAAAGCAAAGTCTTTTGCTTGGGGGAGTGGATTCAATGTCAAGTTTACAAACACAAATATCATTTTTGAACTGGTTTCTGTAGCTTTTTACTCAAAAATCAAGAATGTGTACCTGTTGTGTGTCCATGTCAAACCAATTAGCGTTTGCCAACAAAAAACCAAAATGTTACATGCTATAATTCATACACAACTCTAAAGTCCATAGATAGAAACCAGAAAACACACACAAACACAGAAGCTGTAGCAAGAGCTTAGAAGGAGTCAGCCACCACAGAACCGGATATTTCTGGTTTATTCCAGACCTATCTGGACAAACTGGTGTGGAATTGTTGTACAATGTACCCAGAAAAGCAGAGTCATGCTGGTTTTGGAGAAAAGCAAAGACTTTTCTTGGGCAAGCGGATTCAATGTCATGTTTACAAACACAAATATCATTTTTAACGTGGTTTATGCAGCTTTTCACTCAGAAAACACGAATGTGTACCTGTTGTCTGTCCAGGTGAAACCAATTAGCCTTTTCCATCAAAAAAACCTATTGAAGTGAAATGGGCGCTATGAGAAACAGTAACTTGATCAGCTCTTGTGCTGACTGTTGTTGTACAATGTAATACTTTATCCATTTTAGTAATTTTTTTATTCTAGTACTATTGGTTGAACTCTGTAATTAACAAACAATTATTCTTAGGTGTTTAAATTTTAACTGAAAAGTGATCCCTGTGAAATATAAGAGTGGGAATAAGAGAGGGAGGAGATGTACAGTTTGGGACATGCTCAATCGGAACTGCCCCAAATGATGGAGTTAGAAACAGGCCAGGGAATTCCAATACAATCCCATCAAGGTAGCATGTACCAAGGCCATCTCACTAGTCCAAGTGATCAATTTCAGTTCACAGTTGATCACACTGATAGGGCTAAGAGTCAAAGGGATCACACAAACAAGACTAGTGTCTGCTAATACTAACTGATAGAATCAAAAAGGGAGAGAATGATCCAACATGGGAAGCGAGATACACAGCAGACTCATAGAATGACAGATGTCCTAAATAGCACTCTGGCCTCAGAATCAGCCCTTAAAGCATTCAGATCTGGCTCAAGAGCCCATGAGAATATTCTAGGCATGGAAAGCCAAGACACTCTGGAAAAAAAAAGAAGACCTAAATGAAAGATCTCTGTGAGTGAGATCCCAGTGGAACGAATGGGGCCATCAAAGAAGGAGGTACCTTTCTCTGAAGGGAGGAGAGAACCTCCACTTTGACTATGACCCTGTCGGAATAATATTGAAGTCAGAGAACCCTAAAGGCTTCCATAGCCTTGGAAACTCATGACTAGAGCCTAGGGAGATTACTGACGCCATAAACAAGAGTGTCAAATTGTTAAATCAACTTCAGGAGTCACTGTGTACTTACGTCTCATGTGGGATCTGTCCTTAATGTGTTGTCCAATGTGAAGTAATGCTATAACTAGCACTGAAACAGTATTTTACACTTTGTGTTTCTGTGTGGGTGCAAACTGATGAAATCTTTACTTAGTATATATTGAATCAATCTTCTGTAATAAAGATAATTAAAAATGAAAAAAAAATGTTACATGTTACAATATATTCCAACCTCTAAAGTCCATAGATACTATCCACATAACACACACACACAAAAAAAAACAGAGGCTGTAGCAAGAGCTTGGATTGAGTTAGCCACCACAGAACCGGATATTACTGGTTTCATGCCGCCCTATCTGGACAAACTGTTGTGGAATTCGTCTTCAAAGCACCCAGAAAAGCAGGGTCAACCTGGTTTTGGAAAAAGCAATGTCTTTTGCTTGGGCAAGTGAATTCAATGTCATGTTAACAAACAAAAATATTTTGAACCTGGTTTCTGCAGCTTTTCACTCAGAAAACACGAATGTGTCCCTGTTGTGTCTCCATGTGAAACCAATTAGTGTTTGCCAACAAAAAATCTAAATGTCACATGCTACAATGCATTCATAACTCTAAAGTCCATAGATGCTATCCAGAAAAACACACACAAACACAGAAGCTGTAGCAAGAGCTTGGATTGAGTTAGCCACCTCAGAACCGGATATTTCTGGATTGATTGAGACCTATCTGGAAAAACTGGTGTTGAATTTGTGTGCAAAGCACCCAGAAAAGCACAATCAACCTGGTTTTGGAGAAAAACAAAGTCTTTTTCTTGGGCAAGTGGATTCAATGTCATGTTTACAAACACAAATATCATTTTTAACCTTGGTTCTGCAGCTTTCTACTCAGAAAATTGAATGTGTACCTGTTGTGTGTCCATGTGAAACAAATTAGTGTTTGCCAACAAAAAAACAAAATGTTACATGCGACAATGCATTCACAACTCTAAAGTCCATAGATACTATCCAGAAAACACAAGCAAACACAGAGGCTGTAGCAAGAGCTGGGATTGAGTTAGCCACCACAGAACCGGATATATCTGCTTTGATACAGACCTATCTGGACAAACTGGTGTGCAATTAGTATTCAAAGCACCCAGAAAATCAGATTCAACCTGGATTTGGAAGAAAGCAAAGTCTTTTTCTTGGGCAAGTGGATTCAATGTCATGTTCACAAACACAAATATCATTTTTAACCTGGCTTCTGCAGCTTTTCACTTAGAAAACACGAATGTGTACCTGTTGTCTGCCCATGTGAAACCAATTAGCGTTTGCCAACCAAAAAACAAAATGTTACATGCTACAATATATTCCAACCTCTAAAGTCCTTACATACTATCCACAAAACACAAAAAAACACAGAGGCTCTAGCAAGAGTTTTGTTTGAATTAGCCACCACAGAAGCGGATATTTCTGGTTCCATCCAGCCCTATCTGGACAAACTGGTGTGGAATTGGTGTGCAAAGCATCCAGAAAAGCAGAGTCAACCTGGTTTTGAAGAAAACCAAAGTCTTTTTCTTGGGCAAGTGGATTAAATGTCATGTTTACAAACACAAATATCATTTTTAACCTGGCTTCTGCACCTTTTCACTTATAAAACACGAATGTGTACCATTGTGTCTCCATGTGATACCAATTAGCTTTTCCCAACAAAAAAACAAAAATGTTACATGCTACAATATTCCAACCTCTAAAGTCCATAGATACTATCCAGAAAACACACACAAAGACAGCGGCTGTAGCAAGGGCTTGGATTGAGTTAGCCACCACAGAAGTGGGTATTTCTGCTTTGATCTAGACTTATCTGGACAAACTGGTGTGGAATTCATGTTCAAAGCACCCAGAAAAGCAGAGTCAACATGGTATTGCAAAAAAGCAAAGTCAAAGTCTTTTGCTTGGCAAGTGGATTCAATGTCAAGTACAAACACAAATATCATTTTTAACCTTGTTTCTGCAGATTTTTACTCAGAAAAGATGAATGTGGACCATTATGTGTCCATGTGATACCAATTAGCTTTTGCCAACAAAAAAACAAAAATGTTACATGCTACAATATATTCCAACCTCTAAAGTTCATAGATACTATCCAGAAAACACAAACAAACACAGAAGCTGTAGCAAGAGTTGGGATTGAGTTAGCCACCACAGAACCGGATATTTCTGGGTTGATCCAATGTTATCTGGACAAAGCACCCAGAAAAGTAGATTCAACCAGGTTTGGGAGAAAAGCAAAGTCTTTTTTGGGCAAGTGGATTCAATGTCATGTTTACAAACACAAATATCATTTTTAACCTGGGTTGTGAGGCTTTTTACTTGGAAAACACGAATGTGTACCTGTTGTGCTTCCATGTGAAACCAATTAGCATTTGCCAAAAAAAAAACACAACATGTTACATGCTACAATTCATACACAACTCTAAAGTCCATAGATGCTATCCAGAAAACAGAAACAAACACAGAAGTTATAGCAAGATTTGGGATTGAGTTAGCCACCACAGAACCAGATATTTCTGGTTTGATCTGGACATATCTGGCCAATTGATTTATATTGGTGAGCAAAGCACACAGAAAAGCAGAATCAACCTGGTTTTGGAGAAAAGCAAAGTCTTATTCTTGGGCAAGTTGTTTCAATGTCATGTTCACAAACACAAATATCATTTTTAACCTGGCATGTCACATTTTGTTGTTTTCTTGGAAATACCTATTCATTTCATATGGAGAGTACAACAGGTACACGTTCGAGTTTTCTGAGTAGAATGCTACAGAAACCAGGTTAAAAATTATATTAGTGTTTGTAAACATGATAATGAATCCATTTGACAAAGAAAAAGACTTTGGTTATCTCCAAAACTAGTTTGACTGTGCTGTTCTGGATCCTTTGGACATGAATTCCACACGAGTTTGTCCAGATAGATATGGATCAAATCAGAAATATACAGTTATGTTGAGGTGCAATAAATATCAGCTTTCAAAACAGCCTGTGTGTTTGTTTGTGTTTTTTGGATATTTTTATGAACTTTAGAGTTTTGAATGAATTTTAGCCTGTAACATTTTGTTTTATTGTTGGTAAATGGTAATTGGTTCCACATGGAGACACAACAAGTACACATTAGAGTTTTCTGAGTAGAATGCTACAGAAACCATGTTAAAAATGATATTAATGTTTGTAAACATGACATTGAATCCACTTGCCCAAAAAAATAATTTTGATTTCTCAAAACCACTTTGACTGTGCTCTTCTGGGTCCTTTGCACACGAAATCCACACCAGATTGTCCAGATAAGTCTGGATTTACCAGAAATATCTGGTTCTTTTGCGGTTAAAGGCATATCGGCTTTTACAAGAGCCTGTGTGTTTGTTAGTGTTTTCTGGATATTATCTATGAACTTTAGAGTTTGGAATGAATTTTAGCATGTAAAATTTAGGTTTTTTATTGGAAATGCTAATTCTTTTCACATGGAGAGAACTACAGGTACAACTTCGAGTTTTGTGAGTAGAATATACATAAACCAGGTTAAAAATTATATTAGTGTTTGTAAACATGACATTGAATCCACTTGCCCAAGAGAAAGACTTTGGTTTTCTCCAAAACCAGTTGACTGTGCTTTTGGCATCTTTGCACACACGTTACACACGAGTTTGTCCAGATAGGTCTGGATCAAACCAGAAATACCAATTGTGTTGTGGATAAGTGAATATCAGCTTTTAAAGCAGCCTGTGTGTTTGTTAGTGTTTTCTGAACATTATCTATGAACTTTAGAATTTGGAATGAATTCTGGCATGTAACATTTAGTTTTTTTGTTGGCAAATGCTAATTGGTTCCACATGGAGACACAACAGGTTCACCTTCGAGTTTTCTAAGTTAAAAGCTGCAGAAACCAGGAAAAAATGATATTTATATTTGTTTTTTTTTTTTTTTTTTTTTTTTTACAGGCAGAGTGGACAGTGAGAGAGAGAGACAGAGAGAAAGGTCTTCCTTTGCCGTTGGTTCACCCTCCAATGGCCACCGCGGTCGGCGCGCTGCGGCCGGCGCACCGCGCTCGTCCGATGGCAGGAGCCAGGAGCCAGGTGCTTTTCCTGGTCTCCCCATGGGGTGCAGGGCCCAAGCACCTGGGCCATCCTCCACTGCACTCCTGGGCCACAGCAGAGGGCTGGCCTGGAAGAGGGGCAACCGGGACAGAATCCGGTGCCCCGACCGGGACTAGAACCTGGTGTGCCGGCGCCGCAAGGCGGAGGATTAGCCTGTTGAGCCACGGCGCCGGCCGATATTTATATTTGTAAACATGACATTGAATCCACTTGCCCAAAAAAATGATTTTGCTTTTCTAATAACCAGTTTGACTATGCTTTTCTGGGTCCTTTGCACGCGAAATCCACACCAGTTTGTCCAGATAAGTCTGTATCATACCAGAAATATCTGGTTCTTTTGTGGCTAAAGGCATATCGGCTTTTAAAACAGCCTGAGTGTTTGTTTGTGTTTTCTGGATATTATCTATGAACTTTAGAGTTTGGAATGAATTTTAGCATGTAAAATTGTGTATTTTTGTTGGAAATGCTAATTCTTTTCACATGGAGAGAACAACAGGTACACCTTCGAGTTTTGTGAGTAGCATATACATAAACCAGGTTAAAAATTATATTAGTGTTTGAACACATGACATTGAATCCATTTGCCCAAGAAAAACACTTTGCTTGTTCCAAAACCAGTTTGACTGTGCTTTTCTGGGTCTTTTCACACAAGCTCCACATGGGTTTGACCAGATAGGTCTGGATCAAATCAGAAATATCCGGTTCTGTTGTGGCTCAATGAATATCAGCTTTCAAAACAGCCTGTGTGTTTGCTAGTGTTTTCTGAACATTATCTATGAACTTTAGAGTTTGGAATGAATTCTGGCATGTAACATTTAGTTTTTTTGTTGGCAAATGCTAATTGGTTCCACATGGAGACACAACAGGTTCACCTTCGAGTTTTCTAAGTTAAAAGCTGCAGAAACCAGGTTCAAAATGATATTTATGTTTGTAAACATGGCATTGAATCCACTTGCCCAAAAAAATGATTTTGCTTTTCTCATAACCAGTTTGACTATGCTTTTCTGGGTCCTTTGCACATGAAATCCACACCAGTTTGTCCAGATAAGTCTTGATCATACCAGAAATATCTGGTTCTTTTGTGGCTAAAGGCATATCGGCTTTTAAAACAGCCTGTGTGTTTGTTAGTGTTTTCTGGATATTATCTATGAACCTTAGAGTTTGTAATGAATTTTAGATGTAAAATTGTGCTTTTTTTGTTCAAAACGCTAATTCTTTTCACATGGAGAGAACTACAGGTAACCTTCGAGTTTTGTAAGTAGCATATACATAAACCAGGTTAAAAATTATATTAGTGTTTCTAAACATGACATTGAATCCACTTGCCCAAGAAAAAGACTTTGCTTTTCTCCAAAACCAGTCTGACTCTGCTTTTCTGGGTGTTTGCACACAAGTTCCACACGAGTTTGTCCAGATAGGTCTGGATCAAACCAGAAATATCCGGTTTTGTTGTGGCTAAATGAATATCAATTTCAAGGCAGCCTGTGTGTTTGTTAGTGTTTTCGGGATATTTTCTATGAACTTAGAGTTTGGAATGAGTTTTAGCTTGCAAAATTGAGATTTTTTTGTTGGAAACGCTAATTCTTTTCACATCAGAGAACAACAGGTACACCTTCAAATTTTGTGAGTAGAATATACATAACCAGGTTAAAAATTATATTAGTGTTTGTACACATGACATTGAATCCATTTGCCCAAGAAAAATACTTTGCTTTTCTCCAAAACCAATTTGACTGTGCTTCTCTGGGTCTTTGCACACAGGTTCCACACGGGCTTGTCCAGATAGGTCTGGATCAAACCAGAAATATCCGGTTCTGTTGTGGCTCAATGAATATCAGCTTTTAAAGCAGGCTGTGTGTTTGTTTGTGTTTTCTGGAAATTTTCTATGAACTTTAGAGTTTGGAATGAATTTTAGCATGTAAAATTGTGTTTTTTTTGTTGGAAATGCTAATTCTTTTCACATCAGAGAACAACAGGTACAACTTCGAGTTTTGTGAGTAGAATATATATAAACCAGGTTAAAAATTATATTAGTGTTTGTAAACATGACACTGAATCCACTTGCCCAAGAAAAAGACTTTGCTTGTCTCCAAAACCAGTTTGACTGTGCTTCCCTGGGTTTTTGCACACAAGTTCCACACGGGTTTGTCCAGATAGGTCTGGATCAAACCATAAATATCCAGTTTTGTTGTGGCTCAATGAATATCAGCTTTTAAAGCAGGCTGTGTGTTTGTTTGTGTTTTCTGGATATTTTCTATGAACTTTAGAGTTTTGAATGAATTATAGCATGTAACATTTTGTTTTCTAGTTGGCAAATGCTAATTGGTTTCACACGGACACACAACAGGTACAAATTCGTGTTTTCTGAGCGAAAAGCTGCAGAAACCAGGTTAAAATTATATTTGTGTCTGCAAACATGACATTAAATCCATTTGCCCAAGAAAAATACTTTGCTTGTCTCCAAAACCAGTTTGACTGTGCTTCTCGGGTCTTTGCACACAAGTTCCACATGGGTTTGTCCAGATAGGTCTGGATCAAACCATAAATATCCGGTTCTATTGTGGCTAAATGAATATCAGCTTTTAAAGCAGGCTGTGTGTTTGTTTGTGTTTTCTGGATATTTTCTATGAACTTTAGAGTTTTGAATGAATTATAGCATGTAACATTTTGTTTTCTAGTTGGCAAATGCTAATTGGTTTCACATGGACACACAACAGGTACACATTCATCTTTTCTGAGTAGAATGCTACAGAAACCAGGTTAAAAATGATATTTGTGTTTGTAAACACGACTTTGAATCCACTTGCCTAAAAAAATGACTTTGCTTTTCTGCAGAACCAGCATGACTGTGCTTTTCTGGGTGATTTGGACGGGAATTCCACACCAGGTTGTCCAGATAGGTCTGGATCAAACCAGAAATATCCGATTCTGATGTGGCTAAATGAATATCAGCTTTCAAAACAGCCTGTGTGTGTGTTAGTGTTTTCTGAATATTATCTATGAACTTTAGAGTTTGGAATGAATTCTGGCATGTAACATTTAGTTTTTTTGTTGGCAAATGCTAATTGGTTCCACATGGAGACACAACAGGTTCACCTTCGAGTTTTCTAAGTTAAAAGCTGCAGAAACCAGGAACAAATGATATTTATATTTGTAAACATGACATTGAATCCACATGCCCAAAAAAATGATTTTGCTTTTCTCATAACCAGTTTGACTATGCTTTTCTGGGTCCTTTGCACATGAAATCCACACCAGTTTGTCCAGATAAGGCTTGATCAAACCAGAAATATCCGGTTCTGTTGTGGCTCAATGAATATCAGCTTTTAAAGCAGGCTGTGTGTTTGTTTGTGTTTTCTGGATATTTTCTATGAACTTTAGAGTTTGTAATGAATTTTAGATGTAAAATTGTGTTTTTTTTATTGGAAATGCTAATTCTTTTCACATCAGAGAACAACAGGTACACCTTCGAGTTTTGTGAGTAGAATATATATAAACCAGGTTAAAAATTATATTAGTGTTTGTAAACATGACACTGAATCCACTTGCCCAAGAAAAAGACTTTGCTTGTCTCCAAAACCAGTTTGACTGTGCTTCTCTGGGTTTTTACACAGAAGTTCCACACGGGTTTGTCCAGATAGGTCTGGATCAAACCAGAAATATCCGGTTCTGTGGTGGCTAACTCAAACCCAGCTCTTGCTACAGTCTCTGTGTTTGTTTGTGTTTTCTGGATAGTACCCATGGACTTTAGAATTTTGTAGGAATTGTAGCATGTAACATTTTCGTTTTGTGTTGGCAAACGCTAATTGGTTTCACATGGAGACACAACAGGTACACATTCGTGTTTTCTGAGTGAAAAGTTGCAGAAACCAGGTTAAAAATGATATTTGTGTTTGCAAACGTGACTTTGAATACACTTGCCAAAGCAAAAGACTATGCTTTTCTCCAAAATCAGTTTGACTCTGCTTTTCTGGGAGCTTTGCACACCGATTCCACACCAGTTTTTTCAGATAGGTCTTGCTCAAACCAGAAATATCCGGTTCTGTGGTGGCTAACTCAATCCAAGCTCTTGCTACAGCCTCTGTGTTTGTTTGTGTTTTCTGCATAATATCTTTGGACTGCAGAGGTTGGAATATATTTTAGCATGTAACATTCAGTATTTTTTGTTTGCAAACGCTAATTGGTTTCACATGGGGAAAAAAACGGTACACATTCGTGTTTTTGAGTGAAAAGCTGAAGAAACCAGGTTAAAAATGACTGTGAATCCACTTGTCCATGAAAAAGACTTTGCTTTTCTCCAAAACCAGGTTGACTCTGTTTTTGTGGGTACTTTGCACACTAATTCCACACCATTTGTCCAGATAGAGCTGGATCAAAAAAAAAATTCCAGTTCTAGGGTCGCTAACTCAATCCCAGCTCTTGCAACAGCTTGTGTTTTTTTTTGTGTTTTCTGGATGGTATCTATCCACTTTAGAGTTGTGAATGCATTGTAGCATGTAACATTTTCATTTTGTGTTGGCAAACGCTAATCGGTTTCACATGGACACACAACAGGCACACATTCATGTTTTCTGAGTAAATAAGCTGCAGAAACCAGGTTAAAAATGATATTTGTGTTTGTAAACATGACATTGAATCCATTTTCCCAAGAAAAAGACTTTGCTTTTCTCCAAAACCAGGTTGACTCTGCTTTTCTGGGTGCTTTGCACACGAATTCCACAGCAGTTTGTCCAGATAGGGCTGGATCATAACAGAAATATCTGGTTCTTTGGTGCTTAACTTAATCCCAGCTCTTGCTACAGCTTCTGTGGTTGCTTGTGTATTCTGGATAGTATCTATGGACTATAGAGTTGTGAATGCATGGTAGCAAGTAACATTTTGTTTTTTGTTGGCAAGCAATAATAGGTTTCACATGGAGACACAACAGGTACACATACGTGTTTTCTAATTAAAAAGCTGCAGACACCAGATTAAAAATAATATTTGTGTTTGTAAACCTCTCAGTAAATCTAATTGCCCAAGAAATAGACTATGCTTTTCTCCAAAACCAGGTTGACTCTGCTTTTCTGGGTACTTTGCAGACCAATTCCACACCATTTTGTCCAGATTGTTCTGGATGAAACCTAACTAAATCCAACTCTTGCTACAGCTTCTTTGTTTTTTTTGTTTTCTGGATAGTATCTATGGACTTTAGAGTTGTGAATGCATTGTAGCATGTAACATTTAGTTTTTTTGTTGGCAAAGGCTAATTGGTTTCACATGGACACACAAAAGGTACGCATTCGTGTTATCTGAGTGAAAAGCTGCAGAATCCAGGTTCAAAATGATATTTGTGTTTTTCAACATGACATTGAATCCACTTGCCGAAGCAAAAGACTGCATTTCTCCAAAACCCGGTTGACTCTGCTTTTCTGCATGCTTTAAACACGCATTCCACACCAGTTTTTTCAGATAGGTCTCGATAAATACATAAATACCCGGTTCTGTGGGGGCTGACTCAATGCAAGCTCTTGCTACAGCCTCTGTGTTTGTGTGTGTTTTCTGGATAGTATCTATGGACTTTAGAGTTGTGTACGAATTCTAGCATGTAACCTTTTGGTTTTTTGTTGGCAAATACTAATTGGTTTTACATAGACAAACAACAGGTACACATTCGTGTTTTCTGAGTGAGAAGCAGCAGAAACCAGGTTAAAAACGATATTTGTGCTTGTAAACATGACATTGAATCCACTTGCCCAAGAAAAAGACTGCTTTTCTCCAAAACCAGTTTGACTCTGCTTTTCTTCATGCTTTAAACACGCATTCCACACCAGTTTGTCCAGATAGGGTTTGGATGAAACCAGAAATACCCCGATCTGTGGAGGCTGACTCAATGCAAGCTCTTGCTACAGCCTCTGTGTTTCTTTGTGTTTTCTGGATAGTATCTATGGACTTTAGAGTTGTGTACGAATGATAGCATGTAACCATTTGGTTTTTTCTTGGCAAATACTAATTGGTTTCACATAGACAAACAAGAGGTACACATTCGTGTTTTCTTTTTTTTTTTTTTTTTTATAAAGCTTTTATTTAAAGAATATAAATTTCCAAAGAACAGCTCATGGACCACAATGGCTCCCCCCCCACACAACTTCCCTCCCTCCCCCCACCCTCCCCTTTTCCCGCTCCCTCTCCCCTTCCATTCACATCAAGATTCATTTTCAATTCTTTTTATACACAGGAGATCAATTTAGTACGTATTACGTAAAGATTTCAACGGTTTGCCCTCGCATAGAGACACAAAATGATAATACTGTTGGAGTACTAGTTATAGTATTAATTCACAATGTACAGCACATTAAGGACAGAGATCCTACATGATTTTTTTTTTAAAAAATTGATTAATTGTCTATGCAATTTCCAGTTTAACACCAAGATTTTTTTTTTCATTTGCAATTATCTTTATATAAAGAAGATCGATTCAATATATACTATGTAAGGATTTCATCAGTTTGCACCCACTCAGAAACACAAAGTGTAAAAATACTGTTTCAGTACTAGTAATAGCATCACTTCACATTGGATAACACACTAAGGACAGATCCCCCATGAGACGCAAGTACACAGTGACTCCTGATGTTGATTTAACAATTTGACACTCTTGTTTATGGGAGATTACATTCGTGTTTTCTGAGTGAAAAGCTGAAGAAACCAGGTTAAAAACGATATTTGTGTTTATAAACATGACATTGAATCCACTTGCCCAAGAAAAAGACTGCTTTTCTCCAAACCAGGTTGACTCTTCTTTTCTCGGTGCTTTGTACATGAATTCCACACCCGTTTGTCCAGATAGGGCTGGATGAAACCAGAAATATCTGGTTCAGTTGTTAGTAATTCAATCCAAGCTCTTGCTACAAAATCTGTGTTTTTTTGTGTTTTCTGGATAGTATCTATGGACTTTAGAGGTTGGAATATATCGTAGAATGTAACATTTAGCTGTATTGTTGGCAAACGCTAATTGCTTTCACATGGACAGACAACAGGTACACATTCGTGTTTTCTGAGTAAAAAGCTGCAGAAACCTGGTGAAAATGATATTTGTGTTTGCAAACATGACATTGATTCCACTTGCCCAAGGGAAGTACTTTGCTTTTCTCCAAAACCAGGTTGAATCTGCTTTTCTGGGTGCTTTAAACACCAATTCCACACAAGTTTGTCCAGATTGTTCTGGATGAAACCAGAAATATCCGGTTCTGTGGTGGCTAACTCAATCCCAGCTCTTGCTACAGATTCTGTGTTTGTGTTTTTTTTCTGGATAGTATGTATGAAATTTAGGAGTTGGAATATATTGTAGCATGTAGCCTTTTGGTTTTTTCTTGGCAAATACTAAAAGGTTTCACATAGACAAAAACAGGTACACATTCGTGTTTTCTGAGTGAAAAGCTGCAGGAACCAGGGTTCAAAATGATATTTGTGTTTGTAAACATGACATTGAATCCACTTGCCCAAGAAAAAGACACTGCTTTTCTCCAAAACCAGGTTGACTCTACTTTTCTCAGTGCTTTCCACATGAATTCCACACCAGTTTTTCCAGATAGGTCAGGATCAAACCAGAAATATCCAGTTCTTTTGTTCGGAATTCAATCGAAGCTCTTGCTACAGCCTCTGTGTTTTTTTGTGTTTTCCTCATAGTATCTATGGACTTTTGAAGTTGGAATATATTGTAGCATGTAACAGTTAGTTTTTTTGTTGGCAAATGCTAATTGGTTTCACATGGACAGACAACAGGTACACATTCGTGTTTTCTGAGTAAAAAGCTGCAGAAACCAGGTTCAAAATGATATTTGTATTTATAAACATGACATTGAATCCACTTTCCCAACAAAAAGACTTGCTTTTCTCCAAAACCAGGTTGACTCTGCTTTTCTGGGTGCTTTGCACACCAATTCCACACCAGCTTGTCCAGATTGTTCTGGATGAAACCAGAAATATCCGGTTCTGTGGTGTCTAACTCAATCCAAGCTATTGCTATAGCCTCTGTGTTTGTTAGTGCTTTCTGGATAGTATCTACAGACTTCAGAAGTTGGAATATATTGTAGCATGTAACATTATGGTTTTTTGTTGGCAAACGCTAATTGGTTTCAAATGGAGACACAACAGGTACACATTAGTGTTTTCTTTGTAAAAAGCTGCAAACCAGGTTAAAAATTATATTTGCGTTTGTATACATGACATTGAATCCACTTGCCCAAAAAAAAAGACTTTTCTTTTCTCCAAAACCAGGTTCACTCTGCTTTTCTGGGCACTTTGCACACCAATTCCACACCAGTTTGTTCAGATAGAGCTGGATGAAAACAGAAATATCCGGTTGTGTGGTGGCTAAATAAATCCAACCTCTTGCAACAGCTTCTGTGTTTGTTTGTGTTTTCTGGATAGTATGTATGGACATTACAAGTTGGAATATATTGTAGCATGTAACCTGTTGTTTTTTTGTTGGCAAATGCTACTTGGTTTCACATGGACACACAACAGGTACACATTTGTGTTTTCTGAGTGAAAAGCTGCAGAAACCAGGTGAAAAATGATATTTGTGTTTGCAAACATGACTTTGAATCCACTTACCTAAGAAAAAGACTTTGCTTTTCTCCAAAACCAGGTTGACTCTGCTTTTCTGGGTGCTAGGCACACCAATTCCACACCAGTTTGACCATGTAGGTCTCAAACCAGAAATATCCGGTTCTGTGGTGGCTAAGTCAATCCCAGCTCTTGCTACAGCTTCTGTGTTTGTTTGTGTTTTCTGGATAGTATCTTTGAACTTCAGAGTTTGGAATATATTGTAGGATGTAACATTTTGGTTTTTCGTTGACAAACGCTAATTAGTTTCACATGGACACACAATAGGTACACATTCGGGTTTCCTGGGTAAAAATCTGCAGAAACCAGGATAAAAATGATATTTGTGTTTGTGAACATGACATTGAATCCACTGCCCAAGAAAAAGACTTTGCCTTTCTCCAAATCCAGGTTGACTCTGCTTTTCTGGGTACTTTGCACACCAATTCCCCACCAGTTTGTCCACATAGGTCTGGATGAAACCAGAAATATTTGGTTCTGTGCTGGCTAACTAAATCCCAGGTCTTGCTACAACCTCTGTGTTTGTTTGTGTTTTCTGGATAGTATCTATGGACTTTAGAAGTTGGATATATATTGTAGCATGTAATATTTTTCTTTTTTGTTGACAAACGCTAATTGGTTACACAAAGAGACACAACAAGTACACATTCATGTTTTCTGAGTAAAAAGCTGCAGAAACAAGTTTAAAAATGATATTTGTGTTTGTAAACATGACTTTGAATCCACTTGCCCAAGAAAAAGACTTTGCTTTTCTCCAAAACCAGGTTGACTCTGCTTTTCTGGGTGCTTTGCACACGAATTTCACACCAGTTTGTCCAGATAGGTCTCAATCAAACCAGAAATATTCGGTTGTGTGGTGGCTATCTCATGCCAGCTCTTGCTACAGCTTCTGTGTTTGTGTGTGTTTTCTGGATAGTGTCTTTAGAATTTAGAGTTGTGTTTGAATTGTAGCATGTAACATTTTGTTTTTTTTTTTGTTGTTGGGAAACGCTAATTGGTTTCATTGGAGACACAACAGGTACACATTCGTGTTTTCTGAGTAAAAATCTGCAGAAACCAGGTTAAAAATGATATTTGTGTTTGTACACATGACTGTGAATCCATTTTCACAAGAAAAAGACTTTGTTGTTCTCCAAAACCAGGTTGACTCTGCTTTTCTGGGTACTTTGCACACCAATTCCACACCACTTTTTCCAGATAGGTCTGGATCAAACCAGAAATATCTGGTTCTGGGTTCGCTAACTCAATCCCATCTCTTGCTACAGCTTCTGTGTTTGTTTGTGTTTTCTGGATAGTATCCATCGACTTTAGAGATGTGTATGAATTGTAGCATGTAACATTTTCGTTTTTTGTTGGCAAACGCTAATTGGTTTCACATGGACACAGAACAAGTGCACATTCATGTGTTCTGAGTGAAAAGCTGCAGAAACCAGGTTAAAAATTATATTTGTGTTTGTGAAAATGACATTGAATCCACTTGCCCAAGAAAGAGACTTTGCTTTTCTCCAAAACCAGGTTGACTCTGCTTTTCTGGGTACTTTACACAAGAATTCCACACCAGTTTTTCCAGATATGACTGGATTAAAACAGAAATATCTGGTTCTAGTTTGGTTAACTCAATGCAAGCTCTTGCTACAGCCTCTGTGTTTGTATTTTCTGGATAGTATCTATGGACTTTATAGGTTGGAATATGTTCTAGCATGTAACATTTTGTTTTTTTGTTGGCCAAGGCTAATTGGTTTCACAAGGAGACACAAGAGGTACACATTCGTGTTTTCTGAGTAAAAAGCTGCAGAAACCAGGTTAAAAGTGATATTTGTGTTTGTAAACATGACTGTGAATCCACTTTCACAAGAAAAAGACTTTGCTTTTCTCCAAAAAGAGGTTGACTCTGCTTATCTGGGTGCTTTGCACATGAATTCCACACCAGTTTGTCCAGATAGGTCTCAATCAAACCAGAATTATCTGGTGCTGTGGTGGCTAAGTCAATACCAGCTCTTGCTACAGCTTCTGTGTTTGATTTTGTTTTCTCGATAGTATCTATGGACTTTAGAGTTGTGAATGCATTGTAGCATGTAACATTTAGTTTTTTGTTGGCAAACGCCAATTGGTTTCACATGGAGACACAGCAGGTACACATTTCTGTTTTCTGAGTAAAAAGCTGCAGAAACCAGGTTAAAAATGATATTTGTGTTTGTACACATGACTGTGAATCCATTTTCACAAGAAAAAGACTTTGCTTTTCTCCAAAACCAGGTTGACTCTGCTTTTCTGGGTACTTTGCACACCAATTCCACACCACTTTATCCAGATAGGTCTGGATCAAACCAGAAATATCTGGTTCTGGGTTCGCTAACTCAATCCCATCTCTTGCTACAGCTTCTGTGTTTGTTTGTGTTTTCTGGATAGTATCCATCGACTTTAGAGTTGTGTATGAATTGTAGCATGTAACATTTTCGTTTTTTGTTGGCTAACGCTAATTGGTTTCACATGGACACAGAACAGGTGCACATTCATGTGTTCTGATTGAAAAGCTGCAGAAACCAGGTTAAAAATTATATTTGTGTTTGTGAAAATGACATTGAATCCACTTGCCCAAGAAAGAGACTTTGCTTTTCTCCAAAACCAGGTTGACTCTGCCTTTCTGGGTACTTTACACAAGAATTCCACACCAGTTTTTCCAGATATGACTGGATTAAAACAGAAATATCCGGTTCTAGTTTGGTTAACTCAATGCAAGCTCTTGCTACAGCCTCTGTGTTTGTATTTTCTGGATAGTATCTATGGACTTTATAGGTTGGAATATATTGTAGCATGTAACATTTTGTTTCTTTGTTGGCAAACGCTAATTGGTTTCACATGGGGACTCAACAGGTACACATTCGTGTTTTCTGAGTAAAAAGCTGCAGAAACCATGTTAAAAATGATATTTGTGTTTGTAAACATGACTGTGAATTCACTTTCACAAGAAAAAGACTTTGCTTTTCTCCAAAACGAAGTTGACTCTGCTTATCTGGGTGCTTTGCACACGAATTCCACACCAGTTTGTCCAGATAGGTCTCAATCAAACCAGAAATATCTGGTGCTGTGGTGGCTAAGTCAATACCAGCTCTTGCTACAGCTTCTGTGTTTGATTTTGTTTTCTCGATAGTATCTATGGACTTTAGAGTTGTGAATGCATTGTAGCATGTAACATTTTGGTTTTTGTTGGCAAACGCCAATTGGTTTCACATGGAGACACAACAGGTACACATTCATGTTTTCTGAGTAAAAATCTGCAGAAACCAGGTTAAAAATGATATTTGTGTTTGTGAACATGACATTGAATACACTTGCCCAAGAAAGAGACTTTGCTTTTCTCCAAATTAGGTTGAGTCTGCTTTTCTGGGTGCTTTGCACATGACCTGCACACCAGTTTGTCCAGAGAGGTCTGGATCAAACCAGACATATCCGTGTCTGTGGTGGCTATCTCAATCCCACCTTTTGCTACAACTTCTGTGTTTGTTTGTGTTTTCTGGATAGTATCTATGGACTTTAGAGGTTGGAATATATTGTAGCATGTAACGTTTTGTTTCTTTGTTGGCAAAAGCTAATTGGTTTCACATGGAGACAGATCAGGTACACATTCGTTTTCTCTGTGTGAAAATCTGCAGAATCCAGGTTAAAAATGATATTTGTGTTTGTAAACATGACATTGAATCCACTTGCCCAAGAAAAGACATTGCTTTTCTACAAAACCCTTTTGACTTTGCTTTTCTGGGTGCTTTGATAATGATTTCCACACCAGTTTTTACAAATAGGGCTGGATGAAACCAGAAATATCTGGGTCTGTGGTGGCTTACTAAATCCCCCCTTTTGCTACAGCTTCTGTGTTTGATTTTGTTTTCTCGATAGAATCTATGGACTTTATAGGTTGGAATACATTGTAGAATGTAACGTTTTGTTTTTTTGTTGGCAAACGCTAATTGGTTTCACATGGACACAGAACAGGTACACATTCATGTTTTCTGAGTGAAAAGCTGCAGAAACGTGGTTAAAAATGATATTTGTGTTTGTAAACATGACTTTGAATCTTTTTTCACAAGAAAAAGACTTGGTTTTTCTCCAAATCCAGGTTGACACTGCTTTTCTGGGTGCTTTGCACACGAATTCCACACCAGTTTGTCCAGATAGGTCTCAATCAAACCAGAAATATCCGGTTCGGTTGTGGCTTACAGAATCCCAACTCTTGCGACAGCTTCTGTGTTTGTGCTTTCTGGATGGTATCTATGGACTTTAGAAGTGTGAATGCATTGTAGCATGTAACATTTTGGTTTTTTGTTGGCAAACTCTAATTGGTTTCACATGGCAACACAACAGGTACACATTCGTGTTTTCTGAGTGAAAATCAGCAGAATCCATGTTAAAAATGATATTTGTGTTTGTAAACATGACATTGAATCCACTTTCTCAAGAAAAAAGACGTTGCTTTTCTACAAAACCAGTTTGACTCTGCCTTTCTGGGTACTTTGCACCTCAATTCCACACCAGTTTGTCCAGATAGTGCTGGATCAAACAAGTAATATCCGTGTCTGTGGTGGCGTACTCAATCCCACCTTTTGCTATAGATTAAGAGTTTGTTTGTGTTTTCTGGTTAGTATCTATGGACTATAGAGTTGTGAATGCATTGTAGCATGTAACATTTTGGGTTTTTTTTTTTTTTGGCAAACGCTAATTGGTTTCACATGGAGACACAAGAGGTATACATTCGTGTTTTCTGAGTGAAAAACTCCAGAAACCAGGTTAAAATGATATTTGTGTTTTTGTGAACATATCATTGAATCCACTTGCCCAAGAAAAAGACTTTGCTTTTCTCCAAAACCAGGTTGACTCTGCTTTTCTGGGTACTTTGCAAACAAATTCCAACCACTTTGTCCAGATAATGCTGGATCGTAACTGAAATATCCCCTTCTGTTTTGGCTTACTGAATCCCACCTTTTGCTACAGCTTCTGTGTTTGTTTGTGTTTTCTGGATAATATCTATGGACTATAGAGTTGTGAATGCACTGTTACATGTAACGTTTTGTTTTTTTTTGTTGGCAAACACTAATTGGTTTCACATGGAGACACAACAGGTACACATTCATGTTTTCTGAGTAGAAAGCTGCAGAAACCAGGTTAAAAATGATATTTGTGTTTGTGAACATGACATTGAATCAACTTGCCTAAGAAAAAGTCTTTGCTTTTCTCCAAAACCAGGTTGACTCTACTTTTCTGGGTGCTTTGCACACCGATTCCACACCTGTTTGTCCAGATAGGTCTGGATCAAACCAGAAATATCTGGTTCTGTGGTGACTAACTCAAACCCATCTCTTGCTACAGCCTCTGTGTTTATTTGTGTTTCATTCATAGTATCTATGGACTTTAGGGGTTGGAATATATTGTAGCATGTAAAGTTTTGTTTTTTTGTTGGCCAAAGCTAATTGATTTCACATGGAGGTGCAACAGGTACACATTCTTTTTTTCTGCAGAAACCAGGTTAAAAATGATAGTTGTGTTTGTAAACATGACAGTGAATCCAGTTGCCCAAGAAAAAGATGTTGCATTTCTCCAAAACCAGGTTGACTCTGCTTTTCTGGGTACTTTGCACACCAATTCCACAGCAGTTTGTCCAGATAGGGCTGGATCATACCAGAAATATCCGGTTCTGTGATGGCTTACTCAATCCCACCACTTGCTACTGCTTCTGTGTTGGTGTTTTCTGGATAGTATCTATGGACTTGAGAGTTGTGAATGCATTGTAGCATGTAACATTTTGTTTTTTTGTTGGCAAACGCTAATTGGTTGCACATGGAGACACAACAGGTACACATTCATGTTTTCTGAGTGAAAAGCTGCAGAAACCATGTTAAAAATGATATTTCTGTTTGTGAACATGACATTGAATCCACTTGCCCAAAAAAAGAAGTAGCTTTTCACCAAAACCAGGTTGACTCTTATTTTCTGGGTAGTTTGCACACCAATTCCACACCACTTTTTCCAGATAGGTCTGGATTATACCAGAAATATCCGCATCTTTTGTGGCTTACTCAATCCTAACTTTTGCTACAGCTTCTGTGTTTGTTTGTGTTTTCTGCATAGTATCTATGTACTATAGAGTTGTGAATGCATTTTAGCATGTAACATTTTGGATTTTTGTTGGCAAACGCTAATTGGTTTCACATGGTGACACAACAAGTACACATTCATGTTTTCTGAGTAAAATGCTGCAGAAACCAGGTTAAAAATGATATTTGTGTTTGTAAACATGACATTGAATCCACTTGCCCAAGAAAAAGACGTTGCTTTTCTCCAAAACCAGCTTGACTCTGATTCTCTGGGTCCTTTTGCACATGAATTCCACACCAGTTTGTCCACATAGGGCTGGATGAAACCAGAAATATCCGGTTCTGTGGTGGCTAACTCAATCCCAACTCTTGCGACACCTTCTGTGTGTGTTTGTGTTTTCTGGATAGTATGTATGGACTTTAGAGGTTGTAATATATTGTAGCATGTAACGTTTTGTTTTTTTGTTGGCCAAGGCTAATTGGTTTCACATGGAGACACAAGAGGTACACATTCGTGTTTTCTGAGTGAAAAGCTTCAGAAACCAGGTTAAAAAGGATATTTGTGTTTGTAAACATGACTGTGAATCCACTTTCACAAGAAAAAGACTTTGCTTTTCTCCAAAACCAGGTTGACTCTGCTTTTCTGGGTGCTTTGCACACGAATTTCACACCAGTTTGTCCAGATAGGTCTCAATCAAACCAGAAATATTCGGTTCTGTGGTGGCTATCTCAATGCCAGCTCTTGCTACAGTTTCTGTGTTTGTGTGTGTTTTTTGGATAGTGTCTTTAGAATTTAGAGTTGTGTTTGAATTGTAGCATGTAACGTTTTGTTTTTTTTTGTTGGGAAACGCTAATTGGTCCTACACGGAGTCACAACAGGTACACATTCGTGTTTTCTGAGTGAAAAACTGCGGAAACCAGGTTAAAAATGATTTGTGTTTGTAAACATGACTTTGAATCCACTTGCCCCAGAAAAAGACTTTGCTTTTCTCCAAAACCAGCGTGACTCTGCCTTTCTGGGTGCTTTGCACACCGATTCCACACCAGTTTGTCCAGATAGGGCTGGTTCAAACCAGAAATATCCGGTTCTGTGATGGCTAACTCAATCCCAGCTCTTCTGCAGCCTCTGTGTTTGTTTGTATTTTCTGGATAGAGTTTATGGACTTTATAGGTTGGAATATATTGTAGAATGTAACATTTGGTTTTTTGTTTTTAAACGCTAATTGGTTTCACATAGGGACACAACAGGTACACATTCGTGTTTTCTGATTACAAAGCTGCAGAAACCAGGTTAAAAATGATATTTGTGTTTGTGAACATGACATTGAATCAACTTGCCCAAGACAAAGACTGCTTTTCTCCCAAACCAGGTTGAATCTACTTTGGGTTCTTTGCACACAAATTCCACACCAGTTTGTCCAGATAGGCCTGGATAAAACCAGAAATATCCGGTTCTGGGGTGGCTAACTCAATCCCAGCTCTTGCTACAGCCTCTGTGTGTGTTTGTGTTTTCTGGATAGTATGTATGGACTTTAGAGGTTGTAATATATTGTAGCATGTAACTTTTTGTTTTTTTGTTGACCAAGGCTAATTGGTTTCACATGGAGACACAAGAGGTACACATTCGTGTTTTCTGAGTAAAAAGCTTCAGAAACCAGGTTAAAAATGATATTTGTGTTTGTAAACATGACTGTGAATCCACTTTCCCAACAAAAAGACTTTGCTTTTCTCCAAAAAGAGGTTGACTCTGCTTATCTGGGTGCTTTGCACACGAATTCCACACCAGTTTTTCCAGATAGGTCTCAATCAAACCAGAAATATCTGGTGCTGTGGTGGCTAACTCAATACCAGCTCTTGCTACAGCTTCTGTGTTTGATTTTGTTTTCTCGATAGTATCTATGGACTTTAGAGTTGTGAATGCATTGTAGCATGTAACATTTTGTTTTTTCTTGGCAAATGCCAATTGGTTTCACATGGAGACACAACAGGTACACATTTGTGTTTTCTGAGTAAAAAGCTGCAGAAACCAGGTTAAAAATGATATTTGTGTTTGTTAACATGACATTGAATACACTTGCCCAAGAAAGAGACTTTGCTTTTCTCCAAATTAGGTTGAGTCTGCTTTTCAGGGTGCTTTGCATATGACTTGCACACCAGTTTGTCCAGAGAGGTCTGGATCAAACCAGAAATATCCGGTTCTGTGGTGGCTAACTCAATCCCACCTTTTGCTACAACTTCTGTGTTTGTTTGTGTTTTCTGGATTGTATGTATGGACTTTAGAGGTTGTAATATATTGTAGCATGTAACATTTTGTTTCTTTGTTGGCAAAAGCTAATTGGTTTCACATGGAGACAGATCAGGTACACATTCGTGTGTTCTGAGTGAAAATCTGCAGAATCCAGGTTAAAAATGATATTTGTGTTTGTAAACATGACATTGAATCCACTTGCTCAAGAAAAGACGTTGCTTTTCTACAAAACCCGTTTGACTTTGCTCTTCTGGGTGCTTTGATAATGATTTCCACACCAGTTTTTACAAATAGGGCTGGATGAAACCAGAAATATCTGGGTCTGTGGTGGCTTATTAAATCCCCCCTTTTGCTACAGCTTCTGTGTTTGATTTTGTTTTCTCGATAGAATCTATGGACTTTATAGGTTGGAATACATTGTAGAATGTAACGTTTTGTTTTTTTGTTGGCAAACGCTAATTGGTTTCACATGGACACAGAACAGGTACACATTCGTGTTTTTGAGTGAAAAGCTGCAGAAACATGGTTAAAAATGATATTTGTGTTTGCAAACATGACTGTGAATCTTTTTTCTCAAGAAAAAGACTTTGTTTTTCTCCAAATCCAGGTTGACACTGCTTTTCTGGGTGCTTTGCACACGAATTCCACACCAGTTTGTCCAGATAGGTCTCAATCAAACCAGAAATATCCGGTTCGGTTGTGGCTTACAGAATCCCAACTCTTGCGACAGCTTCTGTGTTTGTGCTTTCTGGATGGTATCTATGGACTTTAGAAGTGTGAATGCATTGTAGCATGTAACATTTTGGTTTTTTGTTGGCAAACTCTAATGGTTTCACATGGCGACACAACAGGTACACATTCGTGTTTTCTGAGTGAAAATCAGCAGAATCCATGTTAAAAATGATATTTGTGTTTGTAAACATGACATTGAATCCACTTTCCCAAGAAAAAAGACGTTGCTTTTCTACAAAACCAGTTTGACTCTGCCTTTCTGGGTACTTTGCACCTCAATTCCACACCAGTTTGTCCAGATAGTGCTGGATCAAAGCAGAAATATCTGGTTCTGTGGTGACTAACTCAAACCCAACTCTTGCTACAGCCTCTGTGTTTATTTGTGTTTCATTCATAGTATCTATGGACTTTAGAGGTTGGAATATATTGTAGCATGTAAAGTTTTGTTTTTTTGTTGGCCAAAGCTAATTGATTTCACATGGAGGTGCAACAGGTACACATTCTTTTTTTCTGCAGAAACCAGGTTAAAAATGATAGTTGTGTTTGTAAACATGACAGTGAATCCAGTTGCCCAAGAAAAAGACGTTGCATTTCTCCAAAACCAGGTCGACTCTGCTTTTCTGGGTACTTTGCACACCAATTCCACAGCAGTTTGTCCAGATAGGGCTGGATCATACCAGAAATATCCGGTTCTGTGATGGCTTACTCAATCCCACCACTTGCTATTGCTTCTGTGTTTGTGTTTTCTGGATAGTATCTATGGACTTGAGAGTTGTGAATGCATTGTAGCATGTAACATTTTGTTTTTTGTTGGCAAACGCTAATTGGTTGCACATGGAGAGACAACAGGTACACATTCATGTTTTCTGAGTGAAAAGCTGCAGAAACCATGTTAAAAATGATATTTCTGTTTGTGAACATGACATTGAATCCACTTGCCCAAAAAAAGACGTAGCTTTTCACCAAAACCAGGTTGACTCTTCTTTTCTGGGTACTTTGCACACCAATTCCACACCAGTTTGTCGAGATATGTCTGGATCATACCAGAAATATCCGCATCTTTTGTGGCTTACTCAATCCTAACTTTTGCTACAGCTTCTGTGTTTGTTTGTGTTTTCTGCATAGTATCTATGTACTATAGAGTTGTGAATGCATTTTAGCATGTAACATTTTGTTTTTTTGTTGGCAAACGCTAATTGGTTTCACATGGTGACACAACACGTACACATTCATTTTTTCTGAGTAAAAAGCTGCAGAAACCAGGTTAAAAATGATATTTGTGTTTGTAAACATGACATTGAATCCACTTGCCCAAGAAAAAGACGTTGCTTTTCTCCAAAACCAGCTTGACTCTGATTCTCTGGGTCCTTTTGCACATGAATTCCACACCAGTTTGTCCACATAGGGCTGGATGAAACCAGAAATATCCGGTTCTGTGGTGGCTAAGTCAATCCCAACTCTTGCGACACCTTCTGTGTGTGTTTGTGTTTTCTTGATAGTATCTATGGACTTTAGAGGTTGTAATATATTGTAGCATGTAATGTTTTGTTTTTTTGTTGGCCAAGGCTAATTGGTTTCACATGGAGACACAAGAGGTACACATTCGTGTTTTCTGAGTGAAAAGCTTCAGAAACCAGGTTAAAAATGATATTTGTGTTTGCAAACATGAAAGTGAATCCACTTTCCCAACAAAAAGACTTTGCTTTTCTCCAAAAAGAGGTTGACTCTGCTTTTCTGGGTGCTTTGCACACGAATTTCACACCAGTTTGTCCAGATAGGTCTCAATCAAACCAGAAATATTCGGTTCTGTGGTGGCTAAGTCAATGCCAGCTCTGCTACAGCTTCTGTGTTTGTGTGTGTTTTCTGGATAGTGTCTTTAGAATTTAGAGTTGTGTTTGAATTGTAGCATGTAACATTTTGGTTTTTTTTGTTGGGAAACGCTAATTGGTCCTACACGGAGACACAGCAGGTACACATTCGTGTTTTCTGAGTGAAAAACTGCGGAAACCAGGTTAAAAATGATTTGTGTTTGTAAACATGACTTTGAATGCACTTGCCCCACAAAAAGACTTTGCTTTTCTCCAAAACCAGCGTGACTCTGCTTTTCTGGGTGCTTTGCACACCGATTCCACACCAGTTTGTCCAGATAGGGCTGGTTCAAACCAGAAATATCCGGTTCTGTGATGGCTAACTCAATCCCAGCTCTTCTGCAGCCTCTGTGTTTGTTTGTATTTTCTGGATAGAGTTTATGGACTTTATAGGTTGGAATATATTGTAGGATGTAACATTTGGTTTTTTGTTTTTAAACGCTAATTGGTTTCACATAGGGACACAACAGGTACACATTCGTGTTTTCAGAGTGAAAAACTGCAGAAACCAGTTTAAAAATGATATTTGTGTTTGTGAACATGACATTGAATCAACTTGACCAAGAAAAAGACTTTGCTTTTCTCCAAAACCAGGTTGAATCTACTTTGGCTGCTTTGCACACAAATTCCACACCAGTTTGTAAAGATAGGCCTGGATAAAAACAGAAATATCCGGTTCTGTGGTGGCTAACTCAATCCCAGCTCTTGCTACAGCCTCTGTGTGTGTTTGTGTTTTCTGGATTGTTTGTATGGACTTTAGAGGTTGTAATATATTGTAGCATGTAACGTTTTGTTTTTTTGTTGACCAAGGCTAATTGGTTTCACATGGAGACACAAGAGGTACACATTCGTGTTTTCTGAGTAAATACCTGCAGAAACCATGTTAAAATGATATTTGTGTTTGTAAACATGACTGTGAATCCCCTTTCGCAAGAAAAGACTTTGCTTTTCTCCAAAACCAGGTTGACTCTGCTTATCTGGGTGCTTTGCACACGAATTCCACACCAGTTTGTCCATATAGGTCTCAATCAAACCAGAAATATCTGGTGCTGTGGTGGCTAACTCAATACCAGCTCTTGCTACAGCTTCTGTGTTTGATTTTGTTTTCTCGATAGTATCTATGGACTTTAGAGTTGTGAATGCATTGTGGCATGTAACATTTTGTTTTTTGTTGGCAAACGCATTTGGTTTCACATGGAGACACAACAGGTACACATTTGTGTTTTCTGAGTAAAAAGCTGCAGAAACCAGGTTAAAAATGATATTTGTGTTTGTGAACATGACATTGAATACACTTGCCCAAAAAAAGATTTTGCTTTTCTCCAAATTAGGTTGAGTCTGCTTTTCTGGGTGCTTTGCATATGACTTGCACACCAGTTTATCCAGAGAGGTCTGGATCAAACCAGAAATATCCGGTTCTGTGGTGGCTAACTCAATCCCACCTTTTGCTACAACTTCTGTGTTTGTTTGTGTTTTCTGGATTGTATGTATGGACTTTAGAGGTTGTAATATATTGTAGCATGTAACGTTTTGTTTCTTTGTTGGCAAAAGCTAATTGGTTTCACATGGAGACAGATCAGGTACACATTCGTGTTCTCTGAGTGAAAATCTGCAGAATCCAGGTTAAAAATGATATTTGTGTTTGTAAACATGACATTGAATCCACTTGCTGAAGAAAAGACGTTGCTTTTCTACAAAACCCGTTTGACTTTGCTTTTCTGGGTGCTTTGATAATGATTTCCACACCAGTTTTTACAAATAGGGCTGGATGAAACCTGAAATATCTGGGTCTGTGGTGGCTTACTAAATCCCACCTTTTGCTACAGCTTCTGTGTTTGATTTTGTTTTCTCGATAGAATCTATGGACTTTATAGGTTGGAATACATTGTAGAATGTAACGTTTTGTTTTTTTGTTGGCAAATGCTAATTGGATTCACATGGACACAGAACAGGTACACATTCGTGTTTTCTGAGTGAAAAGCTGCAGAAACGTGGTTAAAAATGATATTTGTGTTTGTAAACATGACTGTGAATCTTTTTTCTCAAGAAAAAGACTTTGTTTTTCTCCAAATCCAGGTTGACACTGCTTTTCTGGGTGCTTTGCACACGAATTCCACACCAGTTTGTCCAGATAGGTCTCAATCAAACCAGAAATATCCGGTTCGGTTGTGGCTTACAGAATCCCAACTCTTGCGACAGCTTCTGTGTTTGTGCTTTCTGGATGGTATCTATGGACTTTAGAAGTGTGAATGCATTGTAGCATGTAACATTTTGGTTTTTTGTTGGCAAACTCTAATTGGTTTCACATGGCGACACAACAGGTACACATTCGTGTTTTCTGAGTGAAAATCAGCAGAATCCATGTTAAAAATGATATTTGTGTTTGTAAACATGACATTGAATCCACTTTCTCAAGAAAAAAGACGTTGCTTTACTACAAAACCAGTTTGACTCTGCCTTTCTGGGTACTTTGCACCTCAATTCCACACCAGTTTGTCCAGATAGTGCTGGATCAAACAAGTAATATCCGTGTCTGTGGTGGCGTACTCAATCCCACCTTTTGCTATAGATTAAGAGTTTGTTTGTGTTTTCTGGTTAGTATCTATGGACTATAGAGTTGTGAATGCATTGTAGCATGTAACATTTTGGGTTTTTTTTTTTGGCAAACGCTAATTGGTTTCACATGGAGACAGAAGAGGTATACATTCGTGTTTTCTGAGTGAAAAACTCCGGAAACCAGGTTAAAATGATATTTGTGTTTTTGTGAACATATCATTGAATCCACTTGCCCAAGAAAAAGACTTTGCTTTTCTCCAAAACCAGGTTGACTCTGCTTTTCTGGGTACTTTGCAAACAAATTCCACACCACTTTGTCCAGATAAGGATGGATCGTAACAGAAATATCCCCTTCTGTTTTGGCTTACTCAATCCCACCTTTTGCTACAGCTTCTGTGTTTGTTTGTGTTTTCTGGATAATATCTATGGACTATAGAGTTGTGAATGCACTGTTACATGTAACGTTTTGTTTTTTTTTGTTGGCAAACACTAATTGGTTTCACATGGAGACACAACAGGTACACATTCATGTTTTCTGAGTAGAAAGCTGCAGAAACCAGGTTAAAAATGATATTTGTGTTTGTGAACATGACATTGAATCAACTTGCCTAAGAAAAAGTCTTTGCTTTTCTCCAAAACCAGGTTGACTCTACTTTTCTGGGTGCTTTGCACACCGATTCCACACCTGTTTGTCCAGATAGTGCTGGATCAAAGCAGAAATATCTGGTTCTGTGGTGACTAACTCAAACCCATCTCTTGCTACAGCCTCTGTGTTTATTTGTGTTTCATTCATAGTATCTATGGACTTTAGAGGTTGGAATATATTGTAGCATGTAAAGTTTTGTTTTTTTGTTGGCCAAAGCTAATTGATTTCACATGGAGGTGCAACAGGTACACATTCTTTTTTTCTGCAGAAACCAGGTTAAAAATGATAGTTGTGTTTGTAAACATGACAGTGAATCCAGTTGCCAAGAAAAAAACGTTGCATTTCTCCAAAACCAGGTTGACTCTGCTTTTCTGGGTACTTTGCACACCAATTCCACAGCAGTTTGTCCAGATAGGGCTGGATCATACCAGAAATATCCGGTTCTGTGGTGGCTTACTCAATCCCACCACTTGCTACTGCTTCTGTGTTGGTGTTTCTGGATAGTATCTATGGACTTGAGAGTTGTGAATGCATTGTAGCATGTAACATTTTGTTTTTTTGTTGGCAAATGCTAATTGGTTGCACATGGAGACACAACAGGTACATATTCATGTTTTCTGAGTGAAAAGCTGCAGAAAAAATGTTAAAAATGATATTTCTGTTTGTGAACATGACATTGAATCCACTTGCCCAAAAAAAGACGTAGCTTTTCACCAAAACCAGGTTGACTCTTCTTTTCTGGGTACTTTGCACACCAATTCCACACCACTTATTCCAGATAGGTCTGGATCATACCAGAAATATCCGCATCTTTTGTGGCTTACTCAATCCTAACTTTTGCTACAGCTTCTGTGTTTGTTTGTGTTTTCTGGATAGTATCTATGTACTATAGAGTTGTGAATGCATTTTAGCATGTAACATTTTGTTTTTCTGTTGGCAAACGCTAATTGGTTTCACATGGTGACACAACAAGTACACATTCATGTTTTCTGAGTAAAAAGCTGCAGAAACCAGGTTAAAAATGATATTTGTGTTTGTAAACATGACATTGAATCCACTTGCCCAAGAAAAAGAGGCTGCTTTTCTCAAAAACCAGCTTGACTCTGATTCTCTGGGTCCTTTTGCACATGAATTCCACACCAGTTTGTCCACATAGGGCTGGATGAAACCAGAAATATCCGGTTCTGTGGTGGCTAACTCAATCCCAACTCTTGCGACACCTTCTGTGTGTGTTTGTGTTTTCTGGATAGTATGTATGGACTTTAGAGGTTGTAATATATTGTAGCATGTAACGTTTTGTTTTTTTGTTGGCCAAGGCTAATTGGTTTCACATGGAGACACATGAGGTACACATTCATGTTTTCTGAGTAAAACCTGCAGAAACCAGGTTAAAAATGATATTTGTGTTTGTAAACATGACTGTGAATCCACTTTCACAAGAAAACGACTTTGCTTTTCTCCAAAAAGAGGTTGACTCTCCTTATCTGGGTGCTTTGCACACGAATTCCACACCAGTTTGTCCAGATAGGTCTCAATCAAACCAGAAATATCTGGTGCTGTGGTGGCTAACTCAATACAAGCTCTTGCTACAGCTTCTGTGTTTGATTTTGTTTACTCGATAGTATCTATGGACTTTAGAGTTGTGAATGCATTGTAGCATGTAACATTTTGTTTTTTGTTGGCAAACGCCAATTGGTTTCACATGGAGACACAACAGGTACACATTCATGTTTTCTGAGTGAAAAGCTGCAGAAACCATGTTAAAAATGATATTTCTGTTTGTGAACATGACATTGAATCCACTTGCCCAAAAAAAGACGTAGCTTTTCTCCAAAACCAAGTTGACTCTTATTTTCTGGGTATTGCACACCAATTCCACACCAGTTTGTCGAGATATGTCTGGATCATACTAGAAATATCCGCATCTTTTGTGGCTTACTCAATCCTAACTTTTGCTACAGCTTCTGTGTTTGTTTGTGTTTTCTGGATAGTATCTATGTACTATAGAGTTGTGAATGCATTTTAGCATGTAACATTTTGGTTTTTTGTTGGCAAACACTAATTGGTTTCACTTGGTGACACAACAAGTACACATTCATGTTTTCTGAGTAAAAAGCTGCAGAAACCAGGTTAAAAATGATATTTGTGTTTGTAAACATGACATTGAATCCACTTGCCCAAGAAAAAGACGTTGCTTTTCTCCAAAACCAGCTTGACTCTGATTCTCTGGGTCCTTTTGCACATGAATTCCACACCAGTTTGTCCACATAGGGCTGGATGAAACCAGAAATATCCGGTTCTGTGATGGCTAACTCAATCCCAACTCTTGCGACACCTTCTGTGTGTGTTTCTGTTTTCTGGATAGTATGTATGGACTTTAGAGGTTGTAATATATTGTAGCATGTAACGTTTTGTTTTTTTGTTGGCCAAGGCTAATTGGTTTCACATGGAGACACAAGAGGTACACATTCGTGTTTTCTGAGTGAAAAGCTGCAGAAACGTGGTTAAAAATGATATTTGTGTTTGTAAACATGACTTTGAATCCACTTGCCCCAGAAAAAGACTTTGCTTTTCTCCAAAACCAGTGTGACTCTGCTTTTCTGGGTGCTTTGCGCACTGATTCCACACCAGTTTGTCCAGATAGGTCTGGTTCAAACCAGAAATATCTGGTTCTGTGATGGCTAACTCAATCCCAGCTCTTCTGCAGCCTCTGTGTTTGATGTATTTTCTAGATAGTATTTATGGACTTTATAGGTTGGAATATATTGTAGGATGTAACATTTGGTTTTTTGTTTTTAAACGCTAATTGGTTTCACATAGGGACACAACAGGTACACATTCGTGTTTTCTGAGTGAAAAGCTTCAGAAACCAGTTTAAAAATGATATTTGTGTTTGTGAACATGACTGTGAATCCACTTTCACAAGAAAAAGACTTTGCTTTTCTCCAAAACCAGGTTGACTCTGCTTTTCTGGGTGCTTTGCACACGAATTTCACACCAGTTTGTCCAGATAGGTCTCAATCAAACCAGAAATATTCGGTTCTGTGGTGGCTAAGTCAATGCCAGCTCTTGCTACGGCTTCTGTGTTTGTGTGTGTTTTCTGGATAGTGTTTTTAGAGTTTAGAGTTGTGCTTGAATTGTAGCATGTAACATTTTGTTTTTTTTTTGTTGGGAAATGCTAATTGGTTTCACACGGAGACACAACAGGTACACATTTGTGTTTTCTGAGTGAAAAACTGCGGAAACCAGGTTAAAAATGATTTGTGTTTGTATTCATGACTTTGAATCCACTTGCCCCAGAAAAAGACTTTGCTTTTCTCCAAAACCAGTGTGACTCTGCTTTTCTGGGTGCTTTGCGCACTGATTCCACACCAGTTTGTCCAGATAGGTCTGGTTCAAACCAGAAATATCTGGTTCTGTGATGGCTAACTCAATCCCAGCTCTTCTGCAGCCTCTGTGTTTGATGTATTTTCTAGATAGTATTTATGGACTTTATAGGTTGGAATATATTGTAGGATGTAACATTTGGTTTTTTGTTTTTAAACGCTAATTGGTTTCACATAGGGACACAACAGGTACACATTCGTGTTTTCTGAGTGAAAAGCTTCAGAAACCAGTTTAAAAATGATATTTGTGTTTGTGAACATGACTGTGAATCCACTTTCACAAGAAAAAGACTTTGCTTTTCTCCAAAACCAGGTTGACTCTGCTTTTCTGGGTGCTTTGCACACGAATTTCACACCAGTTTGTCCAGATAGGTCTCAATCAAACCAGAAATATTCGGTTCTGTGGTGGCTAAGTCAATGCCAGCTCTTGCTACGGCTTCTGTGTTTGTGTGTGTTTTCTGGATAGTGTTTTTAGAGTTTAGAGTTGTGCTTGAATTGTAGCATGTAACATTTTGTTTTTTTTTTGTTGGGAAATGCTAATTGGTTTCACACGGAGACACAACAGGTACACATTTGTGTTTTCTGAGTGAAAAACTGCGGTAACCAGGTTAAAAATGATTTGTGTTTGTAAACATGACTTTGAATCCACTTGCCCCAGAAAAAGACTTTGCTTTTCTCCAAAACCAGTGTGACTCTGCTTTTCTGGGTGCTTTGCGCACTGATTCCACACCAGTTTGTCCAGATAGGTCTGGTTCAAACCAGAAATATCTGGTTCTGTGATGGCTAACTCAATCCCAGCTCTTCTGCAGCCTCTGTGTTTGATGTATTTTCTAGATAGTATTTATGGACTTTATAGGTTGGAATATATTGTAGGATGTAACATTTGGTTTTTTGTTTTTAAACGCTAATTGGTTTCACATAGGGACACAACAGGTACACATTCGTGTTTTCTGAGTGAAAAGCTTCAGAAACCAGGTTAAAAATGATATTTGTGTTTGTGAACATGACATTGAATCAACTTGCCCAAGAAAAAGACTTTGCTTTTCTCAAAAACCAGGTTGAATCTACTTTGGGTGCTTTGCACACAAATTCCACACCAGTTTGTCCAGATAGGCCTGGATCAAACCAGACATATCTGGTTCTGTGGTGGCTAACTCAATCCCAGCTCTTGCTACAGCCTCTGTGTGTGTTTGTGTTTTCTGGATAGTATGTATGGACATTAGAGGTTGTAATTTATTGTAGCATGAAATGTTTTGTTTTTTTGTTGGCAATTGCTAATTGGTTTCACATGGAGACACAAGAGGTACACATTCATGTTTTCTGAGTAAAAAGCTGCAGAAACCAGGTTAAAATGATATTTGTGTTTGTAAACATGACTGTGAATCCACTTTCACAAGAAAAAGACTTTGCTTTTCTCCAAAAAGAGGTTGACTCTGCTTATCTGGGTGCTTTGCACACGAATTCCACACCAGTTTGTCCAGATAGGGCTGGATCATACCAGAAATATCCGGTTCTGTGGTGGCTTACTCAATCCCACCACTTGCTATTGCTTCTGTGTTTGTGTTTTCTGGATAGTATCTATGGACTTGAGAGTTGTGAATGCATTGTAGCATGTAACATTTTGTTTTTTTTTTGGCAAACGCTAATTGGTTTCACATGGAGACACTACAGGTACACATTCATGTTTTCTGAGTGAAAAGCTGCAGAAACCATGTTAAAAATGATATTTCTGTTTGTGAACATGACATTGAATCCACTTGCCCAAAAAAAGATGTAGCTTTTCACTAAAACCAAGTTGACTCTGCTTATCTGGGTGCTTTGCACACCAATTCCACACCAGTTTGTCGAGATATGTCTGGATCATACCAGAAATATCCGCATCTTTTGTGGCTTACTCAATCCTAACTTTTGCTACAGCTTCTGTGTTTGTTTGTGTTTTCTGGATAGTATCTATGTACTATAGAGTTGTGAATGCATTTTAGCATGTAACATTTTGTTTTTTTGTTGGCAAACACTAATTGGTTTCACATGGTGACACAACAAGTACACATTCATGGTTTCTGAGTAAAAAGTTGCAGAATCCAGGTTAAAAATGATATTTGTGTTTGTAAACATGACTGTGAATGCATTTTCACAAGAAAAAGACTTTGCTTTTCTCCAAAACCAGCTTGACTCTGATTCTCTGGGTCCTTTTGCACACGAATTCCACACCAGTTTGTCCAGATAGGTCTCAATCAAACTAGAAATATCCGGTTCTGTTGTGGCTAAGTCAATCCCAACTCTTGCGACACCTTCTGTGTTTGTGTTTTCTGCTTGGTATCTATGGACTTTAGAAGTGTGAATGCATTGTAGCATGTAACATTTTGTTTTTTTGTTGGCAAATGCTAATTGTTTTCACATGGAGACAAAACAGGTACACATTCGTGTTTTCTGAGTATAAAGCTTCAGAAACCAGGTTAAAAATGATATTTGTGTTTGTAAACATGACATTGAATCCACTTGCCCAAGAAAAAGACTTTGCTTTTCTCCAAATTAGGTTGAGTCTGCTTTTCTGGGTGCTTTGCACATGACTTGCACACCAGTTTGTCCAGAGAGGTCTGGATCAAACCAGAAATATCCGGTACTGTGGTGGCTGACTTAATGTAAGCTCTTGCTACAGCCTCTGTGTGTGTTTGTGTTTTCTGGATAGTATCTATTGACTTTAGAGGTTGGAATATATTGTAGCATGTAACGTTTTGTTTCTTTGTTGGCAAACGCTAATTGGTTTCAAATGGAGACACAACAGGTACACATTCGTGTTTTCTGAATGAAAATCTGCAGAGTCCAGATTAAAAATTATATTTGTGTTTGTGAACATGACTTTGAATCCACTTGCCAAAGAAAGAGACTTTGCTTTTCTCCAAAACCAGGTTGACTCTGCTTTTCTGGGTACTTTACACAAGAATTCCACACCAGTTTTTCCAGATATGACTGGATTAAAACAGAAATATCTGGTTCTAGTTTGGCTAACTCAAACCCAGCTCTTGCTACAGCCTTTGTGTTTGTTTGTGTTTTCTGGTTAGTATCTATGGACTTTAGAGTTGTGAATGCATTGCAGCATGTAACTTTTTTTTTTTTTGTTGGCAAACACTAATTGGTTTCACTTGGAGACACAACAGGTACACATTCGTGTTTTCTGAGTGAAAAGCTTCAGAATCCAGGTTAAAAATGATATTTGTGTTTGTAAACAGAACATTGAATCCCCTTGCCCAAGAAAAGACATTGCTTTTCTCCAAAACCAGGTTCCCTCTGCTTTTCTGGGTGCTTTGAAAATGATTTCCGCAACAGTTTGTCCAGATAGGTCTGGATCAAACCAGAAATACCCGGTTGTGGTGGCTAACTCAATCCCAGCTCTTGCTACAGCATCTGTGTTTTTTGTGTTTTCTGGATAGTATCCATAGACTTTAGAGTTGTGTATGAATTGTAGCATCTTTTTTTTGGCAAACGCTAATTGGTTTCACAGGGACACAGAACAGGTACACATTCGTGTGTTCTGAGTGAAAAGTTGCAGAAAGCAGGTTAAAAATTATATTTGTGTTTGTGAGCATGACTTTGAATCCACTTGCCCAAGAAAGAGACTTTGCTTTTCTCCAAAACCAGGTTGACTCTGCTTTTCTGGGTACTTTACACAAGAATTCCACACCCGTTTTTCAAGATATGACTGGATTAAAACAGAAATATCTGGTTCTAGTTTGGCTAACTCAAACCCAGCTCTTGCTACAGCCTTTGTGTTTGTTTGTGTTTTCTGGTTAGTATCTATGGACTTTAGAGTTGTGAATGCATTGCAGCATGTAACTTTTTTTTTTTTGTTGGCAAACACTAATTGGTTTCACTTGGAGACACAACAGGTACACATTCGTGTTTTCTGAGTGAAAAGCTTCAGAATCCAGGTTAAAAATGATATTTGTGTTTGTAAACAGAACATTGAATCCCCTTGCCCAAGAAAAGACATTGCTTTTCTCCAAAACCAGGTTCCCTCTGCTTTTCTGGGTGCTTTGAAAATGATTTCCGCAACAGTTTGTCCAGATAGGTCTGGATCAAACCAGAAATACCCGGTTGTGGTGGCTAACTCAATCCCAGCTCTTGCTACAGCATCTGTGTTTTTTGTGTTTTCTGGATAGTATCCATAGACTTTAGAGTTGTGTATGAATTGTAGCATCTTTTTTTTGGCAAACGCTAATTGGTTTCACAGGGACACAGAACAGGTACACATTCGTGTGTTCTGAGTGAAAAGTTGCAGAAAGCAGGTTAAAAATTATATTTGTGTTTGTGAGCATGACTTTGAATCCACTTGCCCAAGAAAGAGACTTTGCTTTTCTCCAAAACCAGGTTGACTCTGCTTTTCTGGGTACTTTACACAAGAATTCCACACCCGTTTTTCAAGATATGACTGGATTAAAACAGAAATATCCAGTTCTAGTTTGGCTAACTCAAACCCAGCTCTTGCTACAGCCTTTGTGTTTGTTTGTGTTTTCTGGTTAGTATCTATGGACTTTAGAGTTGTGAATGCATTGCAGCATGTAACATTTTGTTTTTTGTTGGCAAACGCTAATTGGTTTCACTTGGAGACACAACAGGTCCACATTCGTGTTTTCTGAGTAAATATCTGCAGAAACCAGAATAAAAATGAAATTTCTGTTTGGAAACATGACTGTGAATCCATTTTCACAAGAAAAAGACTTTGCTTTTCTCCAAAACCAGGTTGACTCTGCTTCTCTGGGTACTTTGCACACCAATTCCACAGCATTTTTTCCAGATAGGTCTTTATCACACCAGAAACACCCGGTTCTGTGGTGGCTAACTCTATCCCAGCTCTTGCTACAGCATCTGTGTTTGTTTGTGTTTTCTGGATATTATCCATAGACTTTAGAGATGTGTATGAATTGTAGCATGCAACATTTGGGTTTATTTTTGGCAACGCTAATTGGTTTCACATAGACACAGAACAGGTACACATTTGTGTTTTCTGAGTGAAAAGCTGCAGAAACCAGGTTAAAAATGATATTTGTGTTTGTGAACATGACATTGAATACACTTGCCCAAAAAAGAGACTTTGCTTTTCTCCAAATTAGGTTGAGTCTGCTTTTCTGGGCGCTTTGCATATGACTTGCACGCCAGTTTGTCCAGAGAGGTCTGGATCAAACCAGAAATATCCGGTTCTGTGGTGGCTACTCAATCCCACCTTTTGCTACAACTTCTGTGACTTCTGTGTTTGTGTTTTCTGGATAGTATCTATGGACTTTAGAGGTTGGAATATATTGTAGCATGTAACGTTTTTTTTTTTTTGTTGGCAAACGCTAATTGGTTTCACATGGAGACAGATCAGGTACACATTCGTGTTCTCTGAGTGAAAATCTGCGGAATCCACATTAAAAATGATATTTGTGTTTGTAAACATGACATTGAATCCACTTGCCCAAGAAAAGACGTTGGTTTTCTACAAAACCCGTTTGACTTTGCTTTTCTGGGTGCTTTTATAGTGTTTCCACACCAGTTTTTACAAATAGGGCTGGATGAAACCAGAAATATCTGGGTCTGTGGTGGCTTATTAATCCCAACTTTTGCTACAGCTTCTGTGTTTGATTTTGTTTTCTCGATAGAATCTATGGACTTTATAGGTTGAAATACATTGTAGAATGTAACGTTTTGTTTTTTTGTTGGCAAACGCTAATTGGTTTCACATGGACACAGAACAGGTACACATTCGTGTTTTCTGAGTGAAAAGCTGCAGAAACGTGGTTAAAAATGATATTTGTGTTTGTAAACATGACTGTGAATCTTTTTTCACAAGAAAAAGACTTTGTTTTTCTCCAAATCCAGGTTGACACTGCTTTTCTGGGTGCTTTGCACACGAATTCCACACCAGTTTGTCCAGATAGGTCTCAATCAAACCAGAAATATCCGGTTCGGTTGTGGCTTACAGAATCCCAACTCTTGCGACAGCTTCTGTGTTTGTGCTTTCTGGATGGTATCTATGGACTTTAGAAGTGTGAATGCATTGTAGCATGTAACATTTTGGTTTTTTGTTGGCAAACTCTAATTGGTTTCACATGGCGACACAAGAGGTACACATTCATGTTTTCTGAGTGAAAATCAGCAGAATCCATGTTAAAAATGATATTTGTGTTTGTAAACATGACATTGAATCCACTTTCTCAAGAAAAAAGACGTTGCTTTTCTACAAAACCAGTTTGACTCTGCCTTTCTGGGTACTTTGCACCTCAATTCCACACCAGTTTGTCTAGATAGTGCTGGATCAAACAAGTAATATCCGTGTCTGTGGTGGCGTACTCAGTCCCACCTTTTGCTATAGATTAAGAGTTTGTTTGTGTTTTCTGGTTAGTATCTATGGACTATAGAGTTGTGAATGCATTGTAGCATGTAACATTTTGGGTTTTTTTTTTTGGCAAACGCTAATTGGTTTCACATGGAGACACAAGAGGTATACATTCGTGTTTTCTGAGTGAAAAACTCCGGAAACCAGGTTAAAAATGATATTTGTGTTTTTGTGAACATATCATTGAATCCACTTGCCCAAGAAAAAGACTTTGCTTTTCTCCAAAACCAGGTTGACTCTGCTTTTCTGGGTACTTTGCAAACAAATTCCACACCACTTTGTCCAGATAAGGCTGGATCGTAACAGAAATATCCCCTTCTATTTGGCTTACTCAATCCCACCTTTTGCTACAGCTTCTGTGTTTCTTTGTGTTTTCTGGATAATATCTATGGACTATAGAGTTGTGAATGCACTGTTACATGTAACGTTTTGTTTTTTTTGTTGGCAAACACTAATTGGTTTCACATGGAGACACAACAGGTACAGATTCATGTTTTCTGAGTAGAAAGCTGCAGAAACCAGGTTAAAAATGATATTTGTGTTTGTGAACATGACATTGAATCAACTTGCCTAAGAAAAAGGCTTTGCTTTTCTCCAAAACCAGGTTGACTCTACTTTTCTGGGTGCTTTGCACACCGATTCCACACCAGTTTGTCTAGATAGGTCTGGATCAAACCAGAAATATCTGGTTCTGTGGTGACTAACTCAAACCCATCTCTTGCTACAGCCTCTGTGTTTATTTGTGTTTCATTCATAGTATCTATGGACTTTAGAGGTTGGAATATATTGTAGCATGTAAAGTTTTGTTTTTTTGTTGGCCAAAGCTAATTGATTTCACATGGAGGTGCAACAGGTACACATTCTTTTTTTCTGCAGAAACCAGGTTAAAAATGATAGTTGTGTTTGTAAACATCACAGTGAATCCAGTTGCCCAAGAAAAAGACGTTGCATTTCTCCAAAACCAGGTTGACTCTGCTTTTCTGGGTACTTTGCACACCAATTCCACAGCAGTTTGTCCAGATAGGGCTGGATCATACCAGAAATATCCGGTTCTGTGGTGGCTTACTCAATCCCACCACTGGCTACTGCTTCTGTGTTTGTGTTTTCTGGATAGTATATGGACCTGAGAGTTGTGAATGCATTGTAGCATGTAACATTTTGTTTTTTTGTTGGCAAACGCTAATTGGTTGCACATGGAGACACAACAGGTACACATTCATGTTTTCTGAGTGAAAAGCTGCAGAAACCATGTTAAAAATGATATTTCTGTTTGTGAACATGACATTGAATCCACTTGCCCAAAAAAAGACGTAGCTTTTCACCAAAACCAGGTTGACTCTTATTTTCTGGGTACTTTGCACACCAATTCCACACCAGTTTGTCGAGATAGGTCTGGATCATACCAGAAATATCCGCATCTTTTGTGGCTTACTCAATCCTAACTTTTGCTACAGCTTCTGTGTTTGTTTGTGTTTTCTGCATAGTATCTATGTACTATAGAGTTGTGAATGCATTTTAGCATGTAACATTTTGTTTTTCTGTTGGCAAACGCTAATTGGTTTCACATGGTGACACAACAAGTACACATTCATGTTTTCTGAGTAAAAAGCTGCAGAAACCAGGTTAAAAATGATATTTGTGTTTGTAAACATGACATTGAAACTACTTGCCCAAGAAAAAGACGTTGCTTTTCTCCAAAACCAGCTTTACTCTGATTCTCTGGGTCCTTTTGCACATGAATTCCACAGCAGTTTGTCCACATAGGGCTGGATGAAACCAGAAATATCCGGTTCTGTGGTGGCTAACTCAATCCCAACTCTTGCGACACCTTCTGTGTGTGTTTGTGTTTTCTGGATAGTATGTATGGACTTTAGAGGTTGTAATATATTGTAGCATGTAACGTTTTGTTTTTTTGTTGGCCAAGGCTAATTGGTTTCACATGGAGACACAAGAGGTACACATTCGTGTTTTCTGAGTGAAAAGCTTCAGAAACCAGGTTAAAAATGATATTTGTGTTTGTAAATATGAAAGTGAATCCACTTTCCCAACAAAAAGACTTTGCTTTTCTCCAAAACCAGGTTGACTCTGCTTTTCTGGGTGCTTTGCACACGAATTTCACACCTGTTTGTCAGATAGGTCTCAATCAAACCAGAAATATTCGGTTCTGTGGTGTCTAAGTCAATGCCAGCTCTTGCTACAGCTTCTGTGTTTGTGTGTGTTTTCTGGATAGTGTCTTTAGAATTTAGAGTTTTGTTTGAATTGTACCATGTAACATTTTGTTTTTTTTTTTTTTGTTGGGAAACACTAATTGGTTTCACACGGAGACACAACAGGTACACATTCGTGTATTCTGAGTGAAAAACTGCGAAAACCAGGTTAAAAATGATTTGTGTTTGTAAACATGACTTTGAATCCACTTGCCCCAGAAAAAGACTTTGCTTTTCTCCAAAACCAGTGTGACTCTGCTTTTCTGGGTGCTTTGCACACCGATTCCACACCAGTTTGTCCAGATAGGTCTGGTTCAAACCAGAAATATCCGGTTCTGTGATGGCTAACTCAATCCCAGCTCTTCTGCAGCCTCTGTGTTTGTTTGTATTTTCTGGATAGTATTTATGGACTTTATAGGTTGGAATATATTGTAGGATGTAACATTTGGTTTTTTGTTTTTAAACGCTAATTGGTTTCACATAGGGACACAACAGGTACACATTCGTGTTTTCTGAGTGAAAAACTGCAGAAACCAGTTTTAAAATGATATTTGTGTTTGTGAACATGACATTGAATCCACTTGACCAAGAAAAAGACTTTGCTTTTCTCCCAAACCAGGTTGAATCTACTTTGGCTGCTTTGCACACAAATTCCACACCAGTTTGTAAAGATAGGCCTGGATAAAACCAGAAATATCCGGTTCTGTGGTGGCTAACTCAATCCCAGCTCTTGCTACAGCCTCTGTGTGTGTTTGTGTTTTCTGGATAGTATGTATGGACTTTAGAGGTTGTAATATATTGTAGCATGTAACATTTTGTTTTTTTGTTGGCAAACGCTAATTGGTTTCACATGGAGACACAAGAGGTACACATTCGTGGTTTCTGAGTGAAAAGCTTCAGAAACCAGGTTAAAAATGATATTTGTGTTTGTAAACATGACTGTGTTATGCCCGCTGTCCGTGGTCCCCCGAAATCAACCACCAGAGACCGAAGTTGAAGCTAATTAGCAGGGTCGTTTTTATTACAAGTTCGAACCCGGGCCTCTCAATGCCTCCCCAAGAGGAAGCCCCCCGAGAAGCCCCGAGCCCAATTCTAACAGAGCTTTTATTATCATGTAGAAGCAGGCTTTAGGGGAATGCTTAGGTCAAGTTGACACTGCTGATAAGACACCTGCTGCCGACTCCAGGGTAAGGGCTGGTTGTTATCTCAAGCTTTAAACCTCCCTTTTACATTCTTGGACCTGGGTCTGGCCAGATGGAGGAAAGGGGGAGTGTGGGATAGCAAGGGCCAGGAACAAGCAGTGGTGCAGTTTGTACAACAATCAACTTATTGTAGTTACTGGATTACTTAGCTCAACATCCAACATAATACATGTATAAAGTCAAGGACACTTAGCATTGCTTATTATTACTACTAGTTGCCTAATAAGCTAATGTGATTACACTTTAGGTTACATTAAAATAATAATAATATTTTCTAGTGAAAGCTGCTTGTGCCGGTGTCTTCTCATTCCCCCCTTTCACATGAGACTTATTTGGAGCCAATCTTGGCTCTTTTACAGGTCTTAAGCTTTATAATTCCTGTTCATCTAAGGGTCGGTACTGTGTCCGCAGCACCATAAGTTGAACCGTGTTTATCCTGTCTTTAACAAATGTTACTAGTTTGTTGATCACACAGGGGCCTACGGTTAAGATGATTATTAACAGAAGTAGCGGGCCAGTTATAGCCGATAACAAGATTGTTAGCCAAGGAGAATAATTAAACCATGATTCAAACCATCCTTCTTGTTGTTCTCTTTCTTTTTTTCTTTTTTCTATCCCCTCGTGTACTTTAGCCATGGAGTCCTCTACTACCCCTGTGTGGTCGGCATAGAAACAACACTCCTCCCCCAAGGCGGCACACAGCCCTCCCTGCTGTAGAAACAGCAAGTCCAGTCCTCGCCTATTTTGGAGGACAACTTCCGACAGGGATCTGAGAGACTTGCTTAAGCCAGCGATAGATCGGTCAATTCTCGCTAAGTCTTCATCTATTGCCAGTCGGAGAGCTGAATACTGACTTCCTTGTTTGGCTACTGCAGTGGCTCCCAACCCTGTCCCTGTCAGCCCTAACAGGCCAGCTACAGTGATTAAGGCGGTTGCCACTTCCCGGCGCCCTCTCCTGAGTGATGTGGTGGGCCTTAGGTTGGACAGGAGCTCCTTATAGGGATGATATATTATTCGAGGGTACAATCTAACTAGAAGGCACCATTCATTATTGCTTTGTAACACTGTCCCAGACACACATGGAGTCACTCCCGAAGCATTACAGGCCCACCACGTATTTCCTGGTGCTGCGTAGAACAGGGAGGCGTCGCTGAGGACAGTGTGATTACACATTGATCCAGCAGAAACTGTGGTGGATATGCATGTTCCACGACCCCGCACAACCTGTAAGGTGGTCCCAGATTCCATCTGTCTCTGCCAGCGGCAGCCCTCTTGGGTTGTCCCAGAGAGTGAGAGACTTGTCACAGCTGATGCCTCATAATAGGGTGGCGAGGCCTGATAACAAAGCCAGCAGGAATTAGTTAAGTTGGGGAAAGAAGCGTTCAAGGCTATATAAGCACTGTTTAAGAGTCGCCACAGCGGACCAGATTGTTGGGGTTTTGACTTTTTCCTGTTACTGAGTGGGGCAGGACGGGCCCTGTCTTTGCGTGCCTCTTTTGATTTTGAACCTTTGCCTCGGCTGGTCATAATGGGTCGGTCCTTGCCCTCCTTCACCCGGGGAGGAGGACTTGGATTGGGTCTGGGTCTTTGGGTTGGTGAGGGCTCAGGCTCGGGAATAAGAAACTTATTCGGCCCCACCCCAGTTGTGTGGCTTGGTTGAGACCGTCACTGGATTGTAAACTGAATGCCTGGGTCAGACCCAAAGACATATAGTCTCAGTCCCCATGTTTTTCCCTTAACCCATTGAGAATTCTGTATTCCTTGCCATGTTTTCACCTTAATTTGGATTGGGTTTCTTTTTCCCACCTGTGGACTTGACCCACCCACTCTGGCCATCTCCAGGTTTTTGTCCCTAGGAGTCAACCATGAGGCTATTGTCTCACATCCCCAGTGATGGCAATAATAATCGCCTGCCCCCCCACAGCCTGGGGAAGTTTCTGCCGGACAGACATACCATTTAGTTTGTTGTAAGTTGGCCTCTATACCAGTTAGCCCACACCCCACCAATTTTACCCCGGGATACCAATGCCAATCAGCCGGTGAGGTAAATGTCTTAACTCCAGGTCTGGAAATCAGTCTTGTGTCCACATCCTGCCACAGGGTGCAGAGATCTATGGTGAACGTGGGCTGTCCTGTGCCATTGTAGCGGTCAATTACCTTTCCTGACACACTCAAGGTCCAGTAGCCCGGTGGAGGTTGGTGAGGAATGATGTCCAAAGTCACTCTCCCCCCGACAGACAGAATTAGTAAGATTATGAGGTCAGACCTCATTTCTCCAGTGATCTGCGTCCTGCGGGATACGACGCAACCTAAGCTTCAGGGGGTGACTTTTATCTTGGGTTTTGTCGACCCTCCAAGTCGACTTGGATGTAAGAGGTTCTATGAGGTCCTGGAATGGGTCCGCTGATTTGGCGTGAGTGTGATGAACCCAGGAGGACACTCCGTCTACCTTGAGTGCAGTGGGGGTCGTCAAGATGACTTGGAAGGGTCCCTTCCACCTGGGCTCCAAGTTTTCCCGTTGGTGGCGTTTCACGAACACCCAGTCGCCAGGGCGATAGCGGTGGGGCACCGGAGGAGGCTCTGTCTCGTATAGGTCTTTCAGCTTTGGCCACACCTGTTCATGGACCCCCTGCAGGATTTGGAGTGAAGACAGGAGTCCAAAATCATCATCATTTTTAATCAGATTTTCTTTAAGATTAGGTATGATGGGAGGTGGCCTACCGAACAAAATTTCATAGGGGGTAAGCCCCAGTTTGTATGGGGAATTGCGAACCCTATACAGAGCGTAGGGGAGGATGGCTACCCAGTTTGCGCCAGTCTCCATGGTCAATTTGGTTAAAGTCTCCTTTAATGTTCTGTTCATTCTTTCTACCTGTCCTGAACTCTGGGGTCTGTATGCACAATGTAATTTCCAATCTGCCCCGAGTATGGAAGCCAACCCCTGACTTACCTTAGAGACAAACGCCGGTCCATTGTCCGAGCCTATCATTACTGGAAATCCATACCTGGGTAAGATGTCCTCCAGTATCTTTTTGGCCACAACCTGGGCTGTTTCATTCTTAGTGGGAAAGGCTTCTACCCATCCTGAAAAGGTATCTACAAAAACTAATAAGTATTTATACCCGTACTTTCCTGGCTTTACCTCAGTAAAATCTACTTCCCAATAGACTCCTGGTTCATCTCCTCTCTGTCTTGTTTCAGAATTCTGAACATTCTTTCCTGCATTAGTGAGTTGACAGACTTTGCATTTGACAACAATTTGGTCAATTTTGCTGGGGGCCTCTTTTATTCGTAGTTTCGTCTGTTTCATTAAGTCCTGTATCCTCCTGGTGCCTAGGTGAGTGCTGTGGTGGATTTTTTGTAATAGTCTTTTTCCCAGTTTTTCAGGGAGTATGATGTGACCTTCAGAGTCTCTCCACCACCCATCAAGGAGCTGTGCCTCAGGGAGTGTTTTTACCCATTGCAGATCTTCTTCGGTGTACTCGGGCGTTGGAGGCAAGTTCCTGGGTCCTGGATCAGGGAATTGTTGTTGTAAAACTATAGCCTGAATTGGGGACATAGCTATTTTTTTAGCAGTCTGATCAGCAAAATAATTGCCCCTTGACACGGGGTCTATAGGTTTTTGGTGGCCCAGGCAATGCACAATTGCCAATCTTTTTGGCTCCCATAAAGCAACTAGGAGAGCTAAGATTTCTTCTTTGTTTTTTATGGCTTTTCCCTCTGCTGTCAGGAGGCCTCTTTCCCGATATATAGCCCCATGTATATGGGTGGTGGCAAAGGCGTACCGGCTATCAGTGTAGACTGTAAGTCTTTTTCCCTTTCCTAGTTTTAAAGCTTGGGTTAGGGCTATCAGTTCCGCTTTCTGTGCCGAGGTGTCTGCTGGCAGGGGCTCAGCCCATATTATCTCAGTCTCAGAAACCACCGCCGCCCCTGCATACCTCTGTCCTTGATGCACGAAGCTGCTCCCGTCGGTAAACCAGGTTACCTCAGTGTTGGGCAGGGGTTGATCTCGCAGATCTTCTCTTACTCCGTGCACTTGGGCTAACACTTCTGCACAGTCATGGAGTGGGGCCTCCAAGTCCGGGTCAGGGAGCAGGGAGGCGGGGTTTAGGGTGGTTGGTGGCTGAAAGAAAATTCTGAGAGGGTTTAGCAACAGCCCTTGGTAGTGAGTTAGCCGTGCATTGCTAAGCCATCGGTCGGGAGGCTGCTTCAGGAGGCCTTCAATAGCATGGGGTGTGGTGACCTGCAGTTCTTGCCCCATGGTTAGCTTGTCTGCATCTTTTACCATCAGGGCTGTGGCCGCTATCATTCTGAGACAAGGGGGCCATCCAGCGGCTACAGAGTCAAGTTTCTTTGATAAGTATGCTACAGGCCGTTTCCAAGGGCCTATGGGCTGAGTCAGAACTCCCTTAGCTACCCCCTTACTCTCATCCACAAACAGTTGAAAAGGCTTGGAGGCATCAGGGAGCCCCAGTGCTGGGGCAGAGAGCAGTGCTGTTTTTATCTGCTGAAAGGCGTTTTCAGCCTCCTCTGTCCATTGAAAGGGTTGCTGATCTTTTGTCATCAGGTAGAGGGGTTTGGCCAATTCAGCAAACCCAGGGATCCACAATCGGCAGAACCCGGCTGACCCCAAAAACTCCCGAACCTGTCGTTGTGACTGCGGTTGGGGGATTCGGAGCACTGTCTCCTTGCGTGCAGGGGTCAGCCATCGTTGCCCCCCTTTCAAGAGGTACCCCAGGTATGTTACCTCAGTCTTGCAGAGTTGGGCCTTTTTAGCAGATGCTCTGTAGCCCAGGCTCCCCAGAGTGTGTAAGAGGTCCTCCGTTCCTCGGGTGCATTCCTCGAGGGTCTGTGCTGCTATCAGTAAATCATCTACATATTGTAAGAGGGTTAGGTTTAGGTGTGTTTGTCGGTACTCACTCAGGTCTTCATGAAGGGCCTCATCGAACAGGGTGGGAGAGTTTTTAAACCCTTGTGGCAGCCGTGTCCAAGTAAGCTGTCCGTTGATGCCTCTCTCTGGGTCCGTCCATTCGAAGGCGAAAAGCTCTTGGCTCTTAGGTGCTAGGGGTAAGCTAAAAAAAGCATCTTTCAGATCTAAAACAGTATACCATTGTTTTTCAGGACTGAGAGCACTAAGAAGGGTGTAGGGGTTTGGCACTGTTGGATGGATATCAATAGTTCTTTTGTTAACCTCCCTCAAGTCCTGTACTGGCCGATAGTCCCCTGTGGTGGGCTTACGCACTGGCAGTAGAGGCGTGTTCCAGGCTGATTGGCACGGTCGCAGAACTCCCTGGTCTAGGAGGTGCCGGATGTGGGGTGTAATTCCCACTCTTGCTTCTAGGGGCATAGGGTATTGTCGAACCCGGACCGGATCTGCTCCAGGTTTTGTCTCTATGTATATGGCCGGTCGGTGGGCGGCCAGTCCCATTCCCCCAGTCTCAGCCCATGCCTCTGGGAAGCGCTGGACCCACCAATCAGTTTCTTGTCCAGGCTCCTCAGGTTGTTGGTGAATACGGTATTCATCTTCCAGGGACAGAGTTAATATTGAAACTGGTCCACCTTGTGAATCTGTCACCTTTGGCCCATCAGGTAGGAAGCAAATTTGGGCTCCTATTTTTGTTAGTAAGTCTCTCCCCAGAAGGGGGTATGGACTTTCAGGGATGACCAGGAAAGAATGGGACACTCTGTTGGTTCCCAAATCCACAGTTCTTTTAGTTGTCCACGGGTACTTTTTGATCCCTGTGGCTCCTTGCACCCAAGAAGAGGTGGCTGATAGCTTCCCTCGGGGGCTAGTGAGAACTGAGTGCTGAGCTCCTGTGTCTACTAAAAACTGGACAGGATTCCCCTCCACTTGTAGAGTTACCCTGGGTTTGGGGAGGGGTTCCGAACCCCGTCCCCCCTAATCTTCAGAATCTTGGGTCACTAGCACAGCAGGGGGTTGTGTGGAAGGCGTTTCCTGCCATCGGCCTGGCTTGGCCTTTTTCTTTTTCGGACAGTCTCTAGCCCAATGGCCAGTCTCCTTGCAATAGGCACACTGGTCTTTATTCAATTTTTTATAGGGTGTTTTTGGGTGTGTGGAGTTTACCTGCGGTTGCTTCCCTTGAACTGCAGCAGCCAGTACTCTTGTCATCTTTTCTGTTGCCCTCAACTGCTTCTCTTCGGGGGCATCTCTATTATTAAAAACCCTCTGAGCAATCCTAAGTAAATCCTGAATGTTCTTTCCCTCCAGGTCTTCTAATTTCTGTAACTTCTTTTTGTTGTCAGGAGCAGCCTGATTTACAAACGACATAACTACTACTGCTTGATTTTCGGGGGCCTCTGGATCCATAGGCATGAACTGTTTAAAGGCTTCCATTAATCTTTCTAAATACCCTGAGGGGGACTCTGTCTTTCCTTGATTAACTGCATAAACCTTAGCCAAATTAGTGGGCTTGCGTGCCGCTGCCCGGAGACACGCCATTAGAGTCTGGCGATAAACCCGTAGCCGTCCCCTACCTTCTGCCGTATTGTAGTCCCAACCATCTTGTGGGGGTCTGGTCAGAGGGAAAGCATCATTGATTAAATCTGGGTTGGCAGTGGATTGACCATCATCACCAGGAACCAATTTCCTGGCTTCTAACTGGATTCGTTCTCGCTCCTCCGTGGTAAACAGGATTCGGAGGAGTTGTTGGCAGTCATCCCAGGTGGGCTGATGAGTAAACATAACGCTATCTAAAAGAGAAATCAAATCTTTGGGATTGTCAGAAAAACGGGCATTTTGAGTCTTCCAATTATAGAGGTCACTGGTGGAGAAGGGCCAATACTGAAGTCTAAGGTTCCCGGTGCCATCGGGCGGCCCAATTTCTCATAATGGTAGGGCCACCGTGGAGTCGGGATGGTGCAGGCTCGCCGCTCCTTGGGTGCGGCCCCTTGTCCTTTCTGCTGGTCCCCCTGAGTCAGCCTCTGCTTCTCTCTCTCCCTCCAGTGAGGCTGCCCGTGCTCTCTCATTCACCGGCTCTGCAGGCCTAGGATTTAGGGGAGGGAGAAGGTATGGAGGAGGGTCAAGGGTTAGGGGATCTGAACTGTCAGGCAGGACCGGGTAAAGAGGAACTGAGGGTTTAGTGGCTCGGGGTTTAGCAGCGGCCTCCCTTGGGGGAGTGGTTTTTGCGGACTCGCCTGCTCCTGTGTGCTGTAGAGCTAGAATTTTAGCTGCGGGGAGGAAAGGTGCCAGCCAGGCCGGCGGGTTATTTATTAGATCTTGCCAGACAAGAATGTAGGGGATTTGACCTGGGTAGCCATTCGGTTCTGAGAGAAAAATTTTCTCTTTAACCCTTCCTATGACTGACCGGTCAAGAGTACCCTCTGGAGGCCATCCAACACCAAAAGCTGGCCACTCTGACCTACAGAGAGTGGCAAGTTTGTCCTTTCTGATTTCCATGTTTGAATTAGAAGCTCTTTTTCTCACATCTCTGAAATGATCTATTATGATGGTGAGGGGGGTGGTCTGCTTCTGTCCCATCGCGGACCTACAATCCCTGGTCAACAAAAGGGGGACTTTTGGAAGGAGGGTAAGGTTAGTCAGATAAAGGAACAAAGCAGGAACGTATAGGGTGGCTGTCCTCTTTTCTCATCCAAAGGTAGTAACCTGTAAAATAACAGCCTCAGACTGAAAGCTTTCGGTGGAACACGCAACCACACCCACACTGACACAGAGACACAGATCGCAGGCGCGTTGGGCTGTCTCTGCCCGACCAGATGGACTACAGCTTAGTCCCAGATGGGGTCCGAGGACCACACACAGATCGCAGGCGCGTTGGGCTGTCTCTGCCCGACCAGATGGACTACAGCTTAGTCCCAGTTGGGGTCCGAGGACCACACACAGATCGCAGGCGCGTTGGGCTGTCTCTGCCCGACCAGATGGACTACAGCTTAGTCCCAGTTGGGGTCCGAGGACCACACACAGATCGCAGGCGCGTTGGGCTGTCTCTGCCCGACCAGATGGACTACAGCTTAGTCCCAGATGGGGTCCGAGGACCACACACAGATCGCAGGCGCGTTGGGCTGTCTCTGCCCGACCAGATGGACTACAGCTTAGTCCCAGATGGGGTCCGAGGACCACACACAGATCGCAGGCGCGTTGGGCTGTCTCTGCCCGACCAGATGGACTACAGCTTAGTCCCAGATGGGGTCCGAGGACCACACACAGATCGCAGGCGCGTTGGGCTGTCTCTGCCCGACCAGATGGACTACAGCTTAGTCCCAGTTGGGGTCCGAGGACCACACACAGATCGCAGGCGCGTTGGGCTGTCTCTGCCCGACCAGATGGACTACAGCTTAGTCCCAGATGGGGTCCGAGGACCACACACAGATCGCAGGCGCGTTGGGCTGTCTCTGCCCGACCAGATGGACTACAGCTTAGTCCCAGTTGGGGTCCGAGGACCACACACAGATCGCAGGCGCGTTGGGCTGTCTCTGCCCGACCAGATGGACTACAGCTTAGTCCCAGTTGGGGTCCGAGGACCACACACAGATCGCAGGCGCGTTGGGCTGTCTCTGCCCGACCAGATGGACTACAGCTTAGTCCCAGATGGGGTCCGAGGACCACACACAGATCGCAGGCGCGTTGGGCTGTCTCTGCCCGACCAGATGGACTACAGCTTAGTCCCAGATGGGGTCCGAGGAACGTCTCCCAACGGCCCCGCTGACAGTCCTATAGCGCGTCCGCCAGGACTCTTCGTCGGCCCAGATACAGAACCTATAGGCAACTCAGATAATACAGTCTACACAAAGACACAAAGACCACACAAAGACAATGCCGGCAAACTCACCTGGACTGGTCCTTCCACGACCCTTCAACGAGGTGTCTGGGTGGGCTTCGGTGAATCCCGGGACGAGCCCCCAAGTTTGTTATGCCCGCAGTCCGTGGTCCCCCGAAATCAACCACCAGAGACCGAAGTTGAAGCTAATTAGCAGGGTCGTTTTTATTACAAGTTCGAACCCGGGCCTCTCAGTGCCTCCCCAAGAGGAAGCCCCCCGAGAAGCCCCGAGCCCAATTCTAACAGAGCTTTTATTATCATGTACAAGCAGGCTTTAGGGGAATGCTTAGGTCAAGTTGACACTGCTGATAAGACACCTGCTGCCGACTCCAGGGTAAGGGCTGGTTGTTATCTCAAGCTTTAAACCTCCCTTTTACATTCTTGGACCTGGGTCTGGCCAGATGGAGGAAAGGGGGAGTGTGGGATAGCAAGGGCCAGGAACAAGCAGTGGTGCAGTTTGTACAACAATCAACTTATTGTAGTTACTGGATTACTTAGCTCAACATCCAACATAATACATGTATAAAGTCAAGGACACTTAGCATTGCTTATTATTACTACTGGTTGCCTAATAAGCTAATGTGATTACACATTAGGTTACATTAAAATAATAATAATATTTTCAAGTGAAAGCTGCTTGTGCCGGTGTCTTCTCAACTGAGAATCCACTTTCACAAGAAAAAGACTTTGCTTTTCTACAAAAAGAGGTTGACTCTTCTTATCTGGGTGCTTTGCACACGAATTCCACACCAGTTTGTCCAGATAGGGCTGGATCATACCAGAAATATCCGGTTCTGTGGTGGCTTACTCAATCCCACCACTTGCTACTGCTTCTGTGTTTGTGTTTTCTGGATAGTATCCATGGACTTGAGAGTTGTGAATGCATTGTAGCATGTAACATTTTGTTTTTTTGTTGGCAAATGCTAATTGGTTTCACATGGAGACACAGCAGGTACACATTCATGTTTTCTGAGTGAAAAGCTGCAGAAAAAATGTTAAAAATGATATTTCTGTTTGTGAACATGACATTGAATCCACTTGCCCAAAAAAAGACGTAGCTTTTCTCCAAAACCAGGTTGACTCTTATTTTCTGGGTACTTTGCACACCAATTCCACACCAGTTTGTCGAGATAGGTCTGGATCATACCAGAAATATCCGCATCTTTTGTGGCTTACTCAATCCTAACTTTTGCTACAGCTTCTGTGTTTGTTTGTGTTTTCTGCATAGTATCTATGTACTATAGAGTTGTGAATGTATTTTAGCATGTAACATTTTGTTTTTTTGTTGGCAAACGCTAATTGGTTTCACATGGTGACAAAACAAGTACACATTCATGTTTTCTGAGTAAAAAGCTGCAGAAACCAGGTTAAAAATGATATTTGTGTTTGTAAACATGACATTGAATCCACTTGCCCAAGAAAAAGACGTTGCTTTTCTCCAAAACCAGCTTGACTCTGATTCTCTGGGTCCTTTTGCACATGAATTCCACACAAGTTTGTGCACATAGGGCTGGATGAAACCAGAAATACCCGGTTCTGTGGTGGCTAAGTCAATCCCAACTCTTGGGACACCTTCTGTGTGTGTTTGTGTTTTCTGGATAGTATGTATGGACTTTAGAGTTTGTAATATATTGTAGCATGTAACATTTTGTTTTTTTGTTGGCCAAGGCTAATTGGTTTCACATGGAGACACAAGAGGTACACATTCGTGTTTTCTGAGTAAAACCTGTAGAAACCAGGTTAAAAATGATATTTGTGTTTGTAAACATGAAAGTAAATCCACTTTCACAAGAAAAAGACTTTGCTTTTCTCCAAAAAGAGGTTGACTCTGCTTATCTGGGTGCTTTGCACACGAATTCCACACCAGTTTGTCCAGATAGGTCTCAATCAAACCAGAAATATCTGGTGCTGTGGTGGCTAAGTCAATACCAGCTCTTGCTACAGCTTCTGTGTTTGATTTTGTTTACTCGATAGTATCTATGGACTTTAGAGTTGTGAATGCATTGTAGCATGTAACATTTTGTTTTTTGTTGGCAAACGCCAATTGGTTTCACATGGAGACAGAACAGGTACAGATTTGTATTTTCTGAGTAAAAAGCTGCAGAAACCATGTTAAAAATGATATTTGTGTTTGTAAACATGACTGTGAATGCATTTTCACAAGAAAAAGACTTTGCTTTTCTCCAAAACCAGGTTGACTCTGCTTTTCTGGGTGCTTTGCACACCAATTCCACACCAGTTTGTCCAGATAGGTCTCAATCAAACTAGAAATATCCGGTTCTGTTGTGGCTAAGTCAATCCCAACTCTTCCGACACCTTCTGTGTTTGTGTTTTCTGCTTGGTATCTATGGACTTTAGAAGTGTGAATGCATTGTAGCATGTAACATTTTGTTTTTTTGTTGGCAAACGCTAATTGTTTTCACATGGAGACACAACAGGTACACATTCGTGTTTTCTGAGTGAAAAGCTTCAGAAACCAGGTTAAAAATGATATTTGTGTTTGTAAACATGACATTGAATCCACTTGCCCAAGAAAAAGACTTTGCTTTTCTCCAAATTAGGTTGAGTCTGCTTTTCTGGGTGCTTTGCACATGACTTGCACACCAGTTTGTCCAGAGAGGTCTGGATCAAACCAGAAATATCCGGTACTCGGTGGCTGACTTAATGTAAGCTCTTGCTACAGCCTCTGTGTGTGTTTGTGTTTTCTGGATAGTATCTATGGACTTTAGAGGTTGGAATATATTGTAGCATGTAACGTTTTGTTTCTTTGTTGGCAAACGCTAATTAGTTTCAAATGGAGACACAACAGGTACACATTCGTGTGTTCTGAGTGAAAAGCTGCAGAAAGCAGGTTAAAAATTATATTTGTGTTTGTGAACATGACTTTGAATCCACTTGCCCAAGAAAACTACTTTGCTTTTCTCCAAAACCAGGTTGACTCTGCTTTTCTGGGTACTTTACACAAGAATTCCACACCAGTTTTTCCAGATATGACTGGATTAAAACAGAAATATCCGGTTCTAGTTGGGCTAACTCAAACCCAGCTCTTGCTACAGCCTTTGTGTTTGTTTGTGTTTTCTGGTTAGTATCTATGGACTTTAGAGTTGTGAATGCATTGCAGCATGTAACATTTTGTTTTTTGTTGGCAAACGCTAATTGGTTTCACTTGGAGACACAACAGGTACACATTCGTGTTTTCTGAGTGAAAAGCTTCAGAATCCAGATTAAAAATGATATTTGTGTTTGTAAACAGAACATTGAATCCCCTTGCCCAAGAAAAGACATTGCTTTTCTCCAAAACCAGGTTCCCTCTGCTTTTCTGGGTGCTTTGAAAATGATTTCCGCAACAGTTTGTCCAGATAGGTCTGGATCAAACCAGAAATACCCGGTTCTGTGGTGGCTAACTCAATCCCAGTTCTTGCTACAGCATCCGTGTTTGTTTGTGTTTTCTGGATAGTATCCATAGACTTTAGAGTTGTGTATGAATTGTAGCATCTTTTTTTTGGCAAACGCTAATTGGTTTCACATGGACACAGAACAGGTACACATTCGTGTGTTCTGAGTGAAAAGCTGCAGAAACCAGGATAAAAATGATATTTGTGTTTGTAAACATGACTGTGAATCCACTTGCCCAAGCAAAAGACGTTGCTTTTCTCCAAAAAGAGGTTGACTCTGCTTTTCTGGGTACTTTGCACACCAATTCCAAACCAGTTTGTCCAGATAGGGCTGGATCATACCAGAAATGTCCTGTTTGTTGTGGCTTACAGAATCCCACCTCTTTCTACAGCTTCTGTGTTTGTGTTTTCTGCTTGGTATCTATGGACTTTAGAAGTGTGAATGCATTGTAGCAGGGAGCATTTTGTTTTTTTCTTGGGAAACTCTAATTGGTTTTGCATGGGGACACAACAGGAATACATTCTTGTTTTCTGCGTGCAATGCTGCAGAAACAAGGTTAAATTGATATTTGTGTTTGTAAACATGACATTGAATCCACTTGCCCAGAAAAAGACTTTGCTTTTCTCCAAAGACTCTGCTTTTCTGGGTGTTTTGCACTTGAATTCCACATCAGTATGACCAGATAGGTCTGGATGAAACCAGAAATATCCAGTTCTGTGGTGGCTGACTCAATGCAAGCTCTTGCTACAGCTTCTGTGTTTATGTGTATTTTCTGCACTTGAATTCCACACCAGTTTGTCCAGATAGGTCTGGAGTAAACCAGAAATATCCGGTTCTGTGGTGGCTGACTCAATGCAAGCACTTGCTACAGCTTCTGTGTTTATGTGTATTTTCTGGATAGTTTATGGACTTTAGAGGTTGGACTATATTGTAGAATGTAACATTTAGTTTTTTTGTTGGCAAACACTAACTTGATTCACATGGAGACACAACATGTACACATTCGTGTTTTCTGAGTGAAAAGCTGCAGAAACCATGTTAAAAATGATATTTGTGTTTGTAAACATGACTTTGAATCCACTTGTCCTTGAAAAAGACTTTGCTTTTCTCCAAAACTAGGTTGACTCTGCTTTTCTGGGTACTTTGCACACCAATTCCAAACCAGTTTGTCCAGATAGGGCTGGATAATTCCAGAAATGTCCTGTTCTGTTGTGTCTTACAGAATCCCGCCTCTTGCTACAGCTTCAGTGTTTGTGTTTTCTGGATGGTATCTATGGACTTTAGAAGTGTGAATGCATTATAGCATGGAGCATTTTGTTTTTTTTCTTAGCAAACTCTAATTGGTTTCACATGGGGACACAACAGGAACACATTCGTGTTTTCTGCGTGCAATGCTGCAGAAACAAGGTTAAATTGATATTTGTGTTAGTAAACATGACATTAAATCCACTTTCCCAAGAAAAAGACTTTGCTATTCTCCAAAACCAGGTTGACTCTGCTTTTCTGGGTGCTTTGCACTTGAATTCCACACCAGTATGTCCAGATAGGTCTGGATGAAACCAGAAAGATCCAGTTCTGTGGTGGCTGACTCAATGCAAGCTCTTGCTACAGCTTCTGTGTTTGGGTGTATTTTCTGGATAGTTTCTATGGACTTTAGAGGTTGGAATATATTGTAGAATGTAACATTTAGTTTCTTTGTTGGCAAATGCTAATTGCTTTCACATGGAGACACAACAGGTACACATTCGTGTTTTTTGAGTGAAAATCTGCAGAATCCAGATTAAAAATGATATTTGTGTTTGTAAACATGACATTAAATGCACTTGCTCAAGAAAAAGACTTTGCTTTTCTCTAAACCAGGTTGACTCTGCTTTTCTGGGTGCTTTCCACACCAATTCCACACCAGTTTGTCCAGATAGGTCTCAATCAAACCTGAAATATCCGGTTCTGTGGTGGCTAACTCAATCCCAGGTCTTGCTACAGCATCTGTGTTTGTTTGTGTTTTCTGTATAGTATCCATGAACTTTAGAGTTGTGTATGAATTGTAGCATGTAACATTTTGGTTTTTGTTGGCAAACGCTAATTGGTTTCAGAAGGACACACAACAGGTACACATTCGTGTTTTCTGAGTGAAAAGCTGCAGAAACCAGGTTAAAAATAATAATTGTGTTTGTGAACATGACATTGAATCCACTTCCTAAGCAAAAGACATTGCTTTTCTCCAAAACCAGGTTGACTCTGCTTTTCTGGGTACTTTGCACACCAATTCGACACCAGTTTGTCCAGATAGGGCTGGATCATACGAGAAATGTCCTGTTCTGTGGTGGCTTACAGAATCCCACCTCTTCTTTCTGCTTCGGTGTTTGTGTTTTCTGGATGGTATCTATGGACTTTAGAAGTGTGAATGCATTATAGCATGGAGCATTTTGTTTTTTTTCTTAGCAAACTCTAATTGGTTTCACATGGGAACACAACAGGAACACATTCGTGTTTTCTGCGTGCAATGCTGCAGAAACAAGGTTAAATTGATATTTGTGTTAGTAAACATGACATTAAATCCACTTGCCTAAGCAAAAGACATTGCTTTTCTCCAAAACCAGGTTGACTCTGCTTTTCTGGGTACTTTGCACATGAATTCCATACAAGTTTGTGCACATAGGGCTGGATGAAACCAGAAATGTCCTGTTCTGTGGTGGCTTACAGAATCCCACCTCTTCTTTCTGCTTCTGTGTTTGTGTTTTCTGGATGGTATCTATGGACTTTAGAAGTGTGAATGCATTGTAGCATGTAACATTTTGTTTTTTTGTTGGCAAACGCTAATTGGTTTCACATGGAGTCACAACTGGTACACATTCGTGGTTTCTGAATGAAAAGCTGCAGAAACCAGGTTAAAAATGATATTTGTGTTTGTAAACATGACATTGAATCCACTTGCTCAAGCAAAAGACTTTGCTTTTCTCCAAAACCAGGTTGACTCTGCTTTTCTGTGTACTTTGCACACCAATTCCACACCAGTTTGTCGAGATAGGGCTGGATCATACCCGAAATATCCGGTTCTGTGGTGGCTTACTCAATCCCAAGTTTTGCTGCAGCCTCTGTCTGTGTATGTGTTTTCTGGATAGTATCCACCGACTTTAGAGTTGTGTTTGAATTGTAGCATGTAACATTTTGGTTTTTTTTGTTCGCAAACGCTAATTGGTTTCACTAGGGACACAACAGGTACACATGCGTGTTTTCAGAGTGAAAAGCTGCAGAAACTAGGTTAAAAATGATATTTGTGTTTGTGAACATGACATTGAATCCACTTGCCTAAGCAAAAGACGTTGCTTTTCTCCAAAACCAGGTTGACTCTGCTTTTCTGGGTACTTTGCACACCAACTCGACACCAGTTTGTCCAGATAGGGCTGGATCATACGAGAAATGTCCTGTTCTGTGGTGGCTTACAGAATCCCACCTCTTCTTTCTGCTTCTGTGTTTGTGTTTTCTGGATGGTATCTATGGACATTAGAAGTGTGAATGCATTGTAGCATGTAACATTTTGTTTTTTTGTTGGCAAACGCTAATTGGTTTCACATGGAGTCACAACTGGTACATATTCCTGGTTTCTGAATGAAAAGCTGCAGAAACCAGGTTAAAAATGATATTTGTGTTTGTAAACATGACATTGAATCCACTTGCTCAAGCAAAAGACTTTGCTTTTCTCCAAAACCAGGTTGACTCTGCTTTTCTGTGTACTTTGCACACCAATTCCACACCAGTTTGTCGAGATAGGGCTGGATCATACCCGAAATATCCGCATCTGTTGTGGCTTACTCAATCCCAAGTTTTGCTGCAGCCTCTGTCTGTGTATGTGTTTTCTGGATAGTATCTGTGGAATTTAGAGTTGTGTTTGAATTGTAGCATGTAACATTTTGGTTTTTTTTGTTCGCAAACGCTAATTGGTTTCACTAGGGACACAACAGGTACACATGCGTGTTTTCGGAGTGAAAAGCTGCGGAAACTAGGTTAAAAATGATATTTGTGTTTGTAAACATGACTTTGAATCCACTTGCCCCAGAAAAAGACTTTGCTTTTCTCCAAAACTAGTTTGACTCTGCTTTTCTGGGTGCTTTGCACACCGATTCCACACAACTTTTTCCAGATAGGTCTGGTCCAAACCAGAAATATCCGGTTCTGTGGTCGCTAACTCAATCCCAGCTCTTGCTGCAGCCTCTGTGTTTGTTTGTGTTTTCTGGATAGTATTTACGGACTTTATAGTTTGGAATATATTGTAGCATGTATCACTTTGGTTTTTTGTTGGGAAACGCTAATTGGTTTCACATAGGGACACAACAGGTACACATTCGTGTTTTCTTACTGAAAAGCTGCAGAAACCAGGTTAAAAATAATATTTGTGTTTGTGAACTTTACATTCTAACCACTTACCCAAGAAAAAGACTTTGCTTTTCTGCACAACCAGATTGACTCTGCTTTTCTGGGTACTTTGCACACCAATTCCACACCACTTTTTCCAGATAGGTCTGGATCAAATCAGAAATATACGGTTCGGTCGTGGCTAACTCAATAACAGCTCATGCTAAAGCTTCTGTGTTTTTTTTGTGTTTTCTGGATAGTATCCACCGACTTTAGAGTTGTGTATGAATTGTAGCATGTAACATTTTGGTTTTTTGTTGGCAAACGCTAATTGGTTTCACATGGAGACACAACAGGTACACATTCATGTTTATGAGTGAAAACCTGCAAAACCCAGGTTAAAAATGATATTTGTGTTTGTGAACATGACTTTGAATCCACTTGCCCAAGAAAAAGACTTTGCTTTTCTCCAAAACCAGGTTGACTCTGCTTTTCTGGGTGCTTTGCCCACCAATTCCACACCAGTTTGTCCAGATACGTCTCAATCAAACCAGAATTATATGGTTCTGTGGTGGCTAAGTGAATCCCAGCTCTTGCTACAGCTTCTGTGTTTCTGTGTGTTTTCTGGATTGTATATGGAATTTAGATTTGTGTTTCAATTGTAGCATGTAACATTCCGTTTTTTTTGTTGGCAAACGCTAATTGGTTTCATATGGAGACACAGCAGGTACACATTCCTGTTTTCTGAGTGAAAATCTGCGGAAGCCAGGTTAAAAATGATATTTGTGTTTGTAAACATGACTTTGAATCCACTTGCCCAAGAAAAAGACTTTGCTTTTCTCCAAAACCTGTTTTACTCTACTTATCTGGGTGCTTTGACACCAATTCCACACCATTTTGTCCAGAGAGGACTGGTTCAAACCAGAAATATCTGGTTCTGTAATGGCTTACAGAATCCCAACTCTTGCTAGAGCTTCTGTGTTAGTGTTTTCTGGATGGTATCTATGGACTTTAGAAGTGTGAATGCATTGTAGCATGTAACATTTTGTTTTTTTATTTGCAAATGCTAATTGGTTTCACATGGGGACACAACAGATACACATTCGTGTTTTCTGAGTGAAAAGCTGCAGAAACCAGGTAAAAAATGATATTTGTGTTTGTGAACATGACTTTGAATCCACTTGCCGAAGAAAGAGACTTTGCTTTTCTCCAAAAGAAAATTTACTCTGCTTTTCTGTGTGCTTTGCACATGAATTCCACACCAGTTTGTCCACATAGGGCTGGATGAAACCAGAATTATTCGGTTCTGTGGTGGCTAACTCAATCCAAGCTCTTGCTGCAGCCTCTGTGTGTGTATGTGTTTTCTGGATAGTATCCATGGACTTTAGAGTTGTGTATGAATTGTAGCATATAACATTTTGCTTTTTTGTTGGCAAACGATAATAGGTTTCAAATGGAGACACAACAGGTACACATTCGTGTTTTTGAGTGAAAAGCTGCAGAAATGAGGTTAAAAATGATATTTGTGTTTGTAAACGTGACTTTTAATACACTTGCCGAAGCAAAAGACTATTCTTTGCTCCAAAATCAGTTTGACTCTGCTTTTCTGGGTGCTTTGCACATGAATTCCACACAAGTTTGTCCAGATAGTTCTGGATGAAACCAGAAATATCTGATTGTGCGGTGGCTGACTCAATGCAAGCTCTTGCTACAGCCTCTGTGTTTGTGTTTTCTGGATAGTATCTTTGGACTTCAGAGGTTTCTAATATATTTTAGCATGTAACATTTAGTATTTTTTTGTTGGCAAACGCTAATTTGTTTCACATGCAGACACAACAGGTACACATTCGTGTTTTTGAGTGAAAAGCTGCAGAAACCAGGTTAAAAATGATATTTCTGTGTATAAACATGAGATTGAATCCACTTGCCCAAGAAAAAGACTTTGCTTTTCTCCAAAACCAGGTTGACTCTGCTTTTCTGGGTGCTTTGCACACCAATTCAACACCAGTTTTTCCAGATAGGTCTCAATCAAACCAGAAATATCTGGTTCTCTGCTGGCTAAGTCAATCCCAGCTCTTGCTACAGCTTCTGTGTTTGTGTTTTCAGGATGGTATCTATGGACTATAGAAGTGTGAATGCATTGTAGCATGTAACATTTTGTTTTTTTGTTGGCAAACGCTAATCAGTTACACATGGGGACACAACAGGTACACATTCATGTTTTCTAAGTAAAAAGGTGTAGAAAACAGGTAAAAAAAGATATTTGTCTTTGTGAACATGACTTTGAATCCAATTGCCCAACTAAAAGACTTTGCTTTTCTCCAAAACCAGGTTGACTCTGCTTTTATGGGTGCTTTGCACTACAATTCCACACCACTTTTTTCAGATAGGTCTCGCTCTAACCAGAAATATCTGGTTCTGTGGTGGCTAACTGAATCCCAGCTCTTGCTACAGCCTCTGTGTTTGTATGTGTTTTCTGGACAGTATGCATGGACTTTAGAATTTTGTATGAATTGTAGCATGTGACATTTTCATTTTGTGTTGGCAAACGCTAATTGGTTTCACATGGAGACACAACAGGTACACATTCGTGTTTTCTGAGTGAATAGCTACAGAAACCAGGTTAAAAATGATATTTGTGTTTGTGAACATGACATTAAATCCACTTGCCGAAGCAAAAGACTATTCTTTTCTTCAAAATCAGTTTGACTCTACTTTTCTGGGTGCTTTGCAACCCATTCCACACCAGTTTTTTCAGGTAGGTCTCGCTCAAACCAGAAATATTTGGTTCTGTGGTGGCTAACTGAATCCCAGCTCTTGCTACAGCCTCTGTGTTTTTTTGTGTTTTCTGGACAGTATCCATGGACTTTAGAATTTCGTATAAATTGTAGCATGTGACATTTTCATTTTATGTTGGGAAACGCTAATTGGTTTCACATGGAGACACAACAGGTACACATTCATGTTTTCTGAGTGAAAAGCTGAAGAAACCAGGTAAAAAATGATATTTGTGTTTGTGAACATGACTTTGAATCCACTTGCCGAAGAAAGAGACTTTGCTTTTCTCCAAAAGAAAATTTACTCTGCTTTTCTGTGTGCTTTGCACATGAATTCCACACCAGTTTGTCCACATAGGGCTGGATGAAACCAGAATTATTCGGTTCTGTGGTGGCTAACTCAATCCAAGCTCTTGCTGCAGCCTCTGTGTGTGTATGTGTTTTCTGGATAGTATCCATGGACTTTAGAGTTGTGTATGAATTGTAGCATATAACATTTTGCTTTTTTGTTGGCAAACGATAATAGGTTTCAAATGGAGACACAACAGGTACACATTCGTGTTTTTGAGTGAAAAGCTGCAGAAATGAGGTTAAAAATGATATTTGTGTTTGTAAACGTGACTTTTAATACACTTGCCGAAGCAAAAGACTATTCTTTGCTCCAAAATCAGTTTGACTCTGCTTTTCTGGGTGCTTTGCACATGAATTCCACACAAGTTTGTCCAGATAGTTCTGGATGAAACCAGAAATATCTGATTGTGCGGTGGCTGACTCAATGCAAGCTCTTGCTACAGCCTCTGTGTTTGTGTTTTCTGGATAGTATCTTTGGACTTCAGAGGTTTCTAATATATTTTAGCATGTAACATTTAGTATTTTTTTGTTGGCAAACGCTAATTTGTTTCACATGCAGACACAACAGGTACACATTCGTGTTTTTGAGTGAAAAGCTGCAGAAACCAGGTTAAAAATGATATTTCTGTGTGTAAACATGAGATTGAATCCACTTGCCCAAGAAAAAGAGTATGCTTTTCTCCAAAACCAGTTTGACTCTGCTTTTCTGGTTGCTTTGCACACCGATTCCACACCAGTTTTTTCAGATAGGTCTCGATCAAACCAGAAATATCTGGTTGTGCGGTGGCTAACTCAATCCAAGCTCTTGCTACCGCCTCTGAGTTTGTTTGTGTTTTCTGGATAGTATCCTTGGACTTTAGAATTTTTAATGACACAAAGTGTAAAAATACTGTTTCAGTACTAGTAATAGCAATTATTTCACATTGGATAACACATTAAGGACAGATCCCTCATGAGACGTAAGTACACAGTGACTCCTGAAGTTGATTTAACAATTTGACACCCTGGTTTATGGTGTCAGTAATCTCCCTAGGCTCTAGTCATGAGTTGCCCAGGCTATGGAAGCCTTTAGGGTTCGCCGACTTCGATCTTATTCCGACAGGGTCATAGTCAAAGTGGAAGTTCTCTCCTCCCTTCAGAGAAAGGTACCTCCTTCTTTGATGGCCCCGTTCTTTCCACTGGGATCTCACTCGCAGAGATCTTTCATTTAGGTCTTCTTTTTTTTTTTTTTTGTTTTTCAGAGTGTCTTAGCTTTCCATGCCTAAAATATTCTCATGGGCTCTTGAGCCAGATCTGAGTACCTTAAGGGCTGATTCTGAGGCCAGAGTGCTATTTAGGACATCTGCCATTCTATGAGTCTGCTGTGTATCTCGCTTCCCATGTTGGATCATTCTCTCCCTTTTTCATTCTATCAGTTAGTATTAGCAGACACTAGCCTTGTTTGTGTGATCCCTTTGATTCTTAGACCTATCAGTGTGATCAACTGTGAGCTGAGATTGACCACTTGGACTAATGAGATGGCCTTGGTACATGCCACCTTGATGGGATTGTATTAAAATCCCCTGGCACAATTCTAACTCTATCATTTGGGGCAGTTCTGATTGAGCATGTCCCAAATTGTACAACTCCTCCCTCTCTTATTCCCACTCTTATATTTCACAGGGATCACTTTTCAGTTAAAATTTAAACACCTAAGGCTAATTGTGTGTTAGTTGCCAAATTCAACCCATAGTACTAGAATGAATACAAACAACAAAGGGAGATACTAAAATGGGTAAAGATTTACATTGTACATCATAGTATATATTGAATTGATCTTCTGTATATAAAGATAATTGCAAATGTTTAAAAATCTTGGTGTTAAATTGGAAATTGCATAGATAATTAATCAATTCTTTTAAAAAAATCATGTAGGATCTCTGTCTTTAATGTGCTGTACATTGTGAATTAATACTATAACTAGTACTCAAACAGTATTTTCACTTTGTGTCTCTCTGTGAGGGCAAACTGTTGAAATCTTTACGTAATATGTACTAAACTGATCTTCTGTGTATAAAGAGAATTGAAAATGAATCTTGATGTGAACAGAAGGGGAGAGGGAGAGGAGACGGGAGGGTAGCGGGGGGGAGGGAAGTTGTATGGGGGGGAGCCATTGTAATCCATAAGCTGTACTTCGGAAATTTATATTACTTAAATAAAAGCTTTATATATAAAAAAAGAATTTTTAATGAATTGTAGCATGTAACATTTTTGTTTTGTGTTGGCAAACGCTAATTGGTTTCAGATGGATACACAACAGTTACACATTCCTGTTTTCTGATTAAATAGCTGCACAAACCAGGTTAAAAATGATATTTATTGTTTGTGGACAAGACATTGAAACCAGTTGCCCAAGAAAGAGACTTTGCTTTTCTACCAAAGAAGATATATTCTGCTTTCTGGGTGCTTTACACATGAATTCCACACCAGTTTGTCCACATAGGGCTGGATGAAACCAGAAATATCTGGTTCTGTTTTGGCTAACTCAAACCAAGCTCTTGCTGCAGCCTCTGTTTGTGTATGTGTTTTCTGGATAGTATCCATGGACTTTAGAGTTGTGTATGAATTGTAGCATGTAACATTTTGCTTTTTAGTTGGCAAACCATAATAGGTTTCACATGGAGACACAACAGGTACACATTCGTGTTTTCTGAGTGAAAAGATGCAGAAACCTGGTTAAAAATGATATTTGGGTGTGTAAACGTGGCTTTGAATCCACTGGCCAAAGAAAATGACTTTGCTTTTCTCCAAAAGAAGATTTACTCTGCTTTTCTGTGTGCTTTGCACATGAATGCCACACAAGTTTGTCCAGATAGTTATGCATGACACCAGAAATATCCGATTATGCTGTGGCTGACTCTATGCAAGCTCTGGCTACAGCCTCTGTGTTTTTTGTGTTTTCTGGATAGTATCTTTGGACTTCAGAGGTTGGAATATATTTTAGCATGTAACATTTAGAATTTTTTTGTTGGCAAACGCTAATTGTTTTCACATGCAGACACAACAGGTACACATTCGTGTTTTTGAGTGAAAAGCTGCAGAAACCAGGTTAAAAATGATATTTTTGTTTGTAAACATGACATTAAACCCACTTGCCCAAGAAAAAGAGTATGCTTTTCTCCAAAACCAGTTTGACTTTGCTTTTCTGGTTGCTTTGCACACCGATTCCACACCACTTTTTCAGATTGGTCTCGATCAAACCAGAAATATCCGGTTGTGCGGTGGCTAACTCAATCCCTGCTCTTGCTATGGCCTCTGTGTTTGTTTGTGTTTTCTGGATAGTATCCATGGACTTTAGAATTTTGTGTGAATTGCAGCATGTAACATTTTCATTTTGTGTTGGCAAACGCTAATTGGTTTCACATGGAGACATAACAGGTACACATTCATGTTTTCTGATTAAATAGCTGCAGAAACCAGGATAAAAATGATATTTGTGTTTGTGAACAAGACATTGAAACCAGTTGCCCAAGAAAGAGACTTTGCTTTTCTGCAAAAGAAGATTTACTCCGCTTTTCTGGGTGCTTTGCACATGAATTCCACACCAGTTTGTCCACATAGGGCTGGATGAAACCAGAAATATCCGGTTCTGTGGTGGCTAACTCAATCCAAGCTCTTGCTACAGCCTCTGTGTGTGTATGTGTTTTCTGGATAGTATCCATGGACTTTAGAGTTGTGTATGAATTGTAGCATGTAACATTTTGCTTTTTTGTTGGCAAACGATAATAGGTTTCAAATGGAGACACAACAGGTACACATTCGTGTTTTCTGAGTAAAACACTGCAGAAACCAGGTTAAAAATGATATTTTTGTTTGTGAACATGACATTGAATCCACTGGCCAAAGAAAATGACTTTGCTTTTCTCCAAAACCAGCTTGACTCTGCTTTTCTGGGTGCTTTGCACATGAATTCCACACAAGTTTGTCCAGATAGTTCTGCATGAAACCAAAAATATCCGATTGTGCAGTGCCTGACTTAATGCAAGCTCTTGCTACAGCCTCTGTGTTTGTTTGTGTTTTCTGGATAGTATCCATGGACTTCAGAGGTTGGAATATATTTTAGCATGCAACATTTAGTATTTTTTTTGTTGGCAAAAGCTAATTGTTTTCACATGCAGACAGAACAGGTACACATTCGTGTTTTCTGAGTGAAAAGCTGCAGAAACCAGGTTAAAAATGATACTTGTGTTTGTAAACATGTCTTTGAATCCACTTGTCCATGAAAAAGACTTTGCTTTTCTCCAAAACCAGGTTGACTCTGCTTTTCTGTGTGCTTTGAAAACAATTTCCATACCAGTTTGTCCAGATATATCTGGATCAAAACAAGAATATCCGGTTCTGGGGTGGCTAACCCAATCCCAGCTCTTGATATAGATTCTGCATTTGTTTGTGTTTTCTGGATAGTATCCATGGACATTAGAGTTGTGTATGAATTGTAGCATGTAACATTTTGCCTTTTTGTTGGCAAACGATAATAGGTTTCACATGGAGACACAACAGGTACACATTCGTGTTTTCTGAGTGAAAAGCTGCGGAAACCAGCTTAAAAATGATATTTGTGTTTGTAGATGTGACTTTGAATACACTTGCTGAAGCAAAAGACTATGCTTTGCTCCAAAATCAGGTTGACTCTGCTTTTCTGGGTGCTTTGCACACTGATTCCACACCAGATTTTTCAGATAGGTCTCGTTCAAATCAGAAATATCCGGTTCTGTGGTGGCTAACTAAATCCCACCTCTTGCTACATCCTCTGTGTTTGTTTGTGTTTTCTGGATAGTATCCATGGACTTTAGAATTTTGTATGAATTGTAGCATGTGACATTTTCATTTTATGTTGGGAACGCTAATTGGTTTCACATGGAGACACAACAGGTACACATTCGTGTTTTCTGAGTAAAAAGCTGCAGAAACCAGGTTAAAAATGATATTTGTGTTTGTGAAGAAGATTTTGAAACCACTTGCCCAAGAAAGAGACTTTGCTTTTCTCCAAAAGAAGATTTACTCTGCTGTTCTGGGTGCTTTGCACATGAATTCCATACCAGTTTGTCCACATAGGGCTGGATGAACCAGAAATATTTGGTTCTGTGGTGGCTAACTCAATCCAAGCTCTTGCTGCAGCCTCTGTGTGTGTATGTGTTTTCTGAATAGTATCCATGGACTTTAGAGTTGTGTATGAATTGTAGCATGTAACATTTTTCTTTTTGGTTGGCAAACGATAATAGGTTTCAAATGGAGACACAACAGGTACACATTCGTGTTTTTGAGTGAAAAGCTGCAGAAATGAGGTTAAAAATGATATTTGTGTTTGTAAACGTGACTTTTAATACACTTGCCGAAGCAAAAAACTATTCTTTGCTCCAAAATCAGTTTGACTCTGCTTTTCTGGGTGCTTTGCACATGAATTCCACACAAGTTTGTCCAGATAGTTCTGGATGAAACCAGAAATATCTGATTGTGCGGTGGCTGACTCAATGCAAGCTCTTGCTACAGCCTCTGTGTTTGTGTTTTCTGGATAGTATCTTTGGACTTCAGAGGTTTCTAATATATTTTAGCATGTAACATTTAGTATTATTTTGTTGGCAAACGCTAATTTGTTTCACATGCAGACACAACAGGTACACATTCGTGTTTTTGAGTGAAAAGCTGCAGAAACCAGGTTAAAAATGATATTTCTGTGTGTAAACATGAGATTGAATCCACTTGCCCAAGAAAAAGAGTATGCTTTTCTCCAAAACCAGTTTGACTCTGCTTTGCTGGTTGCTTTGCACACCGATTCCACACCAGTTTTTTCAGATAGGTCTCGATCAAACCAGAAATATCTGGTTGTGCGGTGGCTAACTCAATCCAAGCTCTTGCTACCGCCTCTGAGTTTGTTTGTGTTTTCTGGATAGTATCCTTGGACTTTAGAATTTTTAATGACACAAAGTGTAAAAATACTGTTTCAGTACTAGTAATAGCAATTATTTCACATTGGATAACACATTAAGGACAGATCCCTCATGAGACGTAAGTACACAGTGACTCCTGAAGTTGATTTAACAATTTGACACCCTGGTTTATGGTGTCAGTAATCTCCCTAGGCTCTAGTCATGAGTTGCCCAGGCTATGGAAGCCTTTAGGGTTCACCGACTTCGATCTTATTCCGACAGGGTCATAGTCAAAGTGGAAGTTCTCTCCTCCCTTCAGAGAAAGGTACCTCCTTCTTTGATGGCCCCGTTCTTTCCACTGGGATCTCACTCGCAGAGATCTTTCATTTAGGTCTTCTTTTTTTTTTTTGTTTTTCAGAGTGTCTTAGCTTTCCATGCCTAAAATATTCTCATGGGCTCTTGAGCCAGATCTGAGTACCTTAAGGGCTGATTCTGAGGCCAGAGTGCTATTTAGGACATCTGCCATTCTATGAGTCTGCTGTGTATCTCGCTTCCCATGTTGGATCATTCTCTCCCTTTTTCATTCTATCAGTTAGTATTAGCAGACACTAGTCTTGTTTGTGTGATCCCTTTGACTCTTAGACCTATCAGTGTGATCAATTGTGAACTGAAATTGATCACTTGGACTAGTGAGATGGCCTTGGTACATGCCACCTTGATGGGATTGTATTAAAATCCCCTGGCACAATTCTAACTCCATCATTTGGGGCAGTTCTGATTGAGCATGTCCCAAATTGTACAACTCCTCCCTCTCTTATTCCCACTCTTATATTTCACAGGGATCACTTTTCAGTTAAAATTTAAACACCTAAGGCTAATTGTGTGTTAGTTGCCAAATTCAACCCATAGTACTAGAACGAATACAAACAACAAAGGGAGATACTAAAATGGGTAAAGATTTACATTGTACATCATAGTATATATTGAATTGATCTTCTGTATATAAAGATAATTGCAAATGATTAAAAAATCTTGGTGTTAAATTGGAAATTGCATAGATAATTAATCAATTCTTTAAAAAAAATCATGTAGGATCTCTGTCTTTAATGTGCTGTACATTGTGAATTAATACTATAACTAGTACTCCAACAGTATTTTCACTTTGTGTCTCTCTGTGAGGGCAAACTGTTGAAATCTTTACGTAATATGTACTAAACTGATCTTCTGTGTATAAAGAGAATTGAAAATGAATCTTGATGTGAACAGAAGGGTTGAGGGAGCGGGAGAGGGGAGGGTAGCGGGAGGGAGGGAAGTTGTATGGGGGGGAGCCATTGTAATCCATAAGCTGTACTTCGGAAATTTATATTACTTAAATAAAAGCTTTATATATAAAAAAAGAATTTTTAATGAATTGTAGCATGTAACATTTTTGTTTTGTGTTGGCAAACGCTAATTGGTTTCAGATGGAGACACAACAGGTACACATTCCTGTTTTCTGATTAAATAGCTGCACAAACCAGGTTAAAAATGATATTTTTTTTTTGTGGACAAGACATTGAAACCAGTTGCCCAAGAAAGAGACTTTGCTTTTCTACCAAAGAAGATATATTCTGCTTTCTGGGTGCTTTGCACATGAATTCCACACCAGTTTGTCCACATAGGGCTGGATGAAACCAGAAATATCTGGTTCTGTTTTGGCTAACTCAAACCAAGCTCTTGCTGCAGCCTCTGTTTGTGTATGTGTTTTCTGGATAGTATCCATGGACTTTAGAGTTGTGTATGAATTGTAGCATGTAACATTTTGCTTTTTAGTTGGCAAACCATAATAGGTTTCACATGGAGACACAACAGGTACACATTCGTGTTTTCTGAGTGAAAAGATGCAGAAACCTGGTTAAAAATGATATTTGGGTGTGTAAACGTGGCTTTGAATCCACTGGCCAAACAAAATGACTTTGCTTTTCTCCAAAAGAAGATTTGCTCTGCTTTTCTGGGTGCTTTGCACATGAATGCCACACAAGTTTGTCCAGATAGTTATGCATGATACCAGAAATATCCGATTATGCTGTGGCTGACTCTATGCAAGCTCTGGCTACAGCCTCTGTGTTTGTTTGCGTTTTCTGGATAGTATCTTTGGACTTCAGAGGTTGGAATATATTTTAGCATGTAACATTTAGAATTTTTTTGTTGGCAAACGCTAATTGTTTTCACATGCAGACACAACAGGTACACATTCGTGTTTTTGAGTGAAAAGCTGCAGAAACCAGGTTAAAAATGATATTTTTGTTTGTAAACATGACATTAAACCCACTTGCCCAAGAAAAAGAGTATGCTTTTCTCCAAAACCAGTTTGACTTTGCTTTTCTGGTTGCTTTGCACACCAATTCCACACCACTTTTTTCAGATTGGTCTCGATCAAACCAGAAATATCCGGTTGTGCGGTGGCTAACTCAATCCCTGCTCTTGCTATGGCCTCTGTGTTTGTTTGTGTTTTCTGGATAGTATCCATGGACTTTAGAATTTTGTGTGAATTGCAGCATGTAACATTTTCATTTTGTGTTGGCAAACGCTAATTGGTTTCACATGGACACACAACAGGTACACATTCCTGTTTTCTGATTAAATAGCTGCAGAAACCAGGTTAAAAATGATATTTGTGTTTGTGAACAAGACATTGAAACCAGTTGCCCAAGAAAGAGACTTTGCTTTTCTGCAAAAGAAGATTTACTCCGCTTTTCTGGGTGCTTTGCACATGAATTCCACACCAGTTTGTCCACATAGGGCTGGATGAAACCAGAAATATCCGGTTCTGTGGTGGCTAACTCAATCCAAGCTCTTGCTACAGCCTCTGTGTGTGTATGTGTTTTCTGGATAGTATCCATGGTCTTTAGAGTTGTGTATGAATTGTAGCATGTAACATTTTGCTTTTTTGTTGGCAAACGATAATAGGTTTCAAATGGAGACACAACAGGTACACATTCGTGTTTTCTGAGTAAAAAGCTGCAGAAACCAGGTTAAAAATGATATTTTTGTTTGTGAACATGACATTGAATCCACTGGCCAAAGAAAATGACTTTGCTTTTCTCCAAAACCAGCTTGACTCTGCTTTTCTGGGTGCTTTGCACATGAATTCCACACAAGTTTGTCCAGATAGTTCTGAATGAAACCAAAAATATCCGATTGTGCGGTGGCTGACTTAATGCAAGCTCTTGCTACAGCCTCTGTGTTTGTTTGTGTTTTCTGGATAGTATCCATGGACTTCAGAGGTTGGAATATATTTTAGCATGCAACAGTTAGTATTTTTTTTTGTTGGCAAAAGCTAATTGGTTTCACATGGAGACACAACAGGTTTTGTGGAGACATATCCGGTTCTGTTGTGGCTTATTAAATCCCAACTCTTCTACAGCTTCTGTGATTGTTTGTGTTTACTGGATAGTACCTATAGACTTTAGAGTTGTGAATGCATTGTAGCATGTAACATTTTGTTGGGAAACGCTAATTGGTTTCACATGGAGACACAACAGGTACACATTCATGTTTTCTGAGTGAAAAGCTGCAGAAACCAGGTTAAAAATGATATTTGTGTTTGTAAACATGACTTTGAATCCACTTGTCCATGAAAAAGACTTTGCTTTTCTCCAAAACCAGTTTGACTCTGCTCTGGGTGCTTTGCTCATGAATTTTACAGCACTTTGTCCACATAGGCTGGATCATACCAGAAATATCTGTTTCTGTGGTGGCTGACTCAATCCCAGCTCCTTCTACAGCCTCTGTGTGTTTTTGTGTTTTCTGGATAGTATCTATGGACTTTAGAGTTGTGAATGCATTGCAGCATGAAATATTTTGGTTATTCTTGACAAACGCGAATTAGTTTCACATGGATACACAACAGGTACACATTCGGTTTTTCTGAGTAAAAATCTGCAGAAACCAGTTTAAAATTGATATTTGTGTTTGTGAACATAACATTGAATCAACTTGCCCAAGAAAAAGACATTGCTTTTCTCCAAAACCAGGTTGACACTGCTTTTCTGGGTGCTTTGCACACCAATTCCACACAGTTTCACCAGGTCCTTCTGGATGAAACCAGAAATATCTGGTTCTGAGGTGGCTAACTCAATCCCAGCTCTTGCTACAGCTTCTCTGTTTGTTTGTGTTTTCTAGATAATATCTATGGACTTCAGAGTTTGGAATATATTGCAGCATGTAACATTTTGGTTTTTCGTTGGCAAACGCTAATTGGTTTCACATGGAGACTCAACAGGTACACATTCGTGTTTTCGGAGTGAAAAGCTGCAGAAACCAGGTTAAAAATTATATTTCTGTTTGTCAACATGACATTGAATCCACTTGCCCAAGAAAACTACTTTGCTTTTCTCCAAAACCAGTTTGACTGTGCTTTTCTGTGCGGTTTGCACACCAATTCCACACCAGTTTTTCCAGATAGGTATGGAAGAAACCAGAAATATCCGGTTCTGTGTTGGCTGACTCAATCCAAGCTCTTGCTACAAAATCTGTGTTTGTTTGTGTTTCTGGATAGCATCCATGGACTTTAGAGTTGTGTATGAATTGTAGCATGTAACATTTTCATTTTTATTGGCAAACGCTACTTGGATTCACATGGAGGCACAACAGGTACACAGTCATGTTTTCTGAGTGAAAAGCTGCAGAAACCAGGTTTAAAGTGATATTTGTGTTTGTGAACATGACATTGAATCCACCTTCCCATGAAAAAGACGTTGGTTTTCTCCAGAAGCATATTGACTCTGCTTTTCTGGTTACTTTGCACACCAATTGCACACCAATGTTTCCAGATAAGGCTGGATGAAACCAGAAATATCCGGTTCTGTGGTGGCTAACTCAATCCAAGCTCTTGCTACAGAATCTGTGTTTGTTTGTGTTTTGTGGATAGTATCCATGGACTTCAGAGTTGTGTATGAATTGTAGAATGTAACATTTTAGTTTTTTGTTGGCATACACTAATTGATTTCACATGGAGACACAACAGGTACACATTTGAGTTTTCCTAGTGAAAATCTTCAGAAACCAGGTTTGAAATGATACTTGTGTTTGTAAACATGACTTTGAATCCACTTGCCCAAGAAAAAGGCTTTGCTTTTTTCTAAAACCAGGTTGTCTCTGCTTTTCTGGGTACTTTGCACACCAATTCCAAACCAGTTTTTCCATATAAGTCTCAATCAAACCAGTAATATCCAGTTCTCCGTTGGGCAACTCATCCAACTCTTGCGAAAGCCTCTAGTTTGTATTTGATTTCTGGATAGAATCTATGGACTTTGCAGTTGTATATGAATTGTAGCATGTAACATTTTGTATTTTTGTTGGCAAATGCTAATTGGTTTCACATGTACAAACAACACGTACACTTTCGAGGTTTCTGAGTGAAAAGCTGCAGAAAACAGGTTAAAAATGATATTTGTGTTTGGAAACATGACATTGAATCCACTTGCCCAAAAAAAAAGACTTTGCTTTTCTCCAAAACCAGGTTGGCTCTGCTTTTCTGGATGCTTTGCACACGAATTCCATACCAGTTTGTCCAGATAGGGCTGGATGAAACAGAAATATCCGGTTCTGTGGTGGCTGACTCAATGCAAGCTCTTGCTACAGCCTCTGTGTTTGTTTGTGTTTTCTGGATAGCATCTATGGACTTTAGAGGTTGGAATATATTCTAGCATGTAACAATTTTGTTTTTTTGTTGGAAACGCTAATTGGTTTCACATGGAGACACAACAGGTACACATTCGTGTGTTCTGAGTGATAATCTGAAGAAACCAGGTTAAAAATGATATTTGTGTTTGTAAACATGACATTGAATCCCCTTGCCCCAGAAAAAGACTTTGCTTTTCTCCAAAACAATGTTGACTCTGCTTTTCTGGGTGCTTTGCACACCAATTCCACACCACTTTTTACAGATAGGTCTGGATCAAATCAGAAATATACGTTTCGTGGTGGCTAACTCAATAACAGCTCCTGCTACAGCTTCTGTGTTTGTTTGTGTTTTCTGGATAGTATCCATAGATTTTAGAGTTGTGTATGAATTGTAGCATGTAACATTTTGTTTTTCTCTTGGCAAATGCTAATTGGTTTCACATGGAGACACAACAGGTACATATTCGTGTTTTCTGAGTGAAAAGCTGCAGAAACCACGTTCAAAATGATATTTGTATTTGTGAACATGACTTTGAATCCACTTGCCCAAGCAAAACACGTTGCTTTTCTCCAAAACCAGGTTGACTCTGCTTTTCTGGGTGCTTTGCACACCAATTCGACACGAGTTCGTCCAGATAGGGCTGGATCATACGAGAAATGTCCTGTTCTGTGGTGGCTTACAGAATCCCACCTCTTCTTACTGCTTCTGTGTTTGTGTTTTCTGGATGGTATCTATGGACTTTAGAAGTGTGAATGCATTGTAGCATGTAACATTTTGTTTTTCTGTTGGCAAATGCTAATTGGTTTCACATGGAGTCACAACAGGTACACATTCGTGGTTTCTGAATGAAAAGCTGCAGAAACCAGGTTAAAAATGATATTTGTGTTTGTAAACTTGACTGTGAATCCATTTTCACAAGAGAAAGACTTTGCTTTTCTCCAAAACCAGGTTGACTCTGCTTTTCATGGTACTTTGCACACCAATTCGACACCAGTTTGTCCAGATAGGGCTGGATCATACCAGAAATATCTGCATCTGTTGTGGCTTACTCAATCCCAAGTTTTGCTGCAGCTTCTGTGTTTGTTTGTGTTTTCTGGATAGTATATGTGGAATTTAGAGTTGTGTTTGAATTGTAGCATGTAACATTTTGTTTTTTTTGTTGGCAAACACTAATTGGTTTCACATGGACTCACAGCGGGTACACATTCTTGTTTTCTGAGTGAAAAGCTGAGGAAACCAGGTTAAAAATCATTTGCGTTTGTAAACATGACTTTGAATCCACTTGCCCCAGAAAAAGACTTTGCTTTTCTCCAAAACTAGTTTGACTCTGCTTTTCTGGGTGCTTTGCACACCAATTCCACACCAGTTTGTCCAGATAGGACTCAATCAAACCAGAAATATCCAGTTCTGTGGTGGCTAACTCAATCCCAGGTCTTGCTACAGCCTCTGTGTGTGTTTGTGTTTTCTGGATAATATCCATGAACTTTAGAGTTGTGTATGAATTGTAGCATGTAACATTTTGGTTTTTTGTTGGCAAACGCTAATTGGTTTCACATGGAGACACAACAGGTATACATTCGTGTTTTCTGAGTGAAAAGCTGCAGAAACCAGCTTAAAAATGATATTTGTGTTTCTAAACATGACTTTGAATCCACTTGCCCAAGAAAACTACTTTGCTTTTCTCCAAAACCAGGTTGACTCTATTTTTCTGGGTGCTTTGCACACCAATTCCACACCAGTTTGTCCAGATAAGTCTGGATCAAACCAGAAATATCTAGTTCTGTGGTGGCTAAGTCAATCCCATCTCTAGCTACAGCCTTTGTGTTTGTTTGTGTTTTCTGGATAGTATCTATGGGTTTTAGAGGTTGGAATATATTGTAGCATGCAACATTTTCTTTTTTTTTTTTTTTGCCAATGCTAATTGGTTTCACATGGAGACACAACAGGTACACATTCGTGTTTTCTGAGTGAAAAGCTGCAGAAACCAGGTAAAAAATGATATTTGTGTTTGTGAACATGACTTTGAATCCACTTCCCCAAGCAAAACACGTTGCTTTTCTCCAAAACCAGGTTGACTCTGCTTTTCTGGGTGCTTTGCACACCAATTCCACACCAGTTTGTCCGGATACGGCTGGATGAAACCAGAAATATCCTGTTCTGTGGTGGCTTACAGAATCCCACCTCTTCTTACTGCTTCTGTGTTTGTGTTTTCTGGATGGTATCTATGGACTTTAGAAGTGTGAATGCATTGTAGCATGTAACATTTTGTTTTTTTGTTGGCAAACGCTAGTTGGTTTCACATGGAGACACAACAGGTACACATTCTTGTTTTCTGAGTGAAAAGCTGAGGAAACCAGGTTAAAAATCATTTGTGTTTGTAAACATGACTTTGAATCCACTTGCCCCAGAAAAAGACTTTGCTTTTCTCGAAAACTAGTTTGACTCTGCTTTTCTGGGTGCTTTGCACACCGATTCCACACCAGTTTGTCCAGATAGGTCTGGTCCAAACCAGAAATATCCGGTTCTGTGGTCGCTAACTCAATCCCAGATCTTGCTGCAGCCTCTGTGTTTGTTTGTATTTTCTGGATAGTATCTATGGACTTTATAGGTTGGAATATATTGTAGCATGTATCATTTTGTTTTTTTGTTGGGAACGCTAATTGGTTTCACTAGGGACACAACAGGTACACATTCGTGTTTTCTGAGTGAAAACCTGAAAAACCCAGGTTAAAAATGATATTTGTGTTTGTGAACATGACTTTGAATCCACTTGCCCAAGAAAAGACTTTGCTTTTCTCCAAAACCAGGTTGACTCTGCTTTTCTCAGTGCTTTGCACACCAATTCCACACCAGTTTGTCCAGATAGGTCTCAATCAAACCAGAATTATCTTGTTCTGTGTTGGCTAAGTCAATGCCAGCTCTTGCTACAGCTTCTGTGTTTGTGTGTGTTTTCTGGATAGTATCTATGGAATTTAGAGTTGTGTTTCAACTGTAGCATGTAACATTCCTTTTTTTTTTGTTGGCAAACGCTAATTGGTTTCACATGGAGACACAACAGGTACACATGCGTGTTTATGAGTGAAAAGCTGTGGAAACCATGTTAAAAATGATATTTGTGTTGTAAACATGACATTGAATCCACTTGCCCAAGAAAAAGACTTTGCTTTTCTCCAAAACCAGGTTGACTCTGCTTTTCTGGGTTCTTTGTACACCAATTCCACACCACTTTTTCCAGATAGGTCTGGATCAAATCAGAAATATACAGTTTGGCGCTGGCTAACTCAATAACAGCTCCTGCTACAGCTTCTGTGTTTTTTTGTGTTTTCTGAATAGTACCCATACACTTTAGAGTTGTGTATGAATTCTAGCATGTAACATTTTGGTTTTTTGTTGGCAAACACTAATTGGTTTCTCATGGGGACACAATAGGTACACATGCGTGTTTTCTGAGTGAAAAACTGCGGAAACCAGGTTAAAAATGATATTTGTGTTTGTAAACATGACTTTGAATCCACTTGCCCAAGAAAAAGACTTTGCTTTTCTCCAAAACCAGTATTACTCTACTTATCTGGGTGCTTTGCACCTCAATTCCACACAATTGTGTCCAGATAGGTCTCAATCAAACCAGAAATATCTGGTTCTGTCCTGGCTTACAGAATCCCAACTCTTGCTAGAGCTTCTTGTTTGTGTTTTCTGGATAGTATCTATGGACTTTAGAAGTGTGAATGCATTGTAGCTTGTAACATTTTCTTTTTTGTTGGCAAACCCTAATTGGTTTCACATGTGGACACAACAGGTACACATGCGTGTTTTCAGAGTGAAAAGCTGCAAAAACCAGGTTAAAATGATATTTGTGTTTGTGAACATTACTTTGAATCCGCTTGGCCAAGAAAAAGACTTTGCTTTTCTCCAAAACCAGGTTGAATCTGCTTTTTTGGGTACTTTGCACACCAATTCGACACCACTTTTTCCCGATAGGTCTGGATCAAACCAGAAATATACGGTTCGGTGGTGGCTAACTCAATCCCAGCTCTTGCTACAGCTTCTGTGTTTGTTAGTGTTTTCTGGATAGTATCCATAGACTTTAGAGTTGTGTATGAATTGTAGCATGTAACATTTTGGTTTTTTGTTGGCAAATGCTAATTGGTCCTACAAGGACACAACAGGTACACATTCATGTTTTCTGAGTGAAAAGCTGCAAAACCCAGGTTAAAAATATTTGTGTTTGTGAACATGACTTTGAATCCACTTGCCCAAAAAAAGACTTTGCTTTTCTCAAAAACCAGGTTGACTCTGCTTTTCTGGGTGCTTTGCACACCAATTCCACACCACTTTGTCCAGATAGGTCTCAATCAAACCAGAATTATCTGGTTCTGTGGTGGCTAAGTCAATCCCAGCTCTTGCTACAGCTTCTGTGTTTGTGTGTGTTTTCTGGATTGTATCTATGGAATTTAGAGTTGTGTTTCAATTGTACCATGTAACATTCCATTTTTTTTGTTGGCAAACGCTAATTGGTTTCACATGGAGACATAGCAGGTACACATTCGTGTATTCTGAGTGAAAAGCTGCAGAAACCAGGTTAAAAATGATATTTGTGTTTGTAAACATGACGTTGAATCCACTTGCCCAAAAAAAGACTTTGCTTTTCTCCAAAACCTGTTTTACTCTACTTATCTGGGTACTTTGCACACCAATTCCACACCAGTTTGTCCTGATACGTCTCATTCAAACCAGAAATATCTGGTTCTGTGCTGGCTTACAGAATCACAACTCTTGCTAGAGCTCCTGTGTTTGTGTTTTCTGGATGGTATCTATGGACTTTAGAAGTGTGAATGCATTGTAGCATGTAACATTTTCTTTTTTGTTGGCAAAAGCTAATTGGTTTCACATGGGGACACAACAGGTACACATTCGTGTTTTCAGAGTGAAAAGCTGCAGAAACCAGGTGAAAATGCTATTTGTGTTTTAAACATGACATTGAATCGACTTCCCCAAGAGAAAGACTTTGCTTGTCTCCAAAACCAGGTTGACTCTGCGTTTCTGGGTGCTTTGCACATGAATTCCACACCAGTTTGTCAAGATAGGTCTGGAACAAACCAGAAATATCCGGTTCTGTGGTGGCTAACTCAATCCAAGCTCTTGCTACATCCTCAGTGTTTGTTTGTGTTTTCTGAATAGTATCTATGGAATTTAGAGGTTGGAATATATTGTAGGATGTAACATTTGGTTTTTTGTTGGCAAACGCTAATTGGTTTAACATTGAAACACAACAGGTACATATTCGTGTTTTTTGAGTGAACAGCTAGAGAAACCAGGTTAAAAATGATATTTGTGTTTCTTTCTTTTTTCACGATTTTTTAAAAAAATTTTTTGACAGGCAGAGTGGACAGTGAGAGAGAGAGAGAGAGACAGAGAGAAAGGTCTTGCTTTGCCGTTGGTTCACCCTCCAATGGCTGCCACGGTCGGCGCGCTGCGGCCAGCGCACCGTGCTCATCCGATGGCAGGAGCCAGGTGCTAGGTGCTTTTTCCTGGTCTCCCATGGGGTGCAGGATACAAGCACTATGGCCATCCTCCACTGCACTCCTGGGCCACAGAGGAGGGCTGGCCTGGAAGAGGGGCAACCGGGACAGAATCCGGCGCCCCGACCGGGACTAGAACCCAGTGTGCCGGCGCCGCAAGGTGGAGGATTAGCCTGTTGAGCCACGGCGCTGGCCTGAAATGATATTTGTGTTTCTAAACATGACATTGAATCCACTTGCCCAGGAAAAAGACGTTGCTTTTCTCCACAACCAGGTTGACTCTGCTTTTCTGGGTGCTTTGCACACGAATTCCACACCAGTTTGTCCAGATAGGTCTCAATCAAACCAGAAATATCCGGTTCTGTGGTGGCTAAGTCAGTCCCAGCTCTTGCTACAGTTTCTGTGTTTGTGTGTGTTTTCTGGATAGTATCTATGGACTATAGAGTTAGAATGCACTGTAGCATGTAACGTTTTGTTCTTTTGTTGGCAAACACTAATTGGTTTCACATGGAGTCACAACAGGTACACATTCATGTTTTCTGGGTAAAGCTGCAGAAACCAGGTTAAAAATGATATTTGTGTTTGTAAACATTGCTGCGGACTGTCAGCTCGGAGACTCCACAGACCGAGGGAGAACAGGATGAAGGCGTCTAGGGAGACAAGGAATCGGCGAGGAAAATGACAGACAGACACCAGTGTAGTACTAATGCTGCTGCGTTTATTGTCTGTTAAGTCAGGGTTTTTATAGTAAAACTTCTAAAGCTTGAGGGAAAAACATCATGGTGTGATTGATTAACAGAAGAACAAAGGTTAATTACACCCAAGATTACATGAAAAGGATTTCGCGGAACATGGTCAGAACAGTGCGGTAACAATGAGGGAATAGTGGTAACATTTTAACCGCATATAGGCCTCATTCACCCAGGTCACGTATGCCAGAAAGATATTCCACTTCTATCGGTGCCTAATCATGAGGAACACGCCATTGTATGCGCCACTGCCTTAGCCATTTTTTTTATAGTTTCCCATACCTGTTGTCTTTCCTGCCTTGTCATAATACACCACGGGATTCTGGACCTAGCTAACCTAGTCATAAAAGGCAATTGATCCCAACGCTGCCTTTTCCCGTCATGATTAACCCATCTGTAACCCATATCATCATAGGCACCCGTGTAAGGAAGCGGATCTAACATGACAGAGGGATTCCATCGCGGGGGAGTCCACCATCTACCATTAATTAGGTATTGTTCATATCCTCCGGGAAGAGTTCCTTTTGGGATTGTTGCTAACAATTCCTTTTGCTTTCGGTTTGGGTCTGAATGTGGATTCCCTATGAGCTGTTCGACCCGAGTTTCCTCAGGGTCATTCTTGCTTTCTTTTAGCAATTCCCGTTGCTCCATAGCGTCCAGGAAGTCTCCCAGAGTCCGATTACCATGTGTAGCTAAGGCTTCTTCCAGGAAGGCTTTCACAGCTGGCGGTGCAAAGAGCGTGATGTTCTGAATTGCTTCTTCAGGAATGTTAAAGGAACTGTTTGTTATGATAATGGGTTCCCGGTAATCCTGTTGTTGTTCCGTGTCCATGGGGGCATGAGCCGAGATCAAATACAGGCAACAAAGGTAGATTGCAATCATTCCTAACATTATGTACAAAGGACAAAGCAAACGCAGGAACCAACACAGGAAGGGCTTTCGGCTTCCACTATGTAGAAACAAGATCATTATTGACCTCTGTCTCCACAGGAGGTGCTTGAGGCCCCTCTCCGAAGAGATCTCACATCAGCCCTTCAGCCCGTGGAGGTCTCTGGCACAGCTGTTTTTGCTACGCAGATGTTACCACAGCTGTAGGCGTAGCAAAACATGACATTGAATCAACTTGCCTAAGAAAAAGACTGAGCTTTTCTCCAAAACCAGGTTGACTCTACTTTTCAGGGTGCTCTGCACACAAATTCCACACCAGTTTGTCCAGATAGGTCTCAATCAAACCAGAAATATCCGGTTCTGTGGTGGCTAACTCAATCCCATCTCTTGCTACAGCCTCTGTGCTTATTGGTGTTTCATTCATACTACCTATGGCCTTAGAGGTTGGAATATATTGTAGCATGCATCGTTTTGTTTTTTGTTGACCAAAGCTAATTGGTTTCACATGGAGGCGCAACAGGTACACATTCTTTTTTTATGCAGAAACAAGGTTAAAACTGATAGTTGTGTTTGTAAACCTTACATTGAATCCAGTTGCACAAGAAAAAGACTTTACTTTTCTCCAAAACCAGGTTGACGCTGCTTTTCTGGGTACTTTGCACACCAATTCCACACCAGTTTGTCAAGATATGTCTGGATCATACCAGAAATATCCGGTTCTGTGGTGGCTTACTCAATCCCACCACTTGCTACTGCTTCTGTGTTTGTTTGTGTTTTCTGGATAGTATCTATTGACTTCAGAGTTGTGAATGCATAGCAGCATGTAACATTTTGTTTTTTTTTTTGGCAAACGCTAATTGATTTCACATGGAGTCACAACAGGTACATATTCATGGTTTCTGAATGAAAAGCTGCAGAATCCAGGTTAAAAATGATATTTGTGTTTGTAAACTTGACTGTGAATCCATTTTCACAAGGGAAAGACTTTGCTTTTCTCCGAAACCAGGTTGACTCTGCTTTTCTGGGTACTTTGCACACCAATTCCACACCAGTTTGTCGAGATAGGGCTGGATCATACCAGAAATATCCGCATCTGTTGTGGCTTACTCAATCCCAACTTTTGCTACAGCTTCTGTGTTTGTTTGTGTTTTCTGGATTGTATCTATGTACTATAGAGTTGTGAATGCATTTTAGAATGTAACATTTTGGCTTTTTGTTGGCAAATGCTAATTGGTTTCACATGGTGACACAACAGGTACACATTCATGTTTTCTGAGTAAAAACCTGCAGAAACCAGTTTAAAAATGATATTTTTGTTTGTAAACATGACATTGAACCGACTTGCCCCAAAAAATGACTTTGCTTTTCTCCAAAACCAGGTTGACTCTGCTTTTCTGGGTGCTTTGCACACAAATTCCACACCAGTTTGTCCAGATAGGCCTGGATCAAACCTGAAATATCCGGTTCTGTGGTGGCTAACTCAATCCCAGCTCTTGCTACAGCCTCTGTGTTTGTTTCTGTTTTCTGGATAGTATGTATGGACTTTAGAGGTTTTAATATATTGTAGCATGTAACGTTTTGTTTTTTTGTTGGCAAGGCTAATTGGTTTCACATGGAAACACAAGAGGTACACATTCGTGTTTTCTGAGTGAAAAGCTTCACAAACCAGGTTAAAAATGATACTTGTGTTTGTAAACAGGACAGTGAATCCAATTGCCCAAGCAAACAACTTTGCTTTTCTCCAAAACCAGGTTGACTCTGCTTTTCTGGGTGCTTTGCACACGAATTCCATACCAGTTTGTCCAGATAGGTCTCAATGAAACCAGAAATATCCGGTTCTGTGGTGGCTAAGTCAATGCCAGCTCTTGCTACAGCTTCTCTGTTCGTGTGTGTTTTCTGGATAGTAGCTGTGGAATTTAGAGTTGTGTTTGAATTGTAGCATGCAACATTCTGGTTTTTTTTGTTTGCAAATGAAAATTGGTTTCACATCGAGACACAACAGGTACACATTCTTGTTTTCTGAGTGAAAAGCTGAGGAAACCAGGTTAAAAATCATTTGTGTTTGTAAACATGACTTCTATCCACTTGCCCCAGAAAAAGACTTTGCTTTTCTCCAAAACTAGTTTGACTATTCTTTTCTGGGTGCTTTGCACACCGATTCCACACCAGTTTGTCCAGATAGGTCTGGTCCAAACCAGAAATATCCGGTTCTGTGGTGGCTAACTCAATCCCAGCTCTTGCTGCAGCCTCTGTGTTTGTATGTATTTTAGGATAGTATTTATGGACTTTATAGGTTGTAATATATTGTAGCATGTATCATTTTGTTTTTTTGTTGGGAAACGCTAATTAGTTTCACATAGGGACACAACAGGTACACATTCGTGTTTTCTGAGTGAAAAGCTGCATAACCCAGGTTAAAAATGACATTTGTGTTTGTAAACATGACATAGAATTCACTTGCCCAAGAAAAAGACGTTGCTTTTCTCAAAAACAGGTTGACTCTGCTTTTCTAGGTGCTTTGCACACCAATTCCAAACCAGTTTGTCAAGATAGGTCTGGAACAAACCAGAAATATCTGGTTCTGTGGTGGCTAAGGCAATTCCATATCTTGCTACAGCTTCTGTGTTTGTTTGTGTTTTCTGGATAGTATCTATGGAATTTAGAGTTGTGTTTGAAATGTAGCTTGTAACATTCCATTATTTTGTTGGCAAATGCTAATTGGTTTCACATGGAGACACAGCAGGTACACATTCATGTTATCTGAGTGAAAAGCTGCAGAAACCAGGTTAAAATGATATTTGTGTTTGTGAACATGACTTTGAATCCACATGCCCAAGAAAAAGACTTTGCTTTTCTCCAAAACCTGTTTTACTCTACTTATCTGGGTGCTTTGCACACCAATTCCACACCAGTTTGTCCAGATACATCTGGTTCAAACCAGAAATATCCGGTTCTGTGCTGGCTTACACAATCCCAACTCTTACTAGAGCTTCTGTGTTTGTGTTTTCTGGATGGTATCTATGGACTTTAGATGTGTGAATGCATTGTAGCATGTAACATTTTGTTTTTTTGTTGGAAAATGCTAATTGGTTTCACATGGGGACACAACAGGTACACATTCGTTGATTCTGAATGAAAAGCTGCAGAAACCAAGTTAAAATGATGTTTGTGTTTTGAACGTGACATTTAATCGACTTCCCCAAGAGAAAGACTTTGCTTGTCTCCAAAACCAGGTTGACTCTGCTTTTCTGGGTGCTTTGCACATGAATTCCACACCAGTTTGTCAAGATAGGTCTGGAACAAACCAGAAATATCTGGTTCTGTGGTGGCTAACTCAATCCAAGCTCTTGCTACATCCTCAGTGTTTGTTTGCGTTTTCTGAATAGTATCTATGGAATTTAGAGGTTGGAATATATTGTAGGATGTTACATTTGGTTTTTTGTTGGCAAACGCTAATTGGTTTAACATTGAAACACAACAGGTACACATTCGTGTTTTTTCAGTGAATAGCTAGAGAAACCAGGTTAAAAATGATATTTGTGTTTCTTTCTTTTTCACGATTTTTTTAAAAAATTTTTTGACAGGCAGAGTGGACAGTGAGAGAGAGAGAGAGATAGAGAGAAAGGTCTTGCTTTGCCGTTGGTTCACCCTCCAATGGCTGCCGCGGTCGGCGCACTGCGGCCGGCGCACCGTGCTCATCCGATGGCAGGAGCCAGGTGCTAGGTGCTTTTTCCTGGTCTCCCATGGGGTGCAGGACACAAGCACTCTGGCCAACCTCCACTGCACTCCTGGGCCACAGAGGAGGGCTGGCCTGGAAGAGGGGCAACCGGGACAGAATCCGGCGCCCCGACCCGGACTAGAACCCGGTGTGCCGGCACCGCAAGGTGGAGGATTAAACTGTTGAGCCAAGGCGCTGGCCTGAAATGATATTTGTGCTTCTAAACATGACATTGAATCCACTTGCCCAAGAAAAAGACGTTGCTTTTCTCCACAACCAGGTTGACTCTGCTTTTCTGGGTGCTTTGCACACCAATTCCACACCAGTTTGTCCAGATATGTCTGGATGAAACCAGAACTATCCGGTTCTGTGGTGGCTAAGTCAATCCCAGCTCTTGCTACAGCTTCTGTGTTTGTGTGTGTTTTCTGGATAGTATCTATGGACTTGAGAGTTGTGAATGCATTGTAGCATGTAACATTTTGGTTTTTTTTTTTTTTTGACAAACACTAATTGGTTTCACATGGGGACACGACAGGTACACATTCATGTTTTCTGAGTGAAAAGCTGCAGAAACCAGGTTAAAAATGATATTTGTGTTTGTAAACATCACATTGAAACAACTTACCTAAGAAAAAGACTTTCCTTTTCTCCAAAAGAAGATTTACTCTGCTTTTCTGGGTGCTTTGCACACCAATACCACACCAGTTTAACCAGATAGGGCTGGATGAAACCAGAAATATCCAGTTCTGCGATGGCTAACTCCATCCCAGCTCCTGCTACAGCTTCTGGGTTTGTTTGTGTTTTCTGGATAGTATCCATAGACTTTAGAGTGGTGTATGAATTGTAGCATGTAACATTTTGGTTTTTGTTGGCAAACGCTAATTGGTCCTAATGGAGACACAGCAGATACACATTCATGTTTTCTGAGTGAAAAGCTGCAAAACCCAGGTTAAAAATGATATTTATGTTTGTGAACATGACTTTGAATCCGCTTGTCCAAGAAAAAGACTTTGCTTTTCTCCAAAACTAGGTTGACTCTGCTTTTCTGGGTGCTTTGCACACCAATTCCACACCAGTTTTTCCAGATAGGGCTGAATCATATCAGAAATGTTTGTTCTTTTGTGGCTTACAGAATCCCAGCTCTTGCTACAGCTTCTGTGTTTGTGTGTGTTTTCTGGATAGTATCTATGGAATTTAGAGTTATGTTTCAATTGTAGCATGTAACATTCCATTTTTTGTTAGCAAAGGCTAATTGGTTTCACATGGAGACACAGCAGGTACACATTCGTGTTTTCTGAGTGAAAAGCTGCAGAAACCAGGTTAAAAATGATATTTGTGTTTGTGAACATGACATTGAATCCACTTGCCCAAGAAAAAGACATTGCTTTTCTCCAAAACCAGGTTGACTGTGCTTTTCTGGGTGCTTTGCACACCAATTCCACAACAATTTGTCCAGATAGGGCTGGATCAAACCAGAAATATCCGGTTGTGTTGTGGCTTACAGAATCCCACCTCTTGCTACAGCTTCTGTGTTTGTGTGTGTTTTCTGGATTGTATCTATGGACTTGAGAGTTGTGAATGCATTGTAGCATGTAACATTTTCTTTTTTGTTGGCAAAAGCTAATTGGTTTCACATGGAGACACAACAGGTACACATTCGTGTTTTCTGACTGAAAAGCTGCAGAAACCAGGTTAAAAATAATATTTGTGTTTGTGAACATTACATTGTAACCACTTACCCAAGAAAAAGACTTTGCTTTTCTGCACAACCAGATTGACTCTGCTTTTCTGGGTACTTTGCACACCAATTCCACACCAGTTTGTTCAGATACGTCTGGTTCAAACCAGAAATATCTGGTTCTGTGCTGGCTTACAGAATCCCAACTCTTGCTAGAGCTTCTTTGTTTGTGTTTTCTGGATGGTACCTATGGACTTTGGAAGTGTGAATGCATTGTATCATGTGGTTTCACATGGAGACACCACAGGTACACATTCATGTTTTCGGAATGAAAAGCTACAGAAACCACGTTAAAAATTATATTTGTGTTTTGAACGTGACATTGAATCGACTTCCCCAAGAGAAAGACTTTGCTTGTCTCCAAAACCTGGTTGACTCTGCTTTTCTGGGTGCTTTGCACACTAATTCCACACCAGTTTGTCCAGACAGGTCTCAATCAAACCAGAAATATCCAATTCTGTGCTGGCTAACTCAATCCAAACTCTTGCTACAACCTCAGTGTTTTTTTGTGTTTTCTGAATAGTATCTATGGAATTTAGAGATTGGAATATATTGTAGGATGTAATATTTGTTTTTTGTTGGCAAACGCTAATTGGTTTAACATTGAAACACAACAGGTACACATTCATGTTTTTTCAGTGAATAGCTACAGAAACCAGGTTAAAAATGATATTTGTGTTTGTAAACATGACATTGAATCCACTTGCCCAAGAAAAAGACGTTGCTTTTCTCCAAAACCAGGTTGACTGTGCTTTTCTCGGTGCTTTGCACACCAATTCCACACCAGTTTGTCCAGATAGGGCTGGATCAAACCAGAAATATCCGGTTCTGTTATGGCTTACAGAATCCCACCTCTTGCTACAGCTTCTGTGTTTGTGAGTGTTTTCTGGATTGTATCTATGGGCTTGAGAGTTGTGAATGCATTGTAGCATGAAACATTTTGTTTTTTTTTTTGGCAAACGCTAATTGGTTTCACATGGAGACACAACAGGTACACATTCATGTTTTCTGAGTGAAAAGCTGCAGAAACCGGGTTAAAAATAATATTTGTGTTTCTGAACATCACATTGAAACCACTTACCAAAGAAAAAGACTTTGCTTTTCTCCACAACCAGGTTGACTCTGCTTTTCTGGGTACTTTGCACACCAATTCCACACCATTTTGTCCAGATACATCTGGTTCAAACCAGAAACATCCGGTTCTGTGCTGGCTTACAGAATCCCAACTCTTGCTAGAGCTTCTGTGTTTGTGTTCTCTGGATGGTATCTATGGACTTTAGAAGTGTGAATGCATTGTAGCATGTAACATTTTGGTTTTTTGTTGGCAAATGCTAATTGGTTTCACAGGGACACACAACAAGTACACATTCGTGTGTTCTGAGTAGCAAGCTGCAGAAACCAGGTTACAAATGATATTTGTGTTTGCGAACATGACATTGAATCCACTTACGCAAGCAATAGACTTTGCTTTACTCCAACACCAGGTTAACTCTGCTTTTGTGTGTGCTTTGCACACAAATTCCACACCATTTTGTCCAGATACATCTGGTTCAAACCAGAAACATCCGGTTCTGTGCTGGCTTACACAATCCCAACTCTTGCTAGAGCTTCTGTGTTTGTGTTCTCTGGATGGTATCTATGGACTTTAGAAGTGTGAATGCATTGTAGCATGTAACATGTTATTTTTGTTGTTGTTGTTGGCAAACGATAATTGGTTTCTAATGGAGAAACAACAGGTACACACTCGTGTTTTGTGATTGAAAAGCTGAAGAAACCAGGTTAAAAATGATATCTGTGTTTGTAAACATGACATTGAATCCACTTGCCCAAGAAAAAGACTTTGCTTTTCTCCAACACCAGGTTGACTCTTCTTTTCTGGGTGCTTTGCACACCAATTCCACACCAGTTTGTCCAGATAGGGCTGGATGAAACCAGAAATACCCAGTTCTGTGGTGGCTAACTCAATCCAAGCTCTTGATACAGCCTCTGTGTTTGTTTGTGTTTTCTGGATAGTATCTATGGACATTAGAATTTGGAATATATTCTGGCATGTAACATTTTGGTTTTTTTGTTGGCAAACATTATTTGGATTCACATGGAGACACAACAGGTACACATTCGTGTTTTCTGAGTGAAAAGATTCAAACCAGGATAAAAATAATATTTGTGTTTGTGAACATGACATTGAATCCATTTGCCCATGAAAAAGTCTTTGCTTTTCTCCCAAACCAGGTTGACTCTGTTTTTCTGGGTGCTTTGCACAGAAATTCCGCACCAGTTTGTCCAGAGAAGGCTCAATCAAACCAGAAATATCTGGTTCTCTGGAGGCTAACTCAATTCCAGCTCTTGCTACAGCTTATGAGTTTGCTTGTTTTTTCTCGATAGTATCTATGGACTTTAGAGTTGTGTGTGAATTGTAGCATGTAACATTTTGATTGTTTGTTGTCCAACAGTAATTGATTTCACATGGAGACACAACAGGTACACATTTGTGTTTTCTGAGTGAAAACCTGGAGAATCCAGGTTAAAAATAATATTTATGTTTGTAAACATGACATTGAATCCACTAGCCCAAGAAAAAGACTTTGCTTTTCTCCAAAACCAGGTTGACTCTGCTTTTCTCAGTGCTTTGCACACCAATTCCACACCAGTTTGTCCAGATATGTCTGGATGAAACCAGAAATATTCGGTTGTATGGTGGCTAACTCAATCCAAGCTCTTGCTACAGCCTCTGTGTTTGTTTGTGTTTTCTGGATACTATCTATGGACTTTAGAGGTTGGAATATATTGCAGCATGTAACATTTAGTTTATTGGTTGCAAATGCTAATTGGTTTCACATGGAGACACAACAGGTACACATTCATGTTTTCTGTGTGAAAAGCGGCACAAACCAGGATAAAAATGATATTTGTGTTTGTTAACATGACATTGAATCCACTTGCCCAAGTAAAAGTCTTTGCTTTTCTCCCAAACCAGGTTGACTCTGCTTTTCTGGGTGCTTTGCACACGAATTCCACACCAGTTTGTCCAGATAGGGCTGGATGAAACCAGAAATACCCAGTTCTGTGGTGGCTAACTCAATCCAAGCTCTTGATACAGCCTCTGTGTTTGTTTGTGTTTTCTGGATAGTATCTATGGACATTAGAATTTGGAATATATTCTGGCATGTAACATTTTGGTTTTTTTGTTGGCAAACGCTAATTGGGTTCACAAAGAGACACAAGAAGTACACATTCGTGTTTTCTGAGTGAAAAGTTGCAGAAACCAGGTTAAAAATGATATTTGTGTTTCTAAACATGACATTGAATCCACTTGCCCAAGGAAAAGTCTTTGCTTTTCTCCAAAACCAGGTTGACTCTGCTTTTCTGGGTGCTTTACACACCAATTCCAAACCAGTTTTTCCAGATACGTCCTGATCAAACCAGAAATATCCGGGTCTCTTGGGTAACTCAATCCCAATTCTTACTACAACTTCTGTGTTTGTGTGTGTTTTCTGGATACTATCTATGGACTTTAGAGTTGTGAATGCATTGTAGCATGTAACATGTTGTTTTTTTGTTGGCAAACGCTAATTGGTTTCTAATGGAGACACAACAAGTACACATTCGTGTTTTCTGAGTAAAAAGCTGCAAACCTTGTTAAAAATGATATTTGTGCTTGTAAACATGACATTGAATCCACTTGCCCAAGAAAAAGACTTTGCTTTTCTCCAAAATCAGGTTGACTCTGCTTTTCTGGGTGCTTTGCACGCCAATTCCAAACCAATTTTTCCAGATACATCTAGATCAAACCAGAAATATCCAGGTCTATGTTGGCTAACTCATTCCCAATTCTTGCTACAACTTCTGTGTTTGTGTGTGTTTTCTGGATACTATCTATGGACTTTAGAGTTGTGAATGCATTGTAGCATGTAACATGTTATTTTTGTTGTTGTTGTTGTTGGCAAACGATAATTGGTTTCTAATGGAGAAACAACAGGTACACACTCGTGTTTTGTGATTGAAAAGCTGAAGAAACCAGGTTAAAAATGATATCTGTGTTTGTAAACATGACATTGAATCCACTTGCCCAAGAAAAAGACTTTGCTTTTCTTCAAAACCAGGTTGACTCTTCTTTTCTGGGTGCTTTGCACACCAATTCCACACCAGTTTGTCCAGATAGGGCTGGATGAAACCAGAAATATCCGGTTCTGTGGTGGCTAACTCAATCCAAGCTCTTGCTACTGCCTCTGTGTTTGCTTGTGTTTTCTGGATAGTATCTATGGACTTTAGAGTTGTGTATGAATTGTAGCATGTAACATTTTAGTTTTCTGTTGGAAAACGCTAATTGGTTTCACAGGGAGACACAACAGGTACACATTCATATTTTCTGAGTAAAAAGCTGCAGAAAGCAGGTTAAAAATGATATTTGTGTTTACAAACATGACATTCAATCCACTTGCCCAAGAAAAGACTTTGCCTTTCTCCAAAACCAGGTTGCCTCTGCTTTTCTGGGTGCTTTGCACACGAATTCCACACCAGCTTGTCCAGATAGGGATGGATGAAACCAGAAATTTCCCTTTCTGTGGTGGCTAACTCAATTCAAGCTCTTGCTACAGCCTCTGTGTTTGCTTATGTTTTCTGTATAGTATCCATGGACTTTAGAGGTTGGAACATATTGCAGCATGTAATATTTAGTTTATTTGTTTCAAATGCTAATTGTTTCACATGGAGACAAAACAGGTACACATTCGTGTTTTCTGAGTAAAAAGCTGCAAACCAGGTTAAAAATGATATTTGTGCTTGTAAACATGACATTGAATCCACTTACCCAAGTAAAGGACTTTCCTTTTCTCAAAAACCAGGTTGACTCTGCTTTTCTGGGTGCTTTGCACACCAATTCCACAACAGTTTATCCAGATAGCGCTGGATGAATCCAGAAATATCAGGTTCTGTGTTGGCTAACTCAATCCAATCTCTTGCTACAACCTCTGTGTTTGCTTGTGTATTCTCGATAGTATCTATGGACTTTAGAGTTGTGAATGCATTGTAGCATGTATCATTTTGTTTTTTTGTTGGGAAATGATAACAGTTTATACATGGAGACACAACAGGTATACATTCGTGTTTTCTGATTGAAAGGCTGCAGAAACCAGGTTAAAAATGATATTTGTGTTTGTAAACATGACATTGAATCCCCTTGCCCAAGAAAAAGACTTTGCTTTTCTCCAAAATCAGGTTGATTTGCTTTTCAGGGTTCTTTACACATGAATTCCTCACCAGTTTTTCCAGATAATTTTGGATCAAACCAGAAATATCCGGTTCTGTGGTGGCTAACTCAATCCAAGCTCTTGCTACTGCCTCTGTGTTTGCTTGTGTTTTCTGGATAGTATCTATGGACTTTAGAGGTTGGAACATATTGCAGCATGTAACATTTAGTTTATTAGTTGCAAATGCTAATTGGTTTCACATGGAGACACAACAGGAGACCTTCATGTTTTCTGAGCGAAAAGCTTCAGAAACCAGGATAAAAATGATATTTTTGTTTGTGAACATGACATTGAATCCACTTGCCCAAGAAAAAGACTTTGCTTTTCTCAAAAACCAGGTTGACTCTGCTTTTCTGTGTGCTTCGCACACGAATTCCGCACCAGTTTGTCCACATAAGTCTGGATCAAACCAGAAATATCCGGTTGTGTTTTGGCTGACTCAATCCCAGCTCTTGCTACAACCTCTGTGGTTGTTTGTGTTTTCTGGATAGTATCTATGGATTTAGAGTTTTGTATGAATTATAGTTGTAACAGTTTGGTTTTTTGTTGGCAAACGCAAATTTGTTTCACATGGACACACAACAGGTATACATTCGTGTTTTCTGAGTGAAAAGCTGCAGTACCAGGTTAAAAATGATATTTGTGTTTGTAAACATGACATTGAATCCACTTGCCCAAGAAAAAGACTTTGCTTTCTCCAAAACCAGGTTGACTCTGCTTCTCTGCGTTCTTTGCACACCAATTCCACACCAGTTTGTCCAGATAGGTCTGGATGAAACCAGAAATATCCAGTTCTGAGGTGGCTAACTCAATCCAAGCTCTTGCTACAGCCTCTGTGTTTGTTTGTGTTTTCTCGATACTATTTATGGACTTTAGAGGTTGGAATATATTGCAGCATGTAACATTTAGTGTTTTTTTTTGTTGAAAATGCTAATTGGTTTCACATGGAGACACAACGGGTACACATTCATGTTTTCTGTGTGAAAAGCTTTAGAAAGCAGGTTGAAAATGATATTTGTGATAGTAAACATGATTTTGAATCCACTTGCCCAAGAAAAAGACTTTGCTGTTCTCCAACCAGGTTGACTCTGCTTTTCTGGGTGCTTTATACACCAATTCCAAACAATTTTTCCAGATACATCTAGATCAAACCAGAAATATCCGGGTCTGTGTTAGCTAACTCAATCCAGATACGTCTAGTCAAACCAGAAATATCCGGGTCTGTGTTGGCTAACTCAATCCCAATTCTTGCTACAACTACTGTGTTTGTGTGTGTTTTCTGGATACTATCTATGGACTTTAGAGTTGTGAATGCATTGTAGAAAATATCACTTTGTTTTTTTGTTGTCAAATGATAACAGTTTATACATGGAGACACAACAGGTACACATTCGTGTTTTCTGAGTAAAAAGCTGCAGAAAACAGGTTAAATATGATATCTGTGTTTGTAAAAAGGGATTGAATCCACTTGCCCAAGAAAAAGACTTTCCTTTTCTCCAATCGCATGTTGACTCTGCTTTTGTAGGTGCTTTACAAACCAATTCCACACCAGTTTGTCCAGATAGGGCTGGATGAAACCAGAAATAGCGAGTTTTGAGGTGGCTAAATCAAACCAAGCTCTTGCTACAGCCTCAGTGTTTGTTTGTGTTTTCTGGAGAGTATCTATGGAATATAGAAATTGGAATATATTTTAGCATGTAACATGTTACAACATGTTACAACATGTTACAACAACAGGTTACAAATGATATTTGTGTTTGTGAACAAGACATTGAAACCAGTTGCCCAAGAAAGAGACTTTGCTTTTCTGCAAAAGAAGATTTACTCCGCTTTTCTGGGTGCTTTGCACATGAATTCCACACCAGTTTTTCTAGATAGGGCTGGATGAAACCAGAAATATCCGGTTCTGTGGTGGCTAACTCAATCCCAGCTCTTGCTACAGCCTCTGTGTTTGCTTGTGTTTTCTGGATAGTATCTATGGACTTTAGTGTTGTATATGAATTGTATCATGTAACTATCTGGTTTTTTTTTGGCAAACGCTAATTTGTTTCACATGAAAACACAACAGGCACACATTCGTGTTTTCTGAGTAAAAAGCTGGAGAAACCAGGTTAAAAGTGATATTTGTGTGTGTAAACTTGACATTGAATCCACTTGCTCAAGAAAAAAACTTTGCTTTTCTCCAAAAGAAGATTTACACTGCTTTTCTGGGTGCTTTGCACACAAATTCCACACCAGTTTGTCCAGATATGGGTGGATGAAACCATCAATACCTGTTTCTGTGTTGGCTAAGTCAATCCCATCTCTAGCTACAGCCTCTGTGTTTGTTTGTGTTTTCTGGATAGTATCTATGGACTTTAGTGTTGTATATGAATTTTAGCATGTAACAATTTGGTTTTTTGTTGGCAAACGCTAATTGGTTTCGCAAGGAGACACTACAGGTACACATTCATGTTTTCTGAGTAAAAAGCGGCAGAAACCAGCTTTAAAAAGATATTTGTGTTTGTGAACATGACATTGAATTCACTTGCCCAAGTAAAAGACTTTGCTTTTCTCCAAAACCAGGTTGACTCTGCTTTTCTGGGTGCTTTGCACACCAATTCCACACCAGTTTGTCCAGATAGGGCTGGATGAAACCAGAAATATCCGGTTCTGTGGTGGCTAACTCTATCCCAGTTCTTGCTATAGCTATTGTGTTTGCTTGTGTTTTCTGGAGTGTATTGTAGCATGTATCATTTTGGGTTTTTTTGGCAAATGATAATAGTTTTCTGGGTACTCTGGACATGAATTCCACACCATTTTTTCAAGATACATCTCGATCATAGCAGAAATATCCGGTTCTGTGGTGGCTAACTCAATCCAAGCTCTTGCTACAGCCTCTGTGTTTGTTTGTGTTTTCTGGATAGTATCTATAGACCTTAGAGTTGTGAATTCATTGTAGCATGTAACATTTGGTTTTTTTTTTTTTTGGCAAACGCTAATTGGTTTCACATGGAGACACAACAGGTACACATTCGTGTTTTCTGAGTAAAAAGCTGCAGAACCAGTCAAAATGATATTTGTGTTTGTGAACATGACATTGAATTCCGTTGCAAAAGAAATAGTCTTTGATTTTTTCCAAAACCTGGTTGACTCTGCTTTTCTGGGAGTTATGCACAGAAACTCCACACCAGTTTGTCCTTATAGTTCTGGTTGAAACCAGAAATATCCGGTTCTGTGGTGGCTAATTCAATCCCAGCTCTTGCTAAAGCCTCTGTGTTTGTTTGTGTTTTCTGCATAGTATCTATGGACTTTAGAGGTTGGAATATATTGTAGCATGTAACATTTTGGTTTTTTTGTTGGCAAACGCTAATTGGTTCCACAAAGAGACACAACAGGTACACATTCGTGCTTTCTGATTGAATAGCTGCAGAAACCAGGTTAAAAATGATATTTGTGTTTGTAAACATGACTTTTAATCCACTTGCCAAGAAAAAGACTTTGCTTTTCTCTAAAATGAGTTTCACTCTGCTTTTCTGGGTACTTTGGACATGATTTCCACAACATTTTTCTCCTGATACATCTGGATCATACCAGAAATATCCTGTTCTGAGGTAGCTAACTCAATTCCAGCTCTTGCTGTAGCTTCTGTGTTTGCTTGTGTTTTCTCGATAGTATCTATGGACTTTAGAGTTGTGAATGCATTGTAGCACGTAATATTTTGTTTTTTTGTTGGAAAATGCTAATTGTTTTCACAAAGAGACACAACAGGTACACATTCGTGTTTTCTGAGTGAAAAGCTGCAGAAACCAGGTTAAAAATGACATTTGTGTTTCTAAACATGACATAGAATCCACTTGCCCAAGAAAAAGACTTTGCTTTTCTCCAAAACCAGGTTGACTTTGCTTTTCTGGGTGCTTTGCACACCAATTCACCAGTTTTTCCAGAAAGGTCTGGATGAAACCAGAAATATCCAGTTCTGTGGTCGCCTACTCAATACCTGTTCTTGCTTCAGTTTCTGTGTTTGCTTGTGTTTTCTGGATAGTATCTATGGACTTTAGAGTTGTGTACAAATTGTAGCATGTATCATTTCATTTTTTTGTTGGCAAACGCTAATTGGTTTCACATGGACACACAACAGGTACACATTTGTGTTTTCTGAGTGAAAATCTTTGGAAACCAGGTTAAACATGATATTTGTGTTTGTAAAAATCACATTGAATCCACTTGCCCAAGAAAAAGACTTTGCTTTTCTCAAAACCAGGTTGACTCTGCTTTTCTGTGTGCTTTGCACACCAATTCCACACCAGTTTGTCCAGATACGTCTAATCAAACCAGAAATCTCCAGTTCTATGGTGGCTAACTCAATCCCAGCTCTTGCTACAACCTCTGTGTTTGCTTGTGTTTTCTTGATAGTATCTATGGACTTCAGAGTTGTGTATGAATTGTAGCATGCAACAATTTGGGTTATTTTTGGCAAATGCTAATTAGTTTCACATGGACACACAACAGTTACACATTCGTGTTTTCTGAGTGAAAAGCTGCATTTTCTGGACATTATTCATGGACTTCCCGTGTGTGAATGAATTTTAGCATGGCATATTTTGTTTTCTTGATGCTGAATGCAAGGGAGGGAACTAGCTACAAAATCTCTACACCTTTGAGGGTTTTTTTTAACTTTTATTTAGAATATAAATTTCCAAGGTACATCTTATGGATTACAATGATTCCCCCCCATAACTTCCTTCCCACCTGTAACCCTCCCCCTTTACCAGCTCCCTCTCCCCTTTCATTCACATCAAGATTCATTTTCAATTCTCTTTGTATACAGAAGATCGGTTTAGTATCTGTTAAGTAAAGATTTCAACAGTTTGCACCCACATAGAAACACAAAGTGGGAAATACTGTTTGAGTACTAGTTATAGCATTAAGCTACAATGTACAACACATTAAGGACAGAGGTCCTTAATACATGATTTTTTTAAAAAATGATTAATTTTCTATGCAATTTCCAATTTAAGCCCAAGTTTTTTTTCCTTTTCAATTATCTTTGTATACAGAAGATCGATTCAGTATATACTAAGTAAAGATTTCATCAGTATGCACCCACACAGAAACACAAAGTGTAGAAATACTGTTTCAGTACTAATTATAGCATTACTGCACATTGGCACATTGGACAACACATTTAGGAAAGATCCCACATGAGACGCAAGTACACAGTGACTCCTGTTGTTGATGTAACAATTTGACACTCTTTTTTATGGCTTCAGTAATCTCCCTAGGCTCTAGTCATGAGTTGCTGAGGCTATGGAAGCCTTTAGGGTTCACCACTGTCGATCTTATTCTGACAGGGTCATATTCAAAGTGGAAGTTCTCTCCTCCCTTCAGAGAAAGGTACCTCCTTCTCTGGTGGCCATGTTCTTTCTACTGGGATCTCACTCGCAGAGATCTTTCATTTAGGTCTTCTTTTTTTTTCCCCAGAGTGCCTTGGCTTTCCATGCCTAAAATATTCTGATGTGCTCTTGAGCCGGATCCAAATGCCGTAAGGGCTGATTCTGAGGCCAGAGTGCTATTTAGGACATCTGCCATTCTATGAGTCTGCAGTGTCTCCCACTCCCCATGTTGTATCGTTCTCTCCCTTTTTCATTCTATCAGTTAATATTAGCAGACACTAGTCTTGTTTGTGTAATCAACTTGACTCTTAGACCTATCAGTATGATCAATTGTGGACTGAAATTGATCACTTGGACTAGTGAGATGGCATTGATACCTGCCACCTTGATGGGCTTGTATTGGAGTCCCCTGGCACGATTCTAACTCCATCACTTGGGGCAAGCCCAAATGAGCATGCCCCAAATTGCACATCTCCTCCCTCTCTTATTCCCACTCTTATATTTAACAGGGATCACTTTTCTGTTAAATTTTAATCATCTAAGGATAATTGGGTGTTAATTCCTGAGCTCAATCACTAGAACTAGAACAAGAAAAATACTAAAATGGATAAAGATTTACATTGTAAATCAACTGTCCGGACAAGAGCTGATCAAGTCACGGTTTCTCGTAGTGTCCATTTCACTTCTGCAGGTTTCCCCTTTGGTGTTCAGTTAGTCTTTGCCAATCACGGAAAACAAATGGTATTTGTCTCTTTGGGTCTAGCTTAATTCACTCACCATGATGTTTTCCAGATTCCTCCATCTTGTTACAAATGACGAGATTTCATTGTTTTTGATTGCTGTGTAGTATTCTATGGAGTACATGTCCCATAATTTCTTTATCCAGTCTACTGTTGATGGGATTTGGGTTGGTTGCAGGTCTTAGCTATTGTGAATTGAGCTGCAATAAACGTTAAGGTGCAGACAGCTTTTTGTTTGTCAATTTAATTTCCTTTGGGTAAATTCCAAGGAGTAGGATGGCTGGGTTGTGTGGTAGGATTATATTCAGGTTTCTGAGGAATCTCCAGACTGACTTCCATAGTGGCTTCACCAGTTTGCATTCCCACCAATAGTAGGTTAGTGTCCCTTTTTCTCCACATCTTCTCCAGTATATATTGTTAGTAGATTTTTGAGTGTGAGCCATTCTGACTGTGGTGAGGTGAAACCTCATTGTGGTTTTGATTTGCATTCCCCTGATTGCTAGTGATCTTGAACATTTTCTCATGTGTCTGTTGGCCATTTGAATTTCCTCTTTTGAAAAATGTCTATTGAGGTCCTTGGCCCATCTCTTAAGTGGGTTTTTTGTTTTGATGTTTTGGAATTTCTTGATCTCTTTGTAGATTCTGGTTATCAACCCTTTATCTGTTGCATAGTTTCCAAATATTTTTTTCCCATTCTGACGGTTGCCTCTTCACTTTCCTGACTGTTTCTTTTGCAGTACAGAAACTTCTCAATTTGATGCAATCCCAATAGTTAATATTTGGTTTTCAGTGCCTGTGCTTCTGGTCTATTTTCTTAGAAGTCTTTGCCAGTACCTATATCTTGCAGGGTTTCTCCAATGCTTTCTAATAATTTGATGGTGTCGGGTCATAGATTTAAGTTTTTAATCCATGTTGAGTGAATTTTTGTGTAAGGTGAAAGGTAGGGATCTTGCTTCATTATTCTGCACGTGGAAATCCAGTTTTACCAGTACCATTTATTAGACAGACTGTCTTTACTCCAGGGATTGGTTTTGGATCCTTGATCAATTATAAATTGGCTGGAAATGTTTGGATTGATTTCAGGTGTTTCTATTCTGTTCCATTGGTCTATCTATCTGTTTCTGTCCCAGTACCATGCTGTTTTGATAACTTCTGTCCTGTAGTATGTCCTGAAATCTGGTATTGTGATGCCTCCAGCTTTGTTTTTGTTGTACAAGATTGCTTTATGTGTTCGAAGTCTCCTGTGTCTCCATATGAATTTCAGCATCATTTTTTCCAGATCTGAGAAGAATGTCTTTGGTATTTTGATAGGTATTGCATTGAATCTGTAAATTGCTTTTGGCAGAATGGACATTTTGATGATGTTGATTCTTCCAATCCATGAACATGAAGATTTTTCCATTTTTTGGTATCCTCTTCTATTTCTTTCTTTAAGGTTTCATAATTTTCATCGTAGAGATCTTTAATGCCCTTGGTTAAGTTTATTCCAAGGTATTTGATGTTTTTGTAGCTATTGTGAATGGGGTTGATCTTAGTGGTTCTTCCTCAGCCGTGGCATTCCCTGTGTATACAAAGGCTGTTAATTTTTGTGCATTGATTTTATATCCTGCTACATTGCTAAACTCTTCTATCAGTTCCAATAGTCTCTTAGTAGAGTTCTTTGGGTCCCCTAAATAAAGAATGATGTCATCTGCAATAGTGATAGTTTGAGTTCTTCCTTCCCAATTTGTATTCCTTTAATTTCTTTTTCTTGCCTAATAGCTCTGGCTAAGACTTCCAGCACTATATTGAATAGCAGTGGCGAGAATGGGCATTCCTGTTTGGTACCAGATCTCAGTGGGAATGCTTCCAACTTTTCCCCATTCAATAGTATACTGGCCATTGGTTTTTCATAAATTGCTTTGATTGTATTGAGGAATGTGCCTTCTATACCCAGTTTGCTTAGGGTTTTCATCATGAAAGGGTGTTGAATTTTATCTAATGCTTTCTCTGCGTCTAGTGAGATAATCATATGGTTTTTCTTCTGCAGTCTGTTAATGTGGTGTATTATGTTGATTGTTTTGTGAACATTGAACCATCCCTGCATACCAGGGATAAATCCCACTTGGTCTGGGTGGATGATTTTTGTTCATCAGGGATATTGGTCTGTAATTCTCTTTCAATGCTGCATCTTTCTCTGGTTTAGGAATTAAGGTGATGCTGGCTTCATAGAAAGAATTTGGGAGGGTTCCCTCTTTATCGATTGTCCAGAATAGTTTGAGAAGAATTGGAGTTAGTTCTTCTTTATATGTCTGGTAGAATTCAGCAGTGAATCCATCTGGTCCTGGGCTTTTCTTTGTTGGGAGGGCCTTTATTACTGTTTCAAGTTCTGTCTCAGTTATGGGTCTGCTTAGGTTTTCTATGTCTTCCTGGTTCAGTTTAGGTAGGTTGTATGTGTCCAGGAATCTATCCATTTCTGATAGGTTTCCCTGTTTGCTGGCATACAAGTCCTTGTAGTAATTTCTGATGATTCTTTTGATTTCTGTGGTGTCTGTTGTTATGTTTCCTTTTTCATCTCTGATTTTATTGATTTGGGTCTTTTCTCTTCTTTTTTTAGTTAGTTGGGCCAATGGGGTGTCAATTTTGTTTATTTTTTCAAAAAACCAGCTCCTCATTTGGCTGATTTTTTGTAATGTTTTTTTGGTTTCAATCCTGTTGATTTCTTCTCTGATTTTAATTATTTCTCTTCTCCTACTAGCTTTGGGTCTGGTTTGCTGCCGATTTTCTAGATCCTTGAGATGAACTGAAAGCTCATCTATTTGGTGTCTTTCCAATTTCTTGATGTAGGCACCTATTGATATAAACTTTCCTCTTAACACTGCTTTTGCTGTGTCCCATAGATTTTGGTATGATGTGCTGTTATCCTCATTTACTTTCAGAAAATATTTGATTTCTCTTTTGATTTCTTCTATGACCCATTGTTCATTCAGGAGCATGTTGTTCAGTCTCCATGTGTTTGCATATGCTCTAGAGATCCTGGGTTGCTAATTTCCAACTTCATTCCCTCATTGTCTGAGAAGTAGCATGGTATGATTCTAATTCTTTTGAATTTGCTGAAGCTTGGTTTATGACCTAGTATGTGGTCAATCCTGGAGAAGGTTCCAGGTACTGCTGAGAAGAATGTAAATGCATTATCTATAGGATGAAAAGTTCTGTAGATATCTCTTAGGTCCATTTGGGCTATAGTTTCATTTAAATCTACTGTCTCCTTGTTGATCCTCTGTCTTGGTGATCTGTCTGTCTCTGACTGTGGAGTATTGAAATCCCCCAGTACTATTGTAATGGGGTCTAAATCTCCCTTTAAGTCCCTTAACAGGTCTTTTAAATAAAATGGTGCCCTGTAATTAGGTGCATATACATTGATAATCGTTATATCTTCCTGTTGAATGGATCCCTTAATCATTATATAGTGCCCCTCTTCATCTCTCCTAATAGTTTTGTGGTAAAATTTATGTTATCCGATATTAAGATGGCTACGCCCACTCTTTTTCCATTTCTGTTGGCATGGTATATCTTTTTCCAAACTTTCACTTTGAGTCTGTATGGATCTTTGTTAGAAAGATGTGTTTCTTGTAAGCAGCAAATAGATGGGCTTTGGTTTTTAATCCATTCAGCCAGTCTGTGTCTTTTAACTGCACAGTTCAAACCATGCACGTTCAATGTGGCTATCGATAAGTAGTAACTTTGCTCTACCATTTGCCAAAGATATTTTCTAATATATGCTTTGATTTTCCTATGGTCCTTTGCTGTGAGGTTTCCTTCCTTTAGCTTCTTTCTAATTGATGACCGTGTTTCTGTGTTTCTGTGTGTAGCACATCTTTAAGCATCTTTTGCAGGGCTGGATGAGTGGCAACAAATTCTTTCAGTTTCTGTTTGCTGTGAAAGGTCCTTATTTCACCTTCATTCACAAATGAGAGCTTTGCAGGATATAATATTCTGGGCTGGCAGTTTTTCTCTCTTAGTACCTGAGCCATTCCCTTCTAGCTTGTAGGGTTTCTGATGAGAAGTCTGCTGTGAGTCTAATTGGAGCTCCTCTGAGAGTAATCTGATGTTTCTCTCTTGCACATTTTAGGATCTTTTCTTTCTGTTTCACTGTGGTGAGTTTAATTACAATGTGTCGTGGTGAGGATCTCTTTTGGTCATGTTTACTAGGGCTTCTATGAGCTTCCTGTACTAGGATGTCTCTGTCTTTCTACAAACCTGGGAAATTTTCTGCTAGTATCTCACCAAAAAGGCCTACTAATCCTTTCTCCCTCTCCATGCCTTCAGGAACTCCTAGAATCCGAATGTTAGGTTTTTTAATAGTATCCTGTAGATTCCCGACAATATTTTTTATATTTCTAATTTCCTCTTCTTGTCTTTGGTTTGACTGTTTCCTTTCCTGTTCTCTGTCTTCTAAGTACAATAGTCTCTCTTCTGCTTCACCTATTCTGTTTTTAAGGCTCTCTAATGTGTTTTTCATTTGATCTATTGAATTCTTCACTTCATTATGATTTCTCGTCAGTATCACAGTTTCATGTTCTACTAGTTGTTTCATTTCAGCTTGATTCCTTCTTAGTATTTCATTTTCACGAGAGAGATTTTCTATTTTATCCATTAAAGATTTCTGTAGTTCAGGAATTTGTTTTTGTGAACTTCTTAATGTTGTTATCAATTTTTTGAGATCTGCTTCTTGCATTTCTTTTATCTCATCATCTTCAGAATCTTGAATTGGGGTGTCTTTTTCATTTGGGGACATCATAGTGTCTTCCTTGCTCTTGTTAGGTCGGTGTCTGCTTTTGTTTGGCATTTCTCCACACTCTCTCACCAGGTTGTCAAGGTAACATAATTTGTGTACATGGTGAGTTCCGCGGCTCCAGCTCCCCCTCAGATTTACACAGCCTCAGCTTGTTAGTTCCGCCTGCTTTAGTGGCGGGCGAGCACCACTTTTACCGCTCTTTGTCTTGCAGGACTTTGTAAGGTGAGTGAAGAGGGAGGCTAGTGACCGTGCTGGTTCCCCCTATTTAGTTGTTTTTTTTTTGGTGCACTTTCCCCAGTGGCGTCTGCCTCTTCCCGCCAATGTCTCAGGTTACTGAGGGATTTTTGCCTCACCTTCCCCTCCAACACTGGCGTGCAGACTCCACAGCTGAGTTCCCTTTCGTGTCTCGTTTTCTGCGGCATGGCAAACCCATTCTCCTCTGTGTCAGATCCACTGGATCTGGGAGAGTTTCCCCCGCAGTATTTTTCTAAGCCTTTACCTGGGGCTACCGTAACTCCACTTTTATTGAACTATCTGTTCCCGGACTGTTTGTGTGCACCCTCACTATTCTGCCATCTTGGCTCCTACACCTTTGAGTTTTCTAGTCAGAATGCAACAGAAACTGTGGGCAATGTGAATTATTTGTTTGTAAGCATGAAATTAAAGACACTTGTCGAAGAGAAGAATTTCAATATTCTCTCAAACCAGTTTGACTGTGATTTTCTGGGTCCATTTCATCAGAATTCCACAACTCTTTGTCCTGACATGACTGGATAAAACCGGAAATATTTGTGTCAGGTGTGGCTAACTCATTTCCACATCTTGCTACAGCCTCTCGGTTTTTATTTTTATGTTTTCTGGACATTATTCATGGACTTCACGGTTTTGAATGAATTTTACATGGAATATTTTGTCTTCATGCTGCTGTATGCAATGCAGGGAAATGGATACAAAAAACATGCAAATTCCAATTGTCAATGGAGAATGCTACAGTAACCTTCGGCATATGAATTATTTGTTTGTAAACATAATGAAAGACACTTGCCAATGAGAAGATTTTACTTTTCTCCAACAGTTTCACTGTGATTTTTCTGGGTCCATTTCAGCCTAATTCCACAACACTAGGTCTGCATATGGCTGCATTAAACTGGAAATATCTGGTTCAGGTGTGGCTAACTCAATCCCAGATCTTGCTGCATCCTCTGTGATTCTTTGCGTTTTCTGGACATTAATCATGGACTTCACAGTATTGAATGAATTTTAGCATGGAATATTTTGCTTTATTGATGCTGAATGCAAGGGAGGGAACTGGATACAAAAACTCTACACATTTGAGTTTTCTACGCAGAACACTACAGTAACTCTGGGCAATATGAAATATTTGTTTGTAAACTTGAAATTAAAGACACTCGCAGAAGAGAAGAATTTCACTTTACTCCAAAAAAAGTTTGATTGTGATTCTCTGGGTCCATTTCACCAGTTCCACAATTCTTTGTCTTGATATGGCTGGATCAACCCAGAAATATCTGGTTCAGGTGTGGTTAAATCAATCCCAGATCTTCCTGCAGCCTCTGTGTTTGTTTGCGTTTTCTGGACATTATCCATCGACATCAGGATTTTCAATGAATTTTATCATGTAACATTTTGTTTTCTTGCTGCTGAGAGCAATGGAGGGAACTGGATACAAAAACCATACACATTCGAGTTTTCTAGGCAGAAGGCTATAGTAACCCTGGGCAACATGAATTCTTTGTTTGTAAAAATGAAATTAAAGACAGTTGCTGATGAGAAGAATTTTCCTTTTCTCCAAAACTAGTTTGACTGTGATTTTCTGGATCCATTTCACCGACTTCCACAACTCTTTTCCTGATATGGCTGGATCAAACCAGAAATATCTGGTTTGGATGTGGCTATCTAAATCCCAGATCTTGCTACAGCTCTGTGTTTGTTTGTGTTCTGGATATCATTCATAGACTTCCCGGGTTTGAATGAATTTTAGCATGGAATATTTTGTTTTCTTGCTGCTGATGACTATGGAGGGAAAATGGATATAAAATCATACACATTCGTGTTTTCTAGGCAGAATGCTACAGCAATCATGCACAATATGAATTATTTGTTTGTTAACATGAAATTAAAGACACTTGCCAATGAGACAAATTTTCCTTTTCTCCAAAATCAGTTTGACTCTGATTTCTGGGTCCATTTAAGCCAAATTCCACCACACTTTATGCAGATATGGCTGCATTAAACCGGAAATCACTGATAGAGGTGTGGCTAACTCAACCCCAGATCTTTCTACAACCTCTGTGTTTGTGTTTTCTGGAAATTATTCATGGACTTCCCGGTTTTGAATGAATTTTAGCATGGAATATTTTGTGTTCTTGATGTTGAATGCAATGGAGAGAACTGGATACAAAAACCCTACAGATTCAAATTTTCTAGGCATAATGCAACAGTAACCCATGCAATATGAATTATTTGTTTGTAAACATGAAGTTAAAGACACTTTACGATGAGAAGAATTTTACTTTTCTCCAAAACCAGTTTGACTGTGGTTTTCTGAGTCATTTCACCTGAATTCCACAACACTTTGTCTGTATATGGTTGAATCGACCAGGAAATATCTGTTTCAGTTGTGGCTAAATCAATCCCTGATATTGCTACAGCCTCTGCGTTTGTTTGTGTTTTTTGTCATTATTCAAGGATTTCACAGTTTTGAATTAATTTTAGCATGCAACGTTTTGTTTTCTTGATGCAGATTGCAATGGAGAGAACTGGATACAAAAACCCTACATGTTGGATTTTTTAGTCAGAATGCTACAGTAAACCTGGGCAACATGAATTTTTGTTTGTAAACAAATAATTAAAGACACTTGCCGATGAGAAGATTTTACTTTTCTCCAAAACCAGTTTGACTGTGATTTTCTGGTCCATTTCACCAAAACTCTGCAACACTTTGTCTGGATATGGCTGGATCAAACCAGAAATATCAGGTTTGGTTGTGGCTAACTAAATACCCGATCTTGCTACCCCCTCTGTGTTTGTTTGCATTTTCTGGACATTATTCATGGACTTTATGGTTTTGAATGAATTTTAGTGTGCAATATATTGTTTTCTTGATGCTGGATGCAGTGGAGGGAACTGGATTTAAACCCTATATATTCAAGTTTTCTAGGCAGAAGGCTATAGTAACTGTGGGTAATATGAATTATTTGTTTATAAACATGAAATTAAAGACACTTGCTGATGAGAAGAGTTTTACTTTTCTCCAAAACGAGTTTGACTGTGATTTCTGGGTGCATTTCACCTGAATTACACAACACTTTGTCCTGAAATGACTGGATCAAACCGGAAATATCCAGTTCAGGTGTGGTTTAGTAAATCTCAGATCTTGCTATAGCCTCTGTGTTTGTTTCTATTATCTGGACATTATTCATGGACTTCATGATTTTGAATGAATTTAGCATGGATTATTTTGTTTTCTTGATGCTGAATGCAATGGGAGGAATTGGATACAAAAACCCTACACAGTCAAATTTTCTAGGCAGAAGGCTATAGTAACCGTAACAATATGAATAATTTGTTTGTAAAGATGAAATTGAAGACACTTGCTGATGAGAAGAAATTTTACTTTTATGCAAATCCAGTTTGACTGTGATTTTCTGGCACCATTTCAGGAGAATTCCACAACATTTTGTCTGGATATGGCTGGATCAAACCATAAATACCCATTTGGATGTGGTTAACTCAATCCAAATCTTGCTACAGCCTCTGTGTTTTTTTTGCATTTTCTGGACATTACTCATGGACCTCACGGTTTTGAATGAATTTTAGCATGAAATATTTTGTTTTCTTGATGCTGAATGCAAGGTAGTGAACTGGATACAAAAACCCTACACATTCGAGATTTCTAGGAAGAATGCTACAGTAACCATGGGCAACATGAATTATCTGTTTTTAAAGATGAAATTAAAGACAGTGCCACTGAGATGAAATTTTACTTTTCTCCAAAACCAGTTTGACTGCTATTTTATGGGTCCATTTGACTCGAATTCCACAACACTTTGTCTGCATATGGCTGCATTAAACTGGAAATACCTGGTTCAGGTTTGCCTAACTCAAACCCAGGTCTTGCTACAGCCTCTGTGTTTGTTTGCATTTTCTGGACATTATTCATGGACTTCCCGTGTGTGAATGAATTTTAGCATGGCATATTTTGTTTTCTTGATGCTGAATGCTAGGGAGTGAATTGGATACAAAAACTCTACACATTCAAGTTTTCTAGGCAGAACGCTACAGAAACCATGGGCAATATGAATTATTTGTTTGTAAGCAAATAATTAAAGACACTTTCCAATGAGAAGAATTTTACTTTTCTCCTGAACAAGTTTGACTATGATTTTCTGGGTCCATTTCACCAGAATTGCACAACTCTTTGTCCTGATATGACTGGATCAAACCAGAAATATCCCATTTGGATGTGGCTAACTCAATCCCGAATCTTGCTACAACCTCTGTGTTTGTTTGTTTTCTGGACATTACTCATGGACCTCACGGTTTTGAATGAATTTTAGCATGAAATATTTTGTTTTCTTGCTGCTGAATGCAAATTAGCAAACTGATTATAAAAACCCTAGACATTCGAGATTTCTAGGAAGAATGCTACAGTATTTGTGGGCAACATGAATTATCTGTTTGTAAAGATGAAAGTAAAGACAGTTGATGCTGAGATGAAATTTTACTTGTCTCCAAAACCAGTTTGACTGTGATTTTCTGGGTCCATTTCACCCGAATTACAGAACACTTTGTCTGGATATGGCTGGATTAAACTGGAAATGTCTGGTTGGTTCGGGTTTGGCTAACTCAACCCCAGATCTTGCTTCTGTCTGTGTTTGTATGTTTTTTCTGGACATTATTCATTGACTTCCCAGTTTTGAATGAATTCTAGCATGGCAAATTTTGTTTTCTTGATGCTGAATGCAATGGAGGGAAATGGGTACAAAAATCCTACACATTCGATTTTTCTAGGTGATAGGCTAGAATAACCGTGGATAATATGAATTATTTGTTTGTAAGCAAATAATTAAAGACACTTTCCAATGAGAAGAATTTTACTTTTCTCCAAAACGAATTTGACTGTTATTTTCTGGGTCCATTTCACTGAATTCCACAAAACTTTTTCTGGATATGGCTGCATCAAACCGGAAATATCTGGTTCATGTGTGGCTAACTCATTCCCCCATCTTGAAACAGCCTCTCTGTTTGTGTTTTCTGGACATTATTCATGGACTTCATGTTTTTGAATGAATTTTACCATGGAATATTTTGTTTTCCTGCTGCTGTATGCAATGCAGGGAAATGGATACAAAAAGCATACACATTCGAGTTGTCTATGGAGAATGCTACAGTAACCGTCAGCAAGATGAATTATCTGTTTGTAAAAATGAAATTAAAGACAGCTGCTGATGAGAAGAATTTAACCTTTATCTAAAACCAGTTTGACTGTGATTTTCTGGGTCCATTTCACCCGAATTCCACAACACTTTGTCTGGATATGGCTGCATTAAACCAGAAATATCTGGTTATGCTGTGGCTAACTCAATCCCAGATCTTGCTATAGCCTCTGTGTTTGTTTGCTTTTTCTGAACATTATTCTTGGACTTCATGGTATTGAATGAATTTTAGCATGGCATATTTTCTTTTCTTGATGCTGAATGCAATGGAGGGAACTGGATACAAAAACAATACACATTCAATTTTTCTAGGTAGAATGCGAGAAAAACCATGGACACTATGAATTATTTGTTTGTAAACATGAAATTAGACACTTGCAGAAGAGAAGAATTTTGCTTTTCTCCAAAACGAATTTGACTGTGATTTTCTGGTCCAGTTCACCTGAATTCCACAACACCGTTTCTGGATATGGCTGGATCAAACCAGAAATATCCAGTTCATGTATGGCTAACTCATTCCCACATCTTGCTACAACCTCTCTGTTTGTTTGTGTTTTCTGGACATTATTCATAGACTTCACAGTTTTCAATGAAATTTAGCATGGAATATTTTGTTTTCTTGATGCTGAATGCAATGGAGGAACTGGATACAAAAGCCCTACACATTCGAGTTTTCTAGGCAGTATACTACAGTGAGCATGGGCAACATGATACATTTGTTTGTAAAGATGAAATTAGAGACAGCAGCCGATGAAAAGAATTTTACTTTTCTCTAAAACAAGTTTGACTGTGGTATTCTGAGTCCATTTCAACGGAATAACACAACACATTGTCCAGAGTGGCTGGATCAAACCAGAAATATCCCGTTCCATTGTGGCTAACTCAATCCCAGATCTTGCTAGAGCCTCTCTCTTTGTTTGTGTTTTCTGAACATTATCCATGGACTTCACAGTTTGGAATGAATTTCAGCATGTCACATTTTCTTTTCTTGCTGCTGAATGCAATGGAGGGCACTGGATACAAAAACCCTTCACAATTGAGTTTTCTAGGCAGAATTCTAGAATAACCATAGACAACATGATATATTTGTATGTAAACATGAAATTAAAGACACTTATCAATGAGAAGAATTTTACTTTTCTCCAAAACAGCTTTGACTGTGATTTTCTGGATCCATTTCACATGAATTCCACATGTTATCCTGATATGGCTGGATCAAAGCAGAAATATACAAGCCTGTTTGTTGCTAACTCAACCCCAGATCTTGCTACAGCTGTTTCTTTGTTTGTGTTTTCTGGACATTATCCAAGGACTCCATGGTTTCGAATGGATTTTAGCATGTAACATTTTATTTTCTTGCTGCTGAATGCAGTGGAGGTAACTGGATACAAATACACTACACATCGAGGTTTCTAGGCAGAATACTACAGTAACTGTGGCCAACATGAATTATTTGTTTGTAAACATGAAATTAAAGACACTTGCCGATGAGAAGAATTGTACTTTCCTGCAACACTATTTCACCAGTTTGACTGATTTTCTGGGTCAATTTCACCCAAATTCCACACACATTTTCTGGATATGGCTGAATAAACCAGAAATATCTGCATCAGTTGTGCCTGACTCAATTCCAGACTTGTTATAGCCTCTGTGTTTTTTTGTGTGTTTTCTGAACATTATCCATGGACTCTAAGGTTTTCAATGAATTTTAGCATGCAACATTTTGTTTTCTTGCTGCTGAATGCATTGGAGGGAACCGGATAAAAAACTCTATATATTCAAGGTTTCTAGGCAGAATACTACAGTAACCATGGCCAACATGATATATTTGTTTGTAAACATGAAATTAAAGACAATTTCCAATTAGAAGAATTTTACTTTTCTCCAAAACCAGTTTTAATGAGATTTTCTAGGTCAATTTCAACCGAATTCCACAACATGTTTTCCTGATATGGCTGGATCAAACCAGAAAAATCTGGTTCGGTTATGGCTAACTCAATCCCAGATCTTGCTACAGCCTCTGTGTTTGCTTGTGTTTTCAGGACATTATCCATGGACTTCATGGTTTAGAATGAATTTTAGCATGTTAAAAAACATTTTTTTTTTGCTGCTGAATGCAATGGAGGGAACTGGATACAAAAACAATACACATTCAATTTTTCAAGGCAGAATGCTACAGTAACTATGGGCAACATGAGATATTTGTTTGTAAACATGAAATTAAAGACACTTGCCTATGAGAAGAATTGTATTTTTATCCAAAAGAGTTTGACTGTGATTTTCTGGGTCAGTTTCACCAGAATTTCTCAACACTTTTTCCAGATATGGCTAGATCCAACTAGAAATATGTGCTTCTTTTGTGGCTAACTCAATCCCAGATCTTATAAAGCTTCTGTGTTTATTTGAGTTTTCTGGACATTATCTAAGGACTTCACTGTCTTCAACTAAATTTAGTATGTAACATTTTATCTTCTTGCTGTTGAATGCAAGGGAGGAAACTGGATACAAAAACCCTACACATTCAAGTTTTCTAGGCTAAATGCTACAGTAACCATAAACAACATCATGTATCATTTTGTAATCATAACAGCTAAGCCACTAACCAAAGAAAAGATTTTACTTTGCTGCAAAACCAGTATCACATTTGTTTTCTGGCTCAATTTCACCCAAAACCCATACATGTTTCTGGATATGACTGGATCCAACCACATATATCCGGTTTGGTTGTGGCTAACTCAATCCCAGATCTTGCTACAGCATCTCTGTTTGTGTTTTCTGGACATTATCCATGGACTCCAATGCTTTCAATGAATTTTAGTATGTAACATTTTGTTTTCTTGCTGCTGATTGCAATGGAGGGAATTGGATACAAAAACACTATATATTCGAGGGTTCTAGGCAGAATACTAGAGTAACCATGGCCAATATGAATTATTTGTTTGTAAACATGAAATTAAAACACTTGCCAATGAGAAGAACTGTACTTTTCTCAAAAACCAGTTTAACTGTGATTTTCTGGGTCCATTTCACCCGAATTCCACACATGTTTTCCGGATATGGCTGGATCAAACCAGAAATATCTGGATTGGTTGTGCCTGACTCAATCCCAGATTTGCTATAGCCTCTGTGTTTGTTTGTGCTTTCTGCACATTATCTATGGACTCTAAAGTTTTCAATGAATTTTAGCATGGCATATTTTCTTTTCTTGATGCTGAATGCAATGGAGGGAACTGGATAGAAAAACACTATATATTAGAGGATTCTAGGCAGAATACTACAGTAAACATGACCAACATGAATTATTTGTTTGTAAACATTAAATTAAAGACACTTGCCAATGACAAGTATTTTACTTTTACCCAAAACCAGTTTGACTAGGATTTTCTGGATTAACTTCAACGAAATTGCACAACACTTTGTTCGGTGTTGGCTTAATCAAACGAGAAATATCCATTTTGGTTTGGCTATGTCAATCCCAGATCTTGCTACAGCATCTGTGTTTGTTTCTGGTTTTTGGATATAATCCATGGATTTCATGGTTTGGAATGAATTTTGGCATGTAACATTTTGTTTTCTTGCTGCTGAATGCAATGGAGGGAATTGGATACAGAAACCCTACACATTCAATTTTTCTAGGCAGAATGCTAGAGTAACCATGGGCAACATGATATATTTGTTTGTAAACATGTAATGCTACACACTTGCTGATGAGAAGTATTGTACTTTTCTCCAAAACCAGTTTGGCTGTGAGTTTCTGGGTCAATTTCACCCAAATTCCACAATACTTTTTCCGGATATGACTGGATCCAACTAGAAATATGCACTTCTTTGGTGGCTAACTCAATCCCAGATCTTATGCTATGCAGCCACTGTGTTTGTTTGCGTTTTCTGGACATTATGTAAGAACTTCACTTTTTTGACTGGATTTTAGCATGTAACATTTTATTTTTTTGCTGTTGAATGCAGTGGAGGGAACTGGATAAAAAAACCCTACACATTCAAGATTTCTAGGCAAAATGCAACAGTAACCATGGCCAACATGATATTGGGTTTTGTAAACATAATAGCTAAGCCACTAACCAAAGAAAAGATTTTACTTTCCTCCAAAACCAGTTTGACAGTCATTTTCTGGGTCAGTTTCACCCAAAATCCACAATACTTTGTTAGGATTTGGCTTAAACAAACCAGAAATGTCCGGTTTGGTTGAGGCTAACTCAATTCCAGATCTTGGTACAGCCTCTGTGTGTGTTTGTGTTTTCTGGACATTATCCATAGGATCCAAGGTTTTCAATGAATTTTAGCATGTAACATTTTGTTTTCTTGCTGTTGAATGCAATCAAGGAAACTGCATACAAAACACTACACATTCAAGGTTTCTAGGCATAATACTATAATAATCATAGCCAACATGATATTTGGGTTTGCAAACATGAAATGAAAGACACTTGCTGATGAGGAGAATTGTACTTTTCTCCAAAACCAGTTTTACTGTGATTTTCTGGGTCAATTTCACCTGAATTCCACAACACTTTTTCTGGATGTCGCTGGAACCAACTATAAATATGTGCTTCTTTTGTGGCTAACTCAATTCCAGTTCTTATACAGCCTCTGTGTTTGTTTGAGTTTTCTGGACATTATCCATCATCTTCACTGTTTTCAATGAATTTTAGTATGTAACATTTTATTTTCTTGCTGTTGAATGCAGCGGAGGGAACTGGACACAAAAACCCTGGACTTTCAAGATTTCTAGGCAGAATATTACAGTAACTGTAGCCAACATGATGTTTGTTTTGGTAATCATACCATATAAGCCACTAACCAAAGAAAGGATTTTACTTTCCTCAAAAATCAGTTTGACAGTGATTTTCTGGGTCATTTTACCCAATTCCACAACAATCTTCTGGTATGGCTTGATCAAACCAGAAATATTGGGTTTGGTTGTGGCTAACTAATCCCTCATTCTGCTACCGCCTCTCTGTTTCTTGGTGATTTCAGGACATTATCCATTGAAATCACAGTTTGGAATGAATTTTAGCATGTAACAATTTGATTAATTGCTGCTGAATGCAATTGAGGGAACTGGATATGAAAACCCTACACATTTGAGTTTTCTTAGCAGAATGCTAGAGTAACCATGGGCAACATGATATATTTGTTTGTAAACATGAAATTAATGAAACTTGCCAATGAGTAGAATGTTACTTTCCTCCAAAACCAGTTTGACAATGATTTTCTGGGTCAATTTCACCCGAATTCCACAACTCTTTGTCCAGATATGGCTGGATCCAACCAGATATATTCGGTTTGGTTGTGGCAAAATCAATCCCAGATCTTGCTACAGCATCTGTGTTGGTGTTTTCAGGACAGTATCCATGGACTCCAATGTTTTCAATGAATTTTAGCATGCAACATTTTGTTTTCTTGCTGCTGAATGCAATGGAGGGAACTGGATACAAAAACTCTAAACAGTCAAGGTTTCTAGGCAGAATACTACAGTAACCATGGCCAACATGATATTTGTGTTTGTAAACATGAAATTAAAGACACTTGCCAAAGAGAAGAATTGTACTTTTCTTGAAAACCAGTTTGACTGTGATTTTCTGGGTCCATTTCACCCAAATTCCACAACACGTTTTCCAGATATGGCTGCATCAAACCAGAAATATCTGGCTCTGTTGTGGCTAACTCAATCCCAGATCTTGCTAAAGCCTCTGTGTTTGTTTGTGTTTTCTGGAAATTATACATGGACATCACGCTTTGGAATGAATTTTAGCATGTAAAATTTTGGTTTTTAGCTGCTGAATGCAATGGAGAGAACTGGATACAAACCCTACACATTCGAATTTTCCAGGTAGAATGCGACAGTAACCATGGCCTACATGATACATTTGTTTTTAAAATGAAATTAAAGACACTTACCGATGAGAAAAATTGTACTTTTCTCCAAAACAAGGTTGACTGTGACTTTCTGGGTCAATTTGACTCGAATTTCGCAACACTTTGTCCAGATATGGCTGGATCAAACCAGAAAATTCGGGGTTTTTTGTAGCAATGTCAAACACAGATCTTGCTACAGCCTCTGCATTTATTTGTGTTTTCTGTACATTATCTGGACATATTTCTGGACTTCACAGTTTGGAATGAATTTTACCAGTAACATTTTAGTTTTCTATGCAGAATCCTACAGTAACCGGGGGCAACAGGATATATTTGAAACTTGAAATTAAAGACAGTTGTCGATAAGAATTTTACTTTGCACCAAAACCAATTTGACTGTGATTTTCTGGGTCCATTTCACCCAAATTCCACAACACTTTATCCAGATATGGCTGGATCAAACCAGAAATATCCAGTTTGGATGTGGCTAACTGAATCTCAGATCTTGCACATCTTCTGTGTTTGTGTTTTCTTTACATTACCCAAGGACATCTCGGTTTGAATAAATTTTACAATGTAATATTTTGTTTTCTTGTGGCTGAATGCAGTGAAAAGAACTAGATATAAAAACCTTACACCTTCGAGTCTTCCAGACAGCATGCTACAGTAACCATGTGTAACATGATATATTTGTTTGTAAAGATGAAATTAAAGACACGTGCTGAAGAGAAGAGTATCACTTTTCTCCAAAACTAGTTGGACTGTGATTTTCTGGGTCAATTTCACCTGAAATGCACAACACGTTGTCCGGATATGGATGGATGAATCCAGAAATATGAGGTTCGGTTGTGGCTGCCTCAATCCCAAGTTTCTACAGCCTCTATATTTGTTTGTGTTTTCTGGATATTATCTGTGGACTACACAGTTTTGAATGAATTTCAGCATGTAACATTTTGTTTTCTTTCTGCTGAATGCATTGGAGGGAACTGGATAAAAAAACTCTATATATTCAATGTTTCCAGTCAGAATGCTACAGTAACTGTGGGCAAAATGATATATTTGTTTGTAAACATGAAATTAAAGACACTTGCTGATGAGGATTTTACTTTTCACCAAAACAGGTTTGACTGTGATTTTCTGGGTCAGTTTCACCTGAAATCCACAACACTTTCTCCTGATATACTGGATCCAACCAGAAATATCAGGTTATGTGGTGGCTAACTCAATCCCAAATCTTCCTACAGCTTCAGTGTTTGTATCTGTTTTCTGGAAATTATCCACGGACGTCACTGTTTTCAATGAATTTTAGCATGGAATATTTTGTTTTCTTGCTGCTGAATGCAATGGAGGGAACTGGATACAAAAACCCTACACATTCGAGATTTCCAGGCAGAATGCTACAGTAATCATGGGCAACATGATATATTTGTTAGTATACTTGAAATTAAAGACACTTGCTGATGAGAAGAATTCTCTTTTTCTCCAAAACCAGGTTGACTATGATTTTCTGGGTCCATATCACCTAAATTCCACAAAACCTTGTCTGGATATCGATGGATCCAACTAGAAATATCTGGTTCAGTTCTGGCTAACTGAATCCCTCATTTTGCTACAGCCTCTGTGTTTGTTTGTGTTTTCTGGACATTATCAATGGACTTCACAGTTTGGAGTGAATTTTAGCATGTAAAATTTTGTTTTCTTGCTGCTAAATGCAATGTAGTGAACTGGATACAAAAACCCTACACATTCGAGTTTCTAGGCAGAATGCTACAGTAACCATGGGCAACATGATATATTTGTTTGTAAACATGAAATGCAAAACACTTGCCAAAGGAAAGAATTTCACTTTTCTCTAAAACCAGTTTTACTATGATTTTCTCGGTTGATTTCACCCGAATTCCACAACACTTTTTCCGCATATGGCTTGATCCAAGCAGAAATATCTGGTTCGGTTGTGGCTAACTCAATCCTAGATCTTGCTACAACCTCTGTGTTTGTTTGCGTTTTCTGGACATTATCCATGGACTTCATGGTTTTGAATGAAATTTAGCATGTAATATTTTGTTTTCTTGCTGCTGACTGCAATGGATGAAACCAGATACAAAAACCCTACACATTTGACTTTTCTAGGCAGAATGCTACAGTAACAATGGACAAGGTCATATATTCGATTATAAACATAACTTTGAAGGCGATTTCCAAGGAGAAGAAATTTACTTTTCTCCAAAACCAATTTGACTGTGATTTTCTGGGTCAATTTCACCCGAATTCCACAACACTTTTTCCGCATATGGCTGGATCCAAGCAGAAATACCCAGTTTTTTTGTGGCTAACACAATCCCTGATCTTGCTGCAGCCTCTGTGTTTGTTTGCATTTTCTGGACCTCACGGTTTTGAATGAATTTTAGCATGTAACATTTTGTTTTCTTGCTGCTGATGGAATGGAGGGAACTGGATACAAAAACTCTACACAGTCAAGTTTTCCAGGCATAATGCTATAGTAACTGTGGACAACATATTTTCTTTTCTAAAAATAACATCTAAGCCGCTAGCCAAAGAGATCAATTTTATTTTTCTCCAAACCAGTTTGTCATTTTCTGGGTCAATTTCAACCAAATGCCACAACACTGTCCGGATATGGCTGCATCAAACCAGTAATATCCAGTTCTGTGGTGGCTAAATCAATCCCAGATCTTGCTACCACCTCTGAGTTTTTTTGTGCGTTCTGGACATTATCCATGGACTTCATGGTTTTGAATGAATTTTAGCATGTAACATTTTGTTTTCTTGCTGCTGAGTGAAATGGAGGGAACTGGATACAGAAACCATACACATTCAAATTTTCTAGGCACAATGCTACAGTAACCGTGGCCAAAATGATATTTGTGTTTGTAAACATATCATCTAAGCCACTAGACAAAGAAAGATTTTACTTTTCTCCAAAACCAGTTTGACCCTGATTTTCTGGGTCAATTTAATTCAAATTCCACAACACTTTATAGGTAAATAGCTGGATCAAACTAGAATATCTGGTTCTGTTGTTTTTAACTCAATATCAGATCTTGCTACAGCCCCTGTGTTTGTGTTTTGTGGACATTATCCACAGACTTCACAGTTTTGAATGAATTTTAGCGTGCAACATATTGTTTTCAGCTGGCTAACTCAAATTGATGTAATGAGAGACAAAAGCTATACACATTCATTTTTTCTAAATAGGAAGCAAAAGCAACCGTGTACAACATGATATCTGTGGTGGTCAACATGACATTGAAGACAGTTTCTGAAGAGAAGGATTGTACTTTTCTGCAAAACCAGTATGGCTGTGATTTTCTGGGTCCATTTCACCCAAATTCCACAACACTTTGTCTGCATATTGCTGGATCAAACCAGAAATGTCTGGTTCAGTTGTGGATAACTCAATCCCAGATCTTGCTACAGCCTCAGTGTTTGTTTTTGTTTTTTGAACATTATCCATGGTCTTCACAGTTTTGAATGAATTTTAGCATGTAACATTTTGTTTTCAGCTGGATAACTCTAACTGAGGCAACTGGAACAAAAGATTTACATGTTCATGTTTTCTAGTTAGAAAGCTACAGCAACTGCTGCAAACATGATATTTCTGTTCGTAAACATGACATTGAAGCCATTTGCCGAAGAGAAGGTTTTTGTGTTGCTCCAAAACCAGTTTGTCTGTGATTTGTGGGTTCAATTTCACCTGAATTCCACAACACTTTGTCCGGATATGTCTGGATCAAACCAGACATATCCAGTTCTGTTTTGGCTATCTCAATCCCAGATCTTGCCACAGCTAATGTGTTTGTTTGTTTTATCTGTACATTATCCATGGCCTTCATGATTTTAAATGAATTTTAGCATGTAACATTTTGTTTTCAGCTGGCTACCTCTAATTGAGTCAACTTGATACAAAAACCCTCCACATTCATGTTTTCTAATTAGAAATCAACAGCCACCACGTACAACATGATATCTGTGATTGTAAAAATGACATTGAAGATACTGGCCAAAGAGAAGGATTGTACTTTTCTCCAAAACCAGTTTGATTGTGATTTTCTGGGTCAATTACCCTGAATTCCACAACACTTTCTCCAGATGTGGCTGGATCAAACCAGAAATATCCAGTTCTGTTGTGGCTAACTCAATCCCAGATCTTGCAACAGCCTCTGAGTTTTTATTTTCTGGACATTATCCACATGCACTTCATGGTTTTTCACAAATTTTAGCATGTAACAATTTGTTTTCAGATGGCTAACTCTTATTGATGGACATGGAGACAGAAGCTCTACACATGGTGTTTTCCAGGTAGAAAGGTACAGTAATGATGGCCAACATGTTATTTGTGTTTGTAAACATGACATTGAAGCCACTTGCCAAAGAGAAGGATTTCACATTTCTCCAAATCACGTTTGTTATTTTCTGGGTCAGTTTAAGCTGAATTCCACAACACTTTGTCCACATATAAATGAATGACACCAGAAATATCCAGTTCTGTTGCGGCTAGGTCAAACCCAGATCTTGCTACAGCCTCTGTGTTTGTTTTTTTTTTCCCTCTGGAAATTATCCATGGACTTCACGGTTTTGAATGAATTTAGCATGTAACATTTTGTTTTGATCTGGCTAACACTAATTGGTGCAACTGGAGACAAAAGCTCTACACATGTGAGTGTTCTAGCTAGAATGCAACAGCCATCATGTACAGCATGATGTCTGTGGTTGTAAAAATGACATTGAAGAAACTTGCTGAAGAGAATGATTTTACTTTTCTCCAGAATTAGTTTCACCATTATTTTCTGTGTCAATTTCACCCAAATTCCACAACATTTTGTATGCATATGCCTGCATCAAACCAAAAATATCTGGTTCTGTTGTGGATAACTCAATCCCAGATCTTGATACTGCATCTGTGTTTGCTTTTAATTTCTGGACAATATCCATGGACTTCATGGTTTGGAATGAATTTTAGCATGTTAAAAAACATTTTTTTTTTGCTGCTGAATGCAATAGAGGGAACTGCGTACAAAAACCCTACACATTCGAGTTTTCTAGGCAGAATGCTACAGCAACCAGGGGCAACATATTTGTGTTTGTAAACATAACATTGAAGCCACTTGCCAAAGGGATGAGTTACTTTTCTCCAAAACGTGTTTCACTGTGACTTTCTGGGTCAATTTAACCTGAATTCCACAACACTTTGTCCAGATATGGCTGGATCAAACCAGAACTATCCAGTTCTTTTGTGGTTAACTCAACCCCAGATCTTGCTAGAGCCTCTGTGTTTGCTTGTGTTTTCTAGATATTATCCATGGACTTCATGGTTTGAAATGAATTTTAGTATGTAACATTTTGTTTTCTTGCTGGCGAATGAAAATGAGGGAACTGGATACAAAAACCATACTTATTTGAGTTTTCTAGGTAGAGTGCTACACTAACCATAGCCCTCATGATATATGTGTTAGAGAAAATGACATTGAAGACATTTGCTGAAAAGCAGGATTTTACTTTACTCCAAAACCAGTTTGACTGTGTTTTTCTGGGTCAATTTCACCCAAATGCCACAACACTTTGTCCAGATATGGCTGAATCATACCAGAAATATCCAGTTCTGTTGTGGCTATCTTAATCCCAGATCTTGCTACAGTCTCTGCATTTGTTTGTGTTTTCTGGACATTATCCCTGGAATTCACAGTTTTAAATGAATTTTAGAATGGAAAATTTTGTTTTCTTGCTGCTGAATGCAATTGAGGAAACTGGATACAAAAACTATACAAATTCGAGTTTTCAAGGCAGGATGCTAAACGTAACCATGGCAAACATTATATATCTGTTTGTGAACATAACATTAAAGCCACTTACTGAAGAGAAGGATTTTGCTTTTCTCCGGATATGGTTGCATCAAACCGGAAATATCCGGTTCTGTTGTGACTAACTCAATCCCAGATCTTACTATAGCCTCTTTGTTTTTTTGTGTTTTCTGGGTATTATCCATGGACTTCACAGTTTTGAATAAGTTTTAGCATGTAACATTTTACTTTCAGCTGACTAACTCTAATTGAGGCAACAGGAGATATAACTATGAATTCATGTTTTCTTCATAAAAAGCTACAGCAAACATGTACAACATGATGTATGTTTTTGTAAACATGACCATGAAGGTATTTGCAGAAGAGAAGTATTTTACTTTTCTCCAAACCAGTTTGACTGTGATTTTCTGGGTTGCTTTCAACCGAATTCCACAACACTTTGTCCAGATACGGCTGGATCAAACCAGAAATATCTGGTTCTTTGGCTAACTCAATCCCAGATCTTGCTACAGCCTCTGTGCTTGTTTGTGTTTTCTGGAGATTATCCATTACTTCACAGTTTTGAATGAATTTAGCAGGTAATATTTTGTTTTCTGCTTGATATCTCTAATTTATGCAACTGGATTTAAAACCTCTCAACTTTCATGTTTTCTAGGTAGAAAGCTACAACAACTGCAGACAAAATGATATATGTTTGTAAACATTACATGCAATTGAAGGAGCTTTACACAAAATCCCTACACTTTCAAGTTTTCCAGGTGGAATGCTACATTAACTTTTGCCTACCTGATATTTGTGGTTGTGAATTTTTACATTGAAGTCCCTTGCCGAAGAGAAGGATTTTACTTCTCCAAAACTAGTTTGACTGTGATTTTCTGGGTCAATTTCACCATAATTCCACAACACTTTGTCCGGATATGGCTGGATGAAACCATAAATATCTGGTTTTGTTGTGGCTAACTCAATCCCAGATCTTGCTACAGCCTTTGTGTGTGTTTGTGTTTTCTGGACATTATCCATGACTTCAGGATTTTGAATGAATTTTAGCATGTATTATTTTGTTTTCAGCTGCCTAACTCTAAAATGATGCAACTGGAGACAAAAGCTCTAAATATTCATGTGTTCTAAGTAGAAAGCTACAGCAACCACAGTCAACATGATATATGTTTGTAAACATTACATGCAGTTGAAAGAGCTTTATTCAAAAACACTACACATTCTAATGTTTAGGTGGAATGCTACAGTAACCGTGAGCAATATATTTGTGGTTGTGAACATGACATTGAAGCCACTTGCTGAAGAGAAGGATTTTACTTTTCTCCAAAACCAGTTTGACTCTGATTTTCTGTGTCAGTTTAACAAGAATTCCACAACACATTGTACAGATATGGCTGGATCAAACCAGAAATATCCGATTCTGTGGTGGCCAACTCAATCCCAGATCTTGCTACAGCCTCTGTGTTTGTATATACTGGACATTATCCATGGACTTCACAGTTTTGAATGAATTTTAGCATGTAACATTTTGTTATCTTGCTGGTGACTGCAATTGAGCAAGCTTTATACAAAAACCCTATACATTCAAGATCTCTAGGTGGAATGCTACAGTAACCATATCCAACATATTTGTGTTTGTGAACATAACGTTGAAGCCACTTGCCTTCTTCAAGGATTTTGCTTTGTCCAAAATTGGTTTGACTGTGAGTTCTGGGTCAATTTAACCCAAATTCCACAACACGTTTTCCGGATATGGCTCTATCAAACCAGAAATATCCAGTTCAGGTATGGTTAACTCAATCCCAGATCTTGCTACAGCCTCTGTGTGTGTTTGTGTTTTCTAGACATTATCCATGACTTCACGGTTTTGAATGAACACTAGCATGTAACATTTTGTTTTCAGCTTCCTAACTCTAATTGATGCAACTGGAGACAAAAACTCTAAATATTGTGTTTTCTAGGAAGCAAGGTTACAGCAACCACAGACAACATGATATATGTTTGTAAACATTACATGCAATTGAGGGAGCTTTAAACAAAAATCCTACACATTTGAGTTTTGTAGGTGGAATGCTACAGTAACCATGGCCAACATGATAATTGTGTTTGTGCACAAAACATTGAAGCCACTTTCCGAAGATAAGGATTTTGCTTTTCTCCAAAACTGGTTTGACTGTGATTTTCTGTGTCAACCTAACTTGAATTCCATAACAATTTGTTCAGATATGACTGGATCAAACCAGAAATATCTGGTTCTCTTGTGCTAAGTCAATCCCAGATCTTGGTACAGCCTCTGAGTTTGTTTGCCTTTTCTGGACATTATCCCTGGACTTCACAGTTTGGAATGAATTTTAGCATGTAAGTTTATGTTTTCTTGCTGGTGAATGCAATTGAGGAAACTGGATACAAAACCCTACATATTCAAATTTTCTAGGCTTATTGATATACTATCCATGGCCATCATATATTTATGTTTGTAAATATGACATTGAAGCCACTTGCCAAAGAGAATGATTTTACTTTTCTCCAAAACCAGTGTGACTGTGATTTTCTGGGTGAATTTAACCTGAATTCCACAACACTTTTCCAGATATGGCTGGATCAAACCAGAGATATCCCGTTCTGTTGTGGCTAACTCAGTCCCAGATCTTGTTATAGCCTCTGTATTTGTGTTTTCTGGACATTATCCATGGACTCCACGGCTTTGAATGAATTTTAGCATGTAATATTTTGTTTTCTTGCTGGCAAATAGAATTGAAGGAACTGGATACAAAAACCATATGCATTCAATTTTTCTAGGCAGAATGCTACAGTAACCGTGGCCAACATGATATTTGTGTTTGTAAATATAATATTGCAGCCACTTGCCAAAGAGAAGAATTTTACTTTTTTCAAAACCAGTTTGACTGGTTCTCTGACAGTGCAGAAGTAACTTAACTTATTTAAAGAGAATGATCGATGCTCTTGCAGAAAATTATCTGAAATGATCACCAGAAGAGGCCCACAACCACACAGTGTGGGAGTCTGTGCACACTCATGGTGGTTTTTAATAGAGGTTTAGAACTTTAACAGGACAGGTGCTGGCATGTAGCATAGTGAGTTAAGCCACAACCTGTGATGCTGGTTCAAGTCCTGGCTGCTCCACTTCCAATCAAGCTCCTTACAAATGCATCTGGGAAAGCAGTGTCATATAACAAAGTACCTGGAACCTTGCCATCCATTGGGGAGATCTGGATGAATCTCGTAGCTCCTGGATTGAGTATAACCTAGCCATAGCCATTGCTGACATTTTGGGAGTGACCTGGAAATTGAAAGTGCTCTCTCTTTCTCTCTGTCTCCCCCTATCTCTTTTTTAAAAAGATGTATATATGTATGTATGTATGTATATATGTATTTTAAAGGCAGAGTTAGAGAGAGAGATGGACAGAAAGAAGTCCTCCATTTGCTGGTTCACTCCTCAAATGAACACAGCAGTTAGAGATGAGCCTGTCCAAAGCCAGGAGCCAGGAACTTCCTCTGGGTGCAGGCGTCCAAGCACCTGAACCATCCTCTGCTGCCTTCTCTGACACACAGTCAGGGAGCTGGATCAGAAGTAGAGCAGTTGGGATTCAAACCAGTGCCCATATGGGATGCTGGCACTGCAGTCAGAAGCTTAACATGCTATGCCACAATAAGTAAAGCTTAAAAATTTTTTGTGGGGCCAACCCTGTGGCACAGCAGATAAAGCCACCACCTACAGGGTTGGTATCCCATATGGGTGCCGATTCAAGTCCCAACTGCTCCACTTCTGATCCAGCTCTCTGCCAAGGCTGGTGTGGTGCAGCATGTTAAGCCACCATCTGCAATGCTGGCATCACGTATGGGATATTAACCCTTGCTTCTGTTTGTATGGTTCTGAGGTCATGTCACACAGATGAGTGCTTGCTAGTTGAAGCCATTGTCTAAATTTGAAGACTAGAATAGCAATTTTTTTAGAGGGAACTTAAATCCTCATGTTGGAGATACACAGGGTACTTCACAGTGTTTACAAAAAATGGAATTAATAATACATTTTCCCCCTAGGGCTATGGTTAATCACTGACAGAGAAAACCAACTAAGGAGGCCTAGGTAATGATATAATTTTTACTTTCTTCATTAAATATTTATATACTTTAAAACAATGACTGGGAAAGTGAATGATTTCTTTATTTTAATGATTTAAAAATCCATTGGAGCAAGCCAATATATGACAATTATGTAGCATTTTAAGTGCTTTTAAAATATATTTCATTCTAATAATCTAGTTACTTAGATTAGATTCCTATCAAGGTCAATGAATTCTCTACAGATTGCTTTCTGAAATGTACTATTAAAGCTAAAAAAAAAATAAAAATACACTTCATTAGCTCATTTCTCCCAGCCTCCTAGTCAGATGAGAAATAAGCTCATTACAACCCAGTAAGAGATGACTCCTAGACATTTGTGGATTCAATTGGTGTTCAGCTCTCACATTTCTTAGGAAATAGATCAGATTTATAAATAGTAAGTTCTTTATGAATTTCTTATAATATTTCCCAGGCTAGTCCCCTCTTTCAATCAAAATTTGACACATTCTGAGAATAGGTCAGATCTTTTAAAATCATTCTCTGAAAGAAACATATAATCTTAAAGGAATTGGTTTTTCTTGTCCACTCTACTAAAAAATAGTTTCATATCCCGTGTACATTCCTTACTAGTGGTCAATCCCATGCTGCACAAACTTCTAACATGTAAGTCATGCGCTTTTTGAAGATCTTTACTTATTATAATTTTTTTATGTTTAGCTGAAATCTGTCTTTATGTCATTTTCCCCTTATTAAACCTGATTGCATTCTCTGGCAAAACAGAACACTTTTAATCCTTCTTGCACATTATAGCCTTCTAAATATGTGAAGAACTTCCCAGTTCCTTCAACTAATATATTATGAATATTTAAAATCCCCATTGATTTTTTTCTGAACACATATTGATTTCCCCTCTCTGAAAAAATAGTCTAGAAATGAAAGGAGTTATTTCCATGTGTGTTCATCAGGACAGAGTAGGACAAGTCCTTGACATTGCTCATCCTACAGTTTTTTTTTTTTTTTATTCTTCAGGTGAAGTTTTATATTACATTAGGTTTTCTGACCACTTTCTATGCTCTGTTGATTTATTATGAATTTACTGAATTTCACTGAAACTAGTAACTATGTTTCCTTGTTTCTTTTTCTTTTCTTTTTTGGCAGGAAGAGGTTGCATGTAGTTCAACTTTGTGTTTTATTTCAATATTGGTAAAATTGTATTTTTTTCTATGATCTTAAGCATAAAAATTTTCACTTTTTCTCTAAGAAACATCAATGTCTTAGATTTTGCCCTTTGCTTCCTAATTCTGAAATTTAACATATTTGTTATACTTCCCAATTTTACCTATACCCTTATGTAATTCATGCTTGTATAACAGAATTGCTCAATGCTCCAACTTATGATTCAGGCACTGAAAAATTAACCATCAAGTTACATGTCAGAAAACATGAGTTTTGTCTAAATCACCTAAATGACCTGTGGATGTAATTATTTTGTCTTTGAATTGATGTAAGTATTACCTATCCTGCATTTTCATAGGATTGATTAGAAGCAAAGGAGAGATTTATGAAAGGACTTTAAAAAGAATAAAATGTTACCTATAAATATGCAAGGCATTCTTATTAAAGCTAATTTTTACCTACAAAAAAAAACAAAACAAAAAAGAACAAAAAATGGAATTAACAGAAAAGTTTAGTTTGATGCAAATATTTTTGAAATCCAGCACTCAGGTGAGAGGGGCTATGTGGTTCCTGAATGAGTCCAGAGCCCTCAGCTCAGCAGCTCAGCTCTCCTTCCCGGCATGGCCATGGCTTGGCAGCCCCTGGAGTAACCTCTGCCATTGTTCTGTGAACCTCCTCCCTCTTGTCACTGCTGCCTCTCAGTCCACTGCACTCTGATCTGCTTGTGCAGGGTCCCCACCCATGCAGCTGCCAGACCTGGATTTGGACTATGAGCAGGTGGAAGAGGGGCAGCCTCTGGGTGGCATGGGAGGGAAACTGCAGTTTGACATAGTGTTTCAGGCTGCTCTGCAAAAAAAAAACAATGCCTTTGCAGAGTGGAGGAGGAGGCAGAGGATCCAAGTATTTTAGAATGTGCTCAAGAGGTGAACATTTAATTATAGAGTTTGAGAATCTAGTAGAAAGCAATGAAGGGAAGCATTGTTGAGGAAGAAATTGTTGATAAAAGAAAAAGGCGTTATGATTCTATTGATGAAAAACAGAAAGACCTTGATAAGAAAATTCAAAAGTATTTAGCCTTATAAGAGAAGTTAAAAATAGAAGTAGCTTTACATGCTGCATAGAGAACCTGTTATAATCAACAATACAATAGTATTTAAGAAAAAGTATAGGTTTTTCACTTTATTTTTTGTGCCATTTATTGACTTTGAATTGATGTGCTGTTTTTACATGTTGCTTTTTTTTTTAATTCTACATTTTCAATGAATGATCTTAGAAAGATGTTACATGATATTAGAAAGAAATACCTAAAAGAGAACTGCAGGTATTTTAGAATAAGTAAAATCATTTTTTGGTATGAAAGACTTCATTGATTTCATTATAGTTTCCCTGTCTTGCAGTAAAATGTGCATTGCTGGAATAGAATTAAGTTTAACAATACATATACCTGAATTTTGTGATAGGCAATTAAGTCTTCATTTCCCTAAAGTGCATGCACCAATATAAAAGACCAGAATATAAATCACACTCTAATTGCTTTCCTTGATTTGTCTGAGGATGGAGTGTGATTTTCATAATAAGCAAACCATTGTTTGGCTTTTCCTTAGTGTGTTTTTTTCTTTTCTTTTTTGTGCATCAAGGGAATGCATGCTCTAAAAAAATATAGGAAGATCCAGATACAATTGGTCCTTCAAGCTACTGGTGTATTTAAAAACAAACCATGCTTCCCTTTCAATATTTGAGCTGTTAGACAATGACATCTGTAGTTTTATGTCCTTTTCTATCTCATAGAAATATGACACTTCAATATGTAAATGTACATAAGCTAATGCTATTATTTATATCTCTATCATAATTTAAGTTGTAGCTATGTCATCGGTTCCCTCTAAAGAGGGAATCTATATTTGCATTGCTTGTGTTAATGTGTTTTTTTTTTAAATTTGTTTACACCAAATGTATGTTTTTGGTTTGGCATAAGCTGCTATTAAAAACTTTATTTGGCTTTTTGTTATAAAGAATTTTTGAAGGAACAGTAACTTCTCAAGGATTGTGAATAAACACATTTTTACATAAAAAAGAAATCCATACAAACAGGGAGTCTTCAAAAATTCATGATGTTTTCATATTATGAAAAAACTATGCATGTATTTTAAATATTTCTTTTATTCATGGAAAGTGTATATTATGGCAGAATTGTATGGATTTCAAAATTCTACACAAACACGAGCTTTTTTAAAGATTTTTTAATTTTTTAGAAAGACAGTGCTACAAGGAGGCAGAGACAGAGAGAGGTCTTCCATCAGGCAGAGACAAAGAGAGGTCTTCCATCTGCTGGTCCACCCCCAATTGACCACAATGGCTGGAGCTACACAGATCTGAAACCAGAAGCTTCTTCCAGGTCTCCCATATAGGTGCAGGGGCCCAAGGACTTAGGCCATCTTCCACTGCTTTCCCAGGCCATAGCAGAGAGCTGGATTGGAAGTGGAGCAGCTGGGACTTAAATTGTTGCCCATATGGGATGCCGGGACTGCAGGTGGCAGATTTACCCACTATGCCACAGTGCTGGCCCCCAAACATAAACTTTTAATTCCATTTTACAATGGGCTTTTTTTCAATTCAAACTTTATTTTAATGGGCCTTGAAATTCTGTCAATTTGTTTTCATTAAAAAGTACACCATCAAATTATTAGAGAGCATTGGAGAAACCCTGCAAGATATAGGTACTGGCAAAGACTTCTTGGAAAATACCCCAGAAGCACAGGCAGTCAAAGCCAAAATTAACTATTGGGATTGCATCAAATTGAGAAGTTTCTGTACTGTGAAAGAGACAGGAAAGTGAAGAGGGGGAAACTTAGGTGCTGAGGTCTTGGAGCCTAAGTGTCTACATGAAAAGCTGTAGGGACAGAGCATTGACCAGAGCCCCCAGATCACACCCACCACATATCTCCTGGTATTCACTGAAAAGGCAGACATTCCATGAAGCCACAGAAGCATAGTCCCAAGATAAAAGTCAACAGAAGAAAAAAAGTATAAACAACTCCAAAAATGCCAAAAAATAATTGAAATTCAAATAATAATAATAAGGAAGTCACCATCAAGCCCCCAGAGGACCACAAAAACATTTCAGTATTAGAATCGAAAGGGGCCAGCACTGTGGCAAATTGGGTAAAGCCAACACCTGCAGTGCCAGCATCCCATATGGGCACTGTTTCAAGTCCAGCTGCTCCACTTCTGATCCAGCTCTCTGCTATGACCTGGGAAAGCAGTGGAAGATGGCCCAAGTCCTGGAGTAAGCTCCTGGCTCCTGGCTTCAGATCAGTGCAGCTCTGGCCATTGCGGCCAGCTGGGGAGTGAACCAGTGGATGGAAGACCTCTCTCTCGCTCTGCCACTCCTCTCTCTCTGTGTAACTCTGACTTTCAAATAAATAAATATATCTTTGAAAAAAAGACTGTGAAGAGATTGAGATTGTGGAAATGCCAGAAATGGAATTCAGAAAATTAATCACAGGATTATTTTTAAAAAATCAGAAGCACATCCACAAACTAAAGAAAACTACAAGACATGAATAAAATTTTTTCCCAGGAAATTGAGAAATTAAAGAGAAATCAAAATGAAATTTTAGAAATGAAGAATTCAATGGATGAAATAAAAAATATAGTGGAAATTCTTAACAGCAGCTTGAGGCAGAATAAAGACTATCTGAACTAAAAGGCAAATCTTTAGAAATCTTATAGTCAGACAAAAAATGAATAAAATAGAAAACTTAAAAACAGTTTTGGAGACCTATAGGATACTGCAAAATGATCAAACATATGGGTCTTAGGAATGCCTAAAAAAGTGGAACAAGAGAAGGGAATAGAAAGCCTATTTAGTGAAATAATTTCAGAAAACTTTCCCTATTTGGTGAAAGAAAGGGATGTTCAAGTAGAGGAAACACATAGAACTAACAGACATGAACAGAAAGATCTTCTCCATGACATATTGTAGTCAAACTTTCCACAATAAAAAATAAAGATTCTAAAATTAACACAAGAAAGATGCCACATTAGTTTTAGAGGATTGACAATTAAATTCATGCTGACTTCTCATCAGAATCCCTTTACAGATTAGAAGAAAATGGTGAGATATAGTCAAAGTCTTAAAAGAAAAAAAACTGTCAACCCAGAATACTGTACCCCGCAAAGCTCACATTTATGAATGAAGGTGAAATGAAGATCTTCTATAAAAAAGAGAAACTGAAAGAGTTTGTCAACACTTCTGCAGCCCTACAGAAGATGATTAAGGATGTGCTACACACAGAAACACAGAAAGATAGCCACCAATATGAAAGAGTGAGAAGGTAGAAAAACCACCAGTAGAAGCACAAAAGGAATTAAATCTAAACAATAGGAATAATTATAGAAAAATGGCAGGCCCAGCCGGCACCGCAGCTCAATAGGCTAATCCTCTGCCTGCAGTGCTGGCACACTGGGTTCTAGTCCCAGTCGGGGTGCTGGATTCTGTCCCGGTTGCTCCTCTTCCAGTCCAGCTCTCTGCTGTGGCCTGGGAAGGCAGTGGATAATGGCCCAAGTTCTTGGGCCCTGCACCTGAATGAGATACCAGGAGGAGCACCTGGCTCCTGGCTTCAGATCAGCATGGTGTGGCAGTAACAGCAGCCATTGGGGCATGAACCAACAGAAAAGGAAGACCTTTCTCTCTGTCTCTCTCTCTCACTGTCCACTCTGTCAAAAAAAAAAAAGAAAAAGAAAAATGGCAGGCCCAAGGCATTGCTTATCAATAGTCACCTCAAGTGTAAATGGCCTCAGCGGGTAAACACCTTGGCCTGTAGCACTAGCATCCCATATGGGTGCCAGTTCGAGACCCAGCAGCTCCACTTCCAATCCAGCTCTCTGCTATGGCCTATGAAGGCAGTAGAAGATGTCCCAAGTCCTTGGGCCCCTGCACTCACGTGGAAGACCCATAAGAAGCTCCTGGCTCCTGGCTTTGGATTGGTGCAGCTCCAGCCATTGCAGCTTTATTGGGGAATGAATCATTGGATGGAAAACCTCTCTCTCTCTCTCTCTCTCTCTCTCTCTCTCTCTCTCTCTCTCTCTCTCCCTCTCTTTCTCTCTCTCTTCCTCTCCTCTCTCTATGTGTAACTCTGACTTTCAAATAAATAAATAAATCTTAAAAAAAAGAAAAAGAAAATACATCTCACCAACAAAGATAGACGCAGACTGAAAGTGAAAAATGGGAAAAAGATAGTCCATGCTAACAGAAACCAAAAAAATAGCTGTTGTAGACATCTAATATCAGACAAAGTAGACTTTAACATAATGACTGTTAAAAGAGACAAAGAAGGACACTATGTAATGATTAAGGGATCAATCCAACAAGATGTGACTATAATAAATGCATATACGCTCAATTACAGGGTGCCTGGCTGCTTAAAAAAAATTAATAGACTTAAAGAGAGATACAGACTCCAATACAACAATAATGTGGGACTTCAGTACCCTACTCTCAGCAATGGACAGATGAACCAGACAGAAAATCCGCAAGTAAACAATAGTTAATCAACACTATAGATCAAATGGACCTAACAGATATCTACAAAACCTTTCATCCAACAGTGGCAGAATACCTATTCTTATCATCAGTGCATGGAAATTTTTTTAGAATAGTTCATATGCTAGGTCACAAAGTAAGTCTCAACAAATTCAAAAAAATCAAAATCACTTAAGTTCCTGAAGCAAACCCATTGCCAGTAACCATAAAATCCATCCATACAATTTAGGGGCTTAAATTTTAGCTTTCTCAAAGACATACACTGTCCTTAAAAACTTGTCATGAACAGCAGGGAAGAATGCAAATATCAGGAAACACTTGTAAACTGGCCCCTTTTCTTCTCCCATTTTCTCCCTGATTCCATTAACCCTAGCATTTCATATTGCCTTTTGCTTTCCTGAAGCTACCAAGATTAGGAACAAAAAAGACATTAACATCTGCATTTTAGCTTTAGAAATCACTGTTTCCAAGGCAGGAACCTCCAGCACTCCACCACTTCTGAAACTGAAACTGAAATCAAAACTGCAATCACTTGAGCTCTATTGCTTCTGAAAACCAAAAACTGCTTCACGTTTGTCTCCTGAGAAAAACAAAAGTGTACATTTGCTGAGGTAAAAATTTCACATTTGCTCAGCAAATCACACTGCTATGTTTGCAAATGAATTTGTCTCTTCGCTGGCTCGCCAAATGTTTTGGGCTGAGTTTGGGGCCTAGATTAATTTTCTAGATTCTTGCCTTTTACTTAGAGAATAATTTTAAATACAGGCCCAATCATGGCATGCAGTGAGATAAACTTTTTTTAAAAAGTTAGGAAAATACACAGGCCTAATAGGGTTTTATTTAGGGGACTTGAGGCCAAAGAAAGGGAATTATCATACCCTGCTTTGCTCATCTTGAGTCCTCATGGAGGGGAGAGTGCACTTTCTATTTTTTTTTTGACAGGCAGAGTGGACAGTGAGAGAGAGAGAGACAGAGAGAAAGGTCTTCCTTTGCCGTTGGTTCACCCTCCAATGGCTGCCGCGGACAGCGCGCTGCGGCCGGCGCACCGCGCTCATCCGATGGCAGGAGCCAGGTGCTAGGTGCTTCTCCTGGTCTCCCATGGGGTGCAGGGCCCAAGCACTTGGGCCATCCTCCACTGCACTCCCGGGCCACAGCAGAGAGCTGGCCTGGAAGAGGGGCAACCGGGACAGAATCCGGCGCCCCGACCGGGACTAGAACCCGGTGTGCCAGCGCCGCAAGGCGGAGGATTAGCCTGTTGAGCCACGGCGCCGGCCAAGAGAGTGCACTTTCATTCTTCCTAGCTTTTTATGTACCTGGAAAAATGGAAGTATGTATATGGTACCACCCATACATCCCAGGTAAGAGGAAGTACTTCCTGGAGAGGGGTCCCCTGATTGGCAGGTAGATGAACATGACAATACAAAGTGAAGGAGGTGCAGCTTCTAGCTCATGAACTTAAAAGTATCTATCTAATTTTTACCACATCACTTTGACCACACAGAAGCTGGTCAATCTGTGCATGACTTAAGCTTGAGGAATCTACAGCTCTGCTCCAGTCTCAAACCTAGTGGAAGCCTGGAAAATTCTACTACGGACACCTGGGAATTAGCATCATGGTGTCACTATATTCTGTTTAAACTAATGATATTATTGACCTTGCTGCTGTCCATAGGTATAGTTGAGATGCTCCAAAGAATGAGCTGGTCATAAAGTGTTGCTCTAGCCATGTTTACGTAAGAATAAAGGGTCTGTTTGGAGGAATTTTTCTGTTTCTTATAACACCCTATGTGTTACCCCAAAAGGCTTCTAAATACATTACCAACAAAGCAGGGACAAAGCCAACAGGTGAGTTAGCAAATAGCCACTGCAAACTTTGGCTTTCCTCACTCCCCAAATGTAGATTATCCCCAAATAAACAAACTTTTCCTACACTGATAGTTGAGCAGGCCTGAATAAAAAGAGCTACTCAGCTTGTACCCCACTAGTTAGCCTAGGAATTACAGCTGGGGTGGGTCCCAGGATAGGAGGAATTCATTCACTAATGACCTTTCAAACAAATTGTCCAGAGACCTGTCAGATGAAGTAAAATGAGTTGCTAAGTCATTAATGGTGTTCCCAGATCAAGTAGATCCTTAGTAGCTGTGGTCCTACAGAACAGGAGGGAACTTGACATAATAACTACAGAAAAGGAGGAATTTGCTTTTTCTTAAATAAAGAGTGCTGTTCCTATGTCATCAGGTCGGGAGTAGTCAGAAATATGGTCCAGCAACTTAACGAGAGGGTCAGAAAAAGTAGAGAAAATAATAGCCAACTGATGGACCTTTTAGAGTAATATTCGGAGCCAGGCATCCTGGCTCCTCCCACTGTCCAGACCTCTCCCTCCTTGTAATCTTTCTGGCACTCCTATTTCGTCCCTGAATCATTAACATGACAACCCAGTTTGTCTCTGTCTGCAAGCCATAAAGCTCCAAATGCTCCTTTAGGGCTACTAACCAGTTAATATAGAAAATGGAACATAAGATGGTGCCCCTTAAAATGGTTAAGAGGGAACCAGAGGAGTAGGGGAATGTGGAGAAAATAAGGCCATTACTAGAGACAAAGGAAGAAAAGTGGGTCCCCAGTGCTAATTTTGAAAAGTGGCTGCTCCCAATTATCTGGTGAAGAAGCTGTGCATAGTTATCTTGTCTAAGGAGAGAAGATGTCCTCAATTCTTCTGTAACTCCAGTCATAAATCTGTCCTATATTCTGCTATGTTCTGCTATCATTTTTATAAATATACTGGACCCAGCAACCATTGCAAGTGTAATACTAAGTCATGTAGGCTGCAATTTAAACCCACCCGTGCTGTAACACTTAAGGAACGATATTGAAGAAATTATAAATATTGTAAGAAACTGGGATTTCATGCTTCATTCTCAGGAAATGATTCCAGCTGAGTCCACTGGCATTAATACCCTGATTTGGATCCTCCACTCTCTCTGGTGCCTGTTTGATAGAGATTTCCACCCCAGGTTTCTCTAACAATGGTGCATTTCAATAGACTTGACTTAAGTTGTGATATTGACTGGAGCAAATATAAACACCATGCCAGGTTTAAAAATACCAATCTCCACCCAGATTTTCAAGCAGCGTGATTTCATTGTCATTGCCATCTTCACAAATGAATTTCCATCCCTTGAACCATGGCATATTAGCACTTGGCTCTACAATATTGTCACTGATGTAACCAAAAATTTGCACAAATTCTCCTCTGACAGGGTTGTAGCCAATTTTCTTAATGTAGATGATAGCTACCTTAATGAATTCCTAATATATCTCCTATCTGTAGGATGGTTCAGTGGATCTATCTTGTTCATACAACTATAAATTGCTTTCACACGTAATGAGTAAGCTAGAAGGGCACGATCACAGGTTTTCACATTCTTGGAGATACCAGCTTCAAGTTCACTGGCACCAAGAGCAACATCAGGACAGCACAGTAAGTCATCCATCTCTTCAACAAGTGGCTTCAATGTCATGTTCACAAATACAAATATGATGTTGGCCACAGTTACTGAAGCATTCTGCCTAGAAAACTCGAATGCGTAGAGTTTTTGTGTTCAGTTCCCAAAATTGCATTCGAGAGCAAGAAAACAAACCGTTACATGCTAAAATTCATTGAAAACCATGAAGTCCATCAATAATGTCCAGAACACACAAACAAACACAGACACTGTAGCAAGATCTGGGATTCAGTTAGCCACAACAGAACCAGGTATTTCTGGTTTGATTAAGCTAAATCCAGTCAAAATGTTATGGAATTTGGGATATATTGTCCCAAAAATCACAGTTACACTGGTTTTGGAGAAAAGTAAAATCCTTCTCTTCAGCAAGTGGCTACAACATCATATTTACAAAAACAAATATCATGGTTACTTCAGTTGCTGAAGCTTTCTATCTAGAACAAGAATGTGCATAACTTTAGTATCCAGTTCCATCAATTAAGTTAGCCAGCTGAAAAAAACCGGTTTTCTCTTCAGAAAGTGTCTTCAATGACATGTTTACAAACACAAGTATCATGTTGGCCACAGTTGCCATAGCTTTCTACCTAGAAAACACAAACATGTAGAGCTTTTGTCTCCAGCTGTATCAATTAGAGTTAGCCATCTGAAAACAAAATGTTACCTGCTAAAATGCATTCAAAACCGTGAGGTCCATGGATAATGTCCAGAACACACAAACAAACACAGAGGCTGTAGCAAGATCTTGGATTGATTAGCCATAACAGAACTGGATATTACTCATTTGATCCAGCCATATGTGGACAAAGTGTTGTGGAATTCATGTTAAATTGACCCAGAAAATCACAGTCAAACTGGATTTTTGAGAAAAGTAAAATCATTCTCTTTGGCAAGTGGTTTCAATAACATGTTCACAAAAACTAATATCATGGTGGCCTCAGTTACTCTAGCATTCTTCCTAGAAATTTCGAATGTGTAGGGTTTTTGTATCCAGAGTCCTCAGTTGCATCCCTCAGAAAGAAACAAAATGTTACATGCTAAAATTCATTCAAAACCATGAAGCCCAGGGATAAAGTCCAGAAAACACAAATATACACAGAGACTGTAGTAAGATCTGGCACTGAGTTAGCCACAACAGAACTGGATATTTCTGGTTTGATTCAGCCATATGCTGACAAATGTTTGTGAAATTCAGGGTAAATTGACCTAGAAAATCATAGTCAAACTGAATTTGGAGAAAAGTAAAATCTTTCTCTTCAGCAAGTGGCTTCAATGTCATGTTCACAAACCCAAATATCATGTTGGCCTCTGTTACACTAGCTTTCTACCTAGAAAACGTGAATGTGTAGAGCTTTTTTCTCCAGTAGCCTCAATTAGAGTTACCCAGCTCAAAACAAAATGTTACATGCTAAAACTCATTTAAAACCGTAAAGTCCATGGATAATGTCCAGAAAACACAAACACACACAGAGACTGTAGCAAGATCTGGGATTGAGTTAGCCACAACAGACAGGATATTTCTGGTTTAATCCAGCCATGCTGGACAAAGTATTGTGGAATTCGGGGTAAATTGACCCAGAAAAATACAGTCAAACTGATTAGGAGAAAAGCAAAATATTTCTATTATGCAAGTGACTTCAATATCATGTTCACAAACACAAATATCATGTTTCCCACAGATACTGTAGCATTCTGCCTAGAAAACTTGAATGTGTAGGGTTTTTGTATCCAGTTCCCTCATTTCCATTGGAGACCAAGAAAACAAAATGCCACATGCTAAAATTCATGGATAATGTCCAGAATACACAAAAATATCATTTTGGATGCTGTTGCTGTAGATTTCTACCTAAAAAACACAAAATGATACAGTTTCTGTATCCAGATCCCTCAATTCCTTTCACAAGCATGAAAAACAAAATAGGACATCCAGGAATTTATTCAAAACAGTGAAATCCATGGAGATTATCCCAAAAAAGTTCAACAAACACAGAGATTGTAGCAGGATCTGGGATTGAGTTAGCCAAATTGATTGGGAGATTTCTGTAGGATCTAGCCATATCCAAATGGAGTGATGTGGAAATTCAGTTTCATTTTCCAGGAAAATCACAAACTGGTTTTGTAAACAGATAAAGCCTTCTCTTCAGCAAGTGGCTTCCATTTCAGGTTCACAAACACAAATATTCTCTAGGCCTGTGTTACTCTAGATTTCTACATAGAAAATACAAATTGGTAGGGTTTCTGTATCCAGATAACTCAATTCTGTTCAAAAGCATGAAAACAAAATGCAACATCCTGCAATACACTCAAAACAGTGAAATCCTTGCTAGAGGTCCAGAAAAGCACCTACAAAAAGAGAGGCTGTAGCATGATCTGGGATTGAGGTAGCCAAACAGAACTGGATATTTCCTGTTGGATCCAACCATATCCGGACAAAGTGCTTTGGAATTCAGGTGGATTTGACCCAGAGAATCACAGTCAAACTGACTTTGGAGAAAAGTAAAAGCCTCCTCTCTTCGGCAAGTGGCTTCCATTTTATGTTCACAAACCCAAATATGTTCGCCACTGTTGCTGTAGATTTCTACCTAGAAAATTGAAATCCATAGGGTTTCTGTATCCAATTCCCTCAATTCCATTCACCAGCACTGAAACAAAATGGAACATCCTGCAGTTCATTCAAAACAGTGAAATCCATGGTTCTCCAGAAATGTCCAGAAAAAATGCCAACAAACACAGAGGCTGTAGCAAGATCTCGGATTGAGTTATCCACAAAAAATACCGGATATTTCTGGTTTGATCCACCATATCCAGACAAAGTGCTGTGGAATTTGGGTGGATTTGACCCAGACAATCACAGTCAAACTGGTTTTGGAGCAAAGCAAATGCCTTCTCTTCAAAAGTGTGTTCCATTTCATGTTCACAAACACAAATATCATGTTGACCACTGTTGCTGTAGATTTCTACCTAAAATACTTGAATTGATATGGTTTTCTGAATCTAGGTCCCTCAACTCTGTTTGCCAGCATGGAAACATAGTGGACATCCTGCAATTCATTCAAAACAGTGAAATCTATGGAGGATGTCCAGAAATACCCCCAACAAACACAGATGCCATAGCATGATCTGGGATTGAGTTAGCCACAAGGGACCTGGATATTTCCAGTAGGATCCAGCAATATCCATACAAAGTGCTGCGGAATTAGGGTGGATTTGACCTAGCAAACCACATTCAAACTGCTTTTGGACAAAATAAATGCCTTCTCTTCAGAAAGTGGCTTCTATTTCATGTTAACAAACACAAATATCATGTTGGCTGCTATGGATGTATATTTTTAACTAGAAAACTCAAATTGGTAGTATTTTTGTATGAAGTGCCCTCAATTCCATTAGCCAGCAAGAAAAGAAAGTGAGACATCATGCAATTCATGCAAAATTCGGAAAATGATCAAGAATGTCCAGAAAAAGGCCAACAAACACAGAGGCTGTACCAAGATCTGGGATTCATTTAGCCACAATATAACTGGATATTTCTGGTTTGATCCACAAAATTCTGTGGAATTCAGGTGGACTAGACCCAAACAATCAGAGTCAAACTGGTTTGGAGAAAAGACAAAGCCTTCACTTCAGCAAGTGGCTTCCATTTCATGTTCACAAACACAAATATCATGTTGGCAGCTGTTACTGTACATTTCTAAGTGAAAAAAAAACTGAATTGATATGGTTTCAATATCTAAGTCCCTCAATTCATTCACCAGCATGAAAACAAATGTGGCATCCTTAAATTAATTAAAAACAGTGAAATCCAAGGAGGATGTCCAGAAAAACACCAACAAACACAGGGGAAGTAGCATTATCTGGAATTGAGGTAACCAAACAGAACCAGATATTTCCATTTGGATCCATCCATAGCCAGACAAAGTGCTGTGAAATTCGGGTGGATTTGACTCAGAGAATCACAGTCAAGCTGGCATTGGAGAAAAGTAAAAGCATTCTCTCTTCAACAAGTGTCTTCCATTTCATGATCACAAACACAAATATGTTGTTGCTATAGATTTCTACCTAGAAAATTGAAATTGGTAGGGTTTCTGTATCCAGTTCCCTCAATTCCATTCACCAGCATCCTGCAATTCATTCAAAACAGTGAAATTCATGGAGAATATCCAAAAACTGCCAACAATCACAGAGGCTGTACCATGATCTGGGGTTGAGTTACTGAAAACAGAACTGGGGATTTCCGGTTGCAGCAGACATATCCTGACAGAGTGCTTTTTAATTAGTGCGGATTTGTACGAGACAATCACAGTCAAACTGGTTTTGGAGAAAAGTCAAAGCCTTCTCTTCTGCAAGTGGCTTCCAATTTATGTTCACAAACACAAATATCCTTCTGACCAATGTTGCTGTAGATTTCTACCTAGAAAACACAGTATGTAGGGTTTTGTATCCACTAAAATGCCAACAACCAGAGGGAGTAGCCAGATCTCAGAATGTGTTAGCTACAACAGAACCAGATATTTCTGGTTAGACCCAACAATATCTGGGCAAAGTGTTGTGGAATTTGTGTGGATTGGATCCAAAAAATAACAAGCAAACTGGATTTCGAGAAAAGGAAAAGATTCTATTCAGCAAGTGGCTTCCATTTCATGTTCACAAACACAAATATGTTGGATACTGTTGCTATAGATTTCTAGTTAGTAAACTCAAATTGTTAGGATTTTTGCATGCAGTCCCCTCAATTTCATTTGCCAGCATGAAAACAAAATGGGATATCCTACAATTCATTCAAAACACTGAAAGGTATGGAGAATGTCCAGAAAAAAGCCAACAAACACAGAGGCTGAAGCAAGATCTAGGAATGAGTTATCCAAAACAGAACTGGATATTTCTGGTCAGATCCAGCCATATCCGAACAAGGTGCTGTGGAATTTGTGTGGATTTCACACATAAAATCACAGTCAAACTTGTTTTGGAGAGAAAAAATCCTTCTGTTCAGCAAATGGATTCCATTTCATGTTCACAAAAACAAATATGTTCGATACTGTTGTTATAGATTTCTACTTAGTAAACTTGAATTGGTAGAGTTTTGCATCCAGTTCCCTCAATTCCATTTGCCAGCATGAAAACAAAATGAGAAATCATGCAATTCGATGAAAACAGTGAAATCTATGGAAAATGTCCAGAAAAATGCCAACAAACACAGAGGGTATAGCAAGATCTGGGATTGAGTTAGCCAAAAGAAAACCAGATATGTCTGGTTGGATCTAGCCATATACAGACAAAGTGCTGTGGAATTCATGTGGATGTGACCCAGACATTCATGTCAAAGTGGTTTTGGAGAAAAGAAATAACCTGATCTTGGGCAAGTGGCTTTCATTTCATGTTCACAAACATAAACATCCTGTTGGCAGCTGTTGCTGTAGATTTCTATATAGTAAACTTGGTAGAGTTTTTGTATCAGTTTTTTCATTTCTGTTCATAAACATGAAAACAAAATGGGACACCCTACAATTCATTCAAAACAATGAAATCCATGGGAATGTGAAGAAAAATACCTACAAACACAAAGCCTGTAGCATGATCTGGGATTGAGTTAGATACAACAGAAGCGGATAGTTCTGGTTGGATCCAGCCATATTGATCATAATGCTGTGGAATTCAGGAGGATCTGACCCAGAAAATCACAGTCAAACTGGTTTTGGAGAAAAGTAAAAGACTTCTTTTCAGCAAGTGGTTTCCATTGCATGTTCACAAATACAGATATCATGTTGACCCCTGTTTCTATAGATTTCTACCGAGTAAACTCGAATTGGTAGGATTTTTGCATCCAGTTCCCTCAATTCCATTTGTCTACATGAAAACTAAATGGTAAATCCTACAATTTATTTTAAACAGTGAAATCCAAGGAAAATATACAGAAAAACTCCAAAAAACACAGATCCAGTGACAAGATCTGGGAGTGAGTTTACCACAACACAATTCAATATTTCTGCTTGGATTCATCCATATCTGGACAAAGTGCTGTGGAATTTGTGTGGATTTGATGCAGAAAATCACAAGCGAACTGGTTTTTGAGAAAAATAAAAGCCGTCTATTCCACCAGTGGCTTCCATTTCATGTTCACAAACACAAATATCATGTCAGTCGCTGTTGTTGTAAATTTCTTTCTAGAAAATTCGAATTGGTAGAGTTTTTGCATCCAGTTCCCTCAATTCCATTTGCCAGCATAAAACAAAATGGGAAATCCTGCAATTTAATTCAAAACTCTGAAATTCATGAAACATGTCTAGAAAAACACCAACAAACACAGAAGCTATAGCAAGATCTGGGATTGAGTTAGACACAACAGAACTGGATATTTTCGGATGGATACAGCCAAATCCAGACAAAGTCTTGGAATTCAGGTGGATTGGACCCAATAAGTCACAAACTGGTTTTGGAAAAAAGGAAAAGCCTTCTCTTCGACAATTGGCTTTCATTTCATGTTCACAAACACAAATATCATCATGGCCACTGTTGCTGTAGATTTCTACGTAAAACACAAATTGTTAGGGTTCTTGTATCCAATTCTTTCAATTCTGTTCACCTGCATGAAAAAAATATGGGACGTCCTGCAATTCATTCAAAACAGTGAAATCCATGGAGAATGTCCAGAAAAAATACTTACAAACACAGAGCCTGTAGCAAGATCTGTGATTAAGTTAGCCACAAAAGAACTGGATATTTCTGTTTAAATCCAACCATATCCTGAAAAAGTACTGTGGAATTAAGGTGTATTTCACCCAGGCAATAACAGTCAAACTGGTTTTGGAGAAAAGGAAAAGCCTTCTCTTTGGCAAGTGGCTTCCATTTCAAGTTCATAAACACAAATATGTTGCTGCTGTTGCTGTAGATTTCTACCTAGAAAACTTGAATTTGTAGTATTTTTGTATCCAATTCCTTCAGTTCTATTAGCCAGCATGAAAACAAAAAGGAACATACTACAATTCATTCAAAACAGTGAAATCCATGGAGAATGTCCAGAAAAACACCAACAAGCACATAGCCTGTAGAATGATATGGGATTGAGTTATCCACAACAGAATCAGATATTTCTGGTTGGATTCAGCCATATCTGGACAAAGTGCTGCGGAATTCGTGTTAATTGGACCCAGCAAATCACAGTCAAACTGGTTTTCTTGTTTTTTAAACTTTTATTTAGTAAATATAAATTTCCGAAGTACAGTTCATGGGTTACAATGGGTTTCATAACTTCCCTCCCATCCACAACTTTCCCATCTACCACTCTCTCTCCCATTCCATTCACATCAAGATTCATTTTCAATTATCATTATATACAGCAGATCTATTTAGTATATATTAAGTAAAGATTTCCTCAGTTTTCACCCACACAGAATATAAAGTGTAAAGTACTTTTTGAGTAATAGTTATAGCATTAATTCAAATGGAACAACACATTAAGGACAGAGATACTACATGAGGAGTAAGTACACAGTGACTCCTGTTGTTGACTTAACAATTTGACACTCTTGTTTATGGTGTCAGTAATCTCCCTAGGCTCTGGTCATAAGTTGCCAAGGCTGTGGAAGCCTTTTGAGTTCGAAGACTTCAATCTTATTTAGACAAATTAATAGTCAAAGTGGAAGTGCTCTTCTCCCTTAAGAGAAAGGTACCTTCTTCTTTGATGGCCCGTTCTTTCTACTGGGATCTCTCTCACAGAGATCTTTCATTTAGTTCCTCTTTTTTTGCCAGATCTGAATGCCTTAAGGGCTCACTCTGAGGCCAGAATTCTGTTTAGGACATCTGCCATTCTATAAGTCTGCTGTGTATCCCACTTCCCATGTTGGATTGTTCTCTCGCTTTTTGATTCTATCAGTTACTATTGGCAGACACTAGTCTTGTTTATGTGATCCCTTTGACTCTTAGACATATCAGTATGATCAATTGTGAACTGAAATTGATCACTTGGACTAGTGAGATGGCTTTGGAACATGCCACTTTGATGGGATTGTATTGGAATACCCTGGCACATTCTAACACTACCATTTGGGGCAAGTCTGATTGAGCATGTCCCAAATTCTACATCTCCTCCCTCTCTTATTCCCACTCTTATATTTCACAGGGATCACTTTTCAGTTAAATTTAAACATCTGAGAATAATTACGTGTTAATTAAATAGCTCAGACAATAGTATTAAGTAGAACAAAAAAACGCTAAAAGGGATAAAGTATTAAGTTGTTCCTCGATAGTCAGGACAAGGGCTGATCAAGTCACTGTTAATCATAGTGTCCATTTCACTTCAACAGGTTTCCTTTTGGGTGTTCGGCTAGTTGTCACTGATTGGGGAGAAGATAAGATATTTGTCCATTTGGGACTAGCTTATTTCACTCATCATGATGTTTTCCAGATTCCTCCATTTTGTTGCAAGTGACAGGATTTCATTGTTTTTTTTTTTACTGCTGTATAGTATGCAATAGAGAACATATCCGATAATTTCTTTATCCAGTCTACTGTTGATGGGCATTTAGGCTAATTCCAGGTCTTAACTATTGTGAATTGAGCTGCAATAAACATTAAGGTGCAAACAGTTCTTTTATTTGCCCATTTAATTTCTCTTGGGTAAATTCCAAGGAGTGGGAAGGCTGGGTTGTATGGTAGGGTTATATTCACATTTTAGAGGAATTTCCAGACTGACTTCCATAGTGGCTTTACCAGTTTGCATTCCCACCAACAATGGGTTAGTGTCCCTTTTCCCCTACATCCTTGCCAGCATCTGTTGTTGGTAGATTTCTGCATGTGAGCCATTCTAACCAGGGTGAGGTGAAACCTCACTGTGGTTTTGATTTGCATTTCCCTGATGGCTAGTTATCCTGAACACTTTTTCATGTATCTGTTGGCCATTTGGATTTCCTCTTTTGAAAAATGTCTATAAAGGTCCTTGACTGATCTCTTAAATAGATTGTTTTGTTGTTGTGGAGTTTCTTAATTTCTTTGTAGATTCTGATTATCAACCCTTTATCTGTTGTATAGTTTGCAAATATTTTTTCCCATTCTGTCTGTTGCCTCTTCACTTTCCTGACTGTTTCTTTTGCAGTACAGAAACTTCTCAATTTGATGCAATCCCAAATGTTAATTTTGGATTTGACTGCCTATGCTTCTGGGGTCTTTTCAAAGAAGACTTTTCCATGTCTATATCTTGCAGGGTTTCTTCAATGTTCTCTAATAATTTGATGTTGTCGGGTCATAGATTTAAGTTTTTAATCCATATTGAGTGGATTTTTGTGTAAGGTGTAATGTAGGGGTCTTGTGTCATGCTTCTGCATGTGGAAATCCAGTTTTCCCAGCACCATTTATTGAATAGACTATCCTTACTATTGGGATTGGTTTTTGATCCTTCATCAAATGCAAGTTGACTGTAGATGTTTGGATTGATTTCTGGTGTTTCTATTCTGTTCCATTAGTCTATCTATCTGTTTCTGTCCCAGTACCATGCTGTTTTGATAACAACTGCCCTGTAGTATGTCCTGACTTCTCTTCAGCAAGAGGCTTCCAGTTCATGTTCACTAACACAAATATACTATTGGCTGCTGTTGCTGTAGATTTCTACCTAGAAAACTCAATTCATAGGGCTTTTGTATCCAGTTCCCTCAATTCCGTTTGACAACATGAAAACAAAATTGGAATCCTGCAATTCATTCCAAACAGTGAAATCCATGGAGAATGTCCAGAAAAATTCCAACAAACACAGAGGCTGTAGCAAAATCTGGGAAGAGTTAGCCACAAAAGAACCAGATATTTCTGGTTGGATTCAGCCATATCTGAACAAAGTGCTGTGGAATTCATGTGGATGTGACCCAGACATTCATGTCAAAGTGGTTTTGGAGAAAAGAAAAGGCCTTACCTTGGGCAAGTGGCTTCCATTTCATGTTCACAAACAGAAATATCCTGTTGGCCACTATTGATGTAGATTTCTAACTACAAAACTCAAATTGGTAGCGTTTCTGTATCCAGCTCCCTCAATTCTGTACACCAACTCAAATCACAATGGGACATTGTGAATTTCATTCAAAACAGTGAAATCCATGGAGAATGTCCAGAAAAACACCAACAAACATAGAGGCTGTAGCATGATCTGGGATTGAGTTAGAAACAATGGAAATGCATATTTCCGGTTGGCTCCAGCCATGTTGATCAAAGTGCTATGGAATTCAGGAGGATCTGACCCAGAAATTCACAGTCAAACTGGATTTAGAGACAAGGAAAAGCCTTCTCTTCGGCAAGTAGCTTCCATTTCATGTTCCATTTCATGTTCACACAAATATCCTGTTTGCCACTGTTGCTGTAGATTTCTACCTAGAAAACTTGAATTGCTAGGGTTTTGTATCCAGTTCCCTCAATTCTAATCACCAGCATGAAAACAAAATGGGAAATCCTGAAATTCATTTAAAACAGTGAAATCCATGGAGATTGTCCAGAAAAATGCCAACAAACACAGAGGCTGCAGAAAGATCTGGGATTGAGTTAGCCACAACAGAACCAGGTATTTCACATTGGATCCAAGAATATCCAGACAATATGCTGTGGAATTCAGGCCGTTTGACTCAGAAAATCACAGACAAAAAGGTTTTTGAGGAAAGGAAAAACCTTCTCTTCAGCAAGTGAAGTTGCTTCCACTACATGTTCATGAACACAAATATCATGTTGGCTGATGTTGCTGTAGATTTCTACTTAGCAAACCTGAACTGGTAGGTTTTCTATATCCAGTTCCCTCGTTTCTATAGGCCACCATGTAATCACAATGGGATATCCTACAATTCATTCAAAACAGTGAAATCCATGGAGAATGTCCAGAAAAATGCCAACAAGCACATAGCCTGTAGAATGATATGGGATTGAGTTAGCCACAACAGAACCGAATATTTCTGGTTGGGTACAGTCATATCCAGAATAATTGCTGTGGAATTCAGGTGTATTTGACCCAGAAAATCACAGTCAAACTGGTTTTGGAGAAAAGAAAAATCCTTCACTTTGGCAAGTGAAGTTCCTTCCATTTCATGTTCACAAAGACAAATATAATCTTGGCCGGTGTAGCTTTAATTTTCCACCTAGAAAACTTGAATTTGCAGGGTTTCTGTATCAAGTTCCCACAATTCTGTTTGCTAGCATGAAAAGAAAATGGGACATCATGCAAATCATTCAAAACTGTGAAATCCATGGAGAATGTCCAGAAAAATGCTAACAGAAACAGAGGCTGTAGCATGATCGGGATTGAGTTTGCCACAACAGAACTGGATAATTGTGTTTGAATCGAACCATATTCAGACAGAGTGCTGTGGAATTCATGAGCATTTGACTCACAAAATCACAGTCCAGCTGGTTTTGGAAACAGGAAAAGCCTTCTCTTCGGCAAGTGGCTTCCATTTCATGTTCACAAACACAAATAATATGTTGCTGCTGTTTTGGGAGATTTATAACTAGAAAATTTGAATTGGTAGTGTTTTTGTATCTGGTTCCTTCAGTTCCATTTGCCAGAATGAAAAGACATAGGGACATCCTACACATCCTACAATTCATTCAAAATAGGGAAATCCATGGAGAATTTCCAGAAAACCGCCAACACAGACTGTATCAAGATCTGGGATTGAGTGGGCCACAACAGAACCAGATATTTCTGGTTGGATCCAGGCATATCTGGACAAAGTACTGTGGAATTCAGGGTATATTGACCCAGAAAATCACATTAAAACTGGTGTGAAGAAAAGTAAAAGCCATCTCTTCGGCAAGTGAAGTTGCTTCCATTTCATGTTCACAGGCACAAATATCATGTTGGCCACTGTTGCTGTGATGTTTACCTAGAAATCTTGAATCAGTAGGGATTTTGTATCCAGTCCCCTCAATTCCATTCACCAGCATGAAAACAAAACTGTAGGACATCCTACAATTCATTCCAAACCATGAAATCCATGGAGACTCTCCAGTAAAACGCCAACAAAAACAGAGACTGTAGCAAGATCTGGGATTGAGGTAGCCACAACAGAACTGGATATTTCTGGTTGGATCCAGCCATATCCAGTCAAAGTGCTGAGGAATTCAGGTGGAATTAACCCAGAAAATCACAGTCAAACTGGTTTTGGAGAAACGTAAAAGCCTTATCTTTGGCAAGTGAAGTTGCTTCCATTTCATGTTCAAAAACACAAATATCCTTAGGCCACTGTTGTTATAGATTTCTACCTAGAAAACTGGATTGGTAGGGTTTCTGTATCCACTTCCCTTCATTCCATTCGGCAGTATGAAAATAACATGGGAATCCTACAATTCCTTCAAAACTGTAAAATCTATGGATCCAGCCATATCCGGACATAGTGCTGTGGAATTTGAGTGGAATTGACTGAGACATTCACAGTCAAACTGGTTTTAGAGAAAAGTCAAAAGCCTATTCGGCAAGTGGCTTCCATTTCATGTTCACAAACCCAAATATCATGTTGGCCACTGTTGCTCTAGATTTCTACTAGAAAACTCGAATTGGAACGGTTCTGTATCCAGTTCCCTCAACTCCATTCTCCAGCATGGAAACAAAATGCAACATCCTACAATTGATTCCATGGAGAATGTCCAGAAAAATGCCAACAAACACAGAGGCTGTAGCAAGATCTGGGATTGAGGTAGCCACCACAAAACTGGATATTTCCAGTTTGATCCAGCCATATTCAGACAAAGTGTTGTGGAATTCAGGTGGATTTGACCCAGAAAATCAGTCAAACTGGATTTTGAGAAAAACAAAAACCTCTTTGGCATGTGGCTTCACTTTATGTTCGCAAACACAAATATATTGGCCACTGTGGCTACAGATTTCTACCAAGAAAACTCCAATTCATAGGGTTGTTGTGTGCAGTTCCCTTCACTCTGCTAACCAGCATGAAACAAAATGGGACATTCTGCAATTCATTCAAAGCACTTAAATCCATGGAGAATGTCCAGACAAATGCTAACAAATACAAAGGATGTAGAAAGATGTGGTATTGAGTTAACCACAAAAGAACCAGATATTTCTGGTTGGATCCAGCCATTGCCAAAGTGCTGTGGGATTTGGCTGGATTTGACCCACCAAATCACAGTCAAACTGGTTTTGGAAAAAGATAAAGCCTTCACTTAGCAAGTGGCTTCCATTTCATGTTCATAAACACAAATATCCTATTGGTCACTGTTGCTGTAGATTTCTACCTAGAAAACTCTAATTGATATGGTCTGCATCCAGCTCCCTCAATTCTGTTCACCAGCATGAAAACAAATGTGGCTTCCTGCAATACAAGAAAACTGTGAAATTATTGCGGCTCAATTCACAATAGCTAAGACTTGGAACCAACCCAAATGCCCATCAACAGTAGACTGGATTAGGAAATTATGGGACATGTACTCTACAGAATACTATACAGCAGTCAAAAACAATGAAATCCTGTCATTTGCAACAAAATGGAGGAATCTGGAAAACATAATGCTGAGTGAATTAAGCAAGTCCCAAAGAGACAAATATCATTTGTTTCCCTTGATTGGTGACGACTAACTGAGCACCAAAGGGGAAACCTGTTGAAGTGAAATGGACACTATGAGAAACAGTGACTTGATCAGCTCTTGTGCTGACTGTTGTTGTACAATGTAATACTTTATCCATGGTAGTATTTTTTTTTATCCTAGTACTAGTGGTTGAACTCTGTAATTAACAAACAATTATTCTTAGGTGTTTAAATTTTAACTGAAAAGTGATCCCTGTGAAATATAAGAGTGGGAATAAGAGAGGGAGGAGATGTACAATTTGGGACATGCTCAATCGGAACTGCCCCAAATCATGGAGTTAGAATTGTGCCAGGGGATTCCAATACAATCCCATCAAGGTGGCATGTACCAAGGCCATCTCATTAGTCCAAGTGATCAATTTCAGCTCACAATTGATCACACTGATAGGTCTAAGAGTCAAAGGGATGACACAAACAAGACTAGTGTCTGCTAACACTAACTGATAAAATGAAAAAGGGAGAGAATGATCCAACATGGGAAGCAGGATACACAGCAGACTCATAGAATGGCAGATGTCCTAAATAGCACTCTGGCCTCAGAATCAGCCCTTAAGGCATTCAGATCTGGCTCAAGAGCCCATGAGAATATTTTAGGCATGGAAAGCTAAGACACTCTGAAAAACAAAAAAAAGAAGAAGAAGACCTAAATGAAAGATCTCTGCGAGTGAGATCCCAGTGGAAAGAAGGGGCCATCAAAGAAGAAAGTACATTTCTCTGAAGGGAGGAGATAACTTCCACACTGACTATGAACTTGTCTAACTATGATAAGAGTTGGTGAACTCAAAAGGCTTCCATAGCCTTGGCACCCATTACAAGAGCCTAGGGTGATTACTGACACCATAAACAAGCATGTCAATTGTTAAGTCAAAAACAGAAGTCAATGTGCATTTACTCACCATATAGGATCTCTATACTTAATGTGTTGTACAATGTGAATTAATGTTATAACTAGTATTCAAACAGTACTTTACACTGTGTTTCTGTGTGAGTGCAAACTCTACTTACTATATAACAAAATGATCTGCTGTATATAAAGATAATTGAAAATGAATCTTGATGTGATTGGAATGGGAGAGGGAGCGGGAGATGGGAGGGTTGCGGGTGGGAGGGAAGTTGGTTGGGGGGGGCAAAGTAATACAAAACCTGTACTGTAGAAATGTATATTAATTGAATAAAAGTTAAAAAAAAGAATGTATTGCAAAAATGAAAAAAAATTAACCACATTTCCTTTCCAATATTATTCAATGCACTCTCTTACAGATCAGGCTCCCATACACAAGGGGCCTAAAAAAATTCATGGAAAATTTGTATTATGAAAACTATGCATGGATTTAATTTTTATAGCAAAATGAACTTATCTTTTCACTCCATTTTCTATTTTTTTTAAATCTTCTCATCTATAGATCTGTTTTAAGCCTCCATTTAACCTCCTGAATCTATTTGCCAATTTCTTTTTTTTACTAACGCTTTTATTTAAAGAATATAAATTTCCAAAATACAGCTTATAGATTAAAATGGCTTCCCCCCCCATAACTTCCCTCCCACCCGCAACCCTCCCCTTTCCCACTCCCTCTCCCCTTCCATTCACATCAAGATTCATTTCCAATTCTATTTATATACAGAAGATCAGTTTAGTATATATTAAGTAAAGATTTCAACAGTTTGCCCTCAAATAGCAACACAAAGTGAAAATACTGTGGGAGTACTAGTTATAGTATTCATTCACAATGTATAGCAAATTAAGGACAGAGATCCTACATGATATATTTTTAATTGATTAATTTTCTATGTAATTTCTAATTTAACACCAAGATTTTTTTTTCATTTTTAATCATTTTTATATACAGATGATTGATTCAATATATACTAAGTAAAGGTTTCATCAGTTTGCACTCACACAGAAACACAAAGTGTAAAATACTGTTTCAGTACTAGTTATAGCATTACTTCACATTGGGTAACACATTAAGGACAGATCCCACATGAGAAGTAAGTACACAATGACTCCTGATGTTGATTTAACAATTTGACACTCCTGTTTATGGCGTCAGTAATCTCCCTAGGCTCTAGTCATGAGTTGCCGAGGCTATGGAAGCCTTTAGGGTTCGCTGACTTCGATCTTATTCCAACAGGGTCATAGTCAAAGTAGAGGTTCTCTCCTCCCTTCAGAGAAAGGTACCTCCTTCTTTGACGGCCCCATTCTTTCCACTGGGATCTCACTCGCAGAGATCTTTCATTTAGGTCTTCTTTTTTTTCCAGAGTGTCATGGCTTTCCATGCCTAAAATATTCTCATGGGCTCTTGAGCCAGATCTGAATGCCTTAAGGGCTGATTCTGAGGCCAGAGTGCTATTTAGGACATCTGCCATTCTATGAGTCTGCTGTGTTTCTCGCTTCCCATGTTGGATCATTCTCTCCCTTTTTCATTCTATCAGTTAGTGTTAGCAGACACTAGTCTTGTTTGTGTCATCCCTTTGACTCTTAGACCTATCAGTGTGATCAATTGTGAACTGAAATTAATCACTTGGACTAGTGAGATGGCCTTGGTACATGCCACCTTGATGGGATTGTATTGGAATCCCCTGGCATGATTCTAACTCCATCATTTGGGGAACGACTGATTGAGCATGTCCCAAATTGTACATCTCCTCCCTCTCTCATTCCCACTCTTATATTTCACAGGGATCACTTTTCAGTTAAAATTTAAACACCTAAGAATAATTGTTTGTTAATTACAGAGTTCAACCACTAGTACTAGAATAAAAGAATACTAAAATGGATAATGTATTACATTGTACAACAACAGTCAGCACAAGAACTGATCAAGTTACTGTTTCTCATAATGTCCATTTCACTTCAACAGGTTTCCCCTTTGGTGCTCAATTAGTTGTCACCGATCAGGGAGAACATATGATATTTGTCCCTTTGTGACTGGCTTAATTCACTCAGAATGATGTTTCCCAGATTCCTCCATCTTGTTGCAAATGACAGGATTTCATTGTTTTTGACTGCTGTATAGTATTCTATAGAGTACATGAAGGCTGCAGAGATTCCCTCTGTGGTCCTTTGGAAAGAGCTTCCAATCTCTGGCTCCTGTGGGCATATCATTTGCCTGCTAACCACCCCCAATTCCATTCAGCTGTGTGGAATTACTTCCCTTTTGAACCAAAAAAAAAAGTAACAGAGAGATTTACCACACCTAACCTGGGAGTGTCTCCTTTGACACACTCTCAACCCTGAGGAACCAAACAGAGCTATCAGGCCACATCCATCTCAAGCCTCTAAGGCTCCATCAAAAGAAAAGAGTCCACTTAATCTAGAGTCATAGCATAACTAGAAAAAAACACCACAGTGAAGAAACCAATATGCCAAACAACAAACGCAAAAACCGAGGTAACAAGAACAAGGAAGACACTATGACACCCCCAAATGAAAAAGACACCCCAATTCAAGATTACGAAGATGATGAGATAGAAGAAATGCAAGAAGCAGATCTCAAAAAATTGATAAGAACACTAAGAAGTACTCAAAAACAAATTCTTGAACTACAGAAATCCTTAATGGACAAGGTAGAAAATCTCTCTCGTGAAAATGAAATACTAAGGAGGAATCAAGCTGAAATGAAACAACTAGTAGAACATGAAACTGTGATAGTGACGAGAAATCATAATGAAGTGAAGAATTCAATAGATCAAATGAAAAACACATTAGAGAGCCTTACAAACAGAATGGGTGAGGCAGAAGAGAGAATATCGGACTTAGAAGACAGAGCACAGGAAAATATACAGTCAAACCAAAGAAAAGAAGAGGAAATTAGAAATCTAAAAAATATTGTTGGGAATCTACAGGATACTATTAAAAAACCCAACATTCGAGTTCTAGGAGTTCCTGAAGGCATGGAGAGGGAGAAAGGATTAGAAGGCCTTTTTAGTGAGATAATAGCAGAAAATTTCTCAGTTTTGGAGAAGGACAGACATCCTAGTACAGGAAGCTCATAGAAGCCCTAGTAAACATGACCAAAAGAGATCCTCATCACGACACATTGTAATTAAACTCACCACAGTGAAACAGAAAGAAAAGATCCTAAAATGTGCAAGAGAGAAATGTCAGATTACTCTCAGAGGATCTCCAATTAGACTCACAGCAGACTTCTCATCAGAAACCCTACAAGGTAGGAGGGAATGGCGAGACATAGCCCAGATACTAAGAGAGAAAAACTGCCAGCCCAGAATATTATATCCTGCAAAGCTCTCATTTATGAATGAAGGTGAAATAAAGACCTTTCATTGCAAACAGAAATTGAAAGAATGTTGCCACTCGTCCAGTCCTGCAAAAGATGCTTAAAGATGTGTTACACACAGAAACACAGAAACACAGCCATCAACATGAAAGAAGTTAAACGAAGGGAATCTCACAGCAAAAGATCACAGGGAATTCAAAGCATACATTTGGATAAAGAAATTATGGGACATGTACTCTATTTGCCAATTTCTATACAAGCATCACACAGTTTTCATTTATGTGGGTTTGCCTTATGTTTTCATATCTTCCTGTAGACACATAGGCTTCTCATTCGGATCTGATTATTAAAAATCGACAGCCATTTGGGGCCTTTATTCCTCTCTATAAATTTCAGATTGTATTTCCTAAGGTCTTTACACACTCTGTCCAAAGCCAGCCACTGCAATGCCTTAACAGGCAATTCTCCAGGCTGTCCATGACCTGCCTGCCTAGTGGACACCTGTGAAGATTCGGCTCCAAAAACCTCATTTCTGGCATAACACAACAATGTCAAAATCTATCTTTAAAATAATTAGAAGCAAATATTTTTGAAGTGGTTGTGAATCCCAATTCACAAGTTCAGCTGTATAAGGAAGAACAGTTCTTTAATATCCCAAAACTGAAGTGGATTTCTTTTTGGAGCCCCCATTCTGCTGATAGAAGAAACTTCAATTTAGTGCTCCTGGGGCCCTTCCCATATTCTCTGGTGGGTGGAATGAAGTTCAAGGGACTTAATAGAACCAAGAAATTCCAGGCAGGGACTTAATAGAACCAAGAAATTCCAGGCAAAGGGAGGCCCATTCATTCCTTATCATTGTTGAGACAGGCAAGTGTCATTAAGATGTCCACTGTCCATCTGTTTTCAGCCAATATCCATTATCCTATCCAGTCCTCAGCGTTGGTCCATTCCTCTCCCAGGCTGCCAGCAATCGTTGTGTCATTGCATAAAAGGAATCGAGAATGCTGTGAGCACCTGTCTGCCTAATGCTCCACAGAACTGTTCATCTCTCTAGACTGAGGAGGGGTCTCAGAGCTGGGACCTGGAGCACTGAGGAGGACACATTAGCTAAATGCTCAGGGATCTTGGTGTCTCTTAAAGCTCTACCAAGAGAAACAAGCAAGATGTGCCCTCAGAACCCCAAAACCTTTTAGAAAAAGTCCCCCAAAGCTATGAATTCCTGGGATTCACAGACAGCTACACTCTACATTAGTTATGGTTCTTTTGAGAAGCAGAAAAATAGGATGTAAACATGTAGAGAATTACTTAATTGAGAGAGTTTGTTCACACTGTTCTGAGGGCTAGCAAGTGCACAATATGCAGAGTGAAGGGCATGGAGTCCCATGGCACTAGGGAGGGCCATGATGTAGAAAAAGTCTGAAGGTAGCCTGCTGGAGAATTCTCTCTTGCCTGAAGGAGATAGACCTTCAAATGGTTGAATGTGGGATAATCTGTTTTATTCAATGTTCATCTGTTTGAATGTTAATCTCCTCCAAAGTACACTCAGAAAAAATGCCCAAAATAACATTTGATCAAGTCCCTAGGCACCTATGGCCCAACCAAGCAGACAAAAACTTTAGCCCTCACAGTCTCCTTGATTAATGCTATATCAGTCGGCATCGAGTCAGGTATTTCTACATAAAGGGTATGCATTTTAATGATATGTAATTTAGATACAATAAGCTTCACCTTTTAGAGTGGAGTTTTGTACATCCACAAGTTGTTTGCTATATTCACAGGGTTCCAAGAACATTTTTTCAGAAGAAAAAGAAAAGTCAATGTAAGTCAACAAAAAGATTCAGTATAGGAAATCAGTTGGCTAGGTATTGGATTGGTCCATTTTCTGTTGCTATAACAAAATATTTGTAACAAAAAGGATTTAAATAGCTCACAGTTCTAGGCATCTGAGCACATGGAACTGGCTTCTTTTCACATCCGCTGAGAGCTTCTTAGGTGGTTGACATGGAAGTGGTGAGAGTATGTGAGATGGGGGAGTCACATGGTGAGGCAGGGAGTCTTAGACGAGGGCAACCTGTCTTGCTTTTTCATAAGAGCCACTCTGGCATGAACTAACTGGGGTCCCACGAGGATGACGCCATCACTTCTAAGGGCAGCATCTCCAGTGACCTACTTACCTCCCACCAGGTCCCATCTCTTAAGGGTCTACCACCTCTTAACATTGCCACTCTGAGGACCAAGCTTGCAAAACATGAACCTTTGGGGAATGCATTTAAATCATATCCAAACCACAGCATCTAGAAAAGGACATCACACGTAGTAACTGTCAGAAACAGGTACCACTGCTATGGCTTGGGGAGCAAAGGAAAGAAACTGGAGTTAGAATCAAATAGGACTTCAGAGAACTGAGGCACAGACTCTCTGAAGAGGGTAGCAGGCTGCTGGTATTGGCACCAGAGGAGGCTGAATGTGGGGCATCCCAGAGCCTGGACCTGGATCCCTGAGGAAGGGGCATGAACTAAATGCTCTTGTACCACAGGAGCTGAGAGAGAGTGGTTAGGTTTGCTCCTCTTAGGAGGGGGCGTTTCCTGGAAGCTTCTGGTACCTCTGATAAGGTGTGAGAGGCTGATTGGGTGAACCCAAAGAGATCATGTACACTTGGACTGACTCTGTTACTAAGGTAACAATTCCTGGAACAGCAAGCACATAGAGAGGAGCACCACTTCTCCATCCTCCTATCTTCCCATCTGCTTTTAGCCCCTCAGTTGATGAGGCCTAACCAGAGCTGCTGTCAGCAAAGGAATTGAGTTTCCAAGTCCAACTCTCACCTCTGTAGAGCTAAGTATAGAGAAGTTGCTAGGAGCTGAGAAGGGCACCTCTCAACTCTCTCCGGGGGAGTAAATTCTCTGCAGGAATGGAGGGCTGCGGTGTCAAAAGTTTTGATCTAATGCATAATGACCTGTTCTTCCAAATAACTGGTCTCCAGTGCAAGTACTTTGTAAAGTGCCTTATACCTGGTCTAAGAGCCTGGTAGCATGATCTGAGCACGCGAGAAGCTCGCCTTTATTCTAGTCTACAGCACTGGGTTTAAATCATGCAGGAAGACTGGGATGTTTTGGCATGGGGAGGCAGGAATGGTAAAAAGGACTGTTATGGTGAGGTGTGCCCTTTGTAGCTGCAGTCCACATTATGCAACCCTGTGATCAGTGAGGGGCATCTTTGTGAGGGGAGGTGTTCTCTGGCACATACTTTTACTAAGCCACTGCAGAACTGCATCAGTTTTAAAGGTGGAAGTATCTTTCTTGATAAGGAGGTAACAACAAAAACCCCAGACTTAGTAATAGAACTGCATCATCTTTAGTCCATAACTGACACCAAGGGGGGCTTCAGAGTTGAGCTTCTGGTGTGTCCCTCACTCAGAAATTGTCATGCACAAGAGTGAGCCAATCATGTGTGCACTTCTATCTGTCTCAAATATGGTGGTTATCTGACCTGTGTCCTGACTGCAAGGCCTTCTTTTGTTTACTTTAGAAAAGTAAATACAGTTTATCCATGGGTCTGTGTCTGGGTTTTCCTTTAATTCAAGTCCAAACTACATTTTTCTATACAGTAGAGTGGTAGCACAATTTTTTGTTAGCTGGAGGGCTTACATTTCAAAATACAAAAAAAAAAAAAATCAGTGGGAGAATCTTTTTGTCTTTGCATCTTTTTTTTTCTGTCATAGTCTCTCCAGAGGCAATCAGCAAAGAATGATTAAGTGTCTTCAAAGTAGAAAGGAAACAGATGCAATGTATTTGCTTTTATCTTAACAATTTTATTTTGTAACACTATACGCTATAAGTTCTCAAAAGAAAGACCTGCAGTTACAAAGTGAACATTCGTGTCCCACACTATACAGAGCAAGTCACAGAACATTGTCAGTTTTATGGTCTGCCCCATGTGTCCCTGTGTGTCATGGGCATCAATCTTCTCGGCAATCTACCTGCCCTGGCGACTGTGGTGTGTGGGGTTTGGACTGTGCCAAATTGGCTAAGCTGGCATTAGACCTCCCCAAATCCCTGTTACCTGTAGAATAACTCAGCTTTGTCTCTTCCTGTAGCTCTCTCTAAGCCCATTGATTTAAATTTATTTTTTCTTGTGCAAGCTTTGAAGGACAGAAGTGAAACAACAGGTCTCGCTTCATTAAGATAGTCATGATTAGATGTGGTGACAAAGATACACAGGGGACCCTTGTCCCTGTCTTCCCGTGGTTCATTGTCAGCTCTTTTTTTTCTGGTGCAGGCTGTGTGGATCCAACAGTGACTCCAGCTCTCAACTGGACATTCAAGTGCAAATTTCTCAGTCAAGGTTGCTAGGCAGAGACAACAGCCTTCTACTGACCCCTTTCCTCCACCAGCACCCCAAGTACCTGGTTTCAGGATCTCCCAGAAAGCTCTGATATATGCACCCCATGCCCAATAATATGTTAGGTGGTTGGTTACTAGCTTTTCTCCAATCTTCAACTCCCTCTTCTGAGATTACTTTTACACCTGCTCCTGTAACCACCTCTAGCTAATCCTGAATTTTACGTATTTATGGACTTCTATTTCTCTGATGGAAAACTTTCTGATACACAGATTTTCATGGTAACTATTTTATTGTTTTTATTTGTAATATTATTAGCATCAAGTAGGCATGCATCCTTAAATACTAGTTTAGTTTTGCCTGCAAATTTTATGAAAACCAAATGTCGGTTGAATCATTTCGTATTTTTTATTTTGTGTCTGTCTTTGTTATTCAGCATTATACTGCAAGATTCTTGCACATTGTTGTAGCTTATTCATGTTTTTACTGTGACAATTTCTTTATATGAGTAGCTCACACTTAATTTTTCATTCTATTGTTGATATTCATTTGGGCCATCATTAATAATGCTGCTATAAACATTCTACATGTCTCTTAGCACACCTGCATATGCAATTTTATTGTATACATATTCAAAGGCAGAATTGCTAAAGTATTAAAATACTGAAGTATGTGTGCCTTCAAGTTTAGTAGATAGAAATCAAACTGGTTTTTGATGATTTTACCAGTTTATATTTCCACTTACATCATAATTAGTATTATCAAACTTTTTATTTCAGCCATGTTGGTGAAGAGATAGGGATGGTCATTAATGCATTAAATTGCATTTCCCTATTAATTAGGTTGTTTGCATTTGTATATGATAGTACTTCAAAAAGTTTGTGGAAAAAATGAATTAAAATATATTGAAATCCGAGGCAGTGCCACGGCTCACTTGGCTAATCCTCCACCTGCAGTGCTGGCACCCCAGGTTCTAGTCTTGGTTAGGGTGCTGGATTCTGTCCCGGTTGCTCCTCTTCCATTCCAGTCCTCTGCTGTGGCCTGGGAAGGCAACGGAGGATGGCCCAAGTGCTTGGGCCCTGCACCCACATGGAAGACCAGGAGGAAGTACCTGGCTCCTGGCTTCAGAAAGGCACAGCACGCCAGCCGCAGCATGCCGACCATAGCAGCCATTTGGGTGGTAAACCAACAGAAAAGGAAGACCTTTCTGTCTCTCTCTCTCACTAACTCTGCCTGTCAAAAAAAATATTGAAATCCACGCATAGTTTTTCATAACATACACTTACATGAAGTTTTTGAAGTCCTTCCCATGTGCACAGATTTGAATATTTTTGCATCAATAAAAACTTGCCTCATAAGTCTGTTTTCCAACAAAATTTTTTTTTTTACTTTTATTTAGGATATAAATTTCCAAGGTACGACTTATGGATTACAATGGCTTTCCCCCCATATTTTCCCTCTCCCCCCGCAACCCTCCCCCCTTGCCCGCTCCCTCCACCCTTTCGTTCACAACCAGATTCATTTTCAATTCTCTTTGTATACATGTGATCAATTTAGCATGTGTTAAGTAATGAATTCGTCCCTTTGCCCTCATATAGTAACACAAAGTGAAATATACTCTTTGAGTTCTCGTTTTAGCATTGAGTCACATTGTACAGCACATTAAGGACAGAGATCCTACATGAAATATATATATATATATATATTTGAAACTGATTAATTTTTTTGATGCAGTTTCCAATGTAACACTGAGTTTTTCTTTTCTTTTTTTTTTCCTTTTCGATTATCTTTATATAGAGAAGATCGGTTCAGTATGTATTAAGTAGAAATTTTCATCAGTTTGCATCTACACAGAAACACAAAGTGTAAAAATACTGTTTCGGCACTAGTTACAGCGTTACTTCACATTAGATAACATATTAAGGACAGATCCCACATGGGATATAGGTACACAGTGACTCCTGGTGTTGATTTAACAATTTGACACTCTTATTTATGGCGTCAGGAATCTCCCTAGGCTCCTATCATGAGTTGCTGAGGCTATGGAAGCCTTTAGGGTTCGCCGATTTTGATTCTATTCCGACAGGGTCACAGTCAAAGTGGAGGTCCCTTCCTCCCTTCGGAGAAAGGTACCTTCTTCTTTGGTAGCCCCGTTCCTTCCACTGGGATCTCACTCGCTGAGGTCTTCCCTTTAGGTCTTCTTTAAAAATTTTAAGATAACATTGTCTAATTCTTAGCCATTTTTGAAGTATTTATTCCTGTTTTGTTGTTTACATTTTAATTAGATGTTTGATTCCTTTGCTTATTTTTCTTGCTGATTTATAAGAATTCATGATATTATTTGAATACAAAAAGACAGTAACATCTAATTCTCTAGTTTAATGGGCCCTCACTTGTGCATGCACCAGTTGTCAAAAAGACTACCCTTTCATCACTGAATGATCTTGGCAGCTCTGTCAAAAGCAGTCACTCAGACACACGTGGGGTCCATTTCTGGGCTCTGTTCAGTCCTACCATTATGTACGTCTGTATATTGCACTGTCTAGACTACTATAGATTTCCAGTAACTTTTGAAATAAGATGGTTTCTGTCCTTCAACTTTTATCTTTTTTTGAAATTTGTGTTCACTATTTATGGATCTTAGCAATTTCAAATTCTAAAAGTCAGGTTTGCAACTTCTGGTTTTAAAAATCCTGCTGGACAGGAGCTGGTGCTGTGGCTCATTTGGTTAATTCTCCACCTGCAGCACCGGCATCCCATATGGGCACTGGGTTCTAGTCCCAGTTGCTCCTCTTGCAGTTCAGCTCTCTGCTGTGGCCCAGGAAGGCAGTGAAGGAAGGCCCAAGTGCTTGGGCACCTGCATCCATGTGAGAGACCAGAAAAAAGCACCTGGCTCCTGGCTTTGGATTGGCATAGTTCCGACTATAGTGGCCATTTGAGGGGTGAACCAATGGAAGAAATAACTTTCTCTCTCTCTCTCTCTCTCTCTCTCTCTCTCTCTCTCTCTCTCACTGTCTAACTCTATCTGTCAAACAAAAAAATCCTGCTGGATGAAGATTAATTCATAGATTCAGCATTGCAATTTGTAGAGAGCTGACTAGTAATGCTGAGTTTTATCATACCTGGATATGATTTATGTGTCCAATTATTAAGATCTTTAATTTCTCCCTGAAATGTTTTTTTTTAATTTTCAGTGTACAGCTCTTTTATTTCATCTTAAATGGTTTATATTTTTGACATTAAGTAACATCAATCTTTTAATTTTATTTTTTGCAATTTGCAGCTAGTCAAAAAGACTATCCATTCTTCACTGAATGATCTTGGCAGCTCTGTCAAAAGCAGTCACTCAGACACATGTTGGGGTCCATTTCTGGGCTCTCTTCAGTCCCACTGATCTGTATGTCTGTATATTGCACTGTCTAGACTACTATAGATTACCAGTAAGTTTAGAAATAAGATGGTTTCCGTCCTTCAACTTTTATCTTTTTTTGAAATTTGTGTTCACTATGTATGGATCTTAGCAATTTCAAATTTTAAAAGGCCAGAAGGCAACTTCTGGCCTTAAAAATCCTACTGGACAGGGGCCAGCAGCATGGCTCATTTAGTTAATCCTCTACCTGCATCCCATATGTCACTGGTTCTAGTCCTGGTTGCTCCACTTCCAGTCCAGCTCTCTGCTGTGGCCTGGGAAGGCAGTGGACTTTTCATGATGAAAACTTTAAGTGAATTGGCTTTAGAAGGAACATTCCTCAACACACAAAAGGCAATTTATGACAAACCCATTGCCAGCATCATATTGAATGAGGAAGAGTTGGAGGCATTTCCTGTGAAATCCGGAATCAAACAGGGATGCCCACTCTCACCAATGCTATTCGATATAGTACTGGAAGTTTTAGCCAGAATCATTAGGCAAAAAAAAAATCAAATGATACAAATTGGGAAGGAGGAAGTCAAACAATCCCTATTTGCAGATGACATGATTCTATATATAGGGGATCCAAAGAACTCCACTAAAAGACTACTGGAACTCATAGAAGAGTCTGATAAAGTAGCAGGATATAAAATCAGCAGGCTTTGTATACACAGACAATGCCATGGTTGAGATAGAATTTCTAAGATTGATCCCATTCAAAATAGCCACAAAACCAGTGAAGTACCTTGGCATAAGTTTATCCTAGGATGTCAATGATCTCTATGATGAAAATTACAAAATATTAAATAAAGAAATAGAAGAAGACACAAAAATAAGGAAAAAATGGACATGTTCATGTATTGGAAGAATCAATATCATCAAAATGTAGAACTTCCGAAAGAAATTTACACATTCAATGCTATACCAATCAAAATACCAAAGAAATTAATATCAGATGAAGGAAAAAATGATGCTGAAATTCGTATGGAGGAACATGAGATCTTGAATCTCTAAAGCAATCTTATACAACAAAAACAAAGAGGGAGGCATCACAATACCAGAACTTCAAGACATGCTGCAGGGCAATTATAATGAAAACAGCATTTTACTGGTACAAAAATAGATGGATAGGCCAATGGAACAGAATAGAAACACCAGAAAGCAATCCAAATATCTACAACCAATTTATATTTGACAAAGGAGCTAAAACCAATCCCTGAACAGGGACAGTCTCTTCAACAAATGATGCTGGGAAAATAAGATGTCCGTATATACAAGTATAAAGCAAAACCCCTACCTTACACCCTACACAAAAATGCACTCAATATGGATTAAAGATATAAATCTACAGCACAACACCATCAAATTAATCAAGAACATTGGGGAATTCCTGCAAGACATTGGCACAGCAAAGAATTCCTAGAAAAGACCCCAGAGGCATAGGTAGTCAAAGCCAAAGTGAACAAATGGAATTACCTCAAATTGAGAAGTTTCTGTATTGCAAAAGAAACAGTCAGGAAAGAGAAGAGGCAACTGACAGACTGGGAGAAATTATTTGCAAACTATGCAACTGATAAAGGTTTAATAACCAGAATCTACAAAAAATAAAAATAAAAAAACTCCACAGTAACAAAACAAACCCAGTTGAGAGATGGTCCAATGACTTTAACAGGCATTTTTCAAAAGAGGAAATCCAAATGGCCAACAGACACATGAAAATATATCCAGGATCACTATCCATCAGGGAATTGCAACTCAAAACCACAATGAGCTTTCTCCTCACCCAGGTTAAATGGCTTTCATACAGAAATCAACAGACAACAAATGCTGGAGAGGATGTGGGGAAAAGGGTAGCCTAACCCACTGTTAGTGGGAATGTAAACAGGTAAAGCCACTATGAAAATGGGCCAGCACCACAGCTCACTAGGCTAATCCTCCACCTGCAGCACCAGTACTCTGGGTTCTAGTCCCGAATGGGGCACTGGTTCTGTCCCGACTGCTCCTCTTCCAGTCCAGCTCTCTACTGTGGCCTGGGAAGGCAGTGGAGGATGGCCCAAGTGCTTGGGCCCTGCACCTGCATGGGAGACCAAGAAGAAGTACCTGGCTCCTGGCTTCAAATCAGCGCAGCATGCCAGCTGTAGCAGCCATTTGGGGGGTGAACCAACAGAAGGAAGACCTTTCTGTCTCTCTCTCACTGTCTAACTCTGCCTGAAAAAAAAAACAACTGATAAAGCCACTATGAAAACCCTATAGAGATATCTCAAAAATCTGAATATCATACCCAGCCATCCTACTCTTGGGAATTTACCCAAAGGCAATGATATCAGTAAACAAAAGTGCTATCTGCACCTCCATGTTTATTGCAGCTCAATTCACAATAGCTAAGACATGGGAGCAACCTAAATGACCATCTACTGAACACTGGATGGAGAAATTGTGGGATATGTACACTACGGAATACTATACAGCAGTAAAAAAGGATGAAATCCAGTCATTTGCAACAAAATGGAGCAAGCTGGAAAACTTCATACTTAGTGAAATAACCCAGTCCCAAAGAGACAAATACCATATGTTCTCCCTGATCTGTGAGAATTAATAGTGCTCCCAAAATGAAAGCTATGAAAGTGAAATTGACACTTTTAGAATCAATGACTTGAATATTCCTTGACCTGGATGTTGTAGGACAGTTTATTAATGTTACTTGTTATTTTATATATCCGTTTTTGCTTTGTTTTCTTTCTTTCTTTTTCTTTTCTTTATACTATATGTTGAACTCTTCATATAGCATAGAGTTAATCATATGTATATTAAGTCAACTGGAAAAAAGATCCCAGTAAAAAATAAGAGGGGAGATAAGAGAGGCAGCAAATAGTCCATAACTGTAAAGCAGTATAGGTCTGCATACAGCCCTAGAGACTTAACTTCTAAGGGTACAACCTAAAAACATGTCATGGGACCCCAAACCCATAAAATGGGTGGTATAAATGCCATCTTTTTTTTATTTGATAGGCAGAGTTAGACAGTGAGAGAGACAGAGAGAAAGGTCTTCTTCCTGTTGGTTCACCCCCCAAATGGCCACTATGGCTGGCATGCTGCACCAATCCGAAGCCAGGAGCCAGGTGATTCCTCCTGGCTTCCCATGTGGTTGCAGGAGCCCAAGCACTTGGGCCATCCTCCACTGCCTTCCCAGGCCACAGCAGAGAGCTAGACTGGAAGAGGAGCAACCAGGACTAGAACCCACCACCCATATGGGATGCCAGTGCTGCAGGCAGAGGATTAACCAAGTAAACCACAGCGCCAGTCCCAAAATTCCATCTGTTAAAATGAGCCTATTAAAGTCAACATATAGATAGGTTTAAGTGTATAAGTGATTACATAAAAAATATTAAGGCCAGTGCCATGGCTCAGTAGGCTAATCCTCCACCTGTGGCACTGGCACACCGGGTTCTAGTCCCAGTTGGGGCACCAGATCCTGTCCCAGTTGCCCTTCTTCCAGGCCAGCTCTCTGCTGTGGCCAGGGAGTGTAGTGGAGGATGGCCCAAGTGCTTGGGCCCTGCACCCCATGGGAGACCAGGATAAGCACCTGGTTCCTGCCATCGGATCAGCATGGTGCGTCGGCCACAGCACTCCAGCTGCGGCGGCCATTGGAGGGTGAACCAATGACAAAAGAAAGACCTTTCTCTCTGTCTCTCTCTCTCTCTCACTGTCCACTCTGCCTGTCAAAATAAATAAATAAATAAATAATAAAAAAATCAAGTGCCTTATAATAAGAATAGAATTAAAAAGGAAGGAAAGTCCAATATGGGAATCAGTCCACACAGTAGACTCCTAGAATGACATTCCCTGTAAATAACACTCTGACCTCAGAATCACCCCTTAAGGCTTCCTGTTCTGGCTGAATGGCCTCTGAGAGTATCTTGGGCATGGAAAGCCAAGACTCTGTGGCAAAAGTATCCTAGAGGAGAATATCTGTGAGACCTCAGTGGACAAAAAGTCCATCAAAGAAGGATGTACTCTTCTCTGAAGGGAGAAAATAACATCCAATTTTTTTTATGGCCATGTCCAAATACCGATTGAGTCTATGGTCACAGAAAGCTACCATAGCCTTGGTCGCCAATGGCAAGAGCCTCAGTGATCACTGACATCATAAATAAGAGTGCTAATTGTTAAAGGGACAACAGAAGTCACTGTGCACTTACTCCCCATGTAGGACCTCCATCCTTAATGAGTTGTACTTGATAATAGACTGCAAATCTTGTTCTCAATCTGTATTCTATATGTTGTGGGGGGGGGTGAAAACTGTTGAAATAGATGCTTAACATGTTACTGATCCTCTGTGTCTCATCCCGCAGGACAGCCACTGGGGCTGAGCACCTAGAAGGAGAAATGAAAGGGACAGGAGACACAAAGATGGCAGCAAGGCAAGTCCTGATCAAGCTGCGATTTTATTTTTCTTAACCACACACTTATATATCCTGAAGACAGGATGTCGGGCGGGGGAAGGAGGGGAGTTGTAGCTGCAGTGCTTGTGCAAGCAGAGGAGGGTCACAAGGTTATCTTGCAGCCACAATGTTTGTGCAGGTAGGGAACGGTCATAAAGTCTTAAGACACAGGGTGGCGTTATCAGTACTTTCCGGCCCAGGCTGCTTATATCTACCTCAGTAGTTTTCTGCTAAGAGGCCACATGCCACACGGTCCCTGACACCTCTGTGTATAAAATCAAACTAAAAATGAACATAATAAAGAAGGAGATGGGAGAGGGAGATGGAGGTGGGATGGGAATCAGGGTGGGAGGGTGGGTATGGGGAAAAGAACCACTATATTCCTAAAGTTATATCTATGAAAAAAATGCATTCATTAAATAAAAACTTTTAAAAAAGAAAGGACTTTGAATGTTTTTACCAAAAATAAATCTTAAATGTTTGAGGAGTTAGACATATTTATCATGTTTGGACATTGCACAATGTATACATGCATCAAAACATCACATATCACCTCATGAATATGTACAATTTTTATGGTGATCAAAATTTGTTTAAAAATATTTGACAAGAATGTGCTGTTGTGGTGTAGCAAGTAAAGCTACTGACTGTGATGCTGCCATGGGATGCTGGTTATGTCCCAGCTGCTTCATTTCCAATCCAGCTCTCTACTATGGCCTTGGAAAGCAGTAGAAGATGACCCAAGTCCTTTATAAAAAATTGATTTTAGCTCTTTTGTTAAAGATTAGTTTCTTATAGGTGCATTATGTGATTTACAATAATTTCATTCTGTTAGATTTGCCTACATGTCTCTTTTTGTGCCAGTATCAGGATGCTTTGATAATAACTGCCTTGTTCTATGTCTTGAAATCTGGCATTGTGATGCCCCCAGCTTTGTTTTGGTGTATAAGATTGCTGTAGCTATTTGTGATCTCTTGTGTTCCCATATAAACTTCAGCATCAATTTTTCAGATATGATAAGAATGTCTTTGATATTTTGATTAGAATTGCATTGAATTTGTAAATTGCTTGTGGTAGTATGGATATTTTGATAATATTGATTCTGCTATCTACAAAAATGGAATGTTTTTTTTCCATTTTTGTGTCTTCTTTCATTTCTTTCTTTAATATTTTGTAAGTTTCATTGTGGAGATCTTTCACCTCCTTGGTTAAATTTATTCCGACGTATGTAATTTTTTGTAGCTATTTTGAATTGGATTGATCTTAGAACTTCTCAGCCATGGCATTGTCTGTGTATACAGTATTGCTTTTTGTGTGTTAATTTTATATCCTATAACTTTATCAAGCTCTCTTAGCAGTTTTAATAGTCTCTTAGTGGAGTCTTTTTTAAAAGATTTACTTATTTATTTGAAAAATGGAACAGCAGAGTGGGGAGAGAGGGAGAAAGAGATATCTTCCACCCACTGGTTCACTCCCCTAATGGCTTCAATGGCCAGAACTGAGCTGATCTGAAGACAGGAGCCAGGAGCTTCTTTCTGGTCTCCCACTTGGGCACAGGGACCCAAATACATGAGTCATCTTCTACTGCATTCTCAGGACATAGCAAAGAGCTGGGTCAGAAGTGAAGCAGCTGAGACTCAAACTGGCAACCACATGGGATGCCAACACTGCAGACAGAGGCTTACCCACTACACTAAAGCACCAGCACCATAGTGCAGGCTTTTGGTTCCACTATATGTAGAATCACATCATCTACAAACAGGGATAATCTGAGTTCCTCCTTTCCAATTTGTGTCCCTTTGACTTTTTTAACTTAGAGACATTTTATTTAGTGTATACAAACTCCGTGCATTTCATATATACAAAGTTAGGAATATAGTGATCCCTTCTACCCTACCTTCCCCCATGTGCACACTCCTTCCCTTCTTTCTCCACCCTCTCCCATTCTCATTCATATTTTTCACAAATATCTATTTTCAGTTAACTTTATGCTCATCAGATTAACCCTAAAAGAGTTCATCAAATACTATGAAAACAAACAAAATAATTGTTCTTCAACAATCACAACAAGGACTGTTCAAAATAAACACATACCAAAGTATCAATTTCACTTCTATAGATTACCGTTTAGGTACTCTATTAGTTATCACAAGTCAGAGAAAACACATGGCATTTGTCTTTTTGGGACTGCCTTATTTGCCTAAGTCTAATAGCTTCCAGTTGCATCCATTTTGTTGCAAATCATAGAATTTTTTTTTACTGTTGTGTAGTATTCAATAGTGTATGTATGCCATAATTTCTTTTTTAAAAAAGATTTATTTATTTATTTGAAAGTCATAGTTACACAGAGAGAGGAAAGGCAGAGAGAGAGAGAGAGAGAGAGAGAGAGAGAGAGGTCTCCGATCCAATGGTTCACTCCCCAACTGGCTGCAATGGCCAGAGTTGCACTGATCTGAAGCCAGGATCCAGGTGCTTCTTCTGGGTCTCCCACGTGGGTGCAGGGGTCCAAGGACTTGGGTCATCTTCTTACTGCTTTCCCAGGCCATAGCAGAGAGCTGGATCAGAAGTGGAGCAGCCGGGTCTCAAACCAGTGCACATAAGGGATGCCGGCACTTCAGGCCAGGACATTAACCAGTGGCACCACAGTGCTGGCCTTGCCATAATTTCTTAATCCAGTCTTCATTTGATGGACATCTGAGTTGATTACATATATTAACTGTTATGAATTTATCTGCAATGAATAGAAGTACACAGATAACTCTTGCATATGCTGATTTATTTTGGTAGGTAAATTCCCATGAACAGGATATGTGGATAATATTATAGGTCTATATTCAGATTTAGGAGGTATCTCCATACTGTCACCCACAGTGGCTGCACCAGTTTACATCCCTACTAACACCAGATTAGGGTACCTTTTTCCTCACAGCCTCACCAGCATTTGTTGTTCGTTGATTTCTGTATGAGAGCCATTCTAATTGGAGAAAGGTGAAATCTCACCATGGTTTTCATTTGCATTTTTCTGAGAGTTAGTGATCCTGAACATTTTTGCAAGTGTCTGTTAGCCATTTGAATTTCCTCTCATGAAAAATGCCTGTTCAGGTCTTTTGCCCATTTCTTAAGTGGATTGTTTTGTTGTTGTTGTTGTTGTTAAATTTCTTTTTTTAAATTTTTTTAGATTTTATTTAACTTACAGGTTTCATTTACTTCATATATACAGATAGGAATATAGTGTTACTTCCCACCACACCCTCCCTCCTGCCATGCTCCAAACCTTCTTCCTCCTCCCTCTCCCATTCCTACTCAAATTTTGTTTAAGGAATACAGCATCATGTTTGTTCATACTTAAAAATTTAGAAATATAGTGATTCCTCCAACCGTACCTTTCTACCACCCATACTCCTACCCTACTTCCACCTTCTTACCCCATTCCTGCTCCTATTTTTTACAAAAATCTATTTTCAGTTAATACTCATAAAATTAACCTACATGAAGTAGAGAGTTCAACAAATAATATGAAAAAAAGAAACAAACAAGCAAACAAAAAACATTGTTCCTCAATTGTCAAGACAAGGGCTGCTCAAAATAATCATATCACAAAGTGTCAACTTCAATCCTATAGATTTCCTTTTAGGTGCTTTATTAGTTATCACAGGTCATGAAAACATATGGTATTTGTCTTTTGGGTACTGACTTATTTCCCTAAGTCTAATAGCTTCCAGTTGCACCCATTTTATTGCAAATGACAGGATTTCATTTTTACCACTGTGCCATATTCCATAGTGTATATATACCACAATTTCTTAGTCTAGTCTTCAGTCAATGGACATATGCATTGATTCTCTAGCTTAGCTATTGTAAATTGAACTGCAATAAACATGGAGGTACAGATAACTCTTTTATATGCTGATTTAATATCCTTTGGATAAATTCCCAGGAGTGGGATGGCTGGGTGATATATTCAGATTTCTGAGGTTCCTCCATACTGTCTTCCACAGTGACTGCACCAGTTTAGATTCCCACCAACAATGGGTTAAGGTACCCTTTTCCCCACATTCTCACCAGCATTTGTTGTTTGTTGATTTCAGTGGGAAAGTCATTTAACTGAGGGAGGTGAAAGCTCATTGTGGCTTTGATTAGCTTTTCCCTGACAGCTAGTGATCCTGAGCATTTTTTCAACTGTCTATTGGCTATTTGAATTCCCTCTCAAAAAATGCCTGTTCAGGTCCTTTGCTCATTTCTTAACTGGGTTGTTTTGTTATTATTGTTGAACTTCATTAATTCTTTATAGATTCTGATGATTAATTCTTTATCAATTGTATAGTTTGCAAATATTTTCTCCCATTCCATCAGTTGCCTCTTCACTATGCTGAGTATTACTTTGCAGTGAAGAAACTTCTCACTGGGATGTAAGCTCATTTGTCAATTTGGGCTTTGATTGTCTGTGCTTCTGGCATCTTTTTCAAGAAGTCTTTTCCTTTGCCGGTATCTTGCAGGGTTTTCCTAATGTTCTTAGTAATTTGATGGTATCACATAATAGATTTAGGTTTTTGATCCATTTTGAGTAGGATTTTGTGTGTGATATAAGGTAAGGGACTTGCTTCATACTTCTGCATGCAGATAATCAGTTTCTCCAGCACCACTTGTTGAAGAGGCTGTCTTTGCCCCAGGAATTGATTTATGCTCCTCTGTCAAAGATAAGTTGGTTGTAGATGCATAAATTGATTTCTGGAGTTTCTAATCTGTTCCATTGATCTGCATGTCTTTTTTTTTTGTCAGTACCAGGCTGCTTTGATTATAACAGCCCTGTACTATATCTTGAGATCTGGAATTTTGATGCCTCCAGCTTTGTTTTTGTTGTTGAAGATTGCTTTAGCTACTTGTGGTATCTTAAGTTTCCATATGGAGTTTAGTATCAATTTTTCTAGATCTGAGAAGAGTGCTGATAAATTGCTTTCAGTAGTATGGACATTTTGAAGATATTGACTCTTCCAATCCATGAACCTGGAAGATTTTTCCACATTTTTGGTTTCTTCTCTTTTACTTTTTCTTTTTAAATTGTATTTAAGTTATACAAGTTTCATATATTTCATAGATAGAGATTTAGGAATATAGTGATGTAGGCAGCCTTTGGACAAATCAAGGCCAGTCTTGGCTTGTGGAGTTCTTGAGATAAGAAAGTCACATACTCCCATCCTGAAGGAGGATGACATACTGAAGGAGGATGATAATTGAGAATGCTCTGTTAAAATTAGGGCCACTGGAGGCCCCGATAAGTTGCTTATGTATGTTGTTATCTTTTGTGCTTCTTTGTGCTGGTTATGTGTAAATACCACTGAGACATTGGAATAAATGAGCCTTGATCAGTCTTATTGTCTTGGCTCCATTCTCCACGATCTCTTGTCCCTCTTTTCAGTCCCTCTCTCTCCTTTAGGTTCCATTCCACTGGTGCGGCTGGCCCGCACATAGTGACAGTTTACGCACCACCCTCTCTCCCATCCATGCTCCAACATTTCCTCCCTACCTCTCACATTTCCATTCTTAATTTTTACAAAGATCCATGTTAAGTATATTTAATTATTGTATAGTTAACCCTGCACTAAGTAAAAGAGTTCAACAAATAGTATGAAGAGGAAAAAATGTTCCTCAATGGAAGAGACACGGGCTGTAAATAATCATCAAATATATATAAATGTCTACTTCACTCCAATACATGACATTTCAGGTAGTCTATTAGTTACCTCAAATTAGGGAAAACATACATATGTCTTTTTTGGACTGGCTTATTTCACTAAGCATATTGGTTTCAAGTGGCATCCATCTTGTTGCAAAAGACTAGATTTCATTTTTTTACAATTGAGTAGTACTCCACAGTGTATATATACCATAATTTCTTCATCCAGTCAACAGTTGACAGACATCTGGGTTGATTCCTTATCTTAACTATTGTGAATTGAGCTGAAATGAACATGAGGGTACAGATAACCGTTTCATATATTGGTTTCTTTTGGCTTGAGTAAATTCATTTGGAAATTTGGATAAATGTTGCTGTTTGTAGATGTGTGGATTGATTTTTGGAGTTTATTTTCTGTTCCATGGTCTAACTATCAGTTTTCGTGCCAGTCCCAGGCTGTTTTGACTATAACTTCCCTGTAGTATGTCTTGAAATCAGGTACTGTGGTGCTTCTGACTTTATTTGTGTTGTATAAGACTGCTTTAGATATTAGTGGTTTTTTGCATTTCCATATGAATTTTTAACATCATTTTTCTATATCTGTGAAGAATGATTTTGATATTTTGATTAGGGTCACATTGAATCTGTAAATTGCTTTTGATAGCATTGACATTTTGCTGATATGAGTTCTTACAATCCATGATCATGGATGATTTTTCCATTTTTAATGTCTTCTTCTAGTTCTTTCCTTAATGTTTTGTAATTTTCTTTTTTTGTCTAATGAATGCATTTTTACATAGATACAACTTTAGGAATACAGTGGTTCTTTCCCTCATGCACCCCACCCACTCCCTTCCCACCTCGCATTCCCTCTCCCATCTCCTTCTTCATTATGGATCATTTTTAGTATGACTTTATATGGAGAGGACCATCTCTATGCTAATCATAGATTTCAACAATTTTCCCACACCGTATAGAATGGGGAGAGAATTTTCAGTCAACTCTCATATTGCAATTCAATAGGGACAGAGGTCCTACCTGGGGAGCAAGTGCACAGTGACTACTGTTGTTCCTTTAACAATTAACATTCTTTTTTTATAACATCAGTGATCATCCGAGGCTCTTGTCATGAGCTTCCAGGGCTATGGAGGCCTTTTGTGACCATAGACTCTGTCATTATTTGGACATGGCCATAAGCAAAGAGGATATTCTGCTCTCCCTTCAGATAAGAGTGTCTCCTTCTTTGATGACCCTTCCTTTCCTCTGAGGTCTCACAGAGATCCTCCGTGTAGGGTTTTTTTCCACAGAGTGTTGTCTTTCCATGCCTGAGATGCTCTTGCAGGCCTTTCAGCCTGACCAGAAAGCCTTATGGGTTGATTCTGAGGTCAGAGTGTTATTTACTGTGAAAGTCATTCTAGGAGTCTACTGTGTGGACTGCTTCCCATGTTGGTCCCTCCTTCCTTTTTTAATTCTATTATTTTACTGGGTATTTGATGTTATTTATGTAATCCCTTTTCAACTTAGACCAGTCTATCTGTTTAATACCTAAGTTGATTATTGTAACAGTAAAAATGTTGTTTATACCACCTATTCTTATGGGTTTGGAGCCCTATGATTAGTTCTTAGGCTGTACCCTTAGAGGTGAGTCTATATGCTTGTATGCATAACTAAATTGTTTTACAGTTTTAGACTACCTCCTCCATCTCTTATTCTCTCCCTTTTTTAAAACTGGTATCTTTTTCCAGTTGCTTTAAAATATATATAATTAACTCTGTGTTACATAGAGAGCTCAGCCTATAGTGTGATGTAGATGAGAGTGAGAGAAAGAAAACAGAGGGAAAAATAACAATCGACAAAATAAAATCAAGAGGATATACACAGTAAAAAGTAACTGTCTCTTGACAATCATGTCAAGGATTCTTGAGGACATTAGTTCTTAAAGTGACTATTTCACTTCTATAGCTTTCATTTTAGCTGCGCTGCTAATTCTCCTGAATCAGGGAGAACAAATGGTGTTTTTTCACTAAGTATGAAGTTTTACAGCTTGCTCCATTTTGTTGCAAAGAACCAAATTTCATCTTATTTACTGCAGTGTAGTATTCCCTGATGGCTAGAGATTCTGAGCATTTTTTCATGTGTCTTCTGGCCATTTTGATTTCCTCTTTTGAAAAATGTCTGTTAAGCTCTTTGGCCCATCTTTTTATTGGATTGTTTGTATTGTTGCTGTGGAATTTCTTGATCATTTTATAGATTGTAGTTGTTAATCCTTTGTCAATTGTGTAGTTTGCAAATAATTTCTCCCATTCTGTCAGTTGCCTCTTTAATTTCCTGACTGTTTCTTTTGCAATTTGAGGTAATCCCAATTTTTCATCCTGGCTTTGACTACCTGGGTCTCTGGGGTCTTTTCCAGAAATTCTTTGCCTGTTTCAATATCTTGAAGGGTTTATTCTATGCTCTTGATTAATTTGATGATGTTGTGGCATAGATTTAGATCTTTAATCCATGTTGAGTGGATTTTTGTATATGGTGTAAGATAAGGGTCTTATTGTTTCATACTTCAACATGTGGAAATCCAGATTTCCCAGCACCATTTGTTGAAGAGGCTATCCATGTTCCAGAGGTTGATTTTAGTTCCTTTGTCAAATATGAATTGGTTATAGATGTTTGGATTGATTTCTGGTGTTCCTATTTGTTGCTGTGGATTCATTCTGAGAGGAGGAGCATGGTCGGGGCAAGAGGCACAGAGTCACCACACAAACCCCAGGAGTCAGATAAAAGCAGGCCAGAGGCAAGCAGCCCACAGATTTGTTTATTTAAGTTGGTACAGCATCTTAAATAGCCAAGGCAGCCAGGCAGGTCAAGAACCGGTCTATGCCCTAAACAATCACAGCCTGTTGCCAGACAGTTTACAAAGCCATCCAATCACAGCCTGTTGCCAGTCAGGCTCCATTGTCATGTGGTTTCTGAAGCCATCCAATCACAGCATGTTGCCAGGCAGTTTCCATTGCCAGCAGCCATCTTGGCATAGCCTTCTCATTCCACCACACCTATTCTGTTCCATTGGTCTATCCATCTGTTTCTGTACCAGTACCAGGATGTTTTGATTATAACTGCACCATCACATGTCTTGAAGTTCTGGTAGTTTGATGCCTCTGGCTTTGTTTTTTATTGTATAGGATTGCTTTAGTATTCAAGGACTCCTGTTCCTCATATGAATTTCAGCATCATTTTTTCTAGGTCTGTGAAGAATGCCTTTGGTATTTGATTGGTATGGTGTTGAACCTGTATATTGCTTTCAGAAGAATGGACATTTTAATATTAATTATTCTAATCCATGAACATGGCAGGTTTTTCCATTTTTTTGTGTCTTCTTCTATTTATTTAATATTTTGTAATTTTCATCATAGAGATCATTGACATCCTAGGATAAACTTATGCCAAGGTACTTCACTGGTTTTGTGGCTATTTTGAATGGGATCAATCTTAGAAATTCTATCTCAACCATGGCATTGTCTGTGTATACAAAGCCTGCTGATTTTATATCCTGCTACTTTATCAGACTCTTCTATGAGTTCCAGTAGTCTTTTAGTGGAGTTCTTTGGATCCCCTATATATAGAATCATGTCATCTGCAAATAGGGATTGTTTGACTTCCTCCTTCCCAATTTGTATTATTTGATTTCTCTCTTTTTTTTTTGCCTAATGATTCTGGCTAAAACTTCCAGTTCTATACCAAATAGCATTGATGAGAGTGGGCATCCCTGTTTGATTCCGGATTTCACAGGAAATGCCTCCAACTCTTCCTCATTCAATATGATGCTGGCAATGGGTTTGTCATAAATTGCCTTCTGTGTGTTGAGGAATGTTTCTTCTAAACCCAATTTACTTAGAGTTTACATCATGAAAGGGTGTTGTGTTTTGTCAAATGCTTTTTGGCATCTATTGAGATAATCATGATTTTTGTTTCTCAATTTGTTAATGTGATGTATCACATTGATTGATTTTTGAATGTTGAACCATTCGTACATGCCAGGGATAAATCCCACTTGGTCTGGGTGAATGATCTTTCTGATGTGTAGTTGGATTCAGTTGGCCAGGATTTTGTTGAGTATTTTTTGCATCCATGTTCATCAGGAAGATAGGACTATAGTTTTCTTTCTCTGTCGCATCTTTTCCAGGCTTAGGAATTAAGGTGATATTGGCTTCATAGAAAGAATTTTGGAGAATTCCCTCCAATTCAATTCTTTGAATAATTTGAGAATAACTTCAGTTAGTCGTTCTTTAAAGGTCTGATAGAATTCAGCAGTGAAGCTATCCAGTCCTGGGCTCTTCTTTTTCAGTAGTGCATTTATTACTGATTCAATTTCTTTCATGATTATGGGTCTGTTTAGGTTTCCTATGTCTTCATGGCTCAGTTTCAGAAGGTTGTATGTGTCCAGAAATCTATCCTTTCTTCCAGGGTTCTCAATTTGTTGACATACAGCTCTTTGTTTTGGTTTCTGGTGATTCTTTTTATTTCTGTTGTGTCTGGTGTTACATTTCCATTACGATCTTTAATTTAATAGATTTGAGTCTTCTCTCTCCTTTTAATGGTTAGTTGGTCCAATGGTGTGTCTATTTTGTTTATGTTTTTCAAAGAACCAGCTCTTGGTTTTGCTGATCTTTTGTAATTTTTTTGGTTTCAATTCTGTTTATTTCTTCTCTAATCTTTAGCATTTCTTTTCTTCTATTGGGTTTGGCTTTGGTTTGCTGCTGTTTTCCTAAATCCTAGAGGTGCATAGAGAGGTCATTTATTTGGTACCTTTCCAGTTTCTTGATGTAGGCACCAATTGCTATAAACTTTTCTCTTAGCACTGCTTTTGCTGCATCCCACAAGTTATATATATATATATATATATATATATATATATATATATATATATATATGGCTTTTATTTAAAGAATATAAATAGAATATAAATTCCCAAAGTACAGCTTATGGATTACAATGGCTCCCCCACACACACAACATCCCTCCCACCCGCAACCCTCCCCTTTCCCGCTCCCTCTCCCCTTGCATTCACATCAAGATTCATTTTCAATTCTCTTTATACACAGAATATCAGTTTAGTACATATTACGTAAAGATTTCAACAGTTTGTCCTCACATAGAGACACAAAGTGAAAATACTGTGGGAGTACTAGTTATAGTATTAATTCACAATGTATAGCACATTAAGGACAGAGATCTTACATGTTTTTTTTAAAGAATTGATTAATTATCTATGCAATTTCCAATTTAACACCAAGATTTTTTAATCATTTTCAATTATCTTTGTATACAGAAGATCTATTCAGTAGATACTATGTAAAGATTTCATCAGTTTGCACTCACACAGAAACACAAAGTGTAAAAAAACTGTTTCAGTACTAGTTATAGCATTACTTCACATTGGGTAACACATTAAGGACAGATCCCTCATGAGACGTAAGTACACAGTGACTCCTGATGTTGATTTAACAATTTGACACTCTTGTTTATGGCGTTAGGAATCTCCCTAGGCTCTAATCATGAGTTTCCGAGGCTATGGAAGTCTTTAGGGTTCGCCGACTTCGATCTTATTCTGACAGGGTCATAGTCAAAGTGGAAGTTCTCTCCTCCCTTCAGAGAAAGGTACCTCATCTTTGATGGCCCCGTTCTTTCCACTGGGATCTCACTCACAGAGATCTTTCATTTAGGTCTTCTTATTTTGTTTTTCAGAGTGTCTTAGATTTCCATGCCTACAATTATCTCATGGGCTCTTGAGCCAGATCTGAATGCCTTAAGGGCTGATTCTGAGGCCAGAGTGCTATTTAGGACATTTGCCATTCTATGAGTCTGCTGTGTATCTCACTTCCCATGTTGGATCATTCTCTCCCTTTTTCATTCTATCAGTTAGTGTTAGCAGACACTAATCTTGTTTGTGTGATCCCTTTGACTCTTAGACCTATCAGTGTGATCAATTGTGAATTGAAATTGATCACTTGGTCTAGTGAGATGGCCTTGGTACATGCCACCTTGATGGGATTGTATTGGAATCCCCTGGCATGATTCTAACTCCATCATTTGGGGAACGACTGATTGAGCATGTCCCAAATTGTACATCTCCTCCCTCTCTCATTCCCACTCTTATATTTCACAGGGATCACTTTTCAGTTAAAATTTAAACACCTAAGAATAATTGTGTGTTAATTACAGAGTTCAACCATTAGTACTAGAATAAAAGAATACTAAAATGGATAAAGTATTACATTGTACAACAACAGTCAGCACAACAGCTGATCAAGTCATGTTTCTCATAGTGTCCGGCCCCCACATCTTTTCTAACATATTGGAATGCATTGGTAAAGTTTCAGGATAACAAGTCAACATACAAAAACCAATAGCAATTGTGTGCACACACAATGCCATGGCTGAGAAAACATTTGAAAGATCGGTCCCATTCACAATAGCTACAAATAGTTTTAAATACCTTGAAATAACTTTAAGCAAGGATGTGAATAGTCACTGCAATGAAAATTATAAAACATTGAGGATACAAACAGAACTAACACAAACAGAAAAAATCTTCCATGTACATGGATTGGAAGAATTAATATAATCAAAATGTTCATCCTGCAGAAAGTGATTTACAGACTCAGTGTCATCTCAATAAATATAGCAAAGACATTCTTCTCAGATATAGGAAATAATACCCTAAAATTCAAATGGAATCACAAGATTAGCTAAAGCAATCAAAAATAATAAAAATAGAGTTGAAGGCATTTCAATTCCAGATTTCAAGACATAATACAGGACAATTATAATAAAAAAAAAACTTGATACTAGCCCAAGAACTGATATAGTGACAAATAGAACAGATAAGACCCCTATCTTACACTTTTCACAAAAACAAATGACAATGAATCAGAGATATACATCTAAGACCTGAAATCATCAAATTACTGGAGAAAAGTATAGGGGAAACACTGTAAGCCTTTGGCATAGACAAAAGCTTCTTGGAAAAGCCCCCAGAAGCTCAGGTAATAAAGGTAAAAATAGACAAATAGGATTCCATCAAGCTGGAAGCTTCTGTATAGCAAAGGAAATAGTCAACAAAGTGTAGAAGAAAACAACAGAAGGAGAGAAGATATTTGCAAACTAAACATTTGATGAAGGATTAACATCCGGGACATTATAAGAAGTTCAACAAACTCAACACACTAACAAACAACACAGCTAAGAAATGGGCAAAAGATATGTACAGGCATTTTTCAAAGAATGAAATACAAATGGCCAACAGACACATAAAAAGATGCTAAGGATCATTAGCCATAAAGAAAATACAAATAAAAACCAAAGTGAGATTTCATCTTACACCAGCTACAATGACTATCATCCAAAACCAAAGTAATTTTCACTTTGAATGGTAAAAAAAATTAATAAAATAAGATATATACATGTTTATTAATGAAATGTAGTTAATAAAATAAGTGTTTACATTATTTATTGTAAACACTTATTTTATTAATTTTTGCTATCTGTATTCTTAGATCTCACTACATTATTGCACTCATCTAAGACCTTAGATATCTGTTTCCTAAAATCAATTTCTGATGCTAAATTTGCATGAGAATTGCATTTCACAGTATCAATCTCATTAGTACAATCTTTCCTACAAATAAGTATGAAACATTTGGAGGAAGCATGTATAATGAAAATTTGTGTACTATAGTAACAAATGTCAAAGTAATTGCTAAAATGTCTAAAGTTTTTGTCACTTTGAAAATTCTCACATATAATTTATCATAATTCTCTAAATAGTGTGGCAGTAATTTACTACAGTGACAAGATACTGTATTAGAGATTATAGGGCATTTAAATATAATCAATTCTCAGTATATTTAATCACTGCTTGTTCATAATCTAAATATAATTTAGAACTGTAAATAAGTATAAAATTTTATTTTAAAAGACATAAAAGTTATTAGTTTAAGAAGAAAAAAATTCTGTGCTTCCAAAATTAGTTGAAGGCACTCATTACCTCAAAGATGTAATTTGGATCACCAGATTATAATGCAGTCCTTGAGACTACATTAGGTCTGAAGGCTCGACTGAGTATCTGGAAGATCTTCTGACTCACTTGAAAGTAGCTGCTAACAAAATTAATTTCTTTGAAAGAAATCTTTGAACAATTATTTCAGCCTAACACTTCTTCCAATCAACACATTCAGACATATCACATTTTAATATTGAATCAACGATTTAAATAGAAGTATTCAATCCAAGGCAAATCATTATGTTGGACTAACTGTAAAATTAACATATATACAATATAAGATTTGAAGTAATATTGAAAAATTCAATACAGTCATGTAATTAAAATAAACAACTGGTGGGACAAAATAAGGTTTAATTACACTATCCCAGCAAAATCAAAATGCTGTGGAGTTGCACACAGAATGCCTAGTACCAGTAGAAGAAAGTAGATACTGGCTGTCAGTGTCAGCTATTAGAACACAAGCTCTGTGTCATTTGTGTGATGTGGAGTTAGGCTGCCTTGGAATCCTATTCCATGTGGCTCTGGGGGCATAGAAGAAAGGGGACCATTTATGTCATCCTGATTTGCACAAGAATTCTAAAGACAAAGTCTGTTTTATAGAGTATGGCTAATTGTGATTAACCAAATGCTAAATCCTCACCATTGAAGTGATATTCTAATGTAATTATAGGAAGAAGGCATGAAACAGAGTCTTTTTTTTTTGACAGGCAGAGTGGACAGTGAGAGAGAAAGACAGAGAGAAAGGTCTTCCTTTTACTGTTGGTTCACCCTCCAATGGCCACTGTGGCAAGCGCACTGTGGCTGGAGCACCGCACTGATCCAAAGCCAGGAGCCAGGTGCTTCTCCTGGTCTCCCATGTGGGTGTAGGGCCCAAGAACTTGGGCCATCCTCCACTGCACTCTTGGACCACAGCAGAGAGCTGGCCTGGAAGAAGGGCAACTGGGACAGAATCCGGCACCCCAACCAGGACTAGAACCCAGTGTGCCAGTGATGCAGGCAGAGGTTTAGCCTATTGAGGCACAGCGCCAGCCGAAACAAAGTCTTAACCTCTATTACCAGAAAACTAGTGCAAACTATCTTCTTTCTTTTTCTAGTGATAACCTCCGCTGACAAGGAAATGTAAGTTATAAATGAGCAAGGTGCACTACAAGAGAATTTTGTTGGTGCTGTTGAGGTTTGTTTGCTTTAATTAAAAAAGTAACTGTTGAAAAAATTCCAAAATTTACATTTTTAAAAAAAACCCATATTTATATTTTATATTTTTAGTGTTAAAGACATCTCTCAAAAGATACCCAATTGTAAATTATTGTGTAATAACTCCCTCTCCCCTTGCATTCACATCAAAATTCATTTTCAATTCTCTTTATATACAGAAGATCAGTTTAGTACATATTACATAAAGATTTCAACAGTTTGCCCTCACATAGCAACACAAAGTGAAAAATACTGTTGGAGTACTAGTTATAGTATTAATTCACAATGTATAGCACATTAAGGACAGAGATCCTACATGATATATTTTCAATTGATTAATTTTCTATGCAATTTCCAATTTAACACCAAGTTTTTTTTTTTCATTTTTAATTATCTTTATATACAGAAGATCGATTCAGTATATACTAAGTAAAGATTTCATCAGTTTGCACCCACACGGAAACACTGGATGTGAGGGTGATCTGGCTGCGACATCTGTCACCCCATTGATCGCCAGGGTTGATTCGGCTGATCTGGCTGGCTAGGCGGGTGTCCCCTTCCTCCCTCACTGCTCCATGTGCATCCCTCCTGAAGCTGTGTGCTCGGTCGAAGAGGACGACCATCCCCGCTAGAGGAGTACCAGTCTTCAGTCAAGGGTATACGAGTAGCTGCGCTCTCCTTCTAGAACCTCCAAACAAGCTCTCAAGAGAAACACTTTAAATTTTAAATGGTAGGAAAATGTTCTTAAATAAAAGTATGCTGGGATTACAATATTTCTCCCCATTATTGTATTGGCTGGAAGTACTTTGACTAACGTTCAGCATATTTTTATAAATATAATAAGTTTTCTTGGTTCAAAGATTCAAAGATGGAGGAATAGAGAGGGAGCTTACTGCTCTAGGCTAGGAGACGATAGTTATAAAAAGTGGAGAGAGAGTGAAATCTTAGGGAAGAGTTAGGAAATTTCATGGAAGGAAGAGGGATGCTGTGGTTCTACATGGAGTGTGTGGATGCACAGCATGAGCATGAACAGAACACAGGACCCTAATATCTGAGAGCTTCAGCACCGGCTTTGTAGAGTGAGGTGAGAGCATCACTATAATTCCTAAGCCAGAAAAAGAAACCACAAAGAGAACTATAGACTAATTTCCCTGATGTACCTAGATGTGAAAATCCTCAAGAAAATACTAGCCAATCAAATCCAACAACACATCAGAAAGATCATTCACCAGGACCAAGTTGGATATTTATCCCTGGTATACAGGGATGGTTTAACATTTGCAAATCAATGTGATACATCACGTTACCAAACTGAAGGACAAAAATCATATAGTGATCTAATACATGCAGAGAAAGCATTTGATGAAAATCTTGAGGCAATTGGTATAGAAGGAATATTGCTCAACCCAATCAAGGCAATTTATGACAAACACACAGCCAACATCCTACTGAATTGTCATAACTTGGAAGCATTCCACTTAAGATCCAGAACCAGACAAGGATGTCCACCTTTATCATTGCTAATAATATAGTCCTGAAGTTTTAGACAGAGCCATTAGGCAAGAAAAAGAAATCAAAGGGATATGAATTCTAAAGGAGGAAGTCAAACTATGCCTATTTACAGATGCCATGATTCTATATATATGGGACCCAAAAGACTCCACTGACAGACTATTGGAACCCATAAAAATGTTTGGTATAGTAGCAGGATATAAAATCAGCCCAGAAAAAATGAATAGCCTTTGTATACACAGACAATGCCATGACTGAGAAAGAACTTTTAAGATCAGTCCCATTCACAATAGCTCTAAAAAGTATTAAATACATTGGAATAAATTTAATCAAGGATGTCAAATATCTCTATGATGAAAATTACAAAACATTGAGGAAAGAATTAGAGCCAAGATGGTGAAATAGGGAGGGAGCTTACTGATAGTCTGAGAGAAGTCAGATTAATAAAAGTGGAGATAGTGTAGTCTCAGGGAAGATATAGAGAAAAAACAACAGAGGAAAGTCTTCCATAATTGGAGGGACATGGTGGACCTACAAGGAGGGTAGGGGCTCCCACAGCTCAGGACTCTAGCTGCTGAGAGCCTCTGCACCAGTGCTAGAGACAGCCTATGAGCCAGCTGCTGCTGAAGCTGCTGAAACCACCCTGCCATTACCACTGCACTCTGGGAGGGACAGGGGAGACACAAACATGGATAAATGGGTAAGCAAAGTGAATAGTGCTTGCTCCTGTAAGGGGGAAAAGTTCAATCCTGGAGGATGAACAGAGATTGAACACACCACAATCCCTTGATGTCTTCCCGCCACCCCCACACCTGGAGCTGCAGAGGGTGGAGAGCAGCCAACTTGTTTGTTTACATTTGGGAGTGAAAGAGGGCAGGCTCTGTTTTTGCCTCCTGAACGTAAACTTCAGTAGCAGGGACCACCCCATCTGGGGAACAAGGACCACAATGGTTTGGAGCATTCCCCAATCATCATGCAGGGGGCAGAGTGATGGGGGGGTAATAACAGAGGACAAGGCGCTCTTGGTTGAACAAAGTAAAAAGGAGGCTGGCCCCAGGGGGCAGAGCTTAGTACCTCAAAGCCCAAGTACCCACCTCCCTCAGTTACCAGAAATAAACAAACTCTAGAAGGTGGAGCTGCCTGCTTGCACTGGCAATCAGCACAGATGCATAGCAGCCCATAGCAGAGGGAAATCAACCTGAAATTAATCCAAACAGAAATGCTGAAAAACAAAGGAAAAATCCTGAATAAGAATATAGAAGAACCTATGAACTCACCAATGGAGCGGGCTAAACCATCCATAATAGAGGCTGAAGAAGAATTTGAGTCATGCCAGAAAAAGAATTCAGAAAATTCTTTTTCTGAAGCAATGAGAAACAGATTCAAGAACTGAATGAAAAGAACACCCAAGGATTAGAGATCCTAAAGAGAAGCCATACTGAAATACTGGAAGTAAAAAACTTAATTGACCAAATAAAAAATACAGTGGAATCCCTAAGAAATTGAACAGATGAAATAGAAGATAGAATATCGGAACTCAAAGACAAACTTCCCAAAATATTACAGTCTGAGCAAACACAGGAAGAAGAAGTTAGAAAATTGAAAAACATTGTTGGAGACCTACAAGACTCAATCAAGCATTGTAACATCTGGATAATAGGAGTCCCTGAGGGTGTGGAAAGAGAGAATGGATTGGAAGGCATTTTCAATGAAATAATATCAGAAAACTTCCAAATTAGGCAGGTTGAAAGAAATAACCAAATTCAACAAATATACAGGAGCCCTAACAAATTAAACCAGAAAAGGAATTCACCATGACACATTGTGGCAACACTCAGCTCAGTGAAACACAAAGAATCAATCCTAAATTGTGCCAGAGAGAAACAACAAATCACATTAAGAGATAATTCAATCAGACTCACCCTGGACTTCTCATCATAAACCCTACAGGCAAGGACACAATGGCATGATATATTCCAAGTTTTAAAAGATAAAGGATTCCAGCCAAGAATAATGTACCCTGCAAAGCTGTCATTTATGAATGAAGGGGAAATAAAGATTTTCCACAACAAACACAAACTGAAAGAATTTGTATCTTTGTGTCCAGCACTACAACACTTGCTCAAGGGTGTGCTGCACACAGAAATACAAAAAAGAACTTCACCGCAGGTGGCTCCAAGATGGCGTAATAGGGAGGGAGCTCACTGACAGTCTGAGAAAAGATAGTATAATAAAAGTGGAGATACTGTAGTCTCAGGGAAGAGTTTGGGAAAAAGCTGCAGAAGAAACTCTTCTGGAATTAGTAGGACACAGTGGACACACTTTGAGGGCACAGGCACCCACGGCTTGGGACCCCAGCTGCTGAGTCTACACACCAGTGCTGGAAACGGAAGTGAAGCAAAACTGAAGTAGCTCAAGACACTGGTAGAAAAGTGGCAGGAAGAGCCTAAGGGAACAAAGCTTTAAGCTCCATGGGGGAAAGTACACCAGCCTAACTAGAGGAGAGAAAAAAAAGGGGACCAGTATAGACATGATTCTCTCTCTCCACTCACTTTACAAAAGCAAAAAGACAATAGAGCAGGCAGCATTTTGGACAAACGTAACAGCTGCGCCAGCTCAGGTCTGGGCCTACCCTCAACCAAGCAGAAAAACCTGACTCTGGTGGGGAGAAATAACAGGAAAATAAGACCTAGTGAATGTGTGGAGCTTATGAACTGGGACAGTGAAAAAAAACCTGAGGGTGTGTGGGAGAACTCATGGTGTGGCCAAGATGTGAGTAGTCTCAGTGAGTGACTCCACAGACATGGTAACCTTGGCAGCCCGGTGGGAGACATTGCAGGGGAATTTAAGCTTACACTGAGGACTGCACAGATTCTTTGTGTGGTCCTTGGGATGGAGCAGACAAATATTATACCCCCTGGGGCTAGCGCTCAGGCACTGACTGCCATCAAGGAGAAGAGCTCAGCTGGGTGGAATTACTTCCCTTCTGAATAAAAAGAGAGAGAGAGAGAGAGAGAGAGAGAGAGAGAGAGAGAGAGAGAGATTTACCATGCCAAACCTGGATGTGTCACCTTTGGCACACCCTTAACCCTGAAGAACTGAACAGAGTTCTCTGGCCACACCCACCACAAGCCTCTAGAGATTCAACAAAAGCAGACAGTCCACTTAATCTAGAGTCGTAGTATAATGAGAAAAGTCAACACAGTGAGAAAAAAAGGAAGAAACCAAAGAATATGTCCACAATGCCAAATAACAAACACAGAAACCAAGGAAACAAGAACAAGGAAGACATCCTGATGCTCCCAAATGAACAAGACACTCCAATACAAGAATATGGAGATGATAAATAGAAGAAATGCAAGAAATGGATTTCAAAAAATTTATGATAATAACATTTAGAAGTTATCAAAAACAAATGCATGAACTATAGAAATTCATACATGACAGGACAGAAAATCACTCTCATGAAAATGAAATCTTAAGGAGGAATCAAAATAAAATGAGGAATTTAGTAGAACATGAAATTGAGATTGTAGAGAAATCAAAATGATATGAAGAATTAAATATAACAAATGAAAAACACATTTGAGAGCCTTAAAAACACAATCAATGAGATAGAAGAGACTATTGGACTTAAAGACAGCACAGGAAAGTATACAGTCAAACCAAAGAAAAGAAGAGGGAATTAGAAATCTAAAAAAATATTATTGGGAATTTACAGGATACTATTAAAAAACCCAACATTCAGATTCTAGGAGTTCCTGAAGACAAGGGGAGAGAGAAAGGATTAGAAGACCTTTTTAGTGAGATACCAGCAGAAAATCTTTCCAGGTTCAGAGAAGGAAAGAAACATCCAAGTACAGGAAGCACATAGAACCCCCAATAAACATTACCAAACAATAAACCCCCAAAATAAACATGATACTCACCACAACACATTGCAATCAAACTCACCACAGTGAAACATAAAGAAAAGATTCTAAAATGTGCAAGAGAGAAACATCAGATTCCTCTCAGAGGATCTCCGATTAGACTCACAGCAGACTTCTCTTCAGAAACCCTATAGGCTAGGAGGGAATGGCAAGATATAGCCCAGGCACTAAGAGAAAAACTGCCAGCCCAGAATATTATATCCTGCAAAGCTCTCATAGCGAATAGAAATTGAAAGAATTTGTCATCACTCATTCAGCCCTGCAAAAAATGCTTAAAGATGTGTTATAGACAGAAACACATAAACACAACCATCAATACAAAAGGAGGTAAAGGAAGAAAATCTCCCAGTAAAAGACCACAGGAAGTTCAAAGCATATATTAGAAATATCTTTGGAAAAATGGCAGGGTAAAGACACTACTTATCAATAGTCACATTGAATATAAATGGCCTCAACTCTCCAGTTAAAAGACACAGACTGGCTGAATGGATTTAAAAAAAAAAAACATCTATTTGCTGCTTACAAGAAACACATCTTTCCAACAAAGATGCATACAGACTGAAAGTGAAAGGTTGGAAAAAGATATTTCATGCCAACAGAAATGAAAAAAGAGCTGGTGCAGCCATATTATTATGAGAAAAAATAAACTTTAACACAAAATCTCTTAAGAGAGACAAAGAGAGACACTATATAATGATTAAGGGATTAATTCAACAGGAAGATGTAACTATTATAAACATATATGCACCTAATTACAGGGTACCAGTTTATTCAAAAGATATGTTAAGGAACTAAAAGGGAGACTTAGAATCCAATACAATGTTATTGGGGGACTTCAATACTCCACTTTCAGAAATAGACAGATCAACCAGACAGAATGATCAACCAAGAAACAGAAGATTTAATTGACACTATAGCCCAAATGGATCTGTCATATATCTACAGAACCTTTCATCCTACACTTGAAGAATACACATTCTTCTCAATAGTAATGGAACCTACTCTAGGATTGATCACATAGTAGGCCATAAAGCAAGTCTCAGCATATTCAAAAAAATTGAAATCATACCATGCATCTTCTCAGACTACAGTGGAAAGAAGCTGGAAATTAGCAACTCAGGAATCCCTAGAGCATAAGCAAACACATGGAGAATGAACAACATGCTCCTGAATGAACAGTGGGTCATAGAAGAAATAAAAAGAGAAATCAAAACTTTCTGGTTGTCAATGAAGATAACAATACAACATATCAAAGCTTATGGGATATAGCAAACATTGTTAAGAGGAAAGTTTATAGCAATAGGTGCCTACATCAAGAAATTGGAAAGGCACCAAATAAATGTGCTTTCAAGGTATCTCAAGGATCTAGGAAAGCTACAGCAAACCAGACCCAAAACTAGTAGAAGAAGAGAAATAATTAAAATTAGAGAAGAAATCAACATAATTAAATCCAAAAAAATCAGCAAAATGAAGAGCTTGTGTTTTTGAAAAAATAAACAAAATTGACAGACCATTGGCAAAACTAACTAAAAAAAGGAAAGACCCAAATCAATAAAATCAGAGATGAAAAAGGGAATGTAACAACAGATACCACCGAAATAAAAAGAGTCATTAAAATATACTTCAAAGAGTTGTATGCCAGCAAGCAGGGAAATCTATCAGAAATGGATAGATTCCTGGACACATACAATCTACCTAAATTGAACCATGAAGACACAGAAAACCTAAACAGATCCATAACTGAGACAGAAATTCAACCAGTAATAAAGGCCCTCCCAACAAAGAAAAGCACAGGACTGTATGGATTCACTGCTGAATTCTACCAGGCATTTAAAGAAGAACTAACTCCAATTCTTCTCAAACTATTCAGAACAATCGAAAAAGAGGGAATCTTCCCAAATTCTTTCTTTGAAGCCAGTGTCACCTTAATTCCCAAACCTGAAAAAGTTGCAGCATTGAAATAGAATTACAGACCAATTTCCCTGATGAACATAGATGCAAAAATCCTCAATAAAATGCTGGCCAATTGAATGCAGTAACACATTGGAAAGATCATCCACCCAGACCAAGTGGGATTTATCCCTGGTATGCAGGGATGGTTCAACATTCACAAACCAATCAATATGATATAGCATATTAACAAACTGCAGAAGAAAAACCATATGATTATGGGAAGGTGTCCGGCGCATAAAAAATCTTCCCAGTCAGATAAATCAATTAATTCACAAGCTTTTATTGGGATTCTGCTCTTGGGTGAAGTTCTCTGGTTCCAACAGAGCAGGGGTCAGGGAAGTTTCATGTCAGAGGTTGGGAGGGCTCCTTTTATAGATTCAGGGCATGGGGGTTAAAGGTTAAGGCAGGTCTGATCCTCATTGGTTGACCTTTAGGCTCCCATGGGGACTTTTTTTCCCTAGAAGGACAGGTATGGACTCTCCATTGCTAGAAGTGTAGGCCTTCCCTCCTTATGGATCTCAAAGCTACTATCCCAACCTTTTGATGATAGGAAAGGGGGCAACGATGAGTCTCTCTGGCTACTTCCTGCTGACTGGGGATGTTGCCTACAGGGGCCCATTGGGGTTATCTTTGGGCTCTGCAGGGACAGGCATGTATGGATGGAGAAGCAGCTGGTTGATTGCCTGGTTGCTGAAGGCCTTGCTTCATTCCATTATCACCTGCTGTAAACACTTACATGGACACTGTAGTATACAAGTCAGGGTGAGAATAGCAACCAATGATCCTAAAAGTGGCATTAACCAGGTAATGAAAGGATTTCATAGAGGAGAGGAAATGAGGGGGGTCTCTGGACCCTTGTGAGGATTGTTTGATGGATGTGGTTTAAATCTGATCCCAGCAGAGACCGGTATAAAGGCCATTCAATTTTTGCAGGTAGTGGGGTTTGTCTGTAGATAAATTCTGAATAATTAAGTGGAGGAGAGGACCATAAGTACACACAGGTTGGGAGCAGAGCCATTGATGTTAGAGTGGAGGTTATTATTACAAAGGAATGAGACCCAAGTGGGCTAGACAGGGTCTAGAACAAAGGACAGAGTCATTATTAGAGGACCCAAGAAAGGTGCTGTCTCAGCCACAACTAACTTTGCTGATTGAGAGGCAAATAAAACCTGACAGAAGGGGCTTGATAATAATCTGGTGGGCTTTAGGCCTTTGTAAGTTAAGAGGCCCAGACCTATCTCTTCATAGGGTATATCTTAAGGGAGGTGTGAACCTCCTCAGGGAAGGCACCCTCTTGACTTTCATTACCTACCTGGCCTTGGAGGAGAGCTGGTCAGGTGAAGGTGGGTGGCATCTCTAACAGGAAATTTACAGTTCTGCCTGCAACATTGCTGACCCTACTTGGCCGTCCCCTCAGCAGTGGTGGTCACTTTGGAAGCTGGGCAGAGTGAAGGGCTTTTTAGCTTAGAGCCAATAAGATTTGTGGCTCTGACCTGACGTCCTTCAACTCCAGGGAAGTTCTACTTCCAAAGATCTAACTATTGGCTCGCAGAGCTGTCAGGGCTCTTCATAAGCTGACTTCTGCTGAAGCCCAGGCTTACCACATTGAAAGCCATTGCAGTGGACTGGCCTGTTGGGTCTCCCTGATGGCAGATCACTATACAGAGCTACATTTAATAGGCCTGCCACCTATCTTTACATTACCGATGCCTAGCTTTCTCTTCCTCCTGGTATTTGTTAAAGCAGACCAGAGGATGCAAGTCAAGGGGGTGCTCAAGTCCCATCTCTAATCTTTGTGGCCTAAACTAGAAGTCTATAGTCACAGGCATGTTCTATAATGGTTTATGTTGAGGCAGATAATGCCTGTCAGGAAAGCTATGTCCTTATTTTAAAACTTTCTTTCCTTTTGGTCTGAAAGGGAGGTTTTGCCTGTTTACTGTGCTGATGGTGAGAGAAATATAGCTGAAGAATCATAATTTAAGCCTTCATTTTGGCTATGCTATTACAGAAAATGTTAGCAATCCATTTTATAAGGTCTAAAAATCAAATTGTGCACCTTGGAGAGTCCTTCAGAATAGAATTAGTTTCCTACCTCAAAGAGAATAGAGAAATTAGAGAATAAGTTGGATTTAGAATACAGAAATTCGGTTGCCAGTCCCATATCACTTACTGACTATAGCAATATCAAATGAAAACTTAGAAAGCAGTTTCAATCATTAGATAACAACTTAGGAAAACATTTACCAGAAGGTCCAATGCCTTCTATAAATTTTAAGAATACATAACCAGCAAATTCAAGCACAAGCATATAAAATGTTTTTTAGTTTCTTTCTACCAACAAATTTAAAACATCTGATACAGAGATTCAGGTCACATGAATTAAATATAACTTAGATTAATTTTAGCAGTTTAAATTTATGGGCAATCTTATCTATAAGCCAATTAAAATGAAACTCTTAATAAATTTTCCCATGCAGACATACAGTATGTATACAGGTATAACATAACATAATAGAATAGTAGATTCAATACTAGCTTTTTAAACTCTTTAACTGTTTTTTTAACTTACCAATTGATTCAAATTACTTTCTGCTCTTAGTAAACTCAGCTAACCATACTTTCTCTCAGTTGGTACCTGTAATACATTATTGGCTTCATCTGTTTACAGCACCATCCCAAAGTACTGAATACAATAGAAGTGGCTGGAAAAGTCCATCAGAATCTGTAGGAGGACAGCTAAACACACAACCAACAACACTTTAGTTTTATGAACAGCAAATCATATATAGAACTGTGGATGACAAAAGACTTTAAGTTGCCACGTTTAAAATTATAAACTCATTAACCAAAAAGAGGCACTTGCTTACTTCAATAGCATTTTTGAAAGCACCTGTAGGATTTTACAGAACATTTAACTCTTTAGGCCTCTGTGGCTTTATCATTAAGATCCAAGAATTCTTTCATAACCTTTGGTGACTTCCACACACCCTCTTCAACTTACTTGAAACATTACATCATTTCCATTCCAGTCTAGAGTAAACTAGCCATCAGGATGAAGTAAATCTTACAAACCTGTCCTTTCTTTATTCAAAATAACTCTTTCCTTTTAACCTTCCTTACCAATTGCACATGTCTGTACTTGTGATGTTTTCCATCTGCCAATTTACTTGCTTTATGTTTTGAAATAACCTGTTAAAAATCTCAGAATAAGACATTTTTAAATAAGTTAACACATCAAATTTCAGCCTGAGTTACTCTAAGCAATATTAAACTATTTTTAGACAGTTTATAAACTAACCCAAATTTTTATAGAATATTACCCAATTTAAATTAGCAGTTACACCTAAATGACTTAAGATGCTGATATTAAATATCTCTATATGAATTCAATTAAAAATAAAATTGTATTCATCTAAAACAAGTAATAATTACCCATTGCTGTTTCACTGAGTACTGTTTGCCCGGAAACCTGTTAAAATAAATTGCAAAATAAGTTCAGCAAGTTACAAAGCGATATTTTCAAAGATAGTGATCTTACTAGATTCAAAGAGAAATTCCTTCAAACTCAGTGTCTAGTTACAGTTGCATTTTTCCTAAAAACACCTTAGGCCCATGATATCATATTCAGTTGGTCATGTGGGGCTTAGGCACATGACCTAAAACCCAGCAGACCAGAGGGTTGGGGTGAAGAAGAGAGAGGAAGAGAGAGAAAGAAGAGAAAGAGAAGAAGAAGAGAGAAAATAGAGAGAAGGAGAGTATAAGAGAGAGACAATATAGGGGAGGAGCTAGTGAGGAGAGAAGAGAGAAGAGAAAGGAGACCAGAGGAGGCTAGAAAGCCATGTGTTCAGGAACAGATCATTTTAAAACTTTGCCAGAGGGTGGCTAGGGAAGCAGGAGAACCCCATTAGGATGGGGGTGGAGCTTGACACCGGTGGTTGGGCCACGTGGCTACCTGGCTTTCAGCAATGGCAGCGGGGAGCTAGAGGGAGGGGCAGGACATGGTGTGGGGCAGAATGTGCATATGGGGGCGGGAGGTTCCTGGCTAGCTGTGGGGTCCCCAGAAACTCAGGAGGGTCCAAAAAGGTGGAGGGTGGAGAGTTAGGCAGTAACACAGAAGAGGCATCCTTAGGAGGTAGGGGCCTGATCTTGGCCAGCAAGACCTGGGCTGTGGAGCACTCAAAGAGGAAAATAGGGGAGAAGGAAGTAGGACAGCAGTGGAGGTCCCAGAAAGCCTGAACATATGGGACCTCTGATCATTTCCTCTCCCTGTGGCAGAAATTCTCAAGGTAATTAGGCCATGCCTGGGTGGAGTAGACTATTAGGAGTTTATGTCATAGGTCCTGGGCCAGTCCCAGTTTCTTCAAGTTCTTTAGGAGGCAGGCCAGGGAGCACTTTGAATCACCCCCTCAGGATTGGCCAGATCCCATGGTATCCCTGGCAGCCCGGATCTACTGAAATTCGGGCAAGGCGTCCCCTGCCCCAGACTTCAGTAGACAGGTTAGAGGTCAGTCCTCTATGGGGCCAAATCAGTGGTGGGACATCTCCACAGCCACTGGGAGGCTAAACAGTGGGCAACAGAGCCCACATACAAACGATTTGGAGGTCTCTGTCCAGACAGAGAGCTAGCCGGAGATCACAGAGACTGGGCCAACCCAGAGGAGGGAGGGAGAGCAAGGGAGGAGCTACTTCCAGTTGGTCGAGCATGGTCCATAGTCAGCCTGGGGGCACCAGACAGGTTCAAGGAGCAAGGGGGCCTCATTCCCAGGAAAGAGAGGTGCACACCCTCAGCTCCTGGATTTCGGCACCATCTGCAAGGTGTCTGGCATGTAACAAATCTTCCCAGGTAGACGAATCAATTAATTAACAAGCTTTTATTGGGATTCCACTCCCGGGTGAGGTTCCCCAGTCCCAGCAGAGGGGGGGCCGGAGAAGTCGCACATCAGAGGTGGGAGGGCTCCTTTTATAGATACAGGGTGTGGGGGTTTAAGGTTAAGGCAGGTCTGATCCTCATTGGTTGATCTTTAGGCACCCACAGGGACCTTGACAAGGACTTTTCTTCCCCAGAAGTACAGGTAGGGACTCTCCATTCCCAGAAGTGTAGGCCTTCCCTCCTTGTGGATCCCAAAGCTAAATTATCTCATAGATGCAAATAAAGCATTTGATAAAATACAACACCCTTTCATGATGAAAACTCTAAGCAATACAATCAAATACAATACAATCAAAGCAATTTATTAAAAACCAATGGTCAGCATATTATTGAATCGAGAAACGTTAGAACCATTTCCACTGAGATCTGGTAACAGACAGAGATGCCCACTCTCACCACTGCTATTCAGTGTAGTACTGGAAGTTTAGCCAGAGCCATTAGGCAAGAAAAAGAAATTAAAGGGATACAGATTAGGAAGGAAGAAGTCAAACTATCCCTCTTTGCAGATGATGATTCCTTATTTAGGGGATCCAAAGAACTCTACTAAGAGACTCTTAGAACTCATGGAAGAGTTTGGCAAAGTAGCAGGATATAAAATCAATGCACAAAAATCAACAGCATTTGTATACACAAGCAACGCCATGGCTGAGAAAGAACTTCTAAGATAAATCCCATTCACTATAGCTACAAAAAAATCAAATACCTTGGAATAAACTTAACAAAGGATATCAAAAGATCTCTATGATGCAATTTACAAAATCTTAAAGAAAGAAATAGAAGGGGATACCAAAAAAATGGAAAAATCTTCCATGCTCATGGATTGGAAGAATCAATATTATCAAAATGTCCATTCTCCCAAAAACAATTTTTAGATTCAATATGATACTAATCAAAATACCAAAGACATTCTTCTTAGATCTGGAAAAAATGATGCTGAAATTCATATGGGCATAGGAGACCTTGAATAGCTAGAGCAATTTTGTACAATAAAAATGAAGCTGGAGGCATCACAATACCAGATTTCAGGACATACTGCAAGGCAGTAGTTATCAAAACAGCATGGTGCTGGTACAGAAACAGATGGAAAGACCAATGGAATAGAATAGAAACACCAGAAATCAACCCAAACATCTACAGCCAACTTATATTTGATCAAGGATCTAAAACCAATTCCTGGAGTAAGGACAGTTTATTCAATAAATGGTGCTGGAAAACTGGATTTCCACATAAAGAAGCATGAAACAAGACCCCTACATTACACCTTACACAAAAATCCACTCAATATGGATTAAAGACTTAAATCTATGACCCGACAACATCAAATTATTAGAGAACATTGGAGAAACCCTGCAAGATATAGGCATGGCAAAGTCTTCTTGGAAAATACCCCAGAGGCACAGGCAGTCAAAGCCAAAATTAACTACTGGGATTGCATCAAATTGAGAAGTTTCTGTACTACAAAAGAAACAGTCAGGAAAGTGAAGAGGCAACAGACAGAATGGGAAAAAATATTTGCAAACTATGCAACAGATAAAGGGTTGATAACCAGAATCTACAAAGATATCAAGAAACTCCACAACAACAAAACAAACAACCCACTTAAGAGATGCGCCGAGGACCTCTATAGACATTTTTCAAAAGAGGAAATCCAAATGGCCAACAGATACATGATAAAATGTTCAGGATCACTAGCCATCAGGGAAATGCAAATCAAAACGACAGTGAGGTTTCACCTCACCCTGGTTAGAATGGCTCACGTGCAGAAATCTACCAACAACAGATGCTGACTAGGATGTGGGGGAAAAGGGACACTAACCCACTGTTGGTGGGAATGCAAACTAGTAAAGCCACTATGAATTCAGTCTGGAGATTCCTCCAAAATGTGAATATAACGCTACCATACAACCCATCCATCCCACTCCTTGGAATTTACCCAAGAGAAATTAAATGGGCAAATAAAAGAACTGTTTGCACCTTAATGTTTATTGTAGCTCAATTCACAATAGCTAAGACCTGGAATTAGCCTAAATGCCCATCATCAGAACACTGGATAAAGAATTATAGGATATGTTCTCTATAGAATACTACATAGCAGTAAACAATGAAATCCTGTCACTTTAAACAAAATGGAGGAATCTGGAAAACATCATGCTGAGTGAAATAAGCCTGTACCAAAGGGAGAAATATCATATGTTCTCCCTGATTGGTGACAACTAACTGAGTACCTAAAAGGCAACCTGTTGAAGTGAAAAGGATGTTATGAGACACAATGACTCGATCAGCCCTTGTCCTGTCAAGGAGCAACTTACTACGTTATTCCTTTAGTATTTTTTTTTGTTCTACTTAATACTACTTATTGAACTCTTTAACTAACAGACAATTACTCTTAGGTGTTTAAATTTAACTGAAAATCGATCCCGGTTAAATATAAGAGTGGGAATCAGAGAGGGAGAAGATGTACAGTTCAGCACATGTTCAATCAGACTTACCCCTCTTGGTAGTGTTAGAAACATGCTAGGGGATTCTAATTCAATCCCATCAAGGTGGCATGTACCAATGCCATCTCACTAGTCCAAATGATCAGTTTCAGTTCATAATTGATCATAATGTTAGGATTAAGAGTCAAAGGGATCACATAAATAAGACTAGTGTCTGCTGATACTAACTGATAGAATTAAAAAGGAGAGAATGATCCAACATGGGAAGCTAGATACACAGCAGACCCACAGAATGGCAGATGTCCTAAACAGTACTCTGGCCTTAGAATCAGCCCTTAAGGCACTCAGATATGGCTGAAGAGCCCATGAGAGTATTTCAGGCATGGAAAGCCAAGACACTGTGGCAAAAAATGGACCTAAATGAAAGATCTCTGTGAGTGATATTCCAGCGGAAAGAACGGGCCGTTAAAGAAGGAGGTACCTTTCTCTGAAGGGAGGAGAGCAGTTCTACTTTGACTTGTATCTAAATAAGATCAGAGTTAGTGAACTCAAGAGGCTTCCATAGCCTTGACAGCTCATGACAAGAGCTGATGTCATAAATAAGAGTGTCAATTGTTAAATCAACAACAGGAATCACTGTGCACTTACTCCCCATGTTGAATCTTTGTCCTTAATGTGTTGTAGTAAGTGAATTAATGTATAACTATTACTCAAACAGTAGTTTATACTTTGTGTTTCTGTGGGGAATCAACCTGTTTGAAATCTTTATTTAATACAAACTAAATTGATAATTGAAAATGAATCTTGATGTGAATGTGATGGGAGAGAGAGCGGGAGATGGGATGGTTGCAGGTGGGAGGGTGGTTATGGGGGTAAAAGCTACCATAATCCAGAAGTTGTACTTTGGATATTTATATTTATTAAATGCAAGTTAAAAAAGACCTTCACTACAAAAGAAGACAGATATAGAAAATGACCCAAATAGCCTACAAACAAATTCCAAAATACATAAACAGCTCTTTTAATGAAACATGACAGGAAAAAGACAGTATTTAACAATAGTCACACTGAATGTAAATTGTCCTTACTCTACAATCAAGATACACAGACTAGCTTAATGGATCAAAAAAGAAAATCCATCTATCTGTTGCCTTCAATAATCATACCTCACCAGCAAAATGCACACAGATTTAAAGTGAAAGAATGGAAAAAGATATTTTAAGCTAACAGAAACCAAAAAAGAGCCAGGGTGGCCATCCTAATATCAGACAAAATAGAATTTAACACAAAAACTATTAAAAGAGTAATAAGGTCATTATATAATTATTAAAGGATCAATCCAACACAAAGATATTACTATTATAAATGTATATGCATTTAAATACAGGGCACCTGGCTACTTGAAAAAATTATTAAAGGTATTAAAGGGAGATAAAGACTCAAATACAATATTAATAAGGGACTTCTACACTCCACTTCCACCAATGGACAGATCAACTAGACTGAAAACTGACAAGGAAACAACAGAGCTAATTGACACTATAGTGTATATAGACCAAATAGACCTAGTAGATATCTACAGAGCCTTCCACCCCACAGCCACAGAGTACATATATTCTCCTCAGTACATGGAATTTACTATAGGATTGACCCTATGGTAGGCCATAAAAGGAGCCTCATAATTAAAAAAAAATTGAAATTATACCACTCATACTCTCAGACCATGATGTAATGAAACTCAAAATCAACAACTCAAGAATCTCTGGTTCATATGTAAACACATGGAGAATGAACAACATGATTCTGAATCAACAGTGGGTTATAGAAGAAATCAAAAGAGAAATAAAAAGTTTCTAGAAACAAATAAAAATGACAATACAACTTATCAAAGCTTGTGGGGTGCTATTAGGCAAGAAAAAGAAATTAAAGGGATACAAACTGGGAAGGAAGAATTCAAACTATCCCACTTTGCAGATGACATGATTCTTTATTTAGGGGACCCAAAGAACTCTACTAAGAGACTATTGGAACTCAGAGAAGAGTTTGGCAAAGTAGCAAGATATAAAATCAATGCACAAAAATCAACAGCCTTTGTATACATAGGCAATGTCATGGCTGAGGAAGAACTGCTAAGATCAATCCCATTCACAATAGCCACAAAAACAATCAAATACCTTGGAATAAACTTAACCAAGGACATTAAAGATCTCTACGATGAAAATTACAAAATCTTAAAGAAAGAAATAGAAGAGGATACCAAAAAATGGAGAAATCTTCCATGCTCAGGGATTGGAAGAATCAACATCATCAAAATGTCCATTCTCCCAAAAGCAATTTATAGATTCAATGCAATACCTATCAAGATACCAAAGTCATTCTTCTCAGATCTGGAAAAAATGATGCTGAAATTCACAGGGAGACACAGGAGACCTCGAATAGCTAAAGCAATCTTGTACAACAAAAACAAAGCCGGGGGCATCACAATACCAGATTTCAGGACATACTACAGGCCAGTGTTATCAAAACAGCATGGTACTGGTACAGAAACAGATGGATAGACCAAAGGAACAGAATAGAAACACCTGAAATCAATCCAAACATCTACAGCCAACTGATATTTGATCAAGGATCCAAAACCAATTCCTGGAGTAAGGACAGTCTATTCAATAAATGGTGCTGGTAAAACTGGATTTCCACGTGCAGAATCATGAAGCAAGACCCTTAACTTTCACCTTACACAAAAATTCATTCAACATGGATTAAAGACTTAAATCTATGACCCGACAACATCAAATTATTAGGGAGCACTGGTGAAACCCTGCAAGACATAGGTACTGGAAAAGACTTCTTGGAAAATACCCCAGAAGCACAGGCACTCAAAGCCAAAATTAACTACTGGGATTGCATCAAATTGAGAAGTTTCTGTACTGCAAAAGAAACAGTCAGGAAAGTGAAGAGGCAACTGACAGAATGGGAAAATATATTTGCAAACTATGCAACAGATAAAGGGTTGATAACCAGAATCTACAAAGAAATTAAGAAACTCCACAACATTAAAACAAACAACCCACTTAAGAGATGGGCCAAGGACCTCAATAGACATTTGTCAAAAGAGGAAATCCAAATGGACAACAGACACATGAAAAAATGTTCAAAATCACTAGCAATCAGGGAAATGCAAATCAAAACCATCAACAATAGATGCTGGAGAGGATGTGGGGAAAAAGGGACACTAATCCACTGTTGGTGAGAATGCAAACTGGTGAAGCCACTATGGAAGTCAGTCTAGAGATTCCTCAGAAACCTGAATATAACCCTACCATTCAACCCAGCCATCCCACTCCTTGGAATTTACCCAAAGGAAATTAAATTGGCAAACAAAAAAGTCATCTGCACATTAATGTTTATTGCAGCTCAATTCAAAATAGCTAACACCTGGAATTAGCCTAAATGCCCATCAACAGTTGACTGGATAAAGAAATTATGGGACATGTACTCTACAGAATACTATACAGCAGTCAAAAACAATGAAATCCAGTCATTTGCAACAAGATGGAAGAATCTGGAAAACAATATTCTGAGTGAAATAAGCCAGTCCCAAAGGGAAAAATATCATATGTTCTCCCTGATTGGCGACAACTAACTGAGCACCAAAGGGGAAACCTGTTGAAGTGAAATGGACACTATGAGAAACAGTGACTTGATCAGCTCTTGTGCTGACTGTGTTGTACAATGTAATACATTATCCATTTTAGTAATTTTTTATTCTAGTACTAGTGGTTGAACTCTGTAATTAACACACAATTATTCTTAGGTGTTTATATTTTAACTGAAAAGTGATCCCTGTGAAATATAAGAGTGGGAATAAGAGAGGGAGGAGATGTACAATTTGGGACATGCTCAATCAGTTGTTCCCCAAATGATGGAGTTAGAATCATGCCAGGGGATTCCAATACAATCCCATCAAGGTGGCATGTACCAAGGCCATCTCACTAGTCCAAGTGATCAATTTCAGTTCACAATTGATCACACTGATAGGTCTAAGAGTCAAAGGGATCACACAAAGAAGACTAGTGTCTGCTAACACTAACTGATAGAATGAAAAAGGGAGAGAATGATCCAACATGGGAAGTGAGATACACAGCAGACTCATAGAATGGCAAATGTCCTAAATAGCACTATGGCCTCAGAATCAGCCCTTAAGCCATTTGGATTTTGCTCAAGAGCCCATGAGAGTATTGTAGGCATGGAAAGCCAAAACACTCTGAAAAACAAAAAAAAGAAGAAGAAGACCTAAATGAAAGATCTCTGCGAGTGAGATCCCAGTGGAAAGAACGGGGTCATCAATGAAGGAGGTACCTTTCTCTGAGGGGAAGAGAGAACTCCCACTTTGACTATGACCCTATCATAATAAGATCGAAGTCGGCGAACCCTAAAGACTTCCATAGCCTTGGCAACTCATGACTAGAGCCTAGGGAGATTCCTGACGCCATAAACAAGAGTGTCAAATTGTTAAATCAACATCAGGAGTCACTGTGTACTTACGTCTCATGAGGGACCTTTCCTTAATATGTTATCCAATGTGAAGTAATGCTATAACTAGTACTGAAACAGTATTTTTACACTTTGTGTTTCTGTGTGCGTGCAAACTGATGAAATCTTTACATAGTATCTACTGAATAGATCTTCTGTATACAAAGATAATTGAAAATGATTAAAAAATCTTGGTGTTAAATTGGAAATTGCATAGATAATTAATCAATTCTTTAAAAAAAAATCATGTAGGATCTCTGTCCTGAATGTGCTGTACATTGTGAATTAATACTATAACTAGTACTCCCACAGTATTTTCACTTTGTGTCTATGTGAGGGCAAACTGTTGAAATCTTTACGTAATATGTACTAAACTGATCTTCTGTGTATAAAGAGAATTGAAAGTGAATCTTGATGTGAATGCAAGGGGAGAGGGAGCAGGAAAGGGGAGGGTAGTGGGTGGGAGGGATGTTGTGTGGGGGGGAGCCATTGTAATCCATAAGCTGTACTTTGGAAATTTATATTCTTTAAATAAAAGCTTTATTTAAAAAAAAGAACAGGAGAACAGGGGAAAAAAAGAAAAAAGAAAAGATGTGGGGGCCGGCACCGCAGCTCACTATGCTAATCCTCCACCTGTGGCACTGGCACCCTGGGTTCTAGTCCTAGTTGTGGCACCGGATTCTGTCCCAGTTGCTCCTCTTCCATTCCAGCTCTCTGCTGTGGCCCGGGAAGGCAGTGGAGGATGGCCCAGGTCCTTGGGCCCTACACCCGCATGGGAGACCAGGAGGAAGCACCTAGCTCCTGGCTTCAGATCAGTGCAGTGCGACGGCCACAATGCACCAGCCATAGCGGCCATGTGGGGGGTGAACCAACAGAAAAGGAAGACCTTTCTCTATGTCTCTCTCTCTCTCACTGACTAACTCTGCCTGTCAAAAAAAATTTTTTTAAAAAGAAAAGATGTGGGAAAATAAGTACCATAATTCACTGTTGGCCTGAATGTGACTAGTACAGCCATTATGGAACACAGCATGGTAATTCCTCAGAAATCTGACAGTAGCTCTACCACATGATCCAGCCATTGTTCACTACCCCTGGGAATTTACCCAAAGGAAATGAAACCAGCCTATGAAAGCTATCTCTACTCTTGTGTTTATGGTAATTCAACTCAGAATAGCAAAGATATGGAATCAAACCAGATGTCCATCACCTGATGAATAGGTAAAGAAATTATGGCATACATACATGATAGAATACTATTCTTATGTAAACAGGAGTAAAACCCTGTCTTTCACAACAAATGGATGCTATTGGAGACCATTACGCTTAGTGTGAAATAATTCAGTCCCAAAAAGACAAACACCATATATGTTCCCTAATTTGTGGTAACTAATAAACAAAAAATATAACGTGTATGAGCAAAATTGACATTTTCAGAGTTGATTATTTTTTTATAACCACTGCCTATACTTTTGTGGAAAAGTGGTTTTTATACTTACTACTTGTTAAAAATCTTTATTTAGTGGAGGGTTAGAACTTGGATCATAAAGTAAATTTAAAGTATGTCATTGCAAAAATTAAAAGAAAAATAAGGAAGGAGGAGGAATGGTGAAAGCAAAAGAGGGAGGCAGGGTAGGATGGAACGTATCATTATGTTCTTAAAACTGTGTATATGAAACACATGAAATTATCCCCTTCTATAAAATTTAAAATTTTTAAAAATGAAAATTACTACTTTGTTACCAAATACCCTAGCTGAGTTACCTTAAGATGGAAACTGTGCCTCAGTCTTTGAGCATCCAGAATCAAATTTTTATCCTATTTTTTAATAATGGGAAAGGGCAATCAAGATCTCTTCTTTCATGGCCAGCACTCTAGCATCGTAGGTAAAGCTGCTGCCTGCAGTGCCGGTATCCCGTATGGGCACCAGTTCGTGTCCCATCTGCTCCATTTCCTACCCTACTCCCTGCTAATGATTTGGGAAAAACAAGGGAGAGTAGCTCAAGTACTTGGGCCCCTGCCACCCAAGTGGGAGACCTGGGTGAAGTTCTTGGTTCCTAGCTTTGGCCTGACCCAGCACTGGCCATTGCAGCCACCTGGGGAGTGAACCAGCAGGTGGAAGATATTTCTCTCTCTCTCTCTCTCGCTCTCTCGCTCTCTCTCTCTCTCGCTCTACTTCTCTCTCTCTCTCACTCTCTTTCTCTTCCCCCCTCCCATTTATCTCTCTCCCTCTCCCCTTTCTCTGTAACTCTGATTTTCAAATTAATAAATATATCTTCAAAAAAACTTACTATACCAAAACATAGGCTACACATTTTTTCAGTTTAGACATAACAGTGAAAATCAGGATTGAATTTATTTTTTAAGATTTATTTATTTATATATTTGAAAGGGAGAGAGGAGAGAGGGAAAGCTAGAGAGAGAGAGAGAGGGAGAGAGAAAGAGAGAGACAGAGAGAGCTCTTCCACTCCCTAAATGATCCCAACAGGGAGTCTGCTAATGTCAGGAGCCAAAAAGTCCATCGTAATATCTCACATGGATAGCAGGGGCCCAGGTTCTTGTGCCATCATTCAATGCCTTCCCAGATACATTAGAAGGGAGCTGGATCAGAAACAGAGAACATGGGATTTGAACTGGTACTCCAGTGTGAAAGGATAGTGTCACAAGAGACAAGTTAACCTTTTGCACCACCCACCATGCAAGCCCCAAGATTGAATTTATTTTTATTTAATTCCTTAGGTAGAGATATGCAATTTACATGCATTATATCTTTTAAAAAAGTTTATTCATTTTTATTTCTTTGAAAGGCAAAACAACAGAGAGATCAATCTTCCATCTGCTGGTTCATTCCTCAAATGCCTAAAATAGCCAGAGCTTGGCCAGGCTGAAGCCAGGAGCTAGGAACTCCACCTGGATCTTCTACACAGACAGCAGAGACTCAGTCATGCAGCCATCATCTGTTGTCTTCATGCGCATTAGCAGGAAGCTGGCATGGGTACAGGTGAAACTTTGATCTGGGAAACAGGTACCCCGAACAGAAGCTTACCCCACTGCAACACAATACCCTCACCCTCAATATCTTGTGTTATATTTTCCTTATTAGGGTTGGTGAGGAAACTTTACATGTATTTTACTTTGTCCTTAACCATTAATAAAATGTTTTCTGTAGAATGTTGTTTTAAATATCCTTGTAAAATGTTTCAAGTTAACTACTCCATTTAGTATGTTCAGAAAATTTGTAGTAGGGGCGGAGCAAAGATGGCGGAATAGTGAGGGCGCACACAAACAGTCCGGGAACAGATAGTTCAATAAAAGTGGAGTTATGGTAGCCCCAGGTAAAGACTTCGAAAAACAATGCAGGGGAAACTCTCCCTGATCCAGTGGACCTGACGCAGAAGAGAATGGATTCGCCGTGCCACGGGAAAGGAGACGTGAAACGGAACGCAGCCATGGAATCTGCGCGCCAGCGCTGGAGGGGGAGGTGAGGTGGAGATCCCTCGGTAACCCGAGACATTGGCGGGAAGAGGCAGAACCCACTGGGGAAAGTGCACCACAAAAAAAAAACCCAAAAACGAATAATTAGAGGGAACCAACACTGTCACTAGCCTCCCCCTTCACTCACCTTATAAAGTCTAGCGGGACAAGGAGGGGTGAAACGGCGTCCGCCAGCCACTAAAGCAGGCGCACGCACGCCTCTAAAGCAGGCAGGCATGCATGCCAGCCCGCGCCCGCCCACCAGTCCACAACTAAAGCAGAAGCCCGCCTGCACCTAAAGCAGGCGGATCTAACAAGCTGAAGCCGTGTAAATCTGAGGGGGTGCCGGAGCCAGGGAACTCAACTTGTAGACAACTCCGTTACCTTGACAACCCGGTGAGACAGAGTGGAGAAATGCCAAACAAAAGCAGACACCGAACTAACAAGAGCAAGGAAGACACTATGATGACCTCAAATGAAAAAGACACCCCAATTCAAGATTATGAAGATGATGAGATAGAAGAGATGCAAGAAGCAGATCTCAAAAAACTGATAAGAACATTAAGAAGTTCACAAAAACAAATTCTTGAACTACAGAAAACTTTAATGGATAAGATAGAAAATCTCTCTCGTGAAAATGAATTATTAAGGAAGAATCAGAATGAAACGAAGCAACTAGTAGAAGAAAAAACAGTGATAGTGAATAGAAATCATAATGAAGTGAAGAATTCAATTGATCACATGACAAGCACACTAGAGAGCCTTAAAAACAGGATGGGTGAAGCAGAAGAGAGAATATCGGACTTAGAAGACAGAGCACAGGAAAATATACAGTCAAACCAAAGACAAGAAGAGGAAATTAGAAATATAAAAAATATTGTCGGGAATCTACAGGATACTATTAGAAAACCTAACATTCGAATTCTAGGAGTTGCTGAAGCCATGGAGAGAGAGAAAGGATTAGAAGGCCTTTTTAGTGAGATACTAGCAGAAAATTTCCCAGGTTTGGAGAAGAACAGAGAAATCCTAGTACAGGAAACTCATATAACCCCTAGTAAACATGACCAAAAGAGATCCTCACCACGACACATTGTAATTAAACTCACCACAGTGAAACAGAAAGAAAAGATCCTAAAATGCGCAAGAGAGAAACGTCAGATTACCCTCAAAGGATCTCCAATCAGACTCACAGCCGATTTCTCATCCGAAACCCTAAAAGCCAGGAGGGAATGGCGAGATATAGCCCACGTACTAAGAGAGAAAAACTGCCAGCCCAGAATATTATACCCTACAAAGCTCTCGTTTGTGAATGAAGGTAAAATAAAAAGCTTTCACAGCAAACAGAAACTGAAAGAATTTGTTGCCACTCGTCCAGCCCTGCAAAAGATCCTTAAAGATGTGCTACACACAGAAACACAGAAACACGGTCATCAATTTGAAAGAAGCTAAAGGAAGGAAACCTCACAGCAAAAGATCATAGGAAACTCAATGCATATATAAGAAAATCTTTGGCAAATGGTAGGGCAAAGTTACTACTTATCGATAGTCACATTGAACGTGAATGGTTTGAACTGTGCCATTAAAAGGCAAAGATTTACTGACTGGATGAGGGAACAAACCCCAGCTATTTGCTGCCTACAAGAAACAAATCTTTCTAACAAAGATCCATACAGTCTCAAAGTGAAAGGTTGGAAAAATATATACCATGTGAGCAGAAATGAAAAAAGAGCGGAGGTAGCCATCTTAATATCAGATGACATAAATTTTACCACAAAAACTATTAAGAGAGACAAAGAGGGGCACTATATAATGATTAAGGGATCCATTCAACAGGAAGATATAACGATTATCAATGTATATGCACCTAATTACAGGGCACCATTTTATTTAAAAGACCTGTTAAGGGGCTTAAAGGGAGATTTAGACCCCAATACAATAGTACTGGGAGATTTCAACACTCCACTCTCAGAGATAGACAGATCACCAAGACAGAGGATCAACAAGGAGACAGTAGATTTAAATGACACTATAGCCCAAATGGACCTAACAGATATCTACAGAACTTTTCATCCCACAGATTAAGAATTTACATTCTTCTCAGCAGTACATGGAACCCTCTCCAGGATTGACCACATACTAGGCCATAAAGCAAGCCTCAGCAAATTCAAAAGAATAAGAATCATACCATGCAACTTCTCAGACGATGAGGGAGTGAAGATGGAAATTAGCAACTCAGGAATCTCTAGAGCATATGCAAACAAATGGAGAATGAACAACATGCTCCTGAATGAACAATGGGTCATAGAAGAAATCAAAAGAGAAATTAAAATTTTCCTGGAAGTAAATGAGGATAACAGCACATAACACCAAAATCTATGGGATACAGCAAAAGCAGTGTTAAGAGGAAAGTTTATATCAATAGGTGCCTACATCAAGAAATTGGAAAGGCACCAAATAGATGAGCTTTCAGTTCATCTCAAGGATCTAGAAAATCAGCAGCAAACCGGACCCAAAGCTAGTAGGAGAAGAGAAATAATCAAAATCAGAGAAGAAATCAACAGGATTGAATCCAAAAAAAAACATTGCAAAAAATCAGACAAACGAGGAGCTGGTTTTTTGAAAAAATAAACAAAATTGACACCCCATTGGCCCAACTAACCAAAAAAAGAAAAGACCCAAATCCATAAAATCAGAGATGAAAAAGGAAACGTAACAACAGACACCACAGAAATCAAAAGAATCATCAGAAATTACTACAAGGACTTGTATGCCAGCAAACAGGGAAACCTATCAGAAATGGATAGATTCCTGGACACATGCAACCTACCTAAATTGAACCAGGAAGACATAGAAAACCTAAACAGACCCATAACTGAGACAGAAATTGAAACAGTAATAAAGATCCTCCCAACAAAGAAAAGGCCAGGACCAGAAGAATTCACTGCTGAATTCTACCAGACATTTAAAGAAAAACTAACTCCAATCCTTCTCAAACTATTCAGAACAATCAAAAAAGAGGGAATCCTCCCAAATTCTTTCTACAAAGCCAGCATCACCCTAATTCCTAAACCGGGAAAAGATGCAGCATTGAAAGAGTATTACAGACCAATATCCCTGATGAACATAGATGCAAAAATCCTCAATAAAATTCTTGCCAATAGAATACAACAACACATCAGAAAGATCATCCACCCAGACCAAGTGGGATTTATCCCTGGTATGCAGGGATGATTCAACGTTCACAAAACAATCATCGTGATAAACCACATTAACAGGCTGCAGAAGAAAAACCATATGATTATTTCAATAGATGCGGAGAAAGCATTTGATAAAATACAACACCCTTTCATGATGAATACTCTAAGCAAACTGGGTATAGAAGGCACATTCCTCAATATAATCAAAGCAATTTATGAAAAACCCACAGCAAGTATCCAATTGAATGGGGAAACGTTGGAAGCATTTCCACTGAGATCTGGTACCAGACAGGGATGCCCACTCTCACCACTGCTATTCAACATAGTGCTAGAAGTCTTAGCCAGAGCTATTAGGCAAGAAAAGGAAATCAAAGGGGTACAAATTGGGAAGGAGGAACTCAAACTATCCCCCTCTTTGCAGATGATATGATTCTATATTTAGGGGACCCAAAGAACTCTACTAAGAGACTATTGGAACTCAGAGAAGAGTTTTGCAAAGTAGCAGGATATAAAATCAATGCACAAGAATCACCAGCCTTTGTATACAGAAGCAATGTCATGGCTGAGGAAGAACTGCTAAGATCAATCCCATTCACAATAGCCACAAAAACAATCAAATACCTTGGAATAAACTTAACCAAGGATGTTAAAGATCTCTATGATGAAAATTACAAAATCTTAAAGAAAGAAATAGAAGAGGACACCAAAAAATGGAGAAATCTCCCATGTTCATGGATTGGAAGAAACAATATCATCAAAATGTCCATTCTCCCAAAAGCAATTTACAGATTCAATGCAATACCAATCAAGATACCAAAGACTTTCTTCTTAGATCTGGAAAAAATGATGCTGAAATTCATAGGGAGACACAGGAGACCTCGAATAGCTAAAGCAATCTTGTACAACAAAAACAAAGCCAGGGGCATCAAAATACCAGATTTCAGGATGTACTACAGGGCAGTTGTTATCAAACAGCATGGTACTGGTACAGAAACAGATGGATAGACCAATGGAGCAGAATAGAAACACCTGAAATCAATCCAAACATCTACAGCCAACTGATATTTGATCAAGGATCCAAAACCAATTCCTGGAGTAAGGACAGTCTATTCAATAAATGGTGCTGGGAAAACTGGATTTCCACGTGCAGAATCATGAAGCAAGATCCCTACCTTTCACCTTACACAAAAATTCATTCAACATGGATTAAAAACTTAAACCTACAACCCAACACCATCAAATTACTGGAGAGCATAAGAGAAACCCTGCAAGATATAGGTACTGGCAAAGGCTTCTTAGAAAATACACCAGAAGCACAGGCACTCAAAGCCAAAATTAACTATTGTGATCGCATCAAACTGAGAAATTTCTGTACTGCAAAAGAAACAGTCAGGAAAGTGAAGAGGCAACCGTCAGAATGGGAAAAAATATTTGCAAACTATGCAACAGACAAAGGGCTGATAATGAGAATCTACAACGAAATCAAGAAATGCCACAACATCAAAACAAACAACCCACTTAAGAGATGGGCCAAGGACCTCAATAGACATTTTTTCCAGAGAGGAAATCAAAATGGCCAACAGACACAAGAAAAAATGCTCACGATCACTGGCAATCAGGGTAATGCAAATCAAGACCACAATGAGGTTTCACCTCACCCCGGTGAGAATGGCTCACATTCAGAAATCTACCAACAATAGATGCTGGAGAGGATGTGGGGAAAAAGGGACACTCACCCACTGTTGGTGGGAATGCAAACTGGTGAAGCCACTATGAAAGTCATTCTGGAGATTCCTCAGAAACCTGAATATAACCCTACCATTCAACCCAACCATCCCACTCCTTGGAATTTACCCAAAGGAAATTAAATTGGCAAACCAAAAAGCCGTCTGCACACTAATGTTTATTGCAGTTCAGTTCACAATAGCTAAGACCTGGAACCAACCCAAATGCCCATCAACAGTAGACTGGATTAGGAAATTATAGGACATGTACTCTACAGAATACTTACTACACAGCAGTCAAAAACAATGAAATCCGATCATTTGCAACAAAATGGAGGAATCTGGAAAACATCATGCTGAGTGAATTAAGTCAGTCCCAAAGAGACAAATATCATTTGTTTTCCCTGATTGGCGACGATTAACTGAGCACCAAAGGGGAAACCTGTAAAAATGAAATGGACACTATGAGAAAATAAGACCTGATCAGCTCCTGTCTGAACTGTTGATGTACAATGTAAATCTTTACCCATTTTAGTATCTCCCTTTGTTGTTTGTATATGGGTTCTAGTACTATGGGTTGAATTCGGCAACTAACACACAATTAGCCTTAGGTGTTTAAATTTTAACTGAAAAGTGATCCCGGTTAACTATGATAGAGAGAAAAAGAAAGGGAAGATATTTACAATTTGGGAGAAGCTCAATCGGACTTGCCCCAAACGATGGAGTTAGAAACATGCCAGGGGATCCCAATACAACCCCATGAAGGTGGCATGTACCAATGCCATCCCAATGGTCCAAGTGATCAATTTCAGTTCACAATTGACCACACTGATAGGTATAAGAGTCAAAGGGAACACACAAACAAGACTAGTGTCTGCCAATACAAACAGATAGAACCAAGAAAAGGAAAGAATGATCCAGCATGGGAAGCAGAGTCACAGCAGACTCATAGAATGACAGATGTCCTAAATGACACTCTGGCCTCAGACTCAGCCCTTGAGGCACTCGGATCTGGCTCAAGAGCCCACGAGAGTATTGTAGGCATGGAAAGCCAAGACACTCTGGAAAGGAAAAAAAAAAGAATACATAAATGAAAGATCTCCGCAGGTGAGATCCCAGTGGAGGGAACGGGGCCACCAAAGAAAGAGGTGCCTTTCTCCGAAGGGAGGAGAGGACCTCCACTTTGACTATGACCCTGTCGGAATTAGATCGAAGATACAAACCCTACAGGCTTCCATAGCTTCGGCAACTCATAACTAGAGCCTAGGGAGATTCCTGACGCCATAAACAAGAGTGTCAAATTATTAAATCAACATCAGGAGTCACTGTGTACTTATGTCCCATGTGGGATCTGTCCTTAATGTGTTGTCCAATGTGAAGTAATGCTGTAACTAGTACTGAAACAGAATTTTTACACTTTGTGTTTCTGTGTGGGTACAAACTATTGTAATCGTTACTTAATACATACTAAATCGATCTTCTGTATATAAAGATAATCGAAAAATAAAAAAACACCTCATTGTTTTATTAGAAATTGCATAAATAATTAATCAAATTCAAAAAAAAATATATATATATATATCCTGTAGGATCTCTGTCCTTAATTTGCTGTACAATGTGATTCAATGCTATAACGTGTACTCAAATAGTATATTTCACTTCGTGGTGCTATATGAGGGCAAATGGTCAAAATCTTTACTTAACACATACTGAACTGATCTCCTATATACAAAGAGAATTGAAAAAGGAATCTGGATGTGAATGAAAGGGGAGAGGGAGCGGGTAACCGGGGAGAGTTGTGAGAGGAGAGGGAAAGGGGGGGGAGCCATTGTAATCCTTAAGTTGTACCTTGGAAATTTATATTCTAAATAAAAGTTTGAAAAAAAAAAGAAAATTTGTAGTAGGAAACAACGATGTCCAAAGGACAGATGAAGATCTCTGTTTTAATTTGACTGCCTGTAAAATATCAAGGAAGTCTCAAGTCAATCCAAGTGTCTCATTTGTTCACCTTTTATATAAAAGGCAAAATTACATTTACAGCACTAACTATGAATGCTTTTTTGAGTTAATAAGCAGAACACAGATTATGGATAAAGTGGATCCCTGTCATTTTGTATTCAGAAAGCCTATGAGATCTGAGCTTAAGGCCAAGAAAGCAGAGATTACTGAGATGCCATAAGGACTCTCTGGAGGAATCAATGAATTCCTATTGGAGTGCAATCCTTTATTGAAACTTTATTAAATCTTTTATGGTTCAGTCTTTTTCTTATCATTCATGCTTCATCAGAAAATCTCCCTCCTTTGGACAGAAAGTCAGTATTATAAGGTATTGTCTGTCCTCATGAAAAAATTCTCAGGATCACTAGCCATCAGGGAAGTACAAATAAAAACTGCCATGGCACACTTGGTTAATCCTCTACCTACGGCACCGGCGTCCTATATGGGTGCCAGGTTCTAGTCCCAGCTGCTCCTCTCCTAGTCCAGCTCTCTGCTGTGGCCTGGGAGGGCAGTGGAAGATGGCCCAAGTGCTTTGGCTCCTGCACCAGCATGGGAGACCAGGAAAAAGCACCTGGCTCCTGGCTTTGGATTGGTACAGTGCCGGCTGCAGTGGCCATTTGCGGAGTGAACCAAAAGAAAGAAGAGCTTTCTCTCTGTCTCTCTCTCTCACTGTCAAAAAAACTGCAATGAGATTTCACCTCACCCCAGTCAGAATGGCTATCATCCAAGATCAAAAAGCAATGAATACTTGTAAGGATGTGGGAGAAAAGGTACCCTAATACACTGTTAGTGGTAATGTAAACTAGCACAGCATTTTGGAAGATAGTGTGAAGATTCCTCAGAAATCTGAAAATAGATCTACCATATACATGGCCATCCAACTCCACTCCTGGGATTTTACCCAAATGAAATAAAATCAGCATATAAAAGAGTTATCTGTACCCCTTCCATGTTTATTGCATCTCAATTCACAAAACTAAGGAATGGAATCAATGCATATATCCATCAACTCATGGCTGGATAAAGAAAGTGTGGTATATATATTTTGTGGAATACTACTCAGCTGAAAAAAGGATAAAATTCCATCTTTTATATTTATTTTTTAAACTTTTATTTAGTAAACATAAATTTCCAAGGTACAGTTTATGGATTACAATGGCTTCCCCCCCACCATAACTTCCCTCCCACCCGCACCCCTCCCATCTCCCATTCCATACACATCAAGATTCATTTTCATTTATCTTTATATACAGAAGATCGATTTAGTATATATTAAGTAAAGATTTCATCAGTTTGCACCCACACAGAACATAAAGTGTAAAATACTGTTTCAGCTAGTTATATATATATATTATATATATATATATATATATATATATATATGCTAGTTATAGCATTAATTCACTTTCAACAACACATTAAGGACAGAGACCCTACATGAGGAATAAGAACACAGTGACTCCTGTTGTTGACTTAACATCTTTTATAACAAAATGGGTGCTATTGGAAGCAATTATGCTTAGAGAACTAAACCAGATCCCAAAAAACAAATATCATATGTTTCCCAAATTTGCAGTACTTAACATACAAAGCTTGTGATTATAAAATAAACTGAAAGTGCATCATTGTCAAAATTAAAAGAAAAAATAAGAAAGGAAGTGAAGAGGGAGGTTGGGAGAGTAGACAGGAGGGAAAGTAGGGTAGGAATTATTATGCTTTCAAAACTATTTATTAAATACATGAAATTTGTTCACCTTAAATTAAGAAACTAAAATAGAAAATAATGAATTAACTTTTAAAATAAGATCAAACATTCATGAAATGAGAATCTTAAATTTTAATGATATAGCAAATTTTTTAATTTGACAGAGTTAGACAGTGAGAGAGAGGCAGAGAGAAAGGTCTTCCTTCCATTGGTTCACCCTCCAAATGGCTGCTACAACAGGAGCTATGCTGATCCGAAGCCAGGAGCCAGGTGCTTCCTCCTGATCTCCCATGCGGGTGCAGGGGCCCAAGCACTTGAGCCATCCTCCACTGCCTTCCTGAGCCACAGAAGAGAGCTGGACCAGAAGAGGAGCATCTGGGACTAGAGCCTGGAGCCCATATGGGATGCTGGCACTGCAGGTGAATGATCAACCAAGTGAGCCATGGCACTGGCCTGATATAGCAACTTTTAAAACTTAGTATGCCTGTGTTGTTGTAACTTCCAGGTAAATTTAGCTTAGTCTTTCTAAAAGCTGGCCTTTTTTCATGCCTTTTCTTTTGATTCTAATTAAATTTTATATAGTTTGAAATTTGCTATTCTTCCAAATGCATTGTCTCATTGCTGCCTTAAAAATATTGCGGCTACAGAACATGAGCATTTTCCCCAGTGTTACCAGTTCTCTTCTAACAAGGACCTAAAAACTGTTCTCATACATGCACTTCTTACTAACTGGAATGATATATGTTCTTTGGCTCAGTTATTTCAAGATGGAAAGGGGAAGAGTTGCAAATTACTGTTTGGTGTTCCTGATATCCAACCTTAGATAGCAAAAGTTTCAAGCTTCTCCTGACACTGCTTCACTCTGTGCAAGAAAACAACCTGGTGCTTCCTTATTTCCCTTATCACTGGATTCTGCAGCCATGCGGGGATCTTTTTTCTCAAAAACTCTGTGTACTGAAATAATACTATTAAAATACAGACTGGAAGAGAACTACCTATGTTGAACATGTAAAATAAGATGCACACTCTTGGTAGAGATACAAAGCGAACTCCTGGCCCCTAAACTCTGGGAATAATTTCCAAAGAAAGGAAAAAGATGACAAAAGTAGGGTTTGCACCATAAGTGTGGCACAAGTTGTAATATGGTCTAGGCATTGCAATTGTCTGTTCACTCAGTGACATCCCAAACTCAACCAGATCTGAGACTGTGTTATTGGAAATTCTGTTCTTTCCCATGGCTGTGGCTATTAGAAACAGGACTGCTTAGGCAAATGTTTCCAGGTAATACTAACCTGCTTCTTAGCATGATTTCCAATTCTGACTGCATATATAGACCTTTGGCTCAAAAGAGTCATGAATGTACATATTAAAATAAATGTAGAAATGACATCCTCACAGTACTCACTGAGCAGAGGGGTGCTTGTGTTTGGCATAACTGGGCATGGAGCATCACTTAAGTATTACAGTACATTTTCATTATTTATACCTCTGTGAATAAACATTGATGATAAATGAATTCAACCAAAAAGGGAAGATTATCAAAATGTCACATGTAAATGAAAAAGAGCCAAGGCTGTGACAGTTGCTATGTACAACCTATAATTCAGTCACATACATATGTGTATATAGGTATGTTTGTAAGTATATATACTCAGTGAAATAACAGAAGAGACATCTATGAAAACAATGCTCTTCATAATTGATATTTGGGATCAAATTGTACTGAATAAGCCTGATTTTAAACAGGTTCAAATTTCTGATGATAGCAGCCATGGGAATATTCTGAATTCTAGAAACAGTTTAGAGAGGTTATTGCTTTCTTAATAATTTAGAGCACCTATGGCTCTGCCAAGTCAGAAGATTAACATTTAATAGGAAAAAAATATTTCTATATAATTCAGTCACAGCTATTAGATGAGATGTATTTTACATTAAGTGAAAAGGATGTTGAGCAGTTAAGGACTATTAAACCACAGGACTCTTTGATTGGGTTTCAGGCCTCCAAGCCAGGGCCCCGCTGCCTGGAGTACTTAATTCACATATATAAAACACATTAAGGATGGGGAAAGGGCACACATTTTAAAAGAACATAGGGCATGAAGAAGTGTGATTTTCCACATTGTGAACAGCTGCCATATAGATTCATTCTGATTTTATAATGATTAGTCACTTTCTGATAGACTGGGAGGGTGTGGTAGAGGCCACTTTAAAGGTGTTACTTTCATGAAATCTGGGTGCCTGGGGATTCTCTGTGAGCCTCCCTTTGAGAAATCCCATTTCTAAGGATTCCCAGCACCCTGCAGCCTGCTGGGTATTGTCAGGAATTTCAGCATGAAGCTGCTTTCTCCAGGTGTCCTTAACGTCCATGAAAACAAAGACTCACAGAGGAGAGGTTCTAGTATGTGTTGGCTCTTTCAAGTGTGGAAGGGGTACAGGAATTTGACCCTTGTGAAAAAGTTTTGCCTGGAGGGAGGAGGTCTGCACCATCCTTCCTACTAAATGCACAGATCATACTTTTCACTCTCAGAATTAAAATTTGATAGGAAATATCATCACCAAAATAAACTTATTTATACCATACCTCTTATCCCATGTCCACCTCCAAAATCCAGGCAAAGAGTTTTATATAACAGTGCAAAAGCAAACGGAATCAGGGAGGATGTGGGAATTGGAGTTGATATAATTTATAAATTCTTTTTCCAACAATGTCCAAACAAGTCCATGATTTTTGTTCTTGCTATTCTAGGCTCTTTTTAATTGCTTCTGAATAAAGTAGCACCTTATGGACTGCTTCAGAAATGTTCTTCAGCATTTAAAAGTGAAGTCAATTCATATTCAGAATCTTTTTACTAAAAATCTGTTCAGCCAAAATAATTGCTACTTAAATTTTTTCCCTCTCTGTTTTTGCTGGAAACATTATCTCACCAGAGTTTGCAAGATTTCATTTATGCACAATGAAAGTCACCCTTATTTGCATAAGTGAACTAGTCATGTGGATTAAAGTATGTCTACTTCAATCAAAGAAATGTGAGCTGCTCTTTCAAGCTTAGAGGCTTTTTTAAAAGTGAATTCTTCTAGTTGGCCTTAATCTTTAAGTGACATTGCTCCTTTAAAGCCATCTCTATTCATTCCAACCAATTGACACCATAAAAAAAAATTCCCCCAGCTACTGTTCATTTATGTCTAAATATATCTGTTAGAGTGAAATATGTTAAGGGGTATTTGCAATCTGATTATTCAAAATACTATTTACCATGTTTTTGGTGTACCATAGCCAATCTTGTTATTATAATGTACATAGACATTTAACAGCAGCAAAGTATATCCAAGCAATTTGGGTTGACCTGAAGGAGGGCTTTTATCCAACTCTGCACTGCTAAAACAGCACAGCTTGTTGTGTGGTTATGAACATCAGAAAGATTCCTTAATAAGCTCTGGTTTTCCTGCCAACCCCTTTTGGGCAATCTCACCCTCCATTTCCTCTCAGTAAGAGCAGTTACCAGGACAACAGAGAATTGGAGGAAGGTTCAATTGTGATTTGATATCTAACCAGAATAAAGAGCCAGTGCCCTGAATTTACATTCTTGGTTCTCAAGCAAATGTCAACATGCATATTCATTATTCTTGTTCTACCTCATGACGAAAGGATGTTAAAGTGACTGGCAATTTTACTCTTAATGGGAGACTAAAATGGATTAGCAAAAACTAAAAGAATAAGAAATACAGGCATCAGTTTAGGATCCTGAAAATACACCACTAAACCCATTAAGTCCAAAGTTTTCAGTTCTGTGAATGTCAATGAAAAATATTTATTTCAAAGTTGCCATCACTAGTATATTTATGGTTCAAGGTAAATTTATATAAATATCCTATATATAGGACAACTCCAGAGACTGTCAGATTTACCTATTTTTCTAGAACTGACCTCAATTTGCCTCTGAATTTCCTAACAAGCAATGCAATGGTGAGAAAAATATCATGTACATGAGGCACAGTATCTATTAGGAAAAGAAGTTATTATTCCTGGTTCTGAAACCAGCAAACTGCTCCCTGTAGGTGCTGTGCATCAACTGACATTTCTCAAACTGGAGTGTACCTCCTGTTAGGAAGAGTTGCAGATTGGTGCCTCCTCACATGGGGCACCAAAATGTTAGGAAAAGAGGCATGGAATGAGAGGAGGCAGTGTACGAATTTACAGCCAGACCAAATTTATTCAGAGAAAATAAATCCATAGAGGTGGGTGACCAACTGCCCATGTGCACACTGATGGAACACATGGCAGAAGGCCCCGACCCCTAGGGGCAGGGCCTTTTTATATTTTAGGAGGGCTGGGGATGGGAGTGGGGTAGGGGGCAGCAGGCAGAGGGGAATTCCTGGAGCAGATCTTTCAGGTGGTCAGATCAACTGGTCTTTCAGGTGGCTGTAAGAGTTGAGGTATGAAGGCAATAGGGTGTGACACCCAATTGAGATTCAAGGGCAAGGAATACATTCCAGTGTTTATCTCATTTGGTTAATGAGGGAGAATGGCTGAGGCTTATGTCCTTATTCCATCACCTCCCTCACGGCACATCTTCCTAAAATGCTTCCATCAGATTCGCTTATAAGAAAGTTATTTTTTAATAATGCTTTCATTGTGTAGTAATTTTTTGACAGGCAGAGTTAGACAGTGAGAGAGAGAGAGACAGAGAGAAAGGTCCTCCTTTTTCCGTTGATTCACCCCCAAATGGCCGCTACAGCTGGTGTGCTGTGGCTGGCATGCTGTGCTGATCCAAAGCCAGGAGCCAGGTGCCTCCTCCCCATCTCCCACGCAGGTGCAGAGCCCAAGCACTTGGGCCACCACCTTCCCAGGCCACAGCAGAGATCTGGACTGGAAGAGGAGCAACCGGGACAGAATCCGGCGCCCTAAATGGGACAAGAACCCGGGGTTCTAGCACCGCAGGTGGAGGATTAGCCTAGTAAGCCGTGGCGCTGGCCTTTGTAATAATTTGTAATCTATGAGATGAATGAACTGGAATAGCCCTGCCCTGAAAGGGAATAAGACAGGTAGCTAAATTAGGGTTGCCAGCTGGAAGCCACACTTCCTCCACTAGTAAATCCTATCTGTCCACCTGTCAGTCAAATGACCCTTTCCTGAGGATGTACCCCCCCAACCTGGAGGTGGTACTATGTAACCACTCCCCTTTCCAAGCTCATAATAAGTCCTGGAAGGGGGATGGGGCTCTCTCCAGTTCTTCACATGAACCCAGAGGAAGAAGGATACTGAAACCTCTCTCATGCTTTCCCTTCTTGATCCATTCTTCCTCAACAATGTGTGTGTGTGTGTTTTCCTCACCTTTATCACTTTGTACATTGTATTTGTGCCTGTACTTAGAATATTGCTTTAAGTAAGGCAAGAGCCTGGAATAGGAATTTAGGACTACCCTAGCCCACAACATATTGATGGAGCCAGCCAGGAGAAAATCCACACTGGAAATGAAAGTATGGTAAGCAGAATTCAAGCAGTTTCTGACTTAGCAGCAGGTGGTTTCTAAATCCTGAAAAATCTCTCTGTCCTCCAATCTCTATTCTTTCAGTGTTTTTGGTTCAGGAAGATGAGCTAAAGTACAAATGCTGATGCCTTTGTGTCTCTACTTTTGGTATTTGCAGGAGTTGCAGAGAAGGAGAGCCCAGTACAGACTTAGCATTAATGGGAACTGGGCAGAGAAGTGGGGATAAAAGGGGCTAGTTTCCAATGTTTGCCAATCTATAAGTGTTTCCAGGTTGTTGGTGATGTGTTTTTAAGGGTAATTTATATTATTAAGGAAGTTGAAACTTAAACCTTTAGTTTTATGGAAAGATTTTACAGTTACTGACCATTCTTTTGTTAGGTTTCCATCTTTGCTTTGCTGCCCATGATAAGCTGCTAGTAGCTGCGCATAACCAAATGCTTGCTGCACATGGCTTTTGGCCTGCTTTCTGCTTGGTATGAATTCCAACTTAATTTCCAGGTTTCCATCTAAATTAAGCATGCTAGAGTGACTTTTCATTTGCTAATTTCTGATATCTCCTGGTGGGGCAGACCAGTGAAAACATTGTGTTGCCTTGTAACTACAGTTTGTGTCAAGAAGGTGGAGAAGGAACATGGTGGAAGCTCCATTTCTTGCCACAAAGGGTGGGGCAGAAGTCAATATGGTGCCCCTATGAGGACTTCTACCCTTACCAGAAGATGGGCAACAGACCCCACCCCAAGATGGTAGCCCCTATAGCTAGTCTCATGCCTGGTCACCAGCATTATTGATGTAGGCAGGCAGATAGGATAAAATTGATCAGATTTGTGAGCTTGAAGACCATGCCTTCATCATGTCCCTGTGTGATCTCATCTCCCTACCTGACCCCATCTGTATGCCCACCTGCCAATCAGGCTACATGACCACTCCCCTTTAGAAGGAATAAAAAGCCTGAATAAAAGTCCTAAAACACAGTGGGCCCAGCCCTTCTTTCACCATTATTGACATTTGTTGCCCTGTGCCTTTGGGGCTCATGGCCTTCTGGCCGCCCGCACTCTCTGCCTTTGCTTTGCTGCCCATGATAAGCTGCTAGTAGCTGCTCATAACCAAACACTTGCTGCACATGGCTTTTGGCCTGCTTTCTGCTTGGTATGAATTCCAACTTAATTTCCAGACCTCCCTTTCTCCTGTAGATAGAGCCCTCACTCTCCTATGCATTTCTGTCACTGAATAAAGAGCTTAAAAACTTACCATGTTGGGGAGTTTGGCAGTGAAGGGGGTGGCAGGGATCCCACGGGCTACCAAAGGGGAAGGCACGGGTGACACGTGTGTGGCACGCCCGGAGCCCCACGCTTCAGCCCCAGGGGAGCCAGACAGCCAGGGCAGACTAACGGATCAAAATTAAAGTTTGGACACACCAGCGCTGGAAGGCGAGGTGAGACAGGGCGTTCGCCCAACACCGCGGCACCAGCCGCCGCCGCCACCCCTCCTCCAACCCACCCTGGGACAGACACTGGGACACGCACGACTGAGCGGGGGAGGAAATAGGAAAAGGAACAGACTGTGTAGCACCTGCGGGAAGAAAGCGCAACTTAGGGAGACTAATTGAGGAACTAAACAAAATAGGAGCCCACGGTACCTCCACTCTCCCCCATATCGGAGCGGCAGTGGGTGGGAAGCAGCCATCTTGTTTGTTTACATTCGGGCTTGGAGAGCTACAGCTACCGCGGCGCGCTACTGCCGTGGTGCACTGCTGCCAACTAGCGCTAATCGGGAGTGGTGCAACACTACACTCTTACTCCAGGGCAGGCAGCACAAAGCCCTCCCGCCAAATGACTCAAGTTACCAGAGGGGGGAAAAAATTTTTTTTGAAAAGCGCCTGCTATGCTATACACATAGAAGACAGAGATTGGAAGCTAACTACCATCAACTCTGCTGAGCTGTGAGGTATTACTTCCCTCCTGAGGGAAAAAAATAATAATAATAAAAATAAATAAATAAATAAATAGAGATCTACCACAACTAACCCTGAAGAACTAAGCAGAGCTCTCTAGCTACAACCATCTCAAGCCTCCAAGGCTCCTCCAACAGCAGGCAGCCCACTTAATAAAGTCATAGTATAACAAGAAAAAAATCACAGTAAGGGAAGAAGAATTAAAAGAATCCCTCCAAAATGTGAAACAACAAACACAGAAACCAAGGGAACAAGAACAATGAACACATTATGAAGCCTTCAAACGAACAAAACATCCCAAGCCAAGATATGAAGATGACGAGATAGAAGAAATGCAAGATATGGATTTCAAAAAATTTATGATAAGATCATTTAGAAGTCTTCAAAAGCAAATTCTTGAACTACAGAAATCCTTACTGGAGAAGATAGAAAATCTCTCTCAGGAAAACGAAATTTTAAGGAAGAACCAGAATACAATGCAGGAATTAGTAGAACAAGAAACTGTGATAGTGAAGATAAATCAGTCAGAAATGAAGAACTCCATAGATCAAGCAACGAACACATTGGAGAGCCTCAAAAATAGAGTCAGCGAAACAGAAGAGAGAATATCGGACCTAGAAGACAGAGCACAGGAAACTATACAGTCAAACCAAAGAAAAGAAGAGGAAATTAGAAATCTAAAAAATATTGTTGGAAATCTACAGGATACTATTAAAAACCCAACATTCGAGTTCTAGGAATTCCTGAAGGCATGGAGAGAGAGAAAGGATTAGAAGGCCTTTTTGGTGAGATACTAGCAGAGAACTTTCTGGGTTTGGAGAAGGACAGAGAAATCCTAATACAGGAAGTTCATAGAACCCCTAATAAACATGACCAAAAGAGAACCTCACGATGACACATTGTAATTAAATTCACCACAGTGAAACAAAAAGAAAAGATCCTAAAATGTGCAAGAGAGAAACGTCCAATTACTCTCAGAGGATGACCAATTAGGCTCACAGCTGACTTCTCATCAGAAACCCTAAAAGCCAGGAGGGAATGGCGAGACATAGCCCAGGTGCTAAGAGAGAAAAACTGCCAACCCAGAATATTATATCCTGCAAAGCTCTCATTTGTGAATTAAGGTGAAATAAAGACCTTTCACAGCAAACAGAAATTGAAAGAATTTGTAGCCACTCGTCCAGCCCTGCAAAAGATGCTAAAAGATGTGCTACACACAGAAACACAGAAACACTGTCATCAATATGAAAGAAGGTAAACAAAGGAAACCTCACAGCAAAAGACCATAGGAAACTCAAAGCATATATAAGAAACTATCTTTGGCAAATGGCAGGGCAAAATTACTACTTATCAATAGTCACATTGAACGTGAAAGGTTTGAATTGCCCAGTCAAAAGACACCGATTGGCAGACTGGGTCAGGAAACAAAACCCATCTATTTGCTGCTTACAAGAAACACATCTTTCTAGCAAAGATCCATACAAACTCAAGTGAAAGTCTGGAAAAAAGATATACCATGCCAACAGAAATGAAAAAAAGCGGGCATAGCCACCTTAATACCAGATAACATAAATTTTACCACAAAAACTATTAGGAGAGACAAAGAGGGGCACTATATAATGATTAAGGGATCCATTCAACAGGAAGATATAACAATTATCAATGTATATGCACCTAATTACAAGGCACCGGTTTATTTAAAAGAATTGTAAAGGGACTTAAAAGGAGACTTAGACCGTAACACAATAGTACTGGGGGACTTCAATATTGCACTCTCAGAGATAGACAGATCACCAGGACAGAGGATCAACAAGGAGACAGAAAATTTAAATGACACTATAGCACAAATGGACCTAACAGATATCTACAGAACTTTTCATCCCACAGATTAAGAATTTACATTCTTCTCAGCAGTACCTGGAACCTTCTCCAGGATTGACCACATACTAGGTCATAAAGCAAGCCTCAGCAAATTCAAAAGAATTAGAATCATACCATGCAACTTCTCAGACGACAAAGGACTGAAGGTGGAAATTAGCAACTCAGCAATCCCTAGAGCATATGCAAACACATGGAGACTGAACAACATGCTCCTGAATGAACAATGGGTCATAGAAGAAATTAAAAGAGAAATCAAAAATTTCCTGGAAGTAAATGAGGATAACAGCACATCATACCAAAACCTATGGGATACAGCAAAAGCAGTGTTAAGAGGAAAGTTTATATCAGTAGGTGCCTACATAAAGAAATTGGAAAGACACCAAATAAATGAGCTCACAGTACATCTCAAGGATCTAGAAAATCAGCAGCAAAGCAGACCCAAAGCTAGTAAGAGAAGAGAAAAAATCAAAATCAGAGAAGAAATCAACAGGATTGAATCCAAAAAGACATTACAAAAAATCAGCCAAACGAGGAGCTGGTTTTTTGAAAAAAATAAACAAAATTGACACCCCATTGGCCCAACTAACCAAAAAAAGAAAAGACCCAAATCCATAAAATCAGAGATGAAAAAGGAAACGTAACAACAGACACCACAGAAATCAAAAGAATCATCAGAAATTACTACAAGGACTTGTATGCCAGCAAACAGGGAAACCTATCAGAAATGGATAGATTCCTGGACACATGCAACCTACCTAAATTGAACCAGGAAGACATAGAAAACCTAAACAGACCCATAACTGAGACAGAAATTGAAACAGTAATAAAGATCCTCCCAACAAAGAAAAGGCCAGGACCAGATGGATTCACTGCTGAATTCTACCAGACATTTAAAGAAAAACTAACTCCAATCCTTCTCAAACTATTCAGAACAATCGAAAAAGAGGGAATCCTCCCAAATTCTTTCTACAAAGCCAGCATCACTAATTCCTAAACCGAAAAAAGATCCAGCATTGAAAGAGTATTACAGAACAATATCCCTGATGAACATAGACGCAAAAATCCTCAATAAAATTCTGGTCAATAGAATACAACAACACATCAGAAAGATTATCCACCCTGACCAAGTGGGATTTATCCCTGGTATGCAGGGATGGTTCAATGTTCACAAAACAATCAACGTGATACACCACATTAACAGGCTGCAGAAGAAGAACCATATGATTATCTCAATAGATGCGGAGAAGGCATTTCATAAAATACAACACCCTTTCATTATGAAAACCCTAAGCAAACTGGGTATAGAAGGCACATTCCTCAATATAATCAAAGCAAATTATGAAAAACCCACGTCTAGTATCCTATTGAATGGGGAAAAGCTGGAAGCATTCCCACTGAAATCTGGTACCAGACAGGGATGCCCACTCTCACCACTGCTATTCAACATAGTTCTGGAAGTCTTAGCCAGAGCTATTAGGCAAGAAAAAGAAATTAAAGGGGTACAAATTGGGAAGGAGGAACTCAAACTATCCCTCTTTGCAGATGATATGATTCTTTATTTAGGGGATCCAAAAAAACTCTACTAAGAAACTATTGGAACTCATAGAAGAGTTTGGCAAAGTAGCAGGATATAAAATCAATGCACAAGAATCACCAGCCTTTGTATACAGAAGCAATGTCATGGCTGAGGAAGAACTTCTAAGATCAATCCCATTCACAGTAGCTACAAAAACAATCAAATACCTTGGAATAAACTTAACCAAGGACATTAAAGATCTTTATGATGAAAATTACAAAACCTTAAAGAAAGAAATAGAAGAGGATACCAAAAAATGGAAAAATCTTCATGCTCATGGATAGGAAGAATTAATATCATCAAAATGACCATTTTCCCAAAAGCAATTTACAGATTCAATGCAATACCAATCAAGATACCAAAGACTTTCTTCTCAGATCTGAAAAAATGATGCTGAAATTCTTATGGAGACACAAGAGACCTCGAATAGCTAAAGCAATCTTGTACAACAAAAACAAAGCTGGAGGCGTCACAATACCAGATTTCAGGACATACTACAGGCCAGTGTTATCAAAACAGCATGGTACTGGTACAGAAACAGATGGATAGACCAATGGAACAGAATAGAAACACCTGAAATCAATCCAAACATCTACAGCCAACTGATATTTGATCAAGGATCCAAAACCAATTCCTGGAGTAAGGACAGTCTATTTAATAAATGGTGCTGGGAAAACTGGATTTCCACGTGCAGAATCATGAAGTAAGATCCCTACCTTACACCTTACACAAAAATTCATTCAACATGGATTAAAAACCTAAACCTATGAACCGACACCATCAAATTATTAAAGAGCATAGGAGAAACCCTGCAAGATATAGGTACTGGCAAAGGCTTCTTAGAAAACACTCCATAAGCACAGGCACTCAAAGCCAAAATTAACTATTGGGATCACATCAAATTGAGAAGTTTCTGTACTGCAAAATAAACAGTCAGGAAAGTGAAGGGGCAACCAACAGAATGGGAAAAAATATTTGCAAACTATTCAACAGACAAAGGGCTGATAACGAGAATCTACAAAGAAATCAAAAAATGACAAAACATTAAAACAAACAACCCACTTAAGAGATGGGCTAAGGACCTCAATAGACATTTTTCCAGAGAGGAAATCAAAATGGCCAACAGACACATGAAAAAATGCTCAGGATCACTAGCGATCAGAGAAATGCAAATCAAAACCACAGTGAGGTTACACCTCACCCCGGTCAGAAAGGCTCACATTCAGAAATCTACCAACAATAGATGCTGGAGAGGATGTGGGGAAAAAGGGACACTCACCCACTGTTGGTGGGAATGCAAACTGGTGAAGCCACTATGGAAGTCAGTCTGGAGATTCCTCAGAGGCCTGACTATAACCCTACCATACAACCCAGCCATCCCACTCCTTGGAATATATCCAAAAGAAATTAAATGGGCAAACCAAAAAGCCGTCTGCACACTAATGTTTATTGCAGTTCAGTTCACAATAGCTAAGACCTGGAACCAACCCAAATGCTCATCAACAGTAGACTGGATTAGGAAATTATGGGACATGTACTCTACAGAATACTTACTACACAGCAGTCAAAAACAATGAAATCCGATCATTTGCAACAAAATGGAGGAATCTGGAAAACATCATGCTGAGTGAATTAAGTCAGTCCCAAAGAGACAAATATCATTTGTTTTCCTTGAATGGCGATGACTAACTGAACACCAAAGGGGAAACCTGTAAAAATGAAATGGACACTATGAGAAAATAAGACTTGATTAGCTCTTGTCTGAACTGTTGATGTACAATGTGAATCTTTACCCACTTTAGTATCTCTCTTTGTTGTTTGTTAATGTTCTAGTACTATTGGTTGAACTCTGCCACTAACACACAATTAGCCTTAGGTGTTTAAATTTTAACTGAAAAGTGATCCCGGTTAACTATGATAGAGGGAAAAAGAAAGGGAGGATATGTACAATTTGAGACAAGCTCAATCGGACTTGCCCCAAACGATGGAGTTAGAAACATGCCAGGGGATCCCAATACAACCCCATCAAGGTAGCATATACCAATGCCATCCCAATGGTCCAAGTGATCAATTTCAGTTCACAATTGATCACAATGATAGGTCTAAGAGTCAATGGGAACACACAAACAAGACTAGTGTCTGCCAATACAAACAGATAGAACCAAAAAGGGAGAGAATGATCCAACATGGGAAGCGGAGTCACAGCAGACTCATAGAATGGCAGATGTCCTAAATAGCACTCTGGCCTCAGACTCAGCCCTTAACGCATTCAGAACTGTCTCAAGAGCCCATGAGAGTATTTTAGGCATGGAAAGCCATGACACCCTGGAAAGGGAAAAAAAGAAGACCTAAATGAAAGATCTCTGCGAGTGAGATCCCAGTGGAAGGGTCAGGGCCACCAAAGAAGGAGGTGCCTTTCTCTGAAGGGAGGAGAGGACCTCCACTTTGACTAAGACCCTGTCGGAATAAGAGCGAAGTCAGCAAACCCCTAAAGGCTTCCATAGCCTCAGCAACTCATAACTAGAGCTTAGGGAGGTTCCTGACCTCATAAACAAGAGTGTCAAATTGTTAAATCAACATCAGGAGTCACTGTGTACTTATGTTCCATGTGGGATCTGTCCTAAATGGGTTGTCCAATGTGAAGTATGCTATTATTAGTACTGAAACAGTATTTTTACATTTTGTGTTTCTGTGTGGATGCAAACTGATGAAATCTTTACTTAATACATACTGAATCGATCTTCTGTATATAAAGATAATCAAAAATGAAAAAAACTCTGTTATATTGGAAATTCCATAAAAATCAGTTTCAAAAAAATATATATCATGTAGGATCTCTGTCCTTAATGGGCTGTACAAAGTGATTCAATGCTATAACGAGTACTCAAATAGTATATTTCACTTTGTGTTGCTATAAGAGGGCAAATGGATGAAAGCTTTACTTAACACATGCTAAACTGATTTCCTGTATACAAAGAGAATAGAAAAGGAATCTGAATGTGAATGAAAATGTGGAGGGAGCGGGTAAAGGTGGAGGGTTGTGGGGGGGGGAGGGAAAGTATGGTTGGAAAGCCATTGTAATCCATAAGTTATACCTTGGAAATTTATATTCTAAATAAAAGTTAAAAAAAAAAAATTTACCGTGTTTTCTGATCTATTTGAGCCAGTATCCAAAATTCTTCTCTGAATTCATGGCAAGAACCCACACAGCTTACTAACTTCAGAAACATTAATAAGCAGATTAGTCCCCTTAGACACATTCCAGCACTTAATCCTAAGGGCTATTGAAGGGCATAGGATCATCATATATTCTGTAGGTGCTTCCTGCTTATAAGGGGGCATAGTGCAGGCCCTGCCTGACCTGGGTCTGGATGTCTCTGTCTATCTCATCTAACAAATTCATTTTATGAGCTGGAGCAGTCTTGGTCACTGTCACTGGCTTTGTCCTCTGCATGGTCTGTTATCTCCAGAAGTTGTAGAGCTCTGAAACATATGTTTGCTAATTAGCATAAGCAAAATCAGAATAAAGCCAATTGTGTGTGGTGTACCCCTTAAGATGGAAAGGTTATCCTTATGTAGATTATAAGCCCATTTAGCTTGAACATAGAGAATTGTAATAGAAGAACCCATTAGGAGCTTTATTGTCAATAACAGTTCCCAGAGAAATCGAAAGGAAAGGTGGGTACAGCATGTATGCCTTAAGGGGCAGCAGTCTTGATGTGAGGAATGTAAAAACTTATCTTTTACTTTTGATGAAGTACTTAAAGTCTCTGATTGTCTTACAGGAAAAATCAGGCATGTCTTTGAGTTCACCTGTAAAGACTTAAGAGGTAGAAGTTTAATCCAAATTTTACTGAGGTAGTCGTGCTTAGTAGCACCTGGTAAGGTCCCTTCCATTTAAACTGCAGCCAATCTAAAGAAGATCTTTCTATGAATGGCTTACTCAGGAATCCCTAATGTTGGGGCTTTTGTTAAAAGCTCTTTAATTCTTTGGAACACCATCTGTAACTCCCCTGTCCAGCACAGTGTGTCTGTGTCAGAGCCTTGTAATGCTTCATACATAGGCCTGGGATCCAAATCCTGGAATCAAATTCCTGGAATCCATATTCCACAGACTCCTGCCATCAGCAATTCCCAGTGTTAGAGCTTCTGGTAAAACCTCCTTAATTTTTTGGAACAATTTCTGTAACTCCCCTAGCCAGCACAGTGTCTGCATCAGGGCCTTTTAAAAATGCTTTATACAAAAGCTTGGAATCCAAATCTTAGAATCCAAATTCCACAGAATCCTGCTGTTCCCAGAAATATCCTTAACATCTTTTTTATATAGAATAGTTTCCCTTTCCTTGACTGAAAGAGCACACTTTTATGGAGTTAGACATATCCCAGGTAATCTACCTCTAGTTTAGAAACCTGAACTTTTGTTTGGGAAATTCTGTATCCTCACTTTCCCAGATTCTGGGTTTAGCAGGATGTAGAAGAAATTATCCTTTAGGCGGAGGTTTAGCACAAAATAAGATGAAGTGAAACAACTGTCTAGTAGTTCTGCGGCCTTTAACCATTCTGTACTCTGTATTTGGCCTTAAGTTAAAACATCTAGTCCAAGGGGATTTGGGATCCATGGGCAAGCTTTTAAAATGTATCCTTATAAGTAAGTCCATACAAATGCATGCAGGACCATAGATGAAGAAAATGTAGACACACAAACACACACATGTGGGCATTGTTGAGGAAGAGTGGGCCAAGAAGAAAACAGGATGAGAGAGAGTTCAGTAATCAACTTCCTGTGGGACCACGTGAAGAGAGAGTCCCTGCCCCCTTGCAAGGGTTTTTTATGAGCTTGTCAAGAAAAGTGGTCACATGGTACTGCCTAAGGCTTGTGACCTTAGGGGCCCCACCATCACTGAGGTCCTAGTAACCTGCAGGAAACAACAAAGAACCAGTGCAAACCTGAAATAAAAAGCAAGAAGCCTGAGATATATGTATCTCTCAGGGCATTTCAAGAATCACAAATATTGAGACGCCCTTAATGACAGGGAATTCCTGAGGTGGCACAAACTCATGCCTGGAACATACTTCATGGTTAAAATAAACAAAAGTCAAAATGATGTAGGCAGGCAGATAGGATAAAATTGATCAGATTGGTGAGCTGGAAGACCATGTCTGCACCATGCCCCTGTGTGATCTTATCCTCCTATCTGAGCCCACCTGTGTGCCCACCTTTTATCCAGTACCATGTACTTTTGTTTATTTCCAGCCACCTCACTTTCACTTAAAAATGTGAATGGGAATAGCTTTTTAGTGCAGGAAATAAAAATCAGTATAACCAAATTAATGCATTAATTTTTTCATTATCTAATATGGTAATCCTTGTAAATAAATTGTGACTTTTCAAAAGCATCCTTAACCCTCAATAATGGATAACTGACATAGAGTCTTAGGAATAATAATAAATTGAAAGAGGAAAATTATATTTTAAATGAGAGAAAAATTATTTTTAACTAATGGAGGCAGGCATCCATGCCTGAATTATGAATAACCCCTTCACAATTCTTCCTAAACCATTGCTGCTTTTTGTAGAGTCCTCCCTTCCTCTAGATTTCTTAAGAAAATCTTTCAAATATTTTATGTATTATTGGACATCTATGCATTTAGAAATTCTCTAATTTATGAGTATTGTGAACATGAAGAAACATCTGCTCTTTAGATGTTGAAATGACAAATGACTTCTTACCCCTGACATCGTTGCAAGCACATGACCCAGGTCAGGTCAATCCACCAACCATGCCCTTGACTTTGGCTAGGGGATCTGGTGACAGTAAGAGGCAGAGGTGATACAGATCCCTTATGCTGGTAGCCAGGCAGTGACAGTCCAAGTTCAAGTTCCTGGTGCTGACATGGCGGTGGTCCAAAGTCAACATCTTGTGCTTAATGGAACATTGTTTTTTCACCAGAAAGGCTTCGGGATGTGATTTGGAAGCTGCTCAAATCCAAGCCTGATTTTCACCTTTCCCATAATTCAATAAAGCACTCAATGAACTAAAAATAAATCCTCTGCCATTTAAAACAGCCAGAAATGGTTTCTGCCATTTGCAATTAAGAATTTGAGTTGAGGATCCAGCATCATGGTATAGCATGTAAAACTATCCCCTGTGACACCAGCTTCCAAATGAACGTGGGATCCTGTCCTGGCTGCTCCACTTCTTTTTTTTTTTTTATTTTTTTTTATTATTTTTTTTTTTTGACAGGCAGAGTGGACAGTGAGAGAGAGAGACAGAGAGAAAGGTCTTCCTTTGCCGTTGGTTCACCCTCCAATGGCTGCCGCGGTCGGCACGCTGCGGCCGGCGCACCGTGCTGATCCGATGGCAGGAGCCAGGTGCTAGGTGCTTATCCTGGTTTCCCATGGGGTGCAGGGCCCAAGCACCTGGGCCATCCTCCACTGCACTCCTGGGCCACAGCAGAGGGCTGGCCTGGAAGAGGGGCAACCGGGACAGAATCCGGCGCCCCGACCGGGACTAGAACCCGGTGTGCCGGCGCCGCAAGGCGAAGGATTAGCCTGTTGAGCCACGGCGCCGGCCTGCTCCACTTCTGATCCAACTCCCTGCTAATGGCTGTGAAAGCAGTGGAAGCTGATCCAAGTACTTGGGCCCCTGGCACTCACTGGGGAGACCCAGATGAAGCACCTGGCTCCCGTATTTGGCCTGGCCCCTTCCCAGCTATTGCAGCCATCTGGGGAGTGAACCAGCAAATGGAAGATTTCTGTCTCTCCTTCTCTTTTTGTAACTCTGACCTTCAAATAAAAAAAAATCTTTAAAAATAAAAGAACTTGGTTTGGTAAATTTTTCTCATTTTCAAAGCAAAATATATTTAATTCAGAAAGGTTTAGGAAATATAGATAGGAAAAAGAAAAATATATAAGGCTCATATCTCTAAAGGCCTAGAGATAATGACTCTGGTTTGGTGCATCTTTTCCGATATATTATGCACATCCATTTCAAGAAAGATTATCCTTGGGAAACTAATTGGGCAATATTTGAGAGCCATTTCCTTCTTTTCCCAGGGAATTAAAGAAAAATCAGACTTCTGATTCTTAAATGAGTACCTGCATTTAAGTGTGCTTAATTGAATAGGACTATGTGAGCAGGAATGGAAAAATGGCAGTGATTACTTTAAACCCCCATCACTAATTTAAGAATCGAGTAGAAGAACATTCTAACTCTGTCATATAGAAGACAATTTTTCCTTGATTTTTATTTGTTGTTTTTAAAATTATTTATTTACTTGCTTATTTGAGAGATAGAGGCAGAAGGAGAAAGACAAAGATGATCAGAGTCAAACAGAGCTCTAATCCCTCTCATTCACTCCTCAAATGCCTGCAACAGCTGAAGCTGGGCCAGATGGAAGCCAAGAGCTGGGGACCGGATCCAGGTCTTCTACATGAATGGCAGGGACCCAACCACTGGAGCTCTTACTTATAGGTAAAAAGCAGAGCTGGGACTCAAACCCTGGCACTTCAAAATGGAATGCAAGTATCCCAAGTGGCTTGCTAACCACTAAGTTAAATGCCTATCCTTGTCATTTTCCTTTATTTATTTTTTTCTCTTGTTCAGAAGTTTGAAATTTGTATATAGTTGAATTTGTCCACCTTTAAATGTTTCTGGCACTGTTGTCATTTTAAACATTATTTTCCAACATCAGTATTTGTATTTTATCCAGTAATTTGACTCAGATAACATCATTTATATTTAGAAAAGCAACCCATTATGAATTTGTTTCATATGTTAGGTACAGATTCAGTTTTATTATTATCCAAACTGTTACCTGGTTTGTCTTATTAATTAAATTTTTTTTTATTTTCAACTCAATAATGTTTGTTTTTTTTCTATGACTTGTAATGCCACCCTGACCACACTTTAAATTCCTATAGCTGATTCCATTAGGCCTACCTAATTTTTTTAATTAATTTATTTATTTGAGAGGAAGAGTTACAGAAAGGCAGAGGCAGAGAGAGAGAGAGATCTTCTATCTGCTGGTTCACTCCCCAAATAGCTGCAACAACTGGAGCTGGGCCAATCTTAAGACAAGAGCCGGGAGCTATAGCAAAAAGCTGAATCCAAAATGGAACAGCCAGGGCTTGAACCAATGCACAAATGGGAATCTGGCACTGTAGGCAGTGACTTTACCCACTATGTCACAGCACTGGCCCCATGTCTACCTACTTTTATAACCTGTCCTTATATTCTGTCTAGTTCCAAATATTTCTGCAATTGCTATTGAGAAAAATGAAAGTATTGGATAAATGGGCATGGGTTTGGTGGAACCTCAGGGATGCCATGATCCCTCTGTTCTTTAATATAGGCAGAGAATGGAACGTTCTGGGTAATATAGAAATTTCATTTTAATAATTCACAAAGTCAGTCAAGACCTTGTAGTATCTCTAGATCATCAACAGCATACCAGCACTGATTATAATTATGTTGTATGTGTGCAGATAAACTCACTAACAGGACCTGAGTTCTGGGTGTAATTGAGTGCACTATATTTTTCTCCTTGGATGATGGGAGAAAAGTAAGGGTAATGTGTTTTTGCTGACTTGAGGTAACTAATATACAGAGTACAAAAAAAGAATGTATATGAGCAAAATTAACATTTTGATATTCGATTATTATTTATAGCCTTTGTCTATACTCCCAAGAAACAGAATTTTTTGTTTTATTTTGTTATTTTACTTATTACTTCTTGAATCTTTAATTCTTGAGCTTTTGATTATAAAGTAAATTAAATTAAAGTATGTCATTGTAAAAATTTGAAGATTGGGAGAGGGAGGAGGAGGTAGAGTGGGAGTGGAGGTGGGAGGGCAGGTATGGTGGGAAGAATCACTATATTCCTAAAGTTGTACTTATGAAATTTGTATTCATTAAATAAAAGGTTTCCTTGATTAAAAATAAAACTAAAGAAAAATAATGAAGGGAAGGTATGAGCAAGAGAGGGAGGGAGTATGGGGTGGGGAGTATCATTATACTCTTAAAACCATATATATGAAATACATGAAATCTGCTCTCCTTATATAATTTTTTAAATTATTTTAAAACTGAAACAAAAGAGATCACACACACACAAAGAGCCTTTGGAGACAGATGATTAAACCATTAAATTCTTTAAGATTTTATTTTATCTATTTGAGAGGTAGAATTACAGAAAGAGGGAGACAGAGAGAAAAAGAAGTCTTCTATCCACTGGCTCACTCCCCAAATGGCTGCAATGGCTGGAGCTGGGTCAGGCTGAAGCCAGGAGCCAGGAGCTTCTTCTGGATCTTCCATGCAGGTGCAGGGGCCCAAGCACTTGGACCATCTTCTGCTGCTTTCCCAGGTCATAGCAGAGAGGTGGATGGGAAGAGGAGCAGTCGGGACTCAAACCAGCACCTAATGGAATGCTGGCACTACAAATAGAGGCTTAGCCCACTGCACCAGCCCCAGATGATTAATTTTTTGTGTGGACGATCACGTCCACATTGAGCTAGTAGGTGGATTTGCAAACTAGGAATTTTACAGGATGAGAACTAAGAGAAAGAAAAAAAGTTGGTCAGTAATTCACAGAGCCATTTCCCAGAGGAGAAATACTATTCTCACTTAACTACCAGGCTGTAAATCATAGCTCTGTGGCAGGAGAGCCAAGTGGACCCACTGAAATGGGATTTTTACAGCACACTTCAGAACAACAGTGCTCATGCTCAGATCTTAGAAAAATGACCTGTTAAATCCCCCATGTTACCAGGGTTTGTTGCACTGGGACATCCTCCCAATGGCATTGCCTTCAAAGGGCCTGGGCGCACCTCCTGCTTTGTTCTGCACCTTCTATTCCCACCACTTGAAACCAATCTCTCCTTCTAGTCCGATCTTAATCCCCTAATTCCTTAAGGAGCAACCCAAATCCTACTCCACTAATCCTTCAAGGAATTCCCTTTTGGAATAATTTTCTCCTTTATCCTGACCTCAGGTAAAGTTCATAAAACCAGGCTCAAAGTCAAGGTATCTGCAGGGTTTCACTGCCTCCTGAGGTGCTGCAGCTGGATGGCCACCTCACTCCTAGCTTCTTGTGGCTGCTGGCATCCCTTGGCCTGTGGACCTTGGCCAGCCATTGAAGGTGTTTGAGGAGTGAACCTGTGGGTGAGGGCTCCCTCTTGTCTCTCTCTCCCTCATATAAATAAATAATTTTAAATGGTTGCATTAATTTATGCATATGATAACATATCCTAGAACTATAAACACAAATACTAATGTCATCAATTTTCTGCTTTCAATACTTTATTATATTTATGTAAAGTGTAATCATTGGGAAAATTGAATAAAGAGATCTTTATGTAATATCTTTGGAATATTTAGTGTCTCTATAATTATTATAATTTTTTTAAAAAAGTTACAAGTTCAGAAAAATAAGGAATGACTAACAGAAATATATACATATATATATGAAAGTTATAAATGTAGCTATATTAAGAAATTGAGGGTTGCAAGAAGGCTAGGAGTAAAGTTATATCACCGCTGAACTTAAGCTGTAATATTAGCTCTGAGCTTCCTGAAGGCCAAAGAAAAATATGATAGTGTTAGGTATTTCTGTTTACCCAGACCTACTTGTCTAATTCCAAGGATTTAGACCTTTAGACCTCGAAGGAATAAAAGATCTTTCTCTGCCGTCCTTGGTTACAGCAAAACTCTGAACAGTGGCCCCTATCAATCCCTTCTGTTCTGCATTTGCTTTCTTGTGTTTTTGTTTTTGTTTTTTTCTTGCTTTTTTTAAATTTATTTATTTGAAAGTCAGAGTTACAGAGAGAAGGAGAGGCAGAGAGAGAGAGAGAAAGAGAGAGAGAGAGAGAGAGAGAGAGAGAGAGAGAGAGAGAGGTCTTCCATCTGCTGGTTCACACCCCAATTGGCTACAATTGTCGGAGCTGTGCTGATCCAAAGCCAGGAGCCAGGAGCTTCTTCTGGATCTCCCACGCAAGTGCAGGGGCCAAAGGACTTGGGCCATCTTCCATTGCTTTCCAAGGCCATAGTGGAGAGCTGGATTGGAAGTAGAGTAGCCAGGACTCACACTGGCACCTATTTGGGATTCCAGCACTGCAGGAGGGGCTTTTCCCACTACACCACAGTGCCAGCCCCTCTGTTCTGCATTTGGATGTGGGCATGTTCAGAAGCTGGGTTTTCCCTTTACACCTTGGCTATGATGGTCAAGGTTCATTATGGGAAAATTAGCACAGTTGAGGACCCAATATATAAGTATGGCTGAGATCCTCCTCAAATGTCACTCATGAGAGAAGAAATTAACTGTGAATCAACTGAAACATAACGTTTAGATATTAACAAGCTCAATTAGAAGTTGAAAATGACTTTTCTGTAAAAAAAAAAATTTCTTCCTTTTCCTGGACACTGTGTGTATCTGTACATTGGATGATATCTCTGCACCCTCCCTTGATTTTTTTATTGAAAAGAGAACTCTCATTCACTGGTTCACTCCCCAAATGCGAATAATCACCAGGGCTGGACTTGTTGAAGTCAGGCATGAGGAATTTAATCCATTCTTCCCACATAAACAGCAGGAACCTAATTACTTGGACCATCACTGCTGTCCCCCCAGGGTCCGCTTCAGCAGAAAGTTGGAGTCAGGAGCCAAAGCTGAGAATTAAACCCAGGCACTCAATGTAGGTTTTAGCCATATTAACTGCTATACAAAATGCCTGCTCTTCCAGACTTTTATTAATTGGAATTTATAAAGTTTTGTGGAGCACACATTTTAAATAAGGCTTGGTTCTGGCTCCTAGATATTCACTTAATTTTTGCTGTGATCTTGGATAACTAGTTAACCCTAGTATTCCAAGTTGAGAAAGGGATTGATTATTATAGAAGTACTTTTTAGCTCAGTGGTCATATGAGGTTCTATTCCTGGTGTGATTATTGATTTGTCTTAGCATTTGTACCAGTCATGTTCTTAGTGTTTTCTCTGAAATGTAAATTTTAGAGTTGTGTTTTCTGACCCTGAGTTTGTTGAGCTGTATGTGTATTTGCATGTACATCTTGAGCCTCTCACCCTGCTAGGATGTAGTATGTTACATGCTTATGTGGATCAACAGGGAGGGAAAAAGTATAAGATAGAACAAGTAGCTAGAGATGTGAGAGCTTTCCTACTGCCTCTACAGTAGTGACTGCAGGATGGCCCACAGAAAGGGGGAGACATTAAGGGCAGAGGGTAAAAATAGCCCACCCTCAGGATAGCAAGTTGAATCTAGAAGCCAATTCTTTAAAACAGGATTCCATAGTTGGTCCAAGCGACTCCTCATTTCAATCCACTATGTGCCCAGTACTCTTCCTGGGTCAGAAGCACAAATGTTTGAATGAGACTCTGAGACTTACCCTTAGAATCTATGTATTAAACAATGATCTAAGGATTTTACTTGTAAATAATTGTTGACTTAAGAAGAGATGTAACTATTTTTAAAGATCTATTTATTTATTTAAAAGAGTAGGGGAGAGAGAGGCAGAGAGATCTTGCAACCACTGGTTCACTCCCCAAATGGCCACAACAGACAGAGGCAGGTCAGGCCAAAACCAGGAGCCAGGAGTTTCATCTGGATCTCCTACATGGGTGTTAGGGGCCCAAACATGGGGGCTATCTTCCGCTGCTTTTCCGGGTGCATTGGCAAGGAGCTGGATCACAAATGGAGCAGCTGGCACCCATATGGAATGCCAGCACCACAGGTAGTGGCTTAACCACCTATTCCACAGCAACAGCCCCATAATTATTTTTTAAAAAAACATTGGGTAGCCATGGAATCAACGGAAAGATGGAAAGACTAGGTCTAAATTGTGCGCAGGACTGGGTCAGTGGAAATGCCACTGCTGTCATCACTGGCTATATGGCAGCTCACACATCAGGAGAACGGCTCTGGGTTCTGAAGCAGGAAGGGATTCTGGAGCAGCTGCACTGACTCTAAAACCCTCCCCCTTGGTTGGCCCCCAGAGCATCGTCTTGACCTGGAGAAAAGAAGGGCTGTAGGGATTCATCCTCCATCTCTCATCCTCTCCACACAAGCCGCCTGCTGTTTCCCTACTTAGCATCCTCCCCCTCCTTTTCCTCAATTCTACAGCAGAAGCAGATGAGAAGATAAGCTACCCAAATTGTGTCTTAGCAAATTAGCATTATGAGGTGATATATTATAGAGGAATCTTTTCAGCCATATCAACAATATCCTTTCTTTCCACATTTATGCTTCATTAACAAAATATGATAAAACAAAAACCCCTCCATCCTCTTATATAATAATAAATAAAATAAACCACAAAACAATGCAGCCATTTCTTGAAGGGAAACTACTTCAGATAAGAACAGTAACCTCAGGGTTGGCACTGTGGCGCAGTAGGCTAAGCCCCTGCCTGTGGCACTGGCATCCCATATGGGCACCACTTGTATCCCAGCTGCTTCTCTTCCTATCCAGCTCTCTGCTATGACCTGGGAAAGCAATAGAAAAATGTTCCAAGTTCTTGGGCCCCTGCACCTGCATGGGAGACCTGGAAGAATCTCCTGGTTCCTGGCTTCGAATCAGTCCAGCTCCATATATTGTGATCATTGTGGCCATATAGAGAGTGAACCAATGTATGGAAGCCCTTTTTCTCTGCCTCTGTCTCTGTAACTCTACCTCTCAAATAAATAAATAAAGTATTTGGGAAAGAAAAAGAATTGTAACCTTGTAACCTGGGGGCTTGTGCTGTGGCATTGCTAGTAAAGCCACTACCTGCAGCACCAGCATCCCATATGGCACTGGTTCCAGTCTTAGCTGGTCCACTTCTGATCTAGCTCCCTGTTAATGTGCCCAGGAAAGAATCAGAAGATGGCCCAAGGATTTGGGCCCCTTTACCCACACAGGAGACCCAGAAGAAGTTCTTGGCTCCTGGCTTCAGATCAGGTTAGTTCCAGATGTTGTGGCCACTTGGAGAGTGAACCAGTGGATGGTAGACCTCTCTTTTTGTCTCTCCTTCTCACTCTGTAACTCTGCCTTTCAAATAAACAATTAATTTTTTTTCTAGAAAAAGAGTTGTAGGGGCCAGCGCTGTGGCGCAGAGGGTTAATGCCCTGGCCTGAAGTGCTGGCATCCCATATGGGCGCCGGTTCTAGTCTCGGCTGCTCCTCTTCCAATCCAGCTCTCTGCTATGGCATGGGATAGCAGTAGAAGATGCCCCAAGGGCCCCTGCACCTGCGTGGAAGACCTGGAAGAAGATTCTGGCTCCTTGCTTTGGATCGGCACAGCTCCAGCAATTGTGGCCAATTGGGCAGTGAACCAGCAGATGGAAGACCTCTCTCTCTCTCTCTGCCTCTGCCTCTCTACAACTCTGCCTTTAAAATAAATAAATAAATCTTTTTAAAAAAAGGAAAAAAATTGTAACCAGCTCCAAATCCAGGGTCTCTGGGACTGTACAGCTTTCCCTGAGTTCTGTCTCTTTCTTTCTCAAAATTATGTGATCTGATCTACAGACTAAACCATAAGGTCAAATACCCTAGAGTAGAGGATGATGACAGGAAAGACAGGGAAAATTCCTTAAAACTCATAAATATATACAAGGAATGGAAGAAAATATGTGTAGTTTCTCTTAATATGTGTAGCTTTAATTTTCATAAGCAAATATATGACCAGAAATGAACTTTGTAACTTTTCTTTTCCACAACTTTCAAGTAGCACTTTGTCTTTAGCTGGAACCTCAGCTGAAGTTTTTAATAGGAAAGGAGACTCCAATCTTCATTTATGAGGAATCTGCATCCGTAATGCCTTTTTCTATAGAATAGTGTGCTGGATCTATCTTACACAAGCTGTGAGGGCTAATCAGTAAATTTTCAACATTGTGGTGCGCCATGTTACAAATAGCCATTATCGGGAATGGCATAGCAGGTTGAGCCACCACCTACAGCTCTGGTATCCTACAAGTACTGGTTCATGTCCTGACTACCCTACTTCCAAACCAGCTCTCTGCTAATGGCCTGAGAAAAGCAGCAAAAGATGGCCAAATTCCTGGGCCCCTGCCATCAACATAGATGTGCTGGGTGAAGCTCCTGACTTCTAGCTTCAGCCTGGCTCAGCCCTGGCTTTTGTGGCCACTTGGGGAGTGGACCAGTGGATGCAAGATCTCTGTGTAACTCTGACTTTCAAATAAACAAATATCCTTTTAAAAAGTGAATATAATAAATCCCTAGATTCATTACTTCCTATATTGGCATCTACTATTTTGATAGATAACTCTTTTGCCTATGTATTATAGAAATATCATTCAACACCATTCTATTTCTTTCACCTTATCCCAGTGCATGTTCAGTAATGTCATGTTGATATCTTGAAACAGGCAGTGACAGGAGTTTTTACACCAAGGAAGTTAGCAAATACTACAATTTGGTTCCACTAACCATTGCAGTACCAGAAGAATCCCCAGAATCCACCGGTCCTGTATTCCTCTCTGCCTGTATTATGTAGTAACAATGTTGAAATCACAGTTGCATGAGAAACCAAAATGACCCTGTTTTGAAATCATTATTGTGTCCCTTAATGGAAGCATTCTCTCAAGGCTAAGTCCTTTAAGCCAAAAGAACCCTGAGCTGTCAGGACAAAAAGCAAAAAGTTTGTGAGTGAGTTTATAGGTGTAGAGTGATAAGCATCCCTGCTGCCCTGGGGTTCCTGGTCACAGGTATTGGTTGCTATTTCGACACATATTGGGGCCAGCGCCATGGTTCACTTGGTTAATCATCTGCCTGCAGTGCCAGCATCCCATATGGGCACCGGGTTCTAGTCCTGGTTGCTCCTCTTCCAGTCCAGCTCTCTATTGTGGCCCAGGAGGGCAGTGGAGGATGGCCCAAGTGCTTGGGCCCCTGCACCCACTTGGGAGACCAGGAGGAAGCACCTGGCTCCTGGCTTCGGATGGGCACAGTGTCAGCTGTTGTGGCCATTTAGGGGGTGAACCAACAGAAGAAAGACCTTTCTCTCTGTCTCTCTCGCTCACTGTCTATAACTCTACCTGTCAAATAAATTAAAAAAAAAAAAACACATATTGTACCCTGGTGATGGAATGAGAAGACCATGCCAAGATGACCTCTGGCAAGCAAGCATCACCACCCCTTGACAGGATTGGCTGCCTTGGCTGTATAAGCTGCTGTACCAACTGAAATAAACAAGTCTGAAAGCTGCTCACATCTGGCCCACTTTCACCTGATTCCTGGTGTCTGTGTGGTGACTCCATGCCTCTTGCCCCCACCGTGCTCCTCCTCACAGAACGAATCCACAGCAACAGTACCCTAATCTCAAAAGGTGCTTTCTCTCTGTTGTTGCTATAACTGGATTCTTCAATTACAACCTTCTAAAGAGTGAAACTAATGAATGAAGACCATGAACTAAGTGTTTTTATCATGCAGGAAATGATTTCCTTAAAAGCAATGCTTTGATATCAAGTCTGTGGAAGGTACATCCACAGAAGGTAGTGCAGGTAGACTCTGACTCTCCTGGAAAGCAAATCCAGCTGTGCTTCCATGAGAACATAGCTCAGCTTTCCTCGTGGTGCTGCAGCAGGTCTTAGGTTGCTCACTGCTACTGGCAAGTTGAGCCAATTAGACAAAGAATTTAGGAATAAAGTACTTGTTCTTTGCTTTAGTTGGGTGCTGCCTTTATTTTTTATTTTATTTAAGTCATAAAAGTTTCATGTTTTTCATATATATAGATTGAGGAAGGCATCGTCTTTAGAAGGAACCACCCACTCTGTGGGTTTTGGTTTCCTTGTGCTTTTCATCTCTTCTCTGGCAACAGCCTCCTCAGTATCTGCATTAGTTTTCTATTTATGCCTAACATAGTGGGTTAACAACACAACTGTGGAATTTATTATCTCAAAACTCTGTGAGAAATATGGCATGATATAACTGAACTCGCTGCTCAGGGTCTCAGAGAGTTGAAACCATTGGGATCAACAGGATCATGATCTGATCTGTGCTGAAAGCTTTAGAGGAGAGTCTACTTCAAAATGCATTCATGTTATTGCCAGAATTCGCTCCCTGCAGCTTGGGACTGAGGTCCCAATCTTTGTCATGCAGCTCCTCTGTATCCAAACCAACAGGAACACAAAACCCTTATAGTGCTTCACATCTCTCTGAACTCCCCCTTATTTTTAGTTCTCAAGGGCTCCTGTGGTCATACGAACCGCTGGGAAATTCAGTCTATTCACCTTATCTTACAGTTTACAGACCAATGAACTTCAATCTACTGTCCCCCCTCTCCATGCAGCAACTGCCAGAATTCTATCCCTTGATATGAGAGTTTCACAGCCTTCACCTCCCCAAACTGCCAAGACTCCCCTATGTCCCTAAGGATGTGTTGCCTGCAGCTATTCTTGGTTTCAATAACAGTTAATGTTCCTAACTGCAAGCAACAGAAGCCAATTCTTGCTAATTTGGAGAGAAAAAATAATTTTTGAGAGATTACACGGTAGCTTACAGATTTGCCAGAGGGCAGGAGAACTGCCCTCAGAGGCTGCCTAAGTGACACTACAGATTGTTACAGTGAGAAGACTGCTGCTGCTGTTTGAACTGCTGCTACTGAACGCAGGGGACACAGCCACTGCCGCTGCCCTGAGCTCCCAGAAACTCCACGACACTACAGCTGCTCTACTTTGCTGCTTGTGTCACTAGGTCCTTATTTCAGGTCCCAGATTAAAATGTCTGACTGAGGGGGCCCAGCGCACTATCTGCAAGGGAGCTGGGGGAAAGATGAGCTTGATATTTTCAGCTTCGAGAGAGGTGGGTAAGATTTGCTTCTCCTTTGGGCTGACAATGTAGGGAAGCTTAAAACACAGAAGTGGCTCAGATGACTGGCATCTAAAGCTATCAGAAATACCACACACACACACACAGCTTGCACATTCATTTGCAATCTAAACCAAGGCCCTGTGAACAAGAGCAACAAGACAAAATATCTGAAATCATGCCTACATTTCTTGGGGAATGTATCTTGGTCTCTTTATAGCCACTTGTAACCATCCTGTAGCATTTCCTGGGGGGACGTCTCCCTGACCCCTCCAAGAGCACTGCTTCAGTGAAGGTGCTGAGTCTGCTATTTGCTTCCGTCTCTTCTTCACTGTACTCGGCAGTGTTACCAGACTCTCTTTGGGAAATGGAAACCTGCTCCTGCTCTCCCCTCCTCTCCTCTCCTCGACATCCCTTCAGTGGCTCCCCCACGGCCTTCAGAACGAAATCCAAGAAGCTTGGTGAGGCTGTGCCTATTCTGAGCCCTACCTGTCTCTCCAGCATCCTGGGTCACCTGCGTCACCCCACTCAGCCCCAGGCAGGCCAAGCCACTGACCATATTGGGTGCCTCCTCCCTCAACCCCCTATCTCAGGCTCCTCTGTCTCCCATGCCTTTGCTGTTTTTTTTTATTCCCCACAGAAACATCTTTTCATAATCCCCTTGCTTGGGTCCCTTCAGATTTTTCTTTCTTGACTTGCAGGCCCAAAGGAACTTTTCTCTCTGGCACTCAGGCACCCCTCTGGCAGAGCATTCCTTCTAACAGGAGAGGAAGGAAGTGTGTTTTCAATGAATGATGGGCGAGAGTCTGCTGGAGCTGCTGTGGCTTATCTGAGTACAAAGCAGACATAGCAACAGAGCATCCTTGGACCCATCTAGGGCATAACAGTGGAGCTCTGCTGTGGCTGTCTTAGTCAGAGAGACCAGACGCTGCCTTCATTGATCTGTCCAAACACAACAGCTGGAGCAAATCCTGCCTCAGCGTCATATCCAGCAACCACACATCGTGGCCTTCCGAGGCCTTTGTACCCAGTGACTGCAAGGAAAGGGTTGCATAATGAAGCCTCACACACAAACCAGAGCTCATCTTTCCCATCAACTACTCAGGTGTTCTCTTCTTCTTGAAAAGCGTGGGTAATACATTGATGTGAGTAGCAGTAAAATCTTAGAGGCATAATGTCACTATCATTTCCTGAGCATGGTCTGTTGTGGGCAACTCTTTGCCATTTATGTCTTATTCTTACCTTTGTTTGCTTTCTTTGACTTTCAAATGTTGATGCTGAGCCTGAAAACAGCACCCAAAGATGCCTAGAAGTGGCACTGGGTTCGTAATTCCTTTGACACACTTCATTATCGATTCTTATTGAGCTTATTACCAGTTAAAGCCTGCAAGGTCTATTTTCAAATGAAGTTAAGTTAGGTCAGTCATAAGTTCTTGTGCAAATTATTGGAATTTTATAATTAAACACATTAGAATTCTTCATGTTGTTTCAGCCTGGTCCTTCTTTCTGTTTGTCCCAGTATTAAGCCAGGGTGCAAGGAATGTGAGTGGACAGCAGATGGCAGGAGAGAGCCACTGTAGCCTCAGCAGGCCAGCGAAGCGGTGGAGTCTTAGAAACTGGCTGGATGAGAACTCTGTACAGCTCTACAATTTTTGCTTGGTAAATCAAAAACTATTCTGAAATAAAAATTATAACAAAAAGAAACTGGCTGGTGAGAAAAAAAAACATAAATGTATGGAAGAATTTAACCTTTGAGGTGAAGAGAAAGCAGAGGTTAGGTGACATATGAACTCAGGGGCAAGGCAATTAGAGAGGAGATCCTGCGGCACTGAGTCAGTGGTTAAGGGGAGGCAGAATCAGGTGGCTGTGCAGAGACTCCTGAGCCCCATTGGGAAATACAGCCTAAGTCCAGTTTCAGAAACTGTCCAAATGGGTGGCAAGAGAAGACAACCAATCAATCATGTAACCTGTGATTAAAGATGATGTTTTCAGTGTTAATGACAGGAAGATGTTTTTAATTTGAAACTGAAAATCATGCTGTTGACCTCAGTTGTGTAGTAAAAAGACTGATATACATGTATGTGTGTATGTGTGTGTGTATATATCTCTCTCTCTCTCTCTGTGTATATATATATATATATATGAATGAATATGCTGAATGTAAATGAAAGAGAGAAATTAATCAAAAAGTTAACATTGCTTGCATTTTCTAAGTCTGTCTCAGAGAGTATACACTATTTCCAGAATTAGAAAATGCAGTAAATGTTATCGGCATTTCCAGCTTTCAAGAATTAGGGCTCGGTGAACACAGTATAGGGACAGGACTCCTGCTTAATACCTGGAAATCTGGATTGACTCCACATAGGAAAGGTACCTTTCATCCATGTGGTTCATGCATTCTACAGTCCAACAGCTATTTGTCAAACACTGATCATGTGGCCAGCTCTTACTGGCACAGGTGGGTGCAACCTTAAAGAAGTCACTCTTTGGCTCTTTTACTTACTGTCGTGATGGCCACCTGTTGTGTGCCAGGTCTTGGAATAAGTTTCTGCACATCACATATGGAGGGTTAAGGAACAGGCTGTTTTAAGGGAAACCTACAAAATAGAAGCACAAAGAGACATGAGGTCCCATCTTTTCAGTGTTTCATAGAGAGGCATGCCAGGGGCTGACCAATTGTCCAGGCTGTTCTTTTTTTATGATTTTTGTTCTTATTTATTTGACATACAAAGAGAGGTATGGAGACAGAGAGCTCCCATCTGCCTATTCACTCCCCAGTGGCAGAGACTGGGCCAGTCCAAAGCCAGGAGCTGGGAATTTAATCCAGATCTCCCATTTTGGGAGTTCAACCACTTGAACAATCACCTGCTCCTCCCTGGGTGTACAGTTGCAGGAACCTAGAAGAAGCAGAGCCATGATTCAAATGCAGGCCCTCCAACTTGGAATGAGAGGCATCCCAACTGCTAGGCCAAATGCCTGCTCCATGTGAGGCTTGTCTGATGAAAGTGCAGTGGTCCAGGAAAGCAGTTGCTTCACACGTGGGAATCTTAGGGGCCCGTGGGTGTTTCTGGTATACATACACCCTCTAGCTGGAACAAAAGTGCCCCTTGGTCCCACAGGAAGCTACAAAGAGAAGACTTCAATAACCCAGACTAAGTAGTGGGCATCATTTTCTCCCAGACTTCTCCCAAGCTTCACATCCCAGAGAGCCTCTGGTCCCTGGTAAGCCTCTCATTGCCACAGGCAAGCCAGCTGCCTCCTGGCCCTTGGTCTCCCCATCTCTTCCTTCTCTCTTCATGTCCATTGCCACTCTACCAGCTCAGGCTTTCTTTATCTCCAGCCTAAACAACAACAATGGTCCCCTAAATAGTTTCTCTCTCTTTCACTCTCTCTCTCTCTATCTCTATCCATATCTCTATCTCTATCTCTATCTCTATCTCTATCTCTATCTCTATGTATTTATTTATTCGAAAGTCAGAGGTAGAGAGAAAGAGAGAGATCTTCCATCCACTGGCTAACTCCCCAAATGGCTGCCTCAATGGCCAGAGCTGAGCCAAGTGAAGCCAGGAACAGGATTTCATCTGGGTCTCTCATGTGGGTGTCTCTCGTGGGTGGCAGGGGTCCCAGGCACTTTGGCCATTTTCCACTGCTTTCCCCAGGCCATTTGCTGAGAGCTGTACTGGAAGTGGAGCAGGAGGGACTTGATCTGGTGCCCATATGGGAGGCTGGCATTGCAGGCAGCAGCTGTACCTACTATGCCCCAATGCCAGCCCCCTTGTCTCTTAACTTCTACTTTCTTATTCCTCCAACCCATCTCTCATTCTATAACTGGCACAATCTTTTAAACAGGCATCTGACTAGGATATGGTTCAGCAATAAAGATGAACAAACTACTGATTCATGCTACCACATGATGAGCCTCAAAAACATTATGCTAAGTGAAAGAAGCCGGAGGCAGAAGACCGCACATAGCATGATTCCATTGATATGCAATGTCTAGAAAAGGCAAATATATAAATGCACAGAGCAGATCTGTGGTTGCCTCAGGCAGGGGCGTGGACACTGAATACAAATGCTCATGTGGGACCCTGAAGTGATAGAAATGATTTAAAACTGGATTGTAGGGATGGCTGCACAGGTTGGTAAATGTCTTAAAAATGATTCAAGTATGCGCTCATAGAATCTGGTGCAGATACATGGCAAAGGAGGAGTTGATGAGCGATAGGGCAGAGTGCTTCAGTGTGCTGTCCTGGCGTAGTCCAGTGTGTCTTGTGTGATGTCGTTGTCACAGTGGGTTTCTCAGTGAGATTAATGTTATACTAATTCTTATTCAAGGGAAGACTATTTTGACCAGAGCTAATGAATATATTTTTATTTTAAAGAAATAGATCTGACTGTTTACCAGCTATTTGCCAACTTTCTGGAACCCTATGCTTTCAGGAGAGTCAGACCCTTACTAGGACATTCACCCCCTCACCAGCCCTGTCTCCCACCATCTGTCCTTAAAAACCCTATGCTCCAAGTGCCCTGGATTACGGTGTCCCCACCACATCAGATACAGTTACTGCCTGCTTTTGCCCTCATCTCCACTTTGTGTACCTACCAAACTTCCCTTCCTCTTACAAAGCCCAGTTACAGTCACATCTTTCCTTAGTGGGAGTGGCTGTTCTTTCATCTGTGCTTCTCGTAGGTAGGAAGTTAGAAATTCACCTGTACATGAGAACAGCCTGAGAGAAACAGCATCTGCAGAAGCTCACCTGGGAAGCAGCCCAGCATTTGCACTGCCAAGTCCTGTCCAGACCCTGATAACTTTCCAGGTGGTCTCAGCCCTACCCCCAAGGGAAGCCCCCCAAGACTACCCTCTCTCCTCAGCACCAAATGGGTTACCTGCCTGATTATATGGAGCAGTAAAACCTTCACAGCCTTCCTCCAAGGCAAGCACCCTAGGGGAAGCTCCCTTGCCAGTGCCAGGTGGGCTCCCCGGTCTGATAGCATGGGGTAACAAACCTGAGGAGGAGTTTTTCCAAATTACAGTCAGCAGAAATTTGTCCTGGAGGAGAAGAGAGAGAAACAGTGGGAAGAATTTGACCCATTCCCTTAAAAACCCCAGTCTGAACTCTTCGCTGAGCTGCCTGCTTGGCCTGCCAGGTGTATTCTCTCCATTTAACCACGTTTCCCCCAATCTGAGTGACTGGGCACTTTCTCTGTTTTGATGGATTCTCTGTTACCAATCAATCTTGCTACTTTGCTGCCTGGTGACTGAATTCCTTCTTGTGCAAAGACAAGAACCCCACCATCTCTTCTAACATTCCCATATCACTTCCACCAAAGCACATGTCATACTGCAATACAGCCCCTTGCCTCTGTCTCTTGTACTAAAGTATGAGCTCTTGAAGGGAGAGATTTTGTCTTACTCATGACGAATGCTGAACAGCTCATTCACTCATTTAAGCACTGTCTAGCCAGACTGTGGGATCTGCATCTTGACACTGTTAACGCATTGGACCAAATAATTCTTCCTAGTGACAATCTGCCCTGTACATGGTAGGAAGTTAAACGGCAGTATCAATAGCACCCCTGCACAGACACCTTTGTTGTGATAGCCAAAAACAGTCTCCAAACATTGGTGCAATTTTCTTGGGTGGGGAAAATGCAAAATTGGCCCTTGTTGAGAACTGCTTGTTAGCAGCTTTGTCTGTGATAGCATTACGCTTTGGATCTCCATTCCATCTCTTGGAAAATCTGCTACAATTAAGGAAACAGGCCTGTAGCCCACAATCCTAAGGGCTACCTGCTTTGCTGCACGTAAGCCTAAGGGAATTTGTCAGGCTCGGAGCCAAGTCTAACCTTTCTGTCTCACCAGCATTCCATTTGTCAGTCTAGAAACCCTGTTGAACCAGAAAGCCTAGAGGACTTTAGTTGAGTGTTGATATCCTCTTAACATTGTGTGTCTTCACCTTTTATGTTTTAAATCCTTGACCTTGACAGGAGTAAGACAGGAGGTGAGTAGTTCTGCCTTTTTCCTGTCACCCTTGAACAGTGCACTCTGCCCCAAGCACTGGCTTGTCCTTTCCTTGTTCTCTATTGTTGCTTGGAACAGAGTTTGACTGAGCTCTTTCTATTATCCTTGGAATATCTGCAAGCTGCAGCACCTTCTGGATTTCTGCCTCCAGACACTCATTACAGGCTGGGGGTGGAAAGCCTTTACTCCCTGCTTCGCTCTGGGTCCTTTTATTTTTTTTTAAATAATGCTTTTTTTTTTTTATTGACAGGCAGAGTGGACAGTGAGAGAGAGAGACAGAGAGAAAGGTCTTCCTTTGCCGTTGGTTCACCCTCCAATGGCTGCCGCGGATGGTGCGCTGCAGCCGGCGCACCACGCTCATCCGATAGCAGGAGCCAGGTGCTAGGTGCTTTTCCTGGTCTCCCATGGGGTGCAGGGCCCAAGCACTTGGGCCATCCTCCACTGCACTTGAATATGAATTTCCAAAATACAGTTTATAGATTACAATGGCTTTCCCCCCATAACTTCCCTCCCACCCGCAACCCTCCCCTTTCCCACTCCCTCTCCCCTTGCATTCACATCAAGATTCATTTTCAATTCTCTTTATACACAGAAGATCAGTTTAGTACATATTACGTAAAGATTTCAACAGTTTGCCCTCACATAGCAACACAAAGTGAAAAATACTGTTGGAGTACTAGTTATAGTATTAATTCACAATGTAAAGCACATTAAGGACAGAGATCCTACATGATATATTTTTTTAAAATTGATTAATTTTCTATGCACTTTCCAATTTAACACCAAGATTTTTTTTCATTTTTAATTATCTTTATATACAGAAGATTGATTCAGTATGTACTAAGTAAAGATTTCATCAGTTTGCACCCACACAGGAAAACAAAGTGTAAAAATACTGTTTCAGTACTAGTTATAGCATTACTTCACATTGGACAACACATTAAGGACAGATCCCACATGAGACGTAAGTACACAGTGACTCCTGATGTTGATTTAACAATTTGACACTCTTGTTTATGGCATCAGTAATCTCCCTAGGCTCTAGTCATGAGTTGCCGAGGCTATGGAAGCCTTTAGGGTTCGCCGACTTCAATCTTATTCCGACAGGGTCATAGTCAAAGTGGAGGTTCTCTCCTCCGTTCAGAGAAAGGTACCTCCTTCTTTGATGGCCCCATTCGTTCCACTGGGATCTCACTCACAGAGATCTTTCATTTAGGTCTTTTTTTTTTTCCAGAGTGTCTTGGCTTTCCATGCCTAAAATACTCTCATGGGCTATTGAGGCAGATTCGAATGCCTTAAGGGCTGATTCTGAGGCCAGAGTGCTATTTAGGACATCTGCCATTATATGAGTCTGCTGTGTATCTCGCTTCCCATGTTGGATCATTCTCTCCCTTTTGGATTCTATCAGTTAGTATTAGCAGACACTAGTCTTGTTTGTGTGATCTCTTTGACTCTTAGACCTATCAGTGTGATCAATTGTGAACTGAAATCGATCACTTGGACTAGTGAGATGGCCTTGGTACATGCTACCTTGATGGGATTGTATTGGAATTCCCTGGCCTGTTTCTAACCCCATCATTTGGGGCAGTTCCGATTGAGCATGTCCCAAATTGTACATCTCCTCCCTCTCTTATTCCCACTCTTATATTTCACAGGGATCACTTTTCAGTTAAAATTTAAACACCTAAGAATAATTGTTTGTTAATTACAGAGTTCAACCAATAGTACTAGAATAAAAAAATTACTAAAATGGATAAAGTATTACATTGTACAACAACAGTCAGCACAAGAGCTGATCAAGTTAGTGTTTCTCATAGTGTCCATTTCACTTCAACAGGTTTCCTCTTTGGTGCTCAAGTAGTTGTCACCGATCAGGGAGAACATATGATATTTGTCCCTTTGGGACTGGCTTAATTCACTCAGCATGATGTTTTCCAGATTCCTCCATCTTGTTGCAAATGACGGGATTTCATTGTTTTTGACTGCTGTATAGTATTCTATAGAGTACATGTCCCATAATTTCTTTATCCAAATGTATGCTTTGAATTCCCTGTGATCTTATGCTGTGAGGTTCCCTTCGTTTACCTTCTTTCATGTTGATGGCCGTGTTTCTGTGTTTCTGTGTGTAACACATCTTTAAGCATCTTTTGCAGGGCTGGACAAGTGGCAACAAATTCTTTCAATTTCTGTTTGCAATGAAAGGTCTTTATTTCACCTTCATTCACAAATGAGAGCTTTGCAGGATATAATATTCTGGGCTGGCAGTTTTTCTCTCTTAGTACCTGGGCTATGTCTCGCCATTCCCTTCTAGCTTGTAGGGTTTCTGATGAGAAGTCTGCCGTGAGTCTAATTGGAGATCCTCTGTGAGTAATCTGACTTTTCTCTCTTGCACATTTTAGGATCTTTTCTTTCTGTTTCACTGTGGTGAGTTTAATTACAATGTGTCGTGGTGAGGATCTCTTTTGGTCATGTTTACTAGGGGTTCTATGAGCTTCCTGTACTAGGATGTCTCTGTCCTTCTCCAAACCTGGGAAATTTTCTGCTATTATCTCACTAAAAAGGCATTCTAATCCTTTCTCCCATCTTGTAGATTCCCAACAATATTTTTTGGATTTCTAATTTCCTCTTCTTGTCTTTGGTTTGACTGTATATTTTCCTGTGCTCTGTCTTCTAAGTCCGATATTCTCTCTTCTGCCTCACCCATTCTGTTTGTAAGGCTCTCTAATGTGTTTTTCATTTGATCTATTGAATTCTTCACTTCATTATGATTTCTCGTCACTATCACAGTTTCATGTTCTACTAGTTGTTTCATTTCAGCTTGATTTCTCCTTAATATTTCATTTTCACGAGAGAGATTTTCTACCTTGTCCATTAAGGATTTCTGTAGTTCAAGAATTTGTGTTTGAGTACTTCTTAGTGTTCTTATCAATTTTTTGAGATACGCTTCTTGCATTTCTTCTAACTCATCATCTTTGTAATCTTGAATTGGGGTGTCTTTTTCATTTGGGGGCGTCATAGTGTCTTCCTTGTTCTTGTTACCTCGGTTTTTGCGTTTGTTGTTTGGCATATTGGTTTCTTCACTGTGGTGTTTTTTCTTGTTATACTATGACTCTAGATAAGTGGACTGTCTGCTTTCAATGGAACCTTAGAGGCTTGAGATGGGTGTGGCCTGAGAGCTCTGTTTGGTTCCTCAGGGTTGAGGGTGTGTCAAAGGTGACACTCCCAGGTTAGGCGTGGTAAATCTCTCTCTGTTTCCTTCTTTATTTTTGATTCAAAAGGGAAGTAATTCCACACAGCTGAATGGAATTGGGGATGGTTAGCAGGCAAATGATATACCCACAGGAGCCAGAGATCGGAAGCTCTTTCCCAAGGACCACAGAGGGAATCTCTGCGGCCTTTAGTGTGGTTTCAAATTCTTCTGCAGTCTCACCACTGGGCTACCAATGCTACCGAACTGTAGTGTCTCTGGAGAGTACTCACGTGGTGAATTCCGTGAGTTCTCTCCCCCACAGTCTCTTTTTTCACAGTCTCAGTTCATTAGCACCACACATTCATTAGGTTCTAATCTCCTGTTATTTCACCCCCACGCCCAGAGACAGGTTTTTCTGCTAGGCTCAGGGCCAGTGCAGACCTGAGGTCGCCCTGCTTATGATGTATGTCCAAAATGGCGCCTGCTCTTTGTCTTGCTCACCTTTGAAAGGTGGGCAGAGAGAGAGAAACTCATGTCCATATGGGTCGCTTTTTTCTTTCTCTCTCTCTTCTAGTTAGCCTGGTGAACTTTTCCCCACAGGGTTTCAAGCCTTGTTCGCTCTAATCTCCTCTTTCCGCTTCCCTTCTGGTGTCTCGGGCTATTGAGGTTCGGCTCACCTCGCATTCCAGTGCCGGTGCGTTGAGTCTGCCGCTGGTGTCCCGAACTGCGGGCTCCCACACTCTCCTCGAAGGTCCACTGTGAATCACTAGTGCCGGAAGAGTTTCCTCTGCTGTTTCTTCCCCTACTCTTCCTTAAACCTGCAGTATCTCCACTTTTATTAAACTGTCTCTCCCCGGACTATCAGTGTGCTGCCTTCCTATTCCGCCATCTTGCCCTCCCGCTCTGGGTCCTTTTAAACACCTGGCCTCCCCAGGGTATATCCTGGAAAGACACAGAACTTCTGTAGTTGCCTTTGAAAAATGAATTATTTGTACATTCTCAGAATTTTTATTTGCATTTTTGTAATATAAAAAGAACAAATTTCATATAGTTTATAGATACAATTCTAAGAATGTAATGATGCTTGCCTCCCTCTCCCTCCCTCCTCTTCCTATCTTTTTTAATTTTTGCAATAATTTTTTAAAAGATTTATTTATTTGAAAGGCTGGATTATAGGTAGAAAGATAGGGAGAGAGATCTATCCACTGGCTCACACTCCAAGAGGCCAGAACTGGATTGGAACCAGCACCCATAAGTGATGCCAGCACCACAGGCAGCAACTTTACTCACTGTGCCACAGCACTGCTCCCAGTAATGACATATTTTAATTTTCCTTCATAGACAAAGGCTTAATGGTCCACTAAATAAAGAGTTCAACTAGCAAAATTAGAAAGATCATTGTTCAGCAGGAATATTTACAAGGCCTATAAACAATAACCAAATCCCATGATGTCAATTTCACTCATATACACTAAATTCTTTTTATATTCTGTGTTTTAGCTGCCACAAATCAGAGAAAACATGAGATTTTTGTCTTTTTAGGTATGGCTCATTTCATCAAGCATCTCCTACACTTCTTAAGCATCTGAATTTTTCTAGGGTTTGCAGCTCTGACTGTCTTGAAATATATTTCTAAAAGCTTATTAACAACAATAATTTCAATATTAAACATTTACATACTAGAAGAGGCAGATTCAAATACAGATTGTCTGACTCCAAAGCCAGCAGGAGGATTATCCACTCTACTACAAGTCCAGGTTCCCAGAATCTTTTCCATCTAGATTATCACACTGTCTCAGTTCAAATCCCACCAGATACAGACCCTGAAAGAAAGATTGAAGTGCAGAGACCAGCGCCACGGCTCACTAGGCTAATCCTCCACCTGTGGCGCCGGCACCCTGGGTTCTAGTCCCAGTTGGGATGCCAGATTCTGTCCCAGTTGGTCCTCTTCCAGTCCAGCTCTCTATTGTGGCCCAGGAGGGCAGTGGAGGATGTCCCAAGTGCTTGGACCCTGCACCCCATGGGAGACCAGGAGGAAGCACCTGTCTCCTGGCTTCGGATTGGCGCAGCACTGGCCATAGTGTGCCAGCCGTAGTGCCCATATGGAGGGTGAACCAACAGAAGGAGGACCTTTCTCTCTGCCTCTCTCTCTCACTGTCTAACTTTGCCTGTCAAACAAATAAATAAATAAAGGACTGAAACACAAAAGTTTAAAAAGTTCTTTATTTTTAACTTGAAAAGTAATCCCAGGAAACATTGGTCTGGGAGTAGAAAAAGTGAGGCTAAGGGGAAAGGAAGCTCATAATGTATATATTATCATGGAAGTAACCCCTGTGGGCAGTGAAAGTTTAAGTCACTGGGAACTCTGGGAGATAAACCTTGAAGAGCAAGCCTTGGAGTTTCCTACCAGAGAGTAAGCAAGCTGGGGTTTGCGTTCATCAAATTTCCACTCCTGTATGGCTGTGGGCAGCTGCAGATGCATTAGCTCCTACTCTTCCAGGCTGCTCTTCCTGACCCCATCATGCAAAGTCTAAGGTGTTCAGAGAAGACGAAAGGAAGGTGTGAAGAATGTGCACACATTTGTAGCCAACATACATAATCTGAGTTGATGTTCATGTTTCCTAAATATACTTTCTCTGCCTTTTCAACAGCCAGCTCATTGCCGACCAGCATGAAGTTTGTAGAAGTAGGTGTTCTCATTCTTTTCCTTTCCCTGAGGCTAAATTGCCAACAAGGATAGGATTCTACATTTGGCAGAATGGAGTTCTGATTCCACTTGCTTCTGTGCAAACTTGGTGATGTTTGTGAGAGTAAAGTCACAATACCCATTGGCCCCCTGGCCTGGGACAAAGTGGGAACAGGGATGTGAACTGTGTTTGCCACTCCCTGCTTAGCATCGTAGAGGTGGCCAGACAGGCATGTGGGGCTTTGCTCCTTATAAAAGCACAGGACAGGAGAATGTACACCTCCCAGTGGGCTGTGTTTGGCTATTGTGTGCTCACCACCCTATGACTTTAACAGTTCCGTGGTGCTCCCCACCCCAACCATGACTGACACCAGCATCGCCAGTCTGGGAGAGATTATGAGTTCCTGTGTGGACACCTGCCATCCTTCACCAGGACTCCTGCTTTCTTTAAGCGCCTCATTCCCATCCCATCTGTTCCCTACAGGAAAGTAAAGAACTACTGTACCCACTCTAAAACCAATGATAGAGTGATAGTTAAATGATCTCAGCTCAGCCTTTCAGAATGTCCAGTTCCTAGCCAAGGGGATTAGTTGAAAGTGTGACCATCCAAGTGAGGCCAGTCAGAATTCTTTCCTGAGTAGATATGGAGACATTAGAAGGAATTATGCCTTTTTCCCTTGAAGGTTGCTAACTAGAAATGCATACCATGAATGAATATTGCACGCCAGGCTCTCCAAACTTCCTGGCCTTTGTCTTCTCACCTTTCCAAACAGAGTCATGGCTGTAGGCTGTAGAGTCGCCTGAGGAGTGAGCTGTGTTCTGGGAATCCATCCCTGCAGCAGTGGGCAGGAAACCAGGGTGGATGCAGCTGTTAGAAGCATTTAAAAGTAATGGACCAGATGTTCACGTAGAAACATGGATGGATCTTCAAAGCATAGCCCTGAGGGCCCACAAAAATAAAATTAAATAAAAAGGAGGTAGCTGCGTAAGGTAGTCTCCAAGTCTCTGCGTTTGTATAAGGCAATGTGCACCGTAGAGGTTAGAAAAATGAACCTTGTGATCTTTTCTCATTGGTTGTGGGCTGCTTCTGGAGGCTTTGACTTCCTGACTTCCTGGTTGCCCTGCATGAGCAAAGCATCAGATGTTCAAAGTAGACAGGAGATGGGACTATTTCAAATACCACATTTGCCATTTGCTTATTCTGGGAAGCTTTTGTGAGCCACTTGAGCTCTCTGATCCTCAGTTTCCTAACCTGTAAATCTAGAATAATAACCCACCTACAGTGAATTGGACAGGGCTTAGCTCATAGTAAACGCTATGAAATGATGGGGCAATTTCCCCTGTGGGTTGGCAGCGCTTTCTGGGGCAGGAGGAAGACAGACTGTGCATTTTGTCCCCTGGCAGGAATTATTGAGTGTTCTGCCAATGTGGAAATGCCCAGTAGGGAGGAGAAATCTGAATATATTATCTTAAAGGGAAGTCCACTCTTTCTGGGTGTCCTCTAGGCTTCAGTAATTCTGGATGCATCTTGGGAGGGCACTCCCCATGCTGCATCACAGGTGGGTACCAATCACAGACTTAGACTTGTTTTCCAGACTGGCTTTCCATCCCCAGACAGTATTCATTTCCTGAAACTTGTTTGCCTTGCCTCAGGACTCAGGCTGCAGCCTCTCTTTTATTCCTCTTGTCCCCCACAACTCAGCAACACAGCTCAAAAGACAGATGTTTGGGGTACAGTGAACACTGTTCTCTGTCTAGTACATGGGAGAGCATGTGTCCAAAGCATGGGGAGGCAGGCTGGAGGTGCCACAAGAATGTGAAGGATTGGCTCAGGAGTTCAAGCAGGTGTCTGTGCGAAGGAGTTAGCTGGAGAACGAGTCAAAGACAGTCAGATGAAGGGTATGGTAAGGGGAATGAGGGGGTGGGGAGAGAGGTAAATAGAACAGCATCCAGGTAGTTGGAATGGACAGCTTACATGGAAGTTGAGAAGCAAGAGAGTGCTCAAAGCCCCAGAAGGACAGGGGAAAGTGTGAAAGGAGAAGTAACCACAGCCATGCCCCTGAACCATGTGCCAGGCTTGGCCATCCATGGCCTGGGAAGTCACATCAAGAACTCAAGGAGAGCCCTGGGAGGATAGGGTCAGGAATGTATATTAAAGTGGTGTCACAGGCAGATTTCTGTGTTCTCAGAACAGCTGAGGCTTAACAGGAACCATGTGTGGAAACTTAGGAGACCAGGCAAGGTAAAGGCAGATGGACAAACAAGGAGGAATGCATAAAGGCTGGACAGCACCTGACCAGTGGGAGGACGTAATGGGAAATGTAAGACTTCTTGCTTTGTCTTCTGGGTGGACTCTTGTATGCATGAGAGTTTTAAGGGTCTGAGAAGCTCAGGGGAAAGTAATTATTGGAGAAAGCAAGCATGGGAGAATATGAAGTGGACAGTTTGAGGCCTGCCAGAGTTCTCCAACTGCAGAGAGGGCTGAGAGCAGGCAACCATCAGTGGTCAGGGCTTTCAGGGACTGCCTCACCCAATGTCCTGTCCCTTTCTAACACACCCCATCCTCTGTGGCAGGTGGATAAACTCCCAAGCATGATGGCCCCTCTCAGGACAGTTCTAAAGAGCCATCCAGCTTCAACATTTCTGTATCATCAGCTAAGGCCCTCTTCCTCTGCCCATCCTTGCTTCCCCCATGTCCATCCAAAGGCACTCCTGGAAAAGCATCCTATTCTCTATGTTGCATCTCAAAGCCTGCTCCCCAATGACACCAATGAAACCACCCCTTGTGTCGACACCCAATGCTTTTCCCATGCAGAGAGCAGTCTGTTTGGTCTTAGCTGGCCTCATGACTCACTCTGACCAAGTGACTTTCTGGGACTTCTGAGTTCTGAGTCTCAATAAACTCATGTTTCACTTGTGCTTGTGGATCCCAGCTTCTCCAGGTTGTCCTTCCGGAAGGAGACTGAGTGGAGGAGAACTGAGGACCATCAGTTGATAGCCTAAAGCCATGAACATGTGAGAGAGGCTGTTGTAGGTCCCCAGCCTCATTAGATTTATCCCAGCTGGTACAACACAAAGCCAAGATAAGTTATGCTTGCTGAACCACCCACATTTTAACCCACAGAACTGAATGTAATAAGATGATTATTGTTTGAAGTTCCTAGGTTTTGGAGCAACTCAATAAGAGATAACAAGAATAGTTTGGCTGCATCTCCAGGAATGTGGCATGGCTTATAATCAAGAAGAGTGGCTATCTATGCATTGCAAAACTTTGGAGAGCTCTTCCCCTCCACTGCTGGATAAGGCTCTGTTTTGTAATCCTTGAGACCATCAGTGCTCAGCTCATCTCCACTCTTGGATTGGGGAGATGCCAGCACTGCTACCTCTTAAGCTTTCTGTGTCTGTAGAGAGAAGCAACTCGCTGCCAAAGGAGCAAATGAGGCTCAGCCTTCTGCAGAAACATCCATCGTCCTGGTGCTGCTCCAGGCAGAATCCCAGCGTATAATTCCCTTCTGCGGGAGCTGGCTCCAAGTACATCCATCTTCACGAGCTCATTATTCATCTTATTATTTTCCTGCCGTCCCAGTGGGAAATAAAAGCCATCAATAAATCACAATGTTGCTGCAGATTATGCTAAATGACCTAGGCAGAGTGCTGGCTGTGCCAATCTCTGTGGCCATGAGTGCCAGAGCCACTTGTGCACGGCACTCCTCCAGGGCTAGAAAATGACGGCTTCTCTTACCCTGGATATGTGTCTACCTCTCTACTTGTTCTCAATATCCTGATTTCCCCAAGTATGATGACAACTCATGAACTCAGGAGCCCTGGACTTGTCAAAAGACTCAAGCTGTGTGACATTGGACTGGCTGCTTGGCCTCTCTGAAGTTTTTGGCTCTTCATCTGTGAATTGGCCAGAAATACATGTGTGAGAACTAAATGAGAAAAATAAATGCAAAGTCGGCATGCTATAAAGCTCTATGTATGTAGGGAGGAAGCATCTCTATGGTCATTATTTCAGAGTAAGTGGAACATGTTGATGGCACCATGGGAGAAATGGACTAGACTGGACACTGAGGTGCCATGAGCAATGGTGTATAACTTCTTCACTTTAATGTCCTCGTGTTTCAAAAGGACCCGGTAGTATTTGCCCCATCAGTTTCATAGAGCCATTGTGAGGCTCAAACTGAATCACAGTTAAGGGAGCCCTTTGGCAAAGCATTAAGTTGTACAGATGTAAGATGCCTACTGAATCATTCATACTCTAAACTCTGTTTTTGTTTCACTCATTTTGTTTTTGTCAATCTTCCTTTTTCCTTTGGCTTGGGTTTTCAACATTATTGAAAGTCTTCTCCAAGACTTCCTAAGACAACCAAGGAAATTTGGACCAGTTGCTTTTCTTGGAAGAAAAAGAAACTACTATAACTGAGTACTCACTACATTTCAGGCTTCCAATCCGTTGCCTCATTTACCAGTCCTTGAAGAGAAGCAAAACTTGTCTCTGTTGTCTTCAGGGAGGGGACTGGGACTCCCAGTCTGCTCAAAATCTGACAACTGGAATGAGAACTCATTTCTGTCCTGGAGACTCCAGGCCCGTTTTGCTTTCCTTACAGTTTCCCCTCAACTTATGTAGGATTCCTTTAGTTCAAGTTCACTGTGGAATGAGTGTCACGTGAAGTTGTTGAGACCTGGAACAGTCAATGGTGACAAAAAGCATGATGACCCGATTCACTGAGTGGGGAATCATCTCCTTGGCTATGTTAGATCCCTGAGCCTCTGAATCAAAAGGCCAGTTCAGTGAAGCCGCAGTCTCACTGCAGAATGTTTCAGATTAATAGCGTTTTTTTTTTTTTCAAAAGAATGATTTGATCACTTCAAGAAGAAAATTGGTTGACTTATCGATCAGATTCAGGGGAGTCCAGCGGGTAGCATCCTCCCACTCTACCCAAGTTTCTGACTGTCCTGAGAAATAAGACAAAGGAATAAGGCAGATGGACACAAATTAGCTCCTTTATTAGTGGTAAAGCAGTGAAGCATCTGAACCTTAGATTTTATACATTGTGTCCGTCTAGAAGTATTAGAAGTTTTGCACAACAGAAGATATGCTTCTTTATGGCATCCTGTTTCAGAAGTCGGCAGAAGAGTATGAGCTGCACGTGCCTGGTTTCTCCTTTCTAACTCACCATTCAGAAGTCACAGTGCTACAAGGACTGGTGCCCCTCCACATGGAATAATCTTCCCCCTACCCCAAAGATAACATCAGGGTTTGAGGAAAACTCCAGAACGTCTAGCATTTTCTAGGAAAAATATGTTTAGTTGTTGAAAAGGAATGTAGCCCAAATGAAGATTTTCAATTTAATAAAAAGTGATCAAATAATGGATAAAGAAACAAAATGTGTCTCTGCAACTACCATTTAACAAATGTCAAAGATAGTCTTGTAAACTGAATAAACAGTGAAAAATGATTCAGGCATAAGATCTTAATTTTCAGCACTTCTTGGGAGTTCTTGTAAAAAAAAAAAGGGGGGGGGTGTGCACTGTGGTATAGACGGTAAAGCCACTACCTGCTGTGCCAGCATCCCATAATCCCATATGTGTGCTGGTTCAAGTTCCAGCTTCTCCATTTTGAACTAGCTCCCTGCTAATTCCGGAAAGCAGCAGAAGATGATCCAAGTACTTGGACCCCTGCACCCACAAGGGATACCCAGAAGAAGATCCTGGCTCCTGGCTTCAGCCTGGCCAGCCCTCTTCGGTATGGCCTGCCCTGGCCACTGTGGCCATTTGGGGAGTAAACCAGCAAATGGAAGACATTTCTCCCTCTCCCTCTCTCCCTTTGCCTCTCTACCTCTGCCTCTCTCCCTCTTCTCTCTTTGCCTCTCCCAACTCTGACTTTCAAATAAAGTCCATTAAAACATAAGAAAGAAATCTTTAAAAAAAGAAAAATGCCAAGTTTGATCCTGATTTCTGTACTAGGAGAGGGAAAAAATACCTTTGGCCCAAATTTCTTTTGACTCATCTTTTTAAAAAACAGCCAGTCCATTCCATGCACAAAAATTCCACTAAAAACATTAAGGCATAGCTTTTATGTTAAGTGGTTGATTTTTGTTTAAATAATGTTTATTTGTAAAAGCAAATATGGTAATTTCTGGTAATGAATGACTAGATAATTTGGATTAACTCCTCCCCCACCTTGTTAGCATAATAAGAAAGATAAGACAAATATATGTATTTTTAAATCTGCTTTGAGAATCCTGTCAGCTGCTCTTATGACAAAATGTAGAGATATGATAGACACCCATGGAGGTGAATCCAGAATATGACACTTTCTGTGTTCTCTCATCAACATTTAATTAAATGAGAAAAATTATAATAAGATCTCTAGAAGAAACACATTTTGTAAATTAAGCAATATAGTTCTCTATACAAAGAAGAAATACTAAGAAAATTTAAAATACTTCAGGGGGCCAGCACTGGGGTGCAGCGGGTTAAAGCCCCAGGCTTCAGCACTGGCATCCCATATGAATGCCAGTCTGAGTCCCAACTGCTTCTCTTCTGATCCAGCTCTATGCTATGACCTGTGAAAAAAGAAGATGGCCCAAGTCCTTGGGACCCTGCACCCACATTGAAGATCATGAAGAAGCCTCTGGCTCCTGGCTTCAGATCATCTCAACTCCGGGCATTGTGGCCAATTGGGGAGTGAACCAGTGGATGGAAGACCCCCCCCCATCATGTGTGTGTGTGTGTACCTGTATCTGCAACTATGTCAAAAATAAAATAAATCTTGAAAATAAATTAAAGGCCGTCACCGTGGCTCACAAGGTTAACCTTCCACCTGCGGCACCAGCATCCCATATGGGTGCCGGGTTCTAGTCCCGGTTGCTCCTCTTCCAGTCCAGCTTTCTGCTGTGGCCCAGGATGGCAGTGGAGGATGACCCAAGTGCTTGGGCCCCTGCACCTGCATGGGAGACCAGGAAGAAGCACCTGGCTCCTGGCTTCGGATCAGCGCAGCTCCAGCCGTTGCAGCCATTTGGGGAGTGAACCAACGGAAGGAAGACCTTTCTCTCTGTCTTTCTCTCTCTCACTGTCTGTAACTCCACCTGTCAAATAAAACAAAACAAAACAAAGTGGCTGCATCATTTAAAAAAAAAAAGAAAATACTTCAGACTGCATGATAATGAAACTATTGCATCTAAATATGCAATGGTTGGCTAAACAAGTATTTGGAGGAAAATGTTTTCAATGGTTATGTCAGTAAAGATGAAATGTCCAAAACCAATGCCTAAAGTTAACTTTTGAAAAACTAGGGAGAGTGGTAATAGGGAGAAAGAGCAAAGCAAATTCAAAATAAGTAGAAGAAAATACTTATAGAGATAAAAGCAGGAGCCGATGCCATGGAGCAGGGGTTAAAGCCCCAGCCCACAGTACTGTTATCCCATATGAGCACCAACTTGAGTCCCAGCTGCCTCACTTCCTATCCAGCTCCCCGCTAATGTGCCTTGGAAGGCAGCAGCAGATGGCCCAAGTCCTTGGGCACCTGCACCCATGTGGGAGACCTGGAAGAAGCTCCTATCTCCTGGCTTCAGATCAGCTCAGCTCTGGCTGTTGCAGCCATTTGGGGAATACAGCAGCAGATGGAAGACCTTTCTCTCTGTCTCTGTCTCTACCTCTTTCTGTAACTCTTTCAAATAAATAAAATAAATATTTTTAAAAAGATAAAAGCAAACATCAACATATGAGATAATACAAAAAAAGGCCAAAAGTTGTTTTCTTGGAAAGATATGTAAAAGTGGTAAATGTCTGGCTAAATTGATTGTAAAAATATAGAGAAGACACAAATGATCATTATCAGGAATAGCTTACTGTCATTATTACAGATGCAGACAGACATTAAGAGAGATAAAGAGTATTATTATAAATAACCATATCAATAAATAAAGCATCATAAACAATATAATTTATAAGAACTGACACAAAATGAAACAGAAACTCAAAATTGTCTATACTTAATTAAATTAAATAATTTCAATTTTACAAAAAATCCTTAAGAAAATAAAGAAGGTTGAGTACACTTAACTACTGTTATCTCGTCAGCATAATCTTAATGACAAAATCTGAAAGATATTCCAAAAGCAAAATAAAAAAAAATTCCAGGTCATTATACTTCATGAACAAAGGCACAAAAATTTCCAAAAAAAAAAAAAAAAAAAAAAAAAAAACTTTAGCAAATTGAATCCAACAGTATTATAGATAATATGACACCCTTCGAAGTTCCAAGATGGCGGAATAGGGAGGGAGCACACTGATGGTCCGGGAAGGGAAGGTTCAAAGAGGGGTGAGAATTTGTAGTTTTGGGGAAAGGGAAGCTCTTCCGAAACTGGGGAGACAGGGTGGACCTGCAAGGAAGACGCGGACGCCTGAAAAGCAGGACACCAGCAGGAGTGTGTACACACCAGCACTGGAAGCTGAGGCTTAAAGGAGGCTGGCCTCTGCTCCGAAGGTGGAAGCAGCAGGGGGTGCAGTGAGAGAGAGTGGCTGACCAACGAACCCCAGGCACAGACAGTAAGGGTGACATAGGAACAAGGAAGCCAGCCCCCAAGGGGTGGAGATTGGCACCTCAAAGCCCTGACACCAGCCCACTCAAGTTACAAAAGATAAATAAATAAATAAGTAAAAAATAAACTCTAGAAGGCAGAGCAGCCTGCTACAACTGGATTTGGTACAGACTCACAGCAGCCCATAGCAGAGGGAAATCAACCTGAAAAACCACCCAGATGGAATGCCAAAAAAATAAAACAAAAACCCACAATAAGAATATAGAAGAACATATAAACTCTCCAATGGAGCAGCCTAAACCAACCATAACAGAGGCTGAAGAAGAAGAATTTGAAACCATACCAGAAAAAAAATTCAGAAAATTAATAATCAGATTGCTTAGAAATAATGAGAAACGTGTCAAGAGCTGAATGAAAAACAAGCCCAAGGATTAGAGATCCTAAAGATAAGCCAGAATGAAATACTGGAAATGAAAAACTCAATTGACCATGTAAAAAACACCGTGGAATCCCTCGGAAATTGAACAGAAGAAATAGAAGGCCGAATATCAGAATTCGAAGACAAACTTCCAGAAATAATATAGTCAGTTCAAACGCAGGAAGAAGAAATTAAAAAATACAGTCGGAGACCTACAAGATTCAATCAAACGGTGTAATGTTTGGATAATAGGAGTCGCTGAGGGGGTGGAAAGAGAGAATGGATTGGAAGGTGTTTTTAATGAAATAATATCAGAAAACTTCAAACAAACACAGCTGGATAACAACAGGCAAATTCAACAGATAGCCTGGACTCCAAACAGGGTATACCAGAAGAGAAATTCACCGCAACACATTGTGGCAACACTCAGCTCAGTGATACACAAGGAACAAATCCTAAAATGTGCCAGAGAAAAACGACAAATCACTTTCAGAGGTAAGTTAATCAGACTCACCCCAGACTTCTCATCGCAAACACTATAGGCAAGGAGACAATGGCATGATATATTTCAAGTTTTAAAAGACAAACAATGCCAACCTAGAATACTATACCCTGTAAAACTATCATTTATGAATGAAGGGAAAATAAAGATCTTCCAAGACAAACAGAAAGTGAAAGAATTTGTATCCACGCTTAAAACCCTACAACACTTGCTCAAAGACATGCTGCACACAGAAATACAAAAACAAGAACTTCACTACAAAAAAGAGTGAATGTAGAGTAACCTACAAACAAAGTTCAAAATATATAAACAGCTCGTTTAGGAAACATGAATAGGAAAAGACAGTACTTAACAGTAATCACACTGAATGTGAATGGTCTTAATTCTACTACCAAAAGACATAGACTAGCTGATTGGATCAAGAAAGAGAATCCATCTATTTGCTGCCTTCAGGAGACACACCTTATCAGCAAAGATGCACACAAACTGAAAGTGAAAGGATGGAAAAAGATACTCCAAGCTAACAGAAATCAAAAAAGAGCTTGTGTGGCCATCCTGATATTAGACAAAATAGACTTTAACATAAAAATTATTTTTAAAGCTTTTATTTAAAGAATATAAATTTCCAAAGTACAGCTTATGGATTACAATGGCTTCCCCCCATAACTTCCCTCCCACCCGCAACCCTCCCCTTTCCCACTCCCTCTCCCCTTGCATTCACATCAAGATTCATTTTCAATTCTCTTTATACACAGAAGATCAGTTTAGTATATATTAAGTAAAGATTTCAACATTTGCCCTCACATAGCAACACAAAGTGAAAAATAATGTTGGAGTACTAGTTATAGCATTAAATCACAATGTACAGCACATTAAGGACAGAGATCCTACAAGAATTTTTTTTTAAAAATTGATTAATTATCTATGCAATTTCCAATTTAACACCAAGTTTTTTTTTTTCATTTTCAACTATCTTTATATACAGAAGATCGATTCAGTAGATACTATGTAAAGATTTAATCAGTTTGCACCCACACAGAAACACAAAGTGTAAAAATACTGTTTCAGTACTAGTAATAGCATTACTTCACATTGGGTAACACATTAAGGACAGATCCCACATGATACGTAAGTACACAGTGACTCCTGATGTTGATTTAACAATTTGACACTCTTGTTTATGACATCAGTAATCTCCCTAGGGTCTAGTCATGAGTTTCCGAGGCTATGGAAGCCTTTAGTGTTCGCTGACTTCGATCTTATTCTGACAGGGTCCTAGTCAAAGTGGAAGTTCTCTCCTCCCTTCAGAGAAAGGTACCTCCTTCTTTGATGGCCCCATTTGTTCCACTGGGATCTCACTCACAGAGATCTTTCATTTAGGTCTTCTTTTTTTTTTTTTCCAGAGTGTCTTGGCTTTCCATGCCTAAAACATTCTCATGGGCTCTTGAGCCAGATCTGAATGCCTTAAGGGCTGATTCTGAGGCCAGAGTGCTATTTAGGACATCTGCCATTCTATGAGTCTGCTGTGTCTCCCACTCCCCATGTTGGATTGTTCTCTCCCATTTTGATTCTATCAGTTAGTATTAGCAGACACTAGTCTTGTTTGTGTGATCTCTTTGACTCTTAGACCTATCAGTGTGATCAATTGTGAACTGAAATCGATCACTTGGACTAGTGAGATGGCCTTGGTACATGCCACCTTGATGGGATTGTATTGGAATTCCCTGGCACGTTTCTAACTCCATCATTTGGGGAAAGTCCATTTGAGCATGTCCCAAATTGTACATCTCCTCCCTCTCTTATTCCCACTCTTATATTTCACAGGGATCACTTTTCAGTTAAAATATAAACACCTAAGAATAATTGTGTGTTAATTACAGAGTTCAACCACTAGTACTAGAATAAAAAAATACTAAAATGGATAAAGTATTACATTGTACAACAACAGTCAGAACAAGAGCTGATCAAGTTACTGTTTCTCATAGTGTCCATTTCACTTCTACAAGTTTCCCCTTGGTGCTTAGTTAGTTGTCGCCGATTAGGTAGAACATGATATTTGTCCCTTTGGGACTGGCTTAATTCACTCAGCATGATGTTTTCCAGATTCCTCCATCTTGTTGCAAATGACGGGATTTCATTGTTTTTGACTGCTGTATAGTATTCTATAGAGTATATGTCCCATAATTTCTTTATCCAGTCTACTATTGATGGGCATTTGGGTTGGTTCCAGGTCTTAGCTATTGTGAATTGAGCTGCAATAAACAATAATGTGCAGACAGCTTTTTTGTTTGCCAATTTAATTTCCTTTGGGTAAATTCCAAGGAGTGGGATGGCTGGGTTGTATGGTATGGTTATATTCAGGTTTCTGAGGAATCTCCAGATTGACTTCCATAGTGGCTTAACCAGTTTGCATTCCCACCAACATTGGATTAGTGACCCTTTTTCCCAACATCCTCGCCAGCATCTATTGTTGGTAGATTTCTGAATGTGAGCCATTCTAACCGGGGTGAGGTAAAACCTCATTGTGGTTTTGATTTGCATTTCCCTGATTGCTAGTGATCTTGAACATTTTTTCATGTGTCTGTTGGCAATTTGGATTAACATAAAAACTATTAAAAGAGACAGAGAAGGGCACTATATAATGATTAAAGTATCTATCCAACAGGAAGACATTACTATTATAAATGTATACGCACCTAATTACAGGGTGCCTGGCTACCTGAAAGAATTACTAAAGGATTTAAAGGGAGATATAGATTCAAATACAATAGTAACAGGGGACTTCAACACCCCATTCTCACCAATGGACAGATTAACCAGATAGAAATTCAACAAGGAAACAACAGAGTTAATTGACACTAAGACCAAATAGACCTTATAGATATCTTCAGAACCTTCCACCCCACAGCCACAGAGTTCTTCCCAGTACATGGAATGTTCTCTAGGATTGACCATATGCTAGGCCATAAAGGGAGCCTCAACAAATTCAAAAAATTGAAACTATACCATGCAGCTTCTCAGACCATAGCACAGTGAAACTCGAAATCAACAACCCAAGAATCTCTACACCATTGCAAATATATGGAGAATGGACAACGTGATCCTAAATGAAGAGTGGGTCATCGAATAAATTAAAAGAGAAATCAAAAGATTTCTAGAAACAAATGAAAATGATAACACAACCTATCAAAACCTGTGGGACACAGCAAAAGCAGTGCTAAGAGGAAAGTTTATAGCAATTGGTGCCTACATCAAGAAGCTGGAAAGGAACCAAACAAATGAACTCTCCATGCATCTCAAGGATTTAGAAAAACAGCAGCAAATCAAGCCAAAATCTTGAAGGAGGAAAGAAATACTAAAGATCAGAGAAGAAATAAACAGAACTGAAACAAAAAAAATACAAAAGATCAACAAAACCAGGAGCTGGTTCTTTGAAAAAATAAACAAAATCTACACACCATTGGCCCAACTAACCAAAAAAAGGAGAGAGAAGACTCAAATCCATAAAATCAAAGATAGTAATGGATATGTAACAACAGACACAACAGAAATAAAAAGAATCATCAGAAACCACTAGAAAGAGATGTATGCTAACAAATTGGGGAACCTGGAAGAAATGGATTGATTCCTGGACACATAAAACCTTCCTAAACTGAGCCCTGAAGATATAGAAAATGTAAACAGACCCATAACCATGGAAGAAATTGTATCAGTAATTAACGCACTACCGAAAGAGAAGAGCCCAGGACAGGATGGCTTCACCACCGAATTTTACCAGACATTTAGAGAACAACTAACCCCAGTTCTTCTCAAATTATTCAAAACAATTGGAAGGGAGGGAATCCTCCCAAATTCTTTCTATGAAGCCAATATCACCTTAATTCCTAAGCCCGGAAAAGACACAACAAAGAAAGAAAACTACAGACCTATCTCCCTGATGAACATAGATGCAAAAATACTCAACAAAATTCTGGCAATCAGAATCCAACTGCACATCAGAAAGATCATTCACCCGGACCAAGTGGGATTTATCCCTGGTGTGCAGGGATTGTTCAATATTCAAAAGTCAATCAATGTAAAACATCACATTAATAAACTGAGAAACAAAAATCACATGATTATCTCAATAGATGCAGAGAAAGCATTTGACAAAATACAACACCCTTTCATGATGAAAACCCTAAGCAAATTGGGGTTAGAAGGAACATCCCTCAACACAATTAAGGCAGTCTATGATAAACCAATGGCCAGCATCATATTGAATGGGGAAAAGTTGGAGGCATTTCCATTGAAAACTGGCACCAGACAGGGATGCCCACTCTCACTATTGCTATTCAATATAGTCCTAGAAGTGTTAGCCAGAGCCATCAGGCAAGAAAAATAAATTAAAGGGATACAAATGGGAAAAGAGGAAGTTAAACTATCTCTATTTGCGGATGACATGATACTATATATAGGGGACCCGATAAACTCCTATAAGAGACTATCGGAACTCACAGAAGAGTTTCGTAAAGAAGCAGGATACAAAGTCAACACTCAGAAATCAACAGCCTTTGTATACACAGATAATGCCAGGGACGAGGAAGAACTTCTAAGATCAATCCCATTCATGATAGCCACAAAAACAATAAAGTACCTTGGAATAAATTTAACCAAGGATGTCAAAGACCTCTATGATGAAAATTACAAAACACTAAAGAAAGAAATATAAGACAACACAAAAAAATGGAAAAACCTGCCATGCTCATGGATTGGAAGAATCAATATTATCAAAATGTCCATTCTCCCAAAATCAATTTACAAGTTCAATGCAATACCAATCAAAATACCAAGGTCATTCTTCAAAGGCCTAGAAAAAATGATGCTGAAATTCATATGGAGAAACAGGAGACCGAGAATAGCTAAAGCAATCTTTTACAATAAAAACAAGACCGGACGCATCACAATTCCAGACTTCAAGACATACTACAGGGCAGTTATAATCAAAACAGCCTGGTAACAGTACAAAAACAGATGGATAGACCAATGGAACAAAATAGAAACACCGGAGATCAATCCAAACATCTATAACCAACTCATATTCGACAAAGGACCTAAAACCAACCCCCGGAACAAGGACATCCTCTTCAACAAATGGTGCTGGGAAAACTGGATGTCCACATGTCGACATTACACCTTATACAAAAATCCACTCAACATGGATCAAAGAACTAGAGATGCGCCACGACACCATGAAACTAATTGAGAGCATAGGGGAAACCTTTCAAGATATTGGAACAGGTGAAGAATTCCTGGATAAGACCCCAGAGGCACCAGTAATCAAAGATAAAATAAGCAAATGGGATTGCCTCAAATTGAAGAGTTTCTTTACAGCAAAGGAAACAGTCAGGAAAGTGAAGAGGCAACCAACAGAATGGGAGACGTTATTCGCAAACTACACAACAGATAAAGGATTAACAGCTAGAATCTATAAAATGATCAAAAAACACCACAGAATCAAAACAAACAACTCAATAAAAAAAATGGGCCAAGGACCTTAACAGACATTTTTCAAAAGAGGAAATCCAAATGGCCAACAGACACATGAAAAACTGCTCAGGAACCTTAGCCATCAGGGAAATGCAGATCAAAACCACAACGAGGTTTCACCTCACTCCGGTTAGATTGGCTTACATACAGAAACAAACCAACAACAGATGCTGGCGAGGATGTGGGGAAAAAGGGACACTAATCCACTGTTGGTGGGAATGCAACCTGGTAAAGCCACTATGGAAGACAGTTTGGAGAGTCCTCAGAAACCTGAATATAGCACTACCACGGGACCCAGCCATCCTACTCCTTGGAATTTACCCAAATGGAATTAAAGGGGAGAAAAAAAGAGCCATTTGCACCTCAATATTTGTTGTAGCTCAATTCACAATAGCTAACACGTGGAATCAACCTAAATGTCCATCAACGGATGACTGGATAAAGAAACTATGGGATAGGTACTCTATGGAACACTATACAACAGTAAAAAACAGTGAAATTCAGGCATTTACAACAAAATGGAGGAAGCTGGAAAACATCATACTGAGTGAAATAAGCCAGTCCAAAAGAGATAAATATCATATGTTCTCCCTGATTGATGGCAACTAAAGAGCATCTAAAACGATACCCATTGAAATGAAATGGACACTATCAGAGACAATGACATGATCAGCCCTTGTCTAGACTGTTGAGGAACAACTTACTATTTTATTCCTTTTAGTATTTTTGTTGTTGTTGTTGTTGTTGTTGCTCTGTTTGTTCTACATAAGACCACCGGTTGAACTCTGTAATCAATGCACAATGATTCTTAGGCATTTAAAATTAACAGAAAAGTGGTCTCTGTTAAATGTAGGAGTGGGAATAAGAGAGGGAGGAGATATATAGGTTGGCACATGCTCACTGGGACTTACCTCCAATGGTGGAACTAGAAATGTGCCAGGGGATTTCAACTCAATCTTACCAAGGAGGCAGGTACCAATGCCAGCACACTTGGTAAAGTGATAAGTATAAATACACAACCGATCAAAAAGATAGGGTATGTGTCGAAGAGATTTCACAAATAAGACCAGTGTAAGCAAATAATGAAGGATAGAATCAAAAGGGAGAGAATGATCCTGCAGGGGAAGCAGGACACACAGCAGACTCATAGAATGGCAAACGCCCAAAACAGCACTCCTGCCTCAGAATCAACCCTTGGGACATTCGGATCTGGCTAAAAGGTCCATGACAGTCTCACAGGCATGGAAAGCCATGACACGGTGGCAAAAAACAATCTAAATGAAAGATCCTGTTGAACAAGACCCCAGCAGAAGGAACAGGCCATCAAGGAGAGAGGCACCTTTCTCTGAAGGGAGGAAGGAACCTCCACTGTGATACGGCCTTGACTAAACAAGTTCAGACTTGGTGAACTCAAGGGGCTTCCATAGCCTAGACAGCTCATAGCAAGAGTCTCGGGTGATTGCTGACGTCATAAATAAGAGTGCCAATTGTTAAATCAACAACAGGAGTCACTGGGTACATGCTCCCCATGTAGGATCTCTGCCCTTAGTGTGTTTTACTATGAAACTTAAAAACAACACTACTAGTCAAACAATACCCTATACCTTGTGCGGTTGTGTGAGTGCAGCCTGTTGAAATCCTTGCTTAGTATATGCTAAGTTGATCTTAAGTATATGAAGGTAATTGAAAATGAAACTCGATGAAGGGTGGGATGGGAGAGGGAGTGGGAGAGGGGAGGGCCGTGGGAGAGAGGGAGGTTGGGGGGGGGGTCACAACAATACAAAAGTTGCACTTTGTAAATTCATATTTATTAAATAAAAAAATAACTATATAACAAACAAAAAAAGAACTTAATACTTTACCCTTTTAGTATTTTTTATGTTCTACTTATTGGTTGAACTCTATAATTAATACACAATTATTCTTAGGTGTCTAATTAATGCTATAATTAGTACTCAAATAGTATTTTGCACTTTGTGTTTCTATGTGGATGCAAACTGTTGAAATCTTTACTTAATACATGCTAAATTGACTTTCTGTATATAAAGATAATTGAAAATTAATCTTGATGTGAATGGAAGGGGAGAGGGAGTGGAAGAGGGGAGTGTTGTGGGTGGGAGGGAAGTTATGGGGGGAGAGGGGGCTATTGTAATCCATAAGCTGTACTTTGGAAATTTATGCTCATTAAATAAAAATTTTAAAAAAGATAATAAGACACATAGACATTGTCTTAGAAGTGTAAAGTTGGGGACTGGTGCTGTGGCATAGCAGGTAAAGCCACCACCTACAGTGCCGGCATCCCATATGGGCACCAGTTCAAGTCCTGGCTGCTCCATTTCTGATCCAGCTCTCTGCTATGGCCTGGGAAAGCAGTGGAGGATGGCCCAAGTCCTTGGGCCCCTGCACCCACGTGGGAGACCCGGAGGAAGCTCTTGGCTTTGGTTTGGCACAGCTCCGGCCATTGAGGCCAATTCGAGAGTGAACCAGAGGATGAAAGGCCTCTTTCTCTCTCTCTCTCTCTCTCTCTCTCTGTAACTCTACTTTCAAATAAATACATAAATCTTTAAAAAAAAAAGTGTAAGGTTGCCTTAACATTAGAGAATGAATCAATATAATTAATCAAATTAATGACCTAAACACAGGAGAAAAATGAAGAAAAACTCTCATTGCTACTGCTCAACATTGTACCAGATGTTCTAGCCATTGCAATAAGGCAAGGTGAAAAAATGGCACACAGATTAAAAAATAAGAAGTAAAATCACCTCTATTTGCAATGATATGACTGTTTATACAGAAAATCCTAAGTTATCTACAAAAGAGCTACTAGAATTAAAAATTAATTTAGTAAAGCTACAGGATCTACGTATAATATACAAAATTAATTTACTTGTTGCAAAAAATGAAATTAAAAAGATTAATGTTACATAATGTCAAAAATATAAATCATTTAAGATTAAATAAAAGAGCTATACACTGAAAATTAAAAAAAAATTTCAGGGAGAAATTAAAGATCTTAATAATTGGACACATAAATCATTTTCAGGTATGGTAAAACTCAGCATTACTAGTCAGTTCTCTACAAATTGCAATACTGAATCTATGAATCAATATCTGCATCCAGCAGGATTTTTAAAACCAGAAGTTGCAAACCTGACTTTTAAAATTTGAAATTGCTAAGATCCATAAATAGTGAACACAAATTTCAAAAAAAGATAAAAGTTGAAGGACAGAAACCATCTTATTTCAAAAGTTACTGGAAATCTATAGTAGTCTAGACAGTGCAATATACAGACGTACATAATGGTAGGACTGAACAGAGCCCAGAAATGGACCCCCACGTGTGTCTGAGTGACTGCTTTTGACAGAGCTGCCAAGATCATTCAGTGACAAAAGGGTAGTCTTTTTGACAACTGGCGTATGCACAAGTGAGGGCCCATTACACTAGAGAAATAGATGTTACTGTCTTTTTGTATTCAAATAATATAATGAATTCTTATAAATCAGCAAGAAAAAATAAGCAAAGGAAATATCTAATTAAAACATGAACAACAAAATGAGAATAAACATTTCAAAAATGGCTAAGAACTATACAAGGTTATCTTAAAAAGTTTGTAGGAAAACAGAATTAAGAGGTAAGTATTTTTGTTGTTTTGTTTTGTTTTGTTTTGTTCTGTTTTGATTGACAGGCAGAGTTAGAGAGAGAGAGACAGAGAGAAAGGTCTTCCTTCCTTTGGTTCACCTCCCAAATGGCCTACGCATTGTGCCAATCCGAAGCCAGGAGCAGGTGCTTCCTCCTGGTCTCCCATGCGGGTGCAGGGCTCAAGCCTGCCTTCCCAGCCACAGCAGAGAGCTAGACTAGAAGAGGAGCAACCGGACCAGAATCCAGTGCCCCAATGGGGACTAGAACCTAGGGTGCCAGCGCCACATTCGGAGGACTAGCCAAGTGAGCCACGGCGCTGGCCAAGAGGTAAGTTTTTATTCATGCAAAAATGTTCATCTCTGTGCATATGGGAAGGACTTCAAAAATTTCATGGAATGTATACTATATGCAAAGACAAAAAGATTCTCCCACTGATTTTTTTTTTTTTTTTTTTGTATTTTGAAATGTAAGCCCTCCAGGTAACAGAAAATTTTGCTACCACTCTACTGTATAGAAAAATGTAGTTTGGACTTGAATTAAAGGAAAACCCAGACACAGACCCATGGATAAACTGTATTTACTTTTCTAAAGTAAACAAAAGAAGGCCTTGCAGTCAGGACACAGGTCAGATAACCACCATATTTGAGACAGATAGAAGTGCACACATGATTGGCTCACTCTTGTGCATGACAATTTCTGAGTGAGGGACACACCAGAAGCTCAACTCTGAAGCCCCCATTGGTGTCAGCTTTATGGACTAAAGATGATGCAGTTCTATTACTAAGTCTGGGGTTTTTGTTGTTACCTCCTTATCAAGAAAGATACTTCCACCTTTAAAACTGATGCAGTTCTGCAGTGGCTTAGTAAAAGTATGTGCCAGAGAACACCTCCCCTCACAAAGATGCCCCTCACTGATCACAGGGTTGCATAATGTGGACTGCAGCTACAAAGGGCACGCCTCACCATAACAGTCCTTTTTACCATTCCTGCCTCCCCGTGCCAAAACATCCCAGTCTTCCTGCATGATTTAAACCCAGTGCTGTAGACTAGAACAAAGGTGAGCTTCTCGGGTGCTCAGATCATGCTACCAGGCTCTTAGACCAGGTATAGGGCACTTTACCAAAGTACTTGCAATGGAGACCAGTTATTTGGAAGAACAGGCCATTATACATTAGATCAAAACTTTTGACACCGCAGCCCTCCATTCCTGCAGAGAATTTACTCCCCCGGAGAGAGTTGAGAGGTGCCCTTCTCAGCTCCTAGCAACTTCTCTATACTTAGCTCTACAGAGGTGAGAGTTGGACTTGGAAACTCAATTCCTTTGCTGACAGCAGCTCTGGTTAGGCCTCATCAACTGAGGGGCTAAAAGCAGATGGGAAGATAGGAGGATGGAGAAGTGGTGCTCCTCTCTATGTGCTTGCTGTTCCAGGAATTGTTACCTTAGTAACAGAGTCAGTCCCATTGTACATGATCTCTTTGGGTTCACCCAATCAGCCTCTCACACCTTATCAGAGGTACCAGAAGCTTCCAGGAAATGCCCCCTCCTAAGAGGAGCAAACCTAACCACTCTCTCTCAGCTCCTGTGGTACAAGAGCATTTAGTTCATGCCCCTTCCTCAGGGATCCAGGTCCAGGCTCTGGGAGGCCCCACATTCAGCCTCCTCTGGTGCCAATACCAGCAGCCTGCTACCCTCTTCAGAGAGTCTGTGCCTCAGTTCTCTGAAGTCCTATTTGATTCTAACTCCAGTTTCTTTCCTTTGCTCCCCAAGCCATAGCAGTGGTACCTGTTTCTGACAGTTACTATGTGTGATGTCCTTTTCTAGATGCTGTGGTTTGGATATGATTTAAATGCATTCCCCAAAGGTTCATGTTTTGCAAGCTTGGTCCTCAGAGTGGCAATGTTAAGAGGTGGTAGACCCTTAAGAGATGGGACCTGGTGGGAGGTAAGTAGGTCACTGGAGATGCTGCCCTTAGAAGTGATGGCGTCATCCTTGTGGGACCCCAGTTAGTTCATGCCAGAGTGGCTCTTATGAAAAAGCAAGACAGATTGCCCTCGTCTAAGACTCCCTGCCTCACCATGTGACTCCCCCATCTCACATACTCTCACCACTTCCATGTCAACCACCTAAGAAGCTCTCAGCGGATGTGAAAAGAAGCCAGTTCCATGTGCTCAGACCCCTAGAACTGTGAGCTATTTAAATCCTTTTTGTTACAAAGTGCGTAGCCTTAAATATTTTGTTACAGAAACAGAAAATGGACCAATCCAATACCTATCCAACTGATTTCCTATACTGAATCTTTTTGTTGACTTACATTGACTTTTCTTTTTGTTCTGATATAAATGTTCTTGGAACCCTGTGAATGTACTAAACTCCACTCTAAAAGGAGAAGCTTATTGTATCTAAATTACATATCATTAAAATGCATAGCCTTTATGTAGAAATACCTGATTGATGCTGACTGATATAGCATGAATCAAGGAGACTGTGAGGGCTAAAGTTTGTGACTGCTTGGTTGGGCCATAGGAGCCCAGGGACTTGGCCAAATGTTGTTCTGGGCATTTCTCTGAGTGTACTTTGGAGGAGATTAACATTCAAACAGATGAACATTGAATAAATCAGATTATCCAATATTCAACCATTTGAAGGTCTATCTCCTTCAGGCAAGAGAGAATTCTCCAGCAGGCTACCTTCAGACTTTTTCTACATCATGGCCCATGGCAGGCAGTCTTGGGACTCCCCCCCCCCCTTCACCATGCATATCGTGCACTTGCTGGCCCTTTACTCCTTCAAGTAAGTAGTTCTCTACATGTTCACATCCTATTTTTCTGCTTCTCAAAAGAACCATAACTAATGTAGAGTGTAGCCATGAGTGAATCCCAGGAATTCACAGATTTGCGGGACTTTTGCTCTAAAAGGTTTTGAGGTTCTGAGGGCACCTCTTGCTTGTTTCTCTTGGTAGAGCTTTAAGAGACACCAAGATCCCTGAGCATTTAGCTCATGTGTCCTCCTCAGTGCTCCAGGTCCCAGCTCTGAGACTCCTCCTCAGTCTAGAGAGATGAACAGTTCTGTGGAGCATTAGGTAGACAGGTGCTCACAGCATTCTTGATTCCTTTTATGCAATGACACAATGATTGCTGGCAGCCTGGGAGAGGAATGGACCAACGCTGAGGACTGGATAGGATAATGGATATTGGCTGAAAACAGATGGACAGTGGACATCTTAATGACACTTGTCTGTCTCAACAATGATGAGGAACGAATGGGCCTCCCTTTGCCTGGAATTTCTTGGTTCTATTAAGTCCCTTGAACTTCATTCCACCCACCAGAGAATGTGGGAAGGGCCCCAGGTGCACTAAATTGAAATTTCTTCTATCATCAGAATGGGGGCTCCAAAAAGAAATCCACTTCAGTTTTGGGATATTAAATAACTGTTCTTCCTTAAACAGCTGAACTGGTGAACTGGGATTCACAACCACTTCAAAAATATTTGCTTCTAATTATTTTCAAGATAGATTTTGACATTGTTGTGTTATGCCAGAAATGAGGTTTCTGGAGCCGAATCTTCACAGGTGTCCACTAGGCAGGCAGGTCAGGACAGCCTGGAGAACTGCCTGTTAAGGCATTGCAGTGACTGGCTGTGGACAGAGTGTGTGAAGACCTAAGGAAATATAATCTGAAATTTATTGAGAGGAATAAAGGCCCCAAATAGCTGTCTATTCTGAATAATAAGATCCGAATGAGAAGCCTATGTGTCTACGGGAAGATATGAAAACATAAGGCAAACCTGATAAATGAAAACTGTGCGATGCTTGTATAGAAATTGGCAAATAGATTCAGGAGGTTAAATGGAGGCTTAAAACAGATCCATAGATGAGAGATTTCAAAAAATAGAAAATGGAGTTAAAAGATAAGTTCATTTTGCTATAAAAATTAAATCCATGCATAGTTCTTCATAATACAAATTTTCCATGAATTTTTGAAGGCCCCTTGTGTATGGGAGCCTGATCTGTAAGAGAGTGCATTGAATAATATTGGAAAGGAAATGTGATTATTAAATAGCACTTGAAATACCTGCTCACTATGAAAGCAAACAATGAATGCTTGTTTATTCTAAAGAGAAGGTAACCCTCACTGAACTTTAAGAACTGAATTGGAAAGGTGAAACTGTACAAATCAAAGGAGAAATTGTTGAAAAATGTCTCTACAATTTGAGAATTGCTGAAGATCCTTAAAAAGAAAAATGACCACATTAATGACAATAAAATTTAAAATATTATGTTATTAGAAGATCTTTATAGATAGAATTAGTAAATGTATGACAGACTGGAAGGTGTTTTTAAAATGTCAGAAATTTGAGACGGAGTTGTTTTCACTGGGTTATTCCATCACGTGAGACACCTGCATTCCTATCAGAGTGCCAGTTTGAATTCTGGCATCTCTTCTTCTGAACTAACTTCCTGCTAATGCATCCTGGGAGACAGCAGATGATGGCTTGGTCCCCTGCCACCATTGGAAGAGACCAAGATGCTTCCTGCCTTCAGCCTGGCCCAGCCCCGGTGTTGCAGGCAACGGAGTAGTGAGCCAACGGATGAAATATGTCTCTTCTTGCCCCCTATCTATCTGCCTTTCAAGTAGACTAAAACAAACGAACAAACAAATAAATATTTTTAAGTTAAAAAAATGAAAATTCAAAAATGGATATGATCATTTGACTCCATATCAGACTCCCTGGGTTTGAGCCCTGGCTCCAATTCCAAATCCAGCTTCCTGCTAATGTGCACCCTGGAAGGCAGCAGGTGACGGCTAAATTACTTGATATCCTACACACATAGGGGATGATTTCTGACTTGGCTTTGGTTTGGCCCAGTCTTAGCCATTTGAGAAAAGAATCAGCAGATGAAAGTGTGCTCTCGCTCGCTCTCTCTCGCTCTCTCTCTCTTTCTCTTTCTCTCTTTCTCTTTCAAAAAAATAAATTCAAAATTTTTCTTCAAGGCCAAAAATTATTACTGAGGTAAATGAAGAATATTAATATAAGTCCTTAATTGGACATTAATAAGTGCTGCGTAAATCTCAAATTTATTAGGTGAGAGAACTTTATAATGGTTTACGTTCTGAGATTTATACTGAAATAATTAGTGGTGAAGGGTCTGGAATTCCTTTTGGATATTTCATCAAAATACATATCTTCACAACAGTGAATACACTTCATCTCACTAAGCTGTGCACTGAAAAATGGCCAAGTTGGTAAGTTCTGTTTTAGGTATTTTTCTACAACAATAAGGAACAAGACAAGACAAAATCTAACACCTGGCCCAGAAGATTACAAGCAGCTGTGGACTGAGTTATATTAAATACTAATACAACATATATAAATTATATATACTTAAAGACTACACTGCCAGTTCACGGATGTTCTGGGATTCCAGCCCCCGAATTTTCTAGCATGATGTGCGACCACACTCAAACAAAAATTTAAAAATATGTATTTTGAAGCGGTATCCTAGGCCTCCAAAGGGCTCTAGCTTGTGGGTCTGAATTCAGCTTAAGGTTGTCCTGGCCCTCCAGGAGAGCCTGCGGTACTCTGAAGCAGAAAGCAGTGCAGGAAGAATCCTGCTGCCCCAAACCAAGTCTGAATTCAGGTCATTCAGCACTCCATTCCCTGTGTAGACTTAAATCTCCCACTTTCAAGGGGTTCAAAATGTCACGCTCACTGAGACAGAAAAAGAAAAGCCCATGACAACCATCGCACCCCTCCTGGAGGGGCTCAGCTGCCAGGGGGTGCTCACAGACCACCCAAAAAGTGCAAGCGGACTAAATGTGTCTGCCAGGCCCTCAGGAAGCTGAAAATTCTGAGTCTGTTTGCCACTAACCTTTCAAGACTCTGGGTCTCTGGGGAGGAAGAGGCATCAGGTGCAGATCAAGGCTGGTGAAAATTTGAACACTCAAAACTGCCATGTAGTGAGCAAGGAGGGAGGGAGCTTTAATAGCATAACAAATGATGCTCCTGAAGCAGAATGTCAGAGAGCCTATTTTTCCCTTGGATTTTCTTTCCTCATCACCCCCATCCGCCCACACATGCTCAAATGTTGGCTTATTTAAACATGAGGAGAGTTGCCAACCACGCAGGAAAAAGAAGTGAAATAAGAGTCTTTCCAAAGCTTTGGTTTTCGGACACTTAATAAATTAGGTGAATGATAAGGCATTCGTGACAACATGCAAGGGAGCCAGTTTTAGGAAGATTCTCTCTGCTTGAGTTAGCATGGGCACTGGTGGGGTTTGATCCCAGTAGGTAGGGAATCGCAATGGCCAGGCTTAGTGTGTGTGTGTGTGTGTGTGTGTGTGTGTGTGTGTTCTGAGTTCTGTCATACTTGGGGTGGAAGAGAGGAATTCTATCCAGAAATAGATTCATTGTGATTAAGGCCAGCAGAATGGTCTTGCATTCCAGATGAAAAGTTTGTTTCAAACAGACCAGATTTTCTGAAAACCCTATCTGTCCTATTAGGAGATAACAAGTCTGCATGCTGTTGTCCCTGGCTCATTTGGCTTCGCCTGGTGTTAGAGTCTGTGTGATCATGGGATCCTCCCTTGGATTTTTTCCCCAAAAAGGAAACAAACTAATGTGTTGTGGCCCTCTTACTTATAGAACGGTGACATGGCCTCATAAAGAATGTCCTAAATTTTCATGTTCTAAATTGAGACTAAAATTTTTACATCCAGTTCTGTGTATCTTTGATTTATCTCTCTCTATTCAACAGACTTATTGAGTATCTGTTGTCCTCCAGGACACAAGAAAAAGCCCCAGACAAGCTTTTTTTACAGGCCCAGGAATCCACAGGGCTTACTAAAATTGTGAATCCCAGATCTCTCTTTCGCGAATTTGGATTCTGTGGCTAGTATTCATCAAGCACTCACTGGGTACCAGGCAAGTATATTACTTCATTTATCTTTACAAAGCACATTCCAAGGAAAATGAGTACTCTCCCCATTTTACAGAAAAGGCTCAGAAAAATGGAACTATTTCTCCCCAGGTCCCACAGCTATTAGCAATAGGATTCTAGCTGATACATCTGACGCCTAGGCCAGTGCTCTTTTATTCATAGAGCCCTTCCCTTCATCCAGAACTCGATCTCCAACTGGCAATTTGCCTGGTTACTGCACAGGTTTCCTTTCTCTTAGACTTGATTTGGATCTCCCTTGGATATTTACTCTTTTTTAAAAAATATTTATTTATTTGAAAGTAAAAGTTACACAGAGATAGGAGAGGCAGGAAGAGAGAGAGAGAGAGAGAGAGAGAGAGAGAGAGATCTACCATCTGATGGCCCAATTGGCTGCAACAGGTGGAGCTACACCGATCCAAAGCCAGGAGCCAAGAGCTTATTCCAGGTCTCCCACAGGGTTGCAGGGGCACAAGGACTTGAGCCATCTTCACTGCTTTCCCAGGCCATAGCAGAGAGCTGGATTGGAAGTGGAGCAGCCGGGTCTCGAACCAGCACCCAAATGGGATGCTGGCACTTCAGACCAGGGCGTTAACCCACTGTGCCACAGCACCGGCCCTGGATATTTACTCTTGCATCATCCGCTGGCTAGAAGCATTTGTTCCAACTCCCAGTGTCCTCGGCAGGAGGTGCAGCATCCTTTGGTTTGGCATCCAAGACTCTGCACAGGTCAGCTTCCTCTTACTTTTCTGCCTAACCCCACACAGCCTGCCTCCTTCCCCAACATGCGAAGCCCTGAGACCCAGTTGGTCTGTTCTCTGTCTTCCAATGCCAAGAAGCTGTTAGAATGGAGGAAGTTTCCTTCCTTCTTTCAGAGATTCGCCCTTCCACCCACGCTGGGTCCTATTTCATCGCCTTCAAGGACTTTCCTCCTTCCATTTTCCTCTTCTCCCTGCATTATTAAACTCCCTTTCTATCTACAGCATCCCTTTGATGAAGGGCTCTGAAGTCCCCCATGTTAAAAAAAAATTCTTCTTTGAGTCCACATTTCCCCCTAGCTATTGCATCATTTCTCTCTCCTCTCTTCAGGGTTTCCTCCTCTGACTGTCTTGTTTTGCTTTCTCCCCAGTCATTCTTCCTCTCCTTGTTGAAACTGCTTACAATCGAGTCACCAATAGTCTCACACTGACAAAACCAATGTGCTTTCCTGTTCTCTTTTTAAATCCTCTGCTGTGTTTGAAATAGCAGACTGCACCTTTATTAAATATTGCCTCTTATTTATGATGGTATGACTTAGGATTTTTCAATTTCATTAAGATATGAAAGTGATATGCATTGGCCATATAAAAAATAAATCATACTTCAGGGGCCAGTGCTGTGGCGCAGCAGGTTAACACCCTGGCCTGCAGTGCTGGCATCTCATATGGGCAGTGGTTTGAGACCCAGCTGCTCTACTTCCAATCCGGCTCTCTGCTATGGCCTGGGAAAGCAGTAGAAGATGGCCCAAGTCGTTGGGCCCCTGCACCCGGGTTGGAGACCTGGAAGAAGCTCCTGGCTCCTGACTTTGGATCAGCGCAGCTACAGCTGTTGTGGCCATCTGGGGAGTGAACCATCAGATGGAAGACATCTCTCTTTATCTCTCTCTCTCCCTCTCCTCTCTCTGTGTAACTCTGACTTTCAAATAAATAAATAAATCTTTAAAAAAATCACACTTCAAATTTTGACCTTTTCCTGGACTAGCAATGTATTCTGCAATTCTCTCTCATAATGCTGGACAGGACAGCAGCTGCAGCTCCCAGTCAGCCATCTGATCACCAGGGCAAACAATCACACTCTATAGTGTGCTGTGTGCCCACATTTTATTTCATGCAAATATCCAATACACAACATGAGAAACTTAGCATTTTGTTATTAAAGAGCCCCTGTGTTAGATGATTCGCCCAACAGTGGCCTAACAGAAGTGATCGGAGCACATTTGAGGTAGGATGGGCTAAGTTATCCTGTTCGGCAAATTAGGTGCATTTTTAAAAGATATTTCTTTATGTATTTATTTGAAAAGTAGAGTTACAGACACAGAGAGGGAGAGACTGAGAGGAAGGTCGTCCATCCGCTGGTTCACTCCTCAAATGGCTGCAATGGCCAGAGCTGGGCCAATCTGAAGCCAGGAGTCAGAAGCATCTTCTGGGTCTCCCATGCCAGTGCAGAGGTCCAAGCACTTCTACTGCTTTCCCAGGTCATAGCAGAAAGCTGGATCAGAAGAGGAGCAGCCAGGACATGAACAGGCACCCAAATGGGATGCTGGTGCCTCAGGAGGAGGCTTAGCCCACTGCACCACAGTGTTGGCCTCTTCAATGTATTTTTACTCACAATACCTGCAATTAAAAATGGGTTGATTAGAACATGACTCCATTATCAGGCACCTGTACTTTCTTCCTCACTGCTTATGAATAACTTGAGGATCAACTGTAGATAACAGAACTTACCCTAACTTGGCCTGAAAGGAATTTAACAGAGGGATTTTGGTGTTCATAAGAGCACTGGAAGGACTGGGGGTTCAGGTCACCTAGCATATCTGATCCAGTAAAAAAAAAATTACGAAACTATCTAGCTACAGGAGCCTCTGCTCCTGCCCTGGCTGAGATACTTTAACTCAACCTCTGGAATCAAGTTAGTACTGCCTCTGCACCTGACTCGAGGCTCCACCTTGGCCACTTAACACTCACAGAGCTAGGGACCATTTGGAATCCTCTATCACAATTGATGCTGAAAAACTAAATGCCTTCATGACCATGTTTTCCAGATTCATGTGTGGTACACCTTCCAAACTGTGAGCTAGTGCACCTGCTTGAAGGAAGCTAGGCTCCATGCGGACCTAAGCCACCATGAATAGGGCAAGATACTCTGCAACTTCCTGGCCTCTAGTGGGCAGTGAAGCACATTGCAAAGATGTGGAAGTGGAATGGAGTGAGCCTGGTTCTCCCATGCCATATTGTTTTTAATGTCATCCTTCCTCATGACTAACTCTTCTCAGTTTTCCCCCTCAATTGGACCTCTAACTATCAAAGGGCTTCAGAGCTTGATCCTGGCCAGAAGTATGGTGGGTTGTCTGGAGCTGAACAGGTTCCATATGGTGGCCCAGGAGCCAGGCCTTGGAATGGGCGATGGCCACCAACCAGACTATCTTTGCTTACCCAAATGAGTTGTTGCCAAAGGCTATGGAGACACATCCACTGTTATATTCCAGGTGCCAACTGTTGGTTACCAGAGAAAATACCCACATTATGTGCTGATTTGTCCACCCTGTCGATCCAGCTCAACCTGAAGTGCTCGGCTACTCCAAATGACTGGACAATGGCAGACTGGTATGATGTCTGGCTTTCATTCTGAAGTTGGATTCAGAAGCTTCAAATATATGATACTCTGAGATTATAAAACAGGAATGAGGCTTTCCTTGTAGGCAATGCTGGAGGCTACTTTTCAACTCCCTGCATCTGAGCATCCACCAAGGGCTGAGGGACCCTAGTACTAGAAGAAGCCCAAACTAACTCCATCCCATAGCTCCTTGTTAGCATGTATGCACTAAATGGAACAGGATGGAAGCCAAGCATACCAAGTATTTGCCAACAAACATTTAGGCTTTGTCAAAAACAAGTGGGAAATGGTTCCATTAAGACTACCCCTACCTTCACAATAGCACATTTATAGCCACCCTTGCTGTTTGGAAATGACATGTTAAAGACATAAAAATAAATATCCCTAGACCGCAAGACCTCAGTGGCTTGGCCTTTCTCTCTCTCTCTCTCTCTCTCTCTCTCTCTCTCTCTCTCATCTCTCCTTCTTACTCTCTTGCTCACTCTCTCCCAGCCCCTCCGTTTGCTCAGAGTTTCTCTGTTTCCTACTCAAATAAAGCTTTGCTTCTCTTCTCACTGTTGCATTCAGTCTCATAAATTGTCATCAACCCCAAGACACTAACCTGAATTCATCTCACCAGATTTCCTGCAATGAGACTAAGGAGGAACAGTCTTTGAATTTAGCCTAAAGTCTGCAGCCATCCCCCAGGCCTGACACTGGAATTCGGACACTTCTCTTGAGAGCCTATCAGACCCCATGACCTTCCAGCTTTGTCTCCTGTAAGTGAAGGAGGACAACAGACCATACCAATGACTTGCCTCCTTGCTGGGGAACATACCACCTGCCCATGCTCTGGCAAAGCCTCCAGGTCTGCTAACCATTATAAATACCAGAGTGCCAGTTTGCATGCCACAGTTCTGCATGGATTTGGTAGTGCTCTCTAGGAAGCCCTGGAACATTCATCAAGAGGCACCACCCTGGGGCTGGCGCCATAGCGCAGTGGGTTAATCTGCTGCCTATAGCGCTGGCACCCATATGGGCGCCGGTTCTAATCCCAGCTGCTCCTCTTCCAATCCAGCTCTCTGCTAAGGCCTGGTAAAGCAGTGGAAGATGTCCCAAGTGCTTGGGCCCCTGCACCCATATGGGAAACCAGAAAGAAGCTCCTAGCTCCTGGCTTTGGATTGGCGCAGCTCCGGGCATTGTGACCAATTGGGGAGTGAACCAACGGAAGGAAGACCTTTCTCTCTGCATCTCCCTCTCACTGTCTGTAACTCAAGAGGCACCATCCTCAATATCTTTCTCTTGCTCCCCCCACTTTATCCCCTCCACTTATCCCCTTCTCTTGCTCTCTCTCTCTCTCTGCCATTTGACTATGAATTTCTTTGATGGAAGAAATTATTTTGCCCCAGGAAAGTCATTTGTAGCAAAATAAATGAAAGGGCTGGGTATCTGGCCCCACGTGGGGCTCGTTTTCAAGTCATTGCTTTAGTATGCCTCCATCTGGTTCTGCCAAGCTTGGAGCCTCTCCCCGCCAACATCACACCTGGTTTCAGCTGGAAGGCAAAGGACTTCAGCTTTTCATCTTCTGGGCCTCTCTGTTATTACTGGAGCCAAGGTTTGGCCTGGGATCAGTTGGGGGAAGAGGATGGATGGCTGGGAACCAGAGCTGGACAGCGTCCCAGAAGCCTGGGAAAAGAAAGGCTTCCTGCAGCCTAGGAACGACTAAGCCTGGACCGGAGCTCCTGGGCTGGTGGGGCCAACCTGAGGCTGACCAGACCATGAAGGATGGACCCTCTGGCCTGAGGGCTGTTACCGATTTAGATTCATGAGGAAAAAGGCCTTCTTAAGTCTCCTACGATAAGAGATTTTAAGTGATTCAGCTTAGGCTTGAAAAGCCATATGCTGAATTTCCTGAGTAGGGAGATTGCTTTTGGGGATGGTTTATAGGTTAACAGTTAATATTTCCTTAAAAGCTGGCTTATTTCTATTCCTTAATTTTTTTTAACACAGCTTTGAGAAAAAACCAAATTACCCTTTAGCACGCCTAAGAGGATTTTGTCTATCGTATGTTTCAGGATCTTTATGGTGTGCATATCTAGTGAAAACCATTTCCCATAAAAATACCAAGGGAGGGCATTTCGATGGGATTTTAAGCTTATTTAAAATTAATTGCAGATTCATTTCACTGCACATTCATTGAGGGTTTTCTTTTTCATTATTAATATGAAGAAATGGTGTGGGCTCTGCCAAAAGTCTGAAAGGAGACAGTGACAGCTCTAAGAGTTTCCTCCAGCCAGCAGGCATTTGCCTAAAGCCTGCATTCTTGGGCTCACCAAGCTCTGGCTGGCTGATTAGCTGGGCCCCAGAGCATGGATTGAAAGGCTGAGCAGCTGGGCCATCCACAGCTTCCTGCTTTCCTCCATCTCCTTCCTGCCTGGCTGACAAATAGCACCACGGTGAGGACACACAGGAATCACTGGGGTGACTGAGGGGACAGGGGTGTGCTGATGTCTCCTGGAGGAAAACGGGCTGCACAGAGGTTGTCCCATGTAAAGTTGACAAAGGGCCCCAGGGCACCGTGCATAACCAAGACTTCAGAAGGATAACAACGAGCAGATATGGTCTGATCAGCTGTGTCGGGTAAGCAATCACTGCAAAGCCTTTGTGAAGAGGCAATTCTAACCAAGCTTAGTTTCCTCAAATTTTTTACTCAGTTATACTCACCTTTCATTAATAGAGATGGAGCCTGCAAACATATAGACTCATGGGTGTTGACCCTAGTATGTCTGTGGATTCTGGGCATAAAAGAGGCCTTAGAAATCATCTGATCTACCTGTTCATTTTATACCCAGAAACTCGAATGGGTGCTGCATTTCTCACAGAGACTACAGGCAAACAATCTCCCAGGAGGGAGAGCATAGGATGGAGCCTGCCCAGGACTGGGAGCTGTTGGTAATGGCTGAGGAGAAGGCATGGATGCTCCTGTAAAGAATTTGGGGTGCAGGGATGGTGCCAGCTAGTCTAGGGATGGTCTACACAGCTGCAACAATTATTTCCTCAATATTTACTTTTCTGTCCTTTCAATGATTTTATGGGCCAGCTTCCTTATTACTATGCTAGAAAGCAAATATACGTTTTTCTCTGGTCAAGATGATTGCAGTCTTTTCTCACGAACATCGCATTTAGTCCTCACCATTCTAGAAGCCCAGCACGACTGTGATCACTGTTTGGTATGGACGACCATGAGAGTGACCTGAGGGTGTCCACTCCTGCCACCATTACCATGTTACCTGTCCTCCACAAGCCCTTGCCTTCCCTGGACCACCTCCGTGGTATTTCAGCTCCCTCTTTTCAGTGTCAGCTCAGGTCTCGTGTCCTGAATTCCTTGAAAAGTCTGAATGCTCTCCTTTCCCAGAGCAGTTACCATAGTAACTGGCTGCAGGACCCTTTGGGAAAGGATCAGGAAGTGGTTTCTCATAGATACTCATGGTAGCATCACGGGGTTTTTCCTTAAGGGGATCTGGCCTCGTCTTCAATCAGTGGGGCCCAGGTCTGTGAACTGACTCAGCTCTGGAAATTACAGGACCATCCTGCTCTGCTGTGGCAGCTGGTAGCAGCTTCTAGGGGCCAGCTCTCAGTGGTTTGTGGAGGGGGCAGGTTACATAAGTCAAATAATACTCCAGTCAGTTGTCTAATACGCCCCTCAGAAGAACAGCATGACCCACTGGCAACCACCAAGATCCCTGCAGGTCAGGGCAGCCTACTTGCCCTGCCAGCCTCACTGCCTATTATAGTGATTATGTCCACAGCGCTACCACTGATTACTGCACTCCTTCAGAACAGGCATTCTCAAATCCTATCATCCCCATTCAGGGTTCTTGGAATCCCAGGCCCATGGCAGCATCTGTCACATTCAACCTTCTCAAGGGTGAGGGGGGCCCCCTCTCCAGTGCCATCCTAGTGCCTTGCGGTAAGAACAGACTCTATGGGAAAAAAGGAAGCTCTGTTCTTTCACCTAATGCATCCCTTCTTACATTCCCTTCCTCCTGAGAATTTGCCACATCCTCAGTCTTAGGCCAAACATCCCAGTGTCTCCACCTTCTGTACCACAGGCATTCACTGGGTCCAGGTTGGCAAAAGAAGCCATCAGAATCATCAGGACTGACTCCAAAGTCCACGCCGAGGCACTGGACACTCAGTTACTTCTTTTTTGAAGAGTGTATTTATTTTTATTTATTTTAAAGGCAGAGAAAGAGAGCGAGACCTCCTGTTTGCTGGTTGGCTCCTTTAATGCCCACAACAATTGCACGGGGAAAGGCTCAAACTCAGAAACCAGGACTCTGTCTGGGTCTCCTATGTGGACGGTAGAGACCCAAGTATTGGAATCATCATCTGCTGCCTCCCAGGTTGCACATTAACAGGAAGCTGGATTGGACGAGGAAGCAAGGTTTGATTTCAGGAGCTTTGCTATGGGATGCAGATGAGATATAGCATCCCAAGCAGCATCTTAATCTGCTGTACCACGATGCTGGCCCCCCGCCCCTGAGTTGCCCATTAGTAAGAATAAAAGGCATTCACCTTATCTACCTGTAGTCAACCCCATGGAGCCTAAACTCTCAACATCCACTCTCCCATGTGTTCCCAGCACTTCCACAGATGCTTGCTCGCCAGTTAGGTGCTGCCACTCCTTTGGTGCATAAGCTGCTTTCTTCCAGAAGGAGTGTGTTTCTGTGCTTGGGCCATGCCAAATCCCGAACCTGCCCAGTGACCCACGGCAACAAGTGATGACCCAGGAAACTCTTGGAAAGATCGAGCATCGTTTTGGGAGATAGCTGTCTCAGGTAAGGTTTCTGCAGTTTTCAGTCATGGGGAGGCCAGTCCTCTGAGCCTTGACAACTCAGAACTTCTGGGATTTGAAACTCTCTTTAATGTTTACACAAATGTTCCTAATTCCAGGCCTTAGAGACACACTGTTCTCTTACTCAGGCTGATTTTGATTTGGAGAATGTGTCCTCCATATCTAATGGTTGCATTGCCTTCTTTACATTTAGCTTCTGGGCCTGAGTTTTAGTCCAGTGGTCCCTGTTGTATAAGCTCTGAGAGTCCCCTTAATTAAGTTCTATCACAGAGGCCTCTGACTTTGACTGGGAACCTTGAGTTGGTGTCTACCTGATCTTGATCTTTTCTTTTTTTAAGATTTTATTTTTAGAGCAATTTTATAGTCACAGGAAAATTAAGCAGAAAGTACAGAGTTCCCACAAACTCCAACCCCATACCTGTACAGCCTCCCCCACAACAATTTCCCTCACCAAAGGGCACCTCTATTGCAGTCCTGACCTCTCTGTTACAAGAGACCTACAGTCCACTGTGTGGATCAGAATTCATTCTTGGTGCACGCATTCCATGGGTTCTGACAAATGTATGATGACATATATCTACCATTATGATATCCTATTGCCGCCAGATTCTGTGTTCTACCCACTCATAACTGCTGATCTTTGTTCTGTCTCCATAATTTTTGCCTTTTCCAAAATGCCATACATGTCATGAGTTGCAACACATCAGGGATACTTCCTGAGAAGTGAGGCATAAGGCAATTTTGTCATTGTGCAAACATCAGAGCGTACAAACACAAACCTAGATGGTATAGGTCATTCATTCAATGTGGCCTCTTGATGCAATTAGGAGACTTCATAATCATGAGATGAGGCTGCTGCTGCATAACGCGCCATACTGCTTTGCAGCAAGCTTCTTTCTAGTATACTCTAAAATAATGGCAAAAACTGTATTATAGCAAATACATAAAAATTAGCATAGTTGTTCATAATCATTTTCAAATATTATACATCATACCTGCATATGTGACATACCTTTATATAGCTAGTAGTGAAGTAAACTTTTTTGATGCCAACATCACCACAAACACGTGAGCAATGCATTGTGATGCCATTCGGTCTGGGAATCTTTCAGCTCCATTACAAACCTGTGGGACCACTGTTGGATGTGTAGTCCATCACTGACTCAGAAAGCACCTGCCTGTAACTGTGGCCACATGGTACATAGGCTTTTTATACTGGGTATTCTATGCATTCAAGTTTCCCCCATGTCTTTTCATGGTTTACTAGCTCATTTTTAATTGCTGAATAATATTCTACTATGTGGATATACCAGTTTAATTATCTACTCACTTACTGATAGACATTTCCGCTGTTGCTGTCAGTCTTGTCAATTATGATTAAGCTGCTTTAAACATCTGTATTTTTGTGTGGACACAGATTTTGGCATATCTGGGTTAACACCAGTGCATACAAATGATGACAAGGACATTTTTAGTTTTATAAGGAATTGCTAAACTGTCTTCCAAAATGGCTGTAATTTGTATTCCCTCCAGCAGTGAATGAGAATTCCTATTGCTGTCATCACTGTTGTAAATTTTTATCATTCTGTAGGTGTGTAATTGAATCTCACTTTCAGTTTACAATTCTCTAGTGGCATATGATACAGAGTATGTTTTCATTTGTTATTTGCCATCTGTGTGTATCTCCATGAGAAAGATGATGTTCAATTCCTTTGGTCTTTTTTAATTCGGTTTTTTATTTTCTTATTGTTGAGTTTTAAGATTTCTTGTACAATTTGGAGAACAGTACTTTATCAGATATGTCCTTGCAAATATTCTCTCCCAGTCTGTGGCTTGTCTTCTCATTTTCTTGACAGTGCTTTTAGTAGAGCAGACATTTCATATATTAAAGAAGCCCAATTTACCAATTTTTTGATGTATTGTGCCCTTTGGTATTACAACTAAAAAGTCATCAAGTCCAAAATCTTCTAAGAGTTTTATAGTTTTGAATTTTACATGCAGATATACTATTCAAGTTAATTTTCAGAAGAGTTTGAGGTCTCTATGTAGATTCAGTTTTTTGCATATCAATGTCCAGTTGTTCCAGAAGTATTTGTTGAAGAGACAGTATTTTCTCCATTTTATTGTTTTTGCTCCCTTGTCAAACAAGTTGGCCATATTTGTGTGGGTCAATTTTTCTACTCTGTTCCATTTATTTACTATTTATTATTTCAACAATACCACACTGTCATAATTACTGTAGCTTTTTAGTAAATAGTAAAGTCAGATGGTGTCAATTCTATGACTGTGTTATGCTCCAACATCACGTTAGCTACTCAGGGGCTATATAAACTTTAGAATTAATTTGTTGACATACTCAAAATAACTTTCTGGTATTTTTATTGGGGTTGCATTAAATCTATAAATCAAGTTTGAAGAACTGATATTTTGTGTTTAAATTTTCCTATCCATGAACATAGGCTATCACTTAACTTGTTTAGTTTTACTTTGATTGATTTCATCGGTGTTTTAGAGATTTTTTTTTAAAGCATCCAAAGCAATTAACAAAACCATGCAAGTAACATATTTTTTCTGTTCACCACATTCACAACACTTTTCAAGTGCCAAAATTACTGCCTAACCCAGCAATTCACAATTCACCACAAATGAGAATCATAAATTTTAGTACAACTGCTTTTTAGGTATTATCAACATCCCACTTATCATTTTACTGGGTCTTTACAGCTACAGGACTGACAAAAGATCTAGCCCCAAATTCCAGTCCAGGATTCCTGGGTACTAATCATCTTAGTCGGGGTTCCTCTAAAGCAGAGCCTACAACAGTTTCACATGCATTTGGTTTACACTGAAAGTGATCCCAGGGGTTAACAATGAGGGATGGAGAAGTGAAATGTGGAAGAAGAGGAAGACTACAGGTGCATTACAGAGTTGTCCACAGCTACAAACAACCATCACCTAATCCTGCTGGGACTTCCTGAGAAGCCTGTGAAAAAGTCTCAGAAGTGCATGCCTTTACAGTCTGAAACTAAAATGCATCTACCCACTGCCCCTTCCCCTACTTCCTTATGGGGGCTCCATAGCAGTTATTTCTTCCACACTTCTGAGTTGTGTGTGTATAGCCATGGGGCATTTCAGGGAATGGGGACATATGGGAATCGAAAGGAAGAACAATGGTAATCTCCTGCATGAAGTGGTTGAAATTTGCACATAACTGCTCACTGTGGGACTACCTGGAGTGAGAGGCAGTGCTGAAAAGATTTAAAGCATAGCATAAATGGTGGCTCCTGGAGGCCCCTAGAAGTTCACTGAAGATGGAAATCAAGGTTCTGAGCTTGAGAGTTCAAGTCTATTATTTTTCTATAGCCTCCTGTAGAGTTTATGGAAGAAAACCATAGCTACTGTATTTGAAATCTTACCATGTGTCAAGCATTTCACATGCTCTGTTGTTAAACAACAACTACAGACCTAAGCCCTCATACTACTTGGGAGGTTGTCCACTCAGTCCTGACTCTGACACATTTTAGTCATGTGAACATAGGCAATTTACATAAATTTTCTAAGCCTCAGTTTCTCCATTTGTTAAAGTGGATCAATAGTGACACCTATATAAAAGATCAGTGCAAAAGATTAAGTGAAATAATGCACAAGAATCAAGGTACTAGAATCTGCAGGTGAGAATATCCATGAGTCTGCTCTGGACATGGGAAGATGACCTCTGTGAACAGGGGCAAGTGTGCTTCAGTTGCAACCCAAGCACCTTGTGTGCTCAGCAACATGTGGGAGGTGTCTCATAACTGTTGTCCCACTTTACAGAATAGGATACTGTGGCTCAGTGAGGTCAACTACAAGTCACAGGGGTAGTTAGTGGCAGTCAGAAATTAATTCCAGGACTTGCACTCCTAATCCCTTGACCATGCAGAATTGCTCTTCCCAGCAGGCAGGCAATGGAGGACAGTTGAGGGAGAATAGTTGATCTGAACTTCTGGGTATAGCTCATAGGAAGTCTTGCACAGGGAGGTGATCAGAGCCCCTCACAGACCTCAAACTCCATAGGGAGAGGGATTGAAACCCCAGATACAACTAGGGTTAAGATTTCTTACAATTTGGCAGGAAGAAAGAGAATGTGTAGACTTAGCAAGTAAGCTGAATTTTAGAAAATAAGCAGAGCAATACTTTCTTGTTACCTAAATCTGTAGAAAACAAATATGAATTACATCATAATAACTACTGCAATTTTCATGATGCTTGACCTATACAAGTTCCACATATGAGTTATTTAATCCTCACATTAATCCAGGGAAGGGATGTACTATTAATCAATTTTACAGATAAGGAAGCTGAGGCCAAGAAAGATTTAGCCACTTGCCTAAGATCACACAGTTAATCATGGGAGAGCTGGAATTCAGATTCAGGTTTCTATAACAACCATGCTACCTGGTCCCTCCTCTAAGCACTGGCTCCAAGTATATCAAAATGCAGAATGAAAAAAATAGCTTTAAAAATGCAAAATATCCTCTTCATGAGAAATGCTTAACATGCCTGACACACACACTCTTTCAATCAGGTTAGCTTTACTATGGTTACTGTTTGTCATAGTCATGTTTCCCACTCTGTATTTTGTCCTGTACATTACAATTTTAAAAAATTTTAAACTACAATGAAATGCCCCTTTCTATAAAGTTTTTTATGTCTCAGCTGAGCCAAACAGTATCCAATGGTTGCCTGTCTTCCAACTCTCAAACTACATGTGTTGAATCTTTATAGATTCTTACTTCTGGGACCAGCCTCTGCCCAGTTGTTCACAGCCTGCTTGTGACTTTAAGAGAAGGACGGAACCCACTCTTCCCTGGGAGCTCTTGGCACCACTTGTGTATCTTCTTGAGGCTGAGGGATGACCTCTGTGTTTGTGCACTGGACAATGTGTGTGGAAACCACCCAGCTGTGTTTGTGCACAGGACTACCTCCCTCTTCCCCAGGGATCACAAGGTTGAACAGACTCCAGCCAAACAATTCCACTAGGTAGAACCACTCTTAGTGAAGGCCCCCTTCCCTTCCCCACCAATGGGTACCTTGGGCGCACTGGGAGACCTTCTCCTGGGGGTGCCTGGTCTCCCTTCTGCCTCACGAGAGGCTAGCAGCTCCCTGCCCTGTCTCAACATCTTCAGTCTTATACAGAAGACAGACCACGAGTTGAAATCCGACAATTCCCATTCTGAATCCCAGATCTATTCAGCGTAAGTCATTTAACTTCTCAGAGCTCTGATTGCTCCATCTGCAAAATACGGTGAGAAAATCCACTTTCCAGGGCTGATGAGGAAACAATCAGCCCAGTGTCTGGCACTTAATGAAGACTGCGTACTTAATAGTTTCCTTCCATTCTTCCTTTAGCGTCCATTCTCTGCTGCCATTACCATTACACAATGTTGGAGCTGAAAGGTCTGAAAACTGAAAGTGCTCTGGCATCCAGCTTCTGGATCCCTCCCTCATGCCCTTAGCAGCCAACCCTCCCTGCAGACGTTGGTCATCATGGCCAGTGGACATTACTCATGCAGTTCAGCATAGTTGTTAAGAGCTCTGGCTCTGAGTCAGACAGATCAAGTCTCAAGCTTCAGCCCTAAATAGCTGATTATTCAGGACAACTTACTTAACCACTTGGATTTAAGTTTCTTCATATTTTAAATGGATATAATGATTTGCTACCTATAGGGCTATTGTGGTGATTAAATGGAATAATGCATGCAAACGTTTAGCATATTCCTGTCATGTATATGTGTTCACTAAAAGTTAGCTGTCATTTTTATTACTATTAGAGGATGATGACTTGAAGGGCATTAATTAGGTAACTGGTGCACTATTCCTGGGCTCCACATAGACAAGGCCAAGGTCATTTGTCATAATCTTGTCACCCACAAGGATTGGTATCAGTAAAAGTGAAGGTGTCAGGAAAGCAATGTAATGGAATCGCTACAGTATTTGTGGGACCCAGGTGCTGAAGACCATAGAAGTCACACATCCACTTACAGACAGCTGTCCACAACCCAAAAATGTTCCCAGACTCTGTTCTAAGGATCTTGGTAGACTGGACACATTGAATGAGATTCTAGAAGAAAATTGTGGATACAATTTGAATCAAAAGATTGTTTCAAATGATGAGCTCAACTGACAAGAAAATAAGGACTATACAAGAGCACAAGGAAAAGAGAAGAAGAAGAGTAGTAACAGCAGAGAAAGCAGGGGGCTAAGCTAGTAGAGGGCCCAGTTTGTCTTGAAGGTGGCTGCAGAGCTGATAATCTTGAATTTCAGTGTTTAAAAGGTGACTGTGGCAGACAAGATAAAATGCTCAGATACTCATAGAGCTTAATCTAACAGAGACCTTCTCGTGGAGCTGGGGCTTACAAGGGCTGTGTTCCTAAAGTAAGACCAGTGAGAAATAAACCTATCAGGCAAGAGACAAAGCCAGCTTTCATATGGTCTGAGAATTTATTTTAAGATTTGTTTATTTATTTGAAAGGCAGCGTTACAGAGAGAAAGGGATAAACCAAGAGCAAGAGATCTCCCATCCACTAGGTCACTCCCCAGATAGCCACAACAACCAGGGCTGGGCCGGCTGAAGAGCTTCTTCCAGGTATCCCATGTAGTTGGCAGGGGTTCAAGCACTTGAGCCATCTTTCACTGTTTTTCCCAGGTCACTAGCATGGAACTAGATAAAAAGTGGAGCAGCCATATGGAATTGCTGTGTCACAAGTGATGCCTTCATCCGCTGCACCACACTGTCAGCTCCTTACATGGAGAATTTAATTCAGTCTTAAGTTTGAATTGCCCCAGACCCTGGCAGAAGTAAATGTAAAGTATCTGGAGAAACACACCCTAAAAGATTCAAAGACTTTTCACAGCAAAATTCCAAGGAATTATGCTCAGAGTAAAAAAAAAAAATCACAAAAGAAACAAAAATGATGCGCCATGAACAACAGCCAGCAGGAAAAAAAACAGGCAGCAGAATTAGACCTGGGAAGACTTTAATATTGGAATTAACAGATACAGAAAATTATGCTGAATGCATTAACAGAAATAAAAGAGGTACTTGAAAACATGCAAAGAGACAAATGAAAAAAAAAAAAAGACACTTTGAAAACAAGCAAAGAGAGAGTACTTTAAAAGACCAAGAGAAAGTATAAGAGAATCAAATAAAACTTCTAGGAATAATAAACAGTTGTTGGAATTTAAAATCTTAGTAGACAGAGGATATGGAAGGTCAGAAACAACTGAAGAGCTGTGCACTGAAAGCCAGATCCAAAGGACAGATGGTCCCTGACTTATGATGGCTCAACTTCAATTTCTCAACACCACAATGCTGCAAAAGCAGTACACATTCAGCAGAAACCGTATTCCAAATTTCATCAGAATCATTTCCAGGGCTAGTGATTTTTAGAACAGTTCTCTCCTGTGATGGGGAGTAGCGGCAGCAGCTGCAGCTCCCAAGGAGCCACACAATCACAAAGGGAAACAACCCGTACTCCACAGTGTGCTGTGTTACCAGCATGTTCTAAATGCTGTTTTGTCTTTCCACACCCTATCAGGTCTACAAAATATCTATCTGTGTGGGTACATGAGGTATTCAACACTTCACTATAAAACAGGCTTTATGTTGGATGATCTTGCCTGACTATAAGCTAATCTAAATGTTCTGAGCATATTTAAGGTAGGATAGGTCAACCCATGGTGTCCCTAGGTCAGCTATATTAGATGCATTTTTCACTGTAATTATCTGGAAGGTAGCCCACAGAATAAGAGGCAATGGAAAATATGAAAGAAAAGCTAAACAACATGAAGAATAGAATGGCTTCTAATCAGAATCTCAGGAGGAAAAGACAAAGAAATAATGTTTGCAAATTTTCAAGAACAGTTCATAGACAGCAAATATTAGAACTAGGGTGCTCTGATTATCAAGTAGGATAAGAAATTTACCCCTAGACACATGCTAGTGAAGATGCAGAATGCCCAAGACAAAGAATAGACCACAAAAACAGTCAGAAAGGAGATGGAATACCCATAGAACAATGAATCTATGAGCAGAATGGAAGCCATAGACAATAACAGGAAATAATAACCTAAAATTGTATACTCAGCAAAAAGATCTTTTAAATCATAGGACACAATAAAGTCATTTTTAGACAAACAAAAATAAGGGAATTAAAACAAGCAAGTCTTCATTAATGAAAATTCTAACACCATGTACCTCCCATAGAAGGTCTGTGATTTCAGATGTGATTCCAGATCCCATACATGACATAAGAAAGGAATTAGGAGCCAAGAAAGTGGAGTATATGTGTGGGTATTTCTAAATAAACACTGATGCGTGGGGCCGGCTCCCTGGAGTAATAGGTTAATCCTCCACCTGTGGTGCCGACATCCAAAATGGGCACCAGTTCTAGTCCCAGATGCCCCTCTCCCAATCCAGCTCTCTACTATGGCCTGGGAAAGCAGTAGAAGATGGCCCAAGTGCTTGGGCCCCTGCACTCGCAAGGGAGACTCAGAAGAGACTCCTGGCTCCTGGCTTCAGATCGGCACAGCTCAGGCCATTGCAGCCATCTGGGGAGTGAACCAACAGATGGAAGACCTCTCTCTCTGTCTCTCCCTATCTCTGTAACTCTATCTCTCAAATAAATAAGTAAAATCTTTAAATAAATAAATTATTAAATAAATAAGCACTGATCCTATAAAGATAAGAATAATGTGTATTTTCTGATTAAAAAAGTAGGATAAAAGCAGACCCTAATAATTTGCAAGTTGGGAAATGTGATCAGAATTAAATATTTTAAGATCCATCAACTAGAAGAAGGGCAAAGATATGATAGCTTTGGACAATAAGTATGCAAGTTTCGCTTTCTAGCATTTAAAAAATGAGAGAGCAAAACAAATTTTCAACCCTCAAAAAATGACAAAGAAAAACTAAACAAGAAAAAGAAAGAAAGCAGGACAAATCTGCTGTATGAAATAAGAGAAAATAAATCAAAATATGTCTACAATGTGATAATTTTCTGCTAAAAGACAAAGATTTTCAGATCTGATCTTCCTTTTTCAATAAGCAACATTCAGTTCACATGTTATTCACTAAAGACATATCTAAAACATAAGCTTATACAAAAGCTAAATATGAAAGGATGTAAAAATGTATACCAGGCAAATACTAAGCCAAAACAAAGAAACTGTGTGATGATATCCATATCAAATAAAGTAGGATTTCAGGGGCTGGGATTGTGTCATAGCAACTTAAGCAGCTGCCTGCAACGCCAGCATCCCACATGGCCTGCCAATGGCCTGGAAACACTAGCGGAAAATGGCCCAAGTGCTTGGGTCCCTGCATCCACATGGGAGACCCAGATGAAACTCCTAACCCTGCCCAACTCAGCCATTGCAACTATTTGGGGAGTGAACCAGTGGGTAGGCAATCAATCTCTCTCTCTCTCTCTCTCTCTCTCTCTCTCTCTGTGTGTGTGTGTGTGTGTGTGTCTAACTCTACCTTTCAAATGAAATAAAATTAATCTTTTTAAAAATAGGATTAAAAGAGAAAAGCAAAATACAGATGCAGGCATTAAGGACACTCTTCATCTGAAAGATGCAACAATTCTAAGCCAAGAAGAACCTTAAAAATAGTCTTAGGATATATTAAACAAATATTGCCATAACTATAACAAAAACACAAATTCATTAAAATCACGGTACATTTTTGACATTTCCCTTTCTTCAACAATCCATGGTTTATTGAGAATTGAAGATTAATGAACATATTACACATCTAAACAAGATACTGTAGCCAAAGCAGTAGAAAGGCACTTCAAACCATTTGTGGGAAAATGGAGTTAAAAGATAAGTTTATTTTGATGCAAAAAAAAAAAAAAACCAAAATTCTGCCTGCAAGAAGTCTTCAACAATTTGTGAAAAGTGGCTATTATGAAAAAACTATAAGAGATTCCAAAAATTTTACACTAAAACACTTATCTGTTAATCCCATTTGCTAGGAATGCTTTGAATTTCCTTCATATTTATAGAGCAGTTTATAGTGTTAAATAAATGAAGAAAGCCTAAAAACTAATGAGCCAAGCCTCGAACTAAAGAAGTTACAATAAAATCAGAAAATGAAAGATGGTGATAATAAAAATAAGTGAAGAAAGTAAAAAGAAACATAGAGAACACAGTACAATGATGACTGGAGTCTGAGAAGAGTTGGGGGTGGGAGACTGAGGGAGTTTGAATAATGGGTACCAAATCAGAGTTGGATGGAAGGAGTAAGCCACTAGTGTCACACAGCATAGTGGGCTGACTGCCATGCACAAGAAGCTGGTATGTATTGAATGCTGAATGAACCGTAGAAGTGATGAGCTCCAGGCCACCAATCACAAAGTAATGTCAAGAAGGGGGAATGTTGATGGTCCTGATTTTAATCAGCACACACTGGATACATGCAAAAGTCACAGCCCTCAGCCAGCATTGTGGAGTAGCAGGTAAAAGCCACTGCCTGCCACACTAGCACCCCATATGGGAACTGGTTCATGTTCCAGTTGCTCCACTTCCAGTCCAACTCCCTGCTAATGGCCTGAGAAAAGCAGTGGAGAATGGCCTAAGTGATTGCACCCCTGCCGCCCATGTGGGAGACCTGAATGCAGTTCCTGGCTCCTGGCTTTGGCCTGGCCATTGCGGCCACTTGGGGAGTGACCCAGCAGAGGGAAGCTTGCTCTCTCTCTCTCTCTGTTTCTCCCTCTATCTCTGTCTCTCCCTCTCTCTGTAATTCTTACTTTTAAATAAATAAATATTTATACAAAAAAGTCACAGTCCCAAAATATGTACAGTTACTGTTAATAAAAAACAAAAATAGGTATTAAAATAAGAAGTGAATAGTGTATATTGTGCATATTTTAATATATACTTCATCTATATGAAAAATGCTTATAAAAATAAGTAAAAACATCTAAATTTCCTAAAAAAGAAAAAAACATATAGTAGAAGTAATAAAAATTAATGTTTTGAAAAGATTAATAAAAATAAATTTTGCCAAAACTGGTTGAGAGAAAGAAGGCATAGTATTAGGAATGAAAATTTAACCCTATAAAAGTATTTCTATCATTCTTGCAGTTTTACAGATGAGAATTAAAATTCTCATGAATTAAATTAATTATGAATTAATCATGAATTAAAATAAAGTTCACCGTGAAAAACCTAAGCCCAGAGAGCGGACGTGACTGGCACATGGACAGAGTCCACAGACCTTTCTGCCACCAGTTTTGCCTGAGCTTAGCACCAACCTTTTCTTTCACCTGACCTGATGCTTCTCAGGAAATTAATCCTTAGAATTAGAAGCCAAGGATCATGTTAAAATAGGTGGGTGGGCATTGGGCGTGGGGTGGTGTGTTCAGCAGTTTTCTAACCCAGTCCCTGGCGCCTTTCCATCACAGAGTGGAGCACGGTGGGAAGACAAACGTGATGAGAGTGAAAAAATAATTATCTTAACCTCCACTGACAATTCTTGGAGGACCAACTCTCTGGAATACTAGCTTGATAAGCCACTGGAATAGAATGTGCTAGCACACATAGGAGTCCAATTTGCAAAAGTGATAGTTAAGTTGCTGCACATAAGCACATGAGAAGAATTTGGCTTTGTTCCTTTGAGCAAATTATCACAGAGGAAAGTGAATCTGAAAATGTTTTACAGTAAAACTGCAGATGTAGGCATGCTATGGTACAGCATATCACACTTATTCAGGATAGGAGGGTACAAAGACCAAAGCTCTCTGCTCTTTATCCTGGTATTTCCTGGGAAAATGGGAAAATGGAAAGCTGGTGGTTTGTCACTTCTTCATGCTCCAGGCTTGCAGCGGAGCTTACTGTCAGTGGCCACCATGAGAAGTGAGTTGACTGACAACTGGCAGACATGTTCTAGGCGGAGGCCTTGAACTCTCTCTCCTTGGGGAGGAAAGTGTGTTGACTCTGTCAGGCTGCAGTTAAAGAAACCCTCCACAGCATGGGGTTAAACAAGCTGGGGCTGTTCTACCTCAGTGTGACGCCTTTGTCCTCTTTGCTACACAATGGCGGCTGCTGCATCTAGTTTGTGTTTTAGGAAAGGAAAAAAAGAGAGGGGAGAAAAAAAAGCCAGGCTAGGGAATTCGTTCTTTTTTGCAAAGCTTTCCCAGGAGCTCTACCCAAAGAATATTTCAGCTGGGCATATCGCTCCCTGAACAAACTCAGAGTTCTGTCATTAGGGAAGACTTGCAAATGGCTATTGGGTAGGTAATTAACCGTGTCCACTGCAAAGTTCTGCACTAGAGCTAAGTGGCCTGGGGAACCCCAGAGCCATCTGGGTTATTTGGAGATGAGCAAGACAGTGCTTGCAGAGTTCACAACTTAGAGAGGCAGACAGACAGTAGCTGGAACAGCAAGGACAGGGAATTTCAGGGGGCTTGGAGCTCAGCGGTGAGACGGCCTGGTCAGGGGGTGGGAGAGACCTAGCAGCAGGAGTCAGCCACGCGACAGGGGAGAAGTAGCCCCAGCCACAGGGCAACCACAGCCTCAGGTCTCCGGTGTAACGGGACAGGCTGTGGAATCGCACACAGCAGAGGCTGATGGTCCAGGGCTCTCGGGGGCAGCCACTGAAGAAGGGTTTGAAGCAAGGGGACGGGCTGACCAGACTGTGGTCTGTGCAGCTGCTGGGGCAGCTCGGACGCAGGCAGAAAGGCAGGGGAGAGGGGTGATGTGTGAGGACCCTGAGGATGTGAAGGAAGAGTCACAGTGCCCTCCCCCAGCTCCGCAGTCTGGGGCTCAGGAGGGGCGAGGTGGGGGGATTTTGGAGAGAGAATTGTGATGGAGGCCGCAGCAGATGTAAACAGATCCTGTCCAGAGGGGCCCACGCCCTGATTCCCAGCGCCTCGGGGGTCCCTGCCGCCGGCTGACAGTGGTTCTCAGGAAGCCGAGGAGTCTCGCGCCGGATGCACGACTGCTGAGGGACCCTCAGAGTCGCCCAGGTCAGGGACGAGGCGGCTGAGGGGACTGGGGAAGGGGTGCCGGAAGGGAATCTGCGGGGTCTGGGGAGGTTAGGGCTGCGAAGGAGCGGCACTGCCCACCACGTTATCACGAGGGCTGTGGTCCTCACAGCGGCCAAGGAGGTCTGGGTCCTCCACCCAGATTCCAAATTGTCCAGCTCCGCCTGGAACCCGGACACCCCTGAGGCTCCTTGCACCCGCTGCGGTCGGCACACTCTGCCCGTGCCAAAAATAAATACCCCATGAGCGGCCGGCAGGGGGCGCTGTGCACCCGAGCAAAGGCGCGCGGCCGCCGGTCAGGGCTGGACTCCCTGCGGTCCGACCAAGACCTGCCTGCGGAACGGCGGCTCATAGCTCAGGGACGGCGAGGCCAGGGCGCCAAATGAGAGGGGCACAAGTGGGAGGGCCGCGGGGACAGGCGGGCCGGTGCGCTCTCGGCGGCGGGACCGGGGATGGCCCTGGGAACGGCGCGGGGAATGGCTGGTGCGTGGACACGGCCGGAGCGTCCCGCCTCGTTGTCGTTGCTGTTCCGGTATTGGAGGCTTTCCCAGGGTGCGGGGCGCGGGGCTCTGCCGTGCAACGCCCACTCCGTCCTCGCGGGCCCGTCCCACAGGAATGTGTTCAGGAGCCTCCCATCAAAGGCCAAAGCCAAGATTCTTAGCGAACAATCGGCCGCAAGTTTATGACCTGTTTTTCTGACAAGGTCGATGCCGGAATCCTGGCGGAGGTGTCTGCTGTGCTGTGAGCGAGGGGCAGAAGGCTCGCGGTGAGCTGCCCAGTGTCCCCTTCTCTGCAGAGTGACAGGCCGGGACTAAGGCTTGACCTGTGAGCTCTGAGCTGAAAATCTGCCGGGCAGCCCGCACACCGCACTGTTGGGAGTTCAGGCAGGACCATGGGTTACTCCGGAAAGGTGGTAGGGAAAGCTCTGGGGCGGGGCATTGGTGGAGGCAGACGCCCAGAGCAGGTGTGAGGAAGAAGCCGGGAAGGAGACGCGGTGGGTCCTGGCTCTCAACAGCTAAAGCAGGGACCACCATTCCGAAGTTGCCCTGGCGTCCCCCAGCCGCAGGCCCCTGAATCAGTGACAGTCAGTCACCCAATGGCCACGACAAATGCCTGGGCACAGAACTGCGGTGTGGCTGGTCACTACACCCTCCCTCACCTGTTGCTTGCCCACCTAGTGCTGAAATGCAGGATGAGGCGGCCTGGGGCGTTGTCTTAGGAAAAAAAAAAAAAAAACTGAAACAATGGACCTGGAACCTTCGGAGGGGAGTGCTTAGTTTCAGGCTGGTCCCCACTGAGCCACAAAGCACAAGTCCCAGACTCTAATACTTCCAGTCTTCGTGCAACACAATTACTTCAGTTATGGTTGTTAGCCCTTCCTTTTGAGTGTACGTCCCTTACAGCAGCTAAATCTTCCCCCTCAATCAACAGCAAAAGAACAGTTGTACTCCCATGTCATAGATGATTGAACCTTGGAGTACAGTTATCTCTATTGCTGACCGTTAAGAACTGCCTCTCTCCTATCCCATACCCCAGTGGACTGTGTGCCCACAGCTCAGGCTGAGCGTGGCAACAGCCCTGGGAGGAGGGCTGGGTGCAGCTTTGTAGTGGGCAGGTGTGTGACCCCCAGTGGAGATCAAAGCCAGGACTTAGGGATGAGGGGCAGGGTAAGGAGACAGGCCAGTCATGGCTCCATGAGGACATTCACAGAAACCACTGGTTCCTCCTTCCTGCCTCCCTCGTCCCTCTGCCAGTTCAGGAGGACGTCTCTGGGCTTGAACTCAGAAATCAAGGAGGCCCCAGCAGAGGGTTGTAATTCCACCTTCCGGGAAGGCTTCTTTACCACCTCAGCATGTGGTGTCAGTCAAGCCAAGCGTGAACAAACTGGAAGCAATTTCTCTGCGCCGTCTCTTGTTCACTGCAACTCTTCTTAGTCATCCACTTTAGCCCAAATGTGGTCCTCACTGTTGAGGTGAGAGATTTACCTCAACTGCCTCTGGACAATCCATTCAAGACCTGATACTGAGCTTTTTGAAGATATTTGTAATTTTTTAAAAAAGTATTTATTTATTTTAAAGGCAGAGAGAGAGAGAGAGAGAGAGAGAGAGAGAGAGAGAGAGAGATTTTCTGTTGGCTGGTCCACTCCCCAGATGGCTGCAACAGCCAGATCTGGGCCAGGCTGAAGCCACGAACTCCATCTAGGTCTCCACGTCAGTGACAGGGGCCCAAGTTTCTTGGGCCATCCTCCACTGCCCTCCCAAGTACATTAGCAGGAAGCTGACTCAGAAACAGAGCGGCTAGAATGGTGCCAGCCCCACGATATGGAATACCAGTGCTGCAAGCATCAGCTTAGTCACTGACCACAACACCAATCCTCCTCCTGTTTTTGACCATGACTAGTCTTAAAGGGTAAGATGCTTTGACTTTTCTAACCAAATCTTCTAAACCAAACTGGGCTACAGTTTGGAAGGATGAGGGGAAAATCTACAGGCGCACTGTGGAGTGACAAAAAGCAAATTGCCAATGCAGGACATTCATGCTGAGCAACAACAAACAAAAAGAAAATGAGCGGCACTACTTACAAGACAATATTCTCTGTACACTTTCTCGGCGTATGTACTTGTGTGTATGTAAATAGTGAAAGGGCTCGAAGCGTTCCCAAGAACCAACGATGCTTGCCTCTGGGTGAGAGACTGACATTGAGGTTGATGCTGAGGGACTGTTAGGGTTTGAGCAGAATTTGTCTCCCCAAAGTCATGCAGGCACTTAAACCCCAAAGTCCTAATGCTGCTGGTGAGTGGACTGATGCTAATAGTTGATGGGTGGACGGCGCACACTTGACCTGATGGTGGCATTTGGGAGGGGAGCCTCTGAATCACTGGGGGTTTGCCTACTGCAGGTGGATCATGAGAGGGTTGATGACACCAGCTGTGCATGGTTCGGGCCTCTCTGCTTCCTGGCTCACCACGTGACCATCCTTCCACCTCATTGCTGAAACCAATGGGTCAGTTGATCTTGGGCTGTACCTCTGTGCTGCAGGTCAAAATAAACCCTTCCTTACTAAGAAGCCCCTCTCAGTTTCTTCTAATTAAGGTAATGAAAAGCTGGCTAACATGAGACAGTAGCCTTATCCATAATATTTTAATTTTCATTAGAATTAAGTATGGATTAAAATTTAATATTTAAAAAAAAATCCTTGCTTGTCGTTGCCCCAAACTGCTGATCTGAAGCTCCGAGATGGCATCCTGCCCTTGGGACATGTGCTTGTGCTCGGCCCCTCCTGGAAGCAGCAGACATGTGCAGAACACCTTCCATACCAGCACCTTACCTGTGCGAGCTCATCTGTCATCAGCCAGCCCTAGGTGCCTGAGGAAGGATGGAGCAGCCTTTGATCTGGTCTCTCTCAGCTCCTGCCTGTCCAGACTCTGGATCTAATTTCTTCAGTGTCTACACAGATGGCAACCCCTGGAGCCTTGGTGTGTTTGGTTGTTCTGCCCTGATACTCCCTCATTCATCAATATTTGTGTGTGTGCATGTACATGTGTGTTGGCACAGTTCATGGCTGCCCATCGGGGGCAACTGTGGTCCCATGTAGGGAGGAAGAAGGCGTTTCCTTTTTTATACCTATTTCCTGATGCTCCCTAGAGTTTGGTGCCTTTTCTGGAGTGGATGCTACCAGAATTTTTCAGAAGGAGGCTCTGATCACTACACTTCCACTCACTTGATCTCCAGATAGCAATTGGCCAGCATGTACTTGGAATGTGCTAGTCACAAGTTCTGATCACCCCCCACCCCAGTTCCTGCTGCTCTTCCTGAGCCAGGCCATGGTTATGTCTCTGGGAAGCAGCAGCTGTGGCCAACTTGGTCCCTGGGATCATTTCTTCCCTCTCCATACAGAGTGAACTTTCCAAATCAAATCTAGTCATGATTACACCCTTGCTGAAAATTCTCAGTGGCTTCCCATTGCCCCAGGGTCAGGTCCAAATGCTACCATATGGTTTATAAGACCAGTGGCTGTGACCCCAATTCAGATCCCCAGCATCCACGCTCCAGCCACACTGACCATTCTCAGGGGTCTTCCTTCTCCTGAAGCCCTGGTCCTTGAGCCTTAACACCTGTTTTCCCTCTGCTTGTAATGCTCTCCACAGCCTGCCTTGGAACAGGGGGAAGAGAGGGACTCACTCTAACTTAAGCTTCAGCAAGCTTTCCCCTGACAGAAGCATCCCTAAACCTGGGCTGCCTCACCCCCCAGTGAGTTTCATGCATCTGCCTCTCAGGGTACTTTTGCTTTATGTGTTTGCAAATTCCATCTGTCTGTCTCTCCCCATAGACTGCAATGCCTTGATAATAAAAAAAAATCACAATAGGGTGAACTCTTTCTTACCTTACCGTGTGCCAGACACCACACTAAGCACTTTCTATGTCATATACTAGCTAATTCTCACTTCTTCTGGAGGTGAGAGCCACCATTATCTCCATCTCACAGAAGAAGAATTGAACCTTAGAGATGTTCAAAAAAGAAAGTGTGACACAAATTTTGTAGCTCATAGATGGTGGGGCAGGGTTCAAACCCAATGGTCTGAGTTCAGAGCCTGCATGGCTCTGGCTAATGGGTTCACAATTACATCCCTGGCTCCTAGCACAGTACCTACCATCTAGTAGGAACTCAGTAACCACTTGTTGAATGAATAAATGAATCAGGAGATGTTCGATGTTGGGCAGCAAGTGTGATACCCGCTTCCCTTTGAATGTAGAGAGGGAAGCAGAGCTGCATGATTGATCCATGCCAGAGACCACTGGCATGGATGAGTAAGATGACCTGAAGCCTCTCTAACCAGGCAGCAGCTCTGTCGCTGGTCACTGGGCCGAGCTACCTGACTGCTGACTTCTGATAAAATGTGCTAGACACAGGCCCTCCAGGACCAGGCCAGAAATGAGCCATCTCAAGGGTCTCAGGGTAGCAGACCCCTGACCTGAGCACAGCCCTCACTATAATGAGGTTGTTAGAGAAAGAAGTAATCCATGAGAAAGATGTATTTTATTCCATCTAAAATGGGGTTCCTACTGATGATGTCAGTCAGTGGTTCTTAATCAGGATGATTTTACCCTCTGGAAGATGCTTGGTGATACCTAAAGGCATTTTTGGTTGTCACAGCCGGGACTTGGGCAGCACTACTGGCTTCTGGTGAGTCGGGGCAGGAATGCTGTTAAGCATCCTACAATGCAATGGACAGGTCATCCAGCGCCCATGTCCCTGGGCCTTTAAGGTTTTAAGAAGGGAGCATACTGGTGACTAAGCGCTGTTTGCGGAAGTGTCTTGTTAATGCCTTTCACTCCTCTTTAAAACTTGGTGTGTGCTGTAGGGGGCTGTGAGAGGCACCAGAGGCCCCCTGTGCCTGCCTGCTCTTTCCTCTACCCTGGAAAACATCCCCCAGAGACTTGATCCCTCTGCTTTCTCTCTGCTCCTCTCCATTCCTCACACTTCTGTTATCACTCCAGGATCAAAAGTTTAAAACATTTGGCTCCCAGATTTGAGAAGAGTGCAGTAAGCGATTCTCAAATGGGAGTGCACTTGGCTCTCTTTCTGCAGAAGACTCCGGTGCACGATCATCTGCACTGCTTGTAACGCTGAGGGTCACGACCAGAAAGGGGCGGGCTTACAGCAGGGCTGGAGAGGTTGTTGGCAGGTGCAATTTGCCAAGGCTCAGTGTGAGACTTGGCTGCCTCCCTCTGCTCCCGGTGACCACGCCTCTTCTTTGTGTCCTGAGGACTTCTATGTTTGAGGCATACAAGGGTACTTCAGAAAGTTTGTGGGAAAGATTAAAGATATTTGGATACAAAAAATTTGAAATCCATGCATGTTTTTTTTTCATAACACATTTCCATGAACATTTTGAAGACCATGTGAATGCATGGATTTCAAAGATTTGCTCCAAAACACACTTGTTTTTTTAATTCCATTTTCCATGAACATTTTGAAGTTCCCCTTGTACACTGCCAGGGACTGTTTGGAGCATGGAGATACCTCAATCCCCCAGCACCTTTGTCTGATCTACACCAAACAGATCTCAAGGTAGAGTTGGACATTGACTGGGGGAAAGGCCTGTGTAGGGTACAGGGCAAGGAGCAGGAGCTCGCAGGAGGCTTATGCCTAATCTGATACCAGTGCAGGGTGGTTCAGTGATTCAGCCCAGTCCTTTGCCTATTAGAGGGCCATTGGAGCCTGAATGCCTCATGAATGGTACCAGGAGCCCACAGCCACAGTGCTCCTCCTGACCCTTGACCCGAGGCTTCCTGCAATGGATATCTATAATTCAAAAGTCAGACATACTCACAGAGTCAGAGATACAGACAGAAGTCTCCCATCCAGTAGTTCACTCCCCAGATGCCCATAAAGCAGAGACTGGGCCAGGCTGATGCCAGGAGATTGTAACACAATCTAAGTCTCTCCAACAGGTGACAGTGACCCAAGTGCTTCGGCCTCAGCCTGCTGCCTCCCAAGGAGCACATTAGCAGAAAGCTGGAATCAGAAGCAGAGCCAAGATTTACCCCAGGCATTCCCATGTGAGAGGCAAGTGTCAGGCGTGGCAACTTAACCACCGAATGAACCCGGGACAGTTTCTCTTCCCTTTGAATCTCAGAGCCCTGACTTTGTGCTTCACAAGGTCCCCAAGCCCAGCTCCTCCACAGGGTCCAATTCCCTTCTCACTTGCTCAGCAGCCGGGTTGGCAGTGTCTGCTACCCCTGTGCCATGATGCCTCCTCACCCCTCCTGGGTGCATTGGCTCAAGACTTCATCCTACCCAGAGTGCCTTTCCTTGCCCTCTAGTCCAAGGGACATCCACTCCTCAGTGACCCAAGCCCTCTCTTGCCTCTCCAGATTTCTTCAATACTGCTGGCATCCCCCACTTCTGGAATTTCTGTTTTTTTGCTGGGGCAGTGCCCTGGTTTAGCACTTCATGTTCTCCAGTTGTTTCCGCTGTTAATTATCTAAAGCAATCTCAGAGTGATAGTTCATAGATTAAATGATATGGGAGCCCAGATGTCACAGTCTCATCTCCAAGTTATCTAAGCTCCATGACACTTCATGGAAAGTCCTTCCGTCTCAGCTGCTCTGTCCACTTAGAAGCTAAGCCATGCTCCCCAGGCGCAGGGTCTCCGTGGCTGTGCCGTTTCTCCGTGCCTTGTCTGGCGCAGGTCCTATCTATTCACATGCCCTTTCACCTGGGAAACTTGGCAAGTGTAGGTGCTTGTACTGTGCACACAGGAACGGAATGAATCACCCCCTCTCGCTGAGGCTCCCTTCCTGCTGTGTGTCTGCAGCCAGGACCCCCAGGACACCCAAACCCCCCACAGGGCCAGTGTGGTGTCCCCGTGCTCCATGAAGCAGTTTTCTAATAATCTGTTGAGCCTGATGCATGAATTTCATGCCAGAGCTAGTGTCTGTGCTGTCCAATACGGTAGCCACTAGCCACTTGTGACAATTTAAATTTAATTGGTTGGAATCAAATTTTGATCTCTCAGTTAAAGTAACCACATTTCAAGTGCCCAACAGCTGCATGTGGCCAATGGCTGTGATGTTGGATTACACAGATATAAAACATCCCTTTCATCCTAGAATGTCCTATTGGACATTCCTGAGGGAATGAAAGGCTTTTTAAAAATAATAATAATAATAAAGTAGATGTGGGATATGCTGAGACGCTCCTTTCAATCCTGTATTACCAAGGCTAAGAGATTCTCACCTTGTCTAGCATAAGGGCTAAGTTCCTGAGGCTTCTTTCTTGAGCTGAAAGGAGATCCGTCTGAGCCATATCCTGCATATTGAGATCACAGGAGCAGTGATCATCACTGGTCAGCTCACAGGCCTGGGACTTTGTCCTCTGGCTCTGAGAGCGTCTCCTGCATGGGGCCTTTGGGGGTCAGAGATGTCCACTCACCATGCAAAGCCAAGTGAATCTTCACTCTGAAGACACCAGCAAGGGGAGGCCATTCCACAGTGGCCTGGGTACAGAATTCCTAATGGGATCAACTATCAACCTCTGCTGTAGTTGGTGTTAATTATTAAACAGAAAGCTCCTTGGAGAGCACTGTGGAGAGCTGAGTGGGAGAGAAGCAAGGACAAAGTGCTGGTGAGAAGGGGCTGGGTTCTGGGTAGAAGGCTCAGCACAGGGACCACGTGCTGATCCTAACAAAGGATAATCTCAGAATCAAAGAAGGAATAGTCTCCGTCCACCCCTGCAACAGAGTACTGGAGAGTGAGGCTCATCTTTAAAGAGAGTTTTGGCGGAGGGGGGCAGACACTGTGACGCAGTAGGTTAAGCCTGCATTCACGTATGGTGGTGCCTTGCATAGACTCCTTTCTCTGCTTCCAACCCAATTCCCTGCTAATGTGCACCCTAGGAGGCAGCAGTTGATGGCACCAGTAGTTTGACCCCTGTCACCCACCCAGGAGCTGCACATGGAGTTCCAGGTTCTTGCTTTGACCTAGCCATGGCTGTTGCAGTCATTTGGAGAGTGGATAAAAAAATCTCTCTCTCTCTCTCCCCCTCTGTCTCCCTGTGTGTATATGTGTGTGTGTGTGTGTGTGTGTGTGTATCACTCTGTCTTTCACATAAATAAAAATTAAAATAAATAAGCTTTAAAAATAATAAATACAGAGTGCCCCTGGCCAACCAGAGTGTATCCAGGAGTTAGACATCAGGACATCAAAAGCATCCAATGAGACTGTTTAACCCACAATTAGATGTCTGAGGATGGGGTAGAGAGTAGGGTGGAAATTTTCAAAATCTAAAGGGTGGGAACTGGAGCGGGTATTGGCAAATTTTTTCTGGAAAGGGTTGGACAATGTAGATTTTTATGAAAGACCTCTCTCTCTCTCTCTCTCTCTCTCTCTCTCTCCATTCCTCTCAAATCTTAAAAAAAAAGTTTCATTTGCTACTTCAAGTACTCAATTTTGCAATAGGAGGTGATCTCTGCTATTAGTGAGCACCCTAAAACTGAGATATTTGAGCAAAAGCAAGACATCCACATGTTCAGAGTGTAAGAGAAGGCTGCAACAGGAGACCCAGCGGCATGCCACACACCCTGGCTGGGAGGCAGACTGCCTTGGTTCGAGCCCTGGTTGAGCAGGAGGATGTTTCATGATCTCTACAGCTGATCGCTCATCTGCCAGATTGGGTGATCAAGGATCTCATAGGGTTGTCCCAAGAATTAATTCGCTGAAAGTCCTGGAAGGACACTTACCACACAGTAAGCGCTCAGTGTTAGCGGTTACGACAGAGTACATAATTCCATAATAGATACCCATATTTTGGTTTGGATCAGGGACCCGTCATTGTGTCTAAAGTCTCTTCCTTCCAGCTCCGAGATTGGAGGAGGGAGAGGATTTGGGAAACAGTAATCACAGCCAGTGTGTCTTGGGTATTCGGTATGAGCCAGGCATTATGCAAGCATCAGTTAATGACTCGCAAATTGCTTTCAGATACTTGCTGGCATGTAAGAGCAGAGAGTTTATAATCTGTTGCCGCCCAAACACTCTGTGTGTTTCAGCTGTAAAAAGTCAAACTGAGCCCAGAGATGATGTGCTTAGTTTTGTCACAGATTTATGCTGTGCTGAGGGCCCAGAACTCCCTAGAGCCGCTCAAGGAGCTGCTTTTCCTGGCCCCATGACCAGCCCGAGTCTCAAGATTTCAGTGGTTAGAACACTTTATTGCAGAGAACTAAGAGGGCCACTGACCCCCAATCACATTCATCTGGAGACACCTCAAGATTTAATGCCCCTTCTGTCCTTGTTTTTCTGCTTATAATCTCCACCTGTAGGTTTAGTGGAGAGGAGTCGATTCTAGCAACAGATCTTGGTTCAGATTCTTGCTTCATAGCTGTGTGGCCATGGGCAGGCCTCTTGACCTCTCTGAGTCTTGTAAAATGGAGAGCTAACACTGCGTGTTCCACGGAGTCAGAGTGAGAATGTGTGAAAGAGCACTTTGTAGCCTGTCTAGAGCTGTACAGATGTTGGTTGTCATTTTGATGAAAACCGTAAGCTTCTGGAAGGCTTTTCTTTCCCTCAAAGTGCTTGTCTCATCATAAGAGGTCAATCCATACTTATCAAATGCAAGAGAAAAGGGAACAGCCCCCTGCAGCCTGGCAGGGGGACTGCTTCTGGCAGGGGGAGCTGCCCATTCGCCCCCTTCGTTTCATTTCTAGTATTCACATGTGACACGGAAGTCCCCAGTGCCAGTCACGTGTCCGCCAACCTTTCTTCCTTGGAACAACCTGGGCAAGGTTTTGTGAAAGCAGCACGAATTCTTATCTTTCTCAAGAAATCTTTCACAAGCAACACACAGGATGTTTCGTAGGGTTATGTGTGTGAGAGAGAGATTTCTAAAGGTGGGTGGGAAGGAAAGTAACCCTCCCCCCCTTTTAACCAAGGATAGGCTCTGGGCAAAACCTGGGGCATCCTTTGTTGCCACTTAGGACTCCTCCGGGGCTGAGTCCTCCCTCTCCACTTTACTATATGATCCTTGGTGCACTCTGGTTAATTAATTTAAAGTGACAATCGTCTCAGATGAAGCTGTAAATCAGTTGCAAACGGCCGCAGCTAGGCCACCCCACTGCTGGAAGATCATATAGCAGTGACAACATTAAAACTTGAACAACCCTCAACAAGAGAGGAGGGGGAGAATCCTGAAACCTCAACTAAAAACATATTTCCAGCTCTATTCCTTGTTGTAGTCCTTAAGAAAGTAGAAACAGATGGACGGTGGCTTTGATAATGAGCAAGGCAATCAACTTTAGATTAAAAAAAAAAGCCAAACCCTACCAGAAAGGGATGGGTCTCACAGTAAAATCCCAGACACATAATGTTCCATTTAAGAGGCTATTGACATATTAGCCGGGAACAGAGAGGGTTCTGGGAGAGGTCAGCCTTCCCTCCTGGAGCACCCTGCATTGTTCCCTGGCCTCCGAAGCCAGAGCACTCAGATCCTTAATTGAAACCACTGCGGTGTCTTTGGCTGCTAGTGTTGGTCAGATTTCCCCTGGAAATCCCTAAGTGTTCTCAGGAGAGTTGCCTGCTGCCTGCTGCCTGCTGCCAGATCCCAGAGTGCAGCAAAGCCATTTCTGTTTCCCATTTAATGTAATTATTTTCTGAGTTGGGGATGTGTGTGATTTAGGGGGGGACAAGATACCAGGAACAAAGAGAAAAGAGATGGATGCTGAAACCACAGACCTGGGCTCAGGCCTCAATCTGGCAACACACCAGCTGTGTGCTGGGGACAAATCCTTACAGTTCTTGTGCCTGCATGTCCTTGTCTGTTGAGTGAGGATGAAAAAGCCTACTCTAGAGGCAGGATTTCTGTGGGACCCACCGGGAGGATGGATGTGAAGGCATTTAGTAAGTTCTAACGGTCCAGTCAACCTGTGTAGAAGGTTCTAAGTGAGTCAATTGGGCAGTATTGGGGGAAGGTGTTGAATAGAAGACATTAGGAGTTTCTGGCTTTCTACCCTAGCTCTGCTGCCTTCCAGCCCTGAGCTTTGGGGCAGTTCCTTCTACAGGCCGACCCCCCCAGCTTTCTGCCTGTCTCACCTGTCTCTGCCATCCCCACCATACCTGCAAGCCAAGGCTGTGAGGAAAGCATTAATGAATGGTGTACACCTGTGGCCTGGCAGCCCCACCACGGTGGCACATGCTGGGCACATAATCAATCATGGTGGAGTGAGCCAATGAGCGTGTGAAGGGGTTTGGCCAAGGGCAAGGTAACCCCGCTGGAAAGCAGGGCAATGAAATTGATTTCTCCACAATCCCAGCCAGTTCCCCTCAGGACTTTGTCAGAAGAGATGGGCCATGTGAGTTTCTGCTCTTCAGCAGGCTGTTTGAGGCCCCCAAAGAAGAGATGCTCAAAGAGAGCAAAATCCTGCTTGGGCACAGAGAGCATATGCTCGTTTGCCAGTTCAATCATTTTGGAAATGTGGAGATTTGGTTGTGATTCAAGCTTCCACTCAGGCCTTTTTCAAAACCTGTTTTTTATAATGTTTATAAGCATCATGGGGACAGGGCCGGGATCTTTTATTTACTGAGTATTCCAAGCATCTAACAGGTGCCTGACACCAGGAGATGCAAATAAATCATTAATGGAAAATGCAGCAATCACTTTCTGCTTTCTCTCCCCCTTCCAAGCCAAGATGAGCACTGAGCCCTGGCAATTTCTGTAGAAAGAGAGCTTCAGAGCTGTGGTCTTGTTGCACAGAGCATTGCCCAGGTCAGTTGCAGGGGGACAGTGGAGGGGGATGGCAGCCACAGCAGAACTCCCCAGGGGAGGCTGCTCTTTCCAAGTGGGGACAGGGTTCTTGGGGCACTCCGCCATCATGCATGTCCTCCCAATCTGGAGCCACGAAATGCTGCTCTTTTGGGGGCCAACTCTGGGAGCTCTTGGTTGAGAGTGCACCCTAAATCAGAAGTTGTCCAAAATCCAAATCCAGAACAATCCACTGACTTCTTCCTGTGCATTCTCCCAACATGCCTGAGCCTGCTGACCTTGATGGTAAAACAGTCGTTTGCTTCCGGAGACCCCCAGGGATGCAAGCAGCACCAAGACAGGAGCAGGGCCCTGTTGTTGGAGCTGTGAAGGTGTGAACCTCATTCTGACAGTTCTGTCTGGGCTGTGGCTAGTGGCCCAGCAAATGGACAGCGAGGACAACTCTGTGGTATGCTTGACCCATGCTACAGTTTCTTCCTCTCTTTTCCAAGTTACCCCTGCCCTTCCCGCTGAAAAATCTAGACCATGGGAGCCAACAGGCTACGGGGAGATCAAAAGGCTAGCAGGACAGAATTCTTCCACACTCTGTAACAAGGAGCCCTGGCAACAGTGCTTTCTTCCAGTTGCTGGTGGCCAGCCATGAGAAGCATGGATCCACTAGCCATTCCCTTGACCTTTAGAGCAGCCCAGTTCACGGCACTGGGGTGGTTAAGACTAACCTGCTGTGTTAGAGACATTTAGAAATACCCCCCCCCCGCCGCCATACTCCAATTTCCTCCTCTCTGCCAGTACCCACTTGAACAGCTGGAAGAAATTTCTCCTTCATCTGTTGTATTCAGTCTTTCACTAAACCCCGTCAATTTTGCCTTTGAAATTTCTTTTGTATTGGCCCCTTCTCTCCTTTCCACTTCTAATCTCAGGGGCTTGGCTCTCACCCCTGCACGCCTGAGCTGCCTCAAGGATTTCTTGGCAGAGTTCCCTGCCTCTGGCTTCTCCACCTTCAATCCATTCTGCACAGCCAGCCCAGATTCGTGTTCCGCAAGCTCAGTTTGCATCCTAGGAGGCCTACACTCAAAGCCCCCAGGCCCTCCGGTGTACTTGGCATTGCCCTCACAGCTTTTGTAGCTCCCTTTGCCCATAACTTCTTCTCAAATCAATGTTGAATTAGTTTCCTGTGGCTGCTGCAGCACATCAGCACAAATCTGGGGGCTTGAAACAACTGCAACGTATTTGCTTACAGTTCTAGAGGAGAGAAACCCAAACTGAATTTTGTAGCCCTTGACAAGGTGTCAGCAGGGCTCTGCTTCCCTGGGGAGCTCCTGGGAGGATGTTCCTGGCCTCCAGCAGTTTCTATGGCTGCTGGTGCGCCTTGTCTTGAGGCTGCATCATTCTGTTCTCTGCTTCCAGAGTCCTATTGCTTCTCTTCTCGCTGCCACTCCCTTTCATCTGGGGCCCAGGATAATCCGGGTTGATCTCCCAGTCTCAGAACCTTTAACCATCACAACTGCAATGTCTCTTTCGCCACATAGTCATATTCATAGGTCCCAAGGGTTGGAACATGGGTGTTTTGGGGAGGACTTAGTTGGTCTTTCCCAGTGGCCAACTCAATTCTTCAGTTTATGGCCTCAATACTTCCACAAATACCTGTTGAGCACCTATTGTCAGTAGTCTGTTCCAGGCAACAAGAGTCAGTACAACTGATGAGCATTTCCTGATTAGCCCCCTGTATGATCCACCACTCTTGTCGGCTCTTTTGCTCCTGAAGACTGTGTTTCATAACTTTACGTTGTATCCCATTGATAATCATTAAATACCCACCACTTACCGTGCCAAGGTGAACACTGGGCACTGAACCCTGGCAACCTCCATGCAAGGGCTCTGTGACCTCTCAGGGAATGCCCCAGTGCAGCAGAAGACATCCAGGACAGAACTCCCCAGTCCTGGAGTAGGGATAGGGAGCAGCTTACATGCCAAGCTTATGTATTTATACCTGTACTTAGTGCACTGGGACACTTAGTACGAAGCAAAGCTTTGTTCAGCCAATGAACAAATCTCTCACTGCTTTCTTCCTCATGCTGCCTAGACGTATTTGCAATTTGCTCAGATATGGCTCTAATAACTTGCTTGTACCCCTGGATTAAGGGTTCAGGGTGTGGGCTTCTGTGTGCTCAACTCTGTGGGTCTGGATGACCAAGGGGTGCTGGGCATGTGCCACCCTGCCCTGCCTGGTCCCCTACAGGGTCATGTGCAACTCTTTATTTAACACTTTGTGGTACACGTTCCAATCAGCCATTGTCTCTGGGGGAGTCTGGGAGGGGAAAAGCAAGCACAGTGGAAATCAGTAGTCCTCACTGATTCCTTGGCCACATTTCAACAGGGTTTGCTACTTAGCATTGTCCCAGCCTAGCCCACCCAGGCCCACCACCTCTCACATTCCCATGCACTCAGCTGTGTCTGGCAAACAGCACTCTTCATTTCATAGAGAGAACAGACACTCTTGCTGGGGCCTTTTTCTGAAGTCCTAACATTCACAGTACAGGAGTGGGACAGACCCTATTACAAACTGCCTTGTGCTGTTGATTTATTGGTTTAAAATTGATACCCCTATCCTTGACTTAGAGAAATATATACAGTACAATAAACCAGGGATGCCAACTGGAGACCCATACATCTTTCTGCAATCCTTGAAAGTACTGGGCTCAGTTGGAGACTAATGCCTGAAAACATTTTTAAAGGCAGTGCAGAGGCAGGCATTCGGCACAGTGGTTAACACTTAGACTGGGACCCCCATACCCCACAATGGAGTGCCTGGGTTCCACGCCCAGCTCTAGCTCCTGCCTCTAGATTCCTGCTGACGTAGACCCTGGGAGGCAGCAGTGGCGGCTCACATGATTGGATTCCTGCCACTCGCATAGGAGATCCAGGTGACTTCTGGTCTCCCAGCTTCTGGGGCTGTTGTGAGCATTTAGGGAGTGAGCCAGTGGACTGGAATTCTGTGTGTGTGTGTGTGTGTGTGTGTGACTTTCAAGTTTTAAAAATAAAGGGTAACTTGTATCTTCATCCCTGCTGCCTTAAAACACTGGCTCTTCCTTTATTTCAGTTTCCCACATGGCCCCCTGCAGGTGCTAGCCTCACCAACAACTGTTTCCTTATCTGTAAGTGGGCGCTGCTTTCCAGACGGAAACTCCTGGAGAATAAAGACCGTCATCTCTCACACACACACACGCACGCACACCCATCTCTGCAACTCTGGCCTCCATGGGGCCTAGAAAATAGAACTTGGATGGCAGATATTTGGATTTCAGTTCATGTTATCCAGTGTGATTCACCTCGTTGACAGTTTTTGTCGCATCCCTGTACAAACTGTTCTTTTGTTTGATTAATGTCTGTACTTAATTTGTCTTGAGTTTTTTCTTGTGTAAACTGTTTCAAAAGGAAGCATTTACATCTGTACCATAAATAAAAAGCCAGTACTACTTATCACAGTGTTTATATAAATAAATGTATTGAAAACAAAGCAATGTTATTTGTCTAAAAATTAAAATAAGCAAATAAATAGAGAGTAATAAATATTTAGTAGATTCAAGCTGTTGCAGGAAATTAGGGGAGTGAACCAGTAGATGGAAGACACGTCCGGTGTCTCTCTCTCTTTCACTGTCATTCTTTCAGATAAAATTTCAATAAACAGAATTGAGGGGCTGGCATTGTGGCAAAGTGGATTGTGTCACTGCCTGCAATGCGAGCATCTCATATGAGCACTGGTTCAAGCTCCTTCTGCTCCACCTCTGATCCAGCTCCTTGCTAATGTGCCTGGGAAAGCACTTGAGCCCCTGAATCCATGCAGGAGACCAGATGAAATTCCAGGCTCCTGGCCCTTGTGGCCACTTGGGGACTGAGCCTGCCAATGGAAGCTATAACTCCCCCCACCCTTTCTCTCCATCTCTCTCTCTCCATCTCTCTTTGTCTCTCTCCCTCCCTTTCTTCCTCTCTCTCTGTAACTCTGCCTTTCAAATAAACAAAATATTTATTTATTTGAAAGGCAAAGTTACAGAGAGAGAGAGGGAGAATCAGAGAGAGAGATCTTCCATCTGCTGGTTCACTCTCCAAATGGCTGCAATGGCCAGAGCTGGTTAGATTTGAAGCCAGGATCCAGGAGCTTCTTCCAGGTCTTCCATATGGGTGCAGGGGCCCAAGCACTTGGGCCATCTTCTGCTGCTTTCCCAGGCACGTTAGCAGGGAATTGGATTGAAAGTGGAGCAGCCAGAACTCAAATCAGTGCCCATATGGGATGCTAGAGCTACAAGCTTTACCCACTATACTAACAGCAGCAGTCCTGATATTTTTTAAAATAAATTGAATTGATTCATAAAAATGAAATCCTCACTTTAAAAAAGTAGAATGGCTTATTACCAGATAGTAATACAAAATAAGTTTAATATCACATGATTGGAATTGTCCGTGGTTTTCTAAGTCAATTACATTACAACATTTTTCAATTTGGATGGTACCTCACTGAGAACCCCATCTCACCCACATCCAGAGTCAGGAAGACCATGTCACTGTTTCCCAAATGGTAAGTTTTTAAAAGTTAAATTAAAGTGTTTTGGAAGTTGGCATTTGGCCTAGCACTCAGAACATGGGTTAAGTTGCTCTCACTCCATATCAGAATGCCTAGGTTCAATACTGGATCCGTTTCTGACTCCAGCTTCCTGCTAATGTAACCCCTGGAGGCAGCCATAATGGCTCAAGTGACTAGGCTTCTGCCACCCATGTGGGAGACCTACACTGAGTTTCAAGCTCCTGGCTTCAGGCCGTGGGCCCAGGGTCATTGCAGGTACATGGACAGTGAACCAGCAGATTGAAGTGTTCTCTCTCTCTCTCTCTCTCTCTCTCTCTCTGTCCAAAATTAAAAATAAATAAATATTTGTTATTAAAATCTTTTTATGCACTTTTTTAAAAAAAGATTTTATTTACTTACTCAAAAGCCAGAGTTATAGAGACAGAGGCTGAGAGAGAAGAAGGAAAGAAACAGAGAGAGAGGTCTTCCAACCGCTGGTTCACTCCCCAGATGGCCGTAACAACCAGAGCTGAGCCAATCCGAAGCCAGGAGCCAGGAGCTTCCTCCGGGTCTCCCACACAGGTGCAGGGGCCCAAGGAGTTGGGCCATCCTCCACTGCTTTCCTAGGCCATAGCAAGGAGCTGGATCAGAAGTGGAGCAGCTGGGGTTCAAACTGGCGCTAGATGGGATGCCGGCCCTGCAGGTGGTGGTTTTACCTGCTTCGCCACAGCACTGGCCTCTGTATGCACTTTTAGTACACATGAGATAACATTTGTGTTCATGACTTACTTCATGTGAAGTTATGAAACATAATGAATTATTTAACAAATCTGTGAATCCACCATCCACTGTAAGAATTTTACTAACTCTGTGCTTTACTTCCCTCCACAGGTGAAAATCGTCTGGAATTCAAATTCCTTTGTTTTTTAAAATAGTTGAGCCACCACGACCTTCCTAAACAGTATATTGTCTATATTTGCTTGACTTTGAGTTCTATAAAATTGCCACCATGCTATCAGTATGCTCTAGGAGTCTGTGTAAATTAATGAGAAGCGCATACACACAAAATGTTTTTCCAGGTGCAGAAGAACACATTCAGACTGCAGGTGAGCATGCAGATGAAAAGCGTGAGGAAGAAACTTGGTCACCAACTCCCATTCTGCTCAAGTCAATCCCAACTTTCACACCTTCTCCTGGCAATGGAACTTTTTAAAAAAGATTTAGTTCATTTATTTGAAAGACTAAGGGACAGAGGGGGACAGACAGAGAGAAAGAAATCTTGACTCCACTGGTTCACTCCCCCAAAAGCCCACAGCAGCCAGGGCTGGGCCAGGCCAAAGGCAGCATCAGAAACTCCATCTGGGTCTCTTGTGTGGGTGACAGGGGTCCAAGGACTTGGGCCACCCCCCACTGCTTTCCCAGGCACATTAGCAGGGAGCTGGAGCAGAAGTGGAGCAGCTGGGACTAGAACAAGTGTTCTGATACAGAGAGGGAGAGAGAGAGAGAGAGAGGGAGAGAGGGAGAGAGGGAGAGAGAGAGAGAGAGAGAGAGAGAGAGAGTTATTTTCATATCTGGCATTGTAAGTGGTAGCTTAACCTGCTGTGCGACAACACCTGCACCTGGGAGTGGAATTTAAAGGGTAGGTGAAATTAAGAATTTTCCCTCTGCCTTTCACACCCAAGTTACTTCCTATGCAGAAGAACAATAGTAACTTGTGCACCCAAGACCACTCTCCTTGGAAAAGACTTCTTTCAGGGCTGGCCCTTATCTGGTGTCCAGGAGCTTGAATTTACATAGTTCCCTCCACATTCTCTGATAAGAGTGTCTCACTGTGCCTTAACAGTCCCAGCAGTATCATTTGTGTGATATTGCTTTCCTTCTGAGAGTCTGAAATTTTGATTTGTGCTATGTAATGGTTGCCTGCATGGCCAACTCCCACTGAAAACCGTGGACTCTGGGTGTCTAAGGAGCTTCCGCGGGGGACAGCAGTTTGTGTGTCTTCTCACAACTCATTGCTGGGAGAATTAAGCACATCCTGTGCAGTTCTCTGTGAGATGATTCTTGAAGCCCGCTCTGGGTTCCTCTGGACTTTGCCTCAAGTGCTACTGATTTGGGTTGTATCTCCTCACTGTGATGAATCACACCATCAATATGACCGTGACCCTGACAGCTGTGTCCTTCCACAAAATGTCAAACCTAGGGGTGATCTCGGGGACCACTGCTGACTGCTCCTCCAAACCCTTTTCCCCTGGTCAGAGGCTCTTCTGCTTCTGATTTATACTTCAGAGGGCCCTCTCTCTCTCTCTCTCTCTCCCTCTCACTCTCTCTCTCTCTCTCTCTCTCTCTCTCTCTCTCTCTATCACACACACACACATGCACGCACGCACATGCACACACAGGTCCCTCTGACACTTGGGATCTGAGGTTAGGTGCTGGCCTGGTACGAGGTCTCAGCCTAAAGGCCAGCTCTCATGACTATCACCATTCAGGCCCCAGGGAAGTCCACTGCACACCTCTTGCCTTAGATTCTAGAACTCAGGGCCAAATACCACAAAGGTTGTGTGTTGTCCCCTGCTGACAGCCTCAAAGCCGGACATTGCTGCTGGGAGAATTTGAGTGTAGGTACCTGGGTAACAGAAATGACAAATTAATTAATTTGTCAAACCCTTCCTCTCAGCTTAGATGCAACAGATTCTTGCATAACAAATGAGTGTTCCCAATAGTGCCAACAATTTGCTTTCCTGCTTCTCTTTGTGTTGCGTTTCCCTACTGTGGATAAGAATGAACGCAGCATTCACAACACTTGCACATGGATGGGGAAGAGTATTCCACAGCAGTAAGTGATTCATGTGACTGTTAAGTTTCTATGTGTGTAGTTTCAGACATATGTGTGGAGCATAATATTGGTTCTTTATGGGCTGGGGTGCAGTGTGCAGCAACAGCATACCATATGGGCACCAGTTCATGTCCCAGTTGCTCCACTTCCCATTCAGCTGCCTGCTAATGGCCCTGAAAATAGATGGCCCAAGTGTTTGTCCCCCTACACTCTTTTGGGAGAACTGGAAGAAGTTCCTGGCTCCAGGCTTTGACCTGGACTGTCTCTGGCTAATGTACAATCTGGAGAAAACCAGCAGGTGGAAGACCTCTTTCTGTGTGTGTGTGTGTCTCTCTCTGTCTCCCCCACTCTCTTTGTAGCTCTGCCTTTCAAAAAAATAAGTAAATCATTTTTAAAAAGTGATTCTTTACATTGACAAGATGGACATTGAGTGCTAAAATTCTAAGTTGTATTTGTATGAAGTATTCTATCTCTAATATGCTTTTTTATTTTTTTATTTGAAAGTCAGAGTTACATAGAGAGAGGAGAGGCAGAGAAGAAAGAGAGAGAGAGAAGGAGAGGTTTTCCATCCAATGGTTCACTCCCCAGTTGGCCACAATGGCCAGAGCTGTGCCAACCTGAAGCCAGGAGCCAGGAGCTTCCTCCGGGTCTCCCACACAGGTGCAGGGACCCAAGGACTTGGGCCATCTTCTACTGCTTTCCCAGGCCACAGCAGAGAGCCAGATCAGAAGTGGAGCAGCCAGGTCTTGAACCAGTGCCCATATGGGATACTGGTGCTTCAGGCCAGGGCATTAACCCACTGTGCCACAGTCCAGCCCTCAATATATATTTTTTAAATTTAAGTTAGCAAGTTTCACTTTCATATATGTACTCTTATTTAGAAATTTTGATGTTGTTAACCGTAATTATATATTATATATTATATTTTGTCTCAGTACTTATAGCAATTTTGAATATTTTTGAAAAAAGTCAACTTTCACTGAAGTAATATTTGAAAAATACTGAATTGTATTCATATTTTAAGATATGTTTTAAAAAGTATATTCACAGTGTATTCTCTTTGAATAGTTACTTTTTTAATTCTTAGATAATTATTGCCAAAAGGATACATTTTGTAAAGATTAATTGACTTGGAGATTTCCTGAAGTGAAGCAAAACAATTTATGAAATGAATACAAGATAACACACGGAGCATGTTTTATTACCCATCCAAATATCAACAGCTCATCACTAGTCCATCCAGAAACATACCATAAGATGTAACTTCATCTTTGATATTGTCAAGACTCCCAGTCCTAGCAAAACCACAACTTTATTCATCTTCCTAAATTGTCAGGAGGGTCTTTTTGTCAAGACAAAATTGTCAAAGACAAATTCTGCAGATGGCAACTTGAGCTGTACTTTTAACACACGTGGACACCTGGTACATGGTCCCCATGTTTCCCTAGTTCTGCCCATGCTGGGACAGGCCTGCTTTCTCCCTGCTTCACCCATAACCACGGAAGGATGGGATTTCTAGTGTGGCAAGGCCGTTGGAGCAGAGTACCATGCAGCTGTGTAGACCAGGCCAGCTGAATCAGTGTGCGAGTGTCCCTGGAGCTGCCCTAGGGCCAACCCAGAGAAAAGCCCTGGGAGCCTCCCCAGGGGCTCAGCGGGAGGCCCAGGGATGCTTCCTCACACGCACTCTGAGGTCTGCTCACTGTGCTCACACACAGGCATGCTGAGTATGGGGTGGAATTTAGCTCTGCTATATTCTGCCACAGCAGCGAGCAGATTCACTTCACCTCTTTGATCTTGTCTGTATGGATGTGATGTGAAGTGTAAATGTCGCTTCTCACTTGCCAGGGGCTGTGCTGAAAACTGGGATGTACATCTCAACACACAGCTCAGCCCTTGGGATGTGGCTTAACAGGTTATAACCAGTATTTTCAGACGGTAAAACAGAGGAAAGATGTTAGACGATGGGCTAGAGTCTTACAGATGGCTAGAAGAACGCAGAAACCAGGCATGGCGATGCCCAGCCTGAGGTTCTCTCCATTTCCAGATCCAAACACCCAGGGGTCCCCTGAGGTCTGCTTGGTCTGAAACCCATGCCCAGGGTAGGTGGCCTGCTGTCCTTTGAGTGCCAGCTCCCACACCCCAGGATCTGGTTCTGAGGATTTAAAGCCAGGCGGGGTACACACTGGAGGCCTCCTCACCTGTAAGTTATTCTACCCATAATTAGATTTCTTTCCATTGTGGGGAGCCAGCACGTGTAAATCCACAGCAACCTGGGCCAGATGATATAAGGGGCACCTGAGCCTCCGCGCTGCCTAAAATGCATCTTCCAGGAAAATGATTTCTCTGGGCACATAACTTACTGCGGTCCCACGATAACCATAGCTCAGGCTCTGACCATTCCCGTAATGCCATGTTCAAGTGATGTAGTGTTCACGGCTCCCTCGGCAGCCCCCTTGCCTTCCCAAACCTGCAGTCTGAGTCTGTCGCGAGCCTCACCCCACACCTGTCAGTGCTGGAGATGACAAACAACAGGGTGGGAGGTGGATGTGCTCCTTCCCTGGCTATGATGGCTCCGGCTCAGAAACTCTGAACCCTACAGGTGAGCCACCCTGAGGCCAAAGTCAGGGAATAAACTGCTCTCTCCATGTGCAAGGATGAAATTATGCACGTACCTCACACCATGCACAGTAACAAATCCCACATGTATTAGGGATCTGAGCATAAGATATAAATATGTTATCAAAAAGATTACATCCATCTGTTCGTCTATTGATTTATTCTGTCTAATCTTGGGATGGGAAAAGCCTTCCTAAATCTGGCACCAAACCCAGAAGTCACAAAACAAGTTTGGCAAATTTGACCACATAAAAATTTTAAAATTCAAAACTGTATTGTCAAAGGCACTGTAAAGAAACCAAAACAAATGACAGCCTGTAAGAAAGGATTTGCAACGCATTCTAGTGGGAAAATTGCAAATATCCATAATATACTATAAATTCCTCTGAACCAATCAGAAACAACAAAAATGGGCAATGGGCAATATACCCCCAACACACACATTACACACACACACACACACACACACTCACACAGATGGATCCTTAAAGATACAGGAAGAGAAATGAAGATCTCAGCCTCATTGACAACTACAAAAATTTAAATGAAAACCACAGTTGGGCATTGTTTTTATTCTTGGTTATCCAATAAAAAAGTGTAATCTTCAGAACTGATGGAGCAATGAGCAAGCACGTACCAACAGGAGGAAGGCACGGCACCACCATCTTTGTGGAGGTGATTTGGTAATAGATAAAAGAGCTTTACATGTGCTTATTGAGTAATCCAGTCATTGTTCCTCCAGGAATTTATCCTCCAAAAATCATAGCATTTTTATCCTACAAAAATCATGAATGTGCACAAGAGCATTGTCACTGCTTGTAAGAGCAAAAGTATGTGAACATTTAAATTTCTGCCCCAAATCATGCATGAAGTGAACTAAGGTGCATCTGTGTAATGGGATTACACTCTACTCCCAGGCAAAAGAGTGATTTGGATAACCAGATGTAATTGTTTGGAGCATTTGTCACATGCTAGGCACTGCTCTGAGTGCTTTATATATGTGACCTCTTTTAACCTTCTCAACGGCATCATGAAGTAAGCAAAGTCATCCTCATCCACCCATTGCAGAAGAGGTACAGAGACATTGTCAACCTGCCTGAGGCCACACAGCTGCAAGAAATCAGAGCCGGCATCTGAACCAGTATCTGAACCAGGTTTCCAAGGCACCAGCCTGGAATGGGGCCAAAAATAAAATGTAGCTAGCCAATGATTAAAAAGCAAGTTGCACAAATATCTAGCATATCCGCATTTGGGGCAAAATATTTGTGACTACGTGTATAATATATTATGAATATATGTGTGTGTTCATTATTATAATTAGAGCAAAGCTAATTCTGTGGCAACAACTAAAGGGGCAGCAGAAGTAGGTTTACTTCTCTATTTTTTACCAAATGGGATTAAAAAATAAAACTGACTGCTCAGTCCTTCTGTCTCTATTTTATTTTTTATTGTCACTGCCCACTTGACTTGAAGGAAATAAAAACGGCCTCATCTGATAGCAAAAATACATCCTTGAAAAATAATATCCAGTCCATGCCAGAAACAAAACACCCAGGTTAGAAATGTAGCTATAGTGAATAAATTATTTTAAATAAAGGTTTTGAAAATTATTTTAAAAATCTGTACAGGAGCCGATGCTATTGCATGGTAGGTTAAGCCTCCACCTGTAGCACTGGCATCCCATATGGGCTCTGGTTCATGTCCTGACTGCTCCTCTTCTGATCAAATTCTCTGCTTATGGCCTGGGAAAGCAGTAGAAGATGGCTCAAGTCCTTGGGTCCTTGCAACCATGTAGGAAACCCAGAAGAAGCTCCTGGATCCACGCTTTGGATGGGCCCAGCTCTTGCCATCGCTGCCATTTGGGGAGTGAACCAGTGAATGGAAGACCTTTCTTTCTGTCTCTGTCTCTTTGTGTATGTAACTGTACCTCTCAGATAAATACACAAAGATCCCTTTTAAAAAGTAGTACAAGTTCAGCATCCCTAATGTGAAAATCCAAAATTCAAAGTGCACCAAAATCTAAAACTTGGAGCACCCATGTTGCTCCAAGCATTGTTTTCAGATGATTCCATGTACAAAGATTTTGTTTGATGCACAAAATTTCTTAAATAAAAAATAAAGTTACCTTCAGTCTATTGTAAAAAGTAATATGAAATTTATGTTCAGACTTGGGACCAATCCCCAATATTTATCATGTTTATGCAAATATTCTAAAATCCCAAAAAAGTACAAAATGTAAAAACTTATCAGTCCCAAGCCCTTCATACAGGAATATGCAACATGTGTGCTGTTGCTATAGAGATGTGGAGTTGCAGTCTGATATAGCAGACTGGTCATCTTGTCCATTTAAGAAGTTGGTGCCTCCTTGTGCCAGCCACACTGCATTGGCATCTCTTAATTTTCTCGCCAGTAGCGTGTTTCCATGACTTCCTACCCCATTCCCACACCTCAGGGGCAGGAGTCACACGCAGCTGGCTGTCCTGACCAGGTGACATTAAGGGTGCAGAGTCACAAGATCCACACCCCTGGACATGACAGGCACTTAGGGCTCTGTGGATGGCCCAGTGCAGGATACCAGGTGTGCCCAGCAATTTGGCATGACCCAGCTGCAGCCACCAATCTGTGCATGGCCTCATGAGCCTCTTGTGAAGTACTTTGGGTGGGCCTGGACCAAAAGTTCTCATCCAGGGGTGATTTTGTTCCCTCTTGGCAATGTCTGGAGACGCTTTTGGTTGCTGTGCCTGGGAAGGGGTGCTGCTGGCACCTTGTGAACAGGGACCAGGGATTTTACTAAACGTCCTACAGTACAGAGAATAGCCCCACAGCAAATTATCCAGCCCCAGATCTCAGCAGTGCTGAAATGTCAAAACCTACCCAGAATAGGTTCCTCCAGGAGGCCTTGCAGCAGGAAGGGTGGGGGTTCCCAGTCCTCTGCTGGTGTGCTCAGATTCTAGAGGAGATTTCTTCAAGGCCACGTGAAAGAAACAGCCCCGTTCTCCCTGGGGGGACCATGTTTCCAAGGAGCTGGAAGGGATTATTTGTAATGGTGACTGCTCCACAGATGACCAAGCGCCTCCTCCTGTGCCTGGACTCCGTACAGACTGGGGTCCCCAGCACACTCCTGCTGTGGATGGAGCAGGAGGAGAGCTGCGCCTGCTTCTCATTCTCCACGAAACGAGTTCCTTATCCCTGAACTCTCTGTCCTTTGATCTTAACTGACAGTTCAAACTGCATTTATTCCGAGCTCTACTGATTGAAATCTTTCTCCTCCAGATACCAAGGCAAACATCTTTCTCTCGGTGCCATAGTGAACCAAGCTCAGAAAACGTTCCTGGATGCTGTAAGATCAGATGGGTTAACTGTGGCTTTCATACAGCTGATAATTATATGTAGGAAGGAAACTGTGATGCAGGTGGTGAAATGGGTACCACATGTCAGGTATTTATTACACGTTATTTCAGTTGTGTCTCATGACAATTCCTTGATATAAGTATTCCATTAGCCTTATTTTTCAAAGGAGGCATTCCATCTCAGAAAGGTTAATTAACTTGGCCAAGTTCGTGTAACTAGTAGGTTAGGAGAATTGGGACTCCACACCAGGTTTGTCTCAATCCAAGCCAGCCCTTTTGGGAATTTGTTGAGCTCCTGGAACAGGGACAGGGGACTCTGTGGGGTATGATGGATTTGACAAAGGCAAATGTGAATTGAACAATGGTAGACTAGTGGATGAATCATGTATGTGGGGACAGGTTAGTCCTAGATTAGTGGGGGCACTGCCCCCATGCCCATGAACAGGCCAATTGCAGGTTGAATTGAAGGAGTGACAGGACAGTGGCCACTAGAGTATCTCATTTCTGGGGATTAGGGGCAGAAGAATGGAGAAAAGTGATATTGAGAAAGAGAAGGCAGTGGTCATTGGTGGGTGCTTAGAAAGTCTTGTGGACCGGACAAGAATGAAAATGCTGCTGGGGGCCAAGAGGTGCTATTCCCTTTATCACATGTGTGCTCTCTGACTGGTCATGGATTGTTCCATGTTAAACAGCATGTGTCCCACCCCCATCCCCAGTAGACATCTCCCTTCTGTCAATGAGACAGCCAACCATCTGTGGGTAGATTCACTGCACTAACTTCCTGGCAGGTTCTTTGCTCAGAGTGTGATCTGGGTTTCTGTCTCACTGGCACTCAGTTCAGTGGAGGAGGAGGCCTTGTATGCCATAGTGCACCTGGCCAGGAGGCATGTAGTCAATGAAGAGAAAGGGAGGAGCTTGAGACCTGGGCCCATACCTCCAGGGGGGGCTCTATATCTGCATTGGGCCAGGAGGAGTGTGCGCAGGACATTTGCTGAGAGATTATATGAAGAAGGAATCACATTACTTTTGGACCTTTGGGGTGAGCCTTTAGCTTTCTTCCGAAGAAAATTTGGAAATGAGGAAGAGAGTGCTTTTGGCCAAGTAAGATAGGGAATAAGAAGGGACAAAGTTTGACTTCATTGTGTCAACTTAATAAATTATTGCTTTAGAATACTAAAAAATTTATAACTGAACTTTATTGAGTGATTCAATACCACGAGCCAGCCACTGGACGAACCCTCCCATAAGGCCACCTTGCCTAGGCTCTAGGCTCCAGGTTTTCAAACACTAATGTAGGGGTCACTGTGAGAATTTTATAGATGTCATTAAAGTCCACGACTAGTGTCTGTACACAAGGGAGGCTATCCTAGACCGTCTGGGTGAGCCTGGGTCGATCTGCTGCAAAGCCTTCAGGGCAGAGCCAAGGCACCCAGGAGAGGAGATTCCATCTATGGACAGTAGCTCCTGTGTGTGCCAGAGAGCTCCACCCTGCCCTTCCTCACAGGTTCCCCACAGAATCCAGACTTGCCTGTTCAGCCCCAAAACTGCATAAGCCACGCCTTTGTGATAGATCTCAAATGTCTATTCTACTAATTCTGTTTCTTGGATTGAACCTGGGCTGATCAACTTACCTAATCCTCTTTGAACACTTAATCCTCTTAAGAACACTGTTCCAGGTACTGAAATCCTTCCCTTTAAACTGCAGCACACAGAGGGCAGGTAGTCCCAGCCAGCAATGAATGAAGGATTCAAACCTCAAGCCTCTGGGCTCCAGGGCCAAAGTTCTCATGCTGATAAGCACTAGTCATCTGAGGACAAGTTGGGTAGCCATGATTGTGAAGATGCCTGGGATCATGGGAGGAAGGTGATAGCAGCCACCCAAGGCAAGTCACTCTGGAAGTTGCAATAGCGTTCCCAACCACGATCTGTCTTTCAACTTGAATTCCTCTAAACTCATCTACAGAGATTGATCCTGGTACTTTGCACTTGTTGATAGTTTGCTTTGGAGTTATCATCTAGTGGTTCATTCTGTTGAAGTGTTTTCTCAAAGGTTATTGGAATTCACTGAAATGTTCCCTGTCATTCTTCCAAACGGAGTCATGCATTTAAAGACATTGGGGTTACTCTTCTTTTTTAGATTTATTTATTTATTTGAAAGGTAGAGTTACAGAAAGGGAGAGGCAGAGAGAGAGAGAGAGACAGAGAGAGAGAGAGACAGAGAGAGAGAGAGAGAGAGAGAAGGAGGTCTTCCATCTGCTGGTTCACTCCCCAAATGGCTGCAACAGTCAGAGCTGTACCGATATGAAGCCAGGAGACAGGAGCTACTTCCCCCATGGGTGTAAGGGCCTGAGAACTTGGGTCATCTTCTACTGCTTTTAGAGCTTGAACCGGTACCCATTTGGGATGCTGGCACTGCAGGCTGGGGCTTTACCCCCAGGGTTACTCTTCTTAGGAGAGTGGCACCAGCCTGCTGGGAAGAGGAAAGGTGGGTGATGGCTCAAAGGAATTCAGCAGTATCAAATGGCTTTGTGGCACCCCCTGGGCACTCACATACCACATCTGGGAGAAAACTACTCCTAGAGAAAGAACTTGCAAGAAAACCTTCTGTCCAATGTTTGAGGTGCTCATTTCACACGTCTGGAGGAAACTTTTGCTAAGACATGTGATTTAATTCCTTGTCACTGCTCAGATCCTGAATGCTCGCAGTCCCCACTCCCTCCCACTGTTCTGCCCACAACCCTGTATCTTCAACCTTTCCTCACCAGAAGGCTCTGGTGTGGAGGCCTGAACACAGGCAGTGGAGGGTGGAATGTGCCAGCATCTAGTAACAACTTTCAGAAAATGCAAGATGGAACGTGAGCAAAAATAGATATGTGTGTGGGGTGTGTGTGTATGTGTGTGTGTGTTGTGTTATGTGTCACAGGATGTATAGGACAGCAGGCAGACAGAGAGCAGATAGTATAGTAGTGGAAAAAGCAGTGAATGTTGACTCCAGTCTGAGCAAGTTGAAAATCAGTGGACGAAACTGGAGGCTTGCTCTGCTCAGTCCAGAGGAAGCAGAAGAGAGACAGAAGCCAGTGTCCATGACTTGACAATTTAATTGCAGGATCTAGTCTTTTCACGCTCTCTCCATCTCTGTCTCTTTCTGTCCCTGTCTCCATTTCTCTCTATCTCTGCCTCTCTCTTTCTTACTCTCCCATACATGCATGGGTGTGCATTCATGTTCTGAAGTAGAAAAACCACTGGGTGGCTCATAGAATCACCAGCAAGAAAAGCACTAGGCCTTTCAAAGGACAGAAACAGAAAGCATAACAGGCAAAAATCATGACCCAGGGCTGGTGATGTGGCTCACTAGGCTAATCCTCCACCTGCGGCTCCAGTACTCCAGGTTCTAGTCCCAGTTGGGGTGCCAGTTCTGTCCTGGTTGCTCCTCTTCCAGTCCAGCTCTCTGCTGTGGCCCAGGAGGGCAGTGAAGGATGGCCTAGGTGCTTGGGCCCTGCACCCACGTGGAAGACTAAGAGGAAGCATCTGGCTCCTGGCTTCGGATCGGCGCAGCACGCCGGCCATGAAAGCCATTTGGGGAGTGAACCAACGGAAGGAAGACCTTCCTCTCTCTCTCTCTTTCTCTCTCTCTCTCTCTCTCTCTCTCTCTCTCTCTCTCTCTCTCTCTAACTCTGCCTGTCACAAAAAAAATCATGACCCAGAACCAGGCAACAAGGACACCATTGCTGGTACCCTGCACTGGCCTGGACGTCACCCTCTGGCACAGCTGCCACATGGCTGCTAGTGCCTGGCTTCTGCTGACACCAGGACTAGGAAGCTTTACAAAGACCTGTCATACCTCTGTTGGGAGTCTTACAGGTGACACCAGTCCCCTGAGAACGCAGCTGAGAGGAGAGACCAGCTAAGTACAGCTTTGGGATTTTGATCTTCTGTTGGAAATGAGAGAGTTACGATCAAACCCTTGTGCTAACTAGACTCAGAGTATAGACCAGGAATTTAACATTCATTTTGCCCTGGCACACCAGCAAATTTCCTTAAATTCCCCACACAGACTGTGGGGAAATCTCTAATGTCTAAACAATGGATGGATTACTGGAACGTCTCGCTTCTCACTCAGGTTCCACAGGGACAGTATCCTGAAAAGTGAACAGCCGAATGGGAAGCACCTAGGAAGTGGGAGGAAGAAAGTCAAAGACTCAAGATCACGTAGCAAATGGAGATACTAGATCTTCTGGCTGTAAGCCCCAGTGCTTTGTCGGCTCTAGGCCATATAGTATTCGTCTTTTTTTTTTGACAGGCAGAGTGGACAGTGAGAGAGAGAGAGACAGAGAGAAAGGTCTTCCCTTACCGTTGGTTCACCCCCTCATTGGCCACTGTGGCCGGTGCGCTGCGGCCGACACACCGCGCTGATCCGAAGCCAGGAGCCAGGTGCTTCTCCTGGTCTCCCATGGGGTGCAGGGCCCAAGCACTTGGGCCATCCTCCACTGCACTCCCTGGCCACAGCAGAGAGCTGGCCTGGAAGAGGGGCAACCGGGACAGAATCTGGTGCCCCAGTCAGGACTAGAACCTAGTGTGCCGGCGCTGCAGGTGGAGGATTAGCCTAGTGAGCCACGGCGCTGGCCGTATAGTATTTTTCTTTAGACTGAAACCTAGACCCACAGGTAGGAGCTTCTGTTGTCCTCAAAGATGTAGAGCAACAATGGAGGATGGGCTATACCAAGGTAAGGAGGCCCACCCCTCTCTGTGAGCAGCTGGTTGGTCGTTGCTGGTCTGTTAGAAACCACGTTGGGAGAGGAAACTGCCAGAGTCCTCAGAAGACAGTGCCTCCAGGCATCGCTCCATCCTGGAACAGTGCATAGAAAGACCCTGGAAAAACAGGTGGAAGGAGAACTCTGTGTGTTCTATCAACTGAAGGAAGGCAGACAGGCCAGGAATGGGTTTAGACTGGTAGACATTATGGGCTGTGCATCCATTGAAATGAGTGGGCTTTCTGGTTTTGCCTCTTTGTACCATAGAACCAATTTCAGACTGTGGAAGTAGCAGACATGGTGTGAAACACACCATCCGCCCCAAGGCTGGAGAGACCTGGGAGGGATGCGACAGGGAAGAGGAAGTCTCAGCAGGGAGTGGACGTTTTGGGATGTATGTGTGTGTGTGGTACATATGTATATTTGTGTGTGCATGTGTGTTTGTGTATGTTTTGTGTGATATATATGTGTTGTGTGTGTATGATTGAATAACCATTTGTGTGAGCACGGGTGTGCACTCATATTTGTGTGTATTGGTGTGTATCTGTATGTACCTGTATGTTTGTGTGTCTTTGCATGTGTGCTTGTATGTGTCTTTGTATGCATGTGTGTATACCCATATGTTTATGTGTGATGAGTGTGTGGGAGGGAACCAGACAGAGCAGAGGCTGACCATGCTGCATGTTCCCCTACACATTCTATATTTCTCATGCTGACTCCCGGGGAATTCAGAATATTGATGGAGACACGTTTGCACGGAACAAAACAAGACCCTCAGAAGTTCTTTCCGACTCTGACTCGAGAAAATTACCTGCCCTTTCATCTGCCTCTGACACTCAGAGCCTCTCTATGGCCCTGTCTTTTCATCTCCCATGTTTCAGTTCCTGTCTTCTTTGTCTCTGTCTGTCCAGTGGGATTGTCATTGTCGTTACAGGGCCTGCCAGCCCCTCCCTCTGCCTTGGCTGTGTGCTCTCTCGATCTGTCTCATTCTCCCTTCTCCTGGCCTGTGCCGAGCAAAGTGGCTATGAGGGGGCCACCGCTCACCAGAGCCAGACCCCAGAGAAAAACAGTGTTTGCACTGCTGAGTGGTTTGGTGCTCTGTCTGCTTTCCCTCCTGTGTGGACTGAACCTCTCTTACAGCTAGGGGACATCTGGGACGCAGTGGGATCTGTAGCTCTGGACCCCAGCCTCAGCATTGGAGCCTCCAGCCCCTCTCCTGATTTGGAATGATCCTGTTGTTCTTTCTTGCAAATTGGGTTCTCTCCCTGCATGTGGGCTTTGGTGACAGCCACCAGATGGCGGGGACTGGTTTTTACAGTAACTCGTTAACCTCTTGCCAGCCTACAATTAAGAAAGCATTTAATTGCTTTTTCTCAAGCCATCCTATGAATGATTTGGGCAGCTCATATTCATCATGTGAACCAATTTGCAGCTAGAGCTGGAGAGAGTGGGAACAGTGAGATGTGGTGGGCCCAGGCGCAGTGAGCACCCTGGGGGCCCTGGGTAGCTTTTTGGGGTCTTTTGGGAGGTAGGTACAAGCTTCAGAACCTTTATCACCCAGTGGTTTCCTTCTAGGTTGATAGAAGCCTGTGGATTAGCTGAGCATGTACTTCAGAGATGGTCTAGGGCTCTGTCATCCATCATTTGAGACTGAGGCCAGACAGGTCAAAGGAAGGCCCAAAAGCACACAGTTGGTTAGTGATGGAGCCTGGCTGCTGCTCTGGCTCCCCCTTGCTTCACCAGTGCTCCACAGCAGGCTGTGCTTCCAGAATGCTCCAAAACAGTGCTCAGACACCTGCACTGACTGTTGGCACAAAATGCCCAAGAGTGGTTTACTCAGGAAGCACTTTAGGCCCTCCCTACAGTGATTAGCTCTAGAGATAAGAACTCTCTCCTGCCAACCAGCAAGCACTCTCTTCCAGGCTTTGGGATGCCAGTCTCCCCCACCTCCACGCACACAAAACCCACAGAAGAGCTCTGCCCGGCCCTGCTGGGTGCCTCTCCTACAGCGGCAGACCAGTGCAACTGTGACTGTCACGCTCAGCTTTCCTCCTAGGCCTCAGCAGATGCACATCTGTGTCCCAGTGTTGGTTGAAAGTAGGCCTCCCAGCCCTTTCCCTAGCCATTGCCTCCACAGGACGCACCCCCACTGCTCTGTCACTGTCATGCTGTTGTTCCCCAGCGTGGCTCACCCATCAAAGAGGGAACACTTTCAGCTGGCAGCCAGCTGCCTGCCTGAGTTGTAGACAGCAGTGTTGCCAAGTCATGCCCTTCCAGGGGTGTGCCGCATCGGATGCATAACCCACGTGGTGGTCCAATCCAGCACAGCTCGGATGCAGGGACCATTTCAGCTCCAGAGCTGCCCATGGGGTTGACCAGGGGGTTGTCACTTTATTGACCCTTGTAAAAAGCTGCCATGCTTAGAGACTCCTGCCCTGCAACCATGTCTTCCTTCGCTGCCTTCAAATTGCCTATCACCGTAACTGAGAAGTCCTGGATTAGTCTTGTCCTTTTGACTCCTGCCACTACAAGTGACACTCTGACCAGGTCATTTTAGGACACCAATGGCCGTCTTACCTCCCCCTCATTCAGCTGCTCCTCCAGTCACAGAGATGTCATCACCCCAAACCACATTCTCTCCAAAATCATTAGTCCACACACTCCCTGCCTTCCCAGTCTTGCAGTGTATCAACTCGAGTTCCCCCAGCACACCTTTCTTTAACTCCATTAAGGCCTCCAGTGTACAGCCCCTTCCCAAATTTCCTTCAGTTGACCCTATCCTGCTCATCCCTTTTTAGCCACACTAGAATCCTTGGCCCAGCACTGCAATCACTCTCTGAGTTGCCCAGGTGCAGGATCCTTAACAAACTCCAACTCTGGACAAAGCCAAAGAATTCTATCTGCTTTTGTGCAGCTGAGACTTACCAGTGAAAGTCTCAACTGGTTTCCGGCCAGTGATCATCACAGCATCACAAAACCTCACAAATCACCAATGCATGGGATTCTCAATACTTCTTGGCATTCTTATGATGTATGATGTATTTCAGTTAGCTCTCTGCCCCTTCTCCAAAATGGTCTTTACATTCCTTCTCTACTAATTCAACATGTCCAGCCCTGCCTCCTCAGCAAATGAACATACCTCCTTCATTAAATAGATAAGTCTCTATTGGCTCCCTCACCCAGCTTTGCAAGTGTCCATTTGCTTCCATCATTTCCTTCTTCCATCTTTCTCGAGTGGAGAAACGGCCTCCATTTCCTGATAGTGGCTACACTTCCCGCACATGCTCAGTTTCACGTTAGGAACACCATTCCCTTACCATGCCCTTTCCTGTATAGCTAATCTCATCTGTCTTTCAGATCCTTCCAATCAGTAGCCACGCTTGCTCTTCTTTCCCTTAGATTAGAATGTAGGCTCCCAGATAGCAGAATTTTGTCTATTTTGTTCCTGCTGCTTTTGTCATAACCAGAAATATACTTGGCACAGGTTCATGCTCAGCCAGTGTTTCTAGACTGTCTAACGCACTGCTTGACTTTTCCCTCCAACCCACCTCCATCTATGTGACACAGACTATCATTACATTTGCTTAATCCAAGGGATTTTTAGCCTTCTTTCGTAACATCTCAGCAGCATTCCATGTCATCCAGCCTGGCCTTCTTCATGCACTGTTCCTTTTTTTGGCTTTGACAAAGTTGTTGAGTTTTGTTTTATCTTCTCTGCATTCTGACCAGTCCTTACCAGCTTTCTTGGGGAGTTCTGCTTTTCCAACCTACTTTGTTTTAACCTAGAAATCTTTTACTTGATGTATACAAACTTCGTGCATTTAATACATACAAATTTAGGAGCATAGTGTTTCATCCCATCCTTCCCTCCCTCTTACCCACACTTTCACCCTTCTACTCTCTCCCTCTCCTATTCCCATTTTTATTGTTTACTAAAATTTATTTTCAATTAACTTTATACAAATAAGATTAACCCTACACTAAGTAAAGAGTTCAACAAATAGTATAGAAAAAAAAAAGCTATTCCTCAACAGTCAAGAAAAGGGCTATTCAAAGTAATCAAATCACAAACTGTTGATTTCACTTCCATAAATTACCTTTAGGTATTCTGTTAGTTACCACAGATCAGGGAGAACATATGGCACTTGTCTTTTTGTGAATGGCTGATTTCACTAAATATAATGTTCTCCTGTTGCATTCATTTTATTGCAAATGACAGAATTTCATTTTTTAACCACTGTGTAGTATTCCATGGTGTACATCTACCATAATTTCTTTACCCAGTCTTCACTTGATGAACATTTGAGATGATTCCATGTCTTAGCTATCATGAATCAAACTGTAATAAACATGGTGGTAGAGATCATTCTTTAATATGCTGATTTCATTTCCTTTGAGAATATTCCTAGGAGTAGGATGGCTGTGTGATATAGTAGGTCTATGTTCAGATTTATAAGATATCTCCATAATGTCTCCCACAGTGGCTGTACCAGTTTACATTTCCACCAATAATAGATTAGGGTACCTTTTTCCCCACGTCCTTGCCAGTATTTATTGTTTGTTGATCTGTATGAAAGAAATTCTAACCTCATTATGGTTTTGATTTGCATTTCCCTGATGGCTAGTGATTTTGAGCATTTTTTTGTGTGTATTTGTTGGTCATTTGGATGTATGTTCAAGTCTCTTGCCCATTTCTTAACTGGATTGTTTGTTTCATTGTGGTTGAGTTTCTTGAGCTCTTTATATATTCTACATATTAATCATTTCCAAGTTGCATAGTTTGCAAATGTTCTCTCCCATTCTGTCAGTTGCCTCTTCACTTTTCTGAGTGTTTCTTTTGCAATGTAGAATCTTCTCAGTTTAGGTCTTTGATGCATTTTGAGTGGATTTTTGTATAAGATGTAATGTACAGGGCTTGCTTTATACTTCTTAATGCAAAGACCCAATCTTCTCACCACCATTTGCTGAAGAGACACTCCTTGATCCAGGGATTGATTTTAGCTCCTCTGTCAAAGATAAGTTTGCTGTAGATGTGTTGATTGATTTCTGGAGTTTCTATTCGGTTCCATTGGTCTACCCATCTGTTTTTGTATCAGTACCAGCCTGTTTTGATTATAAATGCTGTGTAGTATGTATTGAAATCTGGTATTGTGATGCTTCTGGCTTTTTTTGTTGTTGTATAAGATTACTTTAACTATTTATGCTCTCTTGTATTTGTATATGAAAGATGTGAGAAAAATGTCCTTGGTTATTTGATTGAGATCACGTTGAATATGTAAATTGCTTTAATAGTATGGACATGTTGATGATTCTTCCAATCCATAAACATGGAAGATTTTTCCATTTTCGTATCTTCTCCTATATCTTTCTTTAATGTTTTATAATTTTCATTATAGAGATCTTTGACATCCTTGGTTAATTTAATCCAAAGTATTAATTTTTTTATGTAGCTATGGTGAATAGGATTGATATTAAAAGTTCTTTCTCCACTGTGGCATTTTCTGTGTATAGAAAGGCTGTTGATTTTTGTGTATTGACTTTGTATCCTGCTACTTTACTTTCAATAGTCCCTTAGGGGAGTCCTTTGGATCCCCGATATGTAGAACCATGTCATCTGCAAATGGGAATAATTTGACTTCTTCCTTCCCATATTACTATCCTTTTGATTTCATTTTCTTGCCTAATCACTCTGGCTAAAGCTTCTAGGACTATATTGAGTAGTAATGGTGAGAGTGGGCATCCTCGTCTGGTTCCAGATCTTGGTGGAAATGCTTCCAACTTTTCCCCATTCAATAAGATGCTGGTTTGTCATAAATTGCTTTGACTGTGTTGAGAAATGTTCCTTCTATAACTAATTTGTTTAAAATTTCAGTCATGCAAAGGTGTTGTATTTTATCAAGTGTTTTCTCTGTATCTATTGAGAAAATCATATTGCTTTTGTTTTTCAGTTTGTTAATATGATGTATTACATTTATTGCGTTGCATATGTTGAACCATCCCTGCATATCAGGGATAAATCTCACTTGGTCTGGGTGAAAGATCTTTCTGATGTGTTGTTGGATTCTGTTGAATATTTTTGTAACTATGTTCATCAGGGAAATTTGTCTATAGTTCTCATTCTCTGTTGTATCTTTTTCTGGTTTAGGTATTAAGGTGATGCAGATTTCATAGGAGTTTGGGAGGAGTCCCTCTCTTTCAATTGTTTTGAATAGCTTGAGAAGAATTAGAGTTACTTCTTTAAATGTCAGGTAGAATTCAGCAGTGAGGTCATCAGGTCCTGGGCTTTTCTTTGTTGGTAAAGTCTTTATTCCTGATTCCATCTCTCTCTTGGTTATTGATCTGTTTAGGTTTCCTATGTCTTCATGGCTCAATTTTGGTAGGTTGTATGTGTCCAGGAATTTATTCATTTCTTCTAGGTTTCCTGATGTGTTGGCACACAGCTCTTTGTATAATTCCTGATGATTCTTTTTATTTCTGTGGGATCTATTGTTATGTTTACTTTTTGTCTCTGATTTTATTAATTTAGGTCTTCTTTTTGTTGTTGTTAGTTGGGCCACTGGTGTATAAAAATCAGCTCTTTCTTTTGCTGATTTTTTTTAAAGATTTATTTATTTATTTATTTGAAAGAGTTACAAAGAGAGAGAAGGGGAGTCAGAGAGAGAAAGAGAGGTCTTCCATCTGCTGCTCTACTCCCCAATTGGCCACAACAGCCAAAGCTGTGCCTATTCAAAACCAGGAGCAAGGAGCTTCTTCTGGATCTCCAATGTGTGTGCAGGGCCCAAGGACTTGGGCCATGTTAGGCCATAGCAAAGAGCTGGATTTAAAGTGGAGCAGCTGTATAAGGTGTAATGTACAGGGCTTTGCATTAAGATACCTTTAACCAGCGCCCATATGGGATGCCGGCACTGCAGGTGGGAGCTTAATCCACAGCACCGGCCCCAATTTTGCTGACTTTTTTATTGATTTTTAATTTCAATTTTGTTTATTTCTTCTCTAACTTTAACTATCTGTTTCATCCTACTAATTTTGGATTTGATTTATTGTTGTTTTTCTAGCTCCTTGAGATGTGTTGATAACTCATTTATTTGGTGCCTTTCCAATTCCTTGATGTAGGCACCAATTGCTATAACTTCCCTCTTAACACTGCTTTTTGTGTATCTCATAAGTTTTCATATGTTGTATTGTCATCTTCATTCATTTCCAGAAATTTTTTGATTTCTCTTTTGATTTTTTTGTGATCCACTGTTAATTCAGGAGCATGTTGTTCAGTCTACAAATGTGTGCATATTGTTCTAGAGATTCTTGAGTTCTTGATTTCATGTCTTGTGATCATTGAAGATGCATGGTATGATTTCAAATTTTTTGAATTTGCTGAGACTTGTTTATGGCTTATAATGTGGTCAATCCTAGAGAAATTTCCATGTACTGGTGAAAAGCACATGTATTCTGCAGCAGTAGGATAAAAGGTTCTGTAGATATCCATGAGATCCATTTGGTTTACAGAGTCAATTAACTCTGTTATTTCCTTACTGATTTTTTTGTCTGGTTTTTCTGTCTATTGCTGAAAGTGAGGTATTGAAGTACCCCACTGCTATTGTATTGGAGTGTATGTCTTTCTTCAGATCCATTAACAATTTTATAGACACATGCCTTGTAATTAGGTGCATATATGTTTATTATACTCACATCTTCCTGTTGAATGATCCTTTAATTGTTACATAGTGCCCTTATTTGTCTCTTTTAAAAGTTTTTGTGTTAAAGTCTATTTTATCTAATATTAGGATGGCTACACTATCTATTTTTTGGTTTCTTTTAGCATGGAATCTTTTTCTATCCTTTCACGTTCAGTCTGCAGGTATCATTGTTGGTGAGATGTGTTTCCTATAGGCAGCAAATAGATAGGTCTTGTTTTTAATCCATTCAGCCACTCTGTATCGTTTTTTAAAGATTTTTATTTATTTTAATTTAGAGTTAGAGTTATAGACAGTGAGAGGGAGAGACATAGAGAAAGGTTTTTCCTTCCATTGGTTCACTCCCCAAATGGCCACAACGGCTCGAGCTGTGCTGATCCAAAGCCAGGAGCCAGGAGCTTCCTCTGGGTCTCCCAAGTGGGTGCAGGGGCCCAAGGACTTGGCCATATTCTACTGCTTTCCCAGGCCATAGCAGAGAGCTGGATTGGAAGAGGGGCAGCTAGGAGTAGAACCAACATCCATATGAGATACCAGCACTGTCGGTGGAGGATTAACCTACTTCACCAATGCGCCGGACCCCAGTCTGTATCTTTTATCTTGAGAGTTGAGGCCATATGCTTTCAAGTTTATTATAGATTTGGTCCTGTCATTTCTTAATAAATATTCTTATTGTTTACTTTGCATTTCCTTTACATTTCTATTGGAAGATTTTCTTCCTACACATTCTTTCATAGTGATGACCATGTTCCTGTGTTTCTGTGTGTAGCACATCCTTAAGCATCTTTTGTAAGACTGGACAAGTGGTGACAAATTCTTTGAATTTCTGATATGGAAGGTATTTGTTTCACCTTCATTCATAAATGAGAGCTTTACAGGGTCAAGTTCTCTGGGCTGACATCTTTTTCCTCTTAAGATTGGGCTGTATCTTGCCATTCTCATCCAGCCTATAGTGTTTCTAATGAGAAATCAGCTGTAAGTTTAATTGAAGATCCTCTGAAAGTAATCTGGCATTTCTCTTGTGTACATTTTAGAATTTTTTCTTTGTGTTTTACTGTAGAAAGTTTGCTTACAATGTGTTGTGGTGAAGACCTTTTCTGGTCATGTTTATTAGTTTTATGTGTTTCCTGTATGTGAATGTCCCTTTCTTTCTCCAAATTGGGGAAGTTTTCTGTAATTATTTCACTATAAAGTCTTCATAATTTGTGGTCTCCACAGCTTCAGGAACCTCTAAGCCCCATAGGCTGGGGTGTTTAATGTCTCCCACAGATCTCTAACACTATTTTTAATTTTTCTAATTTTCTCTTTTTTTGTCTGATTAGAAAATTTCCAGAGATTTGTCTTCTATCTCAGATATCCTTTCTTTTGCATCACTGAGTCTGCTGTTAATGCTTTTCACTGCATTTTTATTTGATCTATTCACTTCTTCATTTCTACTGTTTTGTGTTGATTTCTCTTTAAAATCTCAATTTCATGAGAGAAATTTTCATACATGTCATGTATAGATTTCTTTAATTCATGGATTTGCTTCTGATTACTTCTGAGTAATTCTATGATTAACTTCTTGATTGCCATTTCCAGCATTATATCAATAATTTCATCTTTGCATTCTAGGATTGAAGTGATGTGTTCTCTTGAAGGGGAGTCATGTTTTCCATATTCTTGTTTATTGAATTTCTGCATTTATTTTTAGGTATTTGTGGAGATATTCGTTTTTTCCCTCTGATGAATTTTATCTTTGGACTATTGCTCTGTGGCTTACTGGAGTGCCTGCTGTTTCAGTGAATACCCAGGGGTGTGTGCTAGGTGTGCTCTGTACAGTGCTCCAGGGTAAGGGGAGTATCCAAGGTGACATCCAAGTTAGGCTTGTAAATCTCCTTTTTTGTCGGAGCTGTGGGCTTGTTCAGCTCTGTTGGCATAATCTCACCCTCAGCTCCTCTCCTCCAAGACAACCAGTGTCCAGGCACTAGCTCCAGTGGGTGCAATATTCATCCATGCTGCCACAAGGACCCCACATAGGATCCATGCAGTTTTAAGTGTGAGCAAGAATCCCACAGCAATAACCCACCCCAGGCAATTAGGGAGTCCCAAGTGTGTAGAGCCACCCACATCCTGTGCCCTCTCATGCAGTCACAGTGTTTCTACAGTCCCAGCACACAAGGCTCCCACAATCATGAAGCACTGAGGATCCACTCTGCCCTGTCAGTCCATCCCATCCACAGGGAAGCAGAGACACTCCCAGAGCCAGCTGCCCGTAGGTACTGCACCCAGGCAGCTTAAGCCCAGAGCTCCTGACATGCTGGGAGGCTGGGGGCATCTCACATTCTGATGTGGGCACCCTGCCCCGTCAATCCTCTTATCCAGATGCAGGCATCTCCTCTCAGCTGTCCAATCTACTTTTAATTGTTGAAGTCCTCAGGGCTTGGTTCTAGACTACTTTCCTTCTATTTTCAAGTCTAATTCACTTTTCAATAGGTTCCTGTCTTGCTTCCATAGTTCAGACTTCTTTTCTAGACCCCATATCATAAATCCTATTTGCCCACCCTGTACCTCTGCTAGAGCATCTCATTTATCCATCTTTAAATAAGCACATCCAAAATAGAACTCATGTTCCCTATCCCTGCCCCAAATCAGCCTGTGCTAAGCTTGAGATCATCTTTGACACTATTCTCCCTTACCCTCTATAAACAATCAATCATCAATTCTACCTCAAAAATATATTCCTAATTTGTCCCTTTTTTAAAAAATTTCCACTGGTATGTAGTCCAAGCCACCTTTATCTCTCACATGATAGCCAGCCTGGCTTCCAGCCTACCGGCATCCACTCTTGCTTTTGTCAGTCTATTTAGGATTTAACAGTGTGTACTCCAGTGACCATTTGAAAATGCAAGTCCAATCATGTTGTCACACTTCTCCCTTAACCCAAAGAAACTTGGATTGCTTAGACAAAGTAGAATTTTAACCAAGAGATATTACCTGAAAGAGAAACATTACATAGAGATAAAAGGATCACTTCACCAAGATAGCTATTCTATATGTACGTGCACCTAACAGCAGAACTTCAAAATACATTTTAAAATATAGAGCAGAATAGAGACATATTCAAACCCACAATTATTTTGAAAAATTTAAATTTCTTTGTTAGTGATTACTCTAACAAGGATACAGAAAACCAGTAAGGATATATTGAACACCATCAACTTAACCTAATTAACATTTGCAGAAGATTCTGCCCAATAGAATATACATTCTTTACAAGTATATGTAGACTAGTTCCAAGATGAAACATTTAAAAGAACTGAATTCATACAAAATATATTCTGTGATCACAATATCTATTAAAAATTTCTCAGAACAACAATCTACCATTAGCAATAGTTTTTAAAAATATATTTTAGTGTCTTACCTGGAGTGAAAAATATACATTTTTTAACTCATCATGCTCTGCCTTCCAATAATATTACATTTTGCACATATTGTAAGAATTTTATGTGAATATATTTCTATTTCCCCAAACCATTCCCTCACGTTATTGCAGTTTTGCATTTTACTTCCAAATAGAAGTCCCACAATATGCTGATTAAATAGTAAGTTGTATTTTTAAAACTTTTTATTGTGAATTGTATTTTTGAACTTTGTATTGTGAAACAACTTTAGACTTACAAAACAGTTGTGAAAGGAGTATGGAAAGTTCATCTACATTCTTTACTCAGATTCCCCTAATGGTAATTTACATAATAATGATATGGTTATCAAAGCCAGGAAACTTAACATTGCTACAATATTGTTACCTAAACTACAGATCTGTTTAAACACCACCAATTTCCCATCTAATGTTCTTTTTTGTGTTTCAGAATCCACTGCTTTGCATTGTGTGATTCTTTAGTCTCCTTGAATCTGTGACAGTTTTTCATTATCTCCCTATTTTTCATGATCTCGCTGTTTTGCTGAATACTAGTCAATTATTTTTTAGAATGCCTCTCAACTTGCATTTCTCTGATTTTTTCTCATGACTAAATTGAGATTATACATTTTAGTAAGAATACCACTGATTTCATGCTGTTTATTTCTTAGTGCATTGTTATCAGCGGCTACATACTATTGAAATGTCACCAGTAATGTTAAGCTTAATCACTTGGTTAAGTTGATTTCTGCCAAGTTTCTGCATTGTAAATTTGCTATTTCCCCTCTTTGTAATGATAACCACATGTGGAGAGAGACCTTAGTATTGTGCTAATATGCTGTTTGACTTCAGACTGTCACCTACTGATTTCAATATGTATTAATAGATCTTGTGTCTGATAATTATTGCTGTGGTGTTTCTCTAATTGTGAATTTGTATTTCCCTCATTCCTCTACATTTATTAATTGTAATTATAATTATTCTGTATATAATTCTTCTATATGTCTATATCAATTCATAAATACTCTTTTTATTCTAAAGACTGCAATCCTATACTATCATTATTTATCTTATTACTCGGTGGTTCCAAATTTGACCATTAAGAGTTATTTCTGACTAACTCCTGTCTTTTTTTTTTTGAAGACTTTATTTATTTATTTCAGAGGCAGAGTGAGAGAGAGAGAGAGAGAGAGAGAGAGAGAGAGAGACTTCCATGTGTTGGTTCACTCCCCGAATGGCCACAACAGCTAGAGCTGTGCAGATCCAAAGCCAGGAGCTTCTTCTGGGTCTCACACGTGGGTGCAGGGAGCCAAGGTCTTGGGCCAACTTCCATTGCTTTCCCAGGCCATAAACAGAGAGCTGAATCAGGAGAGGAGCAGCTGGGACTTGAACTGGTGCCCATATGGGATGCCGGCACTGCAGGGAGAAGCCTAGCCTACTACGCCATAGTGCCAGTACCTCCTGTCGTTTTTGACGTGATCTCATGAGTTTTAAGTACCTCCTTACTTTCTGGCATCAGAAATTCCAGGCTTATCTCAGTTTCCTTGTCACCGTCCTAGGATCTCTGTTCCAGGGAACCCTGGTTCATTTGAAATGGAATGATATTTAGGAGAACTAGGTGCTGGCTGGGCTCACAGCTACTGGTGAGGCAGAGGAGGACCTCCTCCTCCTCTACCCTGCTCTGATCAATTTTCCAGTGTTTCAAAGTTCCACAATACTTGTTAGTCATTCAAATAATTCTTTAACTCCCTTGCTAGCATTCTCCTGTTCTCCCTATAGATTTTCTCTATGTGCGTCTTCTTACCACAGAGTCTTGCCACTATGAGTGGAGTGGCAGCATGAGAGACCACCTGCTAAGATTTGGTGATTCTTCTTTTCTTTGTTTAATGATAGTTACTATGTAGTTTAAGATTTCTCTCTCATCGCTTTTGCATTTTTCCCTTTTAATTGTTTGGGAAAGACCTTTGGAGAGATGCTTAGCTTATTATGTTCCACCCAGTACCATTTTCTTTTGCCTGGAGAACTCTAACACTTTTTGAGCCCACGTCACTTGGCAATGTACCTTTCATTCCAGCTTATCTAACACAGTCCTCACTTTCCCTGCATTTCTGAAAGATATTTTTGCTGGTTCCAAATTGTCTGCTGATTTTGTTTTCTTTCAATTATTTAAAAGTGTTGCTCCCAGGGCCTGCACCATGGCTCACTTGGTTAGTCCTCCACCTACGGCACTGGCATCCCATATGGGCGCCAGGTTCAAGTCCAGGCTGCTCCTTTTCCAGTCCAGCTCTCTGCTGTTGCCCAAGAGTGAAGTGGAGGATGGCCCAAGTGCTTGGGCCCCTACACCCGCATGGGAGGCCAGGAGGAATCACCTAGCTCCTGGCTTCGGATTGGCACAGCGCGCCGGCCGTGGTGGCCATTTGGGGAGTGATCCAACAGAAGGAAGATCTTCCTCTCTGTCTCTCTCTCACTGTCTGTAACTCTACTTGTCAAATAAATTAAAAATATAAATCAATAAATAAAATTTTAAAAAATAAAATAAAAATGTTGCTCCCTTGTCTTCTGGCTTGCATAATTTCTTTTTTTAAGATTTATTTATTTATTTGAAAGGCAGAGTTACAGAGAGGTGGAGGCAGAGAAAGAGAGAGAGAGACAGAAAGAGAGAGAGAGAGAGAGAGTCTTCCATCTGCTGGTTTACTCCCCAAATGGCCTCAATGGCCAGAGCTGTGCCCATTCAGAGCCAGGAGCCAGGAGCTTCTTCTGGATCTCCCTTGTAAGTGCAGGGGTCCAAGGACATGGGCCATCTTGTACTGCTTTCCCAGGCCATAGCAGAGAGCTGGATTGGAAGTGAAGCAGCCAGGACTAGAACCTGCGCCCATATGGGATGCTGGCAGCTTTACCCGTTACGCCACAGTGCCGACCCCAGAGCTTGCATGATTCTGATGAAGATTCTGTTCTCACCTTGTCTTGTTCTTTTGTGTGTATTGGGTCTTTTTCTCTCCCGGTTTTAAGATACTTCTCCTTACCAGCAGTCTGAAGTGGTTTGGTTCTAGTGTGTCTTGTGATTTTATTTCTTATTCTTTTGCTTGGAATTCATTGAGATGCTTGGATTTATAAGATCATATGAGATATCTTTAAAAAGTTCATAGAAAATATGGATAGTGAAAAACTATGCATATATCTCAAAATTTTTTCCACCAGAATAAGCTTATCTTTTAAGGACACTTCTTCATGAACTGATTAAAGTTTCCTCACACTTTTAAATATAATTTGGAAAGTTTTAGGTCATTAGTCTCTGAAACATTTGTTTGTCCTTCTTTCTTTTCCCATTTTAGGAACTGTCATTACATATACCTTAGACTCTTCTGTCCACAGGTCACTGCTGCTCTATTCATATTTTTCAGGTCCTTTTGCTCTGTACTTGGTTATATATAGTTTTTGTTATTGTGTCTTCAAGTTTAATTTTTTTCTTCGATTGTGTCTGATACATTCTAAAACTTGTGTGTTTGTATATGTGCGTTTGGCAATGGATGTGAGTGCGTTGAATGTATTTGTGGGTCTAGAAGCGCTAGAAGACCATTCTCCACCTTCCCTTCACATATCCCTTTCATTCCACGCCTCTCCATACACGACTTCTCCCCATCACAGATTGCTAATGATTTTTCTAGAAGCAAACCCAGAATTAACTACCTGACCCACTATGGCCTGGGCATCCCCTTTTGTCACACTAACATGAGCATCTGGTTGGAACTCATGGGTCATATCTTCCACGAAGACAGGTCAGCATCATACCCTTGACTCTCAAAGGGAGAATCCCCCAGCCAGGTCTCTATCACCCTTAGGCCTACCCTGAGATAACCCAATTCCAGGAGAGAATAGGCACTGATCCCAAAAAGGGTTTTTAGGTTCACAACTAGGTAATTTTCTGGTCAAAAGTACAAGCACTTTAATGAGCAGTCACAGTGTAGATGCTGGGTATTCCAAACTCATCAGCATGCCCATCTGTGCATTTTTTATTTCTGATACTATGTTTGTCAATTTAGAAAATCAGTTTTACGTCTTTCACCTTTCTCTGCATTATTCATGTGCCTTCCTGAACATATGGATGATAGCTATCATTGCTGTTTTAATGTCTTCGTACGATAATTCAATAATCAATGTCATTTGGGGGTATATTTATATTGACTGATTTTTCCTATGGTTATGGGTCATATTTTCCTGTTTCACTGTGTATCTAGTAATTGTGTGCATTGTATTATTGCTACATAATTTGCATAGCATAAAATTCCACATAACGTAAAATTCACCACTTCAAATAAACAGTTCAGTGGTTTTTAGTCTGTATATTCACAAGTTTGCATGGCCATCACCACTCTCCAATTCTAGAGTATTTTTATCACACTAGAAAGAAACTGTACACCTATTAGCAGCACTCCCAGTTCCCTCTGCTCTCAGGCTCTGGAATCCACCAACCTACTTTCTGTCCCTGTAGACTCATCTACTCTGGACATCTCCTATAAGTGGAATCATACAATATGTGATCTCTTGTGTCTGCCTTCTTGGCTTAGCACAGTGTTTACAAAGTGTATCCATGTTACAGTATACATCATGACTTCATTCCTTACTATGGCTGAACCATACTCCATTGTAGAGTACGGCTTATTCTGCGTATTCCATGAATTACTTGATGTGCACTTGATGTGTGTCTTTTTGGCTGTTACGAATAATGCTACTATGAACAAAGTGTTGTGTGAACAGATGTTTTCAGTATATGAACATATTCTGCCTAGGAGTAGAGTTGTTGGGGTCATATGATCACCCCACATTTAACATTTGAAGGAAGTGCCAACTGTTTTGTAGGGTGGCTGCACCATTTTAGGTTATTCCAATTTCTCTATATCCTCACCAGAGTTTGTCATTGTTCATCTTTTTGATGATGGTCATTGCAATGGATATAAAGGGATTTTGATTTGCATTTCTCTAAAGACTAATGTTGTTGAGCATTCTTATATGTACTAATTGGGTATTTTAATACTTTCTTTAGAGAAATGTGTATTCATATCTTAAGCCTATTTTTAAAATTAAATAAGAATTCTTAATATTTTTGTATACTAGACCTTTATCAGATGTACGTTCTGCAAGAATTTCTCTCATTCTGTGCGTTGTCTTCCCATCTTCTTAATTTTGAAGATACTCAATCACCTGTTCTTTCTTCTGTTAATTTGTTTTAGATGTCAAATCTGAGTGACTGTTAACTAATTCAGGATCACAAAATTCACAGCTATGAATTTTATAATTGTAGCTCTTACATTTAAGTCTTTGATTTATTTTGAATTAATTTTGGATATGGCTGAATTCATTTTTTTTAGGATTTATTTATTTATTCAAAGTCACAGTAACACATACATGGGGGGGTATCTTGCATCCACTGGTTCACTCCCCAGGTAGCTGTAATGGCCAGAGCTGAGCCAGGCAGAAGCCAGGCACCAGGAGCTTCATCCAAGTCTTCCATGTTGATGCAAGGACCTGAGCACTTGGGAAATCTTCTGTTGCTTTCCCAGGCATCAACAGTGAGCTGGATCAGAAATGGAGCAACTGGGACATGAGCCAGTGTCCATATGGGATGCCAGCTTCACAGCTGCCTGCACTTGTTATGCTACAATGCCAGCTCCCCAAATTCATTTTTATATGAGGTTTTCCATATGTCTCAGGACGCTGTTTAGAAATGGCTATTATTTTTTTTAAAAAAAGGCTTTATTTATTTGTTTTTTATTTGAAAATCAGACCTACAGAAAAAGAACAAGAGAGACAGAGAGAGGGAGAGGTCTTCCATTTGCTGTTTTACTCCCCAGAATGCTGCAATGACTGGGGCTGGGCCAGTTCAAAGCCAGGAGCCAGGAGCTTCATCCAGATCTCCCATGTGGGATGCAGGGGCCCAAGTAATTGAACTATCCTCCACTCCTTTCCCCAGGCCATCAGCAAGGGGCTGAATTGGAAGTGGAGCAGCCAAGACATGAACCAGTGCCTATAAGGGATGCCCCCTTTGCAGATAGTGGCTTTATCCACTATGCCACAACACTGGCCCCATAGGATGGCTATTCTTTCCTCATTGGATCACCTTGGTGTCCTTGTTGAAGACAAGTTGAACATAAATGTCTGTGTTTATGATGATGTACATGTGCACATAAATTGGTATCCCAGTTCTACTCCATCTATCTGTATCTTGATCTGGTTACAGAAACTTTATAAGAAGTTTTGAAATCAGTAAGTGTAAGCTCTCTACTTTGTTTCTCTTGGTTAAGGTTTTTTGGTGATACTTCCAAGGTGGCTGAATAGGGTATACCCAGACTAACTTCAGCTTGCTCTTGGGATGTGAAAAGAACCAAAGAAGGACCAGTGAAGAAGTGAAAAACACAATAAAAACTCTTTGAGACAAGATGAGAGAAGACAGAGACACAGCCGTGGCAAGCCACGTGGAAGTACCAGGTGCCAGCTACAAGCCGCCATATTACCTTGTCAAGGCAGGAAGAAAGAGCCACACAGCATGCAGCTCACAGGTGTAGCTGACAGGGAGTTCCAGTCACCCACTGACTTTTACTGGGGAGCTGACTGGGGTCTGAGCAGCTGCCATGCTGGGAGCAGGGAAACCACCTTGCTTCCTTCCCCTCTCTCACTCCCTCAAAACACCCTACCCAGCAGCAAAAAGCAGTGTGCCTCTGTTCTGCTCCTAGCAGCATCAGAATCCCCTATCAGGAGACACTTCTCTCCTCAGAGAGAAGTGAGGTGAGTCTGCAGCAATCTGTGCCACTGGTAATATTACTTGAAGAGAACCTTGTGGTCCACACTGACTTTGAGTCCAGCCTGGAGCACTTTCAGGGTTCAGGGTGCCCACCTAACTCCGTAAAAGGAGAGCACATGGCCTGTTTCCCATCCCCACCCTCAAGGGCTCTTGTTAGTAGCAGGGAAGAGGCGCCACCTTGATAAGGTGAGTGCAGGCAGCTGTGCCTCGTGCACATGCACCACTAAGGTATATTATCTGAGAGATAAATCTGCAGAACCTTCTGCCATCAAGTCTGGCCTGAAGGATTGGCATGGGGCAGGGCACTCAAGCCTGTGAGGCACTCACTCCCCTCACTATATCATGGACAACCATACTCAAACTGCCAAGGAGGAACACTGACAGGCAGCAGGCTCCAGGAATGCTCAGTGGGATGGAGCAGGCTCATGGGGCTGAGAGTGGATCCCCTGCTACCTATGACTGTGGGAGTCCTGCACGCTATGGGAATTCTGTGACCTCACAATAGGGCATGGGGTGTAGCTGGGTCTCTGGGAATCACTGTGTCTCTCTTCAGAGGCTCAGAGTTCCTTGAGCGCTTGCAGGGGGTTCTGTGCTCTCACCGAGGACCACACAGATCATTTATGTGGTTCATGGGTGGGATGGTTAGCCACTGTGGCCTTACCCTGGGCATTAATCAACAACAGAGATAAGGTGAGGCAGTGGTCGTACCAGCTGACCTGATCATACTCTCCCCCCTCTGCTGACAATAGAGGCGATCTACTTGGACACTTGCAACACTCCCAGGACTTGTCTGGAGCTCCGAGCCCCATGAGCACATGCCTCTAAATCTTTTCACTGAAGGACCAGATACTCCATTAAGCCACAGAGGCATATTTGAAAGGTAAGAGCATCAGAGGAGAAAAGAAGTTGTTCCACAGTTGTCTAAAAATAAATGCAGAAATGCAAAAAAACATGAACAAGAAAGACAATGACTCCCCCCAAAGGAACAGCACACTTCAGTATTAGAATGTGAAGACAAAGAGATCGATGAAATGCCTGAAAAGGAATTCAGAAGAATGATCATAAGATTACTCAAAAGCAATGAGAAGTAAATTCATGAGTTAAAGAAATCCATACATAACATGGGTGAAAAATTTTGCTGAGAAACAGAAATATTGAAGAGAAATCAATGTGAAATATTAAAAATAAATAATTCCATATGGCAGATAAAAATACAGTGGAAAATCTTAGCAACAGACTTGGTGAGGTAGAAGAAAAAAATCTGAGCTAGAAGAAAAATTAGAAAAATGGAAAAGTGTTGGAGATTTAGAGTATTCTATCAAATGATCTAACATAAAGGTTTTAAGAATTCCTAAAGGTGTGGAAAGAGAGAATGGGTTAGGTGGCTTATTCAATAAAATAATAGAAAATACCCCTAATTTGAAGAAAGAAAGGGAAATCAAAGTATAAGAAGCACATGGAACTCTTAGTAGACATACCAGAAAATATTTTCACCATGAGATATTACAGTCAAGCTTTCAACTATAAACATAAAGAAAAGAATTCTTTTTTTTTTTTTGACAGGTAGAGTGGACGGTGAGAGAGAGACAGAGAGAAAAGTCTTCCTTTTGCCGTTGGTTCACCCTCCAATGGCCGCCGCAGCCAGCGCGCTGCGGCTGGCGCACTGTGCTGATCCAAAGCCAGGAGCCAGGTGCTTCTCCTGGTCTCCCATGCTGGTGCAGGGCCCAAGAATTTGGGCCATCCTCCACTGCACTCCTGGGCCATAGCAGAGGGCTGGCCTGGAAGAGGGGCAACTGGTACAGAATCCGGGACTAGAACCTGGTGTGCCGGCGCCACAGGCAGAGGATTAGCCTATTAAGCCATGGCACCGGCCTAAAGAAAAGATTTCAAAATGTGCATGAGAAAAATATCAAATTACCTTATAAAGATCTCCAATTAGACTCACAGCTGTTTTATCATCAGAAACCTATAGACTGAGAGAATGGAGAGACATAGTCCAAGTCGTAAAATAAAAAAGGTCAACGAAGAATACTGTACCCTGCAAAGCTCTCATTTATAAATGAAGGTGAAATAAAAACCTTCCAAAACAAATGGAAATTGAAAGAATTTGCCACCACTGATGCAGCCTTACAAACAATATGTAATGATATGTTACACACATAAACAGAGAAATATAGCCATTATTCTGAAAGCATGTGAAGGCAAAAAATCTCCCAGTAAAAGTAAAAAAGAAATCCAAAGCAAACAATAAAAATATTTATGGACCAAGTTGTTACTTATCAATAATAACTTTGAATGCAAATGGCTTAAATTCTCAAAACATACAGATTGGCAGAATGGATTAAAAAATAAGACTCTATTTGCTGCCTATAAGAAACACACTTCACCAAGAAAAACACACAGACTGAAAATGAAATGATAGATAAAGGAATTCCATGCTAATGGGAAGCAAAAAGGAGCACAGGAGTAGCCATCCAAATATCAGACAAATAGACTTGTTAACACAAAAATTGTTAAAGAAAAAAAAGAGAAAGAAAGGCATTATATAATGATTGAAGGGTCAATGCAACAGGAAGATGTGACTATAGTAAATATATATGCACCCAATGCCAGGGCACCTGTCTATTTAAAACAAATGATAATGGATCTAAAGGGAAACATAGACTCTAATACATTAATAATGGGTGACCTCAACCCCACTTTCATCAAAGGACAGATCAACCAGACAGAAAATCAACACAGAAGCAACAGAGTTCATCTATACTACAGACCAAATGGGTTTAATTGATATTTGCAGAACATTTCATCCCATGGTTGCAGAATACAAATTCTTTTTGTCAGTACATGGAATTTTCTCTAGGATATACCATATGCTAAGCCATTAAGCAAATCTTAGCAAATTCAAAAAAATGAAATCATACCATGTATCTTTTCTGATAGCAATAGAATAAAGCTAGAAATTAATTACATAAGAATCTCTATAAAATATTCAAAGACATGCAGGATGAAGAACACACTCCTGAACGAATATTGGGCCATATATGCAAACAAAGGGAAACCAAAAAATTCCTGGGAATGAATGATGATGACAATACAACATATCAAAAGTGTGGGATACAACAAAAAGAGTGTTGAGGGAAGTATATAACAACTAGTGCCTACAGTAAGAAATTGGAAAGGCATCAAGTAAATGATCTAAAAATGCACCACAGAGACCTAGAAAAAGAAGTAGAATCCAAACCCAAAACAGGGGCAGGGGCAGGCTGAGGGACTGGGGGAGAATTTCTCAGGGAAGAAGTGGCCAAGGATCTCTGGTAGGGGTGACTGACATGATAGGAAACCCACGGTGAGGTTCACTGAGCCATGTGGGGTCCTCACCGCGGCTTTGGGCTGCCACACGTTCTGAAGAAATAAAAAGAATGGAAACAAAAACAGTACAGCAGTAAAATGAAGAGCTTTTTTTGAAAAAATAAACAAAATTGATACACCTTTAGCCCAACTAATCAAAAAAAGAAGGAGAAGATACAAATCAATAAAATCAGAGATGAAAAAGGAAATGTAATAACAGATAACACAGAAATAAAAAGAATCATCAGGAATTACTACATAGAAATATATGCCAAAATTGGAATATCTGGAAGAAATTGATAGACTCCTAGACACATGAAATCTACCAAAATTGAGTCATGAAGACATATAAAACCTAAATAGATCAATAACCAAAACAGAAATGGAATCAGTAATAAACACCCAACCAACAAAGAAAAGCTCTGTAAAGGATGGCTTCACTGTTGAGTTCTATCAGGCATTTAAATAAGAACTAATTCCAATTCCTCTCAAGCTATTCAAAACAATTAAAAGGCCAAGAATCCTCCAAAACTCCTTCTATGAGGCCAGCATCACCTTTATTCCTAAACCAGAAAAAGATACAACAAACAAAGGGAACCATAAACCAGTTTCCCTGATGAAAATAGATATAAAAATCCTCAACAAAATACTAGCTAATCAAATGCAACAACACATCACAATGATCATCACCAGGACCAAATGGGATTTATCTGTGGTATGCAGGGACATAGGCAAATCAATCAATGTAATACATCACATTATCAAACTGATGAACAAAAGCCACCTGATTATCTCAATAGATACAGAGAAAGCATTTGATAAATCATAGCATCCTTTTTTTAAACCTTTTTTTTTTAAAAAAAAAGTACTTATTTATTTGTTTATTTGAAAGGCAGAGTGACAGAGATAGAGAGAGGGAGGGAGAGGGAGAGAGAGAGAGGGAGAAGGAGAGGGAGAGGGAGAGAGAGAGAGAGAGAGAGATCTTCCATCTGCTAGTTCATTCCTCAAATGGCTACCACACCCAAGTCTGGGCCAGAACAGAATAAGGAGCCAGAAACATCATGCAGTTCTCTGATGTTGGTAGCAGGCACCCGACCACTAGGACCATCTTCTGCTACTTTCCCAGACACATTAGCAGAGAGCTGGGTGGAAACTAGTGCAGCCAGGACTCAAACTGGCACTCCCATTTGGGATGCCTGGTGTTGCAAGACACAGTGTTCTATTTCACCACATGTCAGCACCACCATTTGCTTATTTCTATATTTGTTTGCTTGTTTATTCTGTAGCAAAAGGGGGAAGGGGCTACGATGAGCACTTCTTTTGACTCAATGTGAAATAGTGATGGACCTCTCAAGGTAGGCACCCTCAGCAAAGGAGCTGCTAGGAGACACAGCTCTGGGAATTCCCAGCATCTGTAGAGAGCTGCCTGGGTTTTCACCAAGCTGTGCCCCTGGGACTTGAGAGAGACATTGTCAAGGTAGTCTCAGTGCATCGGGTTGTCTCAGTAACTGCAGTGGGGCTGCTCCAAAGGCAGAGGTGTGGAGAGACTGCTTAACCTCTCCACATACTCTGCTGTGTGGCTGTGTAATCTGTGCCCCCAGCCAGGGACAGATGGGCCCTTAGCTCCCCAAGACTCCATCTGTCACGGCCTCAAGCAGCCCCATCATCTTTGGAGCTGACAGTTGGCCCAGCCACCTTCGTGGAATGACAGCCTCTCTCCAGACTGAAGCCAAGGCCTTCTCTGTACCAGCATTGCCTGGACTGATTCCTAGGGCTGCAACCCTAGGTGAGGGACAGGTCTGTCTGCAAGGTTCGAGGACCTGGGTCAGAGGCCGAGAGGATCCAGAGTACAGGTGCACAGGGGGTGACCTGCGTCACAGGGGAGGGAGTTGTGAATTGCAGGTGTCTCTCTCTTGCATGTTTCATTCACCATCCTCTCCTCTAATCTTTCAGAGACAGGGAAAATACTCTGCCTCCTTTTCTGGTACTGGAATTCCTCCCACTTGGGGCAACCCAGATCTGTTTCCCAGGGATCTTCGTCCTCAGGCTTGGTTGAATCATGGGCCATCAGAGGCACAGGTGCAAGGCAGCTCAGCACAGGAGCAAGGTTGCAGCCTTCAGAAACATCCCTTGGGCTGGCGCTGTGCGTATTGGTAAAGCTGCCGCCTGCAGTGCCAGCATCCCAGATGGGCACAGGTTTGGGTCCCAGTTGTTCCACTTCCAATCCAGCTCTCTGCTATGGCCTAGGAAAGCAGTGGAAGATGACCCAACTGGGAGACTCAGAGGAAGCTCCTGGCTCCTGGCTTTGAATTGGCACAGCTCCTGTCTGCTGTGGCCATTTGGGGAATGAACCAGCAGGTGGAAAGGTAGAAGACCTCTGTGTGTGTGTGTCTGTGTGTGTCTGTCTCTCTCTCTCTCTCTCTCTCTCTCTCTCTCTGTCCCTGCCTCTCTGTAACTCTGCATTTCAAGTAAATAAATTAATCTTTAAAAAAGAAAGAAACATCCTGGCCATCACTCATACTTCTCACAGCTGCCATGTCTTCCTCTGTGAAACTTGCCAGGGTTGCTGTGACTGACCCATAACAAGACACACGGTGAACCACGTGTCCTGAAATGAGGGATCCTGTCTGTGGCCAGTTGGATTCCCAAGGCTATGGACACCCAGACAGAGTTTAGCAGAGGAGACCTTTACTGGGGAGTGTTCGTGGAATCAGGGAGGGAAGGGAGGAGCAGAAGGCAGCAGGGGAGACCACCTGGGCGGCAGATCCAACTGTGACCTGCCCAGACCCATGGGAAGTTGCGGAGCCAAAATCACCTTCTACACCATGTGTCTAACAGGCGGGAATTCTGGGCTCTTAGACAAGATTTCTCCCCAGGTTCAGTGGCTTGCTAGAACTCACAGGACTAACAGTCAGTGGCCCGCACTGCTAAGATTTATTACAGCATGAGGACGCAAAACAAAATTGACATGAGGAAAGACATGTGGCGAGAAGTCGGGGAAACCAGGCACGAACTCCCAGGAGCCCTCTCCCTGTGGAGTCACTCAAGACAAGCTGAATTCCTCCAGCCCACAAATTGTGACAACGTGTGTGCAAGGTTGCTTGTTAGAGACATTCAGGGTGAAGATGTCCATGTTATTGTGCACTACAGCACAAGCACACACCCCGCAAGGCACACATCGTCAGAACGTGTGGCAGCCCAAAGCCACGGTGAGGACCCCACATGGCTCAGTGAACCTCACCATGGGTTTCCTATCATGTCAGTCACCCCTACCAGAGATCCTTGGCCACTTCTTCCCTGAGAAATTCTCCCCCAGTCCCTCAGCCTGCCCCTGCCCCTGCCCCGGGTCTCTGGCTACCCACTCTCTCGGGACCTGCTCATGGTTCTTCCTCTGTTTTCTCTGCCCTTCCTCCCTGTTCCTCTGGCTGCCTTGGAGACTCAGGATTCCTCCACTTTCTCAAGCAGAGCAGTTTCCAGTTCTGCGCATGTACGACTTGCACTAGGACAGGTGCCTGTAAAGCAGAAATGCTGGCAGGAAGCATCAGAGGCCCTGACACGTCCACCTGCCCTTTACTGTGGCCCGGTCCCAGCTGGGCTCCCTGCTGTTGGTGACAGACATGTGGGCCACCATGCCATCTTTGCCTGATATCAATTATTCTACCCCCCGCCCCGCCACCTGTCAAGACAGAGGGAGTGCCTGTCTCTCACTTTCTAAACCTATTTAAAATATTGCCTGCTAAGCCTGGACTCCTTCCTTCCCTCCTCCCTGGCTCTTCAAATTCTGCCTGGCCCCCTTCTATGAATTAGCTCAGAACCTGCCCTCTCTAGAAGCTTCCCCAGCTCCATGCCTCTGAATCTTGTGGCCGTGACATACCTGCCACCTGGAGTTGACACCATTCCCAGGCTTGTGTGACCTGTCACCCCAGTTAGAATGCCCTCCCCCAGAAGTCTCAGGAGACTTGCAGTTCACAGGGAGAGGACCAGGGGACAGCAGGAGCAAGGAGTCATATGGGCCTTCATCAGTTACTGACTTTTCCGTCTGCTGGCTCTGTGGGTTCTACCAGTTACTCACCCTCTTTGAACTCAGTTTCCCATCTGTAAAAGGGGAGAATAATCACTCGCATCCTACAGTTGTTATGAAAACTAAAGGAGGTCAAGTCCAAGGTCAGATGCCCCACAGAGAGCCTGGCAAGTAGGAGGGGTTTTATAAATTTTAGATTCCTTCCAGAGGAAGGATCACTAGCCTTGTTTGATGACACAGGGAGCTCCAAACTGAAGGGAAAGTATTTTACCTGAAGATAATGAGGCGGTTGTGCAAGTGGGGATTTAAAAAGGCTGGATACAGAAGGCCTTGTCTGACAGACAAAGCTCTGGCCTGCAGGGAGCTGACCACCAGCAGGACCAGCAGCAGTGGTCTCCCTTCTTCCTCTGCTGTCCAAACCAATACCAGGGGAGTTCACAGGACTCATGTGGCTGTGTTCTCCTCCCCAGAGCCATCCTGAGTGCCCTGGGTCTGTTGCAATACAAAGACAAGGAAAGCAGAGACCGGAGAGAGATCAGGATTGTGCAGAGCGTGGTGAACTGCGACACCCGCGAGCCTTCTGGAAGGGAGGCTGAGGGGGAGCCTGAGGCCAGCTCTGCATCTCCTCTCTCTGCTGGAGAACAGGACTGCATCATCACTAGCAGAGGACCCTTGGGCTCAGCAAGCACAGGCATGAGCTCTGCATGTGTGTGCATGTGAGCGCGTGCCTTTTGTATGTGAATGTGTGCCTTTTGCATGCGAGTGTGTGCCTTTTGTATGTGAGCGTGTGCCTTTTGTATGCGAGTGTGTGCCTTTTGTATGTGAATGTGTGCCTTTTGCATGTGAGTGTGTGCCTTTTGTATGTGAGCGTGTGCCTTTTTGCAGGTGGGTGGCTGTGTGCATGAGCACACGCTGAACACTCAAGTGTGGCTCATTAAGACCCCATTCATTCTGAATGTGTGGATTTTTTTTACTTGGACAAGGATGAAGATTATTTTTGCATAATTCACACACACACATACACACATACACACACACGGTTCGATGTGCTCATGAATCGTTGGTGGGATGACTGAAGTATCATTTCCATTATACCAGGCTACATCTCCCCAAATCCCTTTCAGATTCCAGCAGCGTGGACTGAGCTCTGACTCCCTACCAGGCTGGCTCCCTCCTAGCCTGCGAGACTGAACTCCACTGGCCAACTCAATAATTGGATACGCACTGCGCTCATCCCTTGTTTCAATCCATCAGTGATGATGTAACGTCTATAATCACATTTGAATGTTCAAGAATCATTGCTTTTCATCACAGTTTATGATTCCTTATATGTGTGTCATCAGCTAGCATCTTCCTGAGAATATCAATGACTCCTTCAGCATTGTCTCCTGTGTGCTGTGTTGATGCTACTGCCTTTTGGTGTTGGCTCGTTCTATAAGTTTGGACATAAATGGTTGGCTTAGCCCTCAATCGTTTGGTGATTCTTGGTTGTCTGTTCACATTTGTGCTTGAGACTCACTGTGTTTCTCCTGGGATGCCTCTTTTCTCTTACTGTAAGTTTCCTCTGAACTCGTTTGTCTGTCAAGTCAGTCCCTCTGCTTTCTATTTTCAAGAAATTCCTCAGCATGTCTGGCCTGCTACATCCTCCTTCCCCCCATCCCTCCCTCCTTGCCTATCTTCTACTTTCCTTCCTGTTTTCAATGCTGGCATAGAGAGACTTTTTGCTTGCCCCCCCAACTTCCTCCTCCCTCCCCTCCCCCCCCCACCCTCCTCCTCCTCCTCCTTCTCCTCTTCCTTCAAGACAAATCCTCTCAGTAATAACAAGACTTCAACCAGAGGAGGAAGACATGGCTGTACTCAGTCTGAAGCCTCCTTGTGGGGCCCTTCCCTGTCTCTTCACAGCTTTAGAACAATCCAGAAGATGAACACCATCTCCCACTTTTGAGAGATTCAATGGTTTCCTTGGAGCCGTACAGTGAATAGGAGGCAGCTTGAAATCTGATTCCTTCTACCTGTCTGAATGCCAAGGACCTTTTTTTTTCTTCCTTTAATTTTTCAAAAAGCATTTTATTGATTTGAAAAAGAGACAGACAGAGAGAGATCTCCATCTGCTGGTTCACTCCCTCAAATGTCCACAACAGCTGAGCCAGGCTGAAAACAGGAGCTGGGAACTCAGCCTGGGTCTCTGAATGGCAGGGATCCATCATTTGCTGTCACCCACGGCACACATTAGCAGAAACTGGCCTTGAAAACAGAGCTGGGGCTGGAATCCAGGTACTTCAATATGGGATGAGGGTATTCCAAGCAGAGCCTCAACCACTACACTAAACACCAGAAACTTTCTAATCTACTCCCACTAGTCAGAAAGCCTGGTTGGTTGCAGTCAGTGGTCAGTGGCCATTTCGGGTGAAGGAGGTTAACATGAAATGGTGCTTCCCACTGAGGCTGGCCCAGGAAAACAGCTGCATTGCAGTGGCAGGAAAGCCATAGCTAGGATTTGCACGTAAGTAACAAATCTGCATTTATTTAAAAGCATACCAGAGTTTTGCCTATTCAACAAGTCAGTTTAACTTTACTTCCCTGATAAATCTTAACTCATGACAATTGGACTGCATGATCTGGCTTATCCAATTATTTGATGATCTCTCATGCAATAGTTTGTAATAAAGCAAATTTCTAATAAAGTAAATAAAATCTTGTTAACAGGGTACAACCTGAAATCCTCTTCCCACTCCCACCCCCACCCCCATTTGGTGTCTTCAGAAGCTAACACACAGCAGCAGCTGGGTTTATGCTGGAACTGAGACATCCGAACAAAAGAGGAGAGTTACCATATGTGCTGGGAGCTAGGAGGAGGTTGTCATGGCCCTGAAGGCTGGAACTTGAACTTGAAGTGGGAGAGAGTCCAAGTCTTTGACCTCTCAGTAGATACCCAGTTCAAGTTTGATGCTGGCTCAACAGGCTGCTGGAGCCAAACATGAGGCCCCTGTTCTGAGTCTCTGAGCAACAAGGATTGGGAAGGCAGACCCAGGCCCTGAAAATAGCTATGGTCACCTAGAGGGAACCAGTCTGAGGATGGTGGGGACAGGGACATCTGCCTGTGGAGCAGTAGCAGAGGAGCCAGAAAGCTCCATGAGCTGGAGACATGGAGATGTCTTTCCCCATAGGTCTATAAGAAGGGCAGGACTGGGGACCTAGAGACCAGGAAAGAAGCTGGGTGGGGATCAAATCCATCCAGAAGCCTGTGGTTTGCATCCAGATCTTTGCTGTCCCCACAGCTGGTAGGGTCTGGGAAACAGCTGAAACCTGAGAGAAGTATGAAGAAGCAGAAGTTGATTTCCATCCATCCCCTTGGTGCCAATGCCTGTCTGCTGGATTGCCCCAGAGCAGAGGGCTGCACGGCCCACTATGGCTGCTCTGAGAAAATGACCAGAGCCCATCCTCTCTCAGGCTCACCAATCACAAGGGCCAGCTACCTAGGGTGAGGCCATTATTGTGCAGAATCTGGGTCCAAGGTCCCAGGGACCGGCCTCTCTGCAGACCCATCCATGGGGCAGGACTGAATCAGGTTCCAGGTACAAAGAGGAACCATGGAAGCAAAAAGTGGCCTTCTCAGCTGTGTCATGCATGTTTAAGAAAATCATTCATGTTAATAGCCATCCTTCTAGAGGGCAACTCCTGGGCTGGGTGCTACCAAGGAGAGGCACACACGTGTGAGCCCTACTTTATGCTCTCTAACTCTGTACTGGAGCGGGAACCCAGCAACGGGATCTCCCCATAAGACCCAGCACCACCTCTGTCCTCTGTCACATCAGGGACTCTATTTGCCTGGAGGCCCTCTGGGAGCAGAACTGCCCCCTCCCTCCATCCTGCAGATAGCGTGGGTTTTCCCAGAGGTTCATTCAATGTCTTCTCACCCTCACAGGAGCTTCAGGACAGATGTCATCCACAGCGTTGAGAGATGTCTCCGGATGTGGCTGTGCTTTGGATGGGATGTGGATCCCAAACTTGGGCTTTGAACCAAAGTCACGCATGACTGAACCCCAAAATCAGAAGACCATGATAGACACTAAGAGGGTGAAACTTGATTCAGTTATGGTGTTCAGTAGTGGGAGGCCATGGGGCGTGTCCTAGGGAGGTGGCTCCCCGTTCCTTGTAAGGGGGCTGGTTCCAAAGCCTGAGCAGCGCTCAGTCTCTCTCACAGCTCCCAGACTGGCAGGTGACCCTTCTTCCACCCATGCCTGTCACTCCTTCCACTGTCCTCATCAAACCAGCGTGACCGCCTTATCTGAGACTTGAACCTCCAGAACTGTGAGCTAACTAAGCCTTTTCCCCTTCTTTCAGTTAGTAGCCTCTGTTATTTTTGCTATTCTGACACACACACACAAAAAAAAAAAAAAAAAAAAAAAGCTGACTGATACAAGTAGGGAGTGCTGTCTTCCCCAGGAGTCTTCGCATAATGGGGACAGTGTCTCTCCATGACAATCAGGAGCCTATGGGTCCAAGCACTGTATTTCTCTTTATATGGGAGTGCTCAGAGCTTCATACTGACTGCCTAGGGCCGCTGCAGGGGCTCAGTGTGAAACAAGAGTTGGCTCCAGACCCAGAATTTCCTCTGAGCTGCTTCTCCAGGTCACCTTGGCCTTTTATTTCCACAGGTTCCTCACAGCATGAGCGTTCTCAGGCAAAGGGGCAGTGCTCATAGCTTGTCAAGGACACCGTGTGCATGGTTTTAACTTAATCTTCCTCAAATGCGAGTGGCTGTCCCAGGAGCTCACCTTAGCCCTGGGATTTTCTGCTCAGCCATTGTATAATTCATTAGTTTGTTAACAAGTTTTCAGGAGCTCCCCACCTGTGAGGGAGTGACTGGTGCTTTGACAAGTCTCCCCGGAGTCTATTTAATGTGCTCGGGGAGGCTATGCGTGCATGTGTGTGTGTGCACACGACAGGCGTGGCCTTCCAGGTAATGACACAAGTGGTGGAAACGAGGCAACCTTCATGGTGTCACGCTGCAGCATTTGGTCCCTCTGGTTGCATGCCCTTGGAAGGGTCACTGGCTCCGTCACAGCCCCGGTGAGTTTACAGGTTAGGAACAGGGAAACCAGGCTGTCAATCAACTTTTTTGTTGTTGGTTTTAACAGACTCCTCCCTTCCCACCTTCACATAATCAGAGAAAGTAGAAATAAAAATAGTTGCTTTTCCTCCAGTATTTTTCCCATTCCCGTGCTTATGTCCTAACCCCTCCCTGCCTTTCTACCTGCCTCTCTCCTACCGTCTTTCCTTCCTCTTTTGCTCTGAGAGAAAAAGAGGGAATCATATTTGTGCTCCAGGCCTCGGTCCCTAATTCCCTGTACTGAACAGCAAAGCAGGAATCCGCCTGTGTTCAAAAAGCAGACGGGCATCTCTGATGTGGTCATCACGATGCTGTTGGCATTGAAGCCTGGGTGAGGTTGCCCGTTTCATCCGGGGCCAGATCATGTGAGGTCAAGGGAGCCGGTCCACACACTGAACCTGAAAGACTTAGCAATCAAGTCCCAAGCACAACGTGGTGGTGTTAACAGCTCTCCCTCTGTTTTATCTCACTACTGACTGAGCTTCTCACACTACGGGCACCTTCAGCCCTCACAGCTCATTCACCATCTATCAGAGTCTCACGTTGAGAAGTCGGTGCCCACTGAGTGGCAGAGTGGGCAGACGGGAACCTGCAGCCCAGTTCTGCTTTTTATGTTTATCCCTTGGCCAAGGTGTCCATTGGGACTGAAGGGGAAGTCTTTTAAGCTTAAAGAGCTGCCCTCTTAGAAAATCTGAAGTCCCTCTGCCTTCTCGGGTGGAGTCTGGCAGTGAGGGGTGCAGAGCTGCAGTTAGCTAGGGATGCAGGCAATAAGCAGGCACAGGATGCATCAAGTTGGCACTAAGTGTCCTGTTCTGTGCTCTGCTGGGTCTTGGGGACAGAGTTGTTCTCCCATGGAATTAAAGAAAACTATTATCCTCTCTTTTTGGAGGTAGTCTATCCCCTCCCTCTAAGTTCTTGTCTCCCCTAGAGATGATGCTGGTGTTGTGTGCGGAATGGGTGTTAGGGTTAGGGTTAGGGTCAGGGTCAGGGTGCTAGAGATGGGGAAGAGGGATATCTTGGCTTGGCACAGCTCAGCCTTGACTAGGAGAGGAGCTACATGGACAGGACTTGGGACAATGCAGTATCTTGTCCTTGCTAAACACCACCCCCCAGGATATAGCTTGTTCTGTGACATTGATGCAAGCTGCCACAACCGTTTGTCTTGGAGTGAAGTAACCCTGGGCTAGAGGTCTGAGGTCACCATGGAGCCAGGTCAGGCCCAGGTGAAGGCCTTGGCTTGGAGTGGAGTTTGCAGGACATTCGTACGATTACTCGGGGATGCAGCTGCCTTCTCTCGCCAGTGAGCCTCGCTCAAGTTAACTGCATCTGGGAATTGAGAGGCACAGTGCCCCTGACTGATGCTGACAGAGAGATTCAAATGTACGGGGCACTTTCTGACAGGTCCTCACCTTTGATAAAGACCTGGGCTTTCATCTTTTCCTTTAGCATGATAATGCCTCCTCCCTGACCTCTCAGCTTCTCCATCCTTTGACTCATGCTATGCACATAGTAGGTGCTCAGGAAATATGTGCCACTGGAATGGAGCCAAGCAGCCATCCTGTCCTCCTCTTTTTCACTCCCCAGCCTCTCTCAGTGTCAGGATTTTCATCTCTATCTTTGCATTCCCATGGTTCACTTGAGGTGAAGGATCCTGCTTGAACCATTGCAGTAGCCTCTCAGTGGGCTACGCTCCCCTTCTGCCAGATGGCAGAAGCAGATGCAGAGCAGATCTCTGCACACTGTTGCTGGGAGACCCTCTCGCTCCCCCACTTCAGTGGTGGCCCCTCTGGCTCAATCCTTTCTGGCTCTCCATTTACAATAAGCAAAACACACACCTCCCAGTCTGGTCTTGCCCAATCTGACATCAGCCTGCCTTCCCCGTGATGCCTGGGACTGGACCAGACCATTCAGATCCCTTGCCATATTTCTTGTTTTTGTGTTTTGCCCCTGAGTCTGGAATTACTGTCGGGGAAACCTTCTGTCTCCTTCGAGAGCAGCTCCGTGCTGTCTTCCCCGATCTGCCCAGCTCAGACGACTTCTCTGCTTCTGAACTCCAAGCCGTCCAGTCTGGGCATTTGCCGTGCACCGCTGCATGGCACTGCGCTCAGGCCATCCTTCCTCAGGCTCCCAGGCAGGATCTATTGACAACCAACCCCCTTAGACTCCCCAGTGCCCAGGGCAGATATTTGCAGAGAATAGGAGCTCCATAAATGTTTGTTTAATGGAGAAATGCAGAATTCCAACCCAAAACCTGGGCAAAAACAAAAAAGCATATTTGCCTTCCTGACACTCTCTAACCACCAGGCACAAGGAGAGTCAGCATTTTGTGGGCTGAGACCAGAGCTGTCACATGGAATCTGGCCCTGGCAAGAACCAAGTCTGGGAGTGCCTCATGGTTGACTGCCATGGGCCTAAGGCTTGGCAACAACACAATCTTCATGAAAGAGTGCTGTCTGGACTCTCAGGCAGGTGCTAACCCGTTCTTCGAGTGCTCCCTCTGGCCTCGCACACCCTCTGCCCCGGGTAGGTGTCTGCCCCTCTGAGTCAACTCTCCTGGACCATTGGCCTTTGATCTTGGTTGATGTGCCCTCCCTGCTTCCATTTTCCAGCTCTCACCTGCTAGGGTGTTTTGGGGACAAGCAACAGAAACTACTGCGGCAAATGGAGGAATAAGGGAGTTTACTGGAAGCTGATATCAGAGCTCAGAACCAAATGGAGGACAAACAACCAGCTCAGAGGGGCTGGAATCAGGGCCACACCTGGTGTGGGGTATGGGTCTCAGAAACAGGGACTGTAGATGAAATGGTAGATTCTCAAAGGGCTACCATTGCTGCTGCTACCACTGGTGAAAATGAGTGCATTTTTAATCTTTTCTGTCTCTCTGCTTCTGATTCAAATTCCAGGGGGAACCATGTGGGCCTCGAAGGTTCTTCCATTTGACCATGCGCTCCTCCTCTTCCTGACCATTTTCTGGTTCCTCACCTCTCACAATTCCACCCATCACCTGCTTACCCTCCTCCAGGCCTTCGTAGGTTACCTTACAAGGGCTGTCCAGCATTGCCTCCAACAGGGTGCTGGACTTCTGCCTGCCCAGGTCACCCAGCACCCCACGAGGTGAGGCAAGCAGCCACCCAGGGAATGGTCCCCTGACTTTGCCAAAAGTGAGTGGCCTCTTTGTTGATTCAAGATTACAGGTCATTTGTGGCCAACATATAAAGCAAAGTCTGGTTTGTATTCCATGAGTGACCAAATCAACAAGGCTTCTGTTTTCTTTCCTGTGGCCTGAAATGCATAGGTCAATTCTGCAAATTCACGGGGATCTGTTCTTAGCTAGAAGAGCAGGCTTGAGAACAATTTACTAATTACCTGCTTGTGCCTCCGTCCTGGGCATTAGCAAGGAGATCCTCAGGCACAACAACCGCATTCAGATGGCTGATCCTGGTTGTTGGAACAGCACCCAGGCTTCCTGAGAAGCAGGTCTGAGCCGAGCTCATAAACGGTGTTCATTTCGACTCGTCGGACTTGTGGGTTCGCTTAATGCTAGCTTTCTCCCTAATGAAAGGCAAGGGAAATATCAGCTAGAAATTTCATAATCAGAGTGTTTACCTCGGCTGCTATTTTGGAACGCCACAGGCTTTTCTTGAAACGGATGATGTGATGTGCATTAGCCCAGCGGATGCGGCGGGTGGATACAGGCGGAGGTTCCTCCCTGCAAAGGTACAATTGAAAGGACAAAGACAGGGTGTAAATAATGGATTAAGAGCAGCTCCAGTGATAGCCTATTCGTCCAGCAGCCTCCAAATGAAAGCACGCAGCCGATGACTCATTGGATAATAGTAAATATGACGGACTCATAAAACCGCCCGTTCCCACGGGGGCCGTTCCGCAGCCTTTGCCTGGCCGTGAGCTTGTTATACGCGGAAGCTACCAATTTAAATCTCCCTTCCCCCAGCAAAGATGTGGCTCCCAGGTGGAGAGTTATGTGGGTGATTTGCAAAGTGTGGGTGGCACAGGGGCAGGCGGCCTGCCCCTCCCCAGGATGCCTCCCCTCTCCCCCGCCCCTGCGCCTGTGCCTTGGTCTGACACCAGTTCCATGCCGGTCCCCATGGAGACCTGGATGCTATATGGGCTTCATTAAGGGGAAGGCAGAGACCTCAGCCCCCCTGGCGCCCCGAGTGGAAAGGAGACACGGCCTTGACATAAAGTAAGGGTTCTGAGTCCAACCTAGCAGGCGAATAAAGAACATAAACAAGTCGTTCCTCCACCACGCCGGGCGTTTCCAGCTGGAGTGTGACTGATAATAACAACAGGAAGAATGTGTGTTCTGCAGAAATACTGTGGCAATGAAAGCGGCTGCCTCTGAACAGGGGACAGCCACGCTGGCAGAGGTGAGAGCTGGGAGGGCTTCGGTGGGCCCAGGAGGAGAGGGCAGAGGCAGAAGGAGCGGGAGACATTTTCCCAACGTCGGCATTATCTGCAAGTGGACGGAGAATTCACTCCTGGAGGCGTCTCTGAGGGGTACGCTCGCTGGGGCACTGTTTTTTCTTCAGCTGCCTACGATACTTAGGCGCCCTAGGCATAGACTGGACGTCAATTTGTGATAATAAAATAAAGGGAAATGAGTGTTGACTTCTCTTTGCAAGTGGATTTTACTGCCAAAGAGGCAGGTTCTTAACTCAAATTCCTCAAGTGCAGGAGTAACTGACAAAGAATCGGCTCCAACTCTGTTCTCAAACCACACTCGGAGCTGTGGAGGTGGGGACATACTAGGTGTTGCGATTCCAGGTACTGGGCTACCTACCTTATTCCAAGAACTCTGGTCTTAGGAGTTAGAGATGCAGGCACTCTCCCACAGTTAAGCAGTAATAGCACCTACCCTAATGAAGTAAGTAACTAACTCCTATAGTCACTCAACAAACACTTTTCCATGGCATTTTGCTAGGTGCAGGGGAAACAAAAACACTCAGGACCAGGCTCGCCCCACAGCCACATGTGGGAGGCCAGCGTGCAGTGAGGATGGTGTGGGGTGTGATGTCCACCAAAGCGGGACGAGCCAGGGCTCAGAGAACCCAGGGCAGGGAGCATTCCCACAGGAGGGTGGGAAGCTATAGGAGATGCTTGGCCATTTTCCAAGCCTGGAGGCAGCTTAAGCAAAGCAGAAATCCAGACACCGTCAGAGTCGTAAGGAAAGGCCAGCAGGGTCCTGACTAGCCCCACAGCACAGGCTCCAGGCTGTGTTCTTGAGTCCTTTTCCAGAATGGAACAAAGGTGCCATTGCCCCTGCCAGGAAGAAAATAGGGAAGGAGAGCTAGGAGGCCCTGGCTTGTGCCGGCTCCTCGGTCTCTTCCCGCACATCAGCTGTGCAGGGCCTGCCATTAAACTGTATGACTCAGCAGAACTGCAGAACTGATTAAAGGTCTTGGGATTTGGGCATTGCAGACAAACAATCAACATGTAGCACAGGAAGCCTGCAAGCAACAAGGGCCAGTTATCTTCTACGGGTGCTTCTGCTTGTGTGCTCCTGGGCAGGCGGTGAACAGGAGAGTGTTTTGTTCATCTGGCCCTTGTCCTTAGAAGCCTACACACTGTGGATACTTGGGAAGTACTGATGGCGTTTGCACGGATCAGAGGTCTGGGCCTGGCAGACAACTAACTTGATAACAGTGGTGGATGGCACTGTGGACATGGGAGGCAGGCTGGCCTGAGTAAATCCCAACTCTGCATCTGGTAGCTGTGTAAACTAGGGCAAGCAATGCAATCGCTTCTGCCTCAGTTTGCCCTTTGTTAAAATGGGCGTAGCAACAATATGTGAGGAATGCATGCGGAAGTGCATGTATGCCAAGCAGCTGAGAGCTCTATAAATGATTATTACCACCATCGTTGTTGATTCCTGAAAGCCAGGGCTGGAGGGGAGGTTGGCTGGGGCCCCCAGCAGGGCTCCTGCAAGACTCGTCTGCTCCTGGACTCTCACCCCAGCAATGCACACCTAGCCAGCTAGCACCGTGGTTTTTCTCTTAGGTCAGAGCTTTTCAAATAGGCTAGAGCCACAGATTACTGGTCTACCTCCAGGGTCTCTGGCTCACAGGGAGTGGGATGGGGTCTGACCTGAGAATGTGCGTTTCTAATGAGTCCTCTGATCCTGTTACCCAAACCCTGCTGCTCCAGGGACTGCACTTCAAGAACCACTGCCCCGTGTGTCCAGTCATCAGGACTTCTGAAGGTCATCTGCTCAGGGGTTTACCTGGCTTCCAGAGGCTAAAGCCCAGTAGCACTGTGGAGCGCGTAGCTTCTGAAACCTTTCCTCTACTCTGTCTGAGATCATTCACCCGCGAATCACCACATAAGGAGCAGCTTAGCTTCCCAGGTGATGGAGTCCACACCGCCAGGAACCTGCTGTGCCTCGCTCTCTCCCCTTCTCCCAGGACGCAGAAGCGAGTCATGGAGCCTGTTAGCGTCTGGTGGCTGCCCAAGGCTCTGATGCCTGAGAAGGCCTATAGTGCTCCTGGTGGGGGTGTGTGCTCTGCCCTCTGCTGGGTTCCCGGTGAATGGTGCAGCCCTTGGAATCTTGCCAAAGTTCAGTGCACTGGGAATTGCATCCGCAGCAGTGCAGTCTGCACGTGGAGCTGCTGCCCCGCAGTGAGTCCCCATAGGAACCTTACCCCAATATTGCCTCCTTCAGGAAGTCTGCCCTGAATGCGCCCACCACTGCAGGGTGTGTTGTTCTTTCTCAGTGCTTCAGCAAGAGCTTGTGTGTTCCCCTTTTCTACTTCATCTCACCCATTGTTTTGTAAATGTCCTCCCCTCGGCCCCACTGAAAGCCCTTTGAAGACTGTTTTGTTGACATTCAATGACTGTGTTGAATGAATAAATGACTGGGGTGACAGCCCATAGGCATTGACTGAGCAAACTGGTAAAATGTCACTGGAGAAGGTCTCCTACTTTCCCTGCCTGCAGCTCTCTCAGCGGCTCCTGGGATGGCACAGGTGGTGCCTGTGACTGTGAGCTCTGACACAAGGAGGCAAGGGGCCTTCCAAGTGTGCCACTGGTGACTCTGACTCTTGGCCTGCCCCTCCAGTCTCCACAAGCCAAACTGAGCCCCCACTTGCTGGCTTGCTCCAGACTGCAGGCCCTCTGCCAGGAACCCCACCTGTACCTGGGAGGTGGGGTGCTATGGGGTCTTAAAGGAATCCTCCATGGTACCTGGGGGCCTGTCCTGACCCTGTACCTGAGGCCCAGAGTGATAAAAAGCAGTGGCCCAGAATGTAACTCTAGCTCCTCACCGTGTGGCCGAGAGCAGGTCACTCTACCCTCCGTGCCTCAGCTCTTCTCCCTGTAAAATGGGAATGAGAGAGACAGCCTTCTAAGGTTGCTGTGAGGATTACACACTTGTGAAGTGAGATGTTCAGTACACTTCAGTGCGATTCTTGGTATGCAGACTGTATTTTCATGTTTGAAAAGACAGCAATAGAATGAGGTATTTGCCAAGTGCTTGGAACACTGCGTGATAACGTGCCCATAAGCAGTGTTGGCTACGGTGTGGAGGAAGCCTAGCTTTCTGTGTTGTTTCTTTGAGCCTCACCAGCCCACAGGGCACATGTTCCTCTGAGACCAGGGCCTGCCCGGCCCCCAGGACTCCCCGCGGGGATGAGGATTCTGCCTGCAATCGCACCTCCACTATGCTGCCTTCTGGGATCTCAGCACCTCACCTGCCCCCTCCACTGCTAGGACACAGTCCTGGCTCCTCCTTGACTTGGCTGTGCGAGAAGCACCCACCACCTGCTCCCGCCCCAACCCAGGGCTGTCCCCACCTAGCTCACAGCACCTGGTCACAGGCCCCTGATTCCTTCTCTAAGCACTTAGTGGTCCCAGTTGAGCTCACCTGTGTGCTCCTGCCTCCTCCCCAAAAGAAACTTCCCCACAATGGGGCATGCCGCTGCCTTTCGCTTTCTCAGACTTTATTCTGCCTCAGGAGCAGCCAGCTCAGAGACCACCACGCCCCTGCCCAGCCTCACACCCCTTCTAGAAATGCCATGGCCAGCCCCTGGCCACCAGCAAGGCTGGAGAAGTGACTGCTGGCTCTTGCTTCTGGCGTGTACTGTGTGACACAATAGTAAAAACGAGAAAAGACCCAAACTCAGCAGCTTCTGGGTCCATCTGGGATGCCTTTGCTTCCCACCACATCAAGGAAGAGGAGAGTCTAAGAAAAGCTCATTTGCTCGGCGCCGTGGCTCACTAGGCTAATCCTCCACCTGCGGCACAGGCACCACAGGTTCTAGTCCCGGTCAGGGCGCCAGATTCTTTCCAGGACGGTCCTCTTCCAGGCCAGCTCTCTGCTGTGGCCCAGGAGTACAGTGGAGGATGGCCCAAGTGTCTGGGCCCTGCACCCACACGGGAGACCAGGAGGAAGCACCTGGCTCCTGGCTTCAGATCGGTGCAGAACGCTGGCTGTAGCGGCCATTTAGGGGGTGAACCAACGGAAGGAAGACCTTTCTCTCTGTCTCTCTCTCACTGTCTAATACTGCCTGTCAAAAAAAAAAGTTCATTTTACAAAGCTCACCTCCCACCTGTACTGTGCTGTTTCAAAGAGGCAACCGAATGCATCCTATGTCATGAGGCTGAGTTTGGGGAGCAAAGAAATCAAATGTTACCATTATGGATCAGGCAATGATCATAAATCTATTTTAATAGACCATAAATCTATTTTTAATCTCTTCTTCCTTCTAAAATAGTCCAGGCTGTCTTTTCATAAGAGGAAGAATCCAGGCTTTGATATGAGGAAAGGTGCAAAAAGCTCTCCTTCTAGTTGAAAATGCTAATTGAGCAGCCACTTTTTTTAAGCCTTCATTAACTGCATTAGTCTGCATTAACACCTTTTAAAACCTCTTTAAAATTGTGTTCAATTCACTTTCTTTAATCTCTTCTTTTCCTGGAGTGTGGAATCACTTTGATCCTCATCTTCATCTTTTCTTTGATGACAACTTTGGGTTTAATTTGTATCTGGGAATTGAAATGCAAATTTGCAATTACCCACAATCCCCTCCTCCCCCTGCTCTCCTGGGGCTGTGGGAGCTGGGCTGGTACTGAAGCTCTGTGTCCCTGGCTAGGATACCTCTCTCTGCCCTCCAGGTCCCATGGGACTTGGGGGGAAAGTTTACCCTGCTCCTGCAGGTTCTGAGCACTCGGGATGAGTTGCATAAATACTTTGATGCTATGAGGTGATAAACCTCCTGGCAGTGGTAGATGCACTCTGCTTTTCAAAATTTTATAAGGATGTTCTTTCTTGTCTCTTGCACCACGTATGTCTTTGTCCTTTTGCCACAGAGTTTTAATGCTGAGGAGAATGCTGTGAGAATTTTGAAAAGAAGAAAGACAAAAAAAAATGATGTCGGTTCCTCCTTAAGTTAAACATAGAATTACCATATAACCCAGCAGTTCCACTCCTAGTAAATAGATACACAGAAAAAGAACATAGACAGGAGTTCAAAATAAAATAAAAGCTGTACTTTATCTATTATTTATTATCACACAGCAGCATCATTCACAATCACCAGAAGGTGGAAGCCACCCCCAGGTGCATCTGCTGATGAAGGAATGGGTGAGCACACGTGGTCTGTGCGTCTGATGGGATCGCATTCAGTCTGCAGTAGGAGTACAGTGCTAACACATGCAGACGGACCTCGAGAACAGCATTCGAAGTGAAAGAAGCCAGACGCAGGAGGCCACGGGATGGATGATTCTGTTTGTACTGACAGGTGCCGAGTCAACAAATCCCTAGAGGCAGGAGGCAGTATAGTGGTTGTCCAGGGTGGGGACCAGAGAGGAATGAGCATGAGTCTCCTTGGAGGTGCTGAGAATGTTCTAGAACAGGATAATGAAGATGCTGAGAATGTTCTAGAACAAGGTTTGAAGATGCTGAGAATGTTCTAGAACAAGATAGTGAAGATGGCTGCACAGCATGTGAATGTATTAAATGTCAATCGTGGTAGATTTTATCTTAAGTGTATTTTATAATGATGATGGGGAGGAGGAGGAGGAGGATGACAGTTATATTGGTTTTTCCAATGGGAATGGGGCTTGGCCCCAAGATAATATGGACATTAGGTCTAGGACTGCAGGGTGTGGAAAGACACAAGGAAGGGTGGAAGAGGGAATAGAGTGTGATCTGGCCATCCAAGGTAAGGTTATTAGCTCCACTTCTTTCTGGCTGGGAACACTTGGACAAATCACAACTGGCTTTGGGAGTCTGGCCTCAGTTTTCTCACCTGAAAAATGGGGATGATAATACTAACACCCACACGGTGATATAGAGGATGAAGCAAGATGATAGTTTTCCTAGAACAGATATGAGCTCAATGAGAAAATGCTACCCTCCCCTGGCATGTCAGCAAAGATCATTTTTGTTGTGTCAACCTCAAGAACAGAGATTCTCTAAAGAAAATGAGTTTAATTGTGACTAGCAGGGGATTTGCAACTCCCTGATATGCTCGCAATGATGGATAAAGGTACATTCAGGGAAGCAGAGGACAACAAGGGTATTTAAAGCTAGAATGAGAGAGGTGGGCTGTGGCACAGTAGGTTAATCCTCCGCCTGCAGTGTCAGCATCCTATTTGGGCGCCGGTTCTAGTCCCAGCTTCTCCTCTTCCAATCTAGCTTCCTGCTATGGCCTGGGAAAACAGTAGAAAATGGGCCAAGTCCTTGGGCCCCTGCACCCCCATGGAAGACCCAGAAGAAGCTCCTGGCTCCTCGCTTCGGATTGGCATAGCTTCAGCTGTTGTGGCCAATTGGGGAGTGAACCAGCGGAGTGAACCAGCGGATGGAAGACCTCTGTCTCTCTCTGATCTCCCTCTATCTGTAACTCTATGTCTCAAATAAATAAATAAAATATTTTTTAAAAAAGGTAGAATGAGGGAAATTGCATAATTGTTTATAGACAACTATCCTTGGCCATGAGGATCAACAGCAAATGTGGTGTCCAGGCCAAAGCTGAAAGGTAGCTGCCAAGCACATGTCCTCCCAGAAGTATCTGTATTATTTCTGTTGGTCCTAACATTGCACTTGGATTTGTGCAAAGTCGTGGTTTTTGAGAGTCCTTGTAATAATTTCTGTCATGGGTGTATGTGCCTCAGCCCAGCCTTCAAGGCCTTCTGATGCCACTTTATTAGTATTTGACACAAGAGACTCCATTTTGACTCTGTCAGCTTTTCTTTCTTTCTTCCTTTCTTTTTTTCTTTTTCTTTTTTTTTTTTCTTTTTTGAAAGGCAGAGTTACAGAGAGAGAGGGAGCAAAAAAATCTTCCATCTGCTGGTTCAGTCCCCAAATGGCCACACTAGTTGGCTAAATCTGTGCTAAGGTGCCGGCCCTCTGACAGCTTTTTTTTGAGCACAGAAACCATCTTAGTGGACTCAAGAAAAAGAAGAAATTCCCTGAAGAGTATTCCAGAAACCAACAGTGTCCTGGAGGAGGAAGACACCAGGCTCTCTGGGGTCCTCCTCAGCCTTCACTGAGCCCCGACCATCCCTGACCACCTTGCTCCTGCCGGTTCCTTGTAATTTCCAGGGCAGAGTCTGATGGGCCCAACTTGGTGTGTGTGTCTGTGTGTGTGTGTGTGTGTGTGTGTAAGAGAGAGAGAGATGCTTGCCTGAGGCGGGAGTGGGGTACCCTCATGATCCCAGGGGCCCAGGCATGTATCCATCAAGAGCCATTCTCACAGCATAGGAGTCCTGGGGTAGTCACCCCGCTGGTGCCTGTGACACCGTCCTCCCGCCTGTGCTGAGCAGGCGTAAGGAGAGACAGGACGTGCAGGGGTGTGAAAGCAGCCTGGATTCAAGCCTGGCCTTCCCCTGGCCGCCATCACCTTCCCTTCCTCCTCTCACGGGGAGTTGCACCTTCACACAGGGCCGCAGCTCTGCAACTCGGCTCCCCCAGTTCTCCTTTCACTGTCACCCCCATCTAAGACCAGCGAAACTTCTCATGCCCGGTGCCAACGTCTCCTCCTCCTTGAAGCCTTCCCTGGTTAGCTCCCATCCCATGTAGGTTTTCTACCCCTGCTCTGTGTTTCCTATCTGTTTCACACACACACACACACACACACACACACTTTTAGCATTCAGCTTCTGTGTGTGTAACTGTGAGTATGTGTGTGTGAGAGTGTGTATGTCAATGTGTGAACGAGAGTGTGTGTGAGGGTTGTGTGAGTGTGTGAGTGTGAGTGTGTGGGAGTATGTGTATGACTGTGTGTGTAACTGTGTGTGAGAGTACGTGTATGAATGTGTGAGTGTGAGTGAACGTGAGTGTGTGTGAGGGTGTGTGTGAGTGTAAGTTGTGAGTGTGAGTGTGTGTGGCAGTGTGTGTAAGTGTATGGGAGTGGGAGTGTATGTGTGTGTGAGTGTATGGGGGAGTACTGAGGGAGTGTGTGTGTGTGTGTGTGTGTGTGTGTGTAACTGTGTGTATGTTCTCTGCTCTCGCACTGTGTGGACCACTCATTCCTTGCACCTGCATGCACAGTGCTTAGTGACGGAAAGGGGCGCTTAGGATCCACGGTGACCAGAGCAGCCAGGCAAGGGCAACTGGAATGGGAAATGGATCTGCTGCCCTCCGGGGCCCCACCTGTCCTGCCACAGCCACGGAACTGCAGTCTCACCCCTAGAGGGGTCTGGATGCACGGCTCCCCTTCCACTGCTCCGACTCAGGAGACCCCTCGGTCCCCCTGGGGAGATGGGACTTGTACAGCCCAGCTCAGCGGCGTTTGAATCTCAACGCTTCCTTTACCGTCTGAAGCTGACGAAACCTTTCAGCCTCAGCCTTCTATTCAGCAAAATGGAAACGCTTATTCAGCAGGGCTGTTGAGAAGACGAAAGATAATGGATTCAAAGCCCTCCACGTTGCACAGCACACAGTTGATGCTCAGTAAACGGAAGTGACTTCTGTGACTCAGCACCCCTGGTCGAGCACCCCTACAGTTGGGAGGAAGCTGGAGGAGACCCTGAGTCACTGGGAAGTCACTGAAGGCCGTAGGCTCAGCCTGGCAGGGGTCTGTGTGGCTCCGTCAGCTGGGGTGAGCATCTCCCAGGAGCCGGGATGGCACTGCAGTGGTGGCATGGAACAGCCTGGGAAGAGGCAGCGCCTCATCTACTGCCAGGCTCTGTGTGGGTATCCAGGGCTCCAAAGACCTCTGGTTGTGAGGTACCTGTGCCCAGTGCTTCCATCTCTGGGATACACCACCCCACCCCCAACCTTCAGTGCTTCCAAGCTTCTACAGCTTCCACAGAAGGGGCAGACGAATTTTATTCCGGAGGCTTTGACAGTTGCAGAGGGAATAAGTCAATTGCACTGATCCCAGTGCCTCGTAGGTGATGTGCTCTTCCATTTTGGTGAGAATGCACAGCCCAAGGGGGTTAGTGCAAGGAGATGGGTGAGAGGCACCGGGCCAGAAAGGACTGGCTTAGGCGGCCCCTGAGAGGGAGGAGACAGTGACTGGAGAAAAGCTTCCCGGGAGCTTGTGACAGAGCAGAGGAGCTTGGGAGGGGGCTGCCCTGCTGCGGGGAGAGGATGGGCGACACACTCCCTCTGTCTCTTGTTCTTGTTTCTGTCCCCTTCTCTGCCTTTCTCCATCACGCCCTCACCCCAGCTGCACCAGGCCTCAGCTGCAGCATCTGTCCCCTGCTTGGAGCAGGACCCCTGGGGAGGGGTGGGCAGGTGGGCTTACAGGTGAAGCCTGTTCCCGTGCACCAGGCAGGGCTTTCTGGCAGGTGTGTGCTCAGGTCTGGCTGTAGGCTTGCATGGAAGGAGAGGTATGAGAGGGCACGTGTGGGAGTGGCTGTGGGGAGGCTGGCTGTGCACCTGCGATTGTGCATTTGTGGCTAAGAACGTGTCCTAGAATGTGTCTCTGTGAGTGTGAGCATGTGCACTTGTGTCCACCACAGGCAAGTTGGAGCTTGTATGTTTTCACATGGTTAGAGATCTGCCATCAGAGGCCCCCTTTCCCCAAGCCAAGCAACCTGACCCATTGCACTCAGTATCTTCTCTTCCATATTACCGACTGCTAAGGTCATAAGTCCCACAGACACTGTGCAGACTCCCTTAGGTGGGGCCACACCCTGGCACTGCAGAGTGGAACCTCGGTGCTGGGCACCTGGAGGGCTGCTGCTGGTCCTGCAGCTGCCACTGCTGCCTCTTTCTGGATTCTCTGCAGCATCACCAGGCAGCCCTGCCTTTGGGAAACCTGTGTTGGGTGCCTGGGACATTAGAGAAAGAAGCAAGAGGACAGCATGGGCTTTGTCCAAGGTGGAAACTGAGCTGCTCTGCCTGGACTGAGGGAAGCTGTTTAATGGCCTGGAGCCTCCCCTTCCGGACAAGGCAACCCAGGGCCAGCGTGCACCTGACGTCTCTTTCCTGCCTGTATGCCACAGAGCTGCAGTGGGTGACTTGGTCCCATGTGGCTTATGGGGGGTGGGTAGGTTTTTAAATTGTGGAATTCATCAGTCTCTTCTGAAAATTCCATCTGAAACCCATCTTTCTGGCTCCTTTTAAAAACTGTCAGACTTAGCGACACTGGTCCCACACCTTTGTCACCAGGCAAAAGTTAGTCAAATCTGAGTGGCGGAGCCCTCATGAACCAGTGCCCACACTCCCATTTCCCAGCAGTCCCTGCGGTTACCCGGGCTCTCCTAGTCTCTGAAGCCATTGTTTCTTGTAGTTCTCATTTTCCTGGGAATATTTGTGTTTCCTATGTCTCTATCCAAAACCTAGTGAGATGGAAGCCTCGTTGAGGCCAGAGAGGGAGCGGGATACTTAAGTTCCTTCACCCACAGAATGCAGAGCGCCAGAGGAAGCAAAACCATAGGATACACACAGGGTATCTGTCCGGAATATTAATTTTTCTTAGAGGTTTCACTAGGAAACCCAACATGGCAGATGGTAAAACCCCATGCCTTTTTTAGAGGGAAGTCCAGAGGGCTTTGGCACTGAGGAGGGGCATTCTGGAATATCGCAGCCCTTGCAGTCATGGACCCATTGTCACCCAAGACTTGCTTCCAAGGTAAGACTGAGTGATCCTGGGTTCCACGTGGGGGGTGCTGGGTGTAGACTTGCGGATTCCAGGCTGCCGGATCTCGGAGCTGCTCTCCGGGCAGAGCTGTGCTACTGCTGTGCTTCTGTGTTTTTAGATCCCAGCTGGGAAACAGGCGTGAGAGACACACACAGCAAACTGCAGCTGGTGCATCCTTGCAGACACTTTTAAGGTGACACAGGAAGTGTAAGAAATAATTGACAGAGCAGACTTTGGGCCTAGCAGTTAGAACTCCGCTTAGGACTCCTGGATCCCACATAGGAACACCCAGGAGTACTCCCAGCTCTCTGGCTCCTGATGCCAGCTTCCTGCCAATCAGACCCTGGAGACAGTGGTGGAGACTCAAGGAATGGATTCCTGCCCCACATGTGGAGATCAGGACTGGGTTCCTGGCTCCTGACTCTGGCCCCCTCGCTGTTGTGGGATTTGTTGAATGAATCAAAGGATCTCTCTCTCTGTCTCTCTTTCTTTCTCATAAATTTTATTTATTTATTTATTTTATTTTATTTATTTGACAGGCAGAGTTAGGCAGTGAGAGAGAGAGAGAGAGAGAGAGAGAGAGAGAGAGGTCCTCCTTTTCCATTGGTTCACCCCGCAAATGGCCGCTACAGCCGGCATGCTGCACCAATCTGAAGCCAGGAGCCAGGTGCTTCCTCCTGGTCTCCCATGCAGGTACAGGGCCCAAGCACTTGGGCCATCCTCCACTGCACTGCTGGGCCACAGCAGAGAGCTGGACTGGAAGAGGAGCAACCGGGACCGAATCCGGGGTGCCGGCGCCGCAGGCAGAGGATTAGCATGGCTCTGGCCTCTCATAAATTTTTTAAAATAAAAATAAAAACATACAAAAGAAATCATTACCTCTTCTGTCACTCAGGAAGGAAATGGTGGTCATTTACAACACAATTACCTACAAGGTGTTCTTTTGATTCCTTAAAATCCCAAGCTGTTGGCAAAGTCTCTCTCCACCCCACTGTAGGCAAAGCTGCAGAAATGTTCAAAGAGTTGGCTTGGGGCTAGTTCGTGCTCTTTCTACTAGCTGGTGACTTTGGGTAATTTATTTAGACTTTCAGAGGCTTAGTTTTCTCATCTTTAAAATGGAGTTCACAAATGCTACTTTCCTTAAAGCACTATTTGGACAATCTGGTGCAGCAATGAAAATCAAAGATCTTACTCCAGTTCTAAAATGCGACAATCATATTAATCATTTTTGTTAAAATTAATAAAGCTACTAGAACCCACTAAAATGATTGTGAATACAGAAAATAGAAGCCAAATCCCAGCATTTATTTTGTATGATGTTATGAAAGTGAAAAAAAAAATTACAAACTCCAATAAGCAAACAATCATCAATAGAACTCAAGGAGAAGGCATCCCTAGTGCTGTCAGTGTGACCTGACTGATGGCTAAGAAATGGAATCCAGGGGCCAGTGCTGTGGTGCAGCCAGCTAAGCCACCACCTGCAGCACCGACATCTGATATGAACACCGGCTGGAGTCACTCCAGATTGCTCAGCTTCCGATCCAGCTCCCTGCTAATGCACCTGGGAAAGCAGCAGAGGATGGTCCAGCCGCTTGGACCCCTGCACCCACGTGGGAGTTCCAAGCTCCTGGCCCTGACCCACTCCAACCCCAGCCCCTTGCAACCATCTGGGGAGTGAGCCAGTGGATGGAAGGTCTTCCTCTGAGTCTCCCTCTCTCCCTAGCTCTGCCTTTCAAATAAATAAATAAATCTTTATTCAAAAATTAGATAGAAAATTATGGAAGGGGGTAAAGATATGGAGCACAGCTAGACTCCTCTTTAAGTAGATAAAAATCTAAAGAACTGTTTTCCAAGAAGACTCAAATCCGATTACCTGGGTTCCTGTGCCCTTCTGTCTTGGGAGTGGTGTGAACGCTGTGGAGGGAACATGAAATGGAAGCTGTGGAGAAAGCAGTGACCCCTCCCTGGGAAATGCAGGTCCCAGGCTACATTCTGAATCAGGGTGAAAATCCATAGCCCAGAACATTTCCCTTGGGGATCATTCACAGTGGTGAATATTTCACCGAGACTATTATCCCAGTGGAATAAACTCCAGGACACGGCGTGGGCGTGGGGACTGGCTTTGCAAGAAAAAGCAGCACCCACGTGCCATGACAAAGACTCCAAAGGGACTCCCTCCAGCTGCCACCCCTACACCCAAGACACATAGATAGAAACGAACTGTGCCTGTCTCAAACAAACTGGCTGCAGGTATGATGAGAAGAGTCTGGGAGCAGCCTTCTGGTGTCAGTGCAAACAGAAGGTCGAGACTCTCCAAACAAAAGGAAAAAACACAGAAGCCACATGGCCACCCTGCAAATGTGTTATGGCCAAAAGAAGACAACATCCAGCTTAGAGGAAAAGGTACTCCTGCATCGCAGCAGGTTCTTCCCTGCTGCTTCGTGCATAGAACAACTTCAGAAGGGCATGCGTTCTAACTCTCCGAAGACAGATAACAGAATGGGAGACAGACCACCAAGCTACAAAGTCAACTGAGGACCAAAACACTCACTTGTACAAAATGAACTAGAAAAAGCCGAGAAGGAGTTGACACAGTTGAACCCAAGATGAAGTGGGAATTATTGACAGAGAGAAGACTTGGTGAAATAGGTTTTAAAATGAATGATTGTGGGGTCAGCGCTGTGGCATGGAGGATAATCCTCTGCCTGCAGTGCAGGCATCCCATATGGGTGGTGGTTCTAGTCCTGGCTGCTCCTCTTCTGATCCAGCACTCTGTCATGGCCTGGGAAAGCAGGAGAAGATGGCCCAAGCATTTGAGCTTCTGCACCTGCGTGGAAGACCTGGAAGAAGCTCCTGCTACTGGCTTCAGATCAGCCCAGCCCCGCCCATTGCAGTCATTTGGGGAGTGAACCAGCAGATGGAAGACCTTTCTCTCTGTCACTCCCTCTCACTGTCTATAACTCTATCTCTCAAATAAATGAATAAGATTAAAAAAAATAGAATGATTGCAGAAATCAAGGAGAAGCCAGGAGTCATCGAAGTGAGGCAGACATGCTGCAGCAGGTAATAGGCATCGCCTGCACTCAGGAACCCAGCAAAGACTGGAGAGGATGTGCTCAAACGTGGGCCAGACAAGTCCCTGAAATGAAGAAAGAGCCTGCAGGTCAAAAAGCACACTGGGCATTCCAGGAAAAGCTGATTGTGAATACTCATTGTTGAACATGGCCGGCGTAGACTGTTGAACTTCCAGGATAAAGAAAAGAACCTTCAGATTTCATGGCAACAAAAGCAAGCCATCCACAGAGCTCTGAGGGAAGACCAGGGACCGTGGGCTTCCTCCGAGGCTACTGTCAATTCCTGAAGACCACAAAGCTCTGGGGGAGGGAGAGTGTCATCTAAAAATGCGACCCACGGGCAGCTGTGACTGAAGTGCAGAGATAGGGACACTGTCCAGGGCAAGAGAACCCATGAGAGCACTCACCAGGACCTTCAGACAGGGCGTCATTCAGGAAGGAAACACAGTCAAATCAGTTATGAATAAAAGCAAAGAATTCAGGAATCCACGTAAAAAATAGAATACCAAGCAATTATGGTTATCAAACACAAACACTGAAAACATTAAAGTAATATTATAACATAAAAATAGAATACAGGGCTGGCGTGTGGCACACCAGATGAAGCCTCCGCCTCCAGCAAAGGCATTCAATACAGGATTGCTGGGTCCAGTCCCAGCTGCTGCATTTCCCATCCAGCTCCCTGCAAATATGCTGGGAGAGCAGCAGAAAGTGGCCCAAGTGCTTGGACCTCCGCACCCATGTGGGAGTTCCAGGCTGCCAGTCTTGGGGAATGAGACAGAAAACGTAGATCTCTCTCTCTCTCTCTCTCTCTCTTTCTCTGTCAGTCTGCCTTCCAAATAAGTACATAAATAAGTCTTTAAAAATAAATACATTGGGAATGTAAAAATACTGAATTCTTTACATGGTGTGGGATCAAATGATCTAGCTTATAATACAAAGCTGTATTATAATGTAAAATGTATTTGTTTGAAAGTCAGAGAGAGATCTACACACCCCAAATGCTCACAGCAGCCAGGGCTGGGCCAAGCTAAAGCCAAGAACCAGGTTTCATACATGACAGGACAAGGCCAAGCCAGCTGAGCCATAAACACCATATTCCAGGGTACACATTAGCAGGAATCTGGGATTGGGAGCAAAATCAGGGATTGAACTGGAACATTCCTATGTGGGGTGCAGGGGCCCTAAGCAGCGTCTTAACCACGTACCAAATGCCCATTTATTTAAGCTCAACAATTTCTTTTTCTTCTAATAAATTTAGGTAAAATTAAATGTAATGCTTTTCATTAAGCTAGCATTACTCCATATATATGAAAGGTTTTCTTTCTCCCTCTGTATATGTGTACCATCTCTGCATATAAACGCAGAGGTAGTAATTACAATGATGATTACCTAATATTTTAACAGCTGTTTCTGGGTGAGTTCACTTTCAATTTGGGTTTTCTGCATTGTTTAAGTTCTTGATTATGTACATATATTTTTTAAATAAAAACTGTATAGTACGGTGACTTTTTAAAAAAAGTTTATTTATTTGAAAGTCAGAGTTACACAGAAAGAGAAGGAGAGGCAGAGAGAGAAAGAGATGGAGAGAGAGAGAGAGAGAGAGAGAGAGAGGTCTTCCTTCCGCTGGTTCTCTCCCCAATTGGCCACAACAGCCAAAGCTATAGTTATCCGAAGCCAGAGACCAGGAGCTTCTTCCTGGTCTCCCTTGCAGGGGCAGGGGCCCAGGGATTTGGGTCATCTTCTACTGCTTTCTCAGGCCATAGCAGACCTGGATGGGAAGTGGAGCAGCCAGGACTCGAACTGGCGCCCATATGGGATGCCGGCACTGCAGGCGGCAGCCTTATCCACTACACCACAGCACCATTCCCAACAATGACTTTTTTGTTTGTTGCAAAGTCGAAAATAGTTATGCCAAGGAGTTGACAGTTGGATTCCGGTTGTTGGGAAAGAGGATAATTTATTTTCTAGGTAGTATTTTTCCCTGGGGTTTTCAAAATCTTAGATTAAAAAATCCTAAATTCAACAAAGCAATGTCAGTGGAAAGGACCCCCAGGCACGTCGCAGAAGACGTGCACGCACCCCTATTTGCCAGGCAGGGAGTCTGGATCAGGTTTTGGACTGTGAATTTCAAGACCGGCAGCTTCTACTTGCAGTTACAAATTAATCTCCCTGTCGTATGTGTACCATCGCTAAGCCTTCAGTCACCTTGTGTTCAAGCCCCAAGCTCCTTTTCAGACACCAGCCCTCGGCCAGCGCTGAGATGGAGCAGTAAGGGGAGGTTCTGGCTACAGCAGTCTGCAGAATCAGTCTGTGAGCTGGCCCCAGGGAGTGCAGCTGGGCATGGGAGGGCAAGCGGGGGCGCTAGGGGAACAGAAAACACGCAGAGTGTCGCCTTGGTCCTGCTGAACGCGTCTGTATTCCCCAGACAGGCTGAGAAACCCTTGGAGGGGAATCCTGGGAAACAGTGGCCGTAGGAGCTGGCAGCTTGGACAGCTGCCATTGGGTGGGCAAAGGCAAGGTCACCCTTGAAATCCGCAGGGCTGGGGACAGTCAGGTCTCCGCAAGAACTCGGCTGCTCTCACTTCCTTTAGGAGGTGCTCAAAAACCCTGAATTTAAAGCAATATCTGACCGGGACTGGGGCTGGGCCACCTGCTCAATAGCGCCCCGTGTGGCTGCTGTCCCGCCTGGATCTTCTCAAGTAAACAAAAAGAAAACAAACCAAAAAAGACAATTTTTAAACACAGCAAAGGCACTCATGCTGGGAGCGGCAGGCTCTCTGCTCTTCCCTCGGTGCCCTGGGATGTGAGATGGATGTTCTCCTCTTTCCCCCATCCCCTTTCCAATCCTGCACCTCCACCATCTTTTTTTTTATAAAGAAATATACGTTTATCTTCTGTCTTCATCTAGTATATGCTCCCTGTAGAAATTCGATCTCCTCTAGTTGGAAAGACCTTGAGCTGAAGCCCTGTGGCCATTACGATGAAGCTGCTTTGTCTTTGTGTGGCTATGTCCAGGAAAGCCTTCGCAGTGCTGGGACCACTGTACTGTGAGAGCCCTTTGATCTGGGGCCAGGGCACAGAGGTGTGGCCCCTAGGGGCCTGGCTCAGATGGCGCTGTGCAGACAATTCACCAGAACAGCACAAGGCAGCCACACCCTCCTCGGTCCATATGGAGACCCACCAGCAAATTCTACCCAGGGTTGAGCCCTCATTATGGTTAGGACATGGGGTAGAGTGCCCCTAAAAACAACCACATTTAATCTTTGCAAGAGACCTACAAGAAAGATGCTGTTGTCCTGTTTTATAGGTAGGAAAAAACTGAGGCTTGGGGGCTGGCATTGAGGCCCAGTGGGTTAAACCTCTTCCTGCAACACTGGCATCGCATATGGGTGCCAGTTCTAGTCCTGGCTGCTCCACTTCCAATCTAGCTCCCTACTAATGCACCTGAAAAAGCAGCAGAAGATGGTCTAAGTGCTTGGGTCCCTGCCACCCACGTGAGAGACCTGGATGGAGTTCCTAGCTCCTGGCTTAGTCTTGGCCCAGCCCCAACTATTGCAGCCATTTGAAGAATGAACCAGCAGATGGAAAATCTCTCTGCCTTTCAAATGAATAAAATTAATTTTTAAAAAAAAGTTAAGAAGGAATAAGAAAGCAAGGAGGTTGTCCAAGGCCAATGTCACCCAGCTAAGCAAGGTTGGAGCTGAGAATCTCCACTCACACCAGCAGCCCCAAAAGCCAGACCTGCAAACACTTCTCTGTGTTGCCCCTGGAGCCGAGCTGAGAAAGCACCACGCTCCCAGGGGGACGAGAAGGTTCTGTGCAGGCACCTGGAGACCCACTGGCCCTGCCCAGGGACCTGTGTTTCACAAGTGTGGCTCTGGCTTCCGTCAGGCCTGAGCAGGTTAGTTCTGACGGGGTTGGGGATGTGCAGGGTGTGGGGTGCAGCTGCTCACCCTGGAGGTTCCTGGGTCAGACCCGCGACTCCAGAGCTGTTGGCTTGCTCAGGGCCTCCTGCAGGCGTGGATTGTCCCTGCTCGTAGGTGGGTGCTGGGCTAAGCCCTGTCTCCAAGGAAGAGGAGGGTGAAGCCCTGTGGCCAGGAAGCCACCCCCCCCCCAGGTTCTTCCGTCCTCCGAGCATCACAGGAGAAAGGGCTGACACGGAGCAGTGTGGTAGGAGTGTGGGTCCAGGGCTGCAGGGAGAGGGAAAGCCCTGGGCAGGTGTTGTCAAGCTAAGCTTCCTGGGGCTTCCCCTTCCCCTTGGCCTCAGAACTAGAAACTCAGTGAGCGGAAAGAGGAACTCGTCTGTCAACTGTTCTGTCGTCCTCAGATTACAGATCAGGCAACTGAGGCTTGAGAGAAGCTGTGACTCAGGGAAAGTGACAAAACCAGAGGCGGCCGGGGTGGGCAGGCCCTGGCTCCTCACCACACCCTCCACACCACACACGGCCTTGCCATCCCGTTGTCTGCTAAGTCCATTGCTAGCCCCTTCCTCTCCCTCCCCGGCTTCTTCTGGACCAAACCAGAGATTCCCTCTTGATGCCCAAGACCCCAGGGTCTTTGCCACATTGTCTCCTTGCCTGTCTAGCTCATTCGGCTTGCCCACTGATGGATCAGACATCACCTCCTCCAAGAAGCCTCCCTGAGCGTCCCCCACTGGAAAAGGTTCCTTCCTCCTCTTTATTTCTGAACTCCTTGTTTGGGCATTTCTACACGATGTGTGTTAGCTGCTTTCGCTCTCTCCATCACAACAGCTTACAAAGTGCACATGTTCACAGAGACACTGGGAGATGAGGAGGGTGAGCATTGCAATGCTGCTTTGCACATGAGAAATTCAGAACTCAAGAGTGTTGGATGACAAATGAGTGGCGGAGCAGATGCGGGCACCCAGGCCTCCAGACTCCCACACTCCTTGGACGGGAGCCAGCCTGCTGCCTCTGCAGAGCCGCCTCTGCTGTCTCTGGGAATGGCTCCACCACAGTTGTGCAGTGCACAGCCTGTCAGGCTGTTCTGTGCAGTCCCACCTCGGTGCCTGGCCCTGTGCCCTAAGGGAAACAGACGTTCAAGAAGCCTGGGCAGAGTCAGTGTTCTCTTCCTTTCCTCCCTGTTTCCTTCCCGAATCTCACTCTTTTCCCTCCTTTAACTCCCTGCATTTTCTACTGAATTTTTCATCGGGAAGAAGCACATTTAGAGATGTGAAGCACACGCTTTGCTGGGCCTCCGCTTTGATGAATGTTTGATGCCGAGGCTGGGGAGGCAGGCGCTGCCGCAGACGGGTGGGGGGGGGAGCTGGGGAGGGGCCTCTGAGGATATGACTCCCCCTCCCTGCCCCTCCCGGAGGGTGTTTGAACCTGACCTAGCTCTGCTCTGCAGCATGAGCCTGTGTGTGTGCATGCGCATGTGTTGGGAGGTGGAGGAGGCAGGTGCATCTGGGAGCGTGGCAGGGGAGAAGCTGGAAGTCAGTGCCACCCCTGAGATTACCCACCATGCCTCAGTCACTCAACCTTTCTGAATCTTGGTTCCTCAATGGGACATAGGAGGTGCTACTACCTTCTTCTCAAGGTCAGCGAGTAAATAAGAGGCCCCCACTGTGCCTGACACACACACCTGATTCCTGAACATCAGTCCTCCTGCCTCCCAGGGCCTGGAGAGGGAAGGTTTCTCAGCATGAGTGCCAAAACCTCACAGGCTCTGGAGATGGATACGTTCTTTGCAAGAGAACTGTGACTGGATGCGGCTTCGTCCTTGACATTGAAGGCACCGGTCTGGGTTCTACCCTGACCTCAAGGTTGAACATGTAGATCCCGTTGCCCCTTCTCAGGGAGACACCCTGCCTAAGTCATGAGGCTACAACCAAGGGGATGATGGTGGGACACTGGGGTGCCCTGGGACACCAGTGCTTCTCCCCAGCGTGGTGCTCGCATGGGCTCTGCCGCAGCTGGAGGAGCAGCCCCAGCGGGCAGAGGTGGGGACTGTCTTGTGGCCATGGCCTCTCCCCTGAGCTTGGCTTTTTCTCTGCATGATTTGCCCTGGACCACAGCACACAGGGTTGAGCTCTGTGTTGGACAGCTGTGTGCACACCTCTAGCTGGGCTCTCTCCCTTCCTGCTGCTCCTTGCTCCCTGGGGTTTCTATTGGCACAAGGTAGACCAGCATTCCTGGCCGACCACGCCCTTTGCAGCTCTGCAGTTTCTCCAGGCACACACAGCAGGAGAGTGTTGGCTGGGGCACAGGGATCCCACCATCAGCATCCCCTCAGCCGCCCTGCTACAGAGCAATGAATGCCAATATGCTCCTTAGTTTGCATCCGTCTGTCTACCCCAGGGTCCTCCCGACACAGAGTGGTGGGGATTCTATGAGTGACCCCACAAATGCATAATGGATCCGTGAGGTCCTTTCCCTTGCAGACAGAACTTGTAAAGACCCCCCAATGTCATGAAGTATTCAGCTGCTGGGGTGTCCCCCCACCCACCCATACACACAACAGGGTCATCAAGACATTTAAAAAGGAATTCTCCCCACACATCCCCACCTCCCACAACAGTACTATCAGTCAGCCGTATGTGAGTGTGAATGACTTGAATCTGATTGCTTTCCCATTAATGTCCCTGAGGGCAGGGGACTTTAATACAAGCAGAGTGAGTGTCCAAGTTGCTCAGAAAGCCCAAGGCTCATCCTTGCACTGGTGAAGGCTAAGAGGTCTTTGAGCAGGTGAAAGTGTCTTGGGGAGGGCAGGTCTGGTGGGCTCTGTCAGGACGCAGAATACTGGCAACAGGGTGCTCCCTGCATTGGGTATCTGCTCTTCCCTCGGTGCCCTGGGATGTGAGATGGATGTTCTCCTCTTTCAGAGCCTCTAGTCAGAGCCCTAGGATATCTGCCTATCAGAGCCAGAGGTGGTTGGGGGAGGGACAAACATCCGGCCACCAGCAGGGGTCGCTGTTGAGGCAGCTAATGCTGAACCAGCGTTAGGGTGGAGGGTCACCTCCTGCCAGGAATTCCTTAGCAGCCAAATTGTGGACTAGCTCCAGGCATGAATTTGTTCTCCAGATCCAGCCCTCCTAACGTGCCTGTTCAGTCTCTGGGGAGGTGGGAAGGAGAGGGTGCTTGGATGAGAGACCCCCGGAGTATCGAGGAACCAGTATTTCATCTCTGCCCCTCTCCCCGCCAAGGGAAGTCCACCAAGTTTAGGGCAGTGGGGACGACCCTGGAGTCCCTTGGGATGTTTGGGCCCTTACTTGGGAGCAGATCCTGCGCATGTGCGGCTGAGTGAGAACAATGGGCTGGCCCTTGTCCCACCCCCGTCACTCATTGGCTGTGGGGAGACTGGCCTTTGGGGGCTCCTGCCTCCACTAACTGCAAGAGACAACAGCCTGCACTGTCAGGGATACTGGTGGGCCCCAGGGACACAGGGCGGCATTTAAGGGACAAGGGGACTGGCAGGGGGGATGCTTGCCTTGCCTGCTGCTGCTGGCTGGGTGCTGGCTCCCTGGACCCAGTCACAGTGGGAGTGGGGGTTGGGGAAGGGACAAGGTTCCTTGCTGTGCCTCCTGGTGCTGAGATGTAGCAGAGCTAGGCCTCTGGGCTGTAAAGGAGGTGCATCTAGACCCAAGGGCCCCAAGGGGCTCAGGTAAGTTAGGGGAAGTCTTTCAGGTTTCAGTAGCCACTTGGCTGCTTCGGAGTCAGCCCAGTGGCCGGCTGTTCTCGGAGGCAGTGTTCAGGGTTTTGGGTGTGAGGGAAGAAGCCCGAGAGCTGCATGCCCAGCCCTGATGCCCTGAAGTGGGGCTTCAGAAACAGAAGGTCCTGGGTCTTGTGTTTTGGCATAGCCAGCAAACCCACAGCCTGCAATGCCAGCATTCCATAGGGGCAATGGCTCGAGTCCCAGCTGCTCCACTTCTGATCCAGCTCTCTGCTATGGCCTGGGAAAGCAGTGGAAGATGGCCCAAGTCCTTGGGCCCCTGCACCAGTGTGGGAGACCCGGAAGAAGCTCCTGTCTCCTGGCTTCAGTTTGGCCCAGCTCCGGCCATTGTAGCTATTTGGGAAGTGAACCAGCAGATGGAAGATCTCTTTTTCTCTCTCTTTCATCTCTCCCTCTTTCTGTAGTTCTGTCTTTCAAATAAATAAAATAAATCTTAAAAAAGAAGGAGAATATCCTGGAAGGTCATGAGGACAACAGTGGCCCCCAGTTTGCAGCAGACACCCCAGGGACTCCTAAGATCCCTAGGGTCGCACCCAGGGTCCCAAGCAGGTTGAGGACACTGTGGAAACAGACTCCTATTTCCTGACTGTTCTTTCTCTGCCTGCCCAAAAGCAGAGCAGTCCTAGGTTCTTCTGCCTCCCTGGCTCTGCCTCTGTAGGCATTGAGACTGCTTTTCCATCCCCAACCAGACAGCCTCCCAGCCACATTCTCCCTCGCTAGGCTCCAACCTCTCACTGAAATCCCTGCTTTCTTGTTGGTTCATTCAATCATTCCTTCATTCATTCCATGGCTCACAAGCGAGTCCCCATGCCTGGCTCCACACTGAGCAGAGCAGACCCGTCCCTGGTGCACTCTCGAAAGGGGACAGGGATGCCAGGCAGTTCACCCGGCAGTGGAGAGTGCCCATGGCCACACCAGCTGTGAGGAGCCTTCTCATCTACTGCTGATGGCTCATCCTTCTTCCACCTTGTGCTTTAGAGATGCCAGAGAGACATACATCTGAGTGACTGCTGTGACAGCTGTTAGTCTTAGAAAGGCAGGGGCTTGGGAACCAGTGCAGATTCTACCCAGCAGCTGTGTGGACTTGGGCGAGTTGCTCTCTGGACTTCCCCGTCCTCATCTGTAAAAGATGTCTCCCTATTTCCCGAATGATGGAGGTGGCAGAGGCAAGTGCCTGTTACTGTTCAGCATTCAGACATTTGCAGAAGGTTCTGCCCAGGAAACAGTGCTGGCTGGATGGGTAGCAAGCAGAGGGCCTGATGTAGGCATGGGTGGGATGGAGGCTGGGCCAGCCCCCTTTGAACCTGGCCTGGCACCCCTACCCTGGCCACCAGCTGCTCATGTGACCCATAGCTCCCGTGTTGTGGGCATCAGTTGGAATAAACAAGCAGTGTGGATGGAGGGGACGGCGGGGAGGCAGGCCCCAGCTGGATTCCAGATGCAGGCATGGGTACCGCATGAGAGGACCCAAGGGGGCTCATTATCAGCTCTGCCTCGGCTGCTCCCTGCTCCCGACCCGGGAAGCACTTTCCTTCCTCAGGGGCCATCAAATATTCAGAGCAGAAGATGGTAGAGCTGCCAGGCAGGAGGAGCAGCCTCTCCTGGCACCCAGGTGAGCCAGCCCTTCCTGAGGCTCAGGTGGGTGCTGACGTGGGGGGCCCTGGGCGCCTCCTGTCTTCTGGGGAGCGCTCCCTCCTTTTTCCCCTGCCCTGCACACTGCCGGGGCTGGCTCTTCCTATGTCAGTAGTCCTCTCTGCTGCTCACTCACTTAGCAATTTAACTGCCTGCCTCCCGCTGACCCAACTCAGAGTCTGGGCAGATGCCCAAGACAGTTTGTTGAGTGATTTGCGAGAGTCGGTTTTTCTCCTGTGAAAATACCCGCAGAGCCCGACTGCACTAAATGGAGCACAGAGAGCTGGATCATCTTGTCCTCACCATCCTGAGCCCACGGGCGTGGACGTGAAACCCACAGCTCTAGTCCAGGGCTCCTGTGTTTCACACAAAGGACGGCCAGGCCCGAGGGGTGAAGAGATGTACCTGACGTCACACAGCAGGTTGGTGCCTATCTGGAGCAGGTGCCCCCGTGCCCTGAGCCCAGGGCTGAGGTCCCCTCTGCCCCAGGTTCTTCCAGTGTTAGCTGTAACTTCCCATACAAGGACCCCGTTGTTTCAGGTCAGAAACAGTTTGATCTGGGTGGCCACGCTCATGTGGGCAGCGCCTTGACTGAGGTCTCTGATGCCTGTCATCGGTGCAAGGGTGGTTGGAACAGGCTGCCGCTGTCCCTGGCCCTGGGGCATCTCCCAGCATTTATATACTGGCTCTGTGTCCTTTTCCCTGGAGTGGGGGTGGGCACGGCCCCCCTGTCTGATAGAAGTGGGCTGTGCTTTTGGCTTTCCATGTCCTGAATGTTGCTAGGGCCTGGAAGTGCAGTCGGCTGGGAGCCCCACAGTAAGAAAATCCGGAGTAGGAGTATTCTCACCTCTCCCCCTGGCATCAGTGAGGAAAAAGGGCCCCTCGTCTCCTTAGAGGCCTGGGAAGGGTGGGCATCAATGACCACCTGCTTCCCAGCCCACTTCCCCACCCAGGAGGGGCAGCAAACATTTTCCTCCCAGCTTCATTCATTAAGCCCGGGAACCTGGAGATGGGAATGGGAATTTCCTCATTTCATAAAAATTTAAGCTAATGAATATGCGGAGGCAGCTGGGGTCCACCTCGTTATTTCCTGTCTCCTGCCCAGAGGTACTTAGTGCTCTCCCTTCTTGGTGAGGAAGAAGGGAGCCCACAGCCATCAGTAGTGGCTGATGAGGGACCAGAGAACTCAGATGAGCAGCTTAGCATTAAGTAAGCACCATCTGCATGCCAGGATCTTCCTACATACTTATTTTTTTTTTAAGATTTACTTTATTTCTTTGAAAGGCAGAGTTACAGAGAGAGGTAGGGACAACGAAAGGTCTTCCATCTACTGGTTCACTCCCCAAATGGCCACAATGGCTGGAGCTGAGCTGATCCAAAGCCAGGAGCCAGGAGCTTCTTCCAGGTCTCCCACATGGGTGCAGGGGCCCAAGCATATGAACCATCTTCTACTGCTTTTCCAGGTGCACTAGCAGGGAGCTGGATTGGAAGTGGAGCAGCCAGAACTTGAACTGGCACCCATATGGGATGCCGACCTGGTGCTGGAGGCCGGGGCTTTAACACACTGCACCACAGCGCCATCCCCGGGCTCTTCCTATATTCGTCATTCAGTTCATTTGTGCAACAGCCCCATGAGATACACATTCTTGCCCAGATTCCACAGGTGGGAAACTGTTATTCAGATAGATGGAGTAACCTACCTAAAGTCACACAGCAGGAGGCCATGTGCGCCCTATAGCACTGAGGCTTGCACTATTTTACTACACCACTTCCTGTGGGGGCAGCCACCTTGGCAACCCATGCTTAACAAGGTCAGGTTTGGAACAGGCTGGCTCGGGGCCCCAGGCTTAGACTCCTCACTTGGATCCTAATGAGCACACACTCAATGGCAGGTTGGGGATGCTTGGCCAGGGAAGAGCTGAGAAGCCAGACTCCAGCCCACTAGGACTGAGTAGGGGATGAAAGAATTAGGGCTGGGGGTCAAACCTGGGCTGACTCCCAGGTCTGTTGGGAGTTGTGCATTTGCTCACATCGCAAGCCATGTGCGAGTCACGTGCCTCCTCCACCCCTCAGCAGCCTAAGCTGCATAACAGCTTAATGGCAACAGCACCCACCTCTGAGGAGCAGCGTGTGGGGCAATGGGACAAGGACGTAGGCAAACAGCCTCAGCCCAGGGCCTGGCACGTGGGAGACGCTTGTGACCTGCGTCCCTAGCTCTTCTCTGCAGGCCCCACCCAGAGCGGCGGCCTTTGATGTCCACGCGTCTCTTCCTGCTGCAATTGTCCGCTGCGTCCCCCACAGCCCCATGCAAGGGAAGGGGCTCCGGTGGCCATCGTGGGGCCCCTGTGGTGCCCAGGAGGAGTCTACTCTGCCTGTCAAATCCTAGAATCAGCAGAGGGATGTACCACTGCACCCCACGGGAGCTCCCTGGCTCAAAGGCTCAGGGGACCTCGGTCTGCAGAATGACTAAGGAGCATGTCCTTCTGCTGAGACCAGTGTGGGGAGGGGACCCTGCTGGGAATGTGACCAGGATGCAGATGTGTCCCTGAGTCCAGGGCATGCGTGTAGAGTTCTTGGGGAAACACACCCTTCAGCCTGAGAGGGGACTGATGGATCCCCCAAGAATGGTGGGTGAAAAACCACTGCTCCAAGCAGACCCCCGCTGGAAAAGGACATCCAGGCAGACAGATGCCCAGGAAGGCTAGGTCCCTTGACGAGAGTGGGACACAGCCCTGCCAGAGCTGGGAAGGGAAACTCCCAGGCCCCCCGAGTTGATGCAACATTAATTTTTCCCCATGACCCGTGAGTCAGAAGCTACTGCCATCTTCCATGTGAGGGAAACGAAGTCCAAGGGTGCACATTACGCAGCCACTGTGCCCCAGCTTGCAGCTGTGTCTCAGGAGGGATCTCCGATCTCTGCACCCCGAGGCCTGCATGGAGCATTCCTGCTGCTGCTCAGAGCCCTGGGTGGACAGCTTGCTGGTTGCGCCAGCAACTTCCGGTTAGCCTCACCTCTCAGTGATAGGCAAGAGAAATCCCTGCGATGATTAACAGACCCTGGTGGACCAAGGCAGCTCCCACGTGGAGCTTGCGGGGAGGAGATTGCAAGGCTGGCTTCTCAGAGGTTCCTTGGCCTTAGCAACTCAGGATTCTTTGGGGGCAGCATGGAAGACTGCCGTTCAGACCGTGGCGTACCTGTGCTCAAGGACAGCTGATCTGCCTGGGGGCTCTGCTGAGTTTCCTGTCTACTCCCCCTGGGGAGCTTTGGACAGGCACTACCAAGCCCTCCTCCTCTCTGTCCCCCCCCCACCCCTACCCACCTGCCCTTTGGAACTCAGATGGCCACCGGTTAAAATGTTTCATTTAATTTGCCCAACCCACATCGTGGACCAGACTTGATGCATCAGTGAATACGGGGCTTCTCCCCTGGAGGAACCCACAGTCCTGAGTAGGCATGAGACAAATAATCAGGCATTCAGAGCGTGACAGGCAAAGTGGATTCTGTGATTGATTAACAACATCTGCTAAAGGTGTAGCTTCAGTGATTGTCAAGGGAAATCCAGGCGATGACTAGCAGACGCTGGCAGCGGGATTGTGGCTATCAACCTCTGGTTCCCTGTGGGCAGCAGGAGGACCAGCATGCTCAAATTCCTACCCCTGCCCCACACCCTCAGACCTACAGTGCGTCGCTGGGCTGCCAGAATTGCTGATGGCTAGGATGCCGGCACGGCACTTTGCACAGCATGCTGAATGTTGGTGGGTTTGCAGCAGCCACGTCTGGTGAGCACTTAAGCCTGGTCTTGCAGAATCAGAATCCAGAAGGGTGGAGAGCGGCAGTCAGGCAATCCAGGTTTTAAACCAGTGGATTTCAAATCCCTGAACAGAACCCACTTTCAGTAACTGCTCGAGGAGCAGCACACGCTGCCCAACGAGCCAGCTGTGCCTGACACAATGCAAGCACTCAGTAGATAAGCAGAAAAGCAGGGAAGAAAACAAAATAAGAAGGAGGGTGCATGCTTTGTCCTGTTTGGCTGCGCATTTATAATCTCTGGGGAGATGAATCACCCATACAGAAAAGACTCTTCCTCGCCCGTCTGAGATAACCCATTAGGCCCCATCAGCCCCCTGCCCAGATTAAACGAGGAGGGCTGAGTGCAGAGCCCTGGGAGGAGGGCTGGACGGAATGAGAGCAGGAGGAGAGGACAAGAAAGGTCTCCGTTTTCAGTCCAAGCCAGCGCAAGCAGCACTAATTGAGCGCCCACTGTGTACAGAAGCCTGGTCTATCTGCTGAGGATATGAGATGAGGAAATGGTCCCTGGCAGCAACTGTGTAGAAAGGAGGATAGACATCAATATAAAAGTTACCAGGGGCCGGCGCTGTGGTGTGGCGGGTAAAGCCACCGCCTGTAGTGCCAGCATCCCATATGGGCACCAGTTCAAGTCCTGGCTGCTCCACTTCCACTCCAGCTCTCTGCTATAGCCTGGGAATGTAGTAGAAGATGGCCCAAGTCCTTGGGTCCCTGCACCTTCATGAGAGACCAGGAAGAAGCTCCTGGCTCCTGGCTTTGGATAGGCCCAGTTCTGGCCATTGTAGCCATCTGGGGAGTGAACCAGTGAATGGAAGACTCTCTCTCTCTCTTTCTCTCTGCCTCTATAACTCTGACTTTAAAATAAATAAATAAATAAATCTTAAAAAAAAAAGAAAGAAAGAAATGGAACTCTGGCAATGTAAGAGGCAGCTTAACCTGCTGTACCACAATGCCAGCAGCTCTGGGTTATACAAGCTGTGTTCAGATCTCAGTGCCATCTTGGCCCAAGTGGGGGGCCTGGAGCCAGTTCCCGGCATCACTCAATTTCAGATCCTTGTCTGTAGAATGAAGATTGCTTTAGAACCTAATGTAGAATGTTCTAGAGTTTTGAGGATGATGAGCTTAATGAGTCTGGTTGTCACTCTGCTGGTCGTGCTGTACAGGAGACGGAGCACTGAGCTCCAGCCAAGCAGGGGTCAGAGGCAGTGATATCTGGACAGAGCTTTGAAGGACAAAGGAAGAGTGCTTCGGGAAGGAAAAGACAGAAGGGTCCTGGGGACAGTGGGACCCAAGGCCACTCTGAAGCACATTCACGGTGTATCATCTTTAAGTCAAGGGCCAGAGAACAGAAAGCACTAGGGTGAGGCTGGGCCTTCCAGGGCTGTGGGTGAGGAGCATGCGCTGAAGCCAGGACCTGTTGGGGAGGGTCTTAACTGTCACACTGCGGAGCTAACAGAGGGGCCTAATAAGCCATGGTCGTGCCACCATGTGGATGCTACACCTATAGCAGACATTGCTAATCAATCGCAGATTGATTAATCCTTGCTGAGCTGGGACATGACGTTGGTTGACATTGACATGTAAGCTGAAGGCTGCATGCCATTCCTGAGAACTAGGTGCTGGTTCTTCTAGAACCCATGCATACATCCCTGCGCCCCTCTGGAAGTCTTATCCAGCGTTCCCTGCCCTCACCACCCTGAGGTTTGGCTTCACCTATCTGGGAGTCACAGCCTCTCTCCTCCGAGGCCAGCCTTCTCTGGGTCCAGTCCTAACTGCGAGTCTAGGAGGCAGCCAGGGTACACTGTCACTTCAGATCCGCAGAGGCAGCATCACTGCCCATTCCCAGCCAACATTTCACTGCTTGGGTGGACAGATGTCTCTGCTGCAGCCTGGCTCACAGCTGCAGCCAGGACCACCACATCAGGCCAAGCTTGCCCCACGATGCTTCTTCTAGTTTGGGCAGAGCCTGGGCAGGGTGGGCACCACCGCAAGTCACAGACCCCAGGAAAAACCCAAACACTGCACAGTACAGGGAGGCCCCGCTTTGAGCCAACCCTCTGTTTGAAGAGGCAGGATTAAGGAGCACACACACTTGGCTTCCCAGTGGCCAGGGTTCATGTGCTGGTTCTGCCATTTCCCCAGCTCTCTCTCTCTCACTTGGGCCTCCATCCTCTCATCTGTGAAGCAGGAATTATGACAGCAAGTGCTCACAGGTGTGTTGCAAGGAGTCACTGGGTGCTCCTAAGAGAGACACGAGTGCTTGGTCAATCTTTATAAGGAAGGGCAGAATGGGTACACGAAGGGATTGTGTGTAGGAAGGCATGGATTTGGCATGGTGCTTTCCTCTGAGCTTACAAGGTAGACAAGAGGGCCTGGGACTCAGCAGCCACAGCCGCTACCCCTGGAGAAGATTTGTTCCCCATCCCCCAAAACTGGCCTCCCTGGTCCCCAAAGGCACAGAACTCCTGAGAATTCCCTGCAGGCTACTCCCTCCAGCCTGATGAAATGGGAAATTAATCTCCCTTTAATCCTATACTTAACGTACAGGATTCCACTCCCCAGTGACACAATGAAATTAATCTACCACTAATTTTCTGTTTGCCAACCCTGGGTTTCCGCCTTTCCAACTGCCTTGTGTCTGGGGAAACAAAGATCTAATCTATTCGCTGGCCTCATTTGTTCTGTGCCTTCAAAATCTGAATTGAGGCCAGTGTTGTGCAACGAGTTAAACCGCCCCTTGCGATGCAGCATCCCATATCGGGGCTCTGGTGTGAATCCTGGCTGCTCTGCTTCAGTTCCAGCTTCCTGTTGATGCACCTGGGACAGCAATGGCTGATGGCCCCAGCGCTTGGGTCCCCATAACCCATATGGAAGACCCGGATAGAATTCTGGCTCCTGGTTTCAGCATGGCAGAGATCCAACTGTTGTGACCATCTGGGGAGTAAACCACGGCATAGGAGCCCTGTGTGTGTGTGTGTGTGTGTGTGTGTGTGTGCACGCGCATGCGTGTGTGTGGGTCTCTTTCAAATAAATAATTAAATAATTTTTTTTTCTTAAAAAGAAGTATTTGGACTGGTATTCTGCTCTGCTGGTCTGGGGAAAAAGACAGAACGCTGCCTCCCCAACGCCCCCTAGGAGCCACAGATTGCATTGCAGCCTGTGTCCCTAGCTTCTCCCCTGCCTGCTGGGTGTGAGGCTACTAGAGGCCCCGTGGGCTGCCTGCTTCCTCTGTCAGCTACTGACTCACAGGCCACATCCCTGGAATCTGGGCAGGAGGGGAGGCCCCAGAGTTGAACACTCAGCTCTCATATGAGCTCAAGACCTGGGCCCTTCTTCCCCAGGGGTGGGGTAGGGCAGAAGGTCCTACCTGGCCCTGCTGGCTGCCTTTCTGACCTCTGCACCCACAGGCTCCCTGCTGGATAGGAAATGTGAGTTCCAAGCTCTTTCCTCTGCTTGGACCAGCTTCCCCCCACAGTGGGTAAGGCCTGGCCTCTCTGTGCCACAGATAGGCAGGGATCCTAAGAGTGTCCACCCGATGGAGTGAGAGTGAGGACTTGACGAGCCCTCACCTAGAGCTGTGAAGTGTGTGACAGTAGCAAGTGCCCAAAGGTCCCCACTCTGGGTGCCGCACAAACGCCCACAACAGAAGCAGGCATCCCCCTTGGTTTGGGTGTCCCTGTCCTGAACCTCTGCCAAACCCTGCTTCTGCGGCTGACCCTGGAGCCAGGGGGTGTAGTCTCCCTCCAGTTCCTTTCCTGACAGGCAAGATAGAAATGGCAGCGCTGACCTCATCCTGGGTTGTCAGGAGGATTAAATGAGATAATGCTCATTAAGAGCTTAGCATGGGCAGGACCTCCGTAGGCAGATAAAGGCTTTGTTGTTGTTAGTCTTCCTCGATGAAGGAAGACAGGCCTTAGTGTTCTTTGGGGCTCTTCATGTGCCACTCTTGGGTGCCTGATTCCCAATTGATGAGGCCAACTGGGGTGGGGGTGGTGTCCCTGCAGCTGCTTCCGGGTCCCCATGAAAGCAAAGGCAGCCCAGCCCTGGTGTCACTGACCTCACTGGCATCCCCGTCACAGACTAAGCTACACCATGGCCCTGCTCATGGCCCTGACCACATCCTTTGTCCCATTCTAGTCTCCTCCCCACCAAGCCCCTGTCCTAGAGTGTCACAGCCAGGGGAGACCTTGGAAACCCTCTGCTCCCACCCCCACACGTATGCAGGGGGAAACCGAGGACCACACTGCCATTTGATTGGCCAGATGCCACGTAGCAAGTTGGAGGCGAGTGTTGGGACCAATCCACAGGCGCCTGACTCCCGCTGCAGCGTCTTCCTGCCACTCGCCGCCATCCCTCGCTTCACCTTGTCATCTCACCCCAGAGACAGAGCACACTCGCTGCTGCTGGACGCTGTGCGGGCTTCTGCGTGTGTCCCCAGCAGCACCAACATCTGGCAGGGTGATGCGGTGCCCCGCATTTCACAGGTGGGCAAACTGAAGCCTACAAAAGTAAGGTCACAGTGAACCCACAGCAAAGGTGGAATTCAAGGCCAGACCTACGTGACTGCAAAGCCAGGGCCCTTTCCATTCTCCCTGCAGCCTCCTGCGGAGACACAGCTGGGGCTGCCTCCGGGTGGGGGGTGAGGTGGAGACCAGCCAGGCCACGGCACTCCTCACTCTGCTGCGGGCAGGAGTGCAGGGCCTGGAGCCAACAAGTTTCAGACAGCGGCTGACCAAGGACTGACCAAAGTGCCAGATTGGATTTGCCTGCTGGGAGTTTCCATTGCCTTCAAGATGGGACCAACCCGCAGCCCCTCCACCTGGGCAGGCGGATCCCTCCTTGTCCCTGCCTGCAGATGGGTGGGCTGGCACTGCCAGAGCAGCAGAGACCAGGGCCATGCAGCCGCCTGCAGCCTCCATTGGCGGTGCCAGGCACAGGCAGGAAGTGGTTTGTGGCCAGCCCAGCGGTGATGGTGAGGGGGGCCGGGCCTGTGCAATGTGGCTCCGCCTGAGGCTTCTGCTCTGGAGACCTGACTCATGTGGACAAAGACCAGGCTCCCTCACTTCCCCAGGGGCCAGTTAGAGCAATTACAGGCCAGCGATGTGCTCTGAGGGGAGGCCACCCCAGGGCTCAGTGGTTTTGCCACTGGCCAGGTGGACAGAGAGTGTGTGAGTCCATGCAGGCCAGTGCTGGGCTGGGCAGCAGGAGAAACTGGTGGTTGTGTGCTCAGCCTGCAGGGAGGTGCCACGGGGGCCGGAGCCCTTGGTCCTCCAGAGCCCAGTCTGGCTCTGACACGGCTCTTTCTCTGGGGCTCCCTTTCTTTCTTTATCTCTAAAGTGAGGTTTCCACCCACTCTAAGAATTTGATGACTCTCTCCTGCCCCCACCCCATCAAAGGACCATGGAAAATACAGGGAGCAAAATGGCAACAGGGAGAAAAAATGCAGCTAATGGGTCAGATCTGCTGTAGATTCCTGAAAGAATCGCCACGTCCATCTCACGGATTAGGACGCAGGTGAAAACATATTACCCCTGTAATATGGGACTCCCTGCGTATTACAGACGGGTGCCAGGCCTGGGAGGAGGCTTCTCTCGGGAAAGCGGGGTCCTCTGCAGGCAGAGAGACCTTGGGGGAGGGGGGAGAAGAAACAGAACAAGGACTGTTCTTCCAATTCCCTGTGGGGTGTGGAGGACACGAAGGGAGAGAGAAGAAAGGGGAAAGTCAGAAGTTGGGGGGAGGACCCAAGGGCATGTGTCCAAGGGGACAGGAGAGAAGCAGAGGAAGAGGAAGGAGACCCAAGGCAGCTGTGTGTGAAGGCGGAGTTCAGGCCACACCCAGGAGCCACCAGCGCCCCACCTCCAGCACACAGCCCCTCCCCATGCACCCCTGCCACCCCTCCCTTGTTGGCTGCTCTCCTGAAGCCCCTCATGCCGCCACCCTTGTCCACCGCTCATTTGTCAGAACTGTCCCAATACCAGGCCACTCTGCCACTCCAACCTGTAGTGGCTCCTGTCTTCCTGTATGGTCCACAGCTTCATCTCCCAGATCGCTCCCTTCTGCATTCTTGTGCGGCTGCTGGGCCTTTGGGCTGTTCCTGGAACACTTAAACCACCTGCTGTTTTCTCTCATCCCTCAGTGGCATCTGGTCTAGGGCCGTCGGCCACAATAAAGGACATTCCTCTCAACTGGAATGTCCAATAAATTACAAATATTTTCTTGGGATGTCACAGACGGTGCATGCATTGCTTATCTGAAATTCAAGTGTGATTGCGCATCCTGATTTCTGTTTGCTAAAATCCAGCCACCCTAGTCCCCTCCCCCCCCCTTTCCAGAAGTGAGTGCTTCTCAGATCAACTGCCCTGTGCTCCCGGGAGTTGGCCAGAGAGCTATCTTCCTGGAACTGTATTTTACGTAAGTTTTCTTTTTAGGTATTTAGTTGTTATTTTATTTGAGAAACAGAGAGACAAACAAAGAGCGCTGATTCACTCCTCAAACATCTGCAACAGCTCAGGGTTAGGCCAGGCCAAAGCCAGAAGCCCAGAACTCAATCTGGGTCTCCCACATGGGAGGCAGCTGCCACCTGCTGCCTCCCCAAGTGTGCTTTAGCAGGAGCTGGAATCAGGAACAGAGCCGGGACTCAAACTCAGGCACTTGCATATGGGGTGGAGTAATTAATCACTGTGGCAATTGGAGTATGAACCAAGTGGAATATTAACACAGTGGGATTCATGAAGCAAGAATACACCTTGTGAGCTAGCCACATTGGGGAGTTAGTAAGACCCTCTCACCTGGGAGCCACCTGAACTGGAGGCCAGGGATGTGCAGTGCAGCCCCATCCATGAGCTCTGCACTGCTCAGGGTTTGGCCAGGCAAGTGGACGCCAAGCCTCTTGACCACTTGGGCCTGCTTGACTGACCATGCAGTGCAAGGTCATGGTCACCAGGGGTCAGATTTGCACACTAATAGCTAAGCTTTGCCTAGTGGGATGCTGGGGGAGCCTCCAGTTCCTGAGCTAGAGGAAAGGCAAGGCTGGGGAAAGGGGCACGTTTTGTTATCTGCATCCTGGAGCTGTCTCATCTAGCACCTGCGGATCTTGAAGGTCAAGTGTTATTCTTTCTCGTGTTTGCATCTTGCTTGGTACCTGACGAAGGGCTCCTCATTTCCTTGGCCCTTTACCAGAAGATTCCATGAAAGAAGCTCAGTTAGGTGGCTGGAGTCTGGAGAGGACTCTGGACAGGAGGATGAGTGCATTTGGGTCCTGGTTCCCAATCTGCCTATTACTGGTGTCCTTGCTGGGTGAGATGCCCTCCTGTGCCATGGTTTCTTCTTCGGGAGAAAGGGGCAATGGTGCCTCCCTCGCAGGGCTGAGTTCTCCAGGTTGGGGCAGCTCCTGCCTAGAATGGTTCACAATGGAATTGGAGATGTGAGATAGAAACACAGGAAAGGGTCACAGTAAGAGTTGCCAAGAGGTGCCATGTGACCCCTAGCCAAGTCCTAGAAGTGAACACCAGTGTTCAGAGGAGGGAGGGGACATCCCAGAAAGGGGAACCCACTGGCCTATGCTCACACAGCCGGTGAGACAGGCTTAGGACTCACGGGGCAGGTGGCAAGCTGGGTGTTGGAAATGTGCAGGAGAGCCGGCACCAAACGCAAGAGAGACCTGTGGATCCAGGCCCCTGCCTACAGGCTCTGGGGCCTCTGCAGCTTCAGCTTATTTTCCAGGTACCTGCTCTGGCCATGGGAGCGTCTAACGTGCAGTGGGCAGCAAAGCGATTCCCATATTTGGGTCCAGGCAAACCCAGCTCAGCAGCCAAAGAAGGCTGTTTTCCTTCAGGTAGTTGCCCAACCTCCCCCACAAACTTCACACACTCCCTGTATCGCCCAGGGAGGAAGCTCAGCCAATTCTCCTGGAAGACACAGTGTCTGTGCTGGGCCTTCCCTTGCCAAAGGTCTTGCTTTCCTTGTGGTTCTTATTCTTCTGTGTCTTGCAGGTGAGCCATTGTGCATGCCTCTCTGGCCCCCAGCTGCGCTGTGGCTGGCTTACTCTGGGAAGCCTCAGTTGGGTCCTGTCTCAGGGTGGGTCCCGATGGCCCAGATGGCCAGCCCTCCCATGACCACTGGGTTGCTGTGGTTTCCCCATCAACAGAAATGACTCCTCACCCACAATTGCATCAGTCACTCCACAGACGATGTGAATCATGTTGCAAGATGAGGTCTGGACGGTGCCCCGTGCTCTGGTTAGGAGCTGGCTTGGCCAGACTGCACTGGGGGTGGGGCCCCATGGTGTTTTGACTTGGACTTGAGAGAGGAAGCCAAAACCAGGGGTGGGACAGGGTAGGTGTGAGACAACACTGAACTCATCAAACAGAGGATTAGAGCAAGTATGTAGTGACCTTGACCAAGACCGCACTGGATGCCTATGGCTTACTAATGCCCTAACACTCCACACAACTGAAGAGAGCAAGGTGATTCATCTTGTGCTACGTCGCTGTGGTTGCAGGGAGACCAGGGGGGTGAACTGCTCCGGCTTCTTCCTCTTCCTCTATTTGGAATGCCTTGGCTTGCTTCCCTTTCAGCTGACACACAGTGGCCACGGGCTGAGGTTCCCAACCTCAAGACTAACTTCTTCCTCTTCTCTGCTCTGCCTGCCCTGAGGTAGGAACTCTGAAGAAGCCACAGCATGAACTTCGTGATCCTTCCTCCCTCAGACCGGAACCAGAAAGGGTCATCCTTCTCCTCTCCTGAGGCAGCAAGAGTGACTCTGCTGATGTCTCAGTGGGGCGCACCAGGTCTGGAGGAAGGCAGGGGAGGAGCGCGCTCCCGACCTCCCAACCCCCACGTGGAACAGCCCTGGGCATTGCATCCAGCTCTCAGGGCCACCATCTTTGCCAGCTGGACAAGGCAGGCCATGTCTTTCCACAGGAAAACTGAGCCATACAAAGGCTCTGGAGTGACGATTAGGGTTTGAAAGTCTCCAACTCCAGCATAAGAGAAATGGGCAATACGGGAGGTGGCAGTGGGACACTTCCCAAACACAGAGTCAGTGCAGGGGACACAGTGCCCTAAAGTGTCCCCCAGACCTGCAGCAGACTTGTCTAAGTGACACATAAACAAGTAAGCCACTGAGATCTGCAGGGCTACTTGTGACGGCTACCCTGACCCTGTGAGCATGTATGCCTCACTAAGGAGATGGGCCTTGATCCTAAAGGCCAAGAGAAGCAGCTGAAGCCTGGAGAAGAGGCAATGGTGGCCCACTTGCATTAAGATGGCTGTCTTTGGGGTCCGGAGTGTGGCACTATGTGTAAAGCTGCCGCCTGTAACCCCGGCATCCCATGTGGGCACCGGTTTGTGTCCTGGCTGCTCCACGTCCAATCCAGCTTCCTGCTAAGGGCCTGGGAAAAGCAGTGGAAGATGGCCCAAGTGCTTGGACCTCAACCTGGAAGAAAATCCTGGCTCTTGGCTTTTGATGGGCTTAGCTCTGGCTGTTGAGGGCCGCTGGGGAATGAACCAGTAGGTGGAAGATCTCTCTCTCTGTCTCTCCCTCCCTCTCCCCAGAACTCTGAATTTCAAATAAATGAATGAAATCTTAAAATAAAAAAGAGAAGAAGGTGGTCTCTCTTCCCTCGGATTGTGAACTTCACGGGTAGCAATATGCCTGCGTGGACATCTTCCACCACTGAAAGTACTCGGGCATGCTCCAGTGACTGCTACATGACAGGTGCTTATTAAGAGCTTGCTGTCTCCACTTCTGCCTCTGGCTTCCTTCCTCTCCAGCTTATCCTTCCTCCCTTTAAGCTTCCTATTTACTCCACCCTTCAGGCCTCAAATTCTTCCACGGACATTACACAGTGTCCCTCTGTGTCCCCTCTGCCCGGGCACTGCGTTCTCTGTGTTTCCTCACTTTCAAACCAGTCCTAACAAGGAGGAGGAGTGTGAGCCCTTGCTCCTGTTCCCGCAGGTTCACTCCTGCAACCTTTTTTCCTTCTTTCTTTATTGGGAACTCATGGCCACACCCCTTAGGCAGGGCAAGAGCAGATGAAGGGGGTGACCTAAGCGTGAAGAGGCATGGCTCTGCCCTCGGGGGGGGGGGCATCGTCATGTCAGAGCCAGGCACCATGCCACATGGCAACACCAGAAGTGCACACACACAGTGCAGTGGGTGCATGGGCAGTCCTGGAGATGGCACTTGGACTTCCCCAGAAAGACGAGGCTGGGATCCAGGTGGGAAGTGAGACAGGACGGAGGGAACAGCAGGTGCAAAGCACAGAGGGGTAAAGGAACAACAACTAATCCAACAGGACTGAAATATCAAATGAGCAAGGAAGATTGAGGCACGCTGACAGAGCAGATGGATCTAAGGAGATAATGTCTTCTTTATCTTGAAAGCCAACTGCAATGGACTAGTGGTGGCTGCTCGGAGCACTGTGTCAAGAAGGATTCTGAAGCTGCCTCTGATCTTTTGGGAAACAGTGCTGTGATGGGCAGGCAATGTCTTCTACATAGGCTGGGAGCTGGGACTGACAGCTTGAACTCATGCATTTTTCAGCTCCAGTTTAGGAGCCACAGGAGGATTTTAAGCAGGAAAATGATAGAGCCTGGACTACAGGTCGGAGAAATCATTTGTTCCTTGATTGACTCGGGGAAAAAGTAAGTGGAAGAGATGTGACCCGAGTGAGTCCAGGGCAGCCTGATAAGAGAGGCTGCATTTTGAATGCTTCCCTGCCTCCTGAGAGCGCAGTCCCTGTCGCGGCCAGAACACATGCATTCCAATGTGGGCGCTCCCGGTTAGCTTTGCCAAGGAAGGATCTTCCTCCTTGCTGCCTCCCCCTTGCTCTCACCTCTGTCTTTCTCTTCTTCTCAGCACTCCTCCCTGGTGCACATCCTTGCCTCTGTGCTAGAAATGCTTCTCAGCTGTGAGGGCAGACCTGCATCCATGGCACAAGCTGTTGTCTTCAGACAGAACACTGGGCCACGGGAGACTATCCAAGTGACACCCAAGGAAGACGGAATGGCAGCTCTGCTCATCACAGTCAGTGGGGTCCAGGAGCAGAGAGTCGTGAGGAACTGGACCCTTGCTGGACCCCTCAGTGGGGACCTGGACAATCTAGCAGCCACTGTTAAAGGCTCAGCCTAGAAAGGACTTCCACAACTCAGTGCCCATTGCAAGTCACTCGGCCTCCTGCACTGGCAGGCAACTAGAAAGTGGAAGCCTGCTGTGTATCTGGAAGCTACCTGGAAGCCGGAAGGATTTGACAAGCAGCTCTCCTGGGTGCCACAGGATAACAAGTGCCCAGCACAGAGCAGGGATGATACATCTTTTGCTGATAACGGTTGCCCACTCGGACTTTCCAGGCCTCGTCTTGTCTACGTTGCCTGTGAGACTGCACTTCCTTCCTTCTCTTGGCTGCAGACTCAACAGTTGCCTGGTTTTTTTCCTCTCTCCCGGGTCCCTGCACCCCTGACTGCCTTGTAACTACCCACACCTTGCTCTGGGCCTCCCACTCCAGTGTCTCAAGGTGTGGACTTCCGTTCCCAGCACGGGTCATCCGCCCCCTTGCCTTGAGCTACCCCTTCACAGAAGACGACTCACCTCTCATTTGGGGGTCCCCATTCAGGTGTTTCAGTGTGCACTTGACATCTTCTCAAGAGCATCTAGGAAGAGGATGAACATTTGGAAGACAGAGAGAAACAGAAAGAGTCCGGGCGGGGGGTGGCAGGAGGAGAGATCGTCCTCATCTGCTGGTTCACTCCCCAAATGCCCACAAAGCCAGAGGACTGCGGCCCGCAGCCAGGAATACAATCAAGGTCTTCCTTGGGAGCTTCAAGAACCCAACTCCTGGAGTCTTGGCTGCTGCCTCCCAGGATCCGCATTAGCCAGAACCTGGCACTGGGGGCCAGAGCCAGGAGTCAAAGCCAGCCATTCCAGGGTGGAACAGGGGCATCCTAACTGACATCTTAAAGGCGAGGCCAAATGCCCTCCCCAGATTTCCCAAATTTATTATTTGAAAGCCAGTCATGACCTTCCTCCTGGCACTCCTGGACCCTAAGGCTCGGCCTAATTCAAGGGCCCCCTCTTCTCCCCGAAGGCAGCACCACCCACCTGGCCACACAATCCAGAAACCCAAATCGCCCTTGGCACTTTGTTCTCTCTCCTACACCACTTATTCTGAACACCACAGCCTATCAGTTTCGTGTCTTCAACGTCCCTCCCCCCAACCCCAGCTCCACCACTCTCCCACTTCCTCTCCAGTCTGCACCACTAACCCAGGTGCCCCACTTGATTGACAGGAGGTCCCCCGGGGGGAGGGGGAGGGGCCTCCCTGCCTTCTCAGGCTCCACCCCCATGTTCTTCCGCCTGCAACCACAGGGAACCATTCACAATGCAAATTGGCTCACAGGCCTCTCCCCCACAAGGCAGTAACTGACTGCTTCTGTTCTCAAGAAAAAGAGACAGCTCTCATGCAAGACCTACAAGGCGTGGAAGGCCAGGCCTCTGCTTGCCTCTGCACCTCATCTTACCCCATTACAGGGCTTGGCACATAATAGGTGCTCAGTGAGTGTGTTTTAAATGAATGAACACCTGATGCAGAGCAGTGGGTCATCGGGCAGATTATTGTGACTACTAGAAAGCGGCAGAGGCGGCCGGGGTGTCTTGCCTGGATACTGAGCATGGTTCAGGAGCCCCTAGAAGGGCAAATGGACAGCAGCTGGCGAAAGGCTGGTGTGGAGTTCTAAGCCAAGGTTGGAGGTGGGGGTGGCACTTTGATGCGGAACTGGAACCCAGGCAACCCGAGCCATAAGCCAAGCTCTTCATCTGCACACCCTTCTGCCCGTGCACAGCTTCTGTACAGCGTGGGTGGCAGGGAGCTATTATCCACACGCAGCTGTTTTGATTGCTTTCAGACTGCCTGGGCATGAGACACAGCAGAAATGGGAAGACATGCTGCTAGCCTGTGAAATGATCACCTTGCTCTTGGGATCCTGGGCTGGGACTGGAGGCCATCACAGGGTTGGCTCCGGGCACCTCTATTTCTGGGGGCTGGGATGAGTCAACTGTCTCCCTGCAGCCTGAGGATGTAGTAAGGTACTGTGACAGTCACTTCTCTCTTTGTGGCTTTGAGGGCTGGGGTTAGAGGGTTCAGTGTCCCAAGACCCATGGAGCGCACAGCAGAAAGCTATCAGCCTGTTGGGACCCAGGAGATGCAGGAGAGACCCTGGGGCACCCAAGGGGGTAGCTGGGAGGTCTCTGGCCTTCAGACATCCTAGCTGCCTTGCCCACTCTCTGCCTGTGTGTCAAGAAGAAAAGCAAGGATCCAAGTGAGCATTGGGGGGTCTCATTTCCCCTTCTTCTTTTTTCCATTTTGTTTATTTATTTGAAAGGCATAAATGGGCAGGCAGAGGGAGATTGATATCTCGCAGTTGCTCATTCACTCCCCAAATGCCTGCAACAGCCAGGCACCAGGAATGCAAGCCAGATCTCCTAGATCAGAGTGTTTGAGCCATGGCCAGCTGCCTCCCAGGGTGTGCATTAGCAGGAAGCTGGAGTCAGGAGCCAGGAATCAATCCTGGGTATTCTGATAGGGGCACGGATGTCCTAACTGGCATCTTAACCACTTGGCCAAGCAGCCGCCTGCATTTCATCTTCTTAATGCACGAGGAAGCTGGTCTCACTGTCTCTGATTTACAAATGCAGAAAACTGAATCTGAGAGCATTTCAGAACTAGGTTGAATCTCTGAGGATTTGATGCTACAACAGCCTGATCCCAAAATCCAGCCCTCTCCCCACCGTCCCGGCTGTATCCTCTGCCTATTCTCTGAGAGGCCCAGAAGAAGCAGAAGTGAGGGGTTCTGGCCCAGAAGAGATTTACAGAGATGGCTCATGGGAGGGGGAATGAGTGCAAGGACTTCTCTCAGAGGGTGGGCGGAACTGAGGGGTGGGAGTCTGACAAGGGGACCCCAGTGGGAACAGGTATGCTTCTGCAGGATACAGGGCTAACAGATACCCTTACCTCTCTCTTCTCTGACCACTCATCTCCTGCTGGGGTCTTCTTAAGGCTAGACCCCAGGAGAAATCTGAGGCCAAGAATCTGGAAGATCAGCACCAAGGTCCATCCCCTGGGCAGGGTGAGAGGCTGGGGCGAGGCAGAGGAGAGCCAGGCAGAGGTGGGGGAGGCCGCGGCATCCCTGCTGGCCCCTTCTCCAAGCAACATTGAGCTTTTCCTGTGACGGTTTCCCTGCATGAACCCTGCAGGCTCTGGCTGCGCCCCAGGCCTGAAGTAGGGCCTCCTCCTCAGACTGTACCTTCCCTGAGCTCTGGGCTCCTAGCCTCTCTCCACTTTCCCCAGGCCAGCCAGGCTGAGACAGGCCCTCCTGTGTGGGGTTGGCGGATGGCAGGGCCCACTCTGGTTCTCTCTGGCTCCTCTCTGTCAGGCTGGGCAATGGGGTTGATTGCGTGGGCAGGACTGAAAGTCACCCAGAAGGCCACCTCCTTGGGCTGAGCCACAGCACAGAGCCTTGAAGGTGGCCTCGGCGAGATCAAGTGAAACCCAGCATCAGAGAGGTCAGGGGGTGAAACCCCCTGCTAAGCGCTTGCTAAGACAGCCTACCTGGGGAGGGCAGGAAGGGAGCAGGGGCTGGGGCCTGGCCCAGGGGGAGGGGGCGCCTGCTTCTCCTCTGAAGCCAGCAATGCCTCCCCAGGAACTCCTGCCCCATGGTGGGAGGCTTCGTGGAGTTCAGGTGCTTTCTGAGTACTGGGCCTTCATCATGTATGTTTGGTGATCCAGGCAGCTGCCGGGTGCATTGATCTGTCATGTCATCCTGCAGCCACACTGCTGTAAGTCATTTGTCCGAGGGGCTGGCACAGTGGTGCAGCGGGCTGGGCCACCACCTGCAACACCAGCATCCCATATCAGTGCTGGTTCCACACCTGGCTGCTTCGCTTCCGATCCAACTCCCTGCTAATGCCCTTGGGAGAACAGCAGGGGATGGCCCCAGTGCTTGGGCCCCTGCCATCCGCGTGGCAGGCCTGGGTGGAGTTCCAGGCTCCTAACTTTGGCCTGACCCAGCCCATTTCAGGAGTGAACCAGCAGATGGAAGGTCTCGCTCTCTGTCTCTCTCTGTAACTCTGCCTTAGAAATGAATAAGTAAATACATCGTTCATATATAAAGCATTCGCCCTGACTGAGGAAGTAAGGGGCAGAGCAGGTGTCGGGAAAGAGACTTGCTCGGAGAAAATGGTGTCGGGGGTGCTCAGAGGCTGGGTGGGAGATGAAGGGGGACAGACAAGGGAGGAAAGTGGCTGTGGGGCTCCTGCCTGGAGCTGACAGGTGAGACTCAGAAACCCTGCTGAAGGGAACAGGAATTGTTGAAGCCTAACTGTTAAGCATCTTCTCAATCATCCGTTGCCCTCAGTGGCACAGAGCCCCAAGGAGGCCATGGAGGGTGGACTCTACCTTCTAGTCTTGAGCCCCCACCCTGGCTGCAAAAAGAGGGTGCTGGGCAGAGACGCGCATTTGCCTCTGGCGGGCCTCTGCTGGGCTGGTGTGCATGGATGGCTGATGGAGACAGAGCCAGCAGCCTCCCCGCTCCCATCCTTCTCCCCTCCCCCTGAAGACCCCAGAGGCAATATAAGGAACAGGCTTGACTTCCGCTGCTTGTGCCCCCGAAGAAGAGAGGGAGTTGCTGAGCTGCACGCAGCCTCCGGCTGCCCCTCTGAATGATGAAGTTAGAGGTGGAGCTGAGGTTGCTGCACTCCCGGGGCGGGGGTGGGGGCAGCCCCAGCTGGTGACTTCCCTGCCGCTTCTTCCCGGCAAAGGAGCAGAGGGGCCCAAGCCGCACTGTGTGAAGGTAGAACCTGGGGTGCAAAGCACAGGGGAGGGCTCTGGGGATCCCCCCTTAGCCCGTGGCAGGGCCAGATCTGAGCCACGCTCTGTCCTGAAAGAAAGGTGGAAGCAGCAGAGAGCGCCAGTCCCAAAGCCCAGTGCCCCTGCCAGGCTAGGCAGGGTGGAGGGCCAGGGGACGCAGAGAGAAGGGGACAGACCTCCTGGCAGGAAGACCCCGGCCCACCCAAGCCAGGCAGGACAGAGAAAAACAACCGACCTCCAGCTCCATGCTCTGCTTGAACTCCAACCCTGCGAAACTCAGAACATGCCTCCGGGATTCCTTCACCCATCACCAGGCAAGAGCAAGGAGTGGGGGGAAGGGGTCCGGGTGGGAGTCAGGGAAGGATGGCTGAGCCCTGAGCAGACTGAGGATCTCTCCATGCTGCTGACTCACCACGGCAACGGGGCAGGAGCAGAGGGCACTGCTGGGAAGAAACCTGCACACACGATGCAGGGGTGTGAACAGGGGGCACTGATGAACCCGGCGAAGCAGTTGTCAGACGCCGCAGGGCGAAGTCCAAGCGGAAGAACCAAGGTGCAGCCCACTGACTTTGCTCCACATCTACAAGGTCACGTCCCGGTCACGTCCCAGTCACGAGATGCCCTTGCTTAGCTGGCGCCTACCTCGGGACGTCTGCGAGCTGAGGTGAAGACTGGAGAGAGAAGGCTCGGCTTACTAAACCCTCAACCCTGAGCCACCAGGAACTCTCTCCATACCCACTCCTGCCGCTCTATTACCATAAAGCAACCAACAGGGTCCTCTTAGAAACCCAGGTCTGATTGCACCCCTGCCTAAAGCCCACCATGGCTGTCCCTCACTGTGAGGACAGACTCCCCAGGTATTCATTCCCCTGGCCTTCCAGGCCCCTGCCAGGGTCTCCACCCGTGTGGCCCCTCACCTTGAGGGCCCCGGTTCCCTGACCTCCGCTCAGCTCCCCAGCAGACCACCCTGGCCTCAGGATCTTTGCCGCTGCTGCTCCTCTGCAGGAAATGCGGTCCCCACTCAAGTCCCATCAAATCTCACATCTCATGGGCCCCTTGTCCCATGCCATAACCACCCTGCCCTCTGTGAGGGCACCAGTCACCAATGCAATGGACTCGTCTCTGAGCCTCTGCCTTAGATGTCAGCCTCAGGGGAGCCAGGGCCACGCCAGTCTTAATCACCCCCGCTGGACCCTGCGCCTGGCTTGGTGCACACAGAACGTCAGATACTGTGGAGTGATGAACCTGGGCTCCGACCCCAGCTCTGCCATCGGCTGTGTGTGTGGCCCGAGTCTGACTTCAGTCTCAGAAGCCTCTGTTTGCTGCTCTGTTGATGGGGGAGATAGCTTCTTGCCTTGTAAACCTCCCGAGAAGCTGAGGCAAACCTCCTGGAGGTGAGCGCCCTGGTCCATGCCCCACGCTCCACTCATGCCAGTGGCGTCACCCTCCTCCATCTCGCTTGCCGCCAGGACTGCCCAGCCCACAGTTGGACACACGTGGAACCATGGCATCACCCACCATCTCCTCTGGCTGCCCGAGGGAGCAGCGTGGCCTGAGAGGAGAGGTGTGCAGTTTGCCGTTCATCCTTTCCAAACAAGAAGACAGAAAGAAACAAAAACCACCCGGAAGGCGACAGGGACCCATTTTGTCAGCGGCCTGATGTTTTGTTCAGCGGCAGGCACTGCCGAAGTCCCCAACTCATGAGTCAGCGGCTGGCTGGGCGGTGAAACGCAGCCCACTCTCAGGGAAACGCTGACACCGTGCCAGCGCACCGCTCACGACTTCACTTCGGAAAAAATCTCTTGTTTTCTGGCCAGCGCGAGCCAACTGAAGCTGCGGTTCTCGCACTGCTCTCCAGGACCACATGCCAAGCGCATCTGAGAGCCTTCAACAATTGCCTCAGCCTCGCTCACTCGGCACCACCAGCGCACACTTGCTGTAACAACAAGACACGGCGTCCAAAGGAGAAGCACAAAAGACTTGTTGATTTTGGACGGGCTCCGACCCCCGCCAGGCGAGGGCTGACCTGGGCTCCTGGGAGGGCGCACCAGGGAAGATGTGACCCAACAGGGCAAGTGTTGAACCCGGGGCTATGGGGGCCAGGACCAACACATCTGCCACGCTCCTCTGGCAGCTGATGGAAGGGCTGGTTTCTTTGGAGACGAACCCAAGAACAAAACAAGGAACTGGAGTTCCTATAAAAAGAAGCTGGCTCCTTCCTCCCAGCCGGCCAGTCCCTGGATGAGGATCATCTCTGAAGCCGCCCCTCTTACCCTGAGCTCGCTCCCTCTCTCCCTCTCTGTCGCTCGGCTTTAAAGGTCTTGCCTTCAGGAGGCCGAGGAGCTGCAGCCCATCTGAGTGTCACCTTCTGCTTCCCCCAGATGGGCTGTGCTGGGCAGTCAAAAGTTCATCCAGAACGTGCTGGCGAGGAGAGACCACTCCTTGGAGTTGGAGACCCTGGCGGCAGCTCAGGTGCTGCACCTGCCCTCTCTGTGAGGTGGGTGAACTGTTTACCCTGGCGGGGCTTCTGCTCTCCCTCTGTTATTTGAGGGGCACAGGCTGTGGCCTCCATCCTCACCCCTTCTTGAATGTGCTAACATTGGGGCAGCACTTCCTTCCAGGAAATTTGAAGTGGACTCTCCATGCACAAAGCAGATCTGCTGGGTGGGAGTGTCAGGCTCCATCACCCCACCCACTCAGTATTTCCGGTCCTCCCAGAGGAACTTCTGGGTGCCATGGACCAAAATCTGAAAACGGTGAGCTCTGATCTCAGAAGGACCCTGCGCATGTTGGGGCGTGAAGAATCTGTGCCTGCTGAGACGACATCTCCGCAGTGGCCTTTGGCTGTCTCAGGCAGGTGCACCTTATTCCCTCCGGAGCTGGGGGCAGGGCGTAAGTGCAGCCCACAGTAACAACAACAACAAAAATGACTCTGCCCGCGCTGAAGTTTCTTGAGCAACTGGCAGGCCGCCACGAATGTACTTAGGCGGAAAATCACCAGAAAAAAATGATATAATCTGACAGATTTTTCACAGGCTTAAATATTCATGAATTAAAGGAATTGGCAGAGTTTTCTACATTATTAGCTTTCATCATGGCTGCAGGAGCAGTTGGTCTACTGGCTGCTCTTCAAGATCCATTAATCTCGTCCGTCATAAGAGCAGCCATTTTAAAATTAGCTATTTTTACTGAGTGATGGTGTGCAAGGGAGACAGGGAAATTGAAATGCTATTCCCGCCGAAAGGCCCTCCTCCTCCTTCTCACGTTGGGATCAACAGGGAAAGCAGGAAGGGGCCTGTGCCGCCCCAGGGGAGAGGACGGGGCAGATGGCACAGGTGCTGGGTGCGATGCTCTTCCAGCTCTTCACACAGAGCAACAAGCACCCGCCCGCTGGGCCCCAAACTCCGGGCTAGGGACCTGCAGGGGGTTCAGATGGCTCTCTGGGAGGCCGAGACAGGAGCTTCTGGGTGAGGAAGACACCTAGACCAAAGAGCACAGTCTTTCTACCAGATGGCACTTGATGTGCAGGACTGCAGAGCAGCCAGAGGCTAATAGTCATTACTGGTGAAGAGCAGAGCAAACCAGGAGATGCTCTGAGATGGGTGCCACGCCGGGCATGGCACCATCTCCATGTAGCACCAAGGAATTTGGAAGGTGAGCTGCCTGTGCACACACACACCCCCACACACACAAACACATACACACATAGCACTTGAAAAAGTTTGTGAAAAAGAGAATTAAAAGATAAGTTTGTTTTGTAGCGAAAAAGTTGAAATGCACACATAATTTTGTTATGATATGATTTAGCATGAACGTTTCAATGTTCTCTGTGTGCATTCATGTGTGTGTGCAATGGTGTGATATATACATGTATAATATATATACACATGCAAATATAATAGTTATATATATATATATATATATATATATGCATATAACAAGTCGCCGAGGATGTAAATCACACAGACGTGAAGTTGGTTGTCAGTGATCCCATGGCCAGTGACTGGCAGGACCACGGTTCAGATTCAGATCCAAGTCTTGCTGTCCCCAAATGTCATAGAAACCATGCTGGGTTGATTACTGGCCTGTGGCACCATGAAGGGACATTTCCCAAATAAGCAGAGTTTGCTAGAAGAAAGTGTCTTGGAAAGCACAGAGCAAAGTTGTAGGTCAGATCATCCCGACAGAAACCTGAGGTCCAGGTGGATTTCTTCCTTGGCTTTCTCCCTTCTTTCTGTCCATCCATCTGGCCTCACTCCCTTCCATCTTTCCTCCACCAGTCTTCCCTTCCCAATCGGCTTTAAATGTCAGTTTTAATATTGTTCAAGTACAGTGAGGCCAGCAGATCAGCTGATGACTGCCATTGAAGAGAGAGTTTGTTCCTCGCAGTTCGCAGAGGAGGGGATATGCCTCACCAGGCAGGGCCGCCCCAGGGAAGCACTAGGGCCCATCAGGAGGTGGAGGGAGTGGGGGAGAAACAGGGGCAAGATTATTCACTGTGGTTTCTGAGGGAGGGCATTAGGACCGGCCAGTCGGAACAGTTCCAGCAGGTTCTCAGACATAGGGGCTGTCCCTAGCTATCTGACACCTGGTTCTGGGTTCATTAGGACAGGGGAGAGTGGCTCTGAGTATGACAGCCCTATGGAGGCTTGGTTAGTTTGCATGGTGGCGTGTTCTGAGTGAGTCCTCCAAAACTCATATGGAAACGTAATCCACAAAGCAATAATATGAAGAGGTTGGACCTTTGGAGTGACTGAGGTCAGGAGAGCGCTACGCTCACAAATGGCTTAGCACCTAGAAAAGGCCTGGAGGGAGCTAGCTGGGCGCTTTTGCCCCTGGTGCTTTTCCGCCCCCTGCCAGGCCAGGATGTAGCACTTGTCCTCCTCTTGTCTGTTCAAGGTGTGGCTTGGAAGAATCCAGGCCCTCACCAGACACTGATCCTGCCAGTGTTTTCATCCTGGACTTCCAGCCTCCAGAACTGTGAGAAAATACATTTTTGTTCTTTTTAAATAAAACAGGATGTGGTATTTTGTTATAGTAGCACAAACAGACTAAGTGATGTATACAGTTCATACTCACAGGTGAGCACCTTGCTGCCTCTTTACCATCAAGGAGCAAGGCCCCATATGTCAAAGCATTAGAACAGCAGGAAATTAAAAAGGTATGGTTCATACAATGTCTTTATTCCATACACCTACTTATCCACTTTCACTCCCACTCATCCACCCATCTAACCTATTCATTCATCCACTCATTCACCCATCCATCCATTCACCCAAACCTCCATCCATCCGTCTACCCACTCACCCATCCATCCATGCACCCATCCACCCACCCATCCATCTACCCACCCACCCATTCCTCCACCCATCCACCCATCCCTGTATGTGCTGAGTTCCAACCATGCTGGGTGCTGAGCTGGGCCCTCAGTGCCTCTGTGGGCCTTTCTCTGATCATTTTTCCCAGGATGGTAAGAATATTTGCATTCTCAGCGGAACCTGCTTCTTGTCTACCTTTTGCCTTCATTTCCAAAGCAGAGTTCTGGGAGCTGGACCAGAATTTCCCCAGGCCACTTTCTGCACTCAGGTTGGTCTTGCTGCACACAAGCCAGAACTCAGGATTTACAAAGGGGTGTTCTTGTTTAGGTGATATCCAAAATGTTTAGCTACCCAGAGGCAGAGGAGCCAAGTGGAATAGATGCAGACCATATGGGATGCATTTGCGTGACTGTCGTCCACCTGGGTGAGCCCAGTCCATGCAGTGCCGCTCAGGGGCCTGAGGAAGGCAGCGCCCCCTGTCTGTAAGCTCAGGACTGGCTCTCTTTCAGGGTCCTATAGCATTTCTTCACAGTTGAGGACTGATGTCTGTGTGCAGACAGATTGTGTGGGGGAGCTAGCGTTCCTGTTGCATTTCTCACGTTGATCTTCAACAATAATGATGATTAGTCATCATAATAATTAATAATTATTTACACTTGTAGGGTGCTTATTTGTGGAGCATCTACTCCATTGCCAAGTGCTTTACAACAGCTTATAATTACAGCCAAAGTTTACTGAGCTGTGCAGAGAGGCAGTAACCACCGTGTGTCTTGACACTACATGTTTGGTCTACACATTGCTCCTATAAGGGAAGGTCATCATCTCCCTTCAGTGGTGAGGGAGCTGAGACCCAGAGAGGTTAAAGAACCCACTCAGCATCACACAGTGAGCCACTGGAAGAAGTGGTCCTCAAAACTGAGTTCTGCCTCGCTCTTATCTCTTCTCTCCCACACCCAGGCTGAACTGGGAGCATGCAGATGGATCAGAGAGGAGGTGGGGAGAGGGCAGAAGACACAGGAGAGCATCACGTGCTCCTGGCGAGGAGCAGAGCCAATAGCCTGAGCCTGGCCCTCATGCTCCTGCGTCCTGCCAGGAGGCAGCATTGCAAGGACAGGGTTTCTGCCTCAAGCTTATGGGAAATTTTGCCTGCAGGACTCAGGGCACAGCTTGGCATGAGTCTAAAGCCCCTGCACTGGCACCGTGGCCCCTCACAAAGCCACCTCACTGAAAAAACGAATCTCTCCAAGTGTAGCTACTGGGTACTTCCTACCAGACTCGCAGCTGGCCCACCCCTCCCATCCTGAGTATTGGGGCTGGTGCTTGCCTCCCCGCTGGGAGACACAAGCGGAAACACACACAGAAACCCTGGGGTTTGCTATGCAAATGCTGGAAAAACCCACTGGGCTGGTTTTTATTGTGCATTTTAATATTGCTGAGGAATCAGCAAGTGAACTTGGGGGCTTTTGACGTCGGAGATAAGGATGTCAGGGATTTTCCTGCAGCCTCGGAACATTCAAGCCTGTAGGAAGCCATCCCTAGAGGGTGCCAGAAGAACAGGCTTCTCTCCACAGGCTCTCTTGACCCGGGTGGGGGCTCACAAGCAAGAGGTCAGAGGTGTCTGTGACCCTCCTGAGGAGTCCAGGATAGAGGAGCAAGGGGAAGGTGGGAACGAGGATGCAGCCCAGCAGGCAGTAGGGGCTGACTGAACCCCAGCCCTGGACACAACCCTAGGTGTAAGCTGTGGGCAAGCATCTGCTACTATGTTCTGTGCCTCTGAACTCACCTAGTCCAGCTGTTTGGGGACACAGAAAAAAAAATACGAAGCAAACCTGCACCTGCTCTGGGCTTTGAGTTTATCCACAAAGGTGAAGAAGGTGAACAGCCCATGGCTGCTCCCAGATCTCCAGGGGGACAAGCCAGCTGCCAGCAGCCCCTGCTCGCATCGGAGGGGTGTGCCTGGGGTTGTCCCAGGGGCTGTCAGAGCCAAGTTCACTGTCACTGCCAGAGGCCAGCTATGCATGTATTCCTTCCAAAGTGGGGCCCAGGGAAGAATGCAGAGGAGACAGAGAAAGGGGCAGGAGCCACTGTCTCCCAGGGACCACAGGACACTGTCGGCTCTCAGATTCCACCGGCTCTCGTGACAACGCTGTAATAGGAAGAGGAAAGATGCCAAGGCAGCTGGCGTGGGTGAGAGTCACAGAACTTGGCAGTCCGTCCCCTCATCTGTAACGTGGAGATAATAAGACTTACCTGATGGGTTTCTGGAGAAGTCTACACACCTCCGTGCATTGCGCAGACCACACCACGTGAACATGACCCCCAGACGGGCACTGTCACTGCCACTGCTGCTGATGGTTTGCACCCCAGCTACACCACAGTAGCCGTGCGACCTCGGGGTTTACCTTTCTGAGCCCATGTCTTCCTTTACAAAATGGGGATATAATCTTTGCTGGCCAGGGGCTGGGGAAGTGATTTTTACAAATCAGTTCATATAGTGTCTGCTTCATTTTATTTTTTTTAAGATTTTACTTATTTGAAAGGTGGATCAAGAAGACAAAGAGAGAGAGAGACAGAGAGAAGGATCTTTCATCCACTGGTTCACTCCCAAATGTCCTGCCACAGCCGGGTCTCTGAGGTGGGTAGCAGGGTTCTAAGCACTTGGGGCATCACTACAGTCCCAGGCACATTAGAAGGAAGCGTGGGGCTGGTGCTGTGATGTAGTGGGCTGAGCCTCTGCCTGCAGTACCAGAATCCCATATGGGAGCCAGTTCACCTCCTGGCTGCTCCTTTTCTGATCCTGGGAAAGCAGTAGAAGGTGGCCCAAGTGTTTGAGCCCCTGTACCCACGTGGGAGACCTGGAAGAAGCTCCTGGCTCCTGGCTTCGGATTGGCATAGCTCCCACTATTGCAGCCATCTAGGGAGTGAACCACTGGATGGAAGATCATTCTCTGTGTGTGTGTGTGTGTGTGTGTGTGTGTCTCTCTTTCTGTCTGTCTGAAACTTTACCTCTCAAATAAATAAATAAAATCTTTTTAAAAAGAAGAAGAAGAAAGCTGCATTGGAAGTGGAGCAGCTGGGACAAGCCGCATTGCAAGCTGGCATTGCAAGTGTGGCTTAACCGGCTATGCCACAATGTTGACCCCTGTGCCTACTCCTTATGAAGGAAAAACAAGTTAACCACGATTGCCTCTCCCCCCCCCCATAGAAACCATCAGGCGCTGAGGCCAAGGGAGGTGGCTGCCCAGGCTGCCCACAGCGTCCCCGTGGCAAATCTAGAAATGAAACCAGGGCCATGGCCTCGCCCTTACTCAGACTAGACAGGAACCCGTGACAGATAGCATCCGGCTGAGTCTCAGCTACAAATTCCATGTTCATCACCCTGAGGTCGGGGCCCTCTGTGTGGATGTTGCCTTCTCCTGGCGGGGGACAGGCCCACCATAGTCACAAGCCAGGCCCATTCCACAGCTTTGCAGGTTTCCGCCCTGTGGCTTATGTCCCATCAGAAAAGAAGATGGGTAGTGCTGAAAGGTGAACAGTCTTTTGAGCAGGACAGCATAAGGAGAAGCTCTCCCTAGGGGTTAACCCCCACGCCTCCCCAACTCAGATGCATTTTTCTTTAGCACATCCACCCCACTTTCTTTCTTGTGAAATCTGGATTGTCATTGCAAAAGAGTCTGCATGCAAATCTCCCCAGGGGTGCAGCGCAGGGCGGGGGCTCCTGGCCCTCAGGCCTGAGGGCTCCGGAGTAACTCTCGCATCTTTGCACACACAAGGCCTGTAGGTGGCAGCAGCTCCTGAACCCAGGAGGAGGATCAGAGGCTGGAGAGCAGAGTGCAGCAGGGAGGCTGAACCTGAGAGGAGACCAGGTTGGGAAGTACCTGGGGGTTAGATGTGGAGTGGAGGAAGCAGCAGTAAGTGTGGAGAGCCCATCGACTCTGTGGGTCAGGCTGGGGGATAGGGGGAAGTGGGCAAAGTCCACAAGCTTGGCTGGAAAACCAGGCCAGGAATGCAAATCCTGGCTCTGATACCTGTGAGCTGTGTGTCCTGGGAGCAGGCGAGGTAGGAGGGGCGAGTGATCGCACAAATCTCCCATCTGTAAAATGGGGATTATAATCGCACCCACAGCTTGAAAATCCCAATTAGAAATTACTTGTCAAAGCAAACACTTACAAAGACAAGCTCTCATTCTAAGCTAGAAGTTCCCTTGGCTAAATGATGAATAATGCATCAGAGCTGGGCTTCAAGACGGCTTTCCACTGAGCTCCTCTCACTCTTACACCACACCTGCTGGAGTATGGGTGCGCGACTCGAACCTCCCTGGACATGTACATGCCCTGGGACCAGCAAGCAGAAACATCCCAGCCGCTCCCAAAGCTATTGAGTACATGCAGCTTTGCTGTCTTTTTCAAGCCAGGGTTAATCCATCTGAGAAGTGGGGGATGCAGCATCGGCGGGGACGACAGGTCTAGAATCCAGGGACAAAATCTGAGTGAGGGGATGATTCCAGGCAGCAAGCAGCACCCTGCAGGAGGTGGGCCTGTGTGTTGGGGTGCTGAGGCTCCTTCCCGCCCAAGCCCGCGAGCGTTCATTGTCAGGCACCGACATCTCAGGGACTGCAGGGCTGGACGGGGCTTCTGACTGAGCAGGAAGAGGGAGGACAAGCTGCCCTGGACACGGTTAGCTCTGACAGCACCTTTTCATTAAAGATGCCTTTCAAAGGCTCCAGTCCCCAGAGTAATTGTGGCTTTGCTTTCCTTCACTGCTCTCTGCTTGTCTGCCAGAGGGCTGCCCTCCCTGCCCCTCTGAGCCGCTGGCAGATTTTCACAGTAACAATTATGGAATCCGAAGAAGCTTCTGCCTCTGGGAGGGGGAGGAATGTGTGTTTGGCCCGTAGTGCCATGGGCCTTCCGAGAATGGGGGAGCAGACTTTATCACTGCTCAGCCTTCTCGAGGTAGAGGGGTTAAAGCTCAGAAATCCTAAGAAGTGAGCAAGTTCTTCTGTAGGAATGTCTGCTGGGCTGTAGGAACCCCCAGTTCCTACCCTGCCTCCTCATTCTCCCCTAACCCCTGCATGCTAGTGTTGCACTGGCTTTGAACTTGAACACCCATAGATACATCCGTTAGGCAGATAGCATTCTATGAAAGAGGCTCCAGGCGCTGCTAGCAAAATAGTTATGAAGTCCAAACCACAGAATGAGGCTCAGGTCAGCCACTGTGGATTTCAAAGGCTGTAGATCCTGGCTTCTGTTCAGTGAATGAATCCCCCCTGCAACCTCCAGGGCAATGCACCAGCCTCTCCTCCTAACCCACAGAGAGCTCAGTGGCTTTGGAAGTAGCCAGAGTTTGCATGTTTGCCGGTCTGCAGAACGTGGAGACAAGACTGGCGGCTGCACCCATCCAGGAAGGTTCAAGTGGCACTTGTGTTCCGCAGCAGGTGTGCAACTACACTGAGAGAAGCCCGGCAGACACGCATCCTGAAGCCCAGCTCTCTGGAGGAGCAGAAGGTAAGTTCGGGCAACAGCTGCAGGGGCAGGGTGGCGAGCAGATTGTCAGGAGGGCGCCCCTCACCCTCGCCCTACTCTACATGAGAGTGTGCCCGCCCCTTGTGTTTCCCAGCTGGGAAATGTGAGACTGCAGGGGCTGGGCCCACCTGTGGTTGGGCATGGGCTCGCTGAGGAGGGAAGTGCTGTGCTTTGGTCCCGGTCTGGGGTGAAGAGCTTTGCTGCCGCTCTTCATGGGTGGGTGCTGGTCCTGCACTGCTGGGCACTGGGCTCCTGTGTTTATCTGTGGTTAAGGGTTCTTCACCACCCATTGACTCCGCCCCCTGGGAGGCTGAGCTCTCTCGATGACTGCTTTGTGCAGAATCCTTGGCTGGTAGTCAGGGATGGGGACTCCCTTTCTTCCAGAGCCGTCTCCTCTCCTCGACTTCCCCTCAAGCCCTGAGGATGCTAAGCAATGCCAGGCCCCCGTGACTTATGAGGACGACACTGTCCCTTAGCTAGAGGCAGACACAGCCCCTGCGAGCTGCCTTTGCAGTGACCTTGCCCTGGGGCTCAAGGATGACCAAGCTTCTCTTTCTGTCCCAATCCTTGTGAGCTCAGAACCTCTGAGTGGGAGAACGTGGCATTTGATAGACCTGGATGTGAATCCCAGCACTGTCATTTGGGTAGATCCCTGCCCCTCTCAATTTCCTTAACCATAAGAGAGGATAATGATTTTTTTTAAGCCACAATTTGTGGGCATTGTGGTACAGCAGGTTAAGCCACCATTTGGGACATCCATCTTCCTGCCAGATGATGGCGTCCCTGCCACCCACATGGGAGACATGGATGGAGGTCCTGGCTCCTGGTTTTGGCCTGGCCCAGCCCTACCTGTTGCAGGCATTTGGGGAGTGAACCAGAAAATGAATTCTCCCCCACCTTTCAAGTAACTAGAAATACATAAATAAATATATTCTTTTAAAATCACAACTCATTGACACTGCTATTTTACTCTTAAAGAGTTAGGCCTTATTCTAAGTACAGAAATGACCTCATTTAATCCTTGTATGAGCCAAATGAAATGGGTCGCAGTGCGTAACCCCCATACCGGAGGTGAGTGTACAGAGATTGCACAGGTAGGCCGAGACCCAGGTGCAGCAGTTATGTTTTCCTCAATCTCAGGAGGGCGCGTGCACAGTCGAATTCGCAGTGCCTGCCTCTCTGGGTGAGAAGGAAACTCAAAGACCTGAGGATGCCAGCACGTGCCCAGCTCTGAGCCCGGCACATTGAAGATACGATACTTTGTCCTCTCCTGCTCCTTTTCCTTCTATTCCCCCACCCCTACCCCACGTGAACACACCCTGTGGCCTGGGCACAGTGGGGCTGTGACCAGGATCCCACAGGTCATTATTGAGGATGGTAGGAGGGGACAGGGCAAGTGTCTCCAGTCCTCTCCCCCCACCCCTGCATCTGGGACAGCAACAGCCCAGGCCACAGCAGGTGAAGATCAGGCATCGGTGGAACTGACATCTCCCTCTGGATATAGTTTTCCAAGGCAGGACTGTAGTTGAGTGCAGCAGCTGTCCCACTGGAGACAGTCAGTAGGCAGAGGGTCATAGTGCCGCCGCCATCTGCTCTGGGGAGCTGCCATGCCTACATCTGTGTCCGCTTCCTGATGCAGGGGCAGACCTGGAGGCCCAGCTTCTGGGCCAATGATGGGAGGCTGAAGAGGAGCCGACCATCCACCAGGATGTGCTGGGTGGATTCCCACAGTGCCACTCGCCAAGGCACAGAGGCACGGTCCCAGGCAGAAGGCACGAGTCTCTGACCTCCTTCTTGTGGTTTCTCAAATCCTCAACCAGCTCAGCCAGTGACTGTTTCCGCACAGACAGACCAAACCATGCTGGGCCTCTGCAGAAGTTTCAAGAACGAGTTTGACCCCAAAACCAAGAGGCAGGTCTGTTAGGGCCTCTCTGGATGAAGCGGCCGTGGCTGTCAGACAAGGATCCCGGGGAGGAGCAGAAGCCAGGCGGGTGGAGAAGCAGGTCCCACTGGGCTCTGCTGCAGGGCTGCTGGGGCTGCTGGGGCAGGGGTAGAGGCTGTGGGGCAATTTCCCTGCAAATCAATTGGGTCATCTCCCGTGGGTGGCACCGCACAAAGCTGCCAACCTTTGTGATTCTGCAGATGTGCAGATGGTATCGTCCAACTAACTGCCTTTAGCATGTGGCTGTGAGATGAAGCTGGAGGGTAGATGGTATGATAAGCTTCTCGGCAGAGTCAGGGGCTCCAGGGGGGCGCAAGCTGCAGCCAAGGTTCGGACAAGCCAACAGCGCTTGCCCAAGGGGACCTGAGCCCAAAGTCCACTTTTCAGATCCAGGATGGCCCCTGGCTATGTTCTCAAGGGAGTGGGGCAGTGACTCTCTCCCAAGTTCCAGCTGCTGCTTCCTGTGACACACAGTAGCCAGCTCACTGGCTTGGGGCCGCCCCTCCCATCTACATACTCAGCACCCCCAAAGGCAGTGAGTTGTGGTGGGAAGAACGTTGGCCCGGGAGCCTGACCAACTTGAGATTGAATCTCAGCTCTGCCGGGAAGCACTGGGTGACCTTGAGTAAGTCACTTGGCCTCTCTTATTTTGCTCACCTCTGAGTCAGAGATAACAGCTTCCTGGTAAGGGTGGTTGTGGGAGGTAGCCACGCCATCGCAGACGGAGGAACAATCCGCAGCTGGAGCTACATAAACACCACACACTCTTCTCCCTCCTCCTAGAACACACCCTGTCCTCCAGCCCTGCCAGGTTCGCTCTCTCCATCCTGGCTGCTGGCTGCTGGCCCCTGCCCAGAGCAGCGATTTAGCAAACATCGCAGCTCCTCCTCTCTGCGTGACCACACAAAACAACCATCAGGACCTAATGTGGCTGAGACCCAATAAAACTTTATTCACAAAAGCAGGCAGCAGGCCAGAGTGCAGTGGCAGGCTGTCATTTGCACACCCTCGGCCTAGAGTTTCAAGCGTGCACACCTGTGGCCATCTCCCAACGGGCTTCTGTAGCCTGGTCTCACTTTGTTCATCCCATCAGATTGGCAATTGCTCACTTAAATGTTCCCACTCTGATCCAACAGGACTCCTTTTGATCCTTGGCACATAAAGTCCCAGCCTTGCCCCTACTTAGCTTTGCCCCTTGCGCACCTCCCCTCTTACAACACTGTCCCGTCGCCTTGCAGGCCTTCTGAATCTGCTCAGTGAGCAAGCACTGCGTGAGCCCACCCTTCCAGACCACACTCGGGTCATGTCCACAGTGGTCACTCCCTTTGCAGGGTGGCCATCCCATGGGCCCCTGGTGAGTCGGTGCCCCAGTTTCAGAGACAAGCCCTGGATGCTCAGGTCTTAGCTTTCCTGTGTCCAGCTCTGGCAACCCGCACTTCCATCCTACTTGTGCTTTTCCTATTTTCGGCATGTGTGGATCCAGAGGAGTCCCAGGCACTTTCTCTTCAAGGGTCACTACATTTCTATTCTCTTCCTTCCTTCCTTCTGGAGTTCCAGTTAGTTATATATTAATGATTAGATCATATTTTTCTTGTCTATTAACCTCTGTATCAACATTTTTCCCTTTAAACATATTTTTGGTTGGGGGCTGGTACTATGGCTCAGTGGGTTAAAGCCCTGGCCTGAAGCACCGGCATCCCATATGGGTGCTGGTTCGAGTCCAGGCAGATCCTCTTCTGATCCAGCTCTCTGCTATGGCCTGGGAAAGCAGTAGAAGATGGCCCAAGTCCTTGGGCCCCCACACCCACACAGGAGACCTGGAAGAAGCTTCTGGCTCTTGGCTTTGGATCAGCACAGCTCCGGCCATTGTGACCATCTGGGGAGTGAACCAGTGGATGGAAGACCTCTCTCTTTGTCTCTACCTATCTCTGTAACTCTGTCTTTCAAATAAATAAAATAAATCTTTAAAAAAATATTTTTGGTTGTCCTGATGCATTTGGAGTAATTTCTTCAAATATTTCTTTCTAATTCATTAATTTTTTCTTTATCTGTGACTAATCTGTCAAATTGCTCTTCTAAAAGATTTATTTTGGGGCCAGCAGTGTGACATAGTGGGCTGGGTCTCTGCCTGTGGTACCAGCATCCCAGATGGGCGCCAGTTCATTTCTCAGCTGCCCCTCTTGCAATCCAGCTCTCTGCTATGGTCTGGGAAAGCAGTGGAAGGTGCCCTAAGTGCTTGGGCCCCTGTGCCCATGTCAGAGACCCAGAAGGCGCTCCTGGCTCCTGGCTCCTGACTTCAGATCATCCCAGCTCCAGCCATTGTGTCATTTGGAGAGTGAACCAGTGGACAGAAGATCTTTCTCTCTCTGTCTCTCCTTCTCTCTGGCTGTAACTACCTCTCAAAGAAATAAAACCTTAAAAAAGATTTATTTATTTATATGCAAGGAAGAGCAACAGAATGAAAAAAGAAAGGAAGGAAGAGAGGTGATGGAGAAAATCCTCCATCTACTGGTTCACTCCCCAAATGGCCATAACAGCCAGGTCTGGGCCAGATCAAAGCCAGGAGCCAAGAACTCAATCCAGATCTCCCTCTACCTTCCCGGGCACATTAGCAGGAAGCTGGATCAGAGGCAGAGTAGCCGGGACCGGAACCAGCCCTCTGATATGGGATGCTGGTGTTTTAAGTGGTGGTTTAACCCACGGTGTCACAGCAACAGCCTATAATTCTTGAATTTTTAACTTCCAAGTTTATATTTTTTATTTCCAGAATTTCTATCTGATTATTTATAAACACCTGCTTGTAAATTTGTGCAGTGTCTTAATCCTTGACCATTTTTTCTCATTATTTCTTTAAGAATTCCATACATGGTAATTCTGTAACATATCTCATTATTGTAATATTTGCAGTCTCTGCGCATCTAGATCAGTGGTTTTCAGCTGGAGGTAATTTTTTTCTTTCTAGGAGACATTTGGCAACCTCGGGGACAGTTTTGGTCCTTGTGACTGAGGAAGACACTTGTGGGTAAGGGAGGGGTTTCTGCTAAATACCCCACAACACACAGGACCACACCATGGCTTAAGATTTTGCAAGCCAGAAACGTTAACAGCTCTGATCCTGAGGATCCTGTTTGCGTCTGCTGCTTGGTCTCTGCTGACTGATGCTCACAGCACCGCGTGGCTCTGGGTGTGCTTTTTGATCTCCTTTTAGGTAAATGAGGGTGAGAACACTGTTCTGCAGTGAGGACTCATATTTGCTTCCTCCAGTCACCAGGAGGCACCACCAGCCCGGAACCCCTTTCTTTTTGTCTTGGGGTGTTCCTGCAACCCACGGGTAGCATAAACTCAAACCGTACTCTCCTGAGAACTGATGAAATGCAAACTGTGCATTCGACCTTGCTACCCTAGAGCTGACTTTCACATGCTAACAAATGAAGATCTGTCACTGCCTCTGCCTTCAGCCAAGACAGGGTTTCAACAGTGCTTCCGTTTCCTGTCACCCTGTATTGCGTGCACCCAAGTATATGACTATGTTACGCAACCTCCTAAAGTGGCTAGAAAATGGACACATGAAATGCTGGTGATAATATGTTTCCTAAGCTCAATCCAGTTGGTCCACAAATAGGCAATCATTCAGCATGGACCAAGGCCCAGCCTGGCCTCCAGGCCACCGACACTGGACACTGCGTAGCCTTCACTCAGGTTCATCCGCCATCAATATACTGCCTTGTTGTCTGACAAAGATTTCTAAGAAGTAAGGTCACCTCCAGGATCTTGCCCTCAGCCTCAATCCCAAAATCCACAAAGCTTTCAAAACCAGAAGTTTGCTTTGTCAGTGTAGCCCAAACTCACTGGGTCCCCAGCTTAGCCGATCCTGGCTGTTTATGGTCTTCATATTCAGTCTGGGTACCCATCCTTCCTGCTGCGAAAATATTGCCCATGTGAAGATACGGTTCTGTCCCAGGCTCTGCTAGGAGTGTTACCGAGTGTCCCAAGTCTTCCCAGCAGCACCTGCTAAACCTTGAATGACTGCTTTCAGACACCTCTGGATCCCAGGGTTGCAGATGAGGAATTGTTAACCGTAGTGCTAAGGATTGCCCCACCCCCAGCACACACGTAAGAATCCATTTGAAGGCGCACATGCTTCACCTGTCAGAGGTCTGCAGATGCGCGATGCATGGCCTCCGGGGCTGTAGTTAGCAGGACTGGCGCCCCAGGACCATCCTGAGCGGCACACACAGGCAACATTGCTTGACTCTCTTCTCTCACCACAGAGCTGCACGCCACTCAAGTGCTAAATATATGTTGAAAGAATCCTCAGCAACGCTTGGTTAGCCTAAGAGGCTTTGTCAGAACCCTTCCTTTTGTCTGTTTTTGAAGTTATACCAAGAATTACAGGAATACATTCTCATGTGCTAACAAATAGTGTAGGGTACAAGAAACTCCCTCACCCAATTCCCCCACTCCCCTTCCCAGAAGTAACCGCATTAGCACTTAGAAGATGCTTCTCCTGTCCCTTCCCTGAAGGTTCCTATACATAGTGAATATACTTTTCTCTTAAATGAGACTGTGATATACTACATATTATTCCACATTTTTCTTGCAGGCACTTAAGTAAATATCCTTTCATTGGGTCCATGTAAATGTGCTTTGTTCTATGATACAAAAATACCATCATTTAGAATAATTCTTTTTGGCATGGGTTTCTACATATCCTGTTGCTGGGTCAAAGGGAATGTTCCTTAAAATTTTGATAGGCATGGTAACCTTCTCCGATTCACAGTGTGAGAAAATGATTGTCTCCCTGATTTTTTTGCTAATCCCTGCTAACGCTAATCTTTTGCCAGCCTGACAGGCAAAAAATAAAATTCTGACATTTCAACACACACCCCCCAACTTACTCGTGGGTCTGAACATCTCTGCTTTTTTTCATTTGTTTATTGCACATGTGCATTTCATGATTAATGAGCTGTTTGTTCATAGCATTTGCCCATTTTTCTCTGGCACTTGTTACCCTTTTCTTATTTTTAAGAGCTCCTTATGAATACTCTATTTAATTTGTTGTCTTTTTAATTGAGGTGTATTCTACAAGCCAGAGTACAAAGAATCTTCAAAAGGCTCATGAAAAATGCATATGATGAAAAAACTATGCACAGATTTCAAAAATATTTTGCACCAGAATAAACTCTCACTAACATAACGTGTCTGAACAGCATCTAGCTTGAGTCACTAAGAAGGATGGGATGGCTTGCAAAGAGCTCCTATCACATATGAATTCTGATAAAATTGAAGCAAAAACAAGCATCAGTGTACGGTGAAGCTTGGGTAGAAGAATGATGGAATCACCAATGCTTTATGGGACGTTTACAGGAACAATAGCTCCCAAGATATGAGCAGCTTACGAATGGATCACTCAGTTTGAGGGTGGATAAGATGATACCGAAGCTGGAGCCTGCAGCAGCAGACCATCCACACCCATTTGCAGGGAGATAAATCACTCTTTCTCATGCCCTAGTTGAAGAGGACAGCAGAAGCGATAGTTAATGCCACAGACATCTCCGTTGGTTCAGCTTACATAATTTTGACCAAAAAAAAATAATGAAGCAGTCTTTCTTTTGGATGAGTGTCCCAAAACTGTTGTGCCCAGACCAGCTGTATGTAAGAAATGCAATGGGAATTTCAAGCAAGTGCAATCAAGACCCTGAAGGGTTTCACTGAAGACCTGGAGCCAGAGTTAGAACATGGCTTTTCCAGAACGATCCTGAAGGCAAAGTGCAATCAAAGCAGTGTCTACCAAATGGCTGAAGTGTCCCACCTGGACTGGTCCAAAAACTGGAAGCAGCTGTTTGTGACTCCCATGATATTTTGTCTGCTGACTTTCTGAGGAACCCAGAAACAATACATCTTGCATGCTGGGAGAGTGTTTTAGGAAAGTGCACCGAAGTTCCAGCAGAAACACGCCTGGGAAGGCGTCACTGGAGAGTCCCCTCCAACACCGCGATGCGCTTGCTCGTGCTCGCTGTGTTCATCCAGCAAGGGGCCGCTTCGCAAGCATTTCAGTGGGAGCGCATTAGGCATCCACTCCACAGTCCTCATTTGGTTCCTTCTGACTTCCTCCTAATCTCACAGAATCTGCAGAAGGCATTAATTTTTTTTCAGCTAATGTAAAAACAAATGCACAGACGTGGTTAAATTCGCAGGGTTCTCAGCTGTTTATGGATAGAACTAGCTGATGTTATAGTTCACAAAAACGGGTCTTGGATCTCATGGAGCTGGTGGTAAGAAATAACTTACACACTTTTATGCTTATGGGCTTTTCAAAAAAATCTATTTATTTATTTTGAAAGTCAGAGTTAAAGAGAGAGAGAGAGAGACAAGCCTTCCATCCACTGGTTCATTCCCCACATGGCCGAAACAGCCAGTGCTGGGCTAGGCCAAAGCCAGGAGTTTCATCCAGGTCTCCCACATCGGTGGCAGAGGTCCTAACACCTGGGCCATCTGCTGCTGCTTTCCCCAGGACTTTAGCAGGGAGCTGGATCAGAAGCAGAGCAGCCGGGACACCAACCACCGTGCATATGGTGTTGCAGGCTGCAGCCTTACCAGCTATGCCACCACCATGTCTCCTATTTTCCCACACACTTTCTGAAGTCCACTCACGGGCATATCTCACACATAGAGCTTGAAGCATTCTGCCGAGTGCATGCAATCACGTACTTCCAGCACGGATGAAGATCTGACACAGCTCCACTACTCCTGGAGGGTCCCAAGGGCTCCTCCCCAGCCAGCACCCCTCAGGGCACCCACTGTCCTGATCTCTATCACTGGAGATTACATTTGCTCCCTCCTGGACACCACTCAATGGGATCACCCAGATAAGGCTTTTGACTCCTGGCTCCTTGCACTCAGTGTGTTATTCTTGAGCTGCATCCATGCTGTCCCATGTGTCTGCACCTGGTACTTCTTCTTTGTTGGGGTGGCATTGCGTTGCACAAACAGGCCACACATTGGTCGTCCATTTTCTCCCTGATGGATGTACGAGTTGTTTGATGGTTTGGGGCTATTATGAAAAAAGTTGTTATGAAGGTTTTACACAAGTCTGTATGTGAACATATGTTTTCATTTCTCTCGGGAAAATACCTTTGGAGGTATCTGGGTCGTAGGGTAGGTTATGTTTAAGTTTTATTAGAAACTGCCGAGCAGTGTTCAAAGGGAGCACGCTGATGTGTTTTAAATGCTTTGCAAACATTTCCAGATTCTCTGTCATTTTTGTGTTCTTTGTCACAGAGATGTTTCATATTTTTATAAAATCACTACAACCTTTTTTGCTATGATTTATTTTAAGGAATACAACTTCATGCAGTTAATATATACAGATCTGGGCATATAATACTTGCCCCCCCACCCCCCTCCCACCCACACCCCTGCCCTTCTTCCCCCTCCCTCCTCTTTCCATCCTGGTTTTTTTTTTTTTTTTTTTGACAGGCAGAGTGGACAGTGAGAGAGAGAGACAGAGAGAAAGGTCTTCCTTTGCCGTTGGTTCACCCTCCAATGGCCGCTGCAGCTGGCTCCAATGGCAGGAGCCAGGTGCTTCTCCTGGTCTCCCATGGGGTGCAGGGCCCAAGCACTTGGGTCATCCTCCACTGCACTCCCGGGCCACAGCAGAGAGCTGGCCTCCATCCCATTCTTATTTCACTACAATCTTTTCTACGTGGATTCTGGGCCTTGGGTCTTGCAAGTTTGAAATTTGTTAAAGATATTTTTAAAATGTTCTTCTAGCTTGTACATTTTGTTCCTTGTTCTATCTAGAGTTTAACTTCTTGTGCAATATGAGAAAAGTCTTCATCTTTGCCCAGACCATGTGAGGGAAGTGTTTTCAGCCCATTTCACACAAGTTCAAGTCACACTTTTAGCAAGGAATTGAGCAAAGATTCACAAGCACCCTTAAAAAAAAGCATGCTTGCTTCATTAAATTAAAACTGTTATTCCTCTGGGCCTTCAGATTCCCACCCATACCCTTAACATAGATTCTGTAGGAAAAAAAAGAGGAAATACTCACAGCAATATGTATTTACACACACACACACACACACACATGCACACACACACAGCATGTATGGAAAGAAATACAGGACGAATAAACCAGGAACTAGTGGAGAAGGGAGGGAGAGGATCGGCAGTGGAATGAAACTTCTCAAAATAGGATTTGTAATATAGTTTCTGTGTTTTAAATCATTTGTGCACAATTTGTACATGATTGGCATGTTCAAAAAATTAAATTGAATGAAAAACAGAAAAAAGAAAAAAATCCCCAAACTGTACACTAACAGAAGCAAATGAATCACAGTAAATTAGAAAGCCTAACCACAAAGCAAAAAAGACTATTTAAATAATTTTGGAAAAAAATACCCGGCCTGTACATCTGTGGTGGGATATAGTCCAAGAACAAAGCAAAGCAGTCTTAAGCCTAACTCAGAAGGTTTAGTGTTTGAAGTAACAATAACATGGTTAGGGTAGTTTATGTATGCTGTAAAATGAAACAAATAGTGAATATACTATTTACTTTTATATAAAAATAAATATAATTTTTTTATAAAAAATAAATATACTATTTTTAAGAAGAAAACATGCTTGAATATGAAATGTTTGGCTTGAGTGTGCGTTTGGCACAGCAGTTAGGCCATTGCTCGAAATATCCACATCCATATTGGAGTGCCTGGGTTTACATCTCAGCCCCACTCGTGATTCTGGTTTTATTCCATGCACAGCCACAAAGGCAGCAGTGGGTTCCTGCCACCCACTTAGGAGACACAGATGGAATTCCCAGCTCCTGGCTTCGGCTTGACCCAGCTCCAGTTATTGTGGGCATTTGGGAAGTGAACCAAATGATGGGAGATTCTCTCTCTCTCTCTCTCTCTCATTCTCTCTCCCTCTCTCTTTCTCTACTTTTCATATAAATAAATAATGTGTTTAAACCCTTTAAAATATTATAAATTTAATATTTTATTCAATATGCTTTAAATAAAAAGTTGTTAAGAAAAACTTGATGTGTACATCTATCAAAGCAGTATGCTGCACCCCATCAATAAGTTTAATTACCTTGTGTCAAAACCAAAATAAAACTTTAAAATAAATTTTAAAATCCCCCCCCACACACACACAAAAAGAAAATCACCCCAGAGGCTGAAGCCTTTGCCCCCAACTTGGAAGATCACAGGTGCAACAGGGCCAGAGGAGCAGGTTGAATGACAGAAAAATGAAACAATCAGAAAATTCCAAAGACACTCTATATTATGAGGTTTGGACTCTTCAAAAAGCCAATGTAATCAGGTAAAAAAAATCCTAGGCCAGGGCCTGAGCTGTGGCATAGTAGGCTAAGCCTCTGCCTGCGATGCCAGCATCCCATATGGGCTCTGGTTCAAGTCTTGACTGTTCTGCTTCTGCTCCAGCTCTCTGCTATAGCCTGGGAAAGCAGAAGAAGATGGCCCAAGTGCTTGGGCACCTGCATCCACATGGGAGACCTGGAAGAAGCTCCTGGATCCTGGCTTCAGATTGGCTTGTCTCCAGCCATTGCGGCCATTTGGGGAGTGAACCAAAGGATGGAAGACTCTCCTCTCTCTCTTTCTCTTTCTCTCTCTCTCTCTCTCTCTCTCTCTGCCATTTGGGGAGTGAACCAAAGGATGGAAGACTTTCCTCTCTCTCTTTCTCTTTCTCTCTCTCTCTCTCTCTCTCTCTCTCTCAAATATATAAATAAATACTTTAAAAAAATCCCAGGCTATCTATCCACAGAAGAGGCCCCAAATCTACAAGTGATTTGAAGAAACTTCCTAAGATCCTGATCCTGATAAAAACAAAAGAACTGGGAAACACTGAATGTGAACTGGAGGCAGACACTCTACAGACTCACAGGTATTGTCAGCAGGTACGAAAACAGGCCTGTGGCTATGTAAACACCCTTTGCAGCAACTGAGGATGAAGTCCATGCAGGCCATAACCGAGCTTCAAATTGCTCAGCAAAAAAATGTATGTAGAGTAGGGTAAAGCGAGTATGGCAACATTACAATTGCCCAGCAGGGCCCAGGCTAGGGTAGGGCCATAGAGGTATTAGGGGGTGCGACCTTGCAGGAGGTGCTCATTCTCAGGGTGTACCCTGCACCTGCAGTCCCCTCAGGTGAGCATCTCCTTCCATGCTGAGCTCAAGGCACCACGCTAATCTCACCCTAGACTTGGCAAACATTACACTAAGTGAAGAAGCCAAACAAAAGGCTATGCACTGTGTGATTCCATTCTTCTGAGGAATCTAGAATAGGCAAATCTGTAGAGACAGGAAGCAGACTAGAAGTCATTAGGAGACTGGGGTACAGGTGGGAATGGGGAGAGAGACTCCTTAACGGGCAGCAGCTGTTTTTCTGGAGTGATGAAAAGTTAGGAAACTAGAGAGAACTGGTGGTTGGGTAACATAGGGAATGCACTAAATGCTACAGAATTACACACTTGAAAGCAGTTAATTGGGGACCGGTGCTGTGGTGTAGAGGGTAAAGTCAACGCCTGCAGTGCTGGCATCCCATATGGGTGCCGGTTCATGTCCCAGCTGCTCTACTTCTGATCCAACTCTCTGCTGTGGCCTGGGAAAGCAGTAGAAGATGGCCCAAGTCCTTGGCCCCCTGTGTGTGGGAGACCTGGAAGAAGCTCCTGGCTCCTGGCTTCAGATCAGCACAGTTCCGGCCATTGCAGACAATTGGGGAGTGAACCAGCGGATGGAAGACCCCCGCCCCTCTCTCTGCCTCTCCTTCTCTGTGTAACTCTAACTTTCAAATAAAAAAAAAATCTTTAAAAAAACAAAACTAGTTAAATGTGAGGTGCTGTGCATGTCACCTCAACGAATAAAGAACTAAAACAGATCACAATACAGAGCCCAGGAACAAAACAGCAGAAGTCCGCTATGAAGATGAAGTGTTCTCAGAAGTGAATAGAATATCTACTCGTGCCTGCCTGGGAAGGCCTCGCGGAGCCCTGGCCGGAGGTCGGGTGCCGAGGGCAGGTGCTGTGTTCTGTGTTCACTTTCCCTCCCGGGGTTCCCGTTCCTCCGCTGCTCCGCAGTCTCCAGGTCTACCTTGGCCAGGCCTGCTCAGAGCAGTTCCAGTCCCCCGTCACCTCTGGGCACACTTGGGCCCTGGCAGTGGGGTTGCAGGGACAGGTGCTGTGTGGTCCTGGTCCTGGGATTCTCTGGCACCTGACCCCAGGGACGGGTTCCCTGTGGGTGATGTAGTGGAGCCAAGGCTTCGCAGGTGGTGTTTATTAATTTGATTGGGAGAAATGGGTGATGACACAGTTTCTGAAGGGCCAGGTGGAGGAAGCCAGGGGATGGGGGTGCTTGTGACCCCAGCACAGAGGAGAGCTTGTGCTCGCGTTTGCGTGTGGGATAAAAATAGCAAGAACCGAACCACCACTGTTTGCCAGTCTCTGCATTTGTCCCGCAACTGCTCTTCCTATGGCTCTCAAGCGTGGCAGCTGTGATTAATAAGGCTCCAATCACCAAGAGGAGGCAGAGGGTCAGACAGGTTAGCTTCATGGCCCAACACATGCCCAGCTGGCCCGCAGAGGGGCTGGGATTCAAACCTGCGATGTCTGATCAAAGAACCTGTGCTGTCCATGGTGGACACCCGGAATCCACTCACCCAGTGGACAGGTAGGAAGGGAATGACAGAATTCTCCAGAAACCCTCCTGTACCTGGGGGCAGGAAGGTGGTTAGGACTGCACCTTCTCTGGAGGTCACCGGAAGCAGGGGTGTGTAGGGCCAAGACAGGAAGTCACAGTCCCATTGTTTCTGAGGGCCCCTGAGGGCCCTGTGCCTGGGCTCTCTCACTTCCCCCAGTGCCCAGAACCAAACCAGTTAGGCCTGGTTCAAACCAGCTCCTGTCAGCCGCTGCCTACCTCCCTGCTGCTGCCCCCCTGCTCTGGCTGATGGCTGCTGTCTGCTCTAATTGGCAAATCTTGTGTCTCTGGAGGTGAAATACCTTCCTGGGGCTGGCACTGACCCTCAGGGGAGGGTCTGGAGGACTCCAGTCCTGGGTAGGAAGATGTCAAGGGCGATGCTGGGAAATTCCCTGATAGAGGGAAGGAGCGATGGTGGGGGCTCTGGGGAGCTGTGAACGAACCTGACCGGGGGTCTGTCCTTCCATCCAGAGCAGGCTGGGGCTGGCCGAGGGCAAGGATCTGTCACCCTCCAGCATGCTTCTGATAGAAACCTGGGTTTCCATGACCCCTCTGGGTTTGGGGTCCAAACCTTTGGTAGGGATAAAGTACTTCATCAGGATCCAAGTTTTGAGGGTGTCAGGATGAGTGAGAAGGTCTTGGCCAGAGACTTTACCAGGGAGGTGAAGCAGAAGGCTTCTGGCAGTCGGTGGGACTTCAGGCCCTCAGCTTGAGAAGGGGAGGTTGTAGGAGGATTGGGTTAAGGTCATGGCTGGGAAGTATCGGCCCCCATCTGGGCAGCCATACCCCTGGAGGAGCCCTCACTGCCTGGATCTTGCTTTCATACTTCCCACCCACCCACCCACCCATCCATCTACCCATGCACCCACCCACCCATCCATCTACCCATCCACCCAACCACTCATCCCCTCACCTGTTCTTCTATCCACCCACCTGTCCACCCACCCGTCCACCCACCCCCCCACCCATCCACCCATCCATTCATCCATCCATCCATGCATCCATCTATCCATGCATCCATCTATCCATGCATCCATCTATCCATCCATCTGTCTTTCCTTCCTGCCTTCCTTCTAGCCATCCCTCTACCCTCCCACCCACCTATCCACTTCTCAGCATCCAGTGCCTGCTACATGCCAGGCTATGAGCTGGACTTTGGAAACAAGAGGTGAGCTAACACATGGAATGCTCCTCACACCTGAAAGGAGGGGTGTGCGTGGCAGCATGGTCAGACTCAGGGAGGGGCTGCGGGTGAGGCTGCCCTCTGAACCAAAGGAAATGTTCACAGGACGGAAACATTGTGCAGGATCCTTCAGGATGAGTGAGGCAGGAAGGAAAGGAAGTGCACACAGCCAGAGGAACCAGCAGGAGCAAAGGCATCCAAGAGCTGGACATGTGATGTGCCTGGCAAGCAGTCTGGAGGGGAGGCCACTCCAATGGGGCAAGTGGAAGGAGATGCTGAAAGGGCAGGCTGGTGCCCGTGCCAGACAGGTCTTGAACACGTGCAAAGGAGTGAGGACATCATTCCTAGGCTTTGGGGTGTAAGGGGTCCCCCATGGCTCTGCACTTCAACTGTGCCTGAAGCCACCAGGCCCAGCCCTCTGTCAGGCTCCTGCGCCCCACGTCTGTCTCAGTGCTGCACATCCTGGCCTGCTGCCACTCAAGGTTGGGGTCAAGTCCATCTTGACCCAGTGAGAACGAGGGGACAGAACAGCTGCTGGGCCCTGGAGGGGTGCCCCTCATGCCTGGTGGCCTGGGGCCGGGGACACACGTGGGAACCCAGAGCAGGTATAGCTCAGCCCAGCAGAGACAGGCACAGGCTCTTCTCTGTTCTCATCATACCCTCGCCAGCCAGGAGCAAGTGAGTTCCTCCAAGTGGATTCATTGTCTTTACTCAAAAGCTGAGGGGAACCTCCATTTTCACTCCCTTGCCACAGGGGGAGCGCCTGCCTGTCTCCCTCCCGCCACCCGAGCCCCCCATTGTCACTGTCAAGCCCAAGGTCCTGGCCCAGCTCCTCAGCACGTTGCTATCACAGGCCTTGTGCTGTCACCGCCTGTTACAAAACCTTCAGAAATTCTCCGAACTGTCTCGCCGGTTATCATGCTCGCCACAACGATGCTCTCAGGAGCCGTGGGCCCAGAACCGCAAGGCAACCGCAGGGCCTCAGGGCTTCTGCTCTGAACCAGCCTGGGGCCCCTTCCTCTCCCCCACCACCAGCCCCAGCCAAGCTCAACAGCTTCCCTTTCTCTTTCTGTCCTTCTCAATCTTAGCAACTGAAGTGAAGCCGAGCCAGGCCCGGGTGGGGGCAGCAGGCGAGAGCCCCGAGCCCAGGCCTGGGGCCTGAGGGTCACAGCAGGCCTGAGGGGTGCGTTTGGAGGAGAACTGCGGTCGAGGGGTGCAGGGCTGGGTGCCTGCAGCCTCCATCAGAGGATGCCTCCCACTGAGTTCCACCAGCTCAGGCCTTCCAGCAGGCAGGCCTCAGTCAGCCTAAGGGCCCGGCAGGAGAGTGTGGAGTGGAATGAGAGATGGGGGGAGGGGGGCAGAAAGAGAAAAGGCCAGGAGGGGCAAAGAGAGAGTGAGCGCATGTGTAGGGAGAGGCAGAAACCCAGTAAGTCACAGGGGAGAAGAAAACACGTGGCCGTTAGTCTAGGGTTTCTCATCTCCCAATTACCAGTGACGTGCTGGGTCTGCTTTATAGAAACTGCTCAGGAAGTGTTCGTTGAAGAAGAAGTCAGTCCGGTTGGCTGACTGATCCTGCGGCTTAGAGCCACAGCAGGTGCAGGGAGCAGGTTGGGCACACAGGGTGCCCAGCATCCGTGGAAAGCAGGTGCCACCGCCACCTCCCACGAGAGCACAGCAGGTGAGAGATGGGGTCTCCCAGGAGCACGCAGGGTGCCCAGGGCAGCACTCCCCTCTCTCCCTGTAAACTCGGCCAGGACTGACCCCAGTGTCAGCCCATCTCTTGGAGGCCTCTGTGAGCAGGGAAGCCACTCAGGAGGGGGCGAAATGTTCTCTCCTCCACAACGTTATCTTCTGCAATCCCCGTGCCTTTCCTTCAAGGCAGAGACTTGGATTTGGTTTTGGTTTTGTTTGTAGAAATTTGAGATAATGATTTCTTAGACATTTCTTTTATTTCAAAGGATTTATTTATTTATCTGAAAGGCAGAGAGAGAGAGAGAGAGAGAGATCCTCCATCCTCTGATACACTCCAGAAATGGCCCAAGGGCGGAGTCAAAGCTAGGAGCTCCAAACTCCATTCTGGTCTCCCTCTTGGGTACCAGAGGCTGCTTTCCCAGGTGCATTAGCAAGGAACTAGTCATAAGTGGAGCAGCAGGGGACTTGAACAAGTGCTCATGTGGGACACTGGGGTCTCAGGCAGTGGCTTAACCCCCTGCCCCACAATGCCAGTCCTATGTAGAGATCACTTCACCTAAAATTGTTTTTTTTAGTCTTTTTTAAAAAAATTAAATCAGTTTTTAACAAATTCAGTATTGTTTGTAGAAAAATTCTAAGAACATAATGCTATTCCCTCTCTCCCTCCCCTTTTCTCCCTCCCACCTTGCCCTCCTCTCCCTTTCTGTCTTTATATAGTTTCTGAGATAACACGGTTTACACTTACATTATAGTAAAAAGGCTTAATACTTCACCGAATCAGAAGTTTATCAGCAACTCGGATATTTTAAGAGAAATGAATACAATCAGATGGGTACTTGCTTATGACCCAGCTGAGATACGGCAACAAGCAAGTGGCTTAACTGCTTGCAAGCCCCTTTTGCATCCTGTGCCATATTGGAGTCTCCCATCAGCTCCTGGAGCAGGTGCGCACATCCTTGCTTCACAGGTGAGGAAGCACGGTGTGGGCAGGTAGGGACCAGATCTGGCCAGACTCCGGATCCCAACTAGGAGATGAGAAAAGGAGGAAAAGAGACAAGACTGAAGGGCTGGTGGTGATGTCACCCCGTGAACGGCACTCTGCTTGCTCCCTTTATCTCCAGCAAAGCCACGCCTGGGTTCCTGCGCGACCTCGGGGGTGAGCAGGGCTCACTGGGCAGGAGGAGAGAGGTCGAGAGAGGGAGGGAAGGCTCGGCCCCTCCTGTCCTCCAGGCAAAACTTGACTCAGGATTAAAACAGATCCTGAAAAACATGTGCGTTTTCCTACCAAGCCCAACCCAAAACACGTGAGATTCAGGAATGCCCCGTGTCCCTTACCAATTTGCTCTTAGAAATCAGAACAGAAGGTGTGTGTCCGAAGGAGCCACGCGTTTGCTGGGTTTGACAACTAAACCAGCAGTAGTAATTCATAGTGCTTAACCAAGATCACAGCCGTGTGCGTCTGTCATCACGTAAAATATAAAAAATATAAACTGCCCTTCAGGTCCCATAAGACAGACACAAATGTCATACATGATTACAAGAGGGGCCCCCTCTTGCCATAACATTTACAGATTATGTAATAAAATATCCACCTCTGCTGTATTATAAATTCAACCTGAACTAATTCGCTATCCTCAATAAATGTTTTTTGGTAGCAATTAGGAAGGACAATGTCTAAGAAACAAAAACTACTTTAAAAAAAATGAAAGAGGCTGATTCGAGTGCCGACTGCTCCAGTTCAGATCCAGCTCCCTGCTCATACACCTAGGAAATCAGCAGAAGATGGCCCAAGTGCTTGGGCCAACATGGGAGACCTGGGAGAAGCTCCTGGCTTCAGCCTGGTGCAGCCCTGGCCGTTGAGGACATCTGGGGAGTGAACCAGTGCATGCAAACTCTCTCTCTCTGTATCTCTGCGTTTCAAGTAAACAAAATAATTTTTTAAAAGAAAAGTGGGAGCAGGTACCCTCTTTTCCTTTGAGACACTTTGTCTATTCCACTGTGCTGCCTCTGGAGCTGTGTCCTAGGCAGCAGCAGGAGAAAGAGAGATGCCAGCAGCAGGGCCCTGCCCCAGGCAGCAGCCGACAGGTGTAAGAAGAACAAACAGCATGACTGCCAACATGCCAGTTTTCTGTGGGCCTCGGTGTGCTTTACTATATAGAGGAGATAATATTTTTGCAAACGATGTGGGGTATTAACAAGTGTTGGCCGGTGCATTGCAATGGGTCCATGTATGTTTATTTATAGTCTGGAGCCCAAAGCAAGCCCTGATACCACCCTCCCCAGGGGCCAAAGCAAAAATCAGCCTCTCAGAAATACACCGAGACTTGGGAAAGGATGGGCATGGGAAGGAGCTGACATCTGTCGACGTCATCTGTGTACTGGCCTGCTCCTGAGCCCTTCCGAGGTGCCATCTCATGTCCACGCCCTGCTGGGCTGGCATGAGGGCATCCAGGGCCATTGGATCCCATGAGTCCCCACCACTCTTGCATGTGCCTGGGTGCTTCAGGGCCTGGGTGACAGTCACTGGTGCTGTGTACCTCACCCTTCTCTCCTGCCCTCATGCCCATGACTGTGAGAGGTGAGAAGGCATTTCTCCCTATCCAGGGTGTGCATGCTGGAGCACAGAACTCTGGGCAGAGGAACAGAGAAGGCTTTCTCTGCACCTCACACCGTGGCGTCTCTGCCCCACGCAGCTCTGCTGCTGCTCACCATCCTACAAAACTAACTCCGGACTCAAGCTTCTAGATCTCAGAGCTCAACCCAGTCCCGGGAGCCAGCGGGAAAGAGTCCGACTCCCCTGTCTCCCTTCTCTCTCCCCCAAGACCCAGCTGCCCTCTAACACCTCTAACAAACCAGCAACTCACAGATGCTGAGAGCTGTGGGTGGGCTGTGGGTGGGCATACCATCTGCCCTAGTGGTGCCTGGACTCCAAAGTGACAATCGATAAAATGCCCCGTTGCATCCTATACAAGCACTGCAAGCAGACATTATTAACCCATTTTATAGATGGCAAGACTGAAAGTCAGAGGAGACAAGCTTGGACCAAGGATCCTCAAGCAGTGAGTAGCCAAGCTGGGATTTCAGCGCAGAGAAGCTAAAGAGATGAAGCCATGGGGGGTATCCAGGTGAGCTGCTGGCAGGGGCTGGGGGCTCTGGGTTCCCACCCCCCCCCCACACACACACACAGGCAGGTACTGGCTAATGCTCTCTGACCTACTTCTAAGCCCATCTCATGGGCCCATCCCAACCTGGAGTTTAATTCTGCCTGCCAGGGCTGGCCTTGTGGTGTAGCAGGTGGAGTCGCCGCCTGCCATGCCAGTATCCCATATTGGTGCTGGTTCAAGTCCCAGTTGCTGTGGCCTGGGAAAGCAGTGGAGAATGGCCCAGGTGCTTGGGCCCCTGCACCCATGTGGGAGACCTGTAAGAAGCTCCTTGCTCCTGGCTTTGGAGTGGCCCAACTCTGGCCAGTTTTGTCATTTGGGGAGTGAACCAGTAGATGGAGGACCTCTCTCTCTGTCTCTGCCTCTCTGTGACTCTGTCTTTCAAAGAAATAGATTTAAAAACAAAATTCTGCCTGCCCTGGAAGGAGTTCAGGTAATCACTCCTGCTTGGAAATCCCAGCTCCATTGGAGTCTTCCAATTCACTTAAAGACGAGGGAGCCCTGGGCCAACGCAGCAGGTAAAGCCACCACCTGTGGCGCCTGTTGGTGCCACCACTGCTCCACTTCGGTTCCAGCTTCCTGCTAATGACTTGGGACAAGCAGTGGGAGATGGCCCAAGTGTTTGAGCCCCTGCCACCCACATGGGAGACTCAGAAGAAGCTCCTGGTTTCTGGCTTTGGCCTGGCCCAGTGCTGACCATTGCAGCCATCTGGGGAGAGAACCAGCAGGTGGAAGATCTCTTTCTCTCTCTCTCTCCCTTCTCTCTCTCTTTCTCTCTCTCTCTCTCTCTCTCTCTCTGTCTCCCCCCCCCCCAACTTGTGACTTTCAAATAAATAATTTGTTTAAAAACAAGAAGATGAGGGAGCCCTTAGGTAAAGGTGAACTTGAGGTTCTGGTTCCACGGTGATGGAAGTTGCCTGGACCCAGGTCTGCAGGAGCCCTTTCTCCCACCATGCTTCTCCACTCGTTCCTCTTTCTGAATATTTTCAAGATTTTAAATGCAAAATGCCCAAGATAGCACACACCCCACCCTCATTTTCTTCCCTGCCCTTTGTGCTTCAAACCCTCAAATCTCATGCCACACCAGCCAGTTTAGCATATGAAATTAAATTAATTTCCATGCTCCAGCTCCAGATGTAAATGTCTGTATTAATAATTTAAAGCACATTTATTTATGCAGTTTGATATTTTTCAGGTTCAGGGAAGCAATTAAGTTTTGCTTGAGTTGCTGATCAGCAGACAGTGTCACAAAAGGGCTGGCTTCCCTTTGTGCCCCTCTGGAGTCAGGGGAGGGGGAGGTGCGGTGGAGGCAGGGGGCAGTGACCCACCCACCGCCTCTGGGAGACACGTGCTTTTGAGACTGAAGAGAGCAAATTTCTTTATTATCTCTTCTCATGAAAGGCCGACTTCTTTCTTGGGGTTGCCCTGGATATTTTTATTTATTTGAGAAGCAAAGAGGAGAAAGAGAGGCAGAGATCATCTGTGGGTTCATTCTCCAAACGCCTCTAACGAGAGCTAAGCTAGGCCAAAGCTGGAGCTGGAACTTCAGCCCACACCTCCCATGTGGGTAATAGAGACCCAGTTATTAAACCATCACCTGCTGTCTCCCGGAGTGCACATCAGCAGGAACCTGAAATTGGGAACTAGGGTTCCTAACCAGACTCTCTGATATGGGATTCGGGTGTCCCAATAGCATCTTATCAGCTGCACCAAACTCCCAGCCCTGCCTTGGATTATTAATCTAGAAAAGCTTCAGAGACCCCAGCCACGGGAAGTTCTCTCCTTGAACTAGTTCTTTGGGCAGCTCTCATCATCCACAAGTCGCTTTTAACTTCTCACTCGGGAAGCAGCTTCTCATCTGCTAAGGGCTTGGCTGCCCCGAGAGAGAAGAGCTGACTCGGCTGCCTCAAAGTCGCTGAACCTGGACAACCTGCCCTACTTCTGTTCACTCCAAGAAAGTGACATTTACTTTGCTGAGGCTGTGGCCAGATTGAAGAGCAAGATAAAATGAGCCCAGCACTCGGCTGGTGCGCCCACATCTCCCGCCGGTGTGCCCTTGCTTGCGACATCCTCCCTCCTCATCCTCCTGTCCCAACTCCTCCCCATGCTGTGTAACAAAAATGCTTCACCTTCACCTACTGCTGGGAACTATCCTAAGGGCTTTGACATGCCTGGTAGCATTTTATCCTCAGCCACAGTATTTCAAATAGAGATGGAATGTGAGTTTCCAGGAGGTGCAACGTCCAAGGGACAGGTCAGAATTCAGAAATGTTCTCTGGATTCCTGGCTAACCATGCATGCCAGGACTGCGAGAGGCTCTGGGGTGTGGGTCAGGCCTGTCTCTGTCCAACAGGATCCCTGGGTCAGGAGTCAGACAGGCAGTGATGCACCTGCGTGGTGGCAAGATGCTGGAGACCAGACCAGGTGTCAGGAACCCAGGACCAAGCCTACCAGTGAGATCTTGGCCAAAGGTCCTCGATCTGGGCCTCCTATTCTGAAATCAGATCTTCTCCACTTGTTTTCCCTGACGAGTGGAACCCAGGACACTTCTGGCCTCCCTCTTCCTCACCCCCAGCTTGCCGCTCTGTCTTCCTGGATTCTGCGTCTCTGGAATCCCTTGCTTGTCCCCACCCTCCTCCAAGGCACCACCTCGACAACTCTCCCTGCTGCCACCCCTGCCTCTCCACACGGTTCCCCCACGTGGCAGCTACATTGTCTTCTAAGACCCTCCCACCCCAGTGTCCTGTGCACCATGTACGCTCATTTTAAAACTCCAGAGGCCCCTCAGGGTCTCGGGGACCAGGCCCAGTGCTCCAGCATGGCGGGGGTGGCTCTTGCTCTCAATCCCAGCTCCCAACTCTCCTGGCCTCCCCTCTCTCTCTCTCTCTCTCTCTCTCTCTCTCTCTCTCTCTGTTGAAGCCATCCTGACCACCTGGCCTTTCTCTGGCTTCTGAAACTCACCCTCTGCCTTCCTACGGGCTATTCTGTCTTGGTGGTCACCCCCCTCTCTGCAATTTCATGCTGGACTGTTGTTCCTTCCTGGGCTCCTTCTGGGATGAATCCCTTCTCCCCTTATCGAATGCTTTCCTGCCACCCTCTCCCTGTCACTCACAGCTCTCGTCACATTGCCTCTTACACTCTGGCTACCTCTGCAACGATTTGATGGCTGTGTCCTCCCCTTGGCTGTAAATATCACAAGGTCAGACATCTTCCCTGTCCCCTCCCCCCCACATCTGATGACAGCGAATGGCCCGTAGCAGGTGCTTGCTCAGTGGATGAATGGCCCATAGCAGGTGCTTCCTCAGTGGATGAATGACACACGTAGTAGGTGCTCAGTGGATGTATGTGACTGGATCGCTGCAGACACTCCTAGCTGTGAAGCTCTTCACTGAGATCAGTTTAGCCACCAGTGTGCCCCAGGGAAGAAGCACAGCTCTGAGCAGGTGCCTGCAAGCGGGTCCCAGGATGGGGCATTTTCTCTGGACCAGCAGGGTGAGTGATCTCAGCCACAGTAATAAATCACAGCCACTTATGATTGGGGGTTGTTGGTGGAGAGAGACTGTCCCAGGTTTGGGGAGATGTGTGTTAGGGCAGTGGGAGGAGTAGCCACATTCTCAGTATTCGCACCGGAGGTGGTGGGTTTTGGAAAGAGCAGTGGCAGGGACTTCAAGAGGACTGGGTCCCAGCACGGGTTCCACCACGGGCTCCCGAGTCTTTGAGCCACCTCGGTGAGCCTCAGCTTCATCATCTGTGACTAAGGTTCATCTCAACCTTCTGCAGAAAGCTTGAAAGTTTCACAAAGCATCACACTCAGAAAGACCTGCCTGGACACCCTGCTCCTGCCCCATGTTCCCAGGCCCCTGCCTCTGCCCCTCCGTGCTTGCTCCCCAGGGCAAGGGATGGGACAGTGCAGCCACACACGGGCAGGACAGCTGAGGGTCAGGCCAGGGAGCGCACTTTGCCCTGGCAGCCTTCTGCACTTGACTTCTGCATTCATTTCCTTGTCTCCCTTGTTAGAATATAAACCCAGAGCAGGGACTTCTGGTCTCCTAGCTGAGCAGAGTTCCTAGCTGGCCTTTGGGGTAGACAGCCTGGGGCCCAGGACAAGTGGAGGACTGAGATAAGTGAGGCTCAGCAGGGTGCCCAAGCCAGGTTGGATGCTAACTATGGGGATGGATGGGGATTGCCAGAGGCTGGAGGGGAGACGGGAGCCACAGGGTGCCTCAGGTGAGTTTCGGTTTGCACTGGACCCAGGCGGCAGGGGTTGCAGGTCTGATGGAAACCCAACCTTTGGAACAGGCAGGCCAGACTCTGATCCACTCCTGCCATGGCCCCTGGACACCTTTGGGTAAGTTAGCCAAGGCTTTGAGCCCCAGCTTTTCCCCTGGGGCTAGAGAAACTGGAACTGTGGCGTTCATCCTGGGCCCTGCCCCTCCCTGCTAGAAAAGCCGCCAGGGGAGAGCAGGTGCAGGGCTGAGTGGCAGCATCATCCAGGCACAATGAGGGCGAAACCTGCTCTCACTTGGCTAACGCTGAGGTCCTCTAAATGGGCCACAAAACAATTGCTGCTGGACCTGGAAACCTCACTGCAAGGAAGGAGACCAGAGGATTTTTTCCTGTGTAAGAGAGAGAGACAGAGGTCAGAGTGGGGTCTGGAGAGAAGCTTGCACAGAGGGGCATAGGAAAGGCACACCAGGTGCTGGCGTCAAAGCCTTCTAGCCTGGGGTCTCCAGGGAGCCAGTGGCCCCAGAAAAAAAGCTGGATTTCCCCCAGGGGGTGGTCCCATCCTCCTGCCTCACCCCCTACCATTCACCCTGAACTTCATATGAATGGGACTCCTCCCCACCAACTCCACCCTAGGGCTTTTAAATTCAACTCAGCTGCTGCAAGCAGACATCCCCAGGAGATGCTTTAGATGCTGGTCAGCTCTGGCAGGGGCAGGAGGAGGTATTCCACTGGTGACGTGGACGGGTCAGGTGTGGCGATGAGCCTGTTCCCTAGGTGTCTCCATCAGTCCAGGCCGCTGCAACAGAAGACCATAGCGTCTGTTGTGGCCTAAATACGACATTTACTTCCTAGTGATCTGGCCTGGAAGCCTAAGAGCAGGGTGCCAGCAGAGCTGCATTCTGGTGAGGGCCCTCTTCTGTTATATCTTCAAGTGACCTGCACCGGGAGACGGAGCTTTGACCATTGTCTTCCTATAAGGACCTCTTGTCTGCACCTTAACCTGGTCATCTCTCACGGCCCCGCTTCCTGACACCTCCCGTGGAGCTCAGGGCTCAGCATGAACTGGGGGAGACACAAGCTTGCCATCCACAACACTTGGCTTGCTCAAAGTGTGGTGCTCAGAGCTTTGCCCTGCCATCCCTAAAGGCCTGGGGAACAGAGTGACACACTGCCCCTCACTAAGATCATCTGAGAAGTGGGGTCATAGAACCTGCCCCATAGAGTTATTTCAAGGAGCAAAAGAGACAAAGTAGAAAGTGCTAACAGGCTAGAAACCCAGGAATAATAATTCCCTGCCCTCCGCCTCCTCTTGCATTTGTTAAGACTGTGGCGTGGAGCGCAGGGCAGCCTGAGCTCCTCCTGTGTCTTCGCTCCACCCACGGGAGGCTGGCTCTGCAGAGTCCCCGGGCTGACAGCCCCTCTGCCTGCCTCGCCTGCCTGAAATAGCAGCCGCCAACGTGTTGACGCGCCTCCTCTCAGGGAGGCTGCTGACTGGTGGTGGCTTGGGACATGTGCTGAGTCTCCCTCTCATGTCATGACTGTCACTCGGTGGCAGGCGCGTGCAGAGCGCTCCCAGCCAGCTGGGTGGGCTCCAGGGAGCAGCGGCTCCCTCCAACAGGGCGAGAGACTGCTTCGCACAGTGGCTGGGGCAGGGAGGCTGGGGGCTGGAACCTTGGCTTGGGCCCACCAGCCGGGTGCCGTCAACCCCTGCAAGTGCTCTGTCGCACCCTGCATTCTAGGCTGGGCTCCAGACTCAGGAATACTCACGAACACAAGGTGTGGGATGGGGACCTCTGGGCTCACACGGCTCAACGAGCTCCTCATGGTCTCTATTGGAGCAAACCAGAGCCGAGAGAGAAGGGTCACATACCAGGCGGCACAGGCAGAGTCTAGGCCAGAACACAGGTTTGTGTCTCCAACAAATATGATCAGAATGACGGACAGCCTAAGCACCGAGGTGGGAAGAAAGAAGAGAGAGAGCCAACCCCTGCCTCCGGGGTCGGCTTCCAGAAGGTACTGTGGTAGGGCCCTTTCGTAGGAGCTTAGTCCACCTCCTGCTTCTGTGACAAAATACCCGCAACCGAGTCATTTATAAAGGAAATAACTCTCCTTGTCTCCTAAGTGGAGGCGGTGAGGTCGACACTCCCACCCCTCCTGGGCCTCGTAGTGGAGGGGCAAGCAGGGTGTGTGGTAGACCCACGCAAGCGCAGCCTTGCTCCATAACAACCTGCTCTTGCAACAGGGAATTCAGTGCTGCAAGATCAAGAACTCTCCCCCACGGAGAAAGGCAGTAATTCATCTCATTCCTCTTCCTAACAACCTAATCACCTCCGAAAGGCCCCGCCTCCCAGAACCAACGCAGTAGCCACCAGATCTCAGCATAAATTCTGCTGAGCCAAACCACATGCAAATCAGAGCTTCGATGCCACGTGTGGGTACGGGGATGCGGTGGGGGGCTGATGGCCGCCCATCAGAGTGACTGAGTCTGTGGGTTCTCTGAGGAGCCCCTCCCACTGTGCCCTGCACGGACCTGGGTCAGCCACAGGTCCCAGCTGTGGATCCGTAGCTTCAGGGATGCCGCTGGAGCCCTGCCCGGGCCTGCCTCTCTGCTGTTGTTAGCACACCCTTTGAAAGGCACCGTCGGAGCCTCAGGGAGCTGCCCGGGCCCCTCCGACACCACCAGTAAGCTGCTGATCAATGCTTCTTGGGCAGGTTCAGCAATCCACTTTGCATTTTCCAAGACATGGACCTGGGGGCTCACTTGACTGAGTCACTTAAGCCTCTCCATTGTGGGGGATTTAGGGATTTGGGGGAGGCTGGGGGTGGTTTGACAGCTCCCTTACCCCTGTGAGGTCCTGCCGGCTCCCGCTCAGCCAGGCGGGGCCTCACTTCCCAGGAAGACTGCAGGACACCTGCGCTGCCGCCCGGGGCCCAGGGCTGGCTGACTCCCATGGCTGGGCCAAGCATTCTCTCCTGGGGTTGCCCTCCTGCCTATAGCCCCCATTTCCTAAAGCCAGTGACCTGGAATTGAGCCCTGGTCTTGAGTACTGCACTGTGCCAGACATCTGGGCAAGGGGGTGGGGAGCTAACCAAGGCATAAACCTCAGTTTATTGTAACATGGAAAGGAAGGGCACCTACCCACTCCAGGGAAATATTTAACAACCAGCAACCTCCAAGGCGTGAAAACCCTGCCCGATTATAACATTGGTCTATTGCCTTGGCACAAAGACTCCTACCATGGCCGATTGCAAAGTGCCAATGTGATATCTCAAGAAATAGTGCAAAAAAAAGGGAAGGAAGAAAGAGAGAGAGTGAGTGCAGAATCAAGTCTCAAGTTCGGTGGAGCCAGCTCCAGCCTTCACCAAGCCAAGCCAACCTTGAGGCAAGGTTGAAGCTGGATCGGCATGGAGCACACCCAGTTCTCTGGCCCTGGGAGGCTGCAACGGTGCGTTACTTTCTATTCTAGGCCTTACGGAGAGCACAGGGCTCTCCCTGAAGAGCAGGGAGGGAGTGCTGGCCTGCAGGAGGCTCACAACTACCCACATGTTTGAGGTCAAGAACCTGGACACCAGCTTAAGGAGGCCAGACCACCTCTACAAAGTCCGTCCTTTATCCAGCAGAGGGTGAGGGAGCCACGGTGTTTCTTAAGCAGGAGAATGACATCATGAGATTTATTTTGTTTCTTTTAAATCCCAACTGACCATTCTTTTTTCTCCAAAATGATGTACATTTATTACAAAAACAAATCAAGATATACATCAAAGGTGAAATATCTTCCCAAAAACCCTGCCTCCCTATGCACAGACAAAAATTAGATAGTAGAAATAAACTAAAGGAAAAGAGAGAGAGAGAGAGAGAGAGAGCGAGGAGTTAACTGCTCTGTCTCTTCCACTGATGCTGTGAGGGCTGTGTGTGATAGTTGGATCTGTGGCAGCCACATGGCAGCCATGAGGGAAGCTAGCTAGCTCAAGGCAGCTGAAACATCGAGAGTTTTAGCAGGTTGGAATGTGGAGAGAACGAGAGTTGTGGTGATGTAGGGTAGCTACTGGCCTTTGTACTCAGACCGTCATGTGACAAAACGTCTACCTAAGCTGAATTCTCAAGACTCAAAACTGAGTTACAATGGAGCAAATCAGTGGGAGACCGTAGCAAGAATCTGGGTTATTTGAGTTACAGCTCTGAAGGGGCGTGTTACTTAAGCCCTTGGCATCCCGTTTGTTTTTCATTCAGGAAGCTGGAAAAAGAATCCTGTTTCCAGAAACTTGGTGAACATATATCATGTTTCCACTAAAATACCAGGAAAGTGCTTCTTAAATATATAAATGGGTCCAAGAAAATGGTGAGTATGTCATTGGGTATAAAAAAAAGTAGAGTACCTTGTTTTCTCAATCTTTTAAAACAGATTTTATTTATGTATTTGAAAGGCAGTGGGAGAGAGAGAGAGAGAAACATCTTCCATCTGCTGGTTCACCCCCCAAATGACCACAAAGGCCAGGACTGGGCCAGGCTGAAGCCAAGAGCCTGGGACTCCCATCCAGGTCTCCCATGTGAGTGCAGGGGCCCAAGCACTTGGTCCATCCTCCACTGTTTTCCCAGGCTCATTAACTGGAAGCTGGATCGGCAGTAGCCGGGACTCGAACCGGCGCACATGTGGGATGCTGGCGTTGTAGAGAGTGGTTTAGCTCGTGGTACCCCAGTGCTGGCCCCTGTCTTCTCAGTCTTCTTAGCACAGACTGGGTGAAGTCTACAGTGTGGCATTAAAGCTCTCAAGTTACGAGGAAGTTCTTTCAGTTCTGAGTTTCAGTTTCTTCAGTAGATTTTTCAGATGTTCAGCCGGGATAAGAATTCCCGGGGAGTGAGCAAAACAATGCCCAAAGCGCTATAATGGCCGGCTCCGGATAGACAGTCCCTTTCCTACGTGTCCCCTCCATGACACCCAAAGCAGATGTGCTCCACAGACACACATCCCCAGAACAGATACACACAACACACCCAGACATGCACACACAGGCACACATGCTCATACATACATAATACACCCCCCCCACACACATGCATATCCTAGAACACACACACACATCCCCCAGAACACACACACAACGCACCCACACACACATATACACATGCTCACACACACACATCTCCTAGAACACACACATACAATATACCCAGACACATACACACACTCACACATTCTAGACTACACACGCACAACACACTCAGACATGGGCACACACACACACACATTGCACCCAGACACACACATGCACACTCACACACCCAGAGCCTGCTTACACGGATACACAACTCTCCTGGCGCAGCTCCCACAGTCTTCCATGAGGGCCCCGAGGAGCTGCTCCCTTGGCTTCTGTACAGTTGTGTTCATATGGCTACCGTGGACTCATTTTCTTTTTTCTTAATTTGTTTTCCAAATGCAGGTCTTAAAGGAAAAGTATCGCCAGGGGAAAAAAAATGCTTCAACGGTATTTATGTCTCAGATACACATCTAGTAAATAATTAGTCATGCACTGCTTTGAAAATAAAATGTCACATTTTTGCAGATGTGACAGATAGAGTCTGGCAGAGAAAGCAGAGAGAGAGAATGAAGGAAAACCGGACGCACTTCCTCTGTGTTTACCTGGAATGCGGGCCTGGCCCCGGGGAACAGGGCTAAGAGGCCTCTGTCAGCCTGGCTTTGGCTGCCATGCAGGTGCAGAGATGCACAGCAGACAAGCACTCTGCTTCTTCACCTCCTCTCACATCCGGGTCTTCTGGCGTGCCCCTGCCAGCATCACTGGCCCAGCCACCGCCTTCCTTGCGTCCTCCATGGACGGTTGCTTTAGCCTCCTCGCTGGTTTCCCCAGGTCCTTGCTCCCCCCTCTGACCTGAAAGGTCCCTTTTCTCCTGTGTGCCCCTGCTCCAAGACCTCCTCATTCCCCCTTCACTCTCACTTTCCAGAGGGAGGAAACAGCTGTTCCTCACTACACTCCCCAGCGTGCGGCTGGCAGCCAGTGCTCGGTACTCAACAGAGCCTGAACTCGGGATACATTAGGTCCAGCCTGGGGCCAAGGAGCTCCAGGCTCATCGCCTGAAAGCTCTGGAAGGCCTTGCTCAGTGCGCATCCTGAACCACTCTCCTCACCTGTCTTGCACTCCCCTTCCAAATGTGTCCCTTGTTTTCTTGGTTTTTCTTTACTTTTCACCTACCACGCAGTCCTGCTTACCCACATCTGGCCCCTGGCTTTCCTCCTAGCAGAGGTTGGATGTTCCAGCTGCCGAAACCTTCGTTCCTATGATTACCAAACTCTCACCCACCAGCTTCCACTCATGGAGGCATGCACAGCGCCTCCTGTGTGGGAGACAATTCACTGAGAACTGGGCATGCGTGTGCGTGTGTGAGTATGTGTGTGTGTATGTGTGTGTGTTGCAGGGAATGATGGGGGCATAAAGCCGCACAGGGGAATAAAATGCTGTCCTTGAACTCTGGCAATTAACCAGAGGTCAGCCAATAGTATTTTCTCCCTAATTGATTTATCAGATTAGCTCTAATGGAACAGGGAGGAAGTGGAGCAAGCCGGGAAGTGATTACAATGGAAGGGATTATACTCAAGGATTCCATTTGATCTTCAAACAACCCTGAGGGGGGGGAGGTGCTGGAGGGGGGGTCATTGTCTTCCAGCCCGGAGGCAGACAGAGAGGCCAGTTGACATTCCTGAGGGCACTCAGCGGGGCGCTGGACAGTCCCCACCAGCCTGATGAGCACTCCGGGACTCCGTGGGGACGCCAAGCTGAGCCTAGGGCAGGCAGCACCCGCACACAGCACTACTTCCTGCAGAACCCTCGGAGTGTCGTCCAGGGCCGCCGGCCCCTTCCCCAGGGCAGAGGAACCTTGCTCTCCCCTCTTGGCCTCATCTTCCCGCTCCTCTTGGCCTCGGCCTCGGGGGCAGAGGGAAGCCGCTGAGTTTCCATCTGAGCTCACATCTTCCAGGGCAGCTGAGGAGAAGGACATTGATTTATGATCAAACGGAGACGGAGGTGGGGGGGGGGGGCGGCAGGGCAGCGGGGCTGGGTGGGCGCTAAGAGGCAGAACCAGAGAGAATAAAAAGAATCCCTAAGCCTTGAGAAAGAAGCCTGCCCTCCATTCGTGGGTGCGCGAGGGCTGGGAATCTTTCATGTAAAACGGCACTGGAATCACGAATGAGGAGCAATCATCTTGGGGCTTGGGTGTGCCTTACAGGACTGAATTAAATTAAAACCATATTGATTTCCCCCCGTGATTAACAGGCCAGGCACGCGAGGACAGGACGCAGCGCGGGAAGCAGCCGGAACCGCTGTCCCAGCCCACCAGCCTCCCTCGGCCACGTCCCACGTCACCTCCGAGTCCTGGCGATTTCATAATTGGCCCAATGGGTTACGATTCAAAACTGAAAGAGCCAATTAGCAGGAGTCTCCTCTGACCCCTGGTTTGGGATGGGAGGAGACGAGGCAACGACTGGGGGGGGGGGGGGGAACTAAAAATAAAAACAGAAACTATCAAGAGCAAAGACCTAAATCTTTTTGGCTCCCTGATTAATACCCCTGTCATGCCGATCACAAGCTCTAAACAGCAATGCTGGTTGCAGCTGAATTTTTTATACTTTCTATTAATCTTTAATGATAGCTTGGTCACCTAGTCTCTTTTATCTTGTCAGATAAATGTATGGTTAACAGGATAATGAGATTTCTGAAGACCCGTTCCAGCTCCCAGCTATCTGGTGCATGCGGTGACCTCTGACCCCTGGCAGACAGCGGCACCAGGGTGCTCGTAATTGGTAGGTGTGCTGGGAATGTATTGGAAGCTGACGGATGGTTTAAACTTTGATTTGAGGTCAGCTGGGTCACCAAGCTCTGGCAGACCAGCCTGGTTTTATTACCAGCTGCCTCTGATGGGGATATAATTAGATTTAGCTATTGCTTTATTAATAAGTAATCACTTTCCCCTCCACTGTGGGTGGGCACATGTATTCCTTGGATAATTTGAGGACACTGGGCTGGCTTTATTAATAAGAATACATCATGCAGTATTTGGCCAGGGGCAGACACCCATCTGGAATTCCAGACCTCGGGCCAGCCTTATCATCCTCACCCATTTCTAGAATTGGAGAAATCGCCTGTGCCTAAGGAAATCCATCCTTGTCCCAGTGCCTTCCAATTCCCTGTGGTTATAGGGGGCCTCTGCGCTGGCCTGCTTCTCCGTGACGTAGGAGAAGAAAACATGAAATAATTTCATCCATGCATTCACCCATCCACCAGCATCCCCTCCTCTATGCTACCACGTGAGGACTTGCTAACTGCTGGGTACAATACTAGGTGCAGGAGGGAGGCGGTCACAGAGAGATAAAGACCCCACCCCTGCCTTAAGAGAAATAGTGCCAGCATCCCATATGGGCACCGGTTCGAGTCCCGGCTGCTCCAGTTCCCATCCAGCTCTCTGCTATGGCCTGGGAAAGCAGTGGAAGACGGCCCAAGTCCTTGGGCCCTGCACCCACGTCGGAGGCCTGGAAGAAGCTCCTGGCTCCTAGCTTTGGATCAACACAGTTCTGGTTGTTGCGGCAGATCAGGGAGTGAACCAGCAGATGGAAGCCCTCTCTCCCTTTCTGCCTCTCCTTCTCTCTCTGTGTGACTCTGATTTTCAAATAAATAAATAAATCTTTTTTTTTAAAAAGAGAAACGGTTCAATTCAAATAGGATGAACCCACAGCTGTATGGAAAACTCTGACACACTGCTAAACCATGTGTGGAAAGCGCTGAGCATCAGAGGACCTAACAGATCAAAAATGTTCATATTTTGGTAGCAGTTATGTGTGGTTAGCTTTCTGTCACTCCAACAAATACTGGAGAGAAGCTGCTATTGAAGGAAGAAGTTCATTCCGGCTCATGGTTTTGAAGGTTCACAGTACAAGGTTGGGCAGCCCCACTGATGTGGTATGTCAGGAGGGCAATGTGTGGCAGAAGAGATCTCACGGTGAGCCAGCAAACAGAGACACAGAGTGCACGGGTCCATGCGGTCTCTCCTTGTAAAGTCGCCGTGGTTCACCCATGGGTGCTCCTCTCTGACACCAAGGCCCCACCTTCAGACGCCACCCTTGGACCTCATCTGCACCCCAGAAGGACCTATAGTCCACAACTTTGGGTCTTAAATGTCTCCGCAGGCTGGCGAGCCAAATCCTGTTCAAACCTTAGTGGGTGGCGCACTTTGCTGTTATTTCTCAGAGGAGGACTGGGGCCCTGGAAGGAGGTAGAGTCGAAGGAAGGGATGAGGAGTGTTTTTAAATGTTTAAAAATTTGAAGAGATTCTCCCAGACATCCACTACTAGGAAGGCATGGACAGAAAAAGGGAGAGAAAAAATAGGAGAGAAAGAGAATTACCGGAAGATCACTCATTAGCCCTGGACTAATTTGACAACCGATTGTTGAGTGTCTGCTTTGAGTAAGCCAAGTCCCAAATGCAGAGCGCAGTTCAGATGCTACCCCTCCAGTACCACGTGCACACCTCGTACAGCTCCTGTCCTGAGAGACTGAAGCAGTGGCCTGGGCTTGGTTGCATACCATCATTTAGGTATATTTTAAGGATCTGAAGTTTGCTGTGCTGGGCATCTCTCTTCCAACTGGTGATTCAAGGATTTAGCTCCTGACACCCAAATAGGTACCTCGAGACTTAAAATCACATTAAAATTTCTAGTTGAACAAAAAACTGCTCTTTTAAAATATGATTGCAACCACATCTCTAGCAGATTTTACCTAGTGTAATGTAAGCCATCATTTCATGGCCCACAACAAAATAAAAATCACTGCTAATTACGCTGTCAATTCTAAAATGCCGGATTATAAAAAGAAGTGTATTCTACAATTGCTAAAATACACTCACTCACAACTTCCCCAAATACGCTGTTTCAATTCCCATTTCTCAAGGTTCCATGGGAATGCCCCATTAGAACATTTTTGTTTTTGTCTACTTATGTCGCAGGTCCTGCTAAGCTGAGCCCTACTGCTCAAAGCTTCTGATGGTGTCTCCTGAAAAAATGAAAATGAATGGATGTTGGTTTGGAGACAGGAGTGGGGGAGGGGTTAGGGGGTCTCATGCCTGATTGTCCATCCTTGCCTAGATAGACCCCGCCCATCTCTCTTGCTGTACAGAGAGGGTCCCACTCCCCATCAGTCTTCCGCCAGAGCCACCCTAGTTCTCCTAGGACCTGGCCTTCTCTCCAAGAACAACATATCTTCCAGGAAACCCCCAAGAGTAGTGGGCTGGAACATCCCACGATGAAGAACTTGAGCCAGGACCCAGGAGAGAGTATCCTGGCCTCGGGCCTCTCTCAGATAAGAATAGCAGGCAAGTTTCATAAAAAAGTTACCAAGCCCTTCTTCTCCAGTCGCTGAAACCAAAACCCACCCTTAACTGTTAGGTCAGGCTTTAGAGCGTTCAAACCTAGACAGATGTGTGTGGACACACACCAGAGACCCTATCTGATACTCACCAGGAATGTGGCTCCATTCTAAACACATTTGGAGTTATTGATTGAGCATTTGAGAGGCATTGGCACCGACCTCCCATGTGTGCTGGGCATCTGTGGTGGCTGGCTTGTGCTGTGGCAGCAAGTCCCAGATCCTCAGCACCTTAACCCAGTAGGAGCTCACTTACCACTGACGCAAGGTGCACATAGGTATTGGGTAGTTCTGCTGGCAGGCACCTCTCCTCCAAGTGGTGACTCTAGAGATGTAGCTCCGTCCAGCTGAGGCCCTGGGCATCCTTATGGTCTAATACTCTTCCAGGCCCTCAGTGTCTCCAAGTCCTAGGCAGGATCTTCTTGGACCAGCAAGGTGGACATTGACAAAGCAAAGCCTACTGGGGGCTGGTGCTGTGTGTAGGGGGCTAAGCCACCACCTGCAGTGCCAGGATCCCATATGGACACCAGTTCGAGACTTGGCTATTCCACTTCTGATCCAGCTCTCTGCTATGGCCTGGGAAAGCTGTAGAAGATGGCCTAAGTCCTTGGGCCCCTGCACCCATTAGGGGGAGACCTGGAAGAAGCTCCTGGCTCCTGGCTTTGTATCAATGCCTCTCCGGCTGTTGTGGCCAACTAGGGAGTGAACCAGTGGATGGAAGACCTCTCTCTCTCTGCTTCTCCTTCTCTGTATAACTCTGACTTACAAATAAATAAATACAAACCCATGCACGCCGTTCTTCACTGTACCCAGTGCCGCACGTGTCATCTCAAGCTCCCCACCTGGCACGCCTTGCAGTGGAGGAGACCACTGACGGGGAGATGCACACAGAGACAGATTCCAACAGGCCCCACGTTAGCTGGGGATGAAGCAGAAAGGACCCCTCCATCGTTCCTAAGCCGGAGTCCTGTAAATCAGCGTGTGACACTCCAGAGCTGTAAATGCAGAACCCGCGAATGGGAGGTATTGCCTACAAAACACAGTGCTACCGAGGAACCTAAAGGGAGCACAGGGCTACAGAAGGGTCCCAGCACCCATCTCCCCTCTAGGAACCCACAATCAGAGGGGAGCAAGGAGACTCACTTCCTCTGGGTGTCTTTCTTCATGCTCTAGACTTTCTTACTACTACACACCAATCTCAAGGTCAATGTTCCAGAGAGTGGGCTCCGGATCCAATCCTCCTGCATTTAAAGTATGCCTCTATCACTTGCCAACTGCGTGGCCTGCGAAAGCTGTTTAGCCATTCTGTGCCTCAGTTTCCCTACCTGCCAAATGGGAATAAAAACGCCAGGCGCTTCATGGGATCCCTGTGCGGATTCAGAGTTAATACGGTAAGAGGAAAGGGTGCCTCAGGGCCCCGTGACTCCCCTTAGCACAGGCTCTGCACCGCCCCCCTGTTCTCCCACCCACACCAGCTTCAGAGGAGACGACTGAGTCATATCCAAGGCACTGCCTAAATGAACCAACTTCCAGATCAGCTTATTATCAAAACACAGTATAAATGTTGTTTTTATGCGCAATAAACAGTTCCTCAGCTCTGCAAAATGAAATATTCCTTTCATTATGAAACTGAGAAGCCATTTATCTCGTGTCTTAAGCGGTATAAATAGAGCAGGCAGCAGTCAGGGAGGGATAATGACACTGTTTATTTTGACTAGCTGGGGACGGGCTGACACAGTGTGGATGCCGGGGGAGTGAGCGCGGCTCCTGGAACAGGACGCGAGCATCCGTCACGCTCGCCAAGAACAAGGTGCTAGGCATCTGTTCTCAGGCTCCACTTGCCAGGCCCAGGGAACGCGGAGAAATGCGGGGATTCCACGGAGCACCTCCAGGAGACAGCACCGAGCCAGCTGGAAGAGGAGCCGCTTCTGGGGAGGGAGGGGACAGATCCAGAGACCCCCAGGGCGTCCCCTGCTGCTGCCCATGCTGGGTGCAACCCCTTCTTAGAAAGCCCGAGAGCAGGGTGCAACAGCAGGCTCCGGTCCCCGTCCCCTTGCACTGCGGGAGCCAGGAGAGGTCTCCAGATTGTTGGGCCTCCATTCGCTCGTTCCTGCAACGAGCTTACTTCCTTTGCGACTGAACGCAAAAGTGCATGGATAGGTGTTTAAAATACTCATCCTCACACAAGTATGTGCCCTGAATTTTCAGCACAGGAAACAGAATCCCAGACAGAGAAAGTCAGTGGCTCCTAGGAGATCCGGGATCCGCCCTGGATCTCCTGGCGCCTCGTCATGAGGTCTTTCTGCCCATGTTGTCCTTGGGCTCAAACGCTGTCTCTGGAAAAGGATGAGCCATCTGCCTGTGCCCTGCACCGCTCCAACAGTGGGGGAACCTGTCTGCAGGACTACACCATATACAGCACCTGCTGGGGTGGTGCAGTACGCAGCCTGGGCAACAGGATAAAGTGCCCCAGCCACAGAGCTCAGCTAAGAAATGTGTCGTCAAGGAAAAGAGAACACACTGGCAGTTCACGCAGTTTAGTTGGTCACTTCGCCAGCAGAAAAAAGCAATGGACAGGGATGGTTATCCAAGACGTTGTATTATGTGCTGGGGTCTCAGGATTGGAAAAGGCCAACACGTGGGACTCAGGCTGAATTGAGAATTCTGTGTAGTTGGTTGGGGGGATTGAGAGCACCTGCAGTAGGAATCATGGGGCCCCTCCGAGACTCACAGCCCTCGTCAGTATGCTGGGCTGATGATACCTCACCATGCGGGAAACAGACACCATCTCCCAGGGTCACCGCCGAGTTGGCTCGGTGGTGCCCATCTCTACAGAGCAGCCCTTGCGTTCCCTGCTTAGTCTGGGAGACGGGTGGGAAACTTCTGTGGCCGGAAGCACCTGGCAGGGGTGGGCAGTGAGTGAGCTAGCACAGTGGGGCTAAGGCCAGGGCTGAGCAGGGAGTACACAGATCATGAGAGAGGGCCTGCCTGGGGTTTCCAGTCACTGCTTCTGGGAACAGGGCACTGGAGGCCCCCGGGCTGGGTGTGCTCTGAGGGTTGGGTGCCCAGGTCGATCTTGGCACTCTGGAAGGCCTGAGTGAGTCAGCGAGAAATCCTCCCAGCGTGGATCCCGTGTTATCCACGGTGTTCATCCGAGCTGTGCAGCAAGACAGGCGCCCGGGAGCCTGCTGTCCTGCGTCTCTGAGGGAACTGCCCTTGGGCACCACAGCCCCCGCCTTGGCAGAGGCCTTCTCCCTCCTTCTTGCCTTCCAGTCTCCTGACGGTATCTCCAATTAGCTGAACCTAACAGGAAGCCTGCAGGGAAGGGAGGCTGGGAAATGTAGTTCCCAGGCAAAGCCCTGGGAGAGGGAGTGAAGAGAGGGGAGCCAGCATGTACTGTTGGGCTCATGTGCCCTTCCGTCCCAGGAATGACAGAGATGACACATTATCTCCTTTAAAGATTAATCACATGTGCTTCCAACCACCTTTCAAGATGTGGGCTGGGGTAGTCAGGGAGCAAAGAGCAGTTGAGAGATGGCCAGCATGGTCACATTGCATCCCAGAGTTCACCCCCTCCACACCAACCCAACATGGCTGTATGCTGGGCACGCCCACTCCCCATCATGCACCTGATCCTCACTCCCCACGGCTCTTCCTACAGATGACCACATGCATGCTCCCGCCCCATGTGTGAAAGATGCTGCGACTCTCCAGAGATCCCCAGAAGGGGACATGGAAGGCAGTGGTTTTCAAGCCTGCCCAAACCCCACCCCTTTTGAATATTTAACTGGGGTACCATTTACTCTATCAAAAGATAACTACAACTTTGGCAGGGACATCAGCTCTTCCTTCCTCGTCAATAGAGGCTGCCTGCACTCATGTCTCAGTGTGTGCTGGCCCTTTCAATAATTCCTTCTTGGGGACTGAAGCTTGTGTAGGCTAAACCTCCACCTGCTCTGCCACCATCCCATATGGGCGCTGGATCGAGTCCCGGCTGCTCCACTTCCCATCCATCTCTCTGCTATGGCATGAGAAAGCAGTGGAAGATGGCCCAATTGCTTAGGCCCCTGCACCCATGTGGGAGACCAGGAAGAAGCTCTTAGCTCCTGATTTTGGATTGGTACAACTCCAGCCATTGCAGCCATCTGGGGAGTGAAACAGCAGATGGAAGACCTTTCTGTCTTCTACCTATCAAATACATAAATAAACATTTTAAAAAATAATTCCTTCTTTCCTGAACACTTTCATGTCTCCTCTTAAAGTCCTCCATGCATGGGGACTGGTGTCTGGAACAAGCCCAGTGGGGGTTGAGTTTCACACAACCCTAGTATTGGGTCTGTTTTACCTATAAGGGCCCAGAGAGGTTAACTCAGGTGCCCAGGATCCCAAGCATTTGTCCCTCCACTCTGTGGAGCACTGCTGGTCTCAGGGTTCATTTGAGCTGGGGTTTTGGCCCCACAGCCAGCCCCAGCAGGAGCCAGGGATTTGGGTCAAGCTACGGAGGAAGATGAGCCGCACTCAGTGGGACCTGGGGTGGGCATTGCAGCCCTCGGGAGCTACACTCAGCAGCAGATGTGCCCACTCCCCTCGGCAGACAGAGGCAGGGCCATGCCCTGCTGGGCCTCTGTCTCCACATGCCCACCCACCCTGGCAGGGAACATGGTGTCCATTGGCTGCCTGAGCCTCTGATGAGGAGGGCCCATAGGATACACAGCCCAACCACTGACTGCAGAGGATGGAGCGCAGGGCCACAGGGGTCCCACTGCAGGCCCAGCTCTGGTTCCTGGGGGATGAAGGGCCGGGGACCCAATCCCAGCCTTGTCCCTTCCTCTTGGGCAGATCAAAGCCACGTTTTGTTTGGGGTCCCTGTAATTCCATCAGGAAAGGACAAAGGAGGGCTGCAGGGAGCACCTGCAAGGAGCAGGAAAGGTCCTGCCCACCCCGGGGGGGGGCGCTGCTTTGAGGCTCACTAAAGCCCGCCTTCATCTGGGGTGGCTGATGCTTTGACAACGCCGCATGTGCAGGCCCCGTTTCTCTGCATGCCAGCTCAGCCTTCTTTGCTTTCATGTCAGCTGACTTGACCTGTGGTAACCTCTGCAGGGGCCTCGGGCTGAAGTCCACAGCTGGTAGATGGGGGGGTCTGGGGACAGAAGAGCAGGTGGCACTGGCTGCAGCCACAGGACCACGGTCAGCCATTGAGTGTAGGCTCCCAGCGCTCCTGCCTCCCCCTTCCAGGGCTCTCCAAATCTGAGGCATCTGGAGGGACGCTGGCTGCCACGAAGACTCTTTATTTGGGGACTGGCGCTTTGCACAAACATCCACATGGCTGTTGGGGAGAAGCAGCCTTCCAAGAAGGCTCTGCTCTTCTCACAACCACAAACACTTGTGCAGAGTTCTCACCTGCAGCTTTGCTCTCTGTGTTGGTGACCAGCTCTCTGTGTTGGTGACCAGTCGCTGGATGAGAACCCACACGGAACACAGGGACTCCCTGCAGAAGCACACGGCGTTGAGGGCTCTGCTTGGTGCTGCTGGTGGGTGCGTGCTCACACAGCGGTCCCAGAGGGCTTTGCTTGCACGTCTGCCAGTCCTCTGGCCATCAGCTACACCGCCTCCACTTTCCTCCCGGTATCTGCTCGTCTCCAGCAGGCCAGCCCAGGCTGGCATGCGGCAGCCACAGGGCCCCTGGAGGCTTGGGCTCACTGTCACTTCTGCTGTGTGCTGTCGGTCCGGGCGAGCACAGGCCAGCCCAAACTCAGAGGCGGCCAACGGACTCCGCACCTGTGGATGGGAAGACCCACAGTGCGTTGTGACCTCCTTTGCAACACGCCACGCTTCTGCTCATGGAGTTTGCTCCCTTGTCCTGAGATAGCTGTTGCTGTGGCTCATGCCAGCAGCCACTCTGCCGTCTTCCTCAGCCGGGGAACCTTGTCATGTATCTGGGCTCAGAAGCATGACTGCCTCTCCCTCTTCTGCCTCTCCTGAAGCTACAGCAGATGATATAGCTAGCATCTAGCCAAGGACATGCCTTAACAAATGCGTAAATTCTTTGTCCTCTTCTCTTTCTCTTCTTCCTTACTGCTGCGTGGATTCTGAAGGTAGTGGCTGGAGCACAAGCAGCTAGAGTAGACCATGAGGCCATGCAGGTAGGACAGCAAAGAGGCAAGAATGACAGAGCCTAGGTCCCTGGTGGCTTGGTCTCTTTCAGGTAAACATGAAACAGACATGTGTCTTCTCTAAGCCATTGCTACTCCGGCATTGTTTGGAACTCACACATGAACTCTGTCGAGATTGATACATTATCCCCTATACAATGATTGCTTTCCCTTGCTCTGTCCTGTTGTTCCCATCCTTCTGAGCCTCCCCTGATTACATTCATCTCCTCATTTGCAGGTGTTGAGAACACCAATCCTTTGTGCTAGTCCCTGACACCCACCGCTACTCTGGTCTTGATCTCTTAGTTCTACTGTATCGGCCTTGAGAGATTTGATATCTTATGCTTATTGCTACCTTGTTCTGTTGTAGAGCTGAGAGGCTTAGCTTCTTTTAGTAGAAAGCTGGGAGGTGTGTTTTCCTATTTCCCTCAAATTCACAGGTTCCCTCGCTCATTCAAGAAGGTTCATGTGTCAGTACTGAAGACATGGAAATCAACAAAACGGAATCACAGTTCTTGCCCTCATAGAACTGAGGGTTTAGTGCAAGTGAAAGGACTTTCAACAAACAAACAAATAGGTATATAATTACAAAGTGTGGTAAGGACTAAGAGGAAAACTACCAGGGGCATCTCATTTAAAGCAGGTGTTCTGTGTCCAGGAAAGGCATCTTCTTAAGGTGAGATTGAAAGATGGGGAGAGGGCATGCAGGTGCGGAGGAAAACACACACACACACACACACACACACACACACGCACCCGCCAGAGGGAGGGATAGCATGAGCAAAGGCTCTGGAGCCAAATACAAAAGCTTCAAGTGTCTGAAGAGATGAAAGCAGAGGGGAGGAGAATGAAAGGAAACGAGGTCACGAAGGAAGCCAGAAGCAGATTCCACAGACCATGTGGACAAAGTATCTGGATTTTATCCCCAAGTGCAATGGCTGGGTTTTACGCAACAATACACTCTCTTGGGATTACATTCTTCTGCCAAGAACAGAAAAGCCAAGTCACAGGGTCTTAAACAAGCCTGGGCGTAGATGGGGGCTCCAGGATGCCACTAGGAAGCAGGCTTAGTTGGCGCCCTCCCCATGCCATGGTCCTGTTCGCAAGCCTCGGCACGGCCCCAGATGGCTGTAGTGGCTCCAGTCACAGGAAGGCAGGAGTGAGGAGGCCTGCTGGCTGACTCCGTCCCCTGGACCATTTCCCAGAGGCCCTGCTGAGCGGCTTCCACTGACAGCTCATCGGCCACCCCAGGCTGCGGGGAAGCTGAGAACTGCGGTCTCTCTGTTACACACACCATCACCCCATAAAACTGGATCCCGCTGAGAGGAAAGGAGGGGAACTGGGTGTGGGACTGGGAACCACACGCAGCCGGCCAGAATCGCGATCACAGGAGCCTGTCTGTTCCAGCAGCTCCATGCAACGTGGGTGAGTCTCAGACGAAAGGTGGAATGAGAGAAGCCAGACATGAGCTATTATTACTCTATGGTGCCAGGCAAAATTGCTCCATGGTGATAAAGTCAAAATAGAGGTTACTCCCGGG